>JABWDB010000016.1:0-1383125 GCA_019614645.1 Stratiolaelaps scimitus
GAATCTGTGAAGCCTCACTTTCCTGGGTTACTTCGCGGGCTTGATTGAAGGTAGTTAGCTGTAAATCGAAGGAAAGCCAGCTATACTAATACGCATGCGACGAAGTGGACGTAGGAAATTAGCACGAAGGTGGGCCAATTGCATTGTGCATTTATATGATATTCAGTTGGAACAACCGGAATACGATCGGCAATACTATCCAAATACACTGTTATCCGTTCTTATGAGAGAATGTTCGGAGAGTTCGTTTTTGAGGCTCTGAGCTCATTTTCTATTTTACTTCACTATTTTGCATCAGTTTACTAAATGCTTTAATCGGAAGACATATAGCACACTAGCGCCGCAACAATATATCAGACTAGGCAGATTTAATACTTTTATTCTGCCTATGAAAGTGGATGCAATATTAACTTCAATAGTAACTCAATTTCATTAAAATAATAAATTAATTAAATTCTGCCCTAAGTATGTATAGCCGGTTAGTAGAGCAACCATTTCCGTTCGGGCCTATACTAATGCAGGATCTTCTAAAACGTTCTCACTAAAAATTGTAGTGGTAATCTCATCAATTTCAAAAGGAGCCGAGTGGGGCCCACCGCAATCCGGCTTTCTTTTTCCTTCGAATTGTAATAGTAAGTATATTCAGCTCACATTTTATGGTCGTTGAGGAATTGTAGGCGAATATGAGACGGCCAAAGTACTTCTAAAGCTAAACCTTCGCCAGACGTTCTTTGTCGAACCCCGAGCTGACTTAAACGCGTTTCGCCTTTCTACGCTGGGGTCATTTGCACGAGTCCAACATGATCGTAGCAATTCATGAAGGGAATTGAGTTTCCTTGCTGGCTCACGTACCCGAACTACCAGCTGGCTCGGAGTCTAACTGACTGACTGACTGGCTGATGTACAAACCGACAGATAGGTAGAGGGGCAGAGATCACCCGAACATTGGCGCTTTGAAGGGGCGGCTTCGATATCCTTCATGTGTTACGATTCTGCTGGCTCATTTGAGATCGCTCTCAGGAATAATAGACTCTGGTCGAAATCGAGCAAGCCACTGCACGGTGTCCTCCGTAAACAGCTAGTTTATTATATTATTAGGCAGATAACATAGTCCAATAGTACGCGGGTATTTGCTCTGAATTCAACGAAGTAAAATCCAGGATGTCCCTTAGCAGGTTGTAGAGGCGAAAGCATAGAACGATATATAGTATAGTATAGAATGATATGTTTGTTTGCGTTCAACCACTCGAACGCAAGACGCCACCAGCAAACGTTATCACCTTTCGAATCAGATGCAATCGCTCACCACCCATGAAGCCTCACAAAGCTGTATCCGCGACTGAGGGGGGTTGCTAAATGTCAACAAAATGGGAGCAGTTAAAAATGTACCAAGGTACCCGACGTCTCTTAAGTTGGGTGTTTTGGTTAAAGCAACAATCGGCCTTATAGTCGGACAAACCCCGCCCATGGTCTGATTTCGAACGCCGCTTTTTACACCGTTATCGAGATTTCTAAAGCCTTCGCTTCAGTCTTGTTGACTGGATAAATCAACCATTTTTTCTTGTTTCACATCAAGCAGCCTCGTGTGTAGGTTACCTATTTTTAGAGACAATTTAAACCTAAATCATATCCGATGTTTTTTTTCTAAGAATCGTTCTACTTGATCCCTTAATTACCCTTTCCCCATGCTCATTTTAGTGTTTATTCATTCATTCAAATTAAGGCTTATTCATGGACATACAGTTTTTACAATGTTCAATTGCTTGTTGATGACGGGAAACTGCAAAAAAAAAACCATTAACAACGTTCTCGAATGGCATGTTCCAGGTATTGCCGCCAGCGGGCGTAATTATTGCCTCTCATCTATCATTGTTTCTGTGTGCCTGATTATTGCTGCCTAATTTTACAGCACATTAAAATGCCAATTGGTTTATCCGTTTAGGAATTGCTTCAATGTTGGCAGCGCTGGCCTACGCCGAGTTCGGTGCACGCTTTCCGCGAGCGGGTTCTGCATATTCATACGTTTACTTTAGCCTGGGTGAATTCTTGGCATTTATCGTTGGCTGGAACGTCCTACTCGAGAACATGCTGGCCATTTCGGTTGTCACGCAGACCTGTGGTGCCTACATCGGTAAGTTGTTCAGCGATGGGCCACAACGATTTCATCATGACTTTTGGTTTGTTTGGAGCGAACACACAAGCTCCTCACGGGAGTACGTCTATCTATAATATAAAGATGAATATTTTTGTCGTCCGCCTGAAGAGGAAACTGTTTCATAAATAGAAGAAAATTAATTTTAATTAGACATTATAGCAGCCATATGGCAAGTCATTAGAATGAGCTTACTGTCTGTACCAACCCCGAGGCGGGCAACTGTATATGAACGAAGTGCACCACATATTTGATTACCAAACAAAGTTTAACAGATTTTAATTTTCCCTCGACACCTTATTGTCATCTGTCCAGTGTTATATATATATACGCTTGATTTATTGTATTGTAGCACAATATGTAGGAGAAAATATATTTGTAAGCTTTCTCAGATATCTCAATACAACGAATAATATTTTCAAAAGTTCTGCCAAATGAACTGTGGCAAGATGAGATCTCAAAAAACCTTGACATATCGGAAATTGAACGAGCTATCCGTCGAGTCGCATGCTGTCTAACATCGCACCAAGGCCATACTGACGCCGGGAGGCATGAGAATATCAGACAAGCATTGGTAATGATTTCCCATTGGACGTCATTATTCAACGCCTGCTTGAGGTCACATGGTATGTCCGCGTTGACTAGCAAAGGCCTGGCTCCATATGCAGAATTTATGGACTTCGTCCTATTTCTTTTCTCAACCGGAACAAGTTGTGGTACTCGAGCGACTCGCGTCATTAGCTGTCGGTATAAATACGCTGCACAATGCCTAGTGAGTGGCATTGTGCAGAAAAACCTCATACCTACAAAGGATAGCGTATGTGTAAGAGAAGGACTGACTCAGAGAAGCGGATTTATGCAAGGAGATCATAGTTGGGGTATAGGATGTCTTTAGCAGCAGGTTTAACTGTATCTAACGAGATCCTGGCATGCTCCTTTTACGCGCAATACCCCATCACAGGAAGTCGATATGGCTCATTGTCGTTCATCTTGTCCTGCTGCGTTGATATCTCACTGATTACGGTCACATGTTTACATCCCAGTTCTCTTAAAAAGCTTCTTTCCTGGTAACAAGATATGGCGTACCAGAGAAGCTCTAATCTTTCTTCTCATGTAGATGCGGTCTGTCCAGCCAGCCGAAACTGCGCATGTGACCAACACAAGCATGCTGTCATCAGTAGCCGACGAACGCCTCGCCTCACTTCACGGACTACGGTAGAGGCGAATGAGCGGATAGTGCCTCTCTGTATAATGGGAACTATTTCTACAGCGTTCGGCAAACATGGATCATACGCAGACAAGCCAGCTGATATTATATATTGGTGGCGTTTTGAAACGCTGAACACGCTGACAAGCTATGCTTGTCGTGGGTAGTTCGGTGGGAAGTGTGTAAGTTCGGGGGGGGATGTCGTTATAAGTATCGTTAATAAGGTAAAGAGAAACATTAAGATAGAGTGAAAAAACCCCCAATGGATACAGAAATGAAAGAGTAATAGGGTCCTGTGTATGCCACATCTGGTGAGCCCGACTGCGCCCGTATCTCCCATTCTGGCAATGAGGTCTAAAAGAGTGAAACGCTTCTATCTGCCAAGAGGCAAATCAATGCCTGTCTAAGTTTGTACGTGATTGTTGATGAACGCACATAGTTCTTGAAAGTACTATATAACGATCATTTATCTCATATCACATGAGTGTAATTTGGCATTTAGGCAGATGCAAGTTTCAAAACATTAGCAAGGGCAACTTTGACTGGTCAAGAGACAGGTGGTGCTTTTAATGGATCAGATTGTGCGGCATTTTTTATAGGCCAGATAGCACCACCGCGTACGAAGAAAACTCGATAATGAGACCATTCATTAAAAAGGTAACCTCTTCAGGAACGAGGGTGGGAAAAACGCTAATTCTTGATAGTTGTAGGAAGACATAACTTTCCGTCAAGATAATCATATTAACCTCGCTAATTGTCCCGTGACCATAACGCGAGCACATCGATAAATGCTGGAAAAACGGGGTCAGTATGAAATCAAGATCAGATCAGCTTTTATTTTAATATAGATAGCTATATTAACTTTGACTTAGACTTTGAATACTTATTCCTGTGGATATCTCAGATATGGTACAGTTCAAGCCAAGTCATTTACTCCTTAATTTAAGGGGCTACACGAGTTTGAATTTGAGCTCTGAACTGATACATATTCTTGGATCGTCATATTTTTCGCAAGCCTGCTCATGCTTGTTTAGCCAGATCATTGACAGCTTCACGTTTTATGTTCGTTTGATCGGTCGGGCAACTAAGTTCTCCAGATGAATATTGACAAGGAAGTTTCTACTGCCCTTTTTATCAATACAGGTGAGCGCAAACCTTAATCTCATATTCTTACTATAATTGCATTGATTATTCTTTACAGATTCGTTGACAAATTATGCTATTTCGCACTTTATTCGCGACAACGTTGGCCATCTAGCTCCAATTGGCGATACGGGAACAATCACCGCCGCGAACCAAACTGCAACGGGGCCAGCAGTATACCTAAACACCGAGCCTCAGTTACTCGTTTTAGCCATAATGGCAATATTTGTACTAATCCTTCTACTGGGAACATCCGGAACGTCGTCGGTGGGAAATGTTCTTTGTGGTCTCAATATCTGTTTGCTAATTGTCGTTATCGGCATCGGAATCTCGAAGGGAAACCTTGATAATTGGACCAATCCCGACACTGGTGAGTATGTTTAAAAACATAGCATTTATTACCTAATGTGTGTGGCATTTATATTGAGCAAAACGGATCCGCTTGTATACTAATTATAACGAGGTAGTTATTCCAACTATTTGTTTTAGTAAGCCAGAAGAACTTACTTCGAATTATGATTGTTATCATTGGCAGTCCACTGCAAGCAACTTATTATTGGAGTTTATAGGCTGCACCGCCACATAGTCCACACGAGATAGTACGGGGTGGCGTAATTGCAAAAATGTACGCGCAATACATCCCGCGTGCGATATGATAAACTGACTCAATGAATCAGCATTGAAGGATCATATCGGAGTTGTCGAAATGCACGAAAGTTTAGATAAAAGAAGAAACGTCGGTATGTATGAGAACCGAAAGCTTTTTTGCTTTTTCATCGCTTAATGCTACATACGCACATATGACGCCCAATCAAAGAGTGTTTTCTCACGTTTTTATTTGAACTAGTATAGGGAACACGCTTTCTCGGGAATTGAGGCTCACTCCGAAAATTTGTTATTTTTTCAAGGGAATTCCTTCCTCCAAATCACATTCTTCTCAGTCAGTAGTCCTAGATACACCTATTCGGTTTAATTATTTGATACTAAAAGAACGTTTTATGAAACTTTTGTGATGTATTAGTAATCGTTGACTTTTCACGCAATCGATCCATCACGCCGCTCCGGTCTCTGATCGACGATCATGGTCTAGCCTTTTTTAAAGTGTTCAAATCCTCTTGCTACTGACCTGTCAGGTCTTCTGTCTTGCTTATACGATGTATGCCTGTCATATGCAGGCGTCAACGGTCACAGGCTTCAACGGTGCTCGCGGCACTACGCACAAACGAAGACTCGCTATTAAGCTTGTTCCACGTGAGGTTTGAGTGTGATCATATATTCGCGAACCGTTTTACTGGCTTCGATCATTCTCTAGTGTTCATGTGACAATCAGTGAATCAGCAGCAATTTTAGAATCGTATAAACACAAATAAGATCCAATGCACAGCGTCTTTAGCAAGACCTTTTTGGATACGATTTTTTGCTATTTGTATTGTATTTCATAACATCTCCCTTTTTATTTCTTCATAAATACAGCTAAATAGAGGAATGTTGTTACCTGCTGAATCTTCCTCATTGGCGCCGTTGATTGTTGACATTTCAGGAGGCTTTCTTGCTCGTGGATGGCAAGGTGTCTTTAATGCGGCATCGAGTTGTTTCTTTTCATTTGGTGGATTCGATGCGATTTCTGCAGCAGCCGAGGAGGCAAAAAACCCTAGACGGTAAATATAACACGCATTTGTATGTATAATAATAATAAAAAAATCCGATTAATAATAATACCTATCAGATTATGCAAACGTTCGAAGTTTTAGCCGTCCGCTAAGCACTGGGTCTGTCGTTCTACAATTCCATCAATCCTCCTAGACCACCACTGCTTGCGTGGAAAGAGGGTTGTCTTCTTACCTTCGCTACGGTTCGAACTACTGGTAGCCAACCTCGTCAGGAATATGTATCTCCCGCTTCACGAGTAGACACAGTTCGGTGAAGGTCATAATGGATTCAGACGATCTAGTTATCTACAGCAGGAGTCGTCATAACCCACAACAAGCGCTGACAACTCAAAAATCGAATCATTTCGATCGCGTGCTAAATCAATGAACACAAAACGGAAGCCATAACGCTAAGACGAGGTGGACGACCACCTGAATTCGATACACTTAAATGAATAACTCAAAGAGGAAGGATATGTGTAAGATAAACTGTTACTTAGTAAGCAGCTACAAAGTCCACGATTTTGATCGTAAGTGGATGTATATTTATACAACAAACAGGTAACCCTATTAGTAATTTATTCATCCCGTTTTTAACACCATAAACTCAGTTTTGCCTTTTCGATCTCCACAAGCGTCGGAGAGCATGAGTATTTGTCATTGTGAAAGGTCAATTAGCGTGGAATTTCGCAATATTTGTTTCGACATTCAGTTGACGGAGAGTATTATAAAGACGTTTTGTCCTTATAATGCACTTTTTTAACGAAATAAATAAAGGCAAAAGAAGCAATAGGTATGTATTTTTTTTTGTTTTCGAGCTGACCCTCAGCTGTTCCCCTATCTGACAGGCCTCAGCTTTTAACCTTTAATAGGTATGTATTTGCGAGCGCTAAAGGAGGTTAATATGCAATTTACGTTAGCATGAAGTATCTACGTTGAACGTATAGATGGTGCTATCATGTCATGATAATCTCCAGAGGCTCGGCACGCAACGTGAAGGCTCATTAACTGTTTCCTCCAATCCTTTTTTTTGATGGGGGCTTTCAGGGGCGCCCCCTCCCTGATTCCCCTTCTCGTTGTTTCCTTGTCCGTCTTGAGCGTTACGATTGCGTTCAACCAGGTCATGACCTCCCTTCAGGCCTCCCTGCAGTCTGACTCTCATCTAACTTTTCTAATGATACAAACAACAACAATGTAACATCGATGCTTCGATTGATATGGTCGGTGACACACTCTGGCAATGAATGCTTGTCTCGTTAGCAAGGAATAATTGGAAAGATAACCAGTCAATATGATTTATTCAAACATACAGTACTTAGGAATTTCTAGGGATAACCAGTCAACTTACTAACACCGATAATAATTACAGTATATATTATGATGGTTTATACCCTACAGGTCGCTGCCGATAGCTACAATCATTGCCATGCTGACAGTAACCACGCTATACACAAGTGTGGCTGCCTGCCTCACGTTGCTACGCAATTGGACTCAGATTACGACAACGGACGGTGCGCATTTGTAAATGAGGGAGTTTGAGATAATTGAGCGATTAGCTCTCGATAATGAATGAGATGTCAGGAATCATTGTAAGCTTCAGTGATTTTAATAAGGCCAAATTCTTAGGAATCTTAGTTCTGCTGTTCCAAAACAATGAGTAATTGAACCATGGTAAATTTTGAACTGAAGACGCTAATACGCTAGAGTTAAGATTTGGTATTACTTAGTTATGTGCTATCTGCTTCGTCACACATCATAGAATATAATACAGTCTTGGCCTGTGATGCTAGTAATTGTTAGATGTCCCCATACAAAGGAAAGAAGGACACAGTAGTTCGAACAACAACGAATGTTTTTACAACTCTTTAATCATGTGGTGTTTTGGACTTTGTGTTCAAATAAATAGAGGCATGCGCC
Organism: Stratiolaelaps scimitus; assembly: GCA_019614645.1. Classification (NCBI taxonomy): domain Eukaryota; kingdom Metazoa; phylum Arthropoda; class Arachnida; order Mesostigmata; family Laelapidae; genus Stratiolaelaps; species Stratiolaelaps scimitus. Next base: position 8,069 of record JABWDB010000016.1, read on the forward strand.
GTATGAGAAGACACGTCTCACCGAATTCAAGTTGAATTATCATATATGATACACAACAGACAGTGAATGTCTGCTTATTTGTATGTATATATGCAAGCGGCCCATTGTCTCCTACCATGAGGACAAACTCACCGACATGAGCAAAAATTAATTAGTAGTAACCATAAAAGCCACTGCATTCATGCTTATTACTAATTAATCTTTACTTCCTCCGAGCTACGAATCATTACCGAAATGCGCTACCTTCGTAGTTTCCAGTCACCCCGACATACAATGGACACACTCTGATAATAACGTTTAAAAATCTTGGCTAAATGTTTGATTCTAGGAAGACCCTTTTTCTACATCGGATTCTTAGGTTTAAGGCCCAACAGAGTCGCATTGTAAAGGACGCTTCCATTAGTACCCTATTGTATTGACACACATCAGGCATCATACACATAGTTTGTCATATCGGGTTTTCTTGTTTATACGAACTAATTGACTCTCTTAGGTCAGCTAAATTCACCCAATGTGATTATAATTTGATTTGATGTGTTAGCAGTCACCAGTTATACACTTCAGCAAGGTTTATAATAGACTATTATAATATTTCTGGCTCAAAGAAACGAAAGTTCAGCCTGTCTAGTAAAAGGGAATCATCTGGTCTCTGATTTTACTAAGAGCTCTGATCCTAAAGGCGAGCAGAAAGAAGCATGTACTTTGGATTTGCCAGACGTATGCAATCAAAGCTTTCCGGAGTTGTTTCTAAAGGAGATAAAATTGGAGCACTTGCTTACGAATCGGAGTTACGGTACTTGATTAGCTAATGTAACACCAACCCAATCTGAACTACAGAATAGACACCTCGGTCACAGGGCAATGACTTTCTCTTTCTACCTCTCAAACATGTTCACGAACGGAATAATAATGAAAATAATTACACTAAGTATATATTGTGTCTCTGTCACGTTTACAATTCCAGGTTTCCCAGAAGCGATGAATTACAATGGAATATACTGGGCTAAATATATGGTAACAGTTGGGGCACTGTGTGGAATGACAACGGTGTCCGTTGTTACTCTGTATACAATTGTCCGCGCCGCCTTTTCTATGGCTGAAGACGGACTACTGTGCCCTCTCTTCGCGAACGTCTCCAAGAGGACCCAGGTAGGATGTGGCTTATCGTTATTTTTCAAGGCACACAGAGACGGAGAATCAGTAGTGCACGATCTTACCATAAGCCCGTTGTGTCTACCAGAACCAACTGCGATGAGCTAGAACGTACTGCCAATAAGACTGATTGAATAGAAACCTTGACATCAGTTGCTTGGATTTATTGTTGTTTGCGTTGTTCAATACCAAATATGAAGATAAGATTGCCGCTTGAGTTGGAAAGTGTAGTGAGGTTGTTACTTAACAGGGAAACCATGTCAAAAACATTGTTTAACTAATGCTACGGGCACACCTATGAACAACACTTGCAACATGCTCACTGAAAGCTATGGGAGTAGAAAATCTTACGTCCAGAATGTTCGCTAAAGCTATCTTAGGTAACTCAAAGTCCCTCAGCCTGTAGCGTGTGTGATTTTTTCGAGATCCTAGACAGGATACTTCACATTTATGCAGAGATAACCTAAGTCCCACCTTCATCAGCCATTCGTACGAGTGATCGAGAGCTGTTTGGAGACTGTGCTTGTCCTAACTGTCCTGTGATCCTCATCATCAGTTTGACGTCATCTGCGTAAATGTAGAAGTTTTCGCTTCTTGCATAACCGAACCTAATTTAATCCACGAACAGAAGAACCAGTACGTTGCCTAATAACGTTCCCTGCAGACAGCGCGTTGTCGCGTGCCCTGTTCTCGAAAAACCGTCATATACTTTGACATTGATATCCTGCCTCTGAGAACGTCGCATACCCATTTCCAGAGTTTGGATCCCACTCCCTTCGAAGACGCAATGGATTGAAGCTGTGCTCGTAAAATCTGTGTAGATCACAGCCATCGTATGTCCCGAGTTTAGGGTCTTGGCGATATCGTTGAAGAACAACAGGTGAAGACTTGACTTCTCTGTACGCGTATTAAAAATAAATTTTCCGGCCTGACTCACAGCCTTAAACATTTGACGTCCACGGTCCAACTGCTTTGGGCATTGCTTCCTAAGACGGACCCCTTATTAAATCTAAATGGGGATCGAAACCGTGCGCCTACGTGTCTCCTCCGATTGCAAGGCGCACTCGAATACACAAGACCACCACGCTCGATTCACATATTGTTTCGATGTTATCAGACCTCGCGATCCACCCTGCTTCACAACATCGTGTAAGGAACTCCAGTTATTTCGAGCAGGAGTAAAACAACGATATTATTAACACAATTGAAAGCATGGAGTTTGACTTGCTATGTTCCTCTTGCTTTAGCGATGTGAGTTAACTCGGTTACTTCTCCTAACTCTTGCAGAGTTACACCTGGGATCCTCTGTCAGACTTTTCTATATTCCCCACCATAGCAGACAAATCACACTCGAACGAACTGACTAGCATATTGCTGCTGCTGTTTCCGGACGGAAATTGGACAAATTTAGTGAATGTTCTTTGGAGGTACCTGCTTACATATATATATATATGCATAAATGAAAACACCAACGAGGTTGACGATCAAAAGACGACAATAGAATAATTTACTTCATCGTAGACATGGGTGGGTGTCCGCTCGATTACACCAACGACGTTGGGGCACATAGTCTGTCATGAACAAATATTAGATATGACTGGATGCTGCGAGTTGTTTGGTTTCTACTGCAGAAAACAACTCAATATAGCTTATCCATTCGAAGAGCTCACCATAAATTGGACTTATGAAACAAAGCCCTGGGTTTCGTTCAACGGCACGGCACGTTGAACAACAATATTCCTGATCTGAGAAATCCGGAATATAGTGGTTCAACGGGTTAAATCTCAATGAATGACCGTAAGCAACAAAACATTAGCATCATGGAAGAATAATTTGCTAATTGTCATGTAATCAGCGGTAAATAGAACTCCTTGGCTCTGTTACTGTTGGAAAGACTACACCTTTGATCACTGCTGTTTTTTAACCGAATATTTAACACTCAAATCTTTCTGTTCATGTGTTATATGTGGTGCGTGGTGTATTTGTTACCAGTTACCGTTATCCTTGAGGTTCAGTTATACTATGTGAGCGGATTTGACTGACAAATTTCCTGATCAATTTCGAAACTAGATATTTCTAAACTAGATACGCCTGATCTGGCCTTGCTCCCGGATAACAAGCAAAGTTATTGAGCCACTGATCTGTGTAGTCTGTCTGATACCGTGTCTACTGCTTCTATCAATGAGGAAAAATCGAAGCAACCTAGTGTCTCATAGATGAAGCTCTATAGCAGATAATAACTGTGTAGTGGGTGTTCATCCGGTTGTACAGAGAGATGACAGCTGGCTTGATAGCATATTGTGCTAGGCCGCAAATGGCCACCTCTCAAGCTGAGAGACAGAAATAGAAGGTTGGTTGCACAAGATCTAGGCTTAGGCTTTAGCCCTAGGATAGGCTTTGGCCTGACCCAAAGGAAGCCGAAGGGAAAAGTTGGGTTTTTGTTACGCTAAAGAACCAGGGGATGGAGGTCAGCCCTTTAGCTGTACCACAACAAGCAAAAGCACAACATCTATATCTAGGATTTCGTATAGATATATTCGTTAGAACTTCTCCTGGGGTCATAAGTCACTTAGTATGCAATGTAGTAGTAGTATTTATGATAAAAAAACGACCCGTAGAAATTTGATTACACTATAAAATGCCACCATATTAGCTGCGATGTCACGTATTTACTGAGGTGTACAAGCTGCATGAGATCAGGCGTATACAACTTGGGAAAGTAACTAATTAGGAGTATTGGGTCCCTGACAAAAGATGATCCATATGTGAGCTACAATAAACGGGCAAATGGATCATTCTCTAGCTCATTATTATTCATTTTTGTGTTGCATTTTCCGTCGAGTGGTGAGAAGGCTGAAGGGACGTCCGCGTTTCAAGCTTCCTATAAACTGTCTACTCGTTTTTTTTAAGGTTATTTTTAATAATTTTGTCCTTTAGACTTTTAGGATTGCATCTCGAAAATATAGCTGGTGTCAGGAAATTGCTTTTGAATGCATACAACGTTATTTATTGCTTTTATTAAATGTCTATTTGATTCCGCCATCCGAACTATTATCTGCATTAAGTCTATTTATAAAATAGATTGCCAATATTCTATTTGTAATCATCGATCATCGATGCGCACTAAAAATAATAAATGATTACTGCCACCTGCGCGAGCTATTAATGTGATTTCTTCGATGTTCGTTGCTATCGTTGTAACGGCTAAATTCTTCGATCCTAACCTCGTCTCCCGTTTCTCTCCGTGTTGACGTATTCTAACAGGTACCGCAATATTCGATGTTATTGTTTGCGGGACTTTCGGCAGTGATCGCCGTGTTCTTCAACATTGAGACAATCGTGAATATGCTCTCATTGGGAACACTCATGGCTTATATGATGGTCACATGTGGACTCATAACTAACCGCTTTGCTGGAACGGTACGCTTTATCTACTGTACCTTCTGCGGATGGCGTAAATATCAGCTTGTCTTCTCATAATGGTTGCGTAGATCTGAGAATAATATTGCTAGATAAGTGGATAATCTGGAATCTTCCTTGATTCAAAAACCTCCGTAAGAATCACTACCAAAAACACTAGGTGTCCCCCAGCGTGACCAAAATTCGTTTTTGGCCTCCTCGGATATCTGTTGCAGATATATATTAAAAATAATAATTGAAGATTCTATCTGATAAGCTGCTTCATTGGCCACACATGTTCTTGATGCAATTACAAATTAGAATCGGAAGAACAGGGTCGCTTAGAATGCATTTTGGTCGGTGATTATAACGTAAACCCACATGTTGCACGGCACCAACACGTACTCAGACCCTCAGCTGCTTCTATGGAAGATCTCGGTGCTGCTGTGTAACATTTCGTCAGGGATTTGTCAGGAGAAGGCTCGCTCACAAGTCTAACGAACTTGAACAAAAAAATGTCCGACTGAATAAGGTCAAACGTGAAACAGCGGATTGGTATTAGTCCAGGCAATTGCTAATCGAAGTACATATTCCCGTCCCAAAGCCAAGTGAGGAAGTGAGACTAATTCGCTTAGAGGGTATTTTCAATGAAGTCCCTTCATCTTCTTCGAGCTGCCCCCTCAGCTGTTACCAGCCACTATGTGTATTTTATATGTACAAATTGTTACTGCCCAGATTGTCAGCTAGTCCGACTAAGCTTCAGAAGTTCAATTATTCTCATGACCTCAGCAGTCAAAAAAGTTCAAAAAAATCAATATATTGCCTGATCAATACTATTACAAATTTCAAAGACTGCATCACCAGTATACTGTGTCAACATCATTCATTTGAACAAACTTACCTATCCATTTGAAGTGAACCGAAAGCGCGAGCCTATTTAAAATCCACAACTAAAACACTGAAATTCAATCTAAAGCAATCGTATCATTTCGGCGTTGTTGTGAAAAATCAACCTCTTTTGCAGGGCTCAGCATAAATAACATGAAATATTAATCCTGTGGTAGTTGAATTTCGATACAAATTGTCTCTCAGAGTGAGCTCACTGTGTTGCGGCTGCGTTGCTTTCGCCGCTTGGAGCTGCCTCTTTCGGCCGTCTTCAATCAAAGGACTTATATCTACTGCAACCTTGTTATCGTCAACTTATCGAGTTTCGGAGTGTCCTTCTTCGTTCAGGTTCGTACAAACTTGGTATTAATTATAATTATTATTTCAAAATTTAATGTATATTCTTTCCTTGTAAGGCCTTCATTGTCGCTTAAATTGAGCAATTTAATGAAGTGGATCGATAGATTCGGTCCATTTGATCTATGGATTTACAATATTATAGATTACTTAAAAGTTCCTCTCTTCCTCTAGCGAATAATACATTAAGTGATAATACGCATTTGAACCCAATATTGATAGAAGTGCCTTAAGTTTGGCTCCCATTTTAGAATAACTCAACAGAGCAGACATCCGAATGTTCGAATGAAAATGATCAAGAATAACTTTGAGACGACCAATAACTAATTGTACGCGAAAATAGTCTGCACAGCGGCATAAGAAGCCGTCTTTTAGAAGTAGAAATAGGCTCATTTGAAACGATTGATTGTGTGTGTGTGTGTGTTTGTATGTGCACCACAGTGGAGTGTACTTCAGTGATACCATTGTATGTTGGTAAGTTGGAGTGTGAAGGACATTAAATGGGACTACCCGCCTTACAGTGATCGAATTTGCCCTTAGAGGCCAGTCTGAAAACGATGAAATTGTGTAGATGGGTAGTATCAGTAGTTGTGGGGTCAGTGGTGAGCAGAGCCCACAGCCTCGTTTGTTAGGTTTCCGCCTGGGTAGCCAGCTCCGAAAGATAGTTTCACTCGACTCCTGTTATGCATCATTACCAGCATCTACTCTAAAGCATGTGATCCTTTTGCTTAGAGATATATGAAGATGTCAATTGATTGAATTTCGTTCCTGTTCATTCGTGTGGGATTCAACATAACTTGACTCTCTGGGTCACCAACGAGTCTACGTTTCATATTTATTATTTATTGGATACACCCTAATATGACCAAGCCTCCTAATGGAACACCTCCTAAGTGTTTAATAAGCACGCTAAAATCATAGTAGTTGTCACCCTGCAGAATAATCCAGTTGGATTCTCGCAAATATATCTCGAATCGCTATTTGATCGTTGCAGAACATATGCAATGCCACCTGGCTAAAAGGGTTTTTCCAAACGCGATATATAGGTAAACGGCGTACATAGATACCACTAAGAGCAGCTTCTACGTCACCCATCCTGAGATATGTGCTATGCCCAGTTAAGCTGCCCCCGACAGCGTGTGTTGCTGAACATTGTAGCTCACACTCCTGGCGTGAAGCGAACGCTATCCTCGACCTTGTGAAAGGGAATTCGGAGTCAAGGCGCTGTCAAGTATTGTTATTATCTACATGGAAATTAGAGAACCTTTCAAGCCAATTCGTACTCCTATTCATTTTTTTTCTTTGCAGTAGATCTTTATACACGTGGGCTATTTGGGGTCAACTATGGGGCTTTAGCCAAATAAAAAATCGCGGCGTTCATCATGGATTTCTGCTTTAATCCTCTACTACTATATATATATAATGGTGAATCGAAGGATTGATACAGCTTCGCTTTGAATCGAGTTTAGCGGAAGCAACTCTTTAGGCAAATTTCCCCTTGTTCTCTCTGCCCTAGCCTGTCCATCTTAAAATGATTGTGATCTTGTATTATATTTGCGCGATACCGATATCGTAAGACACGAATTCTGCATGCGTCCATCTTTGTTGCCAGATAGACACGGAAGCCAAGCAGCAGGCTCTGAGGTTGACGAGCATTCTACCGCAATGCCGTCCCTTCATTGCTTACCTAATTTGCATGCGCCTCTTGACGAAACATTTAGAAAACAGATCTCTGGTATCAAAGACAGGCAAGACGAAGTTGAAGCATCTCACAGGAGGCATCAGTTGTCATCCAAATGCATCGCTGCGTTCGCGGATCTCGCTGGGGCTGTTGGTTTCTCTCGTTTCTATCTTTTACTGCTTTTCAAATGCAAACTACGCGTGAGTGGGTACGCTACAGTTCGACAAAGCGTTTTCTCACTGAAAATGGACAGCTCAAAAGTAGTGAATTGTTGGCATATTTATCATCACGAATCTAACGTCAGCACGGTACAAGGATAGATTCCTAAAGATTATTATCATTTTATTGTAGCTGTCTCGTAGTAACGGACCAGATGTTATTTCGCATTATGGAAATAATCCCAGAGACTTGTTTAATTAATACTGCCTAGCAAAATTTATTGTCACCTCATTATATAATTATTAACATCGTTTAATCATTAAACCGTATGTTACTCATATTGAGTTGTCAAACATAAACATGAGTAACAAAATAATATATTTTGACTTATATTGCATGTGTGAATAGTCGTAGTATGCAATATGTAATGCATTAAATGCTTCTTTCCTGTTAGGGAAAGTTACGCTGCATAATTACGATTTTAATGAGAAACCGGTATCTCGTTAAATATCCCTTTCAATTAGAGGAGTACTTAACTATCTAACTAAGCCTGAACTTTGCAATTGATTTTAAGATGGTGGTATAGTAATCAGACATTCCTTGACATCTAGGCACCAATTATCTTGCACAGGGTGAACTATGTACACAAAGCCAAAATAATTTGAGGAATCATTGCTTCACTGTGAATTAAAAAAGTTTATTGTTGCTCGCCACGGTACACATTTGTAGTATGAACCTCGCGTACTGTTTCGGCCATGTTCCAAATCCACTACCTGGGCTTTCTTAAAAATGTAGAATAGAGATTTGCTTCAATATAAACAAAAAGGAGTTCCAGGTTGGTGCACGTCTCTTCTCCTAGAGGCCTAGAGGATGTTACAGTCTATTTTCCTTTAAAACCGTGATCCGCTTGCTTTGCGGATATTATTGTCGGTGGGAGAAAGCTCCCTTAAAACCTCGTCTCGCTGTGGAAAAGCCTTTCCTGGACAATCGTTTTATTTTGTTTTGGACTAAAGCGAGGCCCAGACCGCCAGTGCGACCATCTGAGGACTAGGACCTTGCCCTTACAAGGCTTTACGCTAGCAACTGATTGTAATTTGTATTCTGGACCGACCTAAGTTAACTTCACATATATTCCTATTGAGACTTATGAATAATGCTTGGTGGTACAGTCGCTAATGGCACAACCTTTGGTGTCCAGCTGCTGCGGTCAATCATGGGTATTTCTATCTTCGTTAGACGGTCCTTGTCGTCGAAGTATACAATATACATAATAGATTAGCAAAGAACATAGCAGTCTAAAAGTTCCGAGGTAATGGGTTTCACACTTTTTATAAGGTGCATTAATTGAGTTAAATAGATCAACGCAATGTGCTTAAGGGATCAACATACGCCTTTGACGAGTCGTAAAAATGGTTGGGATTAAAGTTTGGGTGCACAACGAGGTCCCCAGCAAATTTTGTTGTAAAACATTTGTAATGACCAACATTTATATGTATTGCACAACATTTCGAATTAAGCGTGTCCTCGAATTTCATGCGCATGCTTAAGTAACTATAGGAATATGACGAAATCTGTTCACAGGAGAGGCGGTAATTGTGCTCATCTGAGCTGTTCCATACGCGACTTTATCCTTACGAAGAACAACTACAATCGAACGTTTATTCAGATTGTTCGATACGTGGCACTTAATGCGTTGATTACAGCGACACATGTGCAAGGTCCAGTTTCTACGGATGACGACGATTTTTATTTTCAATATATTGGGTATCGGCCCGATACATTGAAAAGTACGAGATATATAATAAATTAAATACGTTCCGTTCTGTTCAATGAGTTTCTGCCATATCTCCACGATCTTCATTATCTGTCTGTCATAGAAGTCCTGAGATTTATGGCTAAAGGAATCCAAGGTGTTTCTGTCGAGGGTCTGATTATCCCAATTGTTCTGTGGCACGCGCAAGAAGTGGTAATCTGAAGGCGCAAGGTCCGAGCTATACGGTAGATGCTGAAACATATCACCCAAACCGCAATCGTTTTTGTCGGCCATCAAAGCAATCTAGCGTAGTCTAGCGTTGCAGTGGTGGAACACAACGACCTTTCTATTTGCCAATTCTGATCAATTGCTCGCTTTAATTTGAGTTTGCGTCCGTTCTCTCTCTCGGTCGGAGTCGATTAAAACTTTCATTTGATCGACATCAGTGCAGTGAGTGCCCGACCTGAGCAAGGAAAATCCTGGGGATCAAAATCTCCACAACGAAATTTCGCAATCCACTTTCGAGAGACACACTCAGACCCTTTCGCTTACGGAACTCTCTCTCTCTCTCTCCTTCTCTCTTTCCGTACACGTCATATATCTGTTTGTAAGCTTGCGACGCCTTTTTGGCCTTTTGGAAATGAAACAAACGAGATGCATCGAAAAAACATCGTTTATCTTCTATGCACAGAATACAATTTAGCTCTGTACATGTCACGGATCTTGATAAATATGATCTTAGCATATCGGCATAAATGTCAACTTTCATTGATATATGAAACTTGGTATGCGTGACAGATTCATCACGTGAGCTGTGTAGTTAGAGATATACGCAGCTGTAAAAGATATAATAACAATGAGACTGTAGCACACGAACTTAAGTAGCATTCGCTTCCAACTGTTTTGTGTGTTTTATGCGCGTAAACAATGCAGGGCTTGTGGACGGACCCAACCTATGTGAGTCCTAGTCTGCTGGGCCTCTGTCTCGTTACGTCGACGATCCTGCTTGCTCTGGTTAAGGAGGTACCCGACCCGTGCCAAAGTTATAAGGTAAGCACCTTAATACCTCTGTTCCGATCTGTAAGCTGAAACTAATCCCAGTCGCACAAATTACACGGCGCGGCCCAATGAACCAAACTTATTTTGAGATTTATTTTTCTGGTCCCTCCATATGCACTTTCCGGCTTGCCGTGAAAGGAAGGCACAACAAAAATATAATAGATTAGCTATTGCGAGGACAGTTGCTCGTGTTTCTATAAAACGACACTTGGATTTTAATTTTCACTTTGGATTTCTTCGTTGCCCCATATATTAATGTGTTGTGATAACTTGTAGATAGACAATACACGTAATTGAAGCTCATCTATAAATAGTTTACATAGCTAACTAACTGTATTGATAAACCCGCAAGAACTTGCAATGACTCTATGGATTCATACGTACCCTTGCGGATTTGTTCCAGAGTAAAAGAAAGTCCAGTGCTCTAAAACATGTTCTATGTCACACCAAAAACAGGCCTTTGAAGTAAGAGATTAAATAGAAATTTTAACACGTAATCTTATCAACTCATCGCGTCAGTCCTTGTTACAGTTGTGAAATGTTGTGCTCTTTACCGTAACTCAAGCCCTCTATGCAATGGACCACTACACTCAGCATGGAGGCTCTTATATGATGTCAATATTAGATAACCATCCTGTTCGTCGTAGACGGTTATGCTATTTGCACCGTTGGTGTCAGTGTCTTTAACATACCTGATTCATTCAAAGTTTGTCTTCCTACTGAGAAAGATACAATTGCAGGGGCAGTGATTTATGAAAATCGCATCTCTCTTTTTTGGATGACCTTTTTCAGCCGACACTAGGCAATCTTTGTTGTCATATGCAGAGCTCATTTTAAGATAACATTATTTGTACACACGATAAATACACTTCTACGAACGCAACTACTGCTGCCAAAGGCAAATTAATTAAAAATCTTAATTATATCAACATACACATTGGCCGCTATCTTTCGCAGCTAAGCACTCATAGAGAACACATTTTCCTTGACTTAACTGTTACATAACTAGGCTAAACGCAATGGAACGCTAACGACCAATGTGGCTTAATTCCCGCTCAATAACGACTTCCCAAATATTATGACTACAAATCAACCTGCGTCCCCCATTATTTCGAGAAAATCACCCTATCAACTGTCCACACGTTAATCACGAGGTGGCACCGAACAATTTGATCCGTGAGGGTGAACGGCATGATTTAGCGGCACAGGTTCATAGCCCAGGGCAGATGGGAAGCGATGTAAACCTAAAAAGTCCATCTGTTTGGGGCTCAACTGGTTGATTAAAAACCTTATTTGGACAATGTCTAATCGTCTTCTTAAATATATATATATACAAAAAAAAAATATATATATATACAAAAGTGGCTATTATTATCTAAAGAGTGGGCGTACCAACCCACCGATTTACATGCAAGTCTTAGGAAGAAGCGTGTGTCTCTATCCTGAAGCAAGTATTGAATATTTCTTCGGGAATATTAGCAGTGTATCCAACTAGATTACTTAGCCATAACTATTTACGTTTGGCTCTAGTAGGTCTTAATAACATACTTTCAAACTACTACAACGTTCAGAAAATGGCTGTTCAGTAAAAAAAAGGCTATACGTAAGTTCCTTGAATGGCATCGAACACTTTCCTTGGTCTGGTCCAACACCAAAGCGGAGGAGGAGGAGGCATCGAGCCTGTTTGCGTTGCCACCAGCTTGTATTAACACGGACCATGTTCACGCCTCCTCAACTGTGGCTACAGCTGTTTAGATAGTGGCTCGGCTCGGCTCATTTTGTCAAGCAGCAGTTCTTTATTGTACGTCCTGCCTCTGAAATCATCCCGGTCCTTTCACACAGTATGCTCGTGGGTCCATAGTCAACACGAGCAGTCAGTAATAAGTAATTAGTTATGAGGGATTAGAGAGCTAACTTGCACGAGGTGCTGCTTCCAGCGCCGTCTGCTTTTGAAATAAAGCAACGCAGTATTAAGATGAACGAGAGTGTGTCTTCTTCGCCCTGCAGAAAATGAGGCGGCCCTCACCATATCAAAGGCCATAATGGCCGAATTTAACTAGTAGCGTTGATGCGCACTAGCCTCAAGCTCGCTAACCCTAATAGTTAGCACAGAAAAGAGAACTCGTTAATGAATAAACCGGCAGATACCAATCTTATTCTGCTGGTTCATTCTGTTTTAGTCCTGAATGCAAATGGTAGAGGCGAGATAATGCAGGATCGATTCATATCCTAAGCAGTCGCTTTGTATAATATACTTGCAGCTCGAGACTGCGTGAGCCGTGCGTGTTGTTCTGCCGTCGATCGATTGAACGATAGATCTATTGTGACGATGATGCAGTGTCACTTTATGGATTCCTTGCCCTACTGGGTATCATCGTAACTGTATACGCCTATCTGGTTCTTTTAGAGGGAGTGTTAAAGGGTATTAGCAGTTGGATGTTGGGCGCATGTCTGTGAAACAAAAACCATCATGTACTCATTAACAAAATCCGTATTCTCGTTGTTCTAGATGCCGCTAATGCCGTGGCTAGCCGTGGCATCGCTAATATTCGACTCAGTGCTCATGAGCACGTTATCGAGTTTGACCTGGATACGTCTCGTTGTCTGGCTAAGTATTGGTGAGAAACATTGCTATCAAATATATTAACGAACATCAAATATAATCACAATATAATGAAAAACACCTTCATTGATCGAAAGGCTTGATACAAAATTATATAACCGATTATTAAGAGAGTTATAAGGTTACTGATTTTCTTAAGTGTACTTTTTTCATTATAATATTGTTGACAATTTGAAACCCAACCATCGCGAAGCCTACGGAATTTTTATGAAAACGAATGACAAACTGCTCAGTGCGATATAAAGCAAGTCGTTTGTATCTACTAATGTTAATTAATTAGAGCAGATATAATTTTGTTTTAATTTGGAGTAACCGGGTCGCCACAGATGAAAACTATCTTAAGTGAACGAGGTCGTTACCGAGACAACCGTTCGATGACACGTTGGTGCTCGAAGTTATACGTTTGCGCCGATCCCATCTAGTCGAGAGGCATATCATAACTAGGGTGTGGGACTTTATGGCTTGATGTGGCCGCCTGAGGCAGAGGTATGCGGACAAAATTTATGACCTGTTCGGATAAATTGAGATATATGATTTACTGTTCATCAAAATTATGTGGTAGCGAGATGTTTCGTTGCATATCGGGGGGTTGCTAGGTAGAGGGTACCTAGGATAAGTAATAAAGCAGTAATGAAGGTCGTCGTGATAATTCTAAGAACTATTTGAATAGAAATAGCAGGCGTGGTCGATTGCCTTGTCGGTTATAGGTAGAGAGAACTAAGTTATATTATTATATATTATCTATAGTATTTATTATAGATATGCATGTTGGCTGTGAGTGTGAGCTTTGAGTGTGAGGAGATGATGGTTAGGATTTTGTACTGTTGTTCGTGGTACCGGTATCCCTTGTTACATAGCGATTCATAACGCTCTGGGATCAGTAACCAAATCAGTGCACATGAACATCAACCCGAAAGGTTGTTTCTTCAGATTCGATGGGTATGCTGTGCTGGCCCGTAGCGGACATTCGCTTCGTTGGGGGTCCAGACAGTAGTCGCGGCCCTATTCTTCTTATCGGATTGCAAACACGAAACACTTTCTTTGAGGTTATCGATGTTTGTACACTTTTGTTTTGAAGTGGAACGATTACAAGGTCACAAACAAATATTACGATGAGATGTTCGATTACGATTTTGATGTGGTGTTCATCAAACGGGATGAGATTCGATGTTCTCATCTAGTGGAACAGTAATTTAGTTCGTTATCTAATTCCCCATAAAAACAACCTGATCACAAAAGCAAAAATAACTTGATCCGTCATTCTACGGTCGCTCTCTTGATTCGCCTCAGTGATGTTGATGGATATTATCAACACCAGGCGCTTTTAAAGGCGCAATCGGATTGCATTTCTGTGATGGCTCTGCATCGGCTGTCTGAAAGCTACGGCGCCTAAAATCACTTCTGGGCCTACATAGGACGTTTTATTTGGTCATTGTTTATCTTTCCCAATGTCGGATAAACGGGCCAACGACACTCGTAACCCCTATCTTTTATGACCGCCTTAGATGAATTGAAGGCTACAAAGGCTCGAAGATCTCGCTATCTATTGTGACGCAATAGAGAGAGAGAGAAAGAGAGAAGAAAGCGAGTTAATAGAAACCTAGTTTACTTGGATTCAACGGCTGAAGCCTATGGCCTCTGCTACGGTTTTCTAAGTTAGTTGTCTAGCTTAGTTACCTGGCGACGTTATTAGGCAAATCCTTCATTATATTATATACCTATAGGATTACGAGGATAGTCTCGTTTGCTTAGCGACCCCTGGTTCGAAAAGCAAATACAGTGCAAGTACTTTCCATGGAACCGTCCAGCAAAATGAGCAATAAATTGAGTCATCCATATTCCAACAATGTCCTTAAAGAAAAAAATTGATATAGGTTACCTTTTACGGAAGGCACATAAATATGGACTTAGGGCAGCCAGCAAACAAATGGATCTTTTTTATTGCCGTTCGGTGAAATCGGTTGCAGAATAGGTGTAGTTAATTAGAAATACACGATTCAAAATATTTTCGCGTAAATGACCTAAGAACCTTACATCCACCAATAGTTCGAGAAGAAAGAAGAGTCAGGAAATATCATCAACGGTGATATATTTTTCATTATTTAAAAGCAAAATCAAACTTCACTGGCTAAAACGCAGCCGTAGATGGTGAAGGTTGCTGCACTAGTATAATATATGAACCTAAAACGGGCACTTGTAACCTACCAATTCTGTAATGTTATTCCGTAAATAAATAAACGCATGCCTTATAAGGCTGTGCCAGCTACTATACGCGAGGAGATGGACGGTATCGGCAAAAAAAACCAGTCTCGAAAAGCAACACCGTGAACCTATGCAATACCTACCTGTAAATCCTACAATTTGTGCAAAATTCTCATTAATAGGCAAATCTAACCAGAGATGAAAGCATTGTATATGGTTGTATAGCCTCCTATAGATGTTGATTTTGTCATACTTGACATATAGTTATATACATACTGTTGATATGTGGATAGATTCTTTTTTTTTTGAGAGGAGGACATTTTCTTCAAACGCACGGACACCACCAGAGGCATTCTAATCTCAATGAAAGTGGGCCGATACAGTGCAGGGGAGCTGACGTGGATGACAAAACACCTCTGCCTGCCAAAACCATCCTTTGCTGAGAGTGTATCAGTTCCCTCGAGTCGGCTTTACGCTTGGCATTACTTCGATCTCTAGGGAAGGTGTATACTGCTCTGGCTAGTGTTCTATTGCCGGGTGCCTTAGTCTCCTATGACTACTGTGGCTTCTGTGTTGGGGTCCTGCTCGGGAGCGCTCGGTCACCTAATCCCCGGTCCGTAGCGGGATAGAGTCAGTACGATACAAATGACCACACTCGCTGCGAAGACGTACAGCACTGGTCTTCTCAATATGCCCTTGTCGTCGCGTGGCATTACAGACCCGATAAATGAAAGACGTATTGATATAGAGGTTACAGTACATTACACAGAGGCTACCGTCACTACACATAAAAATATCCCAAGCATAATGCAGTTGATACTGCCAGTTGAACGTGTAATACCACTCCCACTTTAACGTATAAGAAAAAATAAAGTCTGTCAAAAAAAACCCCATTCAATGGCTGTCATGCGGCTCGTGCGTGACTAACTCGGCTATGGTTGGCAGATGTTATCTGACATCGTATGCCATGACCGCTTCGATTCTGTCCAGATGCCAATTATCACTTCTATTATATCTATGTTAGATCTTTAGGTATTTGCAATATACGACACGTGTCACCATGTGTGACTGTCCTCATGATATGCCAGTTACCATGATACAGTTATAAGGTAAATGGGTCGTGTTTTTTTATTCAAAAGATCCGCTAGTTAATTTATTCATTCATTTAAATTCGCGTTTATTGACGGAACTTCAGTTGCACAATGCTCATGTCCTCGTAAAGATAATAGTAAATACTTTTGAACACATCGTGCATTGAGCACCTTGAGTCCCCGATTACCCGATATATTTAACAGCCATTACAGAATAAAACAAAATATACATTTGCACAAAGATTTACAGTAAAATATTCGTGTCTTCTCGTGAGAATTTTTAGCGGAAGCGAGTTGCCTTTTCTGTCGCAAAAGCAAAGCCCAGCCAGGCTTCGTTCAGGACATCCACTCACATTTGGATAAGCCTATAATTAGGGTATATAAAGTCTTCGCCGGGAGGTGTTACATGCAGGTATAACCTAACCTCGCGTTCCATCTTTACTCTAACGTAAACAGCACCTACACACTATGCGGAGCTCATTTAGAAATCATTAGCGGTGTCATTTGTCACGAGAAACACACGGAGAGCCCGCGCTCAAGGAGCTTTATATGTAATACATATTATAACAGTCCAATTTGTATACAACTTAATAGGTGCCGTTCTTCGCATCCGGACACCGGATTACCAGTTATCTGACACTAGAAATTGGTATGTTATTAAGTGAATAATCAATAAAAATTAAAAAACAGTCTTGCCTGTAATCGGCAGCGCAGTTTCACCCGCATTTAAATTAAGGTAATGATCTCCAGATCACTAAGGTATATTCATATAGATTTTATTTTTCCTTTAAAATGTATAAAGCATCAGAAGGCCAAGACTTTGACATTTTATATTACAAAACACAAGATATGTGACTAGGTCCAGTAATTCCATTTGAAAGGGACTATTGTTAGTCTTACTACAATACGAGTAAGCGCAGTGTTAGTGTGTGGCACCTACGTATGTTAATCTGCGGGTTGAGCTAACTTCTGCAATGCGTGGGGATTTGGGGGCTGAGTTCTCAGCGTTCGCGGTTCTGCGTTTCTTGGAACACCTCCAGTTGAACAAAGCAGCTGGACCGGACCAGAGACGCAACAAACACTTGAACGTTGCGGCTGATAGGTCCCCATGATGGACAAGTCTCTTCAATGCCTGGCTATGAGGTGCGGCACCTGCCGCACCTTCAATGCCGACACCTGCCTCTATATGAGGTGCGGCGAACCGCATCACAAATACTGTACCATGAAGCAGCGTGCATGGCCTTGTCGTGAATGTCGTGAACTTATCGTTGAATGCCTCGATAATTCGTCCGTTGGTCGGGTAGGCACTATCGCAGTGTTGGCAATCATCGCTGTAGGAAATGGTGAAATTCGCTTTGTGTCCTTTCTTTGACCGCGACACCAACTGCTTCAATCCGGCCCTTGAGTTTCTAAAATCGCTGTAACAGCTGCTGAACTGAGATGGCCGTTTTCAGCTAGGGAGAAAATGGCCGACCAGGATCGGGGATATAGCCTCCTCTCGTAAGTTTCAATTTAATATGAATCTCCTTCCTTCTCTCAGTAGGAGGTTCGACTTAGGGTCTCGAAACTAAGGTATTGTTTAAGTCACAGGCGGTGGCTATATAACAAATCATCTTCACTGAACTTGCGGAAGATTTTTCGATTTTAATTGTGCTGTTATACTTAGTCAACATGATCTATCTGCTGTGACGGTACGACATACGTTTGTGTGAGTGTCCATGTGTGAGCTAGAAAAAACATATTTTGATACGGTAACGTACACATAAGATGTGTGTTATTATTATTATAATAATGATACCCAGAATTATACATTCATGAGGTTTTGAAATGTTGTCCTTTCCCAACCTTCACTTGATTCAACGACAAAATCACAGTGATCATCGTATCACTGTGTCACGCCCAATATTGGGCATTAGGCCCAATTATTATTTGTTCAAGCTTAAACCATATTTCATGGCTGAGTAAGAGAATCTCCTCTAGTATATGCCTCGCATATTTTAAATTAAGCTAAATCAATTATCGCGTGTGATCTCCGCCTTCAAAAATTTCAAAGCCACGATGCTTCGAATTTGACTGCGATCTGGCAGAAGAACCTTGCCAGTTCGGGGGCGTTGATTTTCAGATTATCTATTCATTATTATCATCGTTCCTTACAGAATATCGTTTTCATCAGAGGCTTACATATGAATATGTGATTTGATCGCTTATCGATATCACTCAGAATGGACACTAATATTATTTACGTAGTTAGTTACCTCCTGCCCTCCCGCCTCCTATGTTGTTCTGTCTGTGCGTTGCACGTTACTGTTCACTTTCTCTTTATCGCATTAACTAATTACCAAAATATCTCTTCGAGAGATACCTAAATCATCTCTTAGATCTACATTTCGTAGGCCTAAAGCTCACATCTCAACACGATACATATATATATATTTTTTTCTTCTTCTAATAATGTTTTCTAATAATCTTCAAGTATATCTAAGTATACGTAATAAACGTATTATATTGTGGTGTTGATCGTCGTGAACTATACCTTATTACAGTATTTAAATTTAGTTACATAAATATACAAAATGATGTATTAAGTGTAGAGACATGTTATCTAAAAAGCTCACTATAAACACGAAAATATTATGTATCAATTGTATTTGGATTCTGGGATGTGCAAAACTCGAAGTTCAAGTACCAAACGAACGTTTATCGAGACTGCCTTTGAACGTGATGTTAGACACTCACGAAAAGCGAATTGTTATGAAAACGAACGACTACCAATACTATTTTTTTCCTTGAGGGGTTGTACAGATATATCACACCTAGTATATTCCACGTCAGTATATTGCACTCATAGCCTGTAAAGAAACAGCATAATTGGCTATTTAATCCAAAACTATAGAAGATGCTATCTGTATTGTATACCCGTCCAAGTCGCAGTAAGTAATATCTTTCAATGCAAGAATGTGATGCAGAACGAGCACACATAAATGGTGAATGCTGGTCAGCGCGATGGAATTAATTAGGTAATTATAATTCCAAGATAGGCTGATATTTGTCTTAACCAATCGTTGGGTTATTCTGTATCAGCAAAAGAGGTTTCAAAAGGAAAAGTCTCGCATCAGTGTCACAGTCCGATGACATTTCACAGGAACGTGAAAGACTAGCGAACAGCGAATGTCAATGCTTGGTCAGATACAGAGAATGATGACAGAGGAAAAATGCGTTGGCGTACAGGAAAGCTCTGATAGAGGCCAGTCAAGAGCTCATTGTATCTTCCATTTCGAAAGCAGTGTGTGGATAGTGTCAGCAGAGCAGTTTCATTAACTCAAAATTAGTATTGAAAATTGTGTAACCAAGATACAACACTGTTTCCTTTGTTTGACTCATTGCACAAACTTCCATCTTTCTAATTGTGATATTATAAAAAACGATTAGTTAATATATGCGTGTACTATTTCAGGCACAGTCTTGTACATGACGTATGGTTTGCGTCACAGTAAACTCGAAGTGAGTGGAGAGCATCTCAACGAAGAAATTGCAGCTCGTGCATAATACATACATTAGGTGGTGTTTCTCGAAATGCGCGAAAACACTTCTGTTTCCCTTCATCGTATTTTAGATTTAATCTGAAGATCATGAGGATTCTTAATTCACAATGAACATTTAAGTTTTTGTAGTACTTACATGCGATTTCACATTGTTGAATTGAGCGCTATTCACGTTTGAACGCGTCATCGCGACCATGGCCACTGAAGTTGTTCAAGGTAATACAGAATGAATGGTACACACCATTTATCATTGTGGGTATGCCTATATTAGATGATAACCTGCGAATGTATCGTTAGTCAAATGACAAGTCACTATTACTTTTGGGGCAGTTAATGTGATTTAATTGAGTATCGTTTATAACTTAACACCAAATCTGACCGATGTACAATCAATATATTATACATATCTCTCATATGTGAATGAAATGATTCATAACAGAATATTGTGGTTTAGCACTTAGTGATTTGCTTTAACGTGATACGGACAACTATTATCTATGACGCAATATGAACGTCCCTTTTTAAAGTATAATACGTTAAAACATTACTCAATACGTGTTACATACTTAAATAAAATTATAAAAATAGATAGATTTCGAATTGTTATACTCTTCACAGTGAACAGTGTATTCTATCATATTATTCAGTTTAATTGAGGGGCAGATAAAGGGGGCAATATGTACAAGTGTTCATATCGTGTAAAATCAGAATTTAATATTAATAAAGCGAAGCATGTTGTATAGTGAACGACATATTAGGCTGATAGAAAAAAGATCTGAATACCAAAAAACTAAGAGAGACATTTTCGAACCGCGTTGTAAGAAGCCAGATATGATCAGATGAAAATCATATATGCTTGCATCAATGCATACAAGATTTGGAGGGTCTCAAAACCACGCTGTTACCTATTATTGTACTGTGCGTAGTATTGCCATCGTTAACTGAGATAGGAAGAAACATCGCTTGAGTATAGAAGGACGACGTAGACGTCACTCCACCCTCGGGAACCCGCGAAGCCTTAAAGAGCCACAAAGAACGCGAATCCAACAGATTATTAATTTACCTGTTTGCTGTGTATTCCCAGAAAGGCACATGCTTCAGTTCCTAGTCGTAAGCTTCGATCTTAATAACTCTATCCTGATATTTGCATACATAAAATTAATACGTAGGAGAAAACATGGCGTGCCGCCGACGTCTCAAAGTGACGTGAACACAAAAGGTCTCTTTAGTGACCAAGTGATCCAATATGGTGTTGAGGTTGGTCCCGCAGTAGCTTCTTGAGGTCGAAAATAATTAATCACACCTGGCGTAATAGGTATTATGCCTGCGAAGGTGGCTATCCTTTTTACTTGTATTATACTCGACTCCACCTAAGGAACGGGGTAATCGGGACACCTGTCGCAGAAACATGTTCAATGTTTTGTTGTTTTTTTCTGCAATTTAGGGCAGATAAAAGTAGAATAGCAGTAGTGGACAGCCACTGAAAACATTCGCATCATCTCAGCATCTATTACTATAATTATAAAGAGCATGTCAGTCGAGATTGAGTCAAAGGTGCATTTGACTGCTATATTGCTCGTTGTGAATGAAGTGAGGGATAATATAACTTATATTGATGATTTGCACAAAACATTCAATCGCTAGCGTACTGTCTGTTCAGGAGTTAATGTCACGTATCGTCATATTTACAGACCACTATGGCCTACTTCGACATCACAGACTTCCGTATATAATATAAGGCTGTCCGATTCAAATTGTCCCGCCATTCGAATGGCGCACAGTCCGAACTACGCGCTACAATGCGTTCATTTTTGGAGTGGGTACGCGGCGTGAACGTGGCTTCCTTTCGAACACTGAGTGGTTTCGATACGAAAGAAAGATTCAGAAAGATGGACGCTGCAGCAGAAAGTTCAAATTCCCACAAAAATCAACGGGAAATCATCAAGTTTTTGTTTCTCCAGGGACACCCTCCACCTGAAATCCATCGACAATTAGTGAACGCGTACGGTAGGGCTGCCTTATGCCTGCGAACGGTGCGACGTTGGTGCGAGCGATTTAACAGTGGAGATATGGACACCGATGACCATCGAGGTGGGGACCACAAATCAGGTGCAACGAGGGACGAACGGATTGACAAAATCAAGGCAGCTTTTGAGCAAACTAGAGCTTGGTCCATGAGGTCTTTGTCGGCTGAAACTTTGATTCTTCGGACGACGTGTTATAGAATTATCACCAATATACTGAAGAAGAAGAAAATCAATGAAAAATGGGTTCCCCATAAACTGAGTGCTGACCAAATGAAAATGCGTGTGGAGTGTTCGACATCTAATTTGAAGACTTATACGCAACAAACCAGTCGCTTAGAGCATACCGTGTCGATAGACGAGACATGGGTTAGCCTGGATAGACCCCCTGAAAAGGACCAAGCAAAACAGTGGCTCCGACAAGGTGAAGCGGCAACGTCTGTGGCAGCGCCAGATAGATTCGGACGAAAGGTGTTGATTATACTCGCTCTGGATATCAAGGGTGTTTGCTATTACGAAATATTAGCGGCAAACGAAAAACTCAATGCTCCCCGATATCTCGACTTTTTGAAGACATTGATGAACAAATGGCGTGGGGATCGACAGCACCGAGTGTGGTTACTCGACGACAATGCAAGACCTCAGCGCACTGCTGAAATTACGGCCTGGTTGGAGGGGAACAATATTGAGCGATGGCATCAACCCCATATTCTCCTGATTTAAGCCCATGTGATTATGGTTGTTTCCATGTATTAAAAAGGGCAATAGGTGGGGGTTCCATATGCAAACGTCGACTTACTCAAAAAAGCAATAGATAATGAAATTATATATGAAAATGCAAATGGTAAATATTTGGCTATTTCAAAACTCCCAGAGCGCTGGAATCGGTGTGTCAATAAAGCTGGAGAGTACCTCTAACTCATACCAAAATATCTTTGTCTTAACTAATTTAGATCAAAAGTTATTGGCATTTATCAAGCGGACAGTTTGATCCGGACAGCCTATTAGTAATGCCAAGCGTGCCGACTCTGGGGAAGAGATACACTCTCAGCAGAGGATGGTTTTAGCAGGCAGAGGCGTTTTGTCATCCACGTCAACCCTGCACTGGATCGGCCCACTTTCATGGAGATTGGAATGTCTCCGGTGGTGACCGTGCGTTTGAAGAAAATTTCCTCCTCTAAAAAAAAAAAAAAAAAAAAGCCTATTAGTAAAAAGAGGCCGCAAACTCTAACCAGACCTGTCCATCGTCTTTGACGCGAGACGACAATGGTGAATTGAATTCGAATAAGATCTCGGGAGTGGGTGAGTCTCATTCCCAATGAACTCATCCCGTCCTTTCGTGAGAATACGGAGCTCATTGATGCATTAGGCAGATGTCGTTAATGTTCACATACCTTGGTGTCTCACGCGCTTTAGTTCAAAATCTGCATTAAACCAATTTATCTCACCTTATATATTTTCTACCATTGCTACCTGTTTGCACCGTAAGACCCTGTTGACGGCTACACCAACGTGTACTATCGAAACTATTCTATAAAAATAAAACGTCATAAACATAGGCTCTATGTAAATATATTGCTATTGAGTAGCAAAAGCAGCATCTCCTAAGGAAGACTATCATTGTACGGTATTGGACATATGTATGCCACGTCTATGATCTTGTTGCAATGTTACAATGTAGCCGTGTTTTGTTGTAGCGACAAGATAATTAACCAACTGTCCATACATGCACGTGATGTGTCCGAACCTACAGGAGCCATTCGAAGACTCTCAAATAGGGGTATGAAGAATTATACTGAACATTTGCTCTGGTTCTAGAAAGCAGACAAGTTGACACCTAACCACATTGAATATTTCACGTAAATATTGGTGTAGTCTCGTTCAATTGGCGTCAGTAAACGAGCTAGACGTGCGAAGAGCAGATTCGATTCTGTGACGCTTTGCCTCGACGCTTTACGGCTTATCCCCATTGTTCATTCATATCAGTCAGCCACCTCCTACGAGACGGCGAAAGAGGAAGGATCTTGTTAGACAAGTCTACATACTGATTTACTCCCAATTGGGATTATAGGCGATCGATAGAACGATTGCCCTCTATCTGCAATCGTTCTATCAATGAACATTGTGTACTGCAGTGAAATTCAGACTACTTGGCCAGGTGGTGCTTCTCCGTTGCTAATTGTTTTGCCATTCGGGACACATTTGACATATAATAGTTTGCTATCTACTCTGACAATTAGTCGAGATCGCAACACGGCAGGAAAGAAGGTCATCCTAATTCCACTGTTAAGTCTGTTATACAGGGATACACCATAGATAGTTATCGCTAAATAATATTATAGTATAGCAAAAAAAACAAATACAACAACGAACCCAATAATATGCATCATAATATTATATAGATAAATACGTGATGAGATTCAATGTCGAGGCATTGGAAAACTAGAAATTAGTCCCTCTGATTAATGCGAATAAAATACAACGCGATGTTATTATTAATTATTATTATTATTATTTTTATTTATAATAAGGAGCAATTTAATGAATGAAATTTCTTTACTGGGCTATATTTTGGTTCACTTTTGATTAGTAAATAGTACTATTCAACATAGCGCATGCCGGAGAACTTTTCTCTATTCTCGTTTCTACAGTTGACGGACTTGAGTAACAAAAAATAGTGATAGCATAGATTTCAATGTAATACATGTACTATGGCACATATCGTATGGAGTCGATACATTTGCTTATATAATATTATTTATGTTCTAGATTTTCCGCCGAAAGTTTGGCAATGAAGCACACTACCGTGCCAGTATAGTAGTGGCCACAGAGGCTTAACTGAAGTATAATATAATATAGGATGACTTCAATGTGAACTCTGACACCTGCTACGTTATATCTACGTCTCTAAACAAAACATTTACATGTTCTGTGTGAGTTCATTCATGACTATGACCGGTAGGTGATGAAGCTTCGGCGATGAATTGGTTATGTTCTAAAGGTGTTTTATTTTCAAACAATTTACTCATCCTTTGAAACGTATACAAAATGCATAACCGCAGTAATTCATCACTCATAACCATGTTTCTCTATACGGAAAAACGCATTTAAAACGTACGCTCTCTGTGACAAAGTCACGGGAATTATCGACATTAATTAACATTACGCTATGGCGCAATATTAATTAATGTCGATAAAGAGATATCTATATTGGATCACGGCCACTACTGGCTGAAAATTTAGCTACTTGTATTGTATATGTACATAGGTCCGTCGATGGTCGTAAATGTCTATCGTTGAACATGTGTTGCTTATTCTGTCATGTGCATATGTCTGTTGGCTGCGGCCGGCTGTGACTTTCATAATGCATAATGTTAATCTCGTCTACTTAGTCCGAGGCGGATGTATTACAAACATGCCGATGGCATTCTGTGAGGCATTTCCTGATTGCACTTGCGACTGATTTATACTAGATTTTGCTTTTGTTACAAACAACGCCATAAGACAAATGAATAATAAAATCCGTTTACAGCCTCAAGAGCATTAAATCAATGAACGAAACCAACAGAATTTTTTTTAACATATGTACGTCTCGTGATAGTAAAAACCCCACAGCGTCAGCTTTTGGCGTCATCGCGTTAGGGGTTTGGACCCTTAAAGAAACAATTTGCTGCCTTGCACAGCTTTGTGACAGATCACTGTCAGGGTCTCGTTAGTTGGATTTTTTCTTGTTTTGTTCGCATTGGAACGTATTATTTCCTATAAACCAAAATAGGGCAAGGTGATACCGGAAATACCGATGTTGAATAAAATACACGATAATCATGTAATGACGTCTATGCTTGTAAGGCGAAAACGCAATACGAAACACAATGTCAGCTTCTACTGCAAACTTTGTAAATGTTATATCAACGTTACCACACTCTTGGACAACATTTCATTTTCGAAAGGCGAATCGAAGGGAAACGCCGGTCTAAATTAGAGCACCACTTGCACATCATTATGTATCTAGGGCATAGGTAAACATTATTATGATAATCAGCATTTCAAATTCTTCTCATAATAAGTCTCGATTTAGTCGTCAAAACTCAGCGCGAATTCGAATATTCAGCAGGTGGTGGTGTTTATCAGAAGCTGACCAGCGGTAAAGTAGACTGACTACAGCGATTAGTGAATGCAGCCGTCCTCGCTCTCTCTCGCTCTCTTTTGTTTACACCATGAGAAAGTGGCTGCCTCAGTTTTGTAGTCTCATACGTACAGTGCCGCACGCACGCACTCGTACATACCAAACCACAGTTAATTGTTGCAATTGGGAACTTTGCGACTAGGAGATAACTAGACCGACTGGCTAGATTGTCGGTCAGTCAGCATGCCTTTGTTGTTGTTGTGGAGGAAGAGCAGGAGGAGGAAAGGGCAGTACTTTGTGTGGTTTAATGGAAGAGCATTCCTGCACTTCAGGGACGTAATGATATTAGTTGAAGCACTTACATGTTCCATTGAATAAACCAAAATGTTCACGGTCACTTTGTGTTAGTTGATCTATATGATATTTATTTAATACTAGGTATGATATTATTGCTAATAATATCGCCTCTGCGCAGACCAGTCCACTCATCCTGCCAGGCATTTAGCGTGGCCTCTCTCTCTGCGTCGTTTGAACCCTCTGACCCTTTCTCCCAGAGTCTGCGTGTTTCGTCGACTAACAGGTCCCACGGTGGGGTGCCCGCCAGGACTAGTGCCGCGGCAGTGCGTACCGTCCGGTACGCCTGAGTAATTCTGAGAGCCGCCATTCGTTGCGTTTTCGTTAACAGTTCTCTGTTTTTGGCGGTGGCTATAGAACGCTTAAACCATACAGCCGACCCAAAAAGGGCGATTGATCCGCATGCCGACATCACAAGGTTTCTGCGGTCAGCACGTTTCGGCCCATGTATGTTAGGGAGAATCTTGACGATGTCATTTGCTGCCTTGTTTGCCTTTGCTGTGGCTATCCTGATGTGTTTGCTGCCTCTAAGGCACCTGTCCAGATACACCCCGAGGTATCTGGCATAGTCTACTTCCTTGATGCTTTTGCCCGCTAATAGCAAGCTCAGAGGATCAACGGCCACTCTTCCGGTTAGGGCTACTGCCTCGCTCTTTTCCGGAGCCAGTTCAAGGTTGATACTGCACATCCATTCATGTATAGATTGCAGTGCCTTGTTGGCCTTTATTTCCAACTCCACGCTTGTCTTCGCTTCGACCACCACTGCCGGATCGTCGGCTTATGCTAGTGCCTCGACTCCGATGGGGAGGCCTTTTAGGCACAAGACATCATCGTAGGCGATGTTTCATAGCAGTGGTCCCATAATCGAGCCCTGCGGTACGCCGGCCGTCATACTCATCCATACTGTCGTGCCGACAGGAGCCGTTGTTCCTCTGCGAAGGTCCTCAGCCTTTCTTCCAGGATCATCTCGAAGCCTTTAGCCAGCGTGTTGATGAGGCAGATTGGTCTGTACCCTTAATTTCCCTTTGGGATGAGAACTACCTCCGCTGTCTTCCAGGATACTGGTATAATGCCATTACGGAGCATTCCCGTGGAAACAGCCGCCACAGTCTCCGAAAACTCCTTGAAAAGTACTTTGACCGCTTCTGGCGGAAATGCAGTGCCTTGTTGGCCTTTATTTCCAACTATATATATATATATATATATATATATATATATATATTTAATAGTTAGTCACAACACCGGAATGATGTCAAGATCTTATTTGTTTAATTTAATAAACATTAAACTACAACAGAGCTTTCGAGCATTGCTGCTTCGCGCCAAGCTCCACTCAGGTAGTGTGTGGGTTTCTACCTGTTTTGTGTTTTTGCGTGTCTTCTTTGGCTGTATGCAAACAGAATGTACTCCCAAGCAAAAGGTTAACATGCCACGTCAGAATATTGGGAAACCGGAGCTTTACCCTGTCTTTATCTACCATCTACTGAAAACAAACACACAGCGATCTCTACCAACATCTTACTTCTTCCCGCACAAACTGCCATGAGATCAGCGCCATACCTGCCCTCAGGTACACAGCATACAACCTTTGTTTCGCACAAAGCCTACTCAAACAAAAGCCCTACAAAATTAGAAACAACATCACGAAATCACCAGGTATCTACTAGCAAAGTTCGTTAAAAGATCTATTATGCCGGTCAAACAAGACTATGTAAACTAAAGGTCAAATAATCAGGAGGCACCAGGCTAAATACCATATTCCAAGTGAACTTCCCGAGTTGGCTGCATCATACGTGTGTATATGATATACAGGCAACGAAGGCTCAGTGAAAGGATACATAAGCACGAGAGTGGCGTCCAAATACAACAGTCGAACCAACCAACTCGTGTCAACGAGTGCAGAGAATGCTGTTGATTTTATATTTCCAATCAATTACATGGCGTATTAAAGAAGTTCATCACATCATGAATACAACAGACTGCAAATTGTCTACTGAGTTAAATTCGAGATACCTGAGATGGTACTATCGAAGTACAGTTATTTATTTTCACATGCTGGAAAATGTTAAAGGTATACAAGGAACAGCTCAAGGCATCACTTCTTGTAGAATTTAAAGCAAGAGAGAATAGGAACAGTGGAGCTATTCCATTTGAACGTTCAGCATATGTACAGCCTCTCTGAGTTCTTAAGCTTCTCTCGATTATTTGTCTTATGCTAACAAATCGTTGAAAAATATTTGCATCTTCATTAATTTCTGCACCCATAGGTTCCACGTGCATGTGT
The DNA here is from genome assembly GCA_019614645.1 of Stratiolaelaps scimitus. Taxonomy (NCBI): domain Eukaryota; kingdom Metazoa; phylum Arthropoda; class Arachnida; order Mesostigmata; family Laelapidae; genus Stratiolaelaps; species Stratiolaelaps scimitus. Next base: position 36,760 of record JABWDB010000016.1, read on the forward strand.
TATTGCAGCTAAATTAGAGATCTTAGATGAATAACTCTGTCCTTCTTTGGATTTTCTGATAAAGGACAACTGTCGATTAGCAATATCTTATCTATACTAAAGATAAGGCTGGTCGAAGTCTCTCTCTGTCTAAAAACCCTTATCTGGAAGTTAGAATAGAGATGGAACTACACTTCTAAGGTCCCTCATTTACTTGCAATAATAGATGTACTTGAGGAAGAAATCTAAAGATGTACAGACTAAGGAATGGGAATATTCTCTGCCAGGATGAATTCCCTGCAAAATCTGTTGAATTGTCGCTGCCTTTTTGTTTTTGAGATAGAAAAGTCGAGGCGAGAAAACAGGTCGACGGTCTCAGATAGAATAAAGGAATCTAGTCAGGGTTGCGCTCTAAAGGTCAGGATTCAGTATTACGAGTCCTGGTAGGTGCGTAAAGTAGGTTAAAAAAATAATGTTAACCGACCAAGCTGCTCATATTCAACCTCTCATGTATTCTCTCGAAAGGTATATTCATCAACGAGGAAGTCGACGTTCGCCCCTAAGGCGGTTCACGGCAAATATAATATCAAATATAAATGTCGTATTAGTAAAGGAGCCTAAAACATATGTTGTGTGTTACTCTTTCTCTAACGGAGTTATCATCCGTTGTTCAGACTCTATAAATATCCCACACAAGGACACAAGGGCTCTCATTCGATACTCATAATAAGCACACGAATATAGTATACGCCACTGCGAATCGGAAACTCAATAACAACGCTGGATCGTGCTTATTCAAGTCACCGGACACCGACATCATTTGGACATAATAAATAAGACAGATCTGTTTGAGGGGATCTCGCCGTTCCTCAGCCTGTTTTGTTAGTAACTTCGGAGTCTAGTTATATTTAATATCTATGCGCTGGTTTGCGTATATCGTATTTCTTCTGCTGGCGTTGACAATATACTCGTTGTCATTGAGTTGCGCATTCCTATGCTGAAAGGGTTGTCCTCTAAAGCTGCAGAATGACCGACAATTGTAACGGCAAATATGTATCATCCCGACATCAAAAACGAGGTTTTTATTAAAAAACAAATATACACGTATATATATAATATGAATAGAATAGAAACTCTTTTACTTTTATAAAAGATCGGGGTTGGCGAGCTGTCTGGTGGTGATTTATACAGCAATAGATATACAAAAAATTTTCATACTTATTTAGTCCCTGAATTCATATATGATTTAGCATCGGACTCTTCAACGGTATTGATCTGCCACGCGCGCCTTCCGATAAAGATTTATCCCATCGTCCAGCTGCTGCTGCAGACGAGGCTGTCATCATCAACGACTACATTTATCTTTATTATGACTAGTGGTTAACCAACTTCAATGTATTTTTTTTTAATATAATACATACATGTGTGGATATATAATCATGGCCATCTGCTGAGTTTACATTGTGAATAATACACTCGTATCCCCAGGATGAAATCGCAACGCGATACCCGCATGATGTTTGCATAAAAAACTAGACTTGTTAATGTCAACAGTGAACAACATCGACCTTTCACATTAGTAGTGAGGCCGGACCCTTGGAACAGATGCAATATATATGTATGCTGGTAACTACTCAGCCAAACCTTGAGCGGTGCAGGCTGGTTAGCTATTTTCAGCACTATAAATGGATATCTTATTGCATCGACTAGAGAATAGTTCGCTACCACATGACCAGTCTCATTAAAATTGCATTTGAGCCGATATCAACAATGTCGAGAAAAACTTCTTGAAGCATTCAGACTGAAGGATTTCTAACGAAAAACGGACAAGATATCGCGTAAACATTCATAAAACTCATATGTTGTATCACTAGTCACCAAATGATCATTCAAATTAGACACAGAACATAACATAAAAATGCATTTGACTAATAGAATATGCATCATGAATTCGATCCAAGTTGGCTCTCAGCTGCAAACACCATCTTAATAGAATCTCCACAAAGAAGTCTGTAGTCAAGAGCTACGATCAGCATGCTTGCTTACGATAAGCGTAAATATGAGACACTTCACTGTATCGGAGTTCACGACAATGACATGACAAGAACGAACAAAATCCATCCATGACGACGATTATGGCATTCTTGCTGGAATATGTAATTCGCTTTGTGTGTGAATATATAATACAACGCTAAACTCGGCCCTCCATTCCTTCGGCTTACTCGCTCCGCACCCCTAACAATCGTCCTAAAAGATTCGTTTACGACAGCCTTTTCTCACCACTCTTCCTCGCTGAATAAAACGAGAAGATCACATCCAGCGTACGAAAGAACTACACAATTCTGCATTCAGCAGCGACATACGTCTATCTGACGGTGATTGTACACCCCAATATTCTTGTCCATGATGCATCGCGATCGCTGTGCAACAGCGATATTCCTTTCAGTTAGTATCCATGTGCATGCAAAACTCGGCATGACGCATACTGCAGAAAAGACCCCACGCAGACTTTTATTCAGTCAGGCCAATGTGCACTGTTGGTAGAGTTAGGCAGAAAGCGGTAACCATGCTCTACTCCTGGAAAGTTGCGCAAATTGATCTTTAGGTATCCTATTCTACTGCCTCATTTTTATGCTGGAGAATCGTTAAGAAGCAGAAAAAACTCATGCGCGCGTAAAATAAGATATATCTCATTAGAGAGGATTTACTCGTCGGCGTTCTGCTAAAATTAGTTGGAGAAAAAAAACAGAGCCAAAAGGCCATCGTTGCGCTACGATGCTTTACCTGATGCTATTCTAGTTTACACAGATTATAATGGCAGTCTTCAAAACTGCAATTGCCTCTCTGAGTGCTTTTGATCCCTGATGGTGGTGAGGCACATATGTGTGCTACTTCTCACGGAAACGACGTATTTTCCGTAAAAGTTTTTCTATCGTTAGCGTCTTGTTAGGATAAGGATAGCAGTTTTTTTTATTCACAGAAGTAGCTCACGCGGGACGTGCGACGGAGAGAAACGTCAACCTACTGATGTCTCTGTACGATTATACCGCTACAATGTATTATTATACGTATTGAAACAAAATGCAAATAGCGAACGAGTTATTGTATTATATAGTGACACATTTTTATCAGTTAACATGCATATATTAGCACCGCGACAAAACGTGTCTTCCAGATGCGATTAGGTAATATTCTCGGGAACCAGTTATTCATTTACTGCGTCATTGCATTATCAGCACGAGATTGAATTTCAAAAATAACCACGTCAATACACTGAACTGACACCGTGTGCTTCCGATCGAAGCAGTTGGCTTTTCATTGACACCGCCGATAGAATTCTTAAAACTATTCCTATTCTACTTCTTAGAAATACCGGCTGGCTAGGAACTTCAGTGGGAAGTTTCGGTTTGATGTAAAAGGTTGATCAAGGCTAAAACTTTTTTGGTCCTCAATGGTTGCTGTTATTTGCCCAACTCGTTGAGCACCCAAATGTAAATTTGATATATCCGCCTCAGAGCACTAGCTGTAAACAGGTTGACCCCGTTTGAAAACGTATTTGATATGTTCCCCAACAGGCAGAGCTGTATTGGCAAGTTCCATCCTATTAGAGTCGATACCAAAGCTCCAGGCGTTTCTGGTCCTTGAGCCCCTTGGTTGACAGCATGCTGATCCCATCGAAAGGTGGGTTGGATAGCCAGAGAACGCAGGGCCCTTTCATCTTTTCCACACAAAACGAACAGCTGCCGAACGAAGGTGCAAACATGCCTGTCTCTCCTTTACGCCTCTACTTATCGGAGCCTATTTAAACCTATCTTCTGGAGGTTGTCTGTTGCTTTCTCCCTTCTCGAAAATCTTGTTTGTCCTTGTCATACGGTGTTCCCAACATTAGGGGAACGAGGTAATTCACTGATTGAGCCAGTGCGACGTCGAAGATTGCCAATCCGGACACCATTGTTAACAGGTCATTTTACGAACTCAGACGTGATCCAACCCTCGCCGTCAACATGAAGAGTTACTATCATAAGCTCCTGTCGTAGGCTTCGAATACGAACAACGGGAAAATGTCATACAATATACGTCACTCAGCCCTTCGGCAAGCTTTCACATGCTTTTCTATTAGGCGATAACAGAGAAAGCACGAGATGAAAAGCGAGAAACAAAATAGGAAATAGGAACTAGTTCATTAAAATGGAGGAATGAAATGTTCTGATCCATCTGTCCTATTCACCACTTTTTCGCGAAAGTTGATCACTAATCACCTTAACCGAACTTAACGCTGTGCCAAAATGATTTTATTGTAGTCTGGAACATATTCCGACTTAGCCAAGAATCGGAGTTGCAATAGCTGGGCTGTTACTAAAAATAATTAGGCACGTATTAATCACTGCAACAATATTCAATCTTATTTATTAAACGAAGTAATATATATACGTATCAACAATGGCTCGATAATACACCTTTTATCCGAATAACGTTATAATAAATTGAGCAATGGGTTAATGTAATTCCATATATTGTAGATGTCGTGTATGATACCACAATAAGGCACCGTCGGTAAGCAAGAGAATTTCATGTTGACTAGTCGTCGAAAATATCGAAAGAATAATAACTCTGATGATTAGATACGCGAAAGCTAAATAGCAAATCAAAGCAACATATGTCAGCCACGCTCGTATGGTGTTTATGCACATTAATGTAGTGTAATAAATACTTACATTTGGAGTGAGGCAAATTGTGCTACAGATAATAGTGTAACTGAGGTGTAAAGATACATAGTATATGTATAACTGTTTAGCTTATAGATAGAACACAATTTCAACATAGTACAGAACGTCATGTCAGGGATATGGCATGTCTTCTGAACTTGATAGTTATTGGAGCCTGTAGTATCCCAGTATTATAATAAGAACAACACCTCCATCTGTTTTCTTTACATCATTTTTTGCCAGCTGTGCGCGATTATAGATCATTACATATCTCGACTATAAGTATTGATATCTATAATATATTATGAATTCAATGTTTAATTATGCAAGTCACCAGCCCCGCAAATGTTCATGATTTCACAAATGTATAACGGAGCGGCTGTGTATTTTGGTGCGTGGGCGGTTGGTGGCGACGTGCCTATCGGATACTGAGATCACACTGATAAACATTGACACGCAACCGACACAATCGGAGGTCCGCTCAGCTATCTAGTAAGGGATTAGCGGCTTATAGTTACGAAGCACGTGGATCACTACAAAATTGATGTCAATGAATTTACATATGCTGGTGGTTTCCTGGTTCAGCTGCTAACATCTAGACACGATAAATATTAAATATACACACTGAAGGTCAGTGAGGTATCAACTACAGTTCTATGGTACCCTATGGACGTAGTTCTGGCAAATGATTCAAAGTGTTACAATCACAGAACGAGTATCACAGTTTAACCAGTATCAAACCACTGACATACCTATAGGAATAAGGTGATTGAAACGAGTGTGCAATGTAATCCGCGTAATAAAATTCATACTTGTATCTACCCGTACTAGAATAGAACGTACTGATCGTACCTGTTTCATAACGAAGAATGCATAAACAGAAACAGACTGTGTTCCTTCATATTCTCATGGGCCGCTTCGTACGACCGGAACAACGTCCACTAAAGGCAGCAGTTTCCTGCATTGTACTGCGAGGCAGGCATAATAATCGGACAACATTCTTCTGAGTCAACGTGCTAATCAGGATTAACAAAGTGCAAAATTTGTTTACCCAGGACGTTAGCGAAGGTCACGGTACACGGCACAGATCGAACCATATGGCAATCCTTTGCGTATAGATATTCGCTGACTCGCTTAAAACAGGATCTTATTTTCATCGAAGTTATTTTCAAGTTATTATTCATGACACGGGTTTGCCGCAATTAGAGTTTAGTCCAATGTGAAAAGCGATGCATTTCTTTATCTAATCGAAGAATTTATCTAATGTACGATCGATGGAGAGACACTCTGGCTGCTTAATCAAGAAAGGCGTCTGTATAACCCGCGACATTCTAAAGTTGGCATGGTACTAGCATACCTGTAAGTTGATAGCGCACGTTCTCAGTAAGTTCTGCCCAAGTTTGAAACGAATTTGTTAAATAGATGACGTCATGTATACAGGTTTGAGTTTTTCGAATGGTATACGTCATCGGAAGACAACTATGGACTTACATCATTGGCTGTGGTCATAGACTTGGTGACTACAGAGGGTTATCGATTATAGCAGAGTTACCTCATTTACGAATGTAGTGATGAAAATATGTCAAAATTTCTACGTGGGCCCTTTTATAGTTTAGTCCCACTATTTATGAGGCACTAAATTCGTTAGTGTAAGCGTTCATAAGCTTACACTTCACACACCCGCACATTAGACCATGTGAGACAACGGGTACATATATGATATATGTTATACTAACGCCTGCTGGAAGTCCAATACAGGTACTATTATATTTTCAGCTAACGGGGGCTATATGAAAGTGGGTTTAATGTACACATGCACACATGTACATTACATTATTTCTTTTATTACATTATGTATACTCCATGCTTTATTTTATTTTATATTTCTTATTAAGAGCGACCGGAGAATATTAGCTTAAAAGCCGAGCAATCTTCCCGGTAAAAGCGTGATTGACTTGCTTATTATGTGCAACGTCAATTGCACTGGCTGTTTTGCCACCGCACAAATTATTACTTCTAGAAGTGAGGAATTGATCTACAACTTTTAGATCTCAGGTTTACGAAAGATTCTGACATCGACTATCTCATGCGGTTCAGTTATTGACGTCAGAGAGGGCTAACAAAACCGGCCAGGTCGCGGAGGGTTTGTGTTTCAGAAATGGTAAAGCCATTTAAGGTGTCTACGAAATCATGTTCGTCAGATGGTATAACCGCACATTTAGGTACAGATATTAGCATTTCGTTTTCGTCACACCACTTTGATACCGCAGTAGTAGAGAGTTGCAATACTTCCCTGTCATAATGACCATCACTATAACCGGAGAATTTAAGGTCATCAACATACAGTTTGCGAGATATGCCTCTTGGAATAACTTCTTTAATATCAAGAATGAATATTCAAAATAGTACAGGACTCACACAGGAGCCCTGCAGCACGCTTGACGGGCAGCTCCACTGAGTTAAGATTGCCATTTACTTTTACTCTGAAACTCCGCTCTCTATGATAGCGGCTTGTCCATGCGTTGCACATCCCTGTCGTTGCACATTTGGATTTGAGGGGCCCATCTTACGAAGCTATGCCGAAAGCAGTTGAACCGTAGACCATAAATGTTGGCTGAGCGTCAGACCGGAAAATTCACTTTTGTTCCTGTGTCGTTTGAACCAGCTGCGTGGCTGTTGCTGTTGTTGTTTCCCTTTCGTAAAGCCATGTTGATCTTAGTCAAATATACTCTTCGGGGTAAGATAATGTATAATGTGGTCGACCAGACTCTTCTCGAAAATAATACAGGCAATCGACTCTCGTTTTAACGGCCGGTAATCGTCACCATCCGACTTAGCGTGCTTCTTATGACCTGGCATGGCAATGGAAAGACGAAAACATTTAGACACAACCCCTCTAGTGCTTCAGTTAATCTCGGTAAGTGCTGAAACTGTTTCAAGAGTGGAGTACACCTCCTCCAAGATAACCAACATGTTAGACGTTTCCAAGCCCCTTTCGGCAGCTCAATTTCAGCTAATCCAATGGCCGATATTCCGTTACTCTCAATCGATCGGTGATTGTGGCAGTCAGCAAGACAACACAGGAACATGCAGTAATCCTGTGATAGCCAGATCCTATAATCTTGCAGGATTTGTATGGGCGGCCGCATCTGTTGGTATAAATTGGTCACGCAATTCGACGACTGGCACCTGCGTCAACGTACCTCTCGCTGGTAAGTGGACCTGGTGAAACAGTAATAATTGATAGAAAGAAACTTCCTAGTGAATAGGATATTCCCTTAGAAGTTTGAGGTTATTCCATTTGTTAGACGCTCTTCATAGAAATGTTCGTACTAAACAACAAATATTGTGAGATACGTGCGTTTTAGTATTTGGCAATCATTTTACATGATATCTTCTTAACGGTTCAATACTTAGACGAAGATGCTGCGAACGACCATTGTCCTGGTGGCCCTGGTTGGCCTGAGCGCTGCCAACTGGGAGCTCTACAAGAGCGTCCACAAGAAATCCTACTCGGCCGCCGAAGATTCGCTGCGTAAGCAGATCTTCAAGGCTCGCGTGGCGCGCATCAATGACCACAACCTGCGTCACGATCTCGGTCTGACCACCTACCGTATGGGCCTGAACCAATTCACCGACCTCACCAACGATGAGTTCCGTATGTACAAGGGTTTGCGCTTCAACACCTCCAACGTCATCCGCAAGGGACAGCGCTTCCATCATGAGAAGCTTGGCGGTCTACCAGACACTGTTGATTGGCGCCCAAAAGGTTACGTGACCCCCGTTAAGGACCAGGGCCAGTGCGGATCATGCTGGGCTTTCTCAACTACCGGTTCCCTCGAGGGTCAGAACTTCAAGAAGACTGGCAAGCTCGTCTCGCTCTCTGAGCAGAACCTTGTCGACTGCTCCGGACCCCAGGGCAACCAGGGATGCAATGGTGGCCTCATGGATCAGGTACTTGTCAAGAAATTTCTCTATGCTAGATTTAAATTGTGTATTTATAACTCGATCAACTTACTATAAAAAAAATAATAGTAATCAAAATTGTAATTGGTTTCTATATGATATTGATATGCAATTTTAATGAACTGCAATTGAGGCTGTGCATTAATATAGCATGGCAGAGAGTATGATTCTCCAAATGATTGTATGAATGGGTAAATCTTCTTCTGGGAGTATTTGACTCACACGATGATTTTCTGATTTTTAGGCCTTCACGTACATCAAGCAGAACGGCGGCATCGATACTGAGGAGTCCTACCCGTACACAGCTATGGACGGCAGATGCCGGTTCAAGGCCAATGCCGTCGGAGCGAAGTGCACTGGATACGTCGACATTGATTCTGGTGACGAGGAGGCTCTCAAGAAGGCTGTTGCCACCGTTGGTCCCATTTCAGTCGCCATTGACGCTGGCCACGAGAGCTTCCAGACCTACCAGAGCGGTATCTATAATGAGCCTGAATGCTCGTCCGAGTTCCTCGACCACGGTGTCCTCGCTGTCGGCTACGGCACTGACAACGGCGTCGACTACTGGCTCGTCAAGAACTCGTGGAACACCATCTGGGGTGACGAGGGCTACATCAAGATGTCCCGCAACAGGAACAACCAGTGCGGTATTGCCACCCAGGCTTCGTACCCCACTGTCTAACTCAGCATAACAGAACATCATTAAATATTACCATCATTGAATGAAAGAAGGCATCAATATATAACAAATTCAAATAGCAGTAACATGAAATAAAAATATTGGCTAATAATAAAATGTGAAGTTTGGCTTTTTATCACACATCCATTAAACGCCTATTACGTAAACTCTATTTATTAGATCGACTAAGTCAGAATGTAGCAGACAGCGTTAGTGGCATTATACATGGCATCCTTTAACTCTGCGAAACCACTAGGTGTCTAATCCTTTACGCCTTTTTTATTCTCGCTTTGTGGGCTCAATGTACTCTGTCTAGCGAAAAAAGAATGCCGAATACGACAGTTTCATTCTCCAGTTCATCATAATTTGTGTAAAATACCTCGGTGACAATTTTACGTAGCAGATAGTCTCGGGCGCTTGCTCAATACGTTAGCTCGGTAATCAATTGGGTGAATCGACAGTGAGTCTCCGTCCATACAGGCTATTTTAACTAGTTCACGCATAGTGAGAACATAGCAAAAAAAATGTTACGCCTCTTTGTATTGTACTCTGTATGAAATAGAATCTGTTTACATACGGGCTTCTACCCATTCAACACTTTAAATGATACCTGGAAGAGGTTCCAGCTCTACTGATACGAAATCTAACGAAGCATTTATGATAATATTAGTTATCAGGCTTACCTCCTCCGATTTAGTTTGCATGCATTTTTTTGCTTTCCAGCTTGCAAGATGAAGTCGGAAAGGAAATGTATTTAGCTATAAAGGACACTCCCTAAAGTCATTATATTATAGCCACCATCAGTACACAACGGCTACACAACGGTACCAACCATAACCTCTTTGGTAGTTGAAAAACCCCGGAAAAGACCCCTGAATAAAAATGGAGCTCACTGCCGGACAGACAGATATCCTTGCTCCGATAAATATTATAAATAAACATAAAACGACATTAGACAACTCAGTTATAGCCCCCTTTTTACTCATCGAAAATGGAAGAGTAACTTTGAACCGAATTGAGTATCTACCTAGTAAACTTTTCTCCCCATGAAGATATTTGTGTGTTGTAACAAATCAGAAGGCTAACAAATAAAAAGGCTTTATTATTATTCACGTATAACTGGCTTGATAGCTTTACCAACCTCACTTTTTTTCTCTTTTTTTTCTTTTTTAAAGCCCACTGACCTCCACACGCTGAGTTCCTTATGTAGTGGAGCCCACACTTCAACCCCTTTAATATCATCAGCGACGAACAGCGTCTTCGTCACGTTGACTGGTCACATCGGCCAACATATAGAGGTGGTGTACGCCACTCGAGTCAAGGACCCAAGTCCGTGGGGCCCTCACTGGCCCTAGGGTCAGAGCTTGAAATAGGCCGGCAAGCTGATCTCCCTCTCCGAGCAGAACCTCGTCGATTGTCCCAAGGATAGCGATCGGTTCGACGGCTTGTGTCCGGAATTGATAAGCCCCTCTAGTTTGCACCCAAATTAGCAAGCTATTTATCACGGATCTCAAGTTATGGTGATAATGTAAAGTGTATGTTGCAATCTTCTAAATACAGAGTATTCGAATAGTCAAACGAATTGATAAACAGTGATGTAGTAGTGATGGGACGCGTTAGCTAGACGAATTTTTAGCTCGAAGTGGCATCAGTTTTACGGTTTGTTCAAATAGGCCATCATCAACCGGTTGTGTATATTGATTTTTATCACCGACTGCTTATGTGTATTAAGCTAAAGCAAATTCCCCTGAGCTTGACTGCACCTATCATTTTGGCAGACACATTATTGGATCAGACATTTTTTATCGGAATCAATTTAAACTAATTGCAATTTATTGCGAAATAAATTGTGCGATTCTGGTAAGAATCTAGGGGCTTGTGAAAGTCTGTGTGTGTAACCCGGGGGGAATTTGCCCATCCACAATAATATTTATTGAACGTTGATCCCAAGAGATATTCTGTTCATTCAGTCAAACTTTGAATGATCTCTCTTTGATCGATTAAAAGCTCTGTCTAGAGCAGAAGAGATTAGCGAGCTTGGATTTTCTTGCTGGAGGAGGTACGAGCGCTTATAGTTATGTAGAACGAAATTTAGCGACGACATTAATGCACCGAAGTGACGTGGAGCTCCTTGCGTCGTTTAGTCGGATTTAGTAATTAATTAAGTGCGTCGAACATGGCTCATATCTCCATTTGCGAACAGCCCCGTGTCAAGGGGCCACGGAGGAGTTGCCGATCCTCCTATTGCCGAAACAAAGGTCAAAGAAGATTGGCACTAGTCCTTTGTAGACTACTTATTTTCGATAGACACTATAGAAGGCTCCGATTTGCTTGTAAGGCATGCGAAAACGTACAAGACGTACTTATAATTACCCAATCAATAAAGTACATATAATTTAAATTGCCGATGTACGCAGAAATGTTTGTATATTATAATGCATCTCTTAAGGACGTTTGCGCTAACTATAGTTGAATTGAGAGAAAGTATCATTTTTTAGATCAGTTCAGTTGTAAACGCAAACATTTGCGAAAGCTGGTTGACAGTGGCAGTCACATCAGCAAATACATATATCACTGTTATTTCGCTTGAATCGATGTCATTTGTATAGAGCAGGATGTTTCCGGAACTGATGTCGTCACTGTCACTGAGATGATCTAAGCGGCAACGGCCAACGCGTTAGACCTCCCGTCTCCACAGAACGCCGTCGAATGGGACCATGGTAATATCTATGAAGTTGTCACAGTTGTGCTGGATACGGATACTTTGGAAATTGCCCGATTAGGCGATCTGAAATGCAATTGTAAATTTCGAGTCACTTACACAAATTTTGTATCCGCTCGGCTCAGGTAGCTGTTGCCACAGCGAATGTTTGGTATACACATTTGTTGAACACCTAATCCGTAGTTTTCTTAAATTCCTAAAAAGCGTTTCATTCTTCTAGGCTTGAAATAAATACTAAGAAAGAAATTACTTTGATCCAGAACAGTAAAGGTAGGTCGGCGGAATGCCTCTGTCATATCTAGATCAAGTTAGAGACTTCTCACGCATGTTTGAAAGTATTTTGTTCATTTAAGCCAACTCCTGTTTCAATTGGAAATAGATCTTATGGAATGGCTTCCTTTAGTTCCACCGTAAGCCTCTAGTGAATCCATCGAGCTAACGAAGAACGGTGAAAAGCAGACCCGCAAAAAGCTTTACCGTCCATTATAAAATACGAGCCCCCTTATCTGGTTGAGGAGATCACCCGTAAAAAGTCTTTCGTAGTCTCAAAAACCGGTAGACTTTAGACTATATATAACAATATCCTGTTGGGCTTAAAGAATTTTCAGGCACCGTTTCTAGTTTTATGAGTGGTTTACCTAAATCAACCATAATAATCGACAATGTCCCTCGCTGTGCAGAGGGGCAATGCCATCGCCTTCCTCGGGACATTGTCGACCTCTGTCCCCCCCCATAATCCCTAGAACTAATTCCTAACTACTGTATGTTTGAATAAATATATATATATATTATCACTCGAGTTCCACGTGATCACTAAAAGAACAATTTCTACCATATTGTACTAGCGACAGACATGAGCCGCGGCACACGAACATTGACAGCGCTTGTCTTTGAAACTCATGAGGGGTCCACGTGTCTATGCTCCCACCGGTGTAATGGAAAGTTGATTGTCTATCCTTTCATGTAATGTTTCTCAATATCGTATCTTTGTCGAGGGGGTCAGAGCCTTCCTCTTAGTCTTCCCTTAGATGCAGGTCGTTCGATAGAAGTAGGTGGTCGAGGTTGCGAAACTCGGCATTGGGTGCCTGCCTGAAAGTTGCTATGACTATTTCCCCATTTCCTTTGTTTTAGTGTCTGAAACAACGTTATCATTACTTTGGTCGCAACGGACTAATGTGGACCATATGAAAACGAGGAGAATCAGGAGAATATGGGAGTTGAAGCCATCGCTCAAGATTGTTCCCCTCCATCCAGGCCGTAATTTTAGCAGTGTGGTGAGGTCATGCATTTTCGTCGAGTAACTACACTCGGTGCGGTCGACCCCCACGCCATTTGTTCATCAATCCTTTCAAGAAGTCGAGATATCGGGGAGCATTGAGATTTCCTTTTGCGGCTAATATTTCGTAATGGCAAATGCCCTTGATATCCAAGGCGAGTATCATCACCACCGTTCGTTCGAATCTATCTGATACTGTCACAGACGTTGCCGCTTCACCTTGTCAGAGCCACTGTTTTGCTTGGTCCTTCTCAGGAAGTTTATGCAGGCTAACCCATGTCTCGTCTATCGACACCGTGAGTTCTAAGAGACTGAAGGGTGTCCTTGGAGACACAAAAACTTGATGAATTCCCGTTGACGTTTGGGGGAATTTGAACTTTTTGCTACAGTGTCCATCGTTCGAAACCACTCGGTGTTCGACAGGAAGCCTCGTTCCTGCCGCGCGCGCACTCCAAGAATGAACGCATTGTGTCGCGTAGTTCGGACTGTAATATATATTTGCGACAGGCCACACTAACTGACTAAACGGTTGCAGCTGAAATTAAACTCGGCTTACAGTTGATGTTTCTAAGTCTGTGGTCAGGAAGTCTTTTTTTCTCTATAAGGGCCTCACCCTCACGTCGCACCCGACTGTAAGTCTATCCCTTCCCCTTACGAGTGAGTATCCAACAGTTGAGCAGGCAGTCATGACGACACCGATTTGAGAGAGGACGTCTTGAACTGTCGGAAGGTACTTGATGCCGTAACTAAACTGCACTAAAACTAAGCTAGTTTTTATTCGTTCAGCTTTTATGGCTTGCGTTTGCTTTTGGGGTAAGCCAAAGTGGGCCAGTTCTGTAGCGCTTGATTTTTACAGTATATAAGAAGTAAACTTATTCGCGACACAAACGTGCTAGATATTATGTAAATATGTAGTACATGTTCTGAATAATCCTTATGTAGGGGCGCTTTATTGAGTAATCGCGACAATTTACATATTAGTGATGTTTTTCTTTTTTAAATGAATGTTGGTTCCATCGACCTAACTCGGGATTAGATCTCATCCCTACTTTTAGAATTAATGTCTGTTTCAAAATGACCTACCCTGTCATTTGATCGAAGTTAATCCAAGTAATCGGTGGATACGGTACGTAAACATCCACGATATGAATTTAACGATGACATTTGCACGGAGCACTGCTATCAAATATTAATCCAACGCAGAGCAAATCCTGAGGGATCCAAGTTCGTCCCAGATAGTCTGACTATAAGTACGCTGTACCTCGACGCCACCGACATTCAGCCGTGTAGGTGTAGCCGTAAAGGTAAGTGATCAGTGCTTTGTTTCACCGACCAAATATAACAGGCACGAGGTATATACTCAAATAATAATAACAATATTTGGTTTCAGTGATGCACAATGTTGTGGTTGGCGTACATATACACCGTATATTCGAAGCCTCACGCACATTGTATGAGTACTGTTGTGACGTCCACTAATCTTGTTTTCGTGGCCCATTAACGAGACAGGTAGTTGCACAGCCTAGCCATTGATGTTCTTTGAGCTGGATGTTTTCTCCAGCCAGCACGATCTTGATGTTCGGACACCGCTTCCTACCGATGAGGAGGATGGCCTCACTCTTCGATTGCGCTAACTCGAGCCCGTGTTGTTTCATCCACAGCTATTCTACCTGTTGTGTCGTACCTCTTCTTCGACTCCAGCAATTTTTGTTTCCGATATGTTTATGCTGTTCGCTTGGCGCTGAAACATGTTCAGCAATGTTCATATATTTTTCTGGATGCTGAAGTCGCTATGGCAGGAAAACCTATTGAAATCGACCAATTACAGTACAAATAATACACTATATATTTGTGTTGTGTGACTAAACAGATGATGCTGCGAACGACTATTGTTCTGGTGGCCCTGGTGGGCCTTAGTGCCGCCAACTGGGACCTCTATAAGAGCGTCCACAAGAAATCGTACACGTTCAAGGAGGACCGTTTCCGTAGGAAGATCTTCGAGGACCGCGTCTCCCGTATCAATTCGCACAACCTGCTCCACGATCTCGGTATCACCAGCTATCGCATGGGTCTTAATCAATTCACCGATCTCACCAACGATGAATTCCGCAAGTACAAGGGTCTGCTCTTCAATGCTTCGAACGTCGTCCGCAAGGGTGAGCGCTTCCAGCACGAGGGGGTTGGCGATCTGCCCAAGACCGTGGACTGGCGCACAAAAGGTTACGTGACCCCCGTTAAGGACCAGGGTCAGTGCGGCTCGTGCTGGTCCTTCTCCACCACCGGTTCCCTCGAGGGTCAGAACTTCAAGAAAACCGGCAAGCTTGTTTCGCTTTCTGAGCAGAATCTCGTCGACTGCGCCGGCTCGCAGGGCAACCAGGGCTGTGGTGGCGGATGGCCTGATTGGGTAAGCCTCGTCAATTTTCTATACTGCTCGAATGACGGACCCCTAAATACAAATATTCAACGAGGAGGGCTAAACCCGTGCACCTACGGTTGCAATGCGTGCCAAACACTACTTTCAACAGATGTGTGAACCGACTCCTATTTTTGTTTTGAAAACACCGCAGTCATTAATGCAAGCGGCTTTTTGAAAATCAGGCGGGTTTGCTTGAATGAACGGAATACATAGTAACCTCATTTGCTTTTAATCTCTTAATTTACAGGCTTTCGAGTACATCAAGCAGAACAACGGTATCGATACCGAGGAATCCTATCCATACACTGCTCAGGACGGTGATTGCAAATTCGATGGCAACTCGATTGGGGCCAGATGTAGTGGATATTCCGACATCGACGCGTATTCCGAGGATGCTCTGCAGAAGGCTGTCGCGACCGTTGGCCCTATCTCCGTCTGCATTGACGCTGGGCACGAGAGCTTCCAGAGCTACAAGACTGGCATCTACGATGAGCCTGACTGTTCCACCGAGTTGCTTGACCACGCTGTGCTTGCTGTAGGTTACGGCTCTGAGAATGGCGTCGACTACTGGCTCGTCAAGAACTCGTGGAACACCATCTGGGGCGAGGAGGGCTACATCAAGATGTCTCGCAACAAGGATAACCAGTGCGGTATTGCCACCAAGGCCTCGTATCCCATCGTCTAATATAGCGGCCTACTATCGAATTAGTCATTTGCAAAAATAAGTATACAGAATTCAAGTAATGTATCAAAAACTATAAAATGAAAATGTATCAAAGAAATCTAAAATGAAAATTTATCAAAGAAATCTGAAATTAAAATGTATCAAAGAAATCTAAAATGAAAATGTATCACAGAAATCTGAAATTAAAATGAATGTTGCATGAACTAAAAACATATATTCTTTTCGATACCACACATAAGCCTCTCTAAGCTTAAGTTGCCTAATACACATCCACTGGTATAGAAGAATCTCAAGTAAGGGTTAATGGAAGTGACTGACTGTTCAAACAAAAGGTCGTAGTCGTTTAAGGCTCTATAAATTTTCTTTACAAAGCAAAAAGTAATGATATTAGCCAATCAAGAAAGTTGCGGCTATTGGAATGTGTCATTAGCAAATTCACACAAAACGGAGATGATATGCAAGTTTCACTTGTATATGTAATATTGTGAAATTTATTTACCACATACAACTTCAAACATACAATAATTAGGAATTAAGTGGGGGGATTAGTTGGGGCTCGAGGCCGTCATTGGCTCGAGGAAGTTCTGCCGTTCTCCCCGCGCTACCGCGTACCCGGGGGTGGTTGCGTAGTGGTTGACATAAGAAGGTGCTAGAATGTTAACTGGAAGGGGGTGAGAGTTAGGCCGTCAAGGCGACGCGCTTCGGTAGAGTCTAGGCCCTGCGGCTCCCTTGTGCACGGGATATCGGCGGAGCGGAGCGCTCTCACAAGCGTGTAATTAAGAATCGTGTGACGCTGCTGGCGACTGGCACTGCGCTCGCACAACAGTCCGTGGTGGCCATTCGTCGTGACAGGGTCCCCGCAACGGCCGCAGTTGTGGGTCGCAGCCACAGGGGCCCCGAGACGGAGGCCCACACAGAAGCGGAGAGAGAGATCGTTGAGGGCGACGCGTGAAGCCATACCCCCGGACCAGATCTGTCGACATGACGGAGGCGAGCCTTGTTAGCAACCTGCAGCGCTGATGCCAGCCCCGCCCGGATGCCCATTGATCAAAGGCAGCCTCGCGGGAAGCGGGGAAGTTCACATGCATGTTGCACATTTACTCATCTTGTCAAACACTTCACGGTAGACAACAATGGGTGTAATTCAAAGGTAGTGTATACAAAAAATATATATATATATTATTAAAAGACTCATTAGTTTGTCGTGAGTCTCACATGGAATAAAGAATAATGGCCGCCCTCCAGTCCTTGCCAGGTGTACCATCCATCCAAGTTACCACAATAAATTATAAGCTTTTTACCAAAAAACAATGCATGTTTATATGTCTATCGAGGCAGATCAACTATTTCGGAATTTCTAACAGTTCGTTACTTTCTTAGATTTATAGAACAAAAACTAGACTAACGATGGTCGTGTCTGCGTTTATGATTTTATAGGTAACGCCTGCCTTCGCGGAAATGACTGTATACAGCACGTAGATCGCCTGTAGGTAATATGACGCGCGGATGTTTCAAAGTGATCCCGATATTCACACTTTTATCATTATGTCAAAGACCAAACTCGATGCAGAGGTCCGCATTGCTCCTCTTGCTTCTCAAATTTTCTTCCAGTATATTCTTCCCAGGATTATCGTTAAGAGCAGAAGTGATCGCACCTGAAACCACGTAGAACTAAATATAATAGGTAAAAACATACTCAAGTATGATATTATAGTGTACATCATTTCTTTATGTTTTGGAATTAATTGAGATGCATCTGCGAAGAAAATTGGCTCTATTTACCTGAGCCGTATGCTGTGAATAAAATTTGTTGGTTGAAGTTTGGTGGCCTCCTCTGGTAGTGCCTCAAACGCGCTGATTCAGAGAAACTTCACAGTCATCATTTAACTATTATATTTAATACTGTCTAATTGTTTAATAATCAAGTCGTAAATGGAAGTGAGATCAATATAGACCTTCTCGGATGCAGCTTTTCGCTACTTCAATATATGTTCGCCTTTCCAATTTTATAATATCAGAACAATGCAGCTGTGTTCAGTAATCCCTTTACTACTGATGCTTGTGGATACCCTCCACAAATTTGGCTTTATTCCATAATCGAATATTGAACGAAGGGCTTTCCGTTCTCGAAACCATAGTCACAGCGAAACTTTTCCTCAGTCATTGGCAAACAACAACAATAAAGGTCCTTAGCCACGTTCAGGTCATTTACTAATCTGCTATCGCTAACAAACTTGCACTCGTATAATAAAGTAATAAAGCTACGCATGCAATACCAAGTATATAATACGTAGTCAAACGGTTTGTGCAATCTAAGTTGACAGTATGAATAGGCTTGACGACCTCTAAAAGGTCTCATTCGATTGTGAAAGAGTCACAGCCGACAGGGGCTTATTGCGATCACGGATAGGGATCGAACTAATCAGTGCCTGATGTTGCGGTTTCTGCAATCGCAGTTGCATGCCTTTATTTGCTTAAAGTTTACCCGCCGTGCACCTGACTGATACAGTCGAGCACTTCAGCATTGGCATTTCCGCACTGGGAGATAAGAGTAAGAGCATAAGGAAAACAACGAAATAAAGAGGCAGCTATTCTGAAAAAGGAATTATATAATATTACACCCAATTGAGAATTGTAAAAACGTCGAGGCCTTTTGAGGTACTTCGGTGATGAGTTCAATATTAAAGAAAGTTGATACTTCTTGCTTGAACACAATATATGATTGCGAAAATCGGGCGAGCATAATGTCAATTCCCCAAGAGGACGTAGCAAATAATTCATAAGATTAATAATTGACAAATACGTGAGAGAATTAGAATTTAGTACTTGAGAGAGAGAACTAGAATTTAGTACAATGTTTATCTCTCCGTTGGGCTAGTGTACTTCCGTAAACTCCTCGCTAGAGATGGCTGGACTGCTTCGTCAATAGGCATCGCCTGTGTCGTTCCGAACTTTAGCTCGAGAGAGAGAGAGAGAGAGAAAACCGACATCACTGCCTGTCAAGTATCGGAGTTCTCCCAATATATGCGCACACATGCACGTACAGCACCGCTAGGCAATAACACCAACGTGCAACGAAGGATGCCAATCTCTCCTGTTTACTACGTCTGTGGACCATGGGAATAATTGTCTTTCCTCTATTTCTCACTTCCTGCTATCGGAACTTTTCGCAGCCTAAGCTAATCCACTAATATGCGTATAATCCATGCATACAAAATTAACAATCTATCTTGCGTAATAAACAATCTAATATGGACAGTCGTGAGCGAATCTTTGAAAACGTGTGCTTTGTCATAATCCTCAGTGAGAACAAAATAGCCCCGAGTGATGCCGCCAATGACTTCCTTTCCTTGAAGGCGCTTGTTTTCATACCTAAAGAACGCCACTATTTACCAATACGCATGGCGACCTGAACAGCTAAATAAATACGTAAATTAAATGCTTTCGTGCTGTTGTTGCCTGTTATGGAATGGTTCTTAAAGCATGACGTCTTTTCAGGCGCCTTTTGGTGATTTGTTTTGGCAAACAAACAATGAATCTATTCGTTCCTCTAGTTGAATCTTGTACTATACCAAAAGTCAAAGGTGTTTGGTCAACAACAGTCGGTCACTGGTGGCTCAGTTATACGCCAAGCGAGGTTCCTGACCATTAGAGCCGTAAATCCTGGTTTCGCGGTGTGAGGACGTCACCGTCAATACACTCCCCTTTTCGTCGTTGGATACTTTTCTTCATTTGTTCCCTTCCGAGGCAAAACCAACCAACGGCCTATCATCTTCCTTGCTACACGCCTTTTAGTCCATCCTTACATGTCACACTGGCCGGAAATAATATGCTGCTAACATTGAACAAAGCACGTAGTCAAGGTTCTACACTGCGTTACGGCTTTCTACATGTCTCTTCATGATTCCCTCTGGGAATATCATTGTTGTGGTGTCCCATCCCAGACAGATGGTAAGTTTGATATTATGCAGTCATGCAAACAAATACAAAGCAACACGTTGGGCCTAGACTAAATCCGATGCGTCCATGAAAGGTGACGCAATTTGCCAGGGCAAACTGTGACAGGGTCGATGGTACTTGGTCCATCGATAAGTCATCGATATCAACTTGAAACTATTCCAACTTTAAAGTACGCTTGACGGAAACGTGGAGGGCTCATTCCCCATTCATCCATGCCGCCTCCGTAGGCTTATTTATATCTTTGTTGTCCATTTTACAGCGTTCGAAACCTGAAGGCCAAAAAGGTGCGTATCCGACATTGTCTTCTCTTCACTATTTTCGAAAAAGTGCTGAGAGTCGTGTGTGCAATTGAAGGTATAGTATCCACAGGAATCTGTCAATATTGGTTTAATCGTTTCAACATTGGAGATTTCGATTTGAATGGCAAGCTACGTTCTGGACGGCCATGAAAGAGAAAGATGACGACGAATCTCTTGAAAGAAAATGCGGCACAGTTAACTCGAGAGCTTCCTGCTCAGCTGAGAGTTATCCAGTCAACTATAGTGTATCGACTACACGTGCTCTGAAAGGCGCCAAAACGAAGGAACGTGGGTGTCTCAATGAAGGAACCATTGGTAACCGTCTCACTGTTTGTGTTTCGCTGCTTGCACGGCAAAACAAACAGCTTTAGATTGGTTAGACGCAGGATTTATGGCCACGAAGTAATGCTGTGCATTCGGTGGGATGAGAAGGAAGTCCGGTATTATGAACTGCTCAAATCTTGTGAAACGATCCACGCGGGGCGTAACACGAGACAACTCAACCAAGTAATCGGTAGATTGACAGAAACGACCGTGGAGGGACGACAAACGGCGTAAAGTGATATTTGGACCAACGCCCAAACGTTGCTCGATCAGATTATCACCTAATGACATCCATGAGGCGCGGTCAGCACGGAAGCGATTCGAGGCAGACGCCGAGGTTCGAAACTGGCTGGATGAGTGGGTCAACTCTGAAGAAGAAATGTTTTTCCTCCGCGGGATCCATATGCTGGCTGATAGATGGGCGAGAGTCATACAAAGCGAGGTATACTATATTCATTAAGATTCGTTCACTCTCTCCAAAGATGAAAAAATTCAAAATGAATAGAAAAATATCGATTGCAGATCGATCTAACTAATAGCTTCCAATGGATAATTCCACAAATGGATAGATTGCCCTCGGCTTAATCATACTGAACGTAATCCAGACACTCCATTTTCCGCCTAATGGAGTTTCTCCTTTGGAAATATATTGAGGTCAGAAACATTCGTAGCGTTTGGTTTCAAGCTCAACGAGGACAAATATTAACTTAAGGACAATATCCGGGAACCTTTGCAATTACCCTACAACCTTGCTTTGTATTCCTTGCTTTGTTTTAACAGATTACCCCAGCCCAGGATACCTGAACCGAGGCCGCGGGCTGCTCTGGACTTTTCTGAGTACGAAAATCTCATAAAGTCGTGCAGATAATTACCTAAATAATCGTATCTTCGCAGGAAGCTTGACTTTCAGTGTACGCTTTTTTCCAGTTCCCTAATGCAGCAATAGTGAGTGCTCACTTAGGTGAAGTGTATCCAAAATCTGTTCACTCTGTGCGATCTTCGGGCACTTCGGGGCAATTACCGGGCAGTATTCCTGACGTCCCAAACGTGTTTATCGATCGATTTTCGAAATTCGAGCAACACGTATTGTGTAATCAAGTGAAATATGCGCAGCACTTACGTGTAAATCAAAACAAATATAATGTGGTGCATTTATGGTAAACTTTTATTGATAGATATACAATAATTTACATGTATGTAAGATGTCTCTCTTGTAGCTTTTGTTCAAATAAAAAAAAGTCTGTTTGTCTGTCGCTGGTTAGTCCATGTTTGGTTGCGATTTACATTGCTTAAGGACCATTCATCTTTAGCTTTGTAAATTTTGTGGTGCTCTTTTTGTAGGTTTATGGCGCTGCTTCTAATATTATTATGCTTTATCGACTTACTCAGTTTCTTCACCAACAATGACAACAAGGCCAGTAGCGTTTTGTCAACGTTTTCGACGTTCGAGTCGTCGGGCTGTTCTTATATTCTATAAGTAATAACACTTTGTTTGTTTTCCTCCTGCATTTCTGTTTCTTTCAATAAAATATACTTACTACTAGATTCACCTCATTCATGATATTAATAATGAATTTTTACGGAATGAACATGTGTGTAATTCCAGCTGTCTGTTTCAACAGAACTACTAAAATTAATTTAATGCTATTTCGTCACAGTGACCAAGTATTGGTTTATCGTAACTGCAATAACGTGCATTCCCTCTGTAGTTATAATAGCATATAATAGGTAGTTTGCTTTTTATTATTAGATATATTTGTACATATTGCATTTATTAATCTCATCTCTAAATCTTGGCCGCAGGGATTCGTTATCATAAATGAGCGTTATGGTGTTGTGGATCACCTTAGCGGAAACAATGTCAGTAGGGACGGTGGCGAATTAGAAAGGTTTTTTAGACCCTGAGACAGTATTCCTCTGTACATGCACAGAAATATACGACGGATAGATTCACGATTACTACCTGATAATCTACTGTGAAGTTAACATATTTATCGGTCGGATTGATCCTCGCATCTGATCGATACGAATTCAGTTCTCCGCGATATTGGCCGTTATTGAAACTAAAAAAACCCTTCAATAATGTAAGTATACGTTGAACTCAAATATTGATTTTTTTAAAATCTGGTTTTCTCTTATGTGTTGAATACTGTTTGCACCGGTTCGCTATGACGTTAGTGCTTAGAAGGTTAGAACAGATATTTCCATTTCCAACATGTTAATATTTTTTGGCGAGGCTCAAAGGTACTCACCAAGCCTCCAAGAATACGGGACACTGTCTTCGACACAAGGATATCATGTACACTCCGTCGCATATTCAAAATACGGTTTGCAATATATATATATATATATATATATATATATATATATATATATATATATATATATATATATATATATATATATATATATATATATATTGATTTTGTGGATTGCCACCGGGGTCATTTCAGATCACGAACAAATAGAAATATGATGATCCGGTGTTTTAATACATATATATATCACCATAGCTTGGAACTTCATATCGAGTTGAACATTTTTTAAGCCTTTGGTTTAAAGAAATACAATTATTGGACAGCCTAATCGAAATGCGACCATCGATAGCAGTAATCACCATTGATCATATGGCATCTGTTTCACTAGGCGCTTCCTAAGTGTTTCTTCTATATATGTATATTTTTTACATTTCATACATAATTATCTATCTGTTAGGACAGCCTGCATTAGTCTGTTAACGTTATAAGTATTGTGCTTCTATTACATATGGATCATTAACAGATCAGCTTCTTGAACATGATATTTTAATATAATTATCGCTCATCTGGGGCATGGTATTAAACTATTTCGCTGCCTCTACATTACATAACTTGCACGCATTGATCTAATCAATTGACAATTAGCCCCAACCTAGTTAGGATAATGTACTAAATTCTGCATACTATTACTGCGTGCTAATACTTAAATCTTCGGGCTTCTCGTACACTATGTGATACGGGTGTTCGATTTAAACTATTATACGTTTTCGAACATAATAAGAACAAGTTTAATTGTTCGAATATTTTGACCAGGTTTCTAATGCGACATATGCCTACAAGCATTTTGTGAAATAAAGAAAGTTTATATCTGTTATGTTTGACTATTTTGTTTATTGCACGTTTAATACTCCGCAGAGACACAGCGGCGCACGTGTCATCTAAAACGAGGATGGACATTAAAGCATCACTGTATCAACAGAGTTAATTTTAATAATAAGCATTAATCGCTAACAATAGTTGATGCTGAAGAAGATGAGGTGTATCGTTTCATCCTATAGTCTCGCTTCCGCATCAGCGGATACTTCGCCCATGATACGCACCTCAAGGGGTATTTCATTCTTCTCTTTAGTCACTCCGTCCTCATCAGGGTCAATCGCAGGATGACGAAAGACAAACTTCTCTTCTGCAAATCAGGTTTAATAAATATATTATGTTTAGCTGAATGCAATATTTTTATTCTATTTGCTGCTTCATCTCACTCGACTATGCATTTTGTTGACTCTTCGGACATCCTCCTTTCCTGGAACCACGGCTTTGCCCACCCTATCCTTTATGAAGATCTCAGCCTATTAGTACGTTTGTTCCAATAAAGTACAGTTGACATAGTTGTTAAAGCTGTAACACAATGTAACGCTATGGGAAGAACCAAGCACGCAGAACAAAGCGTAGTAAACTTTACGTGATACTGTTCTAATATAGGGAAAGCGTAAGTGAGGTGTGGCTAATGTCATTGCAAAAGATTTACTAAGCCGCTGCCTCGCAACGCATGATACGGCGAACTTACTCTTGAATTTATAAATTCGACTGAAACACTTCCCCTCCAAAATCCGCTTAATGTCATACAACATCGGCGAAGTTCACATAGTTCACGCAAATTTGCTGGCGGGACAGAACTTGACTAAAAGACACGGTTCTTATACATGTAGCTTTGTGCAAAGAGCAGCTTGGCGCGCCCTAATTTGATCAGGCATTGCTTCATAAGAAGCAATGCTGAGAGCAATACCGTGGACGTTAAATACTGGCTGGAAAATTTATTTGATCAGGTAACACTTAAGCTGCTTACTTAGCAAGTTTAGCCGAGTGTATCTGTATATATATATATATATATTTATATATATATACGGAGGTGCCAAGGTGCACCTGAAAACATGTAAATTTGTGCTTAAGGCAGTTTTCATGGACCAGGTACCAAGAATGATCACCAATATCGAAGTTGTGAGCGACTGTAAAGCCACAAGCGTTCATCCATGTGTGGGTTCAGGGTTGATAGGAACTTCTATGCCCACACCTAGTGCAAACGCTTGGAGGTACAGACTATTCGTGGGCAAAGAGTCAGAAATTAAGTAGGCTTCAATAAACGTATATTGGCATGGACCAAATTAAAGATTTGACGCTTATCGAAATTTGGCTTTAGATTATCACGTACCCTGGGCGTGACCGTTACGGCTAGCTCGATTGTGTTTATGAGTGAGTGATGCTCGATCGTGGCTCCTTCGCATTGTGAGTATTTTCCTTTTAAGTCCCTCAGGGAGAAGCCGGTACACTTCTGACTGTACTTCACCGTTGCAGAAACAGTATAACAGAGCTACCACCGAACCCTGCAATACAAGGATAAAATAAAAAATGTTAGGTTGCCAAAAATTTGTCCGTTACTTTTGTTATGATTTTTCATCATACCAGACATTGATCCGATGTGTCCTACTGCCTATATATAAGATTTCTTGCCTTCAAGATGGTGAGAGGATTAATTTCGTTTTGACATTGCAGTCCCAATCATCGCTGTCGTAAAAAGATGTTAACGCATGAAGTATGCATATATATATTTTTTTTCTTTACTGCATATATTAACAGTACTGCATAATATGATCTTCACTGCTCGATCAATACCATTATTTTTATGAGAACGAACGTGATGTGAATATTGCCGTTCCAGTAATTAACCGCATATGCGATAACGGGCTTAAGTACAAGGTTTCCTTTAAGTTATCTAGCTCTTCGTCGCGTTTTTCGCCTGCTGATATTAAATAGTTGTCTGAGCTATCACTCTCGACTCTGGAAGCCAACCTCGTTGAATGGAACCACTTGTAGGGGGAAGATGGAAGAAAGCCGCTCGATTCGTCTTCTGTGCCGACGATCAAATGCAACCTCCTAAGTTTGCTGTAAATCTGCCTAAATCTGTCACTTCGACCCAACTGCCACACGAAACCATCACAAGTTGAACAGAGTTCTCTGAACGCAATTCGAGCTCAAGATGTATTACAGTCTTTAGTTTAGTCGGTTGCTCCATCTTTAGAATAGTTTACATGACGTTGCGAGGACTGAGAAGTGTAAAAACCAGGCATTTAAATGACACTAAATGCACGTATTGAGAATATTTCAAATTGACTTTGTTTTGGTGATGCCGATCTTTTGGTTTGGAACAGCCTGTGATCCAACACTTAATTTTGATAGGTGTACGACGGACTTTCTCTACTTCACTCACTCGCGTGGCGGGATCAAAAAAACGAAGCACTGTTTGCTATTTGAAATTCTACAATACGGTATTCCATCTTCTGCTTTGTATGGCCCTGACAGTGGAATTCATGACACGTGAAGGGACGATCTTGTTTTAGATCCGAAAGGACTACAGTGACCACAATTTAATCTTACTTTGCGTACAGCCATAATTAGCGATGTACAGTATGAACTTAGGACTTGTGATACTTTTACGGAATTTTTTTGGCGTCGATGCAAAGCAGATAGCAACAGTAGAGAGTAATTTTTTTAAAATACTCCATATTGCGTAGATACCTCTTTTAGCCTCCGAGAAGCATATCGACGTCAAAAGAACATGTTAACGTCGTTACATTTAGCTGAGATTAACACAAAACACTTGAAAATATTAACCCTCATTTCACACATAAAGCGTGTATGTATATGTTGCATAGTGCAGCTCCTTCACCGTTTGCCTTTTTCGGCAGAAGATTCGGCAGTTACAGCAAGCTAGCTGGCAATGGCCTATAGTAATAGAATATACTTAAGTATTTGTACGTCTAAATAGGTGTAACTTTTTTCGAAAAAAATGCCGTTTTATTGCCTTCCAAGAACACACTTTTACGGGCGCTCTATTAAGGCCATTATGATATCATACCAGATCCTAATACAATTGTCCCTAAAGCAACTCCTTTGGACCCACTATGCATAACACTCACATGGCATTCAGCGTGCCTTCGCTTAATTAAAGATGGCACTCCTGTGCTCTCTGTCAAGGCCACTTGAAGGATTTCCTGTGCTACTGGCATTCTAACAGGCGAATGAAATGTGCAACTACCAACCTTTCTTTTATTCTATCTATGATTAAAGAATACCTAACAAGGTTTCGGACCTTACAAAAAAGTCCTTAGGACAAGTAAATTAAAAGTTGGTAATAATCAAGGCAAACAAGAACGATTGTTTTTATAATGAAGAGAAACCTAACGAGAATAATCAGAATACGGGAAGAAATTTCGATCCCTTCGTATACAGAAATAAATAAAGAGACCAACAGTTACTGAGACTGTTGTTTGGCTGTCGGATGAAATTCGTTTTTTTTTTCGTCATAAAACGTGGGTATATATATATATTTATTTAATAATTAGGAATTATTTGGGCGGGATTAGTTGGGGACCGGGGCCGAGGCTGACATTGTCCCGAGAAAAGCGATGGCATTGCCTCTCTGTGCAGCGAGGGACAGGCGTTGGAGAAGGAAAGATCCTACACGCTTTTCCTCGTAGGCGCGGATCAGCCTATGGTAGACCCCTTTTGAAATTCGTTGTAACAAGCGAGAATTAGTGCTATTCAGTTTAGCAATGAATCGACAGCTTAGCCCAAAATCGGGTCGCTAAATTAAGGCTACGATGAATGAAGGATGAAGGTGGCTATTTTGTATCTCTTAGATGACGTGATAGGAGATATAGAATAGCCACCGCAGGAAAATCAGTGATCACAGATACGGTGGCCACATAAATTATGCATGTTCACGCAAATATATGCTTTGTGTAAGTTTGAACTTGTAATAATACTATTGCGATGCTGTGACAAGCTTAATTACTTCGTATACACCTCATGCTCTATCTCTCAATACGCAATACCATCACAAAATGTGTGGCTCTCATAAGCGACGCGGCTTGATGCCATTGCCGTTCCTGATTTCCGTGTCCGTAGGAAGTTTTTTGTTGAAAATAGAATAAGGAAGCTGTACAACAACTCTTTATTGGGGATACACTTTCCAATATTTCCACAACGTCCTACCCAATAATAAGGAACCGATAAGATAAACAAATGTTGCAACATATCGAAAAACAATAACTTCCATCTCTACAGGCACAGTTTATCCGTTGTGGTTATCTTATTATAGGATCGTTGATGTCGCCCACATAAGAGAGAATCATTCACAGGAGGAGTACCATAACGAGATCATCGCGACATCGGTACGCCATTGAGTATTGCGACATTATTTTTCTAGAGGTTGAATCGTTCAGTGGCAATCCCCCCTGGAAACCAAAGTAATGCCAACAGTGTGATGAGATAAATGACTGTACGCTGTGTGGGTAGTGAAATAATATTTACGTCGACGAAAGGTGAGTGCATGATGAATTTATACTTGCGAAATAACTTTAGGAAGCCTCGTCGCAATTAACGGGGCGTCGTGGCCACTATAGGCCTACAGTGGCATTTCGGTAGGCCACTGTTGTAAATAGATACTTCGTATAATCCATGCAAGGTAGCAATACGAATACCATGGATAATCAACCTAGGGGCCAGGGTACGTACCATAAATAATTCAATACGAAACGGGCTAATAATGAGCCGCCTATTAAGCAGTACAGCGGGCATTACATAATACGCTATCCACCTGACTGGGTTTCATTAGGGCGGAATTCAGAGTAAGACACTAGTAGGAACCAGGTCATTTCGTCTTGATCATTGAGGATGTTAAGGCAAATTCGTATCGACAACTGGATAAAGGCAGTTAGTGTTGTTGTGCCAATCTTCAAAACAATAAAATATACTCAAGAAATCTATCTCTACAATTTGAGAAGTACGATGATAGTAGCGTCATTACTTCGGCGGTATCAGGTGTTGATGGCATACAATATTGACAGGGGAATCAAGACGAAATCTTTCCCTATATTTGGATACATCTCTCGAGGCTGTGAGAATGCATTGTGCAGCTGTGGACCATAAAAGAAACGGACGAGAGTGGTTTCTTAGCCATATGGTGTCATTGTCTTCGAATACACAGGAAGTCCTCGGCTTCAGGATATTGGATATCATATATTGACGATACGCTAGAACGTCGGAAGTTGGCACACCAATATTCAAGCTGGTAAAAACGAGGGCGAAAAATACTCTATATATGAAATCCATTACAGTGTCCCAGCTGTAATCATGGTTCTACTTGTAGTCCATTTAAATCTCTACTTTGCTGCTACTGCACTCTTTTGCTCTCTCTCTCAGTAGAGTGAATAAATTTAATTTAAAACTTGGGTGACGGCTGCGTAAAAATTTCACGGAGCGGGAGTTGGCAACATGCAGGAACAGGGCAGTAGAGTATGCCAGAAGTGTAGCTCATGAAAGTGTGAAAGCCATGAACCCGAGAGCGATTTGCTATGCAGGAGACCTTACTAAAATATTGGTTGCTTTCTTGCTAGCCAGGGTTAGCTGGGAGTATCGCGTCCGCCACTGTGTGGAACGGGAGAGGCAGTAGCTCAGTGTTGTCGGCCACTATTATTACATCGTTGGGGTATGCGCCTATAGTGTGGAGAAGAACAGGGATTGGTTGGCAGAATTTGCCACTTTCTCGATCAGTATGGATCGACCTGTTACGCAAGAGATGTCTACCAGCGATTGGGTGCCTGCCTACATCGAATAGTGGTTTCTCCGAAGTGCATGGCCTGCGTCCATAAAGAAGACTTAGCAAGTTCTGCGATTTCTGCTCAAAGCAACAGAAGCCGGATGACTCTACCGAGTGAATTCAACTAGTACAGCACACCGGATGCACACAGGAAAATATAACTCTACTCCGGAACAATGAACGGTGAGGAGGAATGGACTACTATAATCGATTTGGGTGTGGGTCATCAGTGTCTCCTCTCTTCTTCGGTTGTACTGCCGTGTAGGTGTAGAACCTTTGAGTTTAGCGGTATATATAGAGTGTGTAAATCTCCATGAGGTCAACGTGGAATAGGAAGCAATCCCCGTCATGCCAAAGAGATTGTGGCTTGTTCCCTCCAATCGCTGCTCTGCAGCATAGTATACTATGCGGCTACACAAACGAGTTATCTGACAGAATCCACTGCAGATGCGCACGCCTATACACCTGAGCAGATCATGTCAACAAAGGTTCGCGTGCCTTCGCTTTCACCCATACGAATCGCCACACCGTTAAAGATATGGTGGGAAATAAGAGTGCCTCCTGCATATATAAATGCAAGGTACAAGAGTCCCGCTTAGAGCGCAAACAAACTGGCTAACGTCGGCTAACGAAAATAGCAGCGTAGAGAGAGGAAATTGTCCGTAGCGGACGAAATTGCTGGTCGCCAAATGTCTGAAATTGAAGGGCAGTTACTTCTGCAGGCGAAGAGCGGTAGTGACGCTGCGGGAACTCCACCCCAAAGCACAAAGTCGATTTTCTATAGGATCATCTAATCTCTGTATCCTCATGACAGCGTGGCACATAGCAACCTAGTGCATGTAAAGTGCACGGAATGTGCACTACCCATTTTTATCGTAATGTGCTTTATTTTAACGGTAAAGCCAAAGAAGAATACTTCAGTTTATAATCATGTAAACAGAACATTAGAATATCACGAAATTGTCGAAACTGGACGATGATAGAATACAAAATAAATGTTTACAAATTGCTGTCATCACTATGTCCCAAGGTTCGTGAGTAGTAGTTCAACACCATTGAATAACACTGTCACTTATGAAATATATATAGTATATGTATATACTATCAAATATACTTGCAATTATTATTATAGTATAATGTGGTTGCCTCGAAAGCCCCTTCAGTGTGTCAGTTCGCTTTTGTTCTGTTTCAGCTTTCTGGCATAGTTTTTACTACTGCTGCTGCTGTTGCGGTTGTGGCTCTTTTTAGCAGTTGTTGAGAACCCGCTTGTCATGAGTCCTCAGTAATATTCCTATATCTGTCCGGTTCTTCTATCTTACTATTGCGCTTAAAGCCTCGCCAGGCCATGGGACATGGTCGGGCCTATTGTTAGCTTTAAGAAAACCTTTTCTTTTTCGCATACCCAGCTACCCAGCCCTTTAGGAACAAACCATTCACTCCGTTAAACTGAGCCGAGGTTTTCCCACAGTCAGCAAAGAGAACATTTAGAAAGGCTATCCAAGAAAAAGGGTGTGGAAATATTTTGTGTACAATTTCAATTTATTCGCACAACATATACGCAATGTTGTACAAACACACATTCGTCACTCTAGTTGACTACCATTATGTTGACTTTCTTCATTTAAATTTCCACTATCAAACGCGAGTGATATCTACTGATATTATGTTGTCCGCAAAGCAAAACTAGTTATATCGACAACCTTTGTTCGGATATTGGAAGGCATTGCTCTTTCATACATCGGCGAACTCATTCTCTGACATGAAATGAACACGCCATGTCATGCGGAAAATTCTATTATTCCTGCATGGTTGTTTCACGTCGTGAAGCTTTATGGCTGGCTCCCGATCGTGCAATTAAATTGCACGTTGCTGCTTTGTCTTAAATTTGGATTATTCGACTGTGCTATCCACATTAGAATGCTTAGAACGGTTCTTTTACTACAAAAGTTGTTTTGCCCGCTGGAAGAAGACTGACGAGCGACTAGCCAGCTTGTTTACTCGGCTTACTCCTTGGCGTGAGTACGTGCCTCTTTGATAAAAAGAAATACGGTTTATTCCGGTACATTGTCGTACAGCCACAATGGGCTGTTGGAAAAGTTCTAGTTACATCCAACAATGCGTGCATCGAACATGCGGTTGGTAACGCCAAGAGTGCACGTTAC
Source organism: Stratiolaelaps scimitus (assembly GCA_019614645.1). NCBI lineage: Eukaryota > Metazoa > Arthropoda > Arachnida > Mesostigmata > Laelapidae > Stratiolaelaps > Stratiolaelaps scimitus. Next base: position 68,847 of record JABWDB010000016.1, read on the forward strand.
GTTATTCTATACGAGACACTCCATGCAGTCCAATGCAAGTGGTGACTTTCTTTACGAAACATATCTAATGCAAATAGATGCATGCCAGCCTCTTGTGACTGAGAAAGTGTGAACAAAGCAGTTGCAGTAGGTTTTTATTGGCGGGTTTAGTGAATATGATGATGGAACACACACACACGCACATACGTCTAGTGGTAGGGTTTATACGCCTCTTTGGGCTGTGCGTAGATGCATCTCCCTTCCAGTAATTAAAAAAGAAGGCGTATAGTTAATGAGTAAGCCTTGAGGAGCTCATCATCCCCTCATACACAAAATACGTACGTGTCACCCTCTGCTGATTGGAAGGACAAACCCAACCGAATTTTCAGCTAATATTTCGTGGTAAAACCAAGCACAGTGGTAAATGTCACACGATGGAATAAAGAAACGACTGATGTTTTAAAGAAGCATACTTTGAGAATAAACGGTGCTTCGCGTGTGACTCCAAAGTAAATCACAGTGCAAAGCGCACCAGACCGAAGTTCTCCCTGATGCATGAGCTCATGCAAAACTATTGAAAGCACAGAGACAGGTCTGAAAAAGGGAGAGACAGAGAGAGAGAAAAGCGAATGAAAAACAAACCTTTTATCTCTCATTTTATCCTGGATTCTTCGAACTAAACGTAATATATATAATAACTATTCGCAAGTATCATTTCTGGCATTACTTTTATCGTATGCTACCTGAAGTTGCACATAGAGACTACATATCTCTCTTCTAGCTGATTGACTGAAACGAGTGCTATTATGCTTGTATTGTATTATAATAGTAATCTAAATTAAATATATACAGCGTGTCTAAATATGCTATATATTATATCACACATTATTATCACCTTATTCCATCTGGCTTTGGCCCAAGCTTAGTTTTGTCAAATTAAACATTATGTCAAATGTAATGTTCGATCATCGTCCAATTTTCATTATTTGATTAAGTTTTGGGTTTATCTGCTGGCTTCTCATCTTGTCTACTTCTGGTAATCGAATCTTAATTCATGCCACAACTGAATTCAACTCAAGGCAAAAAAAATCCTTCCTTTCATTTATCCCGCAATGGAGAAGAGATCCGTGAAGTTTAATGTATGCATTTGCACTGTTCACACCAACCACTCGAGAATATCTCGTTACGCATAAGATTAACATTAGAGCGCGCCGTGTAGAATATTGTCTGTTTCGCTAGACAGACGAATTGATCAGAATCGTACACCTAAGGCTTTAGCAATATTCAATTTACTCAACACAGTTTAGTCCTTGAGAACACATTGCTCATTGAATACAGTCCTCCCTCCATGCATCATGTCACATCTAGGTATGGGCTGTTAGCGATTATTTTTGGGACGACACAAAATAATCGTACACCCTTTTTCTCCCTTGAATGATGATAGTTCAGATGGACCCTCCGGGTTCAGGCTGTGTAAGAATCCAGTTAGCTGCCAGTTCTGCTCTAGAAGACAATATTTGGAGGGATTTGCTAATGGTTTTGTGGTGGCATCCAGTCGGTCGAGTTTGTTATTACTACGACATGTCTTTTATAAGAGCCCTACTTTATCTGTGTTCAAGTAAAATATTGCTACAATTTTGTTCAGAAAACTACTCATTGACTAATGGGTACGAATCAAGTTAGCTACCTGGGATTCTCCATAGAAGATTAGAGCCAATGATGTCTCCCTGAAGTGCAGTTTAGTTGTGCATCGTCGACAGAGGCATAAATTCCCATTAAGGCTTTTCATTGTCTTTTAGACGCACTGTGCTTCTTTGCTGTCACATCAAGTACTTTGTGACTTGGATGAAAACGTGCCTTCTCATTGTTTTGTCCCTTATGAAAGTCTCCATAGGCAGAAATAAGCTACCCGTCAGTGCCCAAATCTAATGAAACTTATTTTGTCGTCTTATCTCAGGCGTTTAAATAGGGGCTGACATGTGAGCACAACCAGTTGACGCCCACTATGTGGTGGTGGTCTTCAAACTTCAGTTTTGCCACTCAAAGGCTTTGCGTTCTCTTCTTGTTTCTCAGTAAGTTTGCCTCAAACAACTGGTAATCCGTCGAGAGACATGCTTGACATGTAGAGGCGAACTAAAGATGAAAACATTCAATGTTCCAAAAAAGTAGAAGTTTACACCCCATGGAGGTCTCCGCGTTTTAAATTGCCGGTCTAAAGTCTAGTCAAGCATGTGTGCATTTTATCGAACAGGGAAATCAACAAGGATTGACACGATCGTGCTGATATCGAGATAAATCATAATAGCCGGCAACAATCCTACAGGACTACAGGGCAAAACAATGCGATTTGGCGTCAACGGCATAGTATTTAGAGGGCACGATGGCGAGCACAGTTGTCTCAAAACCTGTGAGTCCAGCAGAACGGTCATAGGATCAAAACGTCAAAAAAACTTTGGTTCATCTCTTTGTGATCTCAAATCACGCGTACTCAATGCCACGCAGGCGGTCTATGACAGAGGATATACGCCTTGTTTCTCTTGGATAGAGCGTGGGGAACAAGAATCTTCAACAACACCAATATTGATAATAGATAACATCGGCGTTGCCAACAATATATAATAGTTAGAACCCACAGAACTTGCTGGAGGTCAGTTGTCTATTAAAAATATCCGCCTAGAAATCGCTCCCGTTCGTTGTTCGGGAGGCGTCATCTAACAGTGAACAACACTGGAGTCGAACAGTGGGACGCGGTGCGGCGCCAGGATATTCTATACCATATCAATAATATCTCTAAATGGTGCAAGGGAAACCATTTCCGTGAGATCTACTTAAAATCAAAGTACACTCTATTATAAATGAAAGACCTTAACGCTATCAATTGTTATTTCAATGGAGGACCCCATGGGTGTTGAACGTTAACTCAAACCGGACGCTGCAGGTTCGACCCTCGCAACCTGACATATAAGAGAACCTAAGCACAATTGCAGATCCTTTAATAAGATAAAAAACTTTATCTTTACCAGCATGTAACTCAAGTATTTCAGCCGGAATCCTTCAAAGATGCAACACAATTCTTAGATCGTAAAAAAATTGACATTTACGTTCATTTGTACAAGTGTTCTGTTGTCCTGAAATTAACACGTAATTGCGAGATTTCGACACCATTCGTTAGAAATTAAACCTACGATCAGGCGAACTGCTATAGGCAGCAGCACTGTAATAGTTGGAGATACTAAGAATATATGGAATGGCAGGCCATAAACATTTGTAGTTTCTTTGATCCTGCAAGTGCACTCATTTTTTTTTTTTTGACAATAAATAACACGATTAAATATTTTATGAACAGTCTAACGATCGAAAGAGTGGGCCAGATATCTGGATGTAATCCCCAGACTGGTACAATAAATAATATGTTTGTATGGAAGGTATCACTTACAACTAGAATATAATGATGAACGATTATTATACAATAATACACCAAATGCTAATATGAATATTTGTACGATACACTGTACTCAATGAAGTTGCTACTTTTGATTCCACTTGGTTAACAGTTCTCAAACACAGTTTCGTTAGTCAGAGTCTCAGCAGATTAATGCATTATAGCTAGAAGATCGAGTTACGTATGTAGAAGAAGCAAAACATTTACAAGCATTATAGATACGGCGCTGACAGCTTGAGCGCCACCGAATCTGTTCCACTTCAGTGTCACTGCAGAACATCCCTGCCATCTCTCTAGTACATATGCAGTTGAAGCTCAGCTTTGCTCGGTATTTTCGCGAAATGTCATCGATGTAGATGCTGTTGTAAATGTCGGTAGCGTGGGAGTTCCTCTACGTCCGTAGGGTGTGGAGCCGCAGCGTCGTCTTTACAAATCGTTGTAAATATTAAATCTTTTCACATCAACAATACTACGTTATTCCCAGAACGATATTAGACATGCATACGGCGACACCGCTTGTGCCTCCGAATGTCAGATATTAGGAATAATAGCACCCATATTTCCAACAAACGTTCAGGATACTCAGATCAACCATGGGTAGCAACTCAAGTGAATGCTGTGTTATATCTCATCTGAGATTCCTGTTATTATATCTGGTTCATTATCCGTCATTGAGTGTTAGCTAGAATTCATACTTTGCTTTGAACTATATTTATTTACAAGCGAGAGCCCCTAATCTAATTTTAATACACGAGAGCATACAGCACTCAAACGCCGTACTCTAGTTCCAACACGTGTCGAATCAGACGGCGTTGGAAACACAGCGTCGCATTTTAAACAACCCTCAGTTCCTAGTTAGACGGGTTCTAAGCAGCGTTTGAACCCCATCTCATAGTTAATGATGAATACAGCAAAATAACTATCGTACAATGGGGAGCTTCAACCAAACTCGATTTTGTTCATCGATTTTGTTTTCTTGGCTTTTGTTCGACATTTAGGAAGCTTTGGCTGTGACTGGTCCAGGGTTAACATCCTGTTCATTGTAGAACCACCGTTTTTGCCAATGGAAGACCAATTGAATGAAAGGCACATTGAGTCAATTGTATAGCTCTTTCTTTTCGAGATAAATTTAAAATACCAATGTGTACCTATCGTTTTGCTAGTACACGGTGCACATTGACAAGCAGAAAGTTTTCAAATTCTTTGGGCACACGTTATGGTGAAACACTTAACAGAATCTACTGTATACTTATGTACAAAAGGTTGCTCCTTCTCGCAGTTCAATACCGAAGCTTATATATAAAAATCCGAAAGAAGCCTTTACGATGTCTGCTCTACCTCAAAAGTCTGAGAGGACGACTCTTGATCTAATTTCTCCCGTCCTAAAATTCGCCAATTCATATTTATATCTCTACACATCGGATCGAAATACTAATAATTCAATGTGATGGAGGTCATCAGCACATTAGTTGACAATGATGACATCAATAGCTACCATCATTGTATACGTGCATGCCATTTAATTGTTTGTCCGTTTGCATCAACAACGTGACCGTCCACTTAATGAATCGACTGACGAACCGAAGACGTTCCAACTGCTTAACGAGATAACCGCATTAGCATTGTACGAGTGTGGACATATGTGGCGCAGTATTCGTGTAGTTAACATACGCCCAAATACGCCGCCCACTGTGAAATATTGATGATAAATAAGATCAGGAGTGAATCCATATTCATGATGATTGATATGATTACTATGAATCCATATCATAGTAATGGTAAAGTATTTTCTGTCACTCACGCTATGTTCCTATGACTACCCTTGAAGGGTAGAGGCGTGATGTCGATGCAATCAGATAGAACAGGCCCTCATTCACTAGAGCAGTGAGTGATGGCTAATAGTGTTAATGTAGATGGGAAAGGTCACCGCCGCAAGTTCTGACTTCGTCTTGAAAAATTCAAACGACCTTAGAACTTGTAATAAGGTGTCTGTCGAAATGCATGTGACTAAAATAATAACCAATTGAATATGATTAATTATGAGCAAGTCGTAGTAGTAGTATCAATATGATAATAACCGCAACATTATCATTTTATACAAAACTTTACGACTCGCACGAACCTCCTATATTCATCACAGATGGTCGTTAGGTATGTGCCTCATATAAGATTGATGTATTTTATGCTCCTACAAAAATCAATTATATTTATATCATTACTACTGTTATCTCTACGTACCTGAAACGACGTGAACAGCTGGTCGATGTACAGCCAGTATAGCTCGTAGAGAGGCGTGACAGCTGCAATTGACATCACCATGAGAATGGTGTGATGCGCTCCGAACAGTGGAACCAGCACCAATGTCGACTTGAACCATTTGCTACAATACGTTGATGGTGGCGGTACCATACGATGAATGACAGGTGTATTGTTTTGATTGATGGCCCAGCAAGCGGAGACCGAAAAAAAAATTGAAAAATATATGTCAAGTTTGCAGTGATTCGCGCATGTGAAATGTACTTGAAACTATTGAGTAATTTGAGTCTGTATTTTGGCTACATGCTGGGAAAACGTGAATAAGATTAGTCTAGAAGCTGCTGGATTTAATTTATATATAGTTATTATTATTATTATTATTATTATTATTATTAATCTATTTATTTTAATGTTATTTCTATTTACGCTTTATCCTCCGGGGCTGGTCTCCACAGACGCCCAAGCTCTCTCTCTCTCTCTTGCGTATATTTATTTGTAGGGAGATCCTAGCTAGCGGCATCTAATGTGACACTCAAACACAAACTGGTCCAAGCCATCTTGGCAACTCCAATAAATCAATGAAATTTACTTGTTTTCATACTAGAAGTAGCCAAACAAAATTCGTTGCTGATCAACGCGACAGTATGAGCAGATATGTAAGGTCGTCGAGAAAAGTTGACTACTGAGAAAGTTTACTACTCGCTAGATTTTATATATCACAAACGTGCTTTCTATATATAGAAACCTAAGAATAATTATACTATCCAATTGATGTTTTTTTTTAAAGAGTTTGAGGGATAAAATCTTCAAGAAGACACCATAGCTTCACGTCTTAGGTGTGCGCTGTGATAGTGCCGGATTTTTACCGGCTAAAAGTCCCTGAACCTATAACTTGGGTCAGGTGGCTGGAACTGTTTTTTTCCACACCATCGAATTTGTGTAAATCCAGCAAAATAGAATGATATGAAGTCAGAGCGTGTAAAGGATCACGTTGACCGTTCTCGCGATTAGTGTAATTCTAACGTATAATATTTTTTTCAAGATTACACAGCGCGTCGTATTCCGGTCTTTCTCTATAGATATATCACTTCAGCGTCACGAATTTGCCAAGCAGATGACTTTCCAATTTTACACATGCTTAAATTTAAGTTTAGTCATTGTAACCACTCAATTCAACCACACATCTAAAAAATAAGATATCAGAATTTGGCCCTTACCGATATTTCACACGCCGCGCTTCAGGCTCGTGAGAATTTGACATCTTGATGAACACAACTCGAGTGATATTTATGAAGAAGATAAAGTTGAGCTGAAATTTATGAAAACAAATGGGGAATATTTTAAATTAGTATAGTAATGTTTGTGTAAAGAAATGTACATATACAATCGCACCCGACTGATCGCTTCGGACTCTGCAGAGCCTCGATTAATTTTAACAAAGTGCTCAGCCTTACCAACACAGTGTATTTCTTATGCATTTTGTGGAACTCTGCGCTCTATATATATATATATGGATTGATGAACATCTGTGAGATGTTTAGACATCTGCAAGAGTATGATTCTTAGTGTTTAGGAGTATTTAGGTAACACGCACACTCAACCGCCTGTGTCTACTTTCACATCGAGAGATTCGCTTTGGTGCCAATAAAGTGCTTGAAATAGTTGTTGTTCTTCGATGCCCTAGTAACCAATAGGAGAATCGTTTGAAAATTGCCATAAAGCCGAAGATCTGCTATTACTCGCTAAAGACTATGTCGACGATCCGTTGAGTTCCGGCGAATATATTATCCTATTGCTTCTGCTCTATTGATTACGTGTGTTCTAGTAATTGCTCTTTGTTGATGAAGCCAGGTTAGCATATCGTATAAATCCACAACCATAAACTAGTCTTGTATTGTATAATATTCTATCCAAATATTTCAGGGGGGTGTGATAAATGTGTTTTTTTCATGATTTATTCTCCATCACCTTGCCCAGACAAGTACATGTATGTATAGGTTCCGGGCGCATCTGCCATATCGCTAACTACATTCTTGTCAAATAGTACGCAACACAAACGACTCCTCTGTCGCCCATCACTGAAATAACGGCATCAACACCTCTACCTCAGCGCAGACGATGGTATGTGTATATATATAAGTCGTGCTTCAGGCCCTTGTTGCATTACTGTTCTGCCAATTCTCAATGACCGGCTTTCAGCCAAGGGCAGACAGAGTACGAGTATATGTTATGAGTTCGCGCTTATTTGGAAGCCTGCCCAGTGAGGAAGAACGTGTCCCAATCCGCAGCAAAGGAGAAATGAGTTTTCTCTCTTTAACCTCTTCCCTCGAAGACTCCCTAACGTTGTTCTGTTTCTGCTTCTGCAACACGTTTTGATAGTGACACTATACCCTCGGTATATCCTTCTATAGTCGCTCTGTACATTTGAATACAACTTCAGCCGCCTAGTTCATAGCTTGTTGAGTAGCGTCTAACAGGCAATGCAGCTTAGGACTGAGTAGGTCTTTCTAACAAAAGTAGACGAGCCTAAAGACAACAGGCAACACGATTTATTCAAACATACAGTAGGGCGGGATTTCTAGGGATTATGGGGGGGGGGGGGTGAGGACGACAATGACCCGAGGAAGGCGATGGCATTGCCTCTCTGCACGGCGAGGGACAGGCGCTGCAGGAGGAAAGAGCCAGCGCGCTTGTCCCCGGTGGCGCGGATCAGCCTATGGTAGACCCCCTCGAGGAAGTTCGCAGTGAGAGGGCCGTGCCCGCCCAAGGTCTCAAAGGCAAGGGGGGAAAACAGGTGGGTTGCTTGGAGAGCGGCGTACTTCCTTAGCTTTGCCCGTTCCGCACGCGCTACTGCGTAACCGGGGATGGTTGCACAGTGGTTGACATAAGAGGGTGCTAGAGTGTCAACCACAGTGCCGTCCCAAACCAGGTGCTGCCCTCGATGGAAGGGGACAAGGGTGAGGCCGTCAGGGCGGCGGCCGTCAGAGGTGTCGAGGCCCTGTGGCTCCCTTGTGCAAGGAATACCGGCGGAGTGGAGGGCCCTCACGAGCGTGTCATTAAGCATCGTGTGTCGCGGATGGCGACCGGCGCTGCGTTCGCACGAGAGACCGTGATGGCCATTCGTTGCGACGGGGTCCCCGCAACGCTCGCAGCTGTGGGCCGCAACTACAGGGGCCCCGAGGCGAAGGCCCACACAGAAGCGGAGGGAGCGATCGTCTAGAGCAGTACCAAGGGACGAGGAGGGCAGCGCGTGGAGCCACGCCCCCGCACCAGGCCTGTCGACAGCCCGGAGGCGAGCTTGGTCAGCAGCGTGTGGCGCTCCCAGAGGCCAGGAGGGAGTCCCGCAGCTCCTGGTGCAGGGCATCGGACCATGCCCGCTGCTTGCTCTGTTTGTCCGGAGGGACCCGAGCGCGGGCGCCCGTCTGGTCAAGGGCAGCTTCCTGGGAGGCGGAGAAGTGGGCGAGCGCCTCGGGGGGGAGGACTGTAGCGACCAAGTCGGCAACCGCCGTGAGCGACGCGGCGTAGCAAACGTCGGCCAAGCGGCGAACACTGAGAATGCCGAGGCCCCCGAAGCGGACTGGAAGGGTAGCCTGCGACGCCGCCTCCGGAGGGAGCTGGAGGTTCAGGATCGTCGTCAGCGCGTCCAACACCATGTCGTCATAATCGTGAAGGGCTGAAGCCTCAGTGCCGGCCGGGCATGTCCTAAGCAAGTGCTGCATGCGTGCCGCCGAGAAACAGGACCGAAGGAGGAACAGCCCCTGGTGAGCCGATAACAGGGGCAGTCGGTCGAGCATCACGGCCGTCCTCTCGAGGCAACGGTCCAATAGCGGCCGGATGGCCTCGTCCGTGAGAGGGGAGCCGACGAGCTCGAGGGACAACCTCTGAGTGAGACGGCATCCTGGGAGCGACCGCTGGAGGTCGAGCTGCGCGTCCAAAGAGAAGATCTCGCACTTAGTGGGGTTGAGGGCGAGGCCGCTGCGCCCCTCGTAGTCGAGTACTCGCTGAACGTCGCTGAACGTCGGAGGCGACGGTCGCCGGATCACCTGCCAACGTTCCGTCGTCCATGTACCACAGCCGCAGACGCGACTGGAGGGACACAGCGAGGGGCCGGAGGGCCAGGCAGAAGATTGCACGCACCGATGCAATTATATATATATATTATATATATATACGATATCTGGCATCGTACCGGAAGGGACTAACAGACCCGTATGGTGGAGTACTTGTAATTTTTTGGCCCTATATATATATATATATATATATATATATATATATACAAAGTGCTTCTATGCAGATGGGCTTAAGTCTCTTACTTAAGTTTTGAGTTATGTTCAATTTTCGAATCCCCTCGGGGACCTCTTCCCACAAGTGAAGCAATTTTTTGTCATCGATCTTACTTCGAGATTCGCTCTCTTAAATGTATCCATTAGCTAGTTATCCCATCTTGTAGTTCATAACGCTGCGAAATCAAGCTTACAAGCGCCATAACTGGAATAACTAAATAATGAAACAAAGATTCATTCGACACAATTTGTGTTGCTTCCATGTAGCGATATTGCCCAAGAAACAAAAAGACGTACGCACTGTCGGCTAACATGTGGTACATGATAAAGGATCTAACTGTTTCATCGAGAAGTAGAACGTAATGCTATTAGCCACATCTTGTTATTGCTGCTTAACCAGAGGTAGGGACGTGACTCCGGTGTCGTTAGCGGCGATACCTCTTCTTTTAATAAGATGGCGCAATTTCTCCCTTACGCTGTTTGCTTCAGAGTACCCACCAGTCGAACGACTGCTTTCGCATTTACCTCAGAGAATAAGTAGTTTGGTTGGTATCGAACTTACAGGGTGCTTCCACCTAATACCTGATACTTCTTCATAATTTCCTACTTAGATTTCGAACTACTGCAACACCTACATTATTTTCTTTCTCAGATTATTAGCATACCAGCCACAGTGATGGTAGTGTTGTTATTGCAAAGTGTTACGCCTTTTTAGATAAGACTTGATGTCGCCAAAAGCGACTCTGCTACACCTGATTGCTTTCGTTTTTGCTTCGACTCTGTTCATTGTCTATAATGTTTATTATTTTACTCTTTTATTAATACAAACAAAGATAATCCACTTGGCACAACCTGTAAGTTAGCCGTGTGAGCAATACTGACGGTATATCACGTTCAACTAGGATTTCCTTCCTATCGACGAAATAGTCTTTCTGCATTGCTCCCATGGAAAAATATTGTTAGCGTTAGGCGGTCCGAAAATCAGTTCCGTAGTGATTTTAAATTAATTATTTATTATACTTACTTCTTGCAATGGCTATGTGTTATTGAAACACAACATGTAGCAATGTCAACTATACGTATGTACTCACCACAATGCTTAGGGTGATAGGTCCCCGTAAAAGCCATTGGATCACCCTTGTGTCTGACGCCCAACATCTGCAACAACAGATCGAATAATTTAATCTGAGGTGGACTGCAAAATAATGATGTAGAGTTGGAACCTGATTTCGTCAGAGCTTAAATATCTCAGCACGTATACTCCCCGCTAAAGGATTTCCAACTTTAAGATTAACGCTGTATTCAATGGTGGATATAATTAGCCCTAGCAAACCTGAGAGGTTTGAGCTCAGCAATGAAATGAGATCACAGACATGTCACTTTCGAAGTAATTTCGTTTACCTTCAAATGACGTTGCTTCACAAGAGGAATTGATTATATATATATGTGTGTGCAGATATGTATATATAAATATTTATCATAGAGTAGAGTCTCCAATATACTAAAGACGATTCATATTTAGTAAATATAAATTAGGTGCTGCAAGGCCCGATCTCAAGGTTCGTAGTGCTGACCTATGCAAGGCCTTCGCTCTTTGTCGGTTTATTGTAAGTGGAACATAACTTCATTTGATATAAATGTTTCTTCCAACATATATATATCTATATTTTTTTTTATGACGGAGAATGCTCATGCAGACCAGGCCTCACAACTAAGGTATTTGCCATGGTGCTGTGGGACTCCTGCCTGGTGGAGTGGTAAACTCACGCCCCACTTAATCTTCACTCTGAGTTGGTCCGGATCTTCAGAATTAACAGTACTACGAACCAACAACGAGTGTTCCAACATATATATATATTTTTTTTATGACGGAGAATGCTCATGCAGACCAGGTTCACCACTACATATATATATGTATATATTTCATATATATATAATCACACAATTCGAATTAATGAATGTTGTCTATTTGCAAGCTTTAGCAACTATAAATAAATTTTCCGGGCTGACCCACGGCCAACATTTAATGTCCACGGTACTGCTTTCGTCATTACTTCATAAGACGGTAATAGTAATAATACTGATAATAGTTTTAGCAACTATTATCAGTATTATTACTATTACCGTCATAATCATCGACATTTTGAAAAGGCAGGCTTGCCTTTGTACAAATATCTGGAGTGGGATAGATTTTTCGACATTCATAAGACAAAACTAAGGATTCATATTATAACAGAAAAATAATACAATCATTACACCAATATTTTTTTATCTAGACACAGCACAATTTATTTCTATCTATGTACATACTATTATTACACCATAGTACTTTCTATAGTTCAATACAATGAAAGTTCACCTTTATTCCTAAATCCCAGGGGCATCGTAATGTAATAGATAGTAAGCGATCATACGAGCTACTTACTACATAGTTACATACATTTTATTTTCACTTTTTCATCTATGGCAAATTCTAATATTCAAAACCAAAAGGAACAGATATTCCCATAGCAGCACAAAGATACGCCTTTAAGGGCTAACAAAGCTACAGTTTGTTAGTTCTTCAGAAGTTTAATGCGCATGTTTTATTCTCATTATACGAAGGTTGTTCTATACCCCCGAGCAAAATCGCTCCTAAAAGCTTCATGCTAATTAGTTGGGTTGCATCAGGTCTTGAGCCGTCTAGTAGCTCTTAAAGTTGTGTATACAAATATCGTTCACTTGGAATTTTTTTTGCAATTTTTTTTAAATGATGCCACGGTGTTTAATTAATAAGGCAAGAGAAAGCACGACATATCACAATACACAACTTCCATGAATATGAAAGTGAAATTGTATTGCAGGCATTTGATATACGCAGCACTGTTTCGACTGCTTGGAGACAAGACAAGTCGTTACGAGTAACAACTATAAATAGTTGCTAAAATTATGGGGCTATAAAAAGTCTCATCGTATTCCGTTGTACATCCATTTCTAGTATATCTACACGAGTTATCATAGGGATAATAATCTAAATTACGGAGTCTTATCTTCCTTAACTGCTTATCTCTCCTGCGCCTTTAGTCATTGGCAGCAATATTACAGGGTTCGTCCACAAAGGGTCTCATTGCGTGTATGAGCCCCCTTCAACATCAACCAACCGGCCACCGGTTTCGAATTACTGTATTCCGAACCTTTATTCAGCGCGTATTTGACCTTAATCCATTGATGTGTGGGTTTTGTTGTTTTGTCCTCGTGAAAGTTGATACTCTTTTCACACGGCTACGATTTGCTGCGACTATCGTACCACTTGGGATAAGTTACCAACGAAAATATCTGGTATCGTCTATCGGCACGTTCTGTAAACTTTTATTATCACAACCATCTTCGCAGAATGTTAACGTCGAGGTGCACATCGTTTTTATTTCGGCTTAATTGCGCTTGGGATGACTATAATACAAGCACGGTATCTGAAGTCGTCGTAGGTGGAGGAACTGAGGGATAGAACATGGGTGGAATCAATTGCCGGTCCCTGCAAGGCACAGACTGAAGTAATACTTTGATAGTCCCAGTCAGTACCCCAAGTCAAAATCGGTTCTGGGTTTAGTCAGTAAGAGTCTGACACTACCAGGCAAATACCTTAGTGTGAGGCCTGGTGTCCATGCAGGATTTACCTTCAACCTCGTAAAAAAAGTCGTCATAGTTTCTAGTGACTGCCGAGACTAGACATGCAGTGGTCACCCTCAGACCATACAGAACATGCTCTGAGTGCACATACAGATCCTGAGGTTTACGAGTATTGGATAAATGGCCAATAGGCGTGTGATCACTTTTAGGCCGAATTTAGCATTACGCTGAGCAAGGTCCCTGGACGCTTCGGGATTGGGTTCAATGGGTTACAGGGACCATGAAATGGAATTGCTAGGATGAGTTGACGACCAAGGAGTTGGTCCCTCGTGACCCTGTAAGAATCAATATCGATCAGGCCGTAAAGCCCAGGATGGTCTCGATTCCAGCGCATTTGCAGCTATACAGCCACACACAGGCAATCGGATCGTGTGGTCACCTTAAAACCTGTACCATGTAACAATGGTATCGGATAGCTTTAAATAGCTTCGCTGTTCTATAAACGCAAACAGGTGATTATTTCGCTCATTCAAGTCAAAGGCGAACCAAAGTTGATAAAAGGAAAGAATAAGAAGATTCTATATACAAAGATTCTATATACACACATATATATATATATATATATATATATATATGAGCGGATTACCAGTATACATACATTACATTACATATGTTTTGTCAATAGTTTACTACATAAACATGTCCCACACATAAACACACAAAACGAAAAATTCAAAGGCAATGTTCCAACCTCACTAAGTTCTTGCCCAAAAATTTTCACCGGCCTTGACATATCGCTAATTTTCTCTTACTTATCCTCAGATTAATTCCCAAAAGCGATCGACATTACTTACGTATCATTGCCTACGATATTTCGTGCAACCGCCCATACAATCACACACGGCACGGGTAAACCTAAATAAATTGGTAATAATATAGTTAGTAAATTTTCCTTGGTTTGTTTATTGCAATTACAGCTTGCATAAGCTATCAGCTATTATTATATTAATATATAATAATATCTTGAAAATAGTGAGGCTTGGGCAAAGTTACGTACGGACATAATTTGTCAGCTATCTCATACCCCCATCTGCCGATGAAGAACAGTGAGCTTTGTTCTATAGATTTTCTAAGTATATTGGGTTTCGAGATATCGACTTCGACCTTCTGTATCCGGGTGGGACGACCTATTCGTTTAAAATAAATTCGCAGCTTTGTTTCGATTAAGGTTTTCTATATTTTATTCAAAATTAAGTAAATCAGGTTAAATCATGGTTAAAGAGTGAGCTTATAAAAAATAATTTACCACCCAAGAGAGAACTTCATTTAGCAAAACTTGCGATAGGTATTCTCATTAACCATAAAAACGGCGCTCAATGTAGCTATAACGAACGTTTTACGATGAATTCACTTCGAAATAATGATGGTCAGACATAAACAAAATACCTCAAGAAAGTCAAATAGTTCAAGAATATGAATAGAGAAAAACGAATGGGAGCATTTCCGCCTAAAATAAAGAGACTCGTCGAATAAAATAGATCTCAGGCCCCCTTTCTATTATTAAGTTCAAACTTACTGTCGAGATCTTGAGCAGTATTTGAACACCTAGAACCATTGGTCTGATTGTTTTATCAGGTGTGCCTTGTCAGGCTTGCTGACAAATTTTCGTCCCACATATTGCGCTAAACCTGATTGCTTTCGACAAAAATAAAACCGAGTGGTACTCAACATATATACACTTACCCCAGCCCATGATGACATATTTGACGATGCTAGATCCATCTGCATAGAGCGAGTTAAAGATGAGATTATGCAGGTAGAGACCTTCGACGAGAATCCAACAGTAGTTTGCCATGAGTGAATAGTGAAACAAACACATCAGCATCCAACATTGTAGAGTCAACTGCAATGTTTAAACACGAACAACAAAATGGGTGCGATCAATTCAGGTAATTTATAGTGGGCGAGAAAGTCGAGTTCTTTTGTGTTGATGTTCGTTGCAATCGAAGCTACCTGCCGTTATCAGTCTACTTCAGAAAATTCAAGATTCAACAATGGCTGTTGTCTTCACAGTTATGTTCGCTAAAATGTTCTTCCTATATCTGCAACATGCATACGGGTGCCAATCGCTTTCTACTAGCTGTATACTAACCGTATCATGTGGGCACGTACTAGCAGTAGCTAGTGTGCTGGCCCAAGCGGAAAGTCTCTTGAACTCAGGGAAGCGTGAAGTGAACATTAAGGACAAAAAACGAAGGAGAGCATCGACCGTATACGAGCACATTATTCTTCGAGTTCTCTTTTGGAAAGTTAAGTTGAACCTCTTATTGCCTATTATTCAGGTAGGACGTTGAAATTCTTTAGTACAATGTAGAACTCCTACTATATATTTTAGTAATGGAACTGCTGTAATTAGCATCTTAGTTAACTGAGGAAAAAGACGAGGATGGGGAGGCGGGTGGCAGAAGTAATACAGCGTTGTTACAAGGTACTTTCCGGATAATACGCTTATACCTGTCTTTGCGAATACTATAAGAGCCTTTATGGTTGTTGTTCATAAACAGTGGGGCTCTTTTGCGCGACGCTATAACCACTCAATGTTTGGCCGTTCTATATACCTATAATAATTTATCACAAGGAGTGGTTTATTATCGCAAAGGTACAGTGGCTCGTTGTCACTAAATATATCATTCGCGAGCTGCGTCGTTAACCGGCCGAGAACGATCAGACACATGGCCACATACCGAACACGGAAGAGAAAAAGCAGACGCTTCCGCCAATCTTCTGTCCACTAAGATACACGTGCACTCTGCTGGTGCAACCCTGGTAATGCAGTTGGTGGCATCACCTCTCTGCCCTAGGTATAAGTAACATTTAAAATTGCCATTTAACCGCCAAATAGCCGACGGCGAAACCTCTCAGGGAAGTTTAGACTTAAAATTAAAATACAAATTTTTCCCGTTTCAAACGGGAACACCACCATTTCTTGCGGTCATTTCGCTTTTGTCTGAATGTATAATAACTTTGAACATGATACGAACACTCTGGATAACGTCGCTTTATAAGAAGCCACATTTGTTTACAATATTGTAATTTGAATACAACCAATAGTGATATATAAACTAAGATATGTGGCCATGTGCTGCACACAAAACGCCTGGAGACTCGACAAATAGATCAATGAAGAGTTCAAAAATATATTTTGCCTATGACGCGACACTTTTAAATATTCTTAAATTTTATAGAAACTAAGCCGGAAGCTATTGCTTGATCTAAGCAGTACTAATAAATAGAATAAAAAAATTCAACATTTAATTACATTTAACGTCCATAGTATTGCTTCGAAATACGGACCCTGTACCATGCTCTCCGGTTCGAAAATGCCCACGAAGCACCGGGCTCGACGGAGCGTTTGTATCATGTCCCTGTATACAGTAAGACAATGAAGAAACTAACATGAAAAATGGTGATATTCCCGTTTGGAACGGAAAATGTTACACAAATACTTTTATGAACATACCTTTTAGGGATGTGCGCTGCATAGTGTATCCCATGAAAATCAATTAGTATCGTATCGAGTTTGCTAGAAGTGCCCATCTCATCGAGACGGAACTTAGTATCGTATATATGGACTATATTGTAGGGATGTTGACGAGGCTGGAGAGCAGCCCACAGTCCGTATGTTCAGCAAGGCGTAAAGACGACGACCCGTCTTGCCAAGGATCTGTTATCAAGAGCTCTATTTGATGGTGTAGCCATGGCTACTCATGCAAGCCGTCATAGTGTCTAAGGCGACTATAGTGTAATAAGGTAAATAGGAAAAGCACTAGATGTTGAGTGGGACGCTTGACAGAGGAACATGTCCAACAAAGTAGTGATCCTTCCTCTCTCTGTCTCTCTCTCTCTCTCTCTGCATATTCCAGGTAAATAATTGGACACTGGTAATGAATGCGTGCTCGAGTGTTAGCCATTGCAGACATTTCAGCGATAATTAAAGGTACACCTTGCAAGGGATACTCTTGATATCCATGTCTAATTCCATCCCTAATTTAAAATGGCAGAGTTACTAGATTACCTCGTTCAGACTGAATGCACCAGGTCTAACCTTCCGGTACGTATGTGACCGCGGTTATCGCTAACTAACTAACCTACATATCAGATCGGATGAATAATATCATCCAGGAATACCCCCGAGGACAACGCGGTGACGCTAAGTCCCGGCCATGCATTGGGAACCCTGTCATAGACTTGGAATTAACTCCAAGGCTCGTCCTCAGCTGCTGCTATTTCGTGACGTATTTCCGTACTAGAATCAACCTATAAAAATTGGTAGGAAATAGCCCTCACCGTTCTAGCATCCGCCGTAGCAAAACCTTCTCCCGTTATTCTGTCATCGATCATCGTTGGAAATGTCTAGAAGGAGACAGCAACTTCGCTCCATCAGAAGGTAATAATCATTCAGAGCAAAGCGTTGCGGTGTTAAATGCAATCAATTTTACTAGCCCCTTCGCCAGCCAGATATATATATATATAATATATATCTTAGGTTGATCGAAACAAGGCCGCCGGATATTCAAAAATCATGGTACAGTAATGAAATTGCTTTCAAAACAAGAATTGGTTTACGCAGCTGTTGAAAATTTATGGACTAGAATCTCTACGCACGAATTTTACAAAAAAAAATCAAACGTAAATTTCCTAGAAAAATAATAGTGTTTCATAAAATTGGGCGTTCTGCAAGACCACAGCTCGCCGAATCCACTCAAATTTGGTGAAGTTCTTAGACCGGGAGGCCCTGTTCGAGAGAAGTGTACAGGAATAGAGTGCGAAGTTTAGGACAGGAGAAGTGAGCTACTGAAAGACGACAAGAAGTACTGGACAAATTGAAAGTGTGTATTGAGTGTTCAAGGCTCTGGTCTCTGCGCTCGTTAGCGAGGCACACAGATTTGTCTTACCTCATGGTTCAGTGCGTCGTCAAGGATAATCTTTGCATAAGGAAGGTTCTGACCAAAATGTTGCCACGCGAATTGCCGTTGGAACAGCGGATTTCCGCTTTTTTCGTTGCAATCAGAACTACGTCATTATTCTAAGACGAAAGCTACCCAGAAACGTAGTCTCACGGTTTCTATATAGAACATATTGAGTATAGTATATCGCATACAATATTGTATCTGTATATCCCTCACAGTTGGAAAGCTAAAGAGGACACAGATTCAAACGGGTACATTCATCAATTTTCGTTGCCATCTGTTATGTATACTCTTCAGTTGACCACAGCTCTACTTGGCTATTCCATTTGGTCAACTCGATTTTCTACTTGTTTCAACCATATAAATGTTAAACAGAGCAATATCTCTACATACTCATAATTCGACTTTGGCATCAAAACAGCTAAGTAAAATTTTGTTTTTTAGGGGCGTCAGCCGTACTTCGCTAACATTACTTCCTATACATTTATGACACAAATATATTTCTATTCAAGTTTATGAAGTTATGGTATCTATCTAATAACTCACATCTGTATGTCTCGTCGAACTGTGCTTATGAACTAAAACAATGGCTCGAACAATGAATGAAGCGAAGAGATGTAGGTGAATCTTATTTCGGGCGCATCGTAAACGTCTGAAATCAACGGGAAAGAAGCAATTGTTCTGTTAAAATAACCAAATTGAAATGTCATGCCCTGTCCGAATTGACCGGAAGCTATACCAACCTAACTTCAACAATGAGTCATTCTGCTAGAAATAGTCAATACATATGTTGCTGATCGTATTTGTAACTACGAAGTGTTACCTAAACTTTAGCGTTTTCATATTGATCTACGACTATGTCATCAGTTATCTACAGTATGGAAAGTCTTATATACTAATGAATGAAAGAAATCCAATTATCTAAAGCGGCTGAAGTTCGCGTATACGCGGCAACAATCTCGAAAGCATTTGTATCGATTTCAATTATGTTAGTCATATACGCACACTTTAAGCGTAATAAAAAACGCCTATTTGTATTATTTTTTTTGTTGACTTGGCCTGGAGAAGAAAAAGTCGATCCTCTCTGATGGTGTCGATTATGACGACGCTCTGTCCATTGCCCGTAAAGAGGTGATGCTACTACGGGCTGTCAAAAAAGAACTGAACTTGACATGGAACACCATGGGCCTTTCGATTGAGTTTGGACTAATTAATATGTTTATAAATTCAATTCAATTCAATCTCTATATCCTTTGCTTCTATTAACAATTGTACGTAGACAAACGAAAACCTCGCGTTACAACATGACTAGGAGAAAGAACTCCCATCAATAGACAAATATAACTATCTGGGTGGTGCTATTGGGAGCAGCAAACGCTGATGTAGACTGATCTGTTGATCGCTTTCGCAGGTCGAGTCGGTCCAGCGAAAATATAACGAAAAGATCAATTTTTTAAACGCTCGATCCGGTAGACAACCCTAGATCGGGATAAGGTAACGTACGGGTCGTCATGGACGTCACCGATGAACTTCTTGTGAAAAGCGATGAGGGTATAATATTAGAAAGAACAACGTATATATAGTTACGTGAGGAAAATTATAAATGTGCCTTTCGACGTCGCTCTTCCTAAAATAGTTTCCTAAATGTATAAATAATGTAATTATTATCAATAGCAAATTAGTAATTGAAGTTATTGTAAGTTGTAAATTTTGTACTGAAGGTAACTTTATTACAAAAGTTACTCAAGACCGTCACTTGTGTATCATACGTAAGGAGCTCTCTCATGTAAGCCATTAACTTCAGAATGTTGTTTCGGATACTATAACAGTGCAAGCAGATATGCAGCTAGTGTTAACCAATAGGCTGTTTGAGCTGCTCACTTCATCCAGGTGGGCCAAGTTAGTTACAAAAAGAGTTATGGACTTCAGTGCTTCGTGATGGAGTGGCCCTTGTTTGATACGTGTACTCCGTGGCTTTAGACTTGACAGGTCGCTGCTTATAGTGGGTAGCAAATCAGAAAGAGCACGCAATATTCATAGTCAATATCTAAACACATCTAGACGTAGTAACTTACGTTTCGTACAGGGCTATATATATATATATATATATATAGGATTTCCTATACACCCATAAGTGCAATATAATTTTAATCCCTAATGTTATATATAATGTCATAGTCATTCGAAATTTAAGCAAATGAACAAGAAAGGTTTTGTAAAAGAAAGCTAACCAAAATTGCATTGGGCTGATATAGGGCGTCATGTCAATTTTGTGTGTATAATGTAAATAATATATATAAATCTTCCACATTTACATCCTGTATACACGTTATTATTTCCAGCAGAAATTGCTTCATTGAGGTGAGTGATCGAATTTCGCGTGGGAGGTAACTTCAGATTGACAGTTTGCTTCAGGCGAGACAGCATCTCTATAATACTAGACTCATTAGCAACGAAGGATACCTGAAACGTGCTTGGGCTACCCTAAGGTTAGAACAGAAGACAACTGCCGTGAGTGGTAAGAGATCCCAGACGGAATCAATTAAACGAAATTAATTAAATGTTGACATAAACGTAAGCAGGTTGGCGACTTTCAATATTGTTATATATATATATTGCTGAATCTAAGCTAATGCGCTAAAAAATTCTTTTTTGAAGATGAATATGTTAATAGTTCTGGTGATTATGTTCTGCTAGTGATTATAAATACTGCTTTAAATCGTAGTGCAATCATCACTCCAGAGGTGACCTTCTGTTGAAACTCCAAGTTTTGCGAAGATAAATTTTTCAAGTCTAAACAATATAAATATATTCAAATGATATAAAAACATATTCGAAATATGTCCAGATTATATAAAAACATATTCAAAATATTTCCAAATTATATAAGAACATATTCGAAATATTTCCAGGTTAAACGTCATCCCAAAGTCCAGTAAATCCCAACTCCGAGGGCCGAACGAATAATCTACTCTCGATATCCGCTGGATTGCGACGGGGCAACACTATAACTTAGACAGAAATTTACAAGTCTATTAATCTTATGCAACCAAAAATCCGTCGTCTTCCAATCTGATTACAGCTTGTAGTTCTCTATGTCTACTGTGTAATAGTCGATTGTGTTTATCTCATCATTTTCGATGATTTTTCACTATAACATACAATTATATAAAGTCAAAGCAGCTTATGAGAGATAGCAGATATACGCTTAAATATCCAGTTGTATGTACGCCTAGTATTCTGATCCTCTTAGTCATTGGGTAGATCACTTTCAGCAATGTTTCATCCTCTCGCTTAAGCGGCTCTGTCGGAGATCTCCGTCAGCAAAGAGAAAGAGAGAGAGAGAGAGCGGCAGGCACAAAGCCTATTGGCGCTTGGAGCCGTTTGCAGTTATCGGCTCAGAACACGATAGGTTTGGTATAGGAAAAGCCCAATATATGTCACTGCCATTGTGCCTTTGCTTTGCAAGCGTTATCTGAGCTGTTACTTTCATAGATCACAGACTCATTGAAGCAAGAGAGTCGAGTAGAGTATACAGGATTTGTCAGGTGCTTTAAATGGCATTGAAAGGAGCTCCATTCAATATTGACGTAAGGGATCTCGGCAATCAGTCTGGACATCGCCTTTGCTTCTAGGCACTGCAAAAACGCTATCCCAGAGGCGTGACATCAACGAAACAAGAGGGAAGCCTCTAAGATACCCGAACTCAGTCTCTATTCAGTCTATCCATACTATTATATAAATAACTGAGTTCGTTTGAAATAAATAGACAAATTCCAGTAAAAAATCGGAATATTGTAAAACGGATGCAGTAACAGCATCGACAATGCACGCATGTGGCGAAGCATATTTATAAACATGACAACATTGCTCCGAAAAGCATTACGATGTGCTCTAGATTCAACATTATTTGCAGTTGCTATTAATGGAAAACTAACAAAAATTACACAAAGGAAAGATCTTGCGTTTGTATTTAAGTAACACGTTTCAGCGAGTTTTGCTGTCCTGAAATCTGTGTCGACTTATCAGATTCAACATTTAACATAAACACATAGAAAGCAGATGGTTGAACTAGGTAAGGACCCTTTATCAGACGATTTGGAGTGGACGAAATAATGAAATATGACTCATTAAGTGAACTGTAGCAGTAGACTCTAGGCAAATATCACATGGCGTGATCAGCTGTTAAGATGTCTAGACAAGATGTGTCTGATATCGATCTGACTTTTGTTCTTATGATAAGGCCCATTGGAGGATCACAGAGGACCCGTATATACGAAGCGCGTAGTGTTGATATCTATCATGTCCTGCCATGACATGAACTCCTAGACTTTGACATATCTAAAAACCCAGAACTTCTGTCCACGCTACAAGCACATTTAACAGGTTTAACCAGCCATTTTTGCGGAAAAAGATACAAAATACAGTTCGTAAAGTGTCGAGGTGTTATTCAAAAGTAATTTGTATCAAAGTAGTATTTGTAGCATTGGATCTCAAAGCCTACGGCACGTAGCTGTGTTCATTTACCGGGAATAGTCAAGTATTGTGTCTCCATATTTGGTCGTCTTTCTCAAACTTAACTTTAGACGGCTCAAGCAGTTAAAATAAATTATATGGCATGGGCCGAACCATGAACCTGTACAAACATTTCATTGTCAGACTGAAGTATTTTTACCATCTCCCACGTCCCATCATATAATATATGTCGTCACTCGCAAATTATTGATTGGGCGCCAGCTCTTCCGCACCGGAACCGAAGAATATACAAAGAAATTTCGGAATCAACTGCTCTGAATATCAACGTACCCTATGCATGCCTTCCTGTTCTAGACTTGTCTCAAATCAGCAGAACGGCCAAGGAAGGACCTGGTGTATTTTGCATTCAAAGCGAAGCTCACGTGGCGCTTGGAAAATGCTCATGGAAAAACAATATCTTCTAATCGTTTTCTTTATTCCGTACGTCTAGATAGCGTGACGCTGTGTAAGCTAGTTTTTCATCTTGCGAAAATATTCTCGGTAAGACACATCTCAAGGAAACAGTATGATTACCGACTTGTCCTTGGGTGATGCAGGGGGCATTTGAGTTTTCTCGCCACTGTGTGAAAGATCAGAAAGAGAGAGAGAGAGAGAGAGAGAGAGAGGAAGGGCGTACCATTTGAAATGAGCATATTCCAATAGTACCAATCGGAATGCGTTCCAATGCTACTAGCATCAGGCAATCAGTGATTTTGGGCAACGACTGTTTTGATGGTCCATGATTTATTTAAGAGAGTTTTTCTTTCGCGACTGAAACCTCTGGACGGTACCGATCCACAACTATAATATAACCGGCTCAGTCCTCAGCTAAAATTAACTCCATCCTATAATAACTTCCGTGCTAACATATTATTAGATACAGGTCGAGAGCTCGTTTATGGCATTCTGCTTGCATACCCAAAGGCATCACCAAAGTTTCATGAAAGACATTTGATTGGGGCCCTGGCAGAGCTATGTACTGGAATATGCTGGTATTCGGTTTGCATATGGTGTCTTCCACAGTAGCCGAACCTAACACTTTGTAGGTGTTTGACTGCTACCATCAAAAGTGAATAAATAAATGAATGAATGAACCTAACTCTTAATTGAACATAACGATTGAAGTCGACGAAAATCTGATGCTGAAATGGTTAATACTATTACTACGGCTGCTGTTACCCGAGACAACAATAAGTGACCGCAAATGATGGTAAAGAGCTTCGTGCAGACTTCACAATGATCTGGAACAAAGTTCCCTTGTGGCATGAGAGGTTGCAGAACAAAGTGCCGGTCACAGAGAGTAAGTGTCACAAAAATCAATTGGGCCAATCGAACCCTGACGTAGTGCCTGCGCTTGAGTAACCGCCCATGGACAGTCTGGTCACCAAATATTAAAAAAGGCTGAAGAAGACTTCTAAGTAAGTATGGTCGCTGAATTATTTATAGCTGCTTTGTCGGTTCGACCGTTGAAAAACCTGTTGCTAATGTCTACGAACCTTGTATTATAACACGGGCTGTGTAACTGAATCTGCAACAATTTATGTTAGTATATAACTTCGAAGTAGATTTGAAAACTGGAATAAAATATAGGTTAGTTCTCTTAAAATGTACAACATCATCAAGGAATATAGAAAAAAATGAAAGAGAAAATTGCCGACAAGGTTATCTTCGGAACCGTCAAACTTTGGGTAGTCTCTCACCGCAGCTTTACCAACACCCTGTATATGTTATACACAGTAAGCTGCAATACTGGAATAAAAAACCTCTTCAGCGGACAGAGCGTTTCTAAGAACCTTGTCGCTCCAGAACCTGCCTTCGTGTGGCACTTCACGCTCCATATGTTTCTTAGGATTCTTATCTCTAGATGAATAGCGAGGCTGATTGAGACGAAGCGACGCAAATTGTCATGGTCCGAATTTCACTGTAACAAGATCGACAGCCAATCCCATTTAAGAAAGGTTTCAATGCGCATATCTGTGTACAGCAAGAACCCAGAGCAACTAAAATTAATCGCAAACTAAGGCACCACCAGGACGGATTTATAAACTAAAAAGGACAAGTGGGTTTAGATAATTAGTTATATGTCATTGTATCACATAACTATTATAATTTGGTGAAGTCATTAGACAGAGAGGAGGGCGAGAAGAACCCAAGCAGCGTAAGACGAATCAGTTGGGAAAAATCGGATCACAGATAAGAAAATATTAAGCTTGTATAGTTGGAACAGACTACCTGGAACAGCTCCACTCGCTCTTAGCCTACCCGGTATATTGCCTTCCCTATAGAGCGGAGAAAGTATTGTATTAGAGGAAGAAGGAACGCAAACCCGGCAACTTTTAGACTACGCCGAAGAGACATGTTGTTGACACGATTGGTTCGAAACTTAGTGCACTTATGCTCTATCTCTCTCGAGCGTGCGCTCGCTCGCTCGACGTTTGTGCATCTGCCGCACTGTTGACATTTCGTCTGAGTTCGTCGCAAGCAGTTTGCTGTTCTATCGAACGAGTGGATATTCGACACTGCCTTCTTCGCCACTTCAACGAGTGAAGGCGAGTGCGGATGAATATTGTTGTACAATCTGAGAGATTGACCAAGCCATCACTTCCTTGGTTATGTATCCGCAGAAGTGCAGCCCTGTGCACACTTAAACAGTTTGACTATTCTACTCATTCAAGGGGATTGCCCTGCGTAGTAAAACACAAACAGTTCCTTTAATAAACAAATAAAGCTTTACCTTTACCTTACCTTACCTCTATAGTAAAATATACAGTTTTTGAATAGATACATCCTGAGGTTTGTCAGCCGCTCAGACAAACAGTTAACATATGGGCACGCAACTTCGAGATACGTTTGCCACAACACCTGTTGCAAGATTTGCTTCATGGGCTACAATTTCGCTGAATAAATCCGGTCAAACGAACCTGATTTTTAAACGCAATGAGAATATATTAGCTGTTTGGGTGCCGGGTCCTTCTCAAGTCGAGACTACTTACAAACTCCCGAATTTTTATCTGTTTTTGTAAACTTTTATTAAGCCACTAATAAAGATCGCGCATCCATTTTCTAGCCATTGTATTACTATTCTCCACAATCTCATCCGCATCGCCCTATATGTTTAATATCACCAGCCGCATCCGTCGAATTTACGAAGATTGATCCAAAGGGCTTGCGCTCCTCAAGGCGGTGAAGCAAGTCTCGAATTCGTGCAGAGACAGGAATACATAGCGATTAACCGAAAAGCTAAAAGCATCTTACAGGTAACAAGATGCTCTGTAATAGGGTAGACGTCTAGAAATGCGAGCTTCGCCCGAGAAAATGAGATTATTTTTGGTTCCTAGCTCACACAAGAGGTACTCCGTTCAAGGCTTATAGCAGATTTGGTTTACACTGATGACTCCTCATGCTCAGTAGAAGCCTTAGCGAGAGAAAGAGAACAGTGCTAGCGCCGCGCGCGATATTTGTAACGATAGAATAGAAGATTGGTATATATATATATTGCAACGCCAATATAAATTAACAAAAAAAAAACACCTTAATTGATGGATGTGAGCTACATGGAACTTAATTGGTATAGAGGTCTAACATACTTTTGGTCATATTACCAATTGAATAAAATATGTCATTAATTTTACTTCAGACACGTTTGAAGTTTGATAACATGACTATAATATATCGCAATATTTCTTTAAGCGCCTTTTCTTACTCCAGAATTCGGACATTTGCCAGCGCACGAATAGTTGCGCAGATTAGGTTGCGGCAACGCTCATTCAAAAGGCAGAAACTGGCGGCAGGGAAACCAAATTTTCCGTCCTTCAACTCCTGATTGAACGAGTTCGAATGCTCAACCGGATATCAGCTGATGACGAATCTTCGATAGGACTCAAGCAGATACGAATGTTAAATTCGGAGCGAGGTGTTCCGGCTAACATCGCAGCTCGTCTAACACAGAGGTATCTTATTTAGATCAGCGCAGCGAATATGTCACAAACGCATGCTCATGCTCGATCAAAACAATGCGCAGGTAACCTTTCATTATAGGTGATATATTATATAGCATACTTATTATACAACTGGCAGGCTAATCAAGACTGACCTTAATTGGGTTCTGGAATCATATTAATTTTCAGGTGAACCACCAAAGAAAGAGATACCTGTTATCCGCACGAAATACCTACCATTTCACTTAAAGTATCCTTGGTTGTGGTATCACTCGAATGAACAATTTATTCAAACATACAGTAGGGCGGGATTTCTAGGGATTATGGGGGGGGGGGGGTGAGGACGACAATGTTCCGAGGAAGGCGATGGCATTGCCTCTCTGCACGGCGAGGGACAGCCGCTGCAGGAGGAAAGAGCCAGCGCGCTTGTCCCCGGTGGCGCGGATCAGCCTATGGTAGACCCCCTCGAGGAAGTTCGCAGTGAGAGGGCCGTGCCCGCCCAAGGTCTCAAAGGCAAGGGGGGAAAACAGGTGGGTTGCTTGGAGAGCGGCGTACTTCCTTAGCTTTGCCCGTTCCGCACGCGCTACTGCGTAACCGGGGATGGTTGCACAGTGGTTGACATAAGAGGGTGCTAGAGTGTCAACCACAGTGCCGTCCCAAACCAGGTGCTGCCCTCGATGGAAGGGGACAAGGGTGAGGCCGTCAGGGCGGCGGCCGTCAGAGGTGTCGAGGCCCTGTGGCTCCCTTGTGCAAGGAATACCGGCGGAGTGGAGGGCC
Source organism: Stratiolaelaps scimitus (assembly GCA_019614645.1). Taxonomy (NCBI): domain Eukaryota; kingdom Metazoa; phylum Arthropoda; class Arachnida; order Mesostigmata; family Laelapidae; genus Stratiolaelaps; species Stratiolaelaps scimitus. The sequence continues at coordinate 96,613 of JABWDB010000016.1, forward strand.
CTCACGAGCGTGTCATTAAGCATCGTGTGTCGCGGATGGCGACCGGCGCTGCGTTCGCACGAAAGACCGTGATGGCCATTCGTTGCGACGGGGTCCCCGCAACGCTCGCAGCTGTGGGCCGCAACTACAGGGGCCCCGAGGCGAAGGCCCACACAGAAGCGGAGGGAGCGATCGTCTAGAGCAGTACCAAGGGACGAGGAGGGCAGCGCGTGGAGCCACGCCCCCGCACCAGGCCTGTCGACAGCCCGGAGGCGAGCTTGGTCAGCAGCGTGTGGCGCAGAGGCCAGGAGGGAGTCCCGCAGCTCCTGGTGCAGGGCATCGGACCATGCCCGCTGCTTGCTCTGTTTGTCCGGAGGGACCCGAGCGCGGGCGCCCGTCTGGTCAAGGGCAGCTTCCTGGGAGGCGGAGAAGTGGGCGAGCGCCTCGGGGGGGAGGACTGTAGCGACCATGTCGGCAACCGCCGTGAGCGACGCGGCGTAGCAAACGTCGGCCAAGCGGCGAACACTGAGAATGCCGAGGCCCCCGAAGCGGACTGGAAGGGTAGCCTGCGACGCCGCCTCCGGAGGGAGCTGGAGGTTCAGGATCGTCGTCAGCGCGTCCAACACCAAGTCGTCATAATCGTGAAGGGCTGAAGCCTCAGTGCCGGCCGGGCATGTCCTAAGCAAGTGCTGCATGCGCGCCGCCGAGAAACAGGACCGAAGGAGGAACAGCCCCTGGTGAGCCGATAACAGGGGCAGTCGGTCGAGCATCACGGCCGTCCTCTCGAGGCAACGGTCCAATAGCGGCCGGATGGCCTCGTCCGTGAGAGGGGAGCCGACGAGCTCGAGGGACAACCTCTGAGTGAGACGGCATCCTGGGAGCGACCGCTGGAGGTCGGGCTGCGCGTCCAAAGAGAAGATCTCGCACTTAGTGGGGTTGAGGGCGAGGCCGCTGCGCCCCTCGTAGTCGAGTACTCGCTGAACGTCGGAGGCGACGGTCGCCGGATCACCTGCCAACGTTCCGTCGTCCATGTACCACAGCCGCAGACGCGACTGGAGGGACACAGCGAGGGGCCGGAGGGCCAGGCAGAAGAGGGCTGGGCCCAGCGGGTCCCCCTGCTGGACCCCGCACTCTGAGCTGATGACGGCGTTGTCCATGATCAGATGGGAGGGACCACGATAGGCCAGGTCGACCAGAGGGAAGAGCCCAGGGACGTGCTCAGCAACCTCCCGCAGAACGAGATCTCGACGGACCGTGTTGAAGGCATTGCGAAAATCAAGCTTGACCAGGGCCGCGTCCGGATGAGCGTGGATGAAGGCGCGAGCCGCGTGAGCAGCGATCTCCGTCCCAGACGCCTGGCCGCAACCCAACTGGGTTGGGCCGAGCAGGGTCACGACCGTGTCCCTCTCGTTGACCCAGGCTATCTTAGCAGCCAGGCGACGAATCGTGCTGGAGCAGGCGATGGGCCGTATCGACCCGTCCTTTTTCTTGAGGGCGATGAGGCGCGCGCCGAAGAGTATAGGCCGTAGCGCCGATGGAACCGTGCCGGCCCGCATGCAGTCGACCACCTTAGCGAGGGCCTTGGCGAGGGCAGTGGCGACGGCTCCGAGTGCCGGAGAGAGCAGGTCCCTGAGATGACGCGGCCGAAGGCCATCGGGGCCGGCTGACGAGCTCGGGGGGAAAGAGGAAACGGCCGCAAAAACCTCATCGGTTGACGTTGGGGCAATGTCGACCTGCGGGGGACGGACGGGGAAGGCGTAATCAGGAGGGGCGGGGGGGTGCTTCGCCCTGAGGGCGTGGAGAGCCTCAGCCGAGTCCGTGGCCGAGTCGGTAGAGCACAGGGCCCGGGCGGCACCAGAGATGTCACCCTCGGAGAGTTTTTGGGTGGCTATACGCGCAGCCATCTGGCCCGTATCCGTGGGCGGAGGACGAGGGCCGCGGGGGAGTTGACGACGCAAGCGGTACTCCAAGCGCGCCCCAGCACGGAAGGCCGCTAGGTTTCCCCGAATCACGGCTGGGAGGGAGCGGGAGGTGTCGCCTTTGTCCGGCATCTGCAAGACCACTCGGGCGAAAGCCAGGAGCGCTTCCCAGGAGGAGACGTCGTTATTGGAATGAACGTCCCGGAGCACGTCTGTGAGGGCCACGGCGACTAGGGAACGCGTAGCCTTCGGGACAATACTGAAGACTCGGGCCTCACGCATGGCCGCCTGTAGTCGTAGCTCGAGCGGTTGGGGCGCTGGACTCGGCTGAGGCACCGAACGGACCTCCGGGTGCCGCACCGTTATGTGCCTGTTGAGACCGCGCCGGGTGAATCTGCCCTCGCAATGCGGGCACGGTACACGCGGGGGGCCTGTGGCGTCTCGGGCTGAAGCGGCACGACGGGCTGCGGTGGCGTCTCGGGCTGCGGTGGCGTCTCGGGCTGCGGTGGCGTCTCGGGCTGCGATGGCGTCTCGAGCTGGGGTGGCGTCTCGAGCTGGGGTGGCGTCTCGAGCTGGGGTGGCGTCTCGGGCTGGGGAGGCGTCGCGAGCTGGGGCGATGGGACCTGGGTTCATGAAGAACGGGGGGGATTGAGAGCGGCTAGGAGGGGGGCGAGCTGACGCTGAAGCTGGAGGAGAGGGGCCAAGACCTCAGCGAGGGACCTCAAGGCTGCGACGATGCCTGGCACCGCTGGCGCGGCCGTGGGGCGCCGAGGCCCCGCGCGGGCAGGTCGACCAGGGGCGGCTCGACGGGGGGCAGGTCGACGGGGGGCAAGCCGGCAAGGGGCGGGCCGACAAGGGGCAGGCCGACGAGGAGCAGGCCGACGAGGGGCGGGGCGGCGCGACGGGGCGGGGATCGCCCTCGGGTTCGGCAGCAGGACCATGGGGACCTGAGCACCGTCGGAGGGGACCACAATACCCCGAGCCGCCGCAGCGTACGAGCGGGCTGGCGCCTGGGTCGACACCGGGGCCTCGATGAGCATAATGGACGCTAGGGGTGAGGTGTCCTTCACCTGTTCGAGGACCCTGGCCTCAGTCACGAGCCGCTGACGCTCGCGGAGGTAGGCCGCCCGAGGGCACGACGGCGAGCCCGAGCGATGGGCACCCTTGCAGTTGACGCAGCGGGCAGGACGGGCGCAGGAGGCGGCGAGGTGGCCGGCTTCACCGCAGTTGCTGCAGGCCCTAGGCAGTGAGCACCGTGCCGCGATGTGGCCCGACCGGCAGCAGTTGAAGCAGAGTGGTGGCCGGTCAGGCTCCAGGACGACCGGATGGGACCTGTAGCCGAGGAACACCGAGGCAGGAGGCGGCCCGCTGAAGGTGAGCAGGACGGGCCGAGGCGAGCGACGAGCCGGGCCGGGCGCGGCGGGTAGGCGGCGGGCGGAAGTGACGCCGAGGGGTGAGAGTTCAGCCAGGATCTCGGCGTCGGTAAAAGCCGCGCAGACGTTCGTGATGCGGGCCGTGGTGCTTGAGAGGGCCGAGCAATGAGCGGTCACAGGGACGCCTCCGAGGGTCGTTAGCGTCAACGCCTTGCGGGCGAGCTCAAGGGTCGGCGCCCAAATGATGAGCCCGTCGGCGCCACCAGCCGGGGTGCAGCCCGGGAGAGCCTCATGCGCGCTCTTAAAAAGGGCGAGCATCTGGCCCTGCTCGAAGGCGGGGGAAGGCCCGCCGGCCCCGACCGCCTTGCCACGGACGGTCACCTTGAATAGTCCGTGGGACCTTGCGTTGAGGCCTGCCCGGAGGGCTTCCAGTGCGCGAGCCTCACGGCCCGCGCGACGCTTGGCGTCCTTCGTCCGCTGCTCCGTGAACGGTGCAGCGTTCTCCCTCGCGTCGTCATTCCCGACGACAGCGACCTCGTCGGCCGCTCCAGACCTCGCCCTCTTCAAGGGCGGCACCCTCGTCACGTCGTCCGGAGGCATCACCCCACCACCCAGCACAGAACACGAAAACACGCTAACACGGAAACACTCAAACACGGAAACACTTTCAGAGAGCTTTCAAGTCGTTCAACACCCACTTTCCAAGTCGTTCAACACCCAAAAACCACATTCGATAAATCGTACACACTTTCTATTATATATAACGACACATTTAATCCAATGCGAGGAGTGCCTTTATTGTTTCTAAAGGCGCCAGCGCCTTTAACTGTACTCGAAATGCATCGTTTACGGAAGGGTCGCCTACTACAGCTTCTGCTAATGACTGGACGTTGGTATGACACGGGCGGTTGGCGTACGTTATTTGTTTGCGAACCACAAGGAGATGCTGACCCAAGTTGTCGACGTGACCTCATGAGGTGATCCACCATAGGCGGAGCTCTCTTCAGTCCTTTCAACGCAAACGCGATCGTTTTAGTGGTGAAATTTCGGGGCCCGATTAGGTATCCTCGTCCTAGTTATATGCTGACTCCTGAATAATATAACTGCACACATCTATCTACAGCCACACAGTAGTGCATCTCTCTCTCTCTCTCTCTCTCTCTCTCTCATATATCAAATTAAAAGCAGATAGGGTGGATTCGTTGACTAAGATGTACGATGTATGAAGCACGATCGTGCTGGAAAAGTAAACTTTTGTTGCTGTCCAATACTTCAACGTAATAGACTTCCGTCATGGCAAAGTAGGGAGCACCTCCAGTTATTGCTCTGTGCTGGAACTGAAGCGTACTGAGTTCAATTAAACATTTAAAAGATCTACACAACTTTTGTCTTTAGTTCAAATCGAGTGTGTGCCGTTATGCCTTCGATAATAACATTTATAAGAGGCCAATTATAACTATTGCGAGTACAAAGGCTGTACTTACTAGACGTAGCGCCTTGAGCTCGGTACTCTGGACAAATATATTGGAACCTTGATATATTTATATAAACCATAATGTCGTTTAGTACAAAATATTCCATATGTGATCGATCTATGGTGTTTCAAGCACGAGTCTGATATATGACGACAGACAGAGATTGAGTGTCACGAGAGCCCAAATATTACACTGAGGTGTTATAATACATTTGGCAAAACATAAGTCAACAATATAGTACACTACTTCCCACTACAACGACTATCAAAGAGGAAAACTAATTGCAGTACTATGGCCACTTGAGTGAGAGTAGGAGCAGAACCCATATAGTGCGCATTGGTTCATACAAGAAAATTAGAACTTTTAATTAATTACAATAAATCATTATAGCATCCTATACTGCGATAGCCTAGAGCTTGTGGTTTCAATCAACTTAACTGGTCAGACTGTAAGCTGATAGATATAAGCTTGAAAGTAAATCGGCAGATGTGAGAGGTGAAAGATAGGTCTATAATTGATTGATCTTAACCAAAAGTACTCGGTCTCTCATAGTCAATTGTGGTAGCTCCCAGTCTGGCTATGATCGTTTTGTTACAACGACGATACTCTATTTGTACACCTGGAAATTCTCCGACTACCCAACGATGGATTTTAGCAAGATTAATTTATCAGATATATAAAACACATTACATCGAATTTCAATATTTTTAAGACAACCCTTGTTCGTTCAGTATTCGATGGAGTTTGTCACCATGAAAGGATGGAGCCTTTTGGGGCTCGTTTCATTAAAAGGTTTGTCGATTATCGAACTGTTTATGTGTTGCCTTCTCAAAAGAGATACAATGTTTCTCCCACATCGAAATATTTCTTGCATTATACTTAGCTCATTGGTCTACTATGACTATAATTAAGCATCGTTATTATCCGAAGGTTAATGATGGACATTCATCGCATAGCCAAATGACCTCGCTGGCTCGCCGCTCGCCCACTCAGTTTCCGTCGTTCGGAATCATAGCTCTATAATAGCTGGGTAGCTGATTATTCACCCTCATATATATATATATATATATATCATTTGTAGAGGAAAGATAGTTTCCTATAAAAAAAAAATTGACCCACCCACTGCATATGATATCATCTGTAGAGACGACTTGCAATTTCTTGGACAATCATTTAGACCCAGGGCGGCTACGACGCTTTCATGCACGATGGCCCAGACAAGGGAAATCTCCGTTCAACAGACCTTTGAGTAATATGGGCGTCCGTTGCCGGAAATGCGCTCATACGTTTTATGGCGGCTCAAACCCAACCCAGAACTATTTCCTCTAGAAGAAATCTCAGCGAGAAGTTGGCTCAACATGGAGCCGGCAGACACCGGTGAGACCAGACCCCCACACATTTGTCAGGCACAAATCGTCTAGGCGTTCTCTACGGACTTCATCAACTTGGACAACACGAAATACCCGAGCTTTGCCAATTAAGTATCTGAATCAATTCAAAGGCCTCGCAGAGAAGGCTGGTATCTCTTATACGTACGTATAGGATAATTATTCATTTTCATTTGATAAGAAATTGCCAATGATAGTTTTGCAAAAACAATCTACCGAGTAGTAGTGGTTCATTTATGCAAATCTATAGCAAAGTGACATACTTGAGCGATGCAAGTAGCGTGAAGGCCGCAAGCAGAAGTGCTAATGATGTCGCGTATCCCACAATCGACATCTGTTTTATCGCCGGCAGATGCAACCGGATTAATCTGAAAGTGTCAACAATTGAAGAAACACCAACTAATTTGAGTGGTATACAAAAAAAAACAATGTACTTGTAGTACCACCTACCTAAACACTCTTTATGGACGCATTTTCAATGATGTTCGATTTATGTTCAGTATGCTCTTAGCAGTTGTTTTGACTTTATTATCATTGTTATTGCCTGGTAAAAAAGTTATAGTAGTAGTACTAATCACAATAATATTTAATTAATAGTTATGTTAATTTCGTTATTAGATGTACGTATATGTGTGTGTCGAGTATAGGAATATCAGGACCCACCTGTAGAGTTCTTGCTCATTAGGTGACAGCGCTATTGTGGAATCGAAATCGCAGGCGGAAAAGTTTGTGTGAGGATGCCAATCGTCAGCCGCCGCAGCCGACGTTGACGCATCAGTGAACTGCAGTGGCGCCCATGTGCCGTTTGAGCTACAGTGTCTCCAGGCAAAATCTGCAACAAAATACAGCAAGGACAGAGATACAATATCTGTCTATTTAAAAATCACACAGTTTCGAGGTTCTGTGGTTGAAGATTGTAAAATACGTATAGAGAAAACGAATAGGAGCCTTCTTAAAGGAGCCAAAAATAATTATAAATCACCGCCCAGCCAATGGCCTAGATTAAAGTGGTCGTACGAAAAACGTCATCAATTTGCTTGTGTTACCACTGTTCATCTCATAGTTCTATAGATCATCTAACCAGACAAGTACGCTCAAAGCAATCATCTGAATGGTGATGTAGATAATTCATCAGGCTCGGAATGGTGTATGTGTGTGACCCGTGGACCTTAATCGATATCACTAGAAATAAAGTAAACTATACTTCTCTATCCTTCGAGATAAACCAGGGTTCTTACGGTTCTTAATGACCTGATGAGGACAGCGCCGTACCACCACCTGCTCCCTAAGGTGAAAAAGACCTGTAATTTATAACTTACAGAATTTACTCGAGAAGTGATGTATTAAGCAGAAACAGAAGTCTTGCTGGGAATCCTAATGGATGTTCTTTGCGGAGATAAGTGCTCTATTTGACTGGCATTGATCTTCGTTCAAATATCTAAATCTTGCCGCTGGATTTATATTATGACGACCCCGACGAACTTTAAGGATTAGCCAAATACTCTTGCAGCTACAGGTTTTATTGGGGACAACTATGCTATTGATCGTGACATTTGTCAATGAATCTCTACTTGCAATCCTTGCCCGTGGGGAACCGGTAACCATCAAAGACGTTTTGCTGGACGGAACCAGCACATGCTATGCCAGTTTCTGGTTTTACAAATCAATAATTCCCCTGTCGAACGAACTGCAGGGTTATCCCTGCCTGGCGTCGCATTGCACAGTCATTCAAAGCCAATTTTGGGTCCGTCTAGTGGATAAAGTGGTCCTGCTTGCCGAGGACCTCACAACCGTTAGATATTGATCTCTCGTCACCATAAGCATGAAGGGTCCTTTAAACCGGCATTTCGCCATTTGTGGAGAGATTGACTAACTGTATGACTGGTACATAGCTGTTCTCAGTAACATTCGCCTCTCCAACTCCCGTAGTAAACTTTGATTTCTTCGGAAACATATAGGTACTGTTCATTTTTAATAAGGTTTAGTATAGTTCATACTGTCAGAATTATATTCCGCAGATGGTGTCTACTATCCCCAGTTAAAGTTTCGAGCATGTTTCCATCTCTGAAATATACGAAAAGTGATCGGCCGAGCCTGCCTTTGTCTCGTCTGGGAGTAAATTCAATCACATATATGAGTATATGTGATTGAACATATGAGTATATATGTATATAATATATATATATATATATTAGCTTGACAGCGGCTTAACTATATTCGACTCATCTCCTTTCAGAGATCAATAGTTTGAACAAGCAAAATACGTTCCTATCTCACAACGGACAAAACTGATGTCGAAATACTCTTTTGTTTTCACGTATTTTACATATTAAAAAAGATATCAGCATTTATTTCGAGGTCAATAAATGGCACCCGTAGGCGTGCCCACTATGGAGGATAACCGGAGAAGTTGGCGTCTCAAAGCACAACGATCTTCTTGTAACAGCTCTATTTAAATGTGTAACAACCAATATCGGCCTCTCTATTTCTATAATAGACAATGGCAATGGCGTGAGATGGTCCCACTGAACACAGGCGGTGAGCTTAACTATCTTAATCCTGAAGCGGCTTTAACTGAGGCTGGGTAATAACACTAAAAGCTAATAAGCCCTAATGAGACGCATTAGTCAATGGAAATAATATATAATCTTTTAGGAGCTATGTGAACTGAATGAGCTTATGTAAATAGTTAAATCCTCGCTCGGCATCGCCAGTTTACCAAAGCTTAGGATATCGGATGACTACAATATCCTACGAGGAACAGTTAGATCATTTTAATTCTGTTAGCTTGTCATAAGACATTGGACCGTAAAACACACAGAGATCGAACGTACCCAATGACTTTTTTACTCGACAGGCCACGTCCATCTCTGCCTACTTACAAGGGTGTACGTCTGTGTTTTATAAGTCTTCAGTCTGTGATCCACCTTAATAGACACATTATTGAACTATAATTCAAACATGATTTTCTCAAAAAGTGAAAATGTTTAAAGGCAGATCTCCCTCTATTTCAAAATAATAGCGTTATCATTTATGGTACATTCTATTATATTTTCATAGTACATCAGATGCTCAATTGGCCCAACTGGTCTACTATTTTTATGGTCTGTTTTTACGGTCTTACAATTTAAAACCTAACTTTGTCCCTAAATGTAAACCTGCCTTATACTCTCTAAGGTCGGCTGCCAGCTTTCTATAATTACCAGGCGATTTGCCAGGGGCAGTAATTGCGTCGCTTTCGGGACATTATCTTATTACTTTCTGGGGCTGATCACGTTTGAATGAATTTCCATAGTTCGCCGAAACACTCTTCTCTTTGGTTGAATTGGCAGGATTCCTAAGTTCTGCCACGTAAGTTATCTACCTAAAGAGATAAAAGAGAACTTGAAGATCGAAAACTGGGACAGCAGCAATGTTTGCCGAAGATTATGTCAGGCTTCAGAACTTCGCCGCAAAGTTTTCGGGTTGAGGCATTGGCATCTTATATATTCTCACTCCGGCTTTGTATATATATATATATATATATATATATATATATATACTTCATAATAGCCCACTTCTTCGAAACGATACTCAGGTTGCAAAGCGTATTTTGACCAACATATTGTTTGCCGACACGGGAAGTACATATTGATACATAGTATGTGCTGGTAATACCTTGCACCAGGGTTTTGAGCTTATGACATAAATCAATCATTTTTATGATACAGCCGAAAAATCTATACACGGCCTCTTAGATTCAAATGTTGATTATTCTTCCATACTGAAGATCACTTCTGGCCATTTGGAAACTCGATTATTAATCTGCCGATAATTTCGCCAATATTATCGAACAACCAGCTTTAGTATCGGTCATTCTACAAGCACATGAAAGCTCATGAAAACGAGAATTCACCAAACGAATACATCTAAGATGGGTAAAGGCACAATCGTTTCTTATGTATCTAGTGTTTCTGTACGGGGTAGAGGATCGACAATGTTTCTATGGGTAGCGGGATTGAAGAGTACTTCTCTATTTTGGCTGTAAGCACTGTTCATGATCTTTTCGATATCTGTACCCTGTGAAGCAGGCGTTACACCATATTACAATATGATGATCGGGGCGTATCTAACCGATGGTGCCTGTTTGTGAGTATACTTGCTACGTAATACGTCTCGGGTCCAGTCAACGTATTCGAATGCATAAAGGCCTAACACAGACATCCTGTAAGGATTTGTAGGGTGCGCTGCGACTGCTGCCGACCGTCCGTCCGATTCTATGAGGACACGTAGCACTAGTCATCACTGTGCCAACATGTAGCCTACGGTGATCATAGTGGGGTAGTTTGCATATTATTCTCGGGAAACGCCCCTTCTCGACCTTCAAGTAGGCCTGCATGCGATAGTTCCTCCGCTGGGAGCCGATAGCGTAGTGTACACAAGCAAGCAAGACAACTGTACGTGGCTTGTCGATCTCAAAGGCAAACATCGACTGGGCAAATCTTGACATGATGCTCTATTCCACTCGAAACTTCACGCCCATACGCTACTGTTTATCTATCTATTTATCTGTCTGTGCCGTTTGTGCGTGGTTGTGCGTCAAACACAACACATGTGTAGATCAGGCAATTACCCTTCGAGTATAATGCGTACGATACGTTCCAGAATAAGGTTTGTTTGCTAATACACGCAGTCACTTGTTGCGTATTGTCAGTGTACAAGGGGGCGTTCGCTTGTAGGTTGCTTTCCAAACCAGCCTAAGCAGATGGCGAATAAAATGTTTGTCTGCTGAACCAAAATCCGGAGTTTGATATCCAGCATTCCTTCGCAGAACGCCAGTTTGGAGTCAGTCGCCTCCCCGAATGAGGCGTCATGATAGTAACTACGTAAAATTGCAACACGATAGCAAGATAATTGCGGCTGGCTCCTCACCCTCTCTTGAACGCATCCGTATGATGGACCGCTCTTTATTTATTTGGAGTAACGAAAGTATATGCATACTACAGTGCAATTCTGATTATCGTACATTGTTGTTGTTGTTGTCAACAAATAGTTTGATTTCAGTTGTTACAGTCAGATAGGTGGATCTATTAAATAGGATGGCTCGAGTCCATTACACATGAAGCGCAGAGCCAACTACGGGACAAAAGTCCATAAATATGGGATTACGATAAAGGCATTTATTGCCACTTCGAACGTAATTGTTGCCGAAGAGGATCGGCGATAATCGTGTGAAGGCCGAGCGGTCAACAGAGCCACCAGTTGGCCGCTGGTCAACCATAGAAAGTCATTTGCGCAACAAGATTTCTTAACCGTTTCGAAAGGCCGAGAAGCATTATACGATATTATGGGAAGATAGTGGCTATCGTGTGGGCTAGGAGTCAACGATGGTCCACATCCGTAGACATACTGAATAAAAATGCTACCATCGGGTTAACAATAGACCTGCTGGTTTCGTCCCAGATGGACAATGGCAGAACTTGTGAAAAAGAACAACGAACAAACAGGTGTTCTTCTACCAGCAGACTATCTACACAAGTAAGGTACAGTATTTTGTCTCTAGAGGAAGCCGTGTATTTCTAAAATGTCAGTGATCATATTCCTCCAATCAACAATTGAACCCACTCGCCGAGTTCAGCTCTGGGCAGAACTTGCTTAATTATCTGACCTGACCGCCTCGCGTTTGACATTGATCAAATAAGGTCTCAGTATAATAGTTACAAGGAAATGACTTATATCTTGCTGTCCACCTAGATGCTTAAGTATGATAGTCTAACTTCAGTCGGTTAACATGATACTTTTGAGTTGGTTAGTTGAATAGAAAACACTTCGGTTACATGAAAATAGAACAGCCCTAACGGAAGAGCGAGGGCTGGTATCTGCCGATATGTCAGCTCTCTACATATCTGAACAGTCTCATGTTTAGAGGTACTCCCGGCAGGGGATATGTCTCGGACAAGTTTAATCGAGATATTTACTTCGGAAGGATTCTTTAGCATTTCGTGCCTTGGTAGCCCTTTTGTTGGGTATTGCGGTTTTTGTGAGTGTGCTCGGATCATCGGTAAACCATGCAAGAGCCATGAGAAGACTATGCGCGGTGTGCCTTTGGTACATGCTACTTTTTTTCACTCTGATTTTTCTCCTGAATCTTTTGGGTTCAGATCTCCGTGAAAGCATAGTGGGGGAAGCATACTCCTTCCTAGTTTCAACAGGTCTGTTCATCATTTGGACTCAATCTATCATACAATTCTACGAAGTGCATGGGATGGGCACACCTCAAATAGCCGTGTTTACGATGTCGCATTGATGTTCTACGACTGGCACCTGTAGCAATATCGTATATGGACAAATTTATGCACTGCCCCCGAGGGACCCATACAACGAGATATGGAAAACTTGCATTCATCCGGAGTATCCAATGGTTTCTATTTACGAAACAGAAACCCGTTTTACGAAACAGTTCTCATTCTGGACTGAACGGGGATCTATTTTCTGTCTACGAATACTTGTCCAATGTAACGAGATTGTCATAATGCACAGACTGATCCCCTTAGGGAATTTCTTAGGTAATCGAAACTTTTGAACACGATACGTTAATTCTAGTGTTCGCCATATAAACAAGTCGTGAATCGGAATCATTTTAGACTGTTTTCACGGTCTAAGGAAGTGCACTAGTGTTTGTAAGCAGCTACAACTACCCAAACAGTATACAAACATCAAGAAACAGCTCTGAACGGACGGTGGGTAATGTTTTTTGATGAGGAAGGTTTTAATAGTTTCGCCAGTGATGACAGAAGACATTAATGGAATTATAAGTAAGGTTTTTGTTCACAAGGCTTCATTAAGGCATAGATTTATCTTTATAGGCGTTAAAAGGTTTCAACATGAACGAACTAAATTGTTAGATTGCAGAAAGCTGTCCACTCTTGTTTTCTGACGGAGCATCTTGCTACAGTCCTTGTTTTCGTCGATACTTCACATTTTGTCTACGATGCGGGTATTGTCGTGTTACACAGTCTGTGAATATTCAGCTTCAGTGGAGCCACGTCGAGCGAAAAAAGACTATTGAGCTTCGTTCCATGAGAACGTTGAATGCATCATCCGGATTGTCGCTCGAGTAGTATTGAGAGTCTCTTCTCTCATCTTCATTCGTATGCCTGCCACTTAAGCACTGTCGGGCACGGATTCTCGTCGATCGGAAATCAACGAGGTGGAGAGGAACAATTAGAAAAATGAATTGGCATGTATGACTACCGCTCCTAATTTTAGACGATTTGACTTTACTTTCGTGTACATATTGGGGAAATAAACAATGCAATCAGAACTCTGGACCATTAAAACCTAGCTGTGCATATATTTCATAACAAAATACCAATAGATTTCGTTGGTCGAAGATAATAAACTGCCAATATGTTCATAAATTGGAAGTTAATTAGGTTACATCGACCTACTGTACCATTCTAATCCTATGCTAAGTCGGTGCCGACCTTGGCAATACTATAGTATATTTAATATTAATATATTATCACAATATATGACAATTGTCACAAGTGTCTAGTATGAACGTATTTAAAAGCAAAATACAAAAGCAAAGCAACACTTTCAAAGCAATCTAGCTGCGTAGCCTAAATGTGGATTTTAAACGGTAGTCGACAACTCGAAGTGTTTAAACAGTTCAATTGATCGATAGAACGTGATCCTTCCTTCAAGACAGATTTCGAAGTGGGCTTTCCTGCCATGAGCTCTGCCTACCTACAGTAATGTCCAGGCCGGAAAGGGCACGACCAACCATCCTGAGAGAAACCTGCAAAAGCCCTACACGCACTAGGTCCTGATCGTTCTTCTGAAATACTGGCTCAGGCCAGGACTGGGCTGGGATCAACTTAGGCTGACTCAGTCTTATAGTGACGTCGAGGATTTGACGTTGATTTGCCGAATGGCAGTCCCACCTGCAGTGAAGCGCTTAAATGCACCCACCGATCTATTCTATGGCTGGTCCGCTGTTTGTTGCCTTAATGTGTTTGGTCAGTGTACACAGTTAATTTAAGCAGCTAGTAGTCCCATCCGGGGCAAACGCTTCCTTTGTCACCAACCTTTAGTCCATGCCAGCCAAATAATGAAAATATTCTGTTGTATTGCATTGCTTTTTCGCACCATTTCCACAACTCATTAAATATTTAAAATAAAGAGATTCAAACCCACAATGTACGCGAGTTCTCATGAATATCTGTGAATAAAAAGGGGAAGGCTGAATAATACAAATTCACACAAGAACTGCCACCCCTCATTGGATTCCTTGTTATAGAACTGACCTGCACCTCCATTAGTCGACATAGAACTGATCAGCTGGAGCGTTCAGATTCAACACCCATTGAAACTTCTATCCTTCGTGAAATTACCCAGAGAACTATTTGTAATGTAATTATCTGTGCCGTTTGCGTACGCATATACAGGCATGTGTCAGATTAATTTATAGGTTACACATGAGCGAACAAATGTGTTTGTCATTCTTAGATTTCATGGGGGCCCATACGTACACATGAAGCGAGCTGTTTCCGAATGCTATAAGAACACCACACTAGGCAAAATTGACTATTTGGCGCTAACTATGGACCTGCCACCATCGCGTTACGCAAAATTATTCAATCTACCTTGTGTTCCAATGTTTATAAATAGGAAGCTTTGACCGTAAGGTTTGGAACGTTTAAGGTCAATGATCGACAGCAGAGTATAATCAAGAGTGTGTGAGCATCGGAATAACGAGTAAATTTGTTAAATCGCGCTCCGCTTATGTTCGATCTGCGAGGCAAACTATTCTTGGCGCATTTGCATCAGCTTAGACAAGTTCAGGAACATCATTTTAGTCACAGCCACCGTTTCAGTTGCCGTGAATACACATGCACGCCAATGCAATACAGGAAAGAAGGAGGTGAGTGGATGAAGCAACCTTACGAATTTACAGATAAAATCGTCCCAGTGGTGACGTACTCCAACGTGAAAAACCCGACTGCCGATCTACTGCCAAATACAACAATCGAGTGAGAAGCTGAACGAGAGGCACCATTCTAAGCTGCTCCAGAGTTATTCGTAAGTTCAACAAGAATTCTATTACAAAATGGTGCTTAAACGTCGTCAACGTAATAGTTTATTTCTTGTTGCCTTTGGCTGTGCACAATTGCACAGCCAAGGGAACTTGGGTACAAGAGATTTATTGAAATGCTTCCTAGAAGCTATAGAATTGATAAATATTCCTGTTTCACCTACCGGCAGTTTTGTCAACTGGTGACTGTGATGTTCCACTGGCGGCATCCTGCGTCTTGAATGTGGGACATCGCTGCAGCACCACTTGGTCGGGTTGCGTCTGTGGCCAGCAGAGAAAACCGTCCCAGACACGAGGACAGAGTTTCGTTGCAAGATCGATTCCAGGCCCGCTCGAATCGCTGGAATCCGATGAGAACTCGGTATCACTCTGTTGCTCCGTCGAATTTAAACAAAAGTTCATAGAATGAACTTGCGCTGATGGAATTAGCACCACCGTTGAGTTGCCCCACTCATCCGATTCCGTTTCGACCTGGAAGTTTATTATTATTATTATTATCCGTGCCTTACTTTAAATCACTTCTTTTACCTATCCATTGAACTATATGGAATAAGTTCCTCTACAGTTGAATCCGATTGGAGCAAATTAGTAGACCTTCCTCGTCCTCACGCTGCAAATCGCCCATTCACCCTTGCTCTTACAGTTCAGCCGGGTGTAACCAGCAGCAGTTGAGATAAGCCCTAAAGAGCGAGATGATAATACCGGCACATCGATTTCTATGGCGCCACTTATTCTACGCGCAAAACCCCAAGGGAATGGATCCATGCGAGCAAGTTCAAACTTGGAAGAGCCCATTCCCCTCTTCTTTATACAAAACCCTTTAACGAGGACTATTGAATACGAGGGTTGTAGTACATTTCGCGAGGATATACATCTATATATACCCTGTTTGCGATTAGGTAGACTTTGTCGGGGCGGCCAAGGGAATTGGGTCTGGTGGTTTCTCAACGCGTCGAGATTATTCGAGTCTGCCCGCTGTCATTACGACTGGCCCGAGACATCGCCCACTGCTGTTTGGTTGACAACTGTCTCTACCCTCTACACCGGCTACCATGGAGGATGTGCCGCTTCAACTCGGTTTGAGTCTGAGGTCTGAATCTGGATAGAACAGCACATAACTGTCGACGAAACTAAAAATATTCATTTCGTTGAATATCTATGTATTAAAAATGTCAGTGTGTAGTAATGTGTAATATACGTTATACAATTTGACTTTGGCACAAACCTATTGGGTGTGTTCAAGTCAAATCAAACATTCTGTCAAACCTATCTTCATTTTCCATTCTTCGATTAAAGAAGTACCGTGGGCGTTTAATGTTGACTGAGAGTCAGCCCGAAAACTTTATTGGGTATAAACGGCAGCAGATAGTTGACGCATCCTACGAAACTCATATTTTTTTTTTAACAAATACAACAAATATTTTTCGGTGCTGGTATTTAATTTTCTTCGGGTCAGCTTTGAGTCCGTTGTTACTAGTCACATGGTCCCTGAATTTTACCTCTGTCATACCAAGTCAAAGCTCTTTTTGTTAAAGCGTAACGCTACTGTGCGTGCTCGTTGGACAAATCCTGTACGTTTCGATGGTGATCCTCAATTGCCTCCGCTAATGTCTCACCCTCGCTTCAGACTATCATATCATATGCGACCACTGCTACATTTCCGAGTCCGTCGTACGCATGTGCCTGTCGTCTCTGATACTCTTCGGGTATTGACGCTATTCCCTGAGGCTCAACTTCATTTTATGGAACCCGTCCCCAGCATCTAAAACTGAGAATGTTTTAGCTTTACTGAGACGATGGAGTGTGTCATCCTGCAAGGGCGCAGGGTTTAGTGGTCTGTGCATAATCTTCTTTAGTACGTGTGGGTCCAGGACAATTCCCAACTTACGTCCCTGCCGATGCACGCCGCTAAAGTTTGACACGTTTAACGTTTTCTTACATTACTGAATCACCATGTTCACACTTTCTATTTCTTGAGACATCTCTATTAGTTCTAGTCCTTGGCACTTATTTACCGATAAGAGTGTTTTTACCTCCTCGTCGACGCCTGGAACTTGATTACCTTCCTGATCGTGTTGATTCTGACTGTCAGTATTACTGACCCCATCGTGATTACTCGCGACTGTTCATACATTTTCAATACTGACCTGTCTTGCTCTCAAGTTGAAGGGCTTTGTTGTATATGCGTAAATTGCGGTAGGTCCCTATGTTCATGACGTTGCAGGTGGCTCCCGTATCGAGGAGTGCACTGTCTTGTGTTTGTTTCGGAGTGCAGCATTACGTATAGCTTCCGCTGGGCATCTTGCCATTATTTCAGTGTGAAACGTTTCGTCGGCATCAAACCCTCCGTACGCAGGGTCCTTGTGCTTCTTGGACATTGTGCTTCTGTTTTGATCTGCACATCCGAGCTACATGATTCCGTTTGTTCACTTATTGCACGTTTGTCTCACAGCTGGACATCCTTTTGGAAGAAGTGGCCGTCCGCAGTTTCCACCTTGTTTCCTATCTTGTGGTATGACTTCTGATTCTCCTTCTTTTCTGCCGTCTTGTCCTCTGCCATGACGTATAATCGCAACATCATCCTCCAGCTCTTTGGTGCCCTCTGTACTTTACCTGTCACGTTTAATCACCAATAATGCACGTCCGTGATACTCTTAGGTTTCTTATACGCACATGACGTGATCAATTGTCAATTTACTGTGATCTTCCTCGCGGAAGAATGCCCCTCTTGCAGAGGCTAGACGCGCTCCGACGATGAGCTTGTCTCTGAGCAGATCACTTTCTCGTGATCTTCATATGCTCATTATTTTGTTTCTTGGCTCATTCGCTCTCTGAACTCCTTCACTGCCTTCGCGTCTCACTGTCTTGATTTCTGAAATAGGCGCCCCTGAAATATGACATTTCTATGACATTTGTGCCTTCCGTGCGTCGATTAGAGCCCTTAACGTTGTGCAGGGTTGTTTGCCTGTAGGGTCGTTTCTTTCTCCTGGAGCTATTTCGACGCCAAGGCTGATGTGGACTATACGATGCGATCTCCCTCATGACTCGAAGGTAGAACCTTCTCTTCAGAACTCATTAGTCTAGGTGGACTGGTGATTGACGTGCCTCCAGGTGGCGGCATCGCCCGGCTCCCTTGGCAGCCACTCTGAAACAGTCGTATCTCACAACAGAGGGGTTATCCGCATAGGCCATTGAAGTAACCGCGGGCCGATGTTGGAATTTCAGCATCTTATCATAGGCGATATTCTAGAGGGTTCGCTCTGAGTAACGCCCGCCGTGACTAGATTTCCCCTGCCAATCGAGCTTACATTCGGAGAAGCAGGTAGCGATCAGCCAGCGGAGGTATGGTGAGATACCGTGTTCTCCCGTTGTGTCATTAATGGCATCCCATTTGAGAGTGTTAGAGGCATATTTTGACATCGGCCATTACCACGAGACAATAATTTTTCGATCCAGGGTTTGTGTCCCTTTTAAGCTGAGCTGTTTCCAGCACCTCCCTGATAGACGCGTCGGTGGAATGGCCCGGTCGGAAGCCGCTCTGGAATGATGGGTCCAGTATTAACAACACTCAAATGCATAGGCCAAGAGCAACCAACACAAAACTACACACGTGAACAACAGACACATACTAAAATTTAGTATGTGGAAGAATTACGTATACAAGGGGATACGAGGCGAGGATCGTGCGCGCTTGTCCTCGGTGGCACGGGTCAGCCTATGGTAAATTAATTCAAGGAAAGTAGCAGTGAGTGGCCTCCTAGGGCTTTGAAGGCAAGATAAGGAAAGGGGTAAGTAAACTCAATTATAATAATAATGTAATAAGAAACGAAAATATGCTTGTCCTAATGTTTGACATAACGGGAACGAACCCAAGAAGGGGTTCGCTGGCCTTTGATTGATACCAAGCCAAAGGCCACCGCCCACCAACAGCGCGTAATGAACTTGTACTTCTGGCGCATCGCCAATATAATAACTTCATCATAAGACCACACAAAGTAATGGATCTTAACTGCAGTACGATGAAATATGACGTAAACCGTTATTCATTACAGTGATGATAATAATAGCGAAGAGAATATCACAAAATTAAGCTTGATATACACATTCAGATTTTTTACACAAAGTACTCGAGAAAATACCAGAGCACATTTGTCGCATTACGTCTGTAATCTGTTTAACAGACCATCGAGTTGACGAAAGGATGAATCAGTGGATGTCGAAAGCTCACAGATAACGGCCGATGAGTCAATCGAAGAACTGGAACTCTCGTTTACGGATTTTGTATGACAAGAGTATCATTGTCCCGTAGAGTTATAACAATATATGAATTAGTTATGTAGAATATATAGCCATATGGAATCAGTAGGAATCATTCTACAAGGTATCGTTAGATACATATAGCTAAGCACATCGTTAACTTCTTGCGCGCACTTCAATTCGAATAGCATTGAGAGCCAAACAGAAAAGTTTAGTCGTTCCAAGGCCGACCCAATAGCCAGACAACTCGAGATAGGACAAACCAGTAAAAAACTGCTGCATCCGAATATATCCGACGGGACGCAAGGAACGACAAACGAATGTACTTTATCTCTCGTTCACTCAGCATGGCCCTTTGGCATCTAGCACAATTGGAAAAATGCACTTTTACACTTTTAAATAGCTCAACTTCTGAAATTTCCCAATCAAATACTCTTAGAAAGAACTCGTTACCATTCGATGTTCAGAACATATTTTGACATCGTAAACTGGTATGGACACAATTAGGTTCGACCGGTTTATTTTCGTCTCTTTGTGTTCGAGTGGAACATATACGCAGTCCTCGGTTCTCATCCGACTCCCGATTATTTTCATGTCAAACCACAGTGGATGACAGTTGACCGACCATTTTCCCATTTTTGCAGCAGCAGCCTCAGCAGCAGAAACGACATCGTATGTTTGGACTACAACCTGGCTGACCCTGCCAGTATATTGGTGGATGCCCTCCAATCGAACAAAATGATAGGGGGTCCGGTTGACCTGTTTCGCTCGAGCAAAATTGAACATTCTGTTCATTCATCACGTTGGCGAATGCTACATTGTGATCGAAGAGAAAAAGGAGGCTAAACCTTTCCACGTGGAGACAATCTGCTCTAATTAATCATCCGATGAATTGATGAATCAGTGTTTCAACACCTTCGCTTTCAGATAGACGCTGCGCAGCGTACACTAGGCACGAACGAAGCAAGCGACGAAGCCCACGCTTGACCTATACCCCAGGTCCCAACGTGTTTGTTTATGTCAACCTATTTTTTTTATGACAGTGCCGTCAACTGTCAAATGCACGTGTGAAAGTGTTTAGAGGCTGCTCCACCTTGCAAATGGTTCAATCGAAACACCAGGGTCTATCAGAGGGGCGTCAAGCGTACTTATTATAATTCAATGGGGACTCATTTCCTTAAACAAACTGGAATTAGGCTGTTTGCTTATTAGAAAATATTTATCTAGACAGGTGAATAAGTTGATGGATGTTATCGACAGAAAGTGATCCTTTTAACTGAAAGTGTAAACAATTTCAAGAAATCGCCCATCACGAAGAAGAGTGTTTATGTAGCCCCATTGCATTGCGACTGCTCATTTTTGGGTTGCTATATGCAATACCAAAATGCATACTACCCCTGCCATGAAAACCAATAGGTTAGTTCATTCGCGTAATTTGCAGACTCCTATGAGGGGCTATAATGCGCCGAGAGCTTGAAACTTGTCTCGTTCTAGCCTCAGACAAAGGTGCGTCTATTACCACCTCCTCGAAAGGGTCTCGCAGAGCCTTCCTCAGAGAAGCCTCGTCTAGATTTGCCCTCATGATTGGAGTTTGTTACGAAACTGCGCCTTTTGAAACATCAAACTCGCTCCGATAGAAAACGCAACCCTGCAAAGAAACAGCAGCAGCTGACATTGTTCAACATTGAGCATTTTGTCTCGTATCCTGGATACTAGCAACATAATAATCAAGACTAGCGTTAGAGGAGATAGCGGCTATATATATACATATATATATATATATATATATACTGGGTGCCCAGATCGTTCAAGACGTACATATAGTTCTGAATCGATCTACTCGAATCAACAAACTCAGCTGTGCGCGCTTTCAGTCAGTAGTAGATACGAAGGTGATTTATTTTGCGGTCAAATTTCTGTACAGAGAAGCACCCTTCAGGACTGGCAAAGCCTATAATGCATCATAAATACTACACCCGATGCGGCTGCTGTATAGAGTTAATTTGGCAAACTTTCAAACTTGCAAATATGTGATTCTATTCTATAAACTATTTTCAATCTTACTAATCTAAAGGGCAAGCTAGTACAACTAATCACTGCTGTTTACACTTGTATTTTAATTATGCAGTAAGTTTCACGCGATTTGGCATTTACACTCTACCTGTACGCCAGCCACTCTCTGAAAGCATTTCATATTATCGTAAATTTAATGTGGTAAGAAGGAGTTTAACCCGACATAGGTAATTGTTACGACAGATCTCTGATACAAAGGCTAGACTGTTTAACGCCCACGAGTATCTGCCGTCGTATGTCGCATAAAAGGTCGAATGTTTAGAATGAAGATTAAATGACTTCAGACTCGAGGCTACAACCTCCACTCAATGAGACACATGTATGCTTAGCCTGACCTGAACGTTAGATATCACGTACAACATTTGTACGATTAGACCTTATCTGACGAACCACCTACGTATTTACATATTGAAAGGGAGTTCTGAATGGGAACAAGGAAATTTAATCATTACTTTTTTTTTGCTTAGATAACTCCTCAAAATTGATACACAATAAACATGTTCTTTGGTATTTATCTGTCTAATCTCATCTTGTTAATTGCCGAGCTTCGAGTATAGCATCCTCGACAGCTTTATTTATTCTTTATATGCACGTTTTTCGCAGCGCCTGTCCCTCGCTGGAGAGATAGGCAATGCCATCGCCTTCCTCGGGACATTGTCGACCTCAGCAACCCCCCATAATCCCTAGAAATAATTCCTAACTACTGTATGTTTGAATAAATCTCACATTATAGTTTTCTTAAAAGAATATTGTGGCCGACCATATTGTACATTATCTTAACCCCGGAGGAGGATTATATTTTACCAAGAAAAACATGTTTTTATGGGAAGTAAATCAACAGCCACGTGCTGCAGGGATCCTGTGCGAGTTCTGTACTATTTTGAATATTCATTCTTGATATTTAAGAAGTTATTCCTAGAGGCATATCTCACAAACTGTATGCTGATGACCTCAAGCTGTGCGGTTTGGCCAGCTTTTTTTGCTAGGTTCTTATCTTCAAAGGTAATAATTTACGGAGTGGTAGAACACTCAGTGCAATTGAAATTGCACGCACTGGGCGTGTCAATCACGCTTTTACCTGGAGGATTTCGCGGTTCATCAGATGGCATTATTATAACCAATAACAAATATAGAAGAAAAAATGGATTGTATAAATATATAATGTAATCAAAGAAATAAATTACTGTATACCGCTGCATGTGTCTAGTACATCCAGTACGATAAAGCCCCCTCCCCCCCCTTGGCTGAATATAGACTAAGCCACTATAGCACCACGCGATTTTTGTTGGTGCATTCATTTGGTATACTATCGCCCGCTCGTTGACGTTGAATATTCCATCAACTGCAGTCTCCTATCCAGGGTGGTCGAAGACTGTAATATTAAGTTCCGATTACCTTGTCTTCTTGGCTCACGTGAAGCCTTTGGCTAAGCAATTGATGAGAGGCTGTAACTCCAACAGCAGACCAAATACATTACATGAATGAAAGCCAAAAGTGGTGCTTAGGCCTATCGCATAGAAGAACCGCTGAGAGTGACCTCAGAAATAGATAAATAATAAAAAAAGGCCAATGAATCCGAAGTCCCACGTAAGGGGGGGGCATTTGTGGCTGTCCCTCGATCGATTTTAATCAGTAGCCCCTGACCCTCGAAGTAAACTAGTTTGTGAGAACTATGTTCTGAGTCCCAATAGGAGTTACGGGGGAAAAGGTCAGGCTCCCCACGCATAACTCATTAGAGTGCTAAACTGCGCTTCTGCGCGAGCATAATTTATCGTACCTACCTTAATTGCGTTACTTGAACCAAATATAAGCTTTACAATAATATTTTTTCCAAACGTACATTAAAACCAAAAGAAACCTCTGACAACATACCCGAACTAAAGGGCAACTTTATTTAGCATCGTTGAAATTAAGAGAAATGAGCACGCTCTGACTTGCCCACCAATGGGGCTTATCAATGGAACGTAAAATATCATAGTCATAAGTGGTCCATATGTAAATCGTTTAGTTTGTAGGAGACTCGATACACAATATAAACTATAACGATAAGTGTTTACTTTCGACATCGAAATTTAAGTGTATATATTAATATTAATCTATCTCCATTTTGGATACGCTGGGCGATGGAGCTGTCCGATAAGCAATTGTGCTTTAAAGTAGGGTCTTCAATTTTGATGGATATTTAATTCTTCTTAGTTATTAATACAGGTTCATGGGGTACAACTCGTGCCCCAATTATATGAATAATTAACCGTAATTATTTTAATATTAAGCTATTATATTTATTTATTTTATAGTAGCCTACTTCCCAGAGCACTCGTATCACATACCCTCTACAATTTACCATCCTTTCTATATATGCATATATATATATATAGATATGCATGTGTACAAAGGATGATGGGCGACGGCTCTACAAATACGAAACAGCAAAATTCGTATAGCGTCTACTGAAACAGATCAAAGTATTACGGAGTGTTACGTGGTATGTTCACCTATGTGTTTATATTCAACCACGTTGACATCTATCTAAAGGTCATTTCCAAGTGTTGTGATTTGCTTGCCTATATATACCTTATTCGCCTCAGCTCTCATGGGAATTTCATCAGATCAGTCAGAGACCGAGAATAGAGTTTGGTGTAATACCAACCATTTCGGATGGGCTAATCTGATCCATGCGTGTTAGGAAAAGCCGTAATTAGTTCCGATAGGGCGCACATGAACGGGCTAATCTAAATAGTATTAGGCTTGTTTATTACCTATAATACAATACAAGAACACCTTCATTTGAAGGATTTTCATTAATCATGCACATGATTTTATAGCCAGAGTTGCTGACGTAAATGTCTGCAGGTATATTATCAATGAGCTCAGGTAAAGTAGCATCGAGCGAGCTACTGAGTTCATCATATAAATTATCTCGCCTAATATACAATGAGTTCCTTAATAATGTTAAGACCAGTCAGTACCTTAAACGCTTGCAGATCGGAACTTTTGGGCGGATCGTCGATATGAGAGATCTTCTATATTGGTGAAGGTGCAATCATCTGAATTGGCCATGCATATTATCGTTCAAATGTATACCCCAGAACCTATGTTGCAGTCCGGCGCAGCCAATTATATTCAAAACACCAGAACAATAAACATACACACGGCGACATTCGAATGTTGTAGATATTGGAAACCAATATATGTTATGAAATCCCAGCAACAGAACAATCCTATTTTCTACCATTGTTCTGTATATTGATTTTTTTATCTTCCCTAAAACTGATTAGATGTATTTGATTTTGTGTGGAGGTTTTGCAATTGTTACAAACACCCACTCTAGATAATCTATCGAATGTCCTCAACCATAACATATATATATATATATATATATATATATATATATATATATATATATATATGTATATATATTTATATATGTGGGTGTGTGTGTCTGTATGTGTGTGCCTCAGATAGTCCGAAATATGTGTGCCTGTGAAAATAGTACATTCGTGTCGCCAGAGAACGGTGTCATCGTGTTTTCTTCTAAAGCTGCTTTGGGATAGAGGCTGCACACTCGCCATCATCGCCTGACACCCGATAGAAGGTATTTGATATCAGTTTCGGTAACGTCTTCGCTGGCAACAAGCAAAGCGATCATTTCACCTTTGGCGTATACTTCGTCATCATCATCATCACCTGGGGGTTGCCGAAGAGCAGAGGTTTTTTTTTCGATGACTATATTGGCTTGTATCGTTGTCTGTCATATCGTTTGATATAATCGCGTATCTGCAAACTCAAATAATAGGTCTCATGGCAAGCGTTCAAAGATACTAGGACCTCCGGTTTGTCACGGAACAGATGACCTCTCTTTATTTCATTCTTTTTTTCTGCCTACTATCAATATCATTATCGATCAGCGATATCGCAATTATGCTATACATTAAAAAAAATTGAAATGTTTAGCATACAATGACGCGCCACTGTCAACGCTTTTGCGTTTTGAGCATCCCACCGTTATCCCGTTCACTAACAGAGACCTCACCTACGTGTCTATATATATATATATATAATATCGCTATCAATTGTTGCTAAATCGGCGCAAGAGAAGAGGCTATTCGGTGCAGCAGTCTGTTTGCTGCCCTTCAGTATGTCAGAGTCGGGTGGACGAATTGTTTGAAATATCAGTAGCCGATCAGATAATTTTAAACAAATTGGAATGGCTGAGGTGTAGCGCCGGCCGAGTCTCACAATGCAAACCGAGTGTGCCGAGTGGCCTAAGACTGCTCTCATCTGCCGTGGGACTGTCCAATTGATTTGATCGAGCGCCCAGCTGTGTCCGATTAATCTGGATTCGTTCGATCTGAAGAGCCAATAGTTTCAGACACGGACGTGACGAGCAGTTCATTCACAACCGACTTGCGGATAGCCACCACTGCTGATACATCTAAAAGCTTTTGCTAGCATAAGTAGTTGTAATAGAATTCTTTCCTGTGATCGAAGTCAGTCTGTTCCAACCTCCTTATGACACACTGACGTTCGTGGTTGATTGTATTTTCATTCTCGCATATTTAGGCATTTGAACTCTGATAATTATAATGAGATATGTGAACGTTGTGAACAAAGCCTGACAATTGACATCCATCATTTAATGCCACAGTGTCGCGAACAAATGATGACTCAGATTTGCAAATCGGCAGCGGTCACGTTCCACCTCGCTTCGTTTTGAATTGGTATGAGTTTAAAATTCAAGCGAATCAGCGACGCGTTTGTATTCATATACAACGAGGAAAATACGAATACAATCGAAACGAATTTGCAAATTTATGTTCACAAATTCATGAGCCATACAAACAGAACGCACACCGCCGCAGGTTTTCCAGTTCCGCTCCACCGACTGTTGAAGCAAAGTCAAGGCGTCACGTTCTATATATATATATATGTATATATTCCAGCATACAGGCTGGTAAAGCTTGTAACAAGGCAGCACGTCCTGGCAATTTGTTAATATTTACTTTTGCATGTGGCAGGTAGCTGTGAATCATCCAATCTGTTGATGAAATTTCCAGTCTAACATTGACACACTATAACCTCGGGATACAGTGGTGTGAATAAAGTTAACGCACCCCTATATTTCAACAAATCGTAACAAAGAATACACATTTGAGGCATTTATTCTGTGTCAGATTAATGTACATGTCAAATAACATACATACGACAAAGAACAGCGCATATGACATCGCATGCAATCTGCTACAGCAAAATGTGTCATATTTCCGTGGTGAAAAATGATAACGCACCCTCAGTTATCGAGTGTTTTCGCTGAATTAGTTCTTGTTTTCTTGTGCTAATCAGTACCGTGTGGACTCACCCTTGCTAATTATAACGTCAAAGACTCGGTTTGGCATACTATCAACGAAATTTAGCAGGATCCGGTTGCTGACATCTCCCCAGGCCTCCAACAACGCCTTTTTTAGTGTTTCCACGGATGTATACTGTCGATTCGACGCGTATACTCTTCGGATAAGAATGCCCTAGAGGTTCTCCATCGGGTTGAGCTAAGAAGAACATGCTAGCCACTCTAGGGTACCAATGTCATGCCGTCTTAACCGCGCATGTGTACTAGCGCTGACGTGAATTGAAGCGTTATCTTGTTAGAAAACAATTGGAAGTAGGTGAAATCTGCTACTAAATGGTAGTAGGTTGTTGGTCAACATCTGCTGATAGTCCTCGCTATTCATTTGAGATGAGATGAAAGTGAATCCAAGTTTGCAAAGCTTCCCAACCCATAAAGCACTCTCCGCCGAACATGTGCTTCGAGAGTACCGCGACTCTCTACGTACATCATGCCAGTAACCGTTAAATCCATCTAGCCCATCCAAATTTAACTTCTTCTCGTCACTGGAGACGATTTGAAACAACATAGTACCTTTTAGATAGATGTGCACCCTCAGGACACTTTTTAAAAAAACGTTGCCCCAATATTCATCAATGTCCAGTCACGTCCATAATGTTGCGGGCGAAGTTTAGTTGGGCAATCATATGGCGTTGTTGAAGACGAGGTGTTGTTCTCATTTGCGCCCGTATGATATGCGGATAACGCTTAATTGTATTTAAAACTGTTGATCTATGAACCTGAAGGGTTAACCCTTGCCTGATTGCTTCACAACTTATGGTCGAATTCGAGGCCAATCTACAGATATGCATGACAGTTCGCTGCCTGTTCTTTCGTGGACGTCCTTTAGACTTATTAGTACCATATTTCGATGGACTGCGTCAATAATTTTGCACTACGTGACGATTTTTGCCAATTTCTCTGGCAATTGCAGTCTGGGTCTTTCCTGCACGGTGTAAAGCGGTAATAACTGCTTTCTCTGCATCAGTAAGGCTCGAAGCGCATCCCATGACTGCAGTACTGCTTGAATGCTCAACACAAACTGGATTAATTCAGCGAAAACACTCGATAACTGAGGGTGCGTTATCATTTTTCACCACGGAAATATGACACATTTTGCTGTAGCAGATTGCATGCGATGTCATATGCGCTGTTCTTTGTCGCATGTATGTTATTTGACATGTACATTAATCTGACACAGAATAAATGCCTCAAATGTGTATTCTTTGTTACGATTTGTTGAAATATAGGGGTGCGTTAACTTTATTCACACCACTGTACTTATCTAATTGACACCAATACGTAGTCTCGAGTGCAGCAACGAATTCTGCCCAATCAATCCATATTCTGACCTTTAATTGTTTGGTTATTTTGTTCCAATATTTGCTTCTCTATATGGCTGGTCTACTTCATATTTCTCGCGAGTGCGTTCGACACCTTTCCGTACACGTGCTGTCCTTAGCGAAGACACCAAGCTGGCAACTTGCTTAAACAAAAGCTGGACCGATGTAGAAATAATCACAAATAGTTACCTAATTCATTGAATGCCCATTACATGTGACACAAACGAATTATTTAAACCGTTCATTATTTCTGGCGTTATCCGTTGATATCGAGTAAGCGAACCGGAGAAATATTTTTCAACATTCTTATTGCAACAAATGGGTTCTCCCTCCTTCGAATAGAACATTTGTACACCTTGCACATTTCTATAGACTCAGGGGATTTCACAACATCGAGGCTAACTTTAACTTGTGTGCTGTTCTAATCGTAGTGGCAAGACGACCCGTCTAACAGGAGAGTTTAAATAGCTCGTCGCTTCGAAACGAAATTGAACTTCTACTTCCACTAACTCAATTGAACACAACAATACCAATCAAGTTAAACAGTAAGATCATTGATCCGAATCGTGCCGATTCTTTCACGTTATACGAACAACCTTGACAACAACGACGGCCGAATATCCCCATCTAAATGGGCTGCTGTTTGGTCGTTGTCAACGCACCACGTAGTACGCCGCCGCCGCCGTAAAGGATCATCTAGACGTGAAGCACGTACGCTCCCTAGAGGCTGCATTTCGCCGACCACGAGGCGGGCAGCGCCACCAGCCCGTAGTGGTCGTGGTAGTTGTGGTACCGTTTGTCGTCGACGGTCTGTGACGTTCCCCCTGTAGTAAAAGCCTGAATCGGATTCGTCGCCTAAGTCGCCTTAGCCGTCTGGCTTCTCTGCTTTGTACTCGCACCCAATCACCCCCGTCTCGTTCGTTTCCCTTCTCCCATTCGAGTAGCTCCTTAGAGTCCGAGTGATGATCCTTCTCCGAGTTGCTGACTGACTTTTCCTACTTGTTCCTCTGGGGATTGTGCGCTCTTGCTACAGCTGTTGGTTTTTTTTATCGTCGGTTTCTTTCTATGCCAGCTATAGCTGCTGCTGTTGTTGGTGCTGCAGCTGCTCCTTCTAACCCTTGTCATTCCAACCCGTTACTCAGCACCTTGATTCAGCACCTCCACGATTTTCCATATATATATATATATATAGGTGCGCCTTAATGCGATGTTGATGACGCTAAGCTTCCAGCGGTCGAGATACCGTAGTAGGCTAGGGGCACGGAGAAGCCTGTGTTGTACAACGTCAAAGTGGAATCGGTATTTGCTTAAGGAAAAGGGCGTATTAATGTTGTCGATGAAACAAACAAATACAGCTCTTGGACGAATCGGCTCTTCACTGGGTCTGGAGGATTTTAACGGGTGCTCTTTACCTCCTCGTTTTTTTTCACTCTGAATGAAACGAAGCTCCATGCTGCAGCTTTTTCTTTCATGCCTCCGCTGTGAAAAAAAAAGCAATCGTGATGTGGGGACCCGGTGCGACGTGAGCATTCTAAGGGACCAGTCAACTGGAAATAATTTTTGAGATGGCCGGATTTCACATATAACAAGAAATATATTAAACGCATGTGCTTGGTGGATTTCGCGACTAGTCGTCAATTGAATTACTTTTTTCTGAGAACAAAAACCTACAGGTTTTACGTTGCAAGTCAGTGGTTGTCAACTGCCGATCACCTCATAGTCAGGCCATGGCTTAGTGAATCGGTTGCCGTGAAATGACATCATCTCGATTCAGAAACACGAAATTCTTTCTATAACGTTTGTTGACGATCATAAACTTGACATTATCACACTATCGTTAACTGAATAATATTGCTTCATGAAACGGACTCCTTTAAATGCTGCAGAACTGCTTTCTTTGAACTGTATTGGTCGCTCTCTAACTGCCAATGGACGACTATTATTTATACGGACACTGCAGCCAAGTCGTCACACGAAAATATTGCGGGAATTTTCATCAAGAAAGAGTTCATATAGCCGTAACAAAACCCTGTTATCCGATAATAAGCATATTATAGGAATTGCTTTGTAGAGCCGTTTGTTTTTTAAGATCCTATGTAGAACAGTGATAGCAGACGTATTTTCATTTATAATCAGAAACATTACCGGCATTTGACTAATTAGTTGACGCACATCTCGGAACATCTACACGTAATGAAACGCAGTAGTCGTGCGTGAGTTGAAAACCGACGGCTGCACCATTTTAATTCGACATCGAACGAAGGGGACAGATAGAACAGGATAATGACCGATGATGTAGATGAGGCAAGAATTCTGCGGCCCAGGGGTTCACTGAGATCGCAGCCATTCTGATTTGGGATAGGCGACCAAGAAGAGATGATACAAGAGGAAAGCGCAATCAAATAGCTCATTAGCGGAGTACCAGAGCAAACTTTGGCCATTCTTATGCTTTCTTGCCTGATGACCCTTGAAACCAAATTGATTGCCCATTCGATTGTCTTCGTTTCGTAGATATGTGATATTTATCGAATGTCATGATGTTCGCTAGTAACATTGACAACATCTCGATACCTCCAAAGGTCATCGGTTGCTGATATGCGTATTTTCGGTAATTCATATGGCCGCATCCCGGTGCAGGGAAAACAACACTTCAATTTGAACCAGAACTTAACTGCGCTCTTTCGACAGCTAAAATCATGAGGCGTTTCAAGCGCAGATAATCGTTTTTCCGATTTACTCTTAAGATTTATTGTTTACTACGATGCACGAGCTTGTACTTGGTCACCGCTCCCTCGACTTCGCAGAGTAGCCCTGTCAGATACGAATAACTGTTATTATTATACATTTGCTTTGATTACCACGGATCAGATTGGATTGAAATTTCCAATATTATAAATTACATCGATATTATCCTTATCCTTATTTCATTTAGGACGAACGCGACAAAAACAACCTTCAGGTTCACACGAGGCTTTCATGAGTAACTCCAACTCCGTATGATTCTAAATAATGTATCGTCGATTGTTAGGTGCGTGGAAATATCATGCTCATTCTCCATCGCTTGGCAAGCTGCAATTTACTTATTCCACTTCAAAATGCAAACGTCTTACATCGATATCCCTCAAATTATTGCATTCACCCCCATGTTTATGAAAGTGGTGCATTTCGTAATATATATATATATATGGCATACATCTACTCTGACACGAATGTTCGACAGGAAAACTGCATTTTGTCTCCTCCTGGAGCATTGTCTACATCCGATGGATACATTTTGGGTATATTGTAACAAACCATGATCTAGGCTCTCAGACAGGGATATTTGTTCGCAATGACAGGTTTTTGTGAGAGCCAACGGGCCTCATATAAATGAGCCCATGCTTTTTTTCGGACTCACTGTATGTACATATATCAATCGAGCATCGGGGCGAATCATTGTGGTTTCGGGATTCTCTCTGTTTTGGGTGAGTTGTTCCACGCTGAGCTCTCTGTTATTTGTATCTGTCAAGGATACAACGCATACACTGAATGATGTGCATGACTTGTTTCATGCGAATGTTTTTGTGGCGATATCCAACCAAAAGAACATTGTAAAACAACGTTTTCCAATACAACACAGTAAAACGAATCCTAAGCTAAGAGAGATACATTGTGTCATTCTTAAATACTCGTTTACTATATAAGCACTGACTAAAACCTATTATAATCCATGAAGCGAGTATGAACATACGTACGCCTCTAAGCTAAAATTCAATGGCATAATATATTGTCTTTTTTTAGGGCAAGGAACGTTTCCATACCATTGCATGACCACATCTGGTAGAAATTTCAAAGGTATAGTCGCTAGCGAGATCGAATTAGCCCAGTATTATAGTGGTTTTGGAGTTCTTGTGTTAAGTCTTATTGTTATCGCAGTAACTGAGCCTAACTGATCTTCAATTGTCACAGCTGTAACTCCTTCCGTACGTGGCCTGAAAAGCAGCATGATCTGTCCCGCATCATTGTCTGTTGGCAACTCAGTAAAAGTAGGTCGTGATATCTTTACGCTTCGTGGCAAATCATGGCGGGCCAAATGTATTCGGACGCACCGTGCGTTATCTTCAGTCTCATTAATGTCCCTGACAACTAATTCACTTACTCAAGAAGAACAGAATCTGCTGCTGATGAGGAAGGGCCACAACTGAAACTGCAGGATGTGTCGGGGAGATATACAGTCATCTCTAATATTCTCCACATGCGAAGCTTCTAATCTAACGATGGTTAATGAGAAACATTTAACAACGAGAAGTGAAATTGATTATGCTTCACCACCGCTAAATGAATGGCTTCGGTAATACGTAGTATCCACTTTCGTAGAAAGTTTATCATATAAATGTAACCAGAGAACAGACCTCGGACCTGAGCACAAGAGCAATTAGTAAAAAAAAACTGATAATTCTTACGGCAATAGTCCTTATTGTATACATATAAATGTTGAAACGTTTTTAACACAGGTGACTGAAATGAAATAAATAAATATAAATTGTTGCGAAACTATTCGCTGGAGCCAGTTTTAAAACTTCGTTGAACCTGAAACGCTCTAGCGGCTGACGTGCTCATTGTAATCACGGCAGAGCATTTCAGTATTAATCGATAATCATTTGAAATCATCAGGAACTCTGATGAGTTTAGACAAAACAAAAGGTTAGTTAGGCGCCTCAGCACCTCCTCGCCCGAGCGCTCGCATACAAAGCACACTTCCTGTGGTGGCTCTAAACTCGAGAGCTGAACAAGAAGTTGAATAAAAACCTAATGTGTGCACAGTCGTTTTTTGGTTTACCGACGACCGAGGCGAGCATCAGAGCTGCATTTCTTGCAAATCAGATCGTCGATTGTCGACGTACGATTTCATTGTCGACAACCCTAGCCATTGAAAGTATATCTAGACTTATAACGCAACCTACCTGATACGCCGTTACTGCCAGATCGACTTTAGCTCAGAATCCGGCATTTACAACGCTAACACAGGCTACCCGATGAGTAAATCAATTCTATATATATATATATATATATATATATAAAATAATCGCTTCACGAAGGGAGGCAAATACAATAAAATACATATCTACCTGCAGAATTGGCACAACGAGACACCCGCGTGCGTCCGAAGCAACCGAGAATGACGTTCATCGACAATAGACGCGCGTCGATAGAACAGATCAACAATAAACAAAGGAAGATGACAACAGAAATTGGATGGATGGACGGATTTCGTGGTGTTGTTACTGTGTCGGTACATGTACAGCACCCTTATGGCTAACATTTCGAGTTCGATTGGATATCGAATTTCCCATATACTGATACGTATCTCGTGTTTGTTGTTGAGAACGATAAAAGCTCTTTCGGAAAAAGAGAGATTATTATAACTTGAACAGAATGAGCAGGAAAGAATGGCGAAATCGATTCTCTTGAATGTGATCAATCCAATGTGACTTTGTAACGTTATAATACAGATCGTAATAGTTGGCGGTTTCCCATTAAAAATGGAAACGAATTTTCGAGAGGTAAAAGATAAGCCGCATGACGGATGGGAAATGCTTAATGTATTCCTCACGACTTTGTGTGCAATATCGCGAATATTACCATATGTTCCGTGTGAAGCCCAAAACTTAAGCAACCTTGTTTTTCTCACTCATCACTCATGAATGATAAATATACGTGTATATATATACAAATGTTATGGACCCTTATTAATATTTGTTTACTTATGGTTTGTATCATTTTATTTCATATATCTGTCCCCCAGTTAGTTTGTACCCACGTGTATCTTGTGCTTGTTAGGTCGAAGCTAGTTTCTAGGCTATTCCATCTCGCGTTTTGGTTCTGTCGCGTCTGAGCTGTTGTGCTGGATCGTTCGTTGTCAACTGTCCAAATTATGTTTTGACCCTGCTGTCCTCCTTATTTCTGTGGCAGAAAGACCTGTGTTCCTATATTATATGACTGGCAGCATTGATTCAAGGATCTACTTGGCCAGCTAAGGGGCTCATGCGAGAGCAATCATTGTATTGGCCAGGAATAAGAGTTATGCAATTTATTTTGCCCTTTTTTTATTGGCCTGTTGCTCTAATCTCGGCCTTCTCCAACAGACTTATGACCTATGTGAAGGCTCGGAAATGTTGCCAATATCCTAGCGAATCACGATTTCTCGGGATCGAACCGGTGGTCACAAATATTGATGGTGTTCGTAGTTATTATGAGGAACTGCATCCAAAGAAATGCGCATTAGCCACCAAGGCCAAGCCGCCACTTCTCTTTTCATTACGATATTTAACTTAGCCGGAGTGTGCACAATTTTGATGACTATTGCGAGCCTTATTAGTTCGCCGTGGTGCCAACGCCAGTAAATGTGACTGACCTCGTGCACACAGACGGGAATTGCATCCTTGCATCCATCCAGTTCCTTGCCTACTAGTCATCAGGAACTAACCTTCTTTATGAGGTAATTTTTCTGATTCCGGTGTTATAGTAGTTAGATAATATAGTCACAGACTAACAGCCATATGGTACTCAAAAGCTAACAATACTAGCTCCAGGATCTGGTTCGTCTTAAAAAGATCTCCCTGGCTTGTGCAGATTGGTACCTTAAGTCAAAATGAACCTTGCTTACTGTCTTATAACTACAGTGAAGTATATATATATTTACCTGGTCAGCTTGATAAATTTATTCATTGTACCTTGCTCGCATTCATCTGAACGCTGTAGCATATATGATATGCTGCGTAATATTATAAATGTCTGTAGAGTACAGGTACGTGAATGCATGCTCATGTATTTACAATATACTGGTATAATGACGATGAATGAGACGGGTGATGATACACATAGCTAATTAACTAACAAAGCCTCAACAGCCATCTCTACCGGCCGTTCGGTTGATTAAACACCCGATCAAATAGAGAACAATGCTTATTTTTTTTACCACGGACACCGAGTAACAGCCAACGACGCCTCCTTCTTCGCTCTAAGATTATCTTGATTGTAATATTGCGAGCAGCGTTCGTGTTGTAAGTCAATGAGATTATAACAATACTAAGTCAAACAGTGACTATCAAAGAAATAATCATGTAGTATTATAACAGAATAGAATAGAAAACTCTTTTATTTGCATAAAATCGCGGTTGGGTTGATGAGTTAGCACATAAGATCACCCACCATGAAGGACGCCTTCTTTCGTAAGGGAGACATCCTTGTTATGGAACAGTTAGTACATACGAGAAGAACAGTTAGTACATAGGAGAATATGTTATTGATGAGTCTCAGGGAGAGCTCCACCCTTAGGGCTGATGTTATAGCTGCTCAGCAAATTGTTTTGTGTTATATCAAAAAAGCGACAAATCATATTTTTAGACGCCTAATTATTATAATTATCGTTATCCTTCTATGATATTGGAATGATCGTCACGCTTATTATTCATTCGAATCGAGTTACTCTTGTATTCATCCTTATAGTATTATATATTTTGAGCACTTGGAAGAGGAATTTTGCCCAATCAAATAGAAATGTGCGAATGTTTGTAATAAGGAAAATTATCACCGAAATATTTTCCCGTCGAATTTCATAGAGTCATCTACACACAGATTTTAAATGATGACATATAATATTTGTATTTCAGTTCGACTTGATATTGTGTACACGTCTCCGCATGATATGATATACAGTGGTGTGAATAAAGTTAACGCACCCCTATATTTCAACAAATCGTAACAAAGAATACACATTTGAGGCATTTATTCTGTGTCAGATTAATGTACATGTCAAATAACATACATACGACAAAGAACAGTGCATATGACATCGCATGCAATCTGCTACAGCAAAATGTGTCATATTTCCGTGGTGAAAAATGATAACGCACCCTCAGTTATCGAGTGTTTTCGCTGAATTAATCCAGTTTGTGTTGAGCATTCAAGCAGTACTGCAGTCATGGGACGCGCTTCGAGCCTTACTGATGAAGAGAAAGCAGTTACTACCGCTTTACACCGTGCAGGAAAGACCCAGACTGCAATTGCCAGAGAAATTGGCAAAAATCGTCACGTAGTGCAAAATTATTGACGCAGTCCATCGAAATATGGTACTAATAAGTCCAAAGGACGTCCACGAAAGAACAGGCAGCGAACTGTCATGCATATCTGTAGATTGGCCTCGAATTCGACCATAAGTTGTGAAGCAATCAGGCAAGGGTTAACCCTTCAGGTTCATAGATCAACAGTTTTAAATACAATTAAGCGTTATCCGCATATCATACGGGCGCAAATGAGAACAACACCTCGTCTTCAACAACGCCATATGATTGCCCAACTAAACTTCGCCCGCAACATTATGGACGTGACTGGACATTGATGAATATTGGGGCAACGTTTTTTTAAAAAGTGTCCTGAGGGTGCACATCTATCTAAAAGGTACTATGTTGTTTCAAATCGTCTCCAGTGACGAGAAGAAGTTAAATTTGGATGGGCTAGATGGATTTAACGGTTACTGGCATGATGTACGTAGAGAGTCGCGGTACTCTCGAAGCACATGTTCGGCGGAGAGTGCTTTATGGGTTGGGAAGCTTTGCAAACTTGGATTCACTTTCATCTCATCTCAAATGAATAGCGAGGACTATCAGCAGATGTTGACCAACAACCTACTACCATTTAGTAGCAGATTTCACCTACTTCCAATTGTTTTCTAACAAGATAACGCTTCAATTCACGTCAGCGCTAGTACACATGCGCGGTTAAGACGGCATGACATTGGTACCCTAGAGTGGCTAGCATGTTCTTCTTAGCTCAACCCGATGGAGAACCTATAGGGCATTCTTATCCGAAGAGTATACGCGTCGAATCGACAGTATACATCCGTGGAAACACTAAAAAAGGCGTTGTTGGAGGCCTGGGGAGATGTCAGCAACCGGATCCTGCTAAATTTCGTTGATAGTATGCCAAACCGAGTCTTTGACGTTATAATTAGCAAGGGTGAGTCCACACGGTACTGATTAGCACAAGAAAACAAGAACTAATTCAGCGAAAACACTCGATAACTGAGGGTGCGTTATCATTTTTCACCACGGAAATATGACACATTTTGCTGTAGCAGATTGCATGCGATGTCATATGCGCTGTTCTTTGTCGTATGTATGTTATTTGACATGTACATTAATCTGACACAGAATAAATGCCTCAAATGTGTATTCTTTGTTACGATTTGTTGAAATATAGGGGTGCGTTAACTTTATTCACACCACTGTATATCCCACATTATTACCATAAAAACATTTTTGAGACGAGCTGAAGTTTGGCCCAGTCATACAAAATATGTTCAGACCGTATTTAGAATACGACACGTTGACTCGTTTATACGCATTGTTGCATTAAAAATTGTCTTCAAAATATGTAAACCAGGCATTTTATCCATCCACTTGTCTCTGTCAATATGGTGATGGTAATATTTTGCAATCATTGCAACATATTAACAACCCAGGTTCATTTACTCTACTAACAACAACCAGTTAAACTAAAGTGAACCGATGTATTCAACAATCATTTGGTCGATGATAACACAATCTTGTGCCTATTGCGTAGAGCGAGAGACTAAGCCATTACCGCCTCCTGTGGACGTTTTCTAAATTCTCAAACTCTATATCATCATTGGTTGAGAAGCAAAGATGGTATTTCCGCTTCTCAGCTAAAATGGAGATAAAGGTTTTATTAGTTTATTAAGGGAAGTGCAGGTTTACAATGCTTAAGTAATCTTATATGCCATGTCGCGGGACATATAGGAGAATTAATTAAGAGGTGATATTAGTTTATTCTGGGCTCGCTTTAAATGGGGAGGATCAATAGAATCAGTGGCAACGTTAATACACTTCCAGTATTTCCACAGTTTCCAGAGTTCAGTTGATCTCGTCCTTCTTTATGGATAAACGCAGCTGTCAGGCTGCCAGGAACACCAGGTAGCCAGTATATTGTGTTGTGTCAGACAGAGTTTCTTTTTGTTCCTTTGCAATTCAGTTACCCTTATGTTGGTGCAGCTGTGGGCTGGGTACAAGACAAGTGGTGGAAGAAGAAATATATTTTTTAACCCTACTCAAATGTCTAATTATCTAAGTGTTTAACAATATTGAAAATCAGATAGAAAGTCAAAAGGGCTCCTAGTAACGCCTTGCCAATAGTGCGGCATCGTCACTTAAAAATTCTATGATTTAACTCGCTATGAATGGTAGCAGCTATGTTTTACGTGGATTTGCCAACACCGTAACATCGCCCGCTATAATGCAGCCATATAAGCTTGGTGTGAATAGTGATGTTTTTTACGAGAGTAGATGTAATACTTCCACCGATAAGAGCAGCATCATTGTACTCCATGCGTTGATACAAACGTTGCTTTTCTGTTTAGGAGACGGCGTCAGCCTGGTATATTCGATAAGAAGAAGCTGTTTTTCAGGTAGCGCTAGTTGAAGCTGCCATTACAAGTTTATGTATTCAGTATCGTAGCATATACATAAAAGCATATTGGGTCTGAACTCAGACCAATATAACAGTAGTGGTATATAAGACTGAAATTGTTCTTCATCGATGTTGGGCTTAAGTTCATTAAAAAGTATGATGTTCCTATCTCTCTGGTCTCGTACGTAATTAGACACTATAGACCGATTCCCAGCAAAAGCCAACTACATACCATATGTACGTTTGTCTGTTTAATTAAACATTAGTGAGCCAATGAGCACTAATTGATATATATTGAATGAGAGATTGATAATTTGTTTGTCATTTGTCACAATATCAATACTACGACAATAGGGAACATTACCTGAGAAAGACCAATGAGACCGATTTGGTTGATTCTACCATATTGGTATTCGTGTTAGTATCACGTAGCTGTGCGGTAAACTTTCCGCCGAAAAACGCTATGAAATAATATATAAAGCGTTATATTAAAATTGTCTGTGTGCGAACGTGTTTAAAAGCATGACCGCACTATACCGGCTTCTGGCCCTTCTCTAACTCAAGTGGTAGTCATAGTACAAAGTGCTAAGTAATTATAGTTGAACGTAAACTTCAATGATCATCAGCACCAAGCTAAATAACTTGACAAAACTAATTCCGGATGCCACTGGTAACGAGTTGAAATGTAAGAAGATCACGTCAGTATGATGCAACACAACGATATTGTGCTCTTTTTTCAAACGTGATGAGTGAATGCGCTAACTTTTTCGTGTTTGGGACCTTGAGAGTGTGTGCACTCGGTCTCTTTCTTGAGCTCTTGTTTGTAACATACTCGAAAGCTTGCTGTTATTTGATAAAAATACAACACCCTCTTTTCCTCATCATGTTCTGTGGTATGAACACGCCGGTATTAAAAGAAACACGTGACCTTGGGGGCCCAGTAACACACTATACATTCTATTACATTTACAAGGAAAATCATTCGAATTTCTTTATTCCGCTCATATATCGTGTTCGTTTCACAAACATAACCTTCCTTTCATAGCGTCTTACCAGCGAATATTATGGCTAGGTTATTTTTTCCTATAGAGGTTTTCGGCAGTCATTTTGTCAGCAATCGAATGGACAGATGCCAGAAATACCAATGAAGGGCTCTTCAGCTCCGGCAGGCAAATCAACGTCAACTGCATGCCGCGCCAATGGTCACATATGAAGCCGCGTGTACGTCTCATCGCGATGTTTTTGCACAGCGCGGAGACACATCCAGAGAGGTAAAAGAAGCAACGTGTTGAATGAATCCGAATTCTCGCTGGTCAGTGGCCATATGATTTTGCGTAGATCAGCATAGAGGTACTAGCGCTGTCCCATGTCCCACTACTGACGAGCATCATGAACACCCGCCATACCGTCCTCCCTATATATCCAATTGTGGAGCCTATGTCATTACACTCCATTGGC
The DNA here is from genome assembly GCA_019614645.1 of Stratiolaelaps scimitus. Taxonomy (NCBI): domain Eukaryota; kingdom Metazoa; phylum Arthropoda; class Arachnida; order Mesostigmata; family Laelapidae; genus Stratiolaelaps; species Stratiolaelaps scimitus. Next base: position 136,807 of record JABWDB010000016.1, read on the forward strand.
CTGAAAGCATCCGTCTTGGCCGACGGGGAACCTTCAGGTCTATTCCCTAACACCTCAGTGATCTATCACGTTCACTTCCCTGCTGACGCAGTTGGCCTTGTCTGTTTACCTTGACACACTTTTATTTACATGCCCATGATCTCTAATCCAAGTGGACACTTCTTTTTCCATTAATATTTAGAAAATAATAATATTGTTATTTTTAGAAACCTCCTCCGCAACGGTTCATTTGTTTCACATTTTACAGGGTAGCGGCTCATTTCATGTCCGGCTGGCGTTCGAGGCTTTTCTTGCCGAAGAACAATTTGCGATTAACCATATACTAAGAAATATGAAAGGACGATTGGCGTTACTTTTCGAACTCGATTAATTCATAATTGAGAAGGATGCATACGTATTTTTGGAAGAAAATAAGATTGGTTAGAGTGTATTAATGCACTTGTAGCCTTTTGGACTGTTTTGTGAAAGACACTTGGAGAGCCGACACGTACATGTCCATATATCGTATGCGTTATCCTATTGATCAAGACATTCGGGAATGTTTGTGTGCGATGCAATGCCGTCTAAGGGGTCCCAAAAGCCACTTCGGGCGTGCGTAGTCGAGATAACCACTCCCATACGACCGGGTTGACACTAATCCTAAGCAATGAGTAGGGCCAACATCAGGCCAGAGAGGCGTTTTAGCCCGCACGAAGCTTCAGCGCCACACCAAAGGCCTTAGACGTCGGCTTCGAGTCTCTCTAGCTAGCGACCTGGTTTCAACTAACATTGTCCCAATTGTCGACAGCTGAATTGTTGAACTTAGCGGATCACTCCCGTCCATCAAGTGGCATCCGTACATGAGAACCCATTCTCTCTGAACGTGCCTGGAATGCGAATGCACTAACAACCTTCACAAGAGCTGGTCATCGAATAGGTAACAGTCGATAATTCGTTGTTGTTACAAGGCGACGTACGTGTCGTAATAGTAGCGTATACGTAGTATAAGTGGTTATCTTTGCGTGGGACTGGTCTTGTTGAGGGGTAAAAGATTGATAATTCCAGACATCAATCACCCTTGGAATCAATATCGTTTAGCAGCCTGAGCGCTATTTAATCCTTCATATTATCAAGCCGGCCGTATAAGATCTCGATTTCGTAAATAGATTTGCTTTCGGTACCGCCTCCATTAGAATACGATACGGTACGATGAAGAGCTTGCGATAAATCCCAACGATGTGATTTGTGTCCACAAGGTCAAAGGCAATACAGTAAATTTGCTGAGAATAACCTTCTAGTGAGTTACATTGCACTTACAGACAGGTCAAAAGTGTATTTTTTTTGTCTCACGAAGATTCGTCAAACCGACCATAGTAACCTCATTATTATAGTTGCTATCATCGTTGTGTGAAGAATCGGGGTGCACCATTCTGTCAACCCATTATAAAGACGGCCTAATTGGTCTTGGCAGTGCCTGAAAACTTGGCTGCTTCTTTCGTAGATAGATTAGTTTTACCGGTTATGTATATATGACCCAATAGGCAGACACTTGTAGATACTTACGGACTGATTATTTCTTTACTTCCTTACTATGTCGTTAGTGGTATCTTTGTATTAGCAGTGAGGGGTACGTGGAGGACAGTCGCTCGATGAGTTTCCCGACCTTGCCGCTCTCTTGGGACAGCAGGATCACTCGGGTCTGGGGCTTGTCGGACAGAATGCAGATGTGCGGGTTAGAGTTTGGTCTTCTCGTACACCAGTCCGGACCATTTCCTCTCAACCAGCGCCTTGAACTTCGCATCGGCTCTTCGGCCGAGTTTTTGATGATGCAGGTGACTTCCGCATAGGTAATTATTTCATGAAAATAACCAGGCCATATCTTAATCAACATAAAGTTGATCAGAATGAGTACCACGATAGAGGCTTGCGGTGTTCCACCAAGTTCAGCATCCTTCGGGACGATTGGACTCACTCACACCTATTCCGAAGACATCCAAGTGTCGACAACTAGAGCAAAGTTAGGTGAGAACACACTACGCGAGTTGCTAACACAGTATAGGCCATCAGTGGTATCTGATTCACCTCTAATAACCTCATTTTGAGACTTCAACATTGGTTGCTTGATATAATGCAAGATCCTCAAAATATGTCATTGTATGCAACTGTTCAGCCTTGCAACGAATCGAGATATTACGTGATCCGGTAGTTTAATAATGTCCTTTCGCACTTTAGTTTGATTTTTAGGTATAATAATGCGCTCGGCAGTAGCTATCGTCTCTGTGCCCTTACCCTACTGATCAGAATGAGCAGAGCTGGCAGATCAGCCAACCAGCTCTGCCTATGTTGTTATTGTGGGGAGTCCTGATCTGGTAAATTTTTTTTAATAAATGGCACACATTTTTAGCATGATTACTATTATAATAGTTCTGAAAAGCGGATCTACTGAAGAGTACCAACTGGGCGCAGCTATTTTTATTTCAGTCGAGCCCCAGGTTTCATGTTCACCAAGTCCAAAATCAACTCTTTTAATGCATTGGTTCGACTGCCTGTGAAGCTAGTTCAGCACAAAACAATCAGCAAAGTTGCTTATATACAATCTCTAAGCTACGTTCCCTCAATTGGAAAGTTCATCTTTCGCGACCATCGAACGCAGAGGTTGTTATGTACGTGTTTTATAATGGTATTATGGGATGGGTCTAATTTTTAAAAGGTTTGCTCTGAAGAAAATTATGGTGATGCATTTTACTTCCCTCCAATTAACTACATTTCTTATATGGTTAACTAATGGACGGAGCATTCAGTAGTTGGATACGGTCGGCGTAATTAACGTTACTGTCCATATGTCGCATGGACCAGAGCCCTTACGACTAATCCAGTTTCTGAATTAGCAGCGACTTCAGAAATAGGCATTTTCGTGTGATACAACATTCGCAGAGTGATAAAAATGAGATATACTAATAGAAAGTTATTTAAAGAACATGTGCGCGTTTTCAGCGCAATGCAAAATAGGTATGCCCCATATGCAGTTATTATGGTGTGCATGTAATTAGCACGTTAGGGGGTGTTCACTCACCGTATGAATTAGCAGCTACTACAGAATTCTAGACGAAGCAATATCGCCAAAGTCAATCGAATTAAATGTGTTCTTTACGAACAAACGCAACCTCTCTGATTGTTGTACAGTCGCAAACGGCTTGGAGAAGCAGTGACGACTAGGATCACCAACTGGTGAACTCTAACGTGCCCTGCTTTAAACCCAAGTGATACGGAGCAGTTGCTTTTATCGTTGGTGATAGTTAGGCAGAATCTCTGTCATCTGAAGGCAGCTAAGCAAGCTAGACATCAGCGTTTCATTGTATTCATCTAAAAGCAAATACTTGGGCGATATACTACTGCGGATTGTTAGAAATACTGTAAAATATTTCTGTTTCACAAGATGCATTAGCTATACTCGATACAAATCGTGCTTTCTCTTCGTCCTAATTTAATGAGGGAGAATTTTCGATGTTTTGTAACAGTAGCTATTGACAACAAGGGTCTTCTCAAACGTGATCAATGTAGCAGATGTGTCAGTTAGACACCAGAACGACGCCCCGTTGCCTTATGACGCTTCGACCCATGTACGCACTGACGAGATGTAAACGAAATTCAAAGACCATTGGGTGCCAGGTCACGTTGTTCATGGATCGTAGAGCTACTCACAGGCTCTAAAAAAAAAGAGGCTCAGGCCTAGGTGAAACTATATGCATACAACTGCTCGACGGTATTTAGCTAACTCTCCCCGCACCATAGACAATATCATCGCCGTTTCGGTTATTTTTTTAAGGCAACTATATGGTACGTCCCGGGTGTTGTTGGTGCCATGGCGAAAATCGGCCGACAACCCTTGCAATCGATAGCTCATACATTTTTCTCACGTAGCTAAACAGCGCGACTTCCAAGCTCTTATGCCTAAGTGCGTCCATTTCCGAGACACTATCTCTCCGAGCCGTTCAGCCTAGAAGACGTGGTCAACAGCCGGATGTGGTTGAGCCCCCTCTATCCCTGGTATACATACGCCGACTTCCGATTGGCACAGTTCGTCGTGGATATGGTACACGACGACGATAGCGATTCAGACCAGAAGTGGACTCAATAAATATCGAGCAGAAGCTCGGTATTTAGGATACAATGAACGACAAACGGTAAGTGGGTTACTATGACACAGAAACACTAATAATGTATTTATAATAGTATGCATCTATGACGACAGTTTCCAATTAGCAGTAACACCGTTATATTTCGATTATTTCTTCTACAATATTCTACGGGTCTGTACAAATGCTATTCATTCATGAATAATAAATTCATCTCGAGGTCGATCTCCAGAAAATGGCAGCACTTGCAACGGCGAACCTCAAATGAAATACTGTGTGTGTAGCAAACGTTAAACAAGTAAGCTGAAAATAGTCATCAAATACGGTATCAGTAAAATGTTAGAAAGCATTAGAACATGACATTTTGGTGGCTAACCCTTGTCGGATCTCGTTGGTTAACCTGCTACATCGTAGACCTAAAGGTTTCCGGGCTGACCCACAGCCAACATTTAACGTCCTCGGTACAACTGTGCTTTTTCTATGTGCAACAGTGAGAATTCGTAGACCTAATCCCGATGTAACCTTCGCATCGGCCGCAACTGGTTAAGACGATCAAAACAGACCAATCACAGAGGAGGTGCCTAACTTTCAGTTTAAAAACGAATACACCCAAGTAATAATTGACTGAAATAATGCGAACGGAACGTTTTGAAACGACTTTTTGATTTCGACTGTCGACGATTTCGTTTCGATTGTTTAAATTTTCACTTCTTGCTACGGGGTTTTTACACTTCCATCGGCACCGGATTTCACACTCTGAGGTTTTGATCAGTACTTTTCAGAAAATCGGTCAGTTGTTGTTTATGTAGGGTGCAAATTGGGCCCCATTTTTATAGGCGCATGTGCAGCAAGCGCCGCCACCGGTTCCTCCGCCACTCAAATGCCAAGCAGGACCGCGATGAGGAAGTGCTGGATAAACAGGTACACCTCCGATCCGCTGTTGATGGATGATGTCTCCCTGTTGTTGTGTCGCATAACAAAACAGATTGCGTAGTCCCAGTTCAGCGAAGACTAAACCAGTCGCTGCAGCTAAAGCTGCCGGAATGAATAACTCGACGTTTCTATAAAATCTTCGAAATTTGTAGCCAAACATTCTGGTGTCGCCGTTGTAAGCACAACTAGCACCGATTTGTGGCAAAAGCGACCAGTTGGCAATACCTCCAGCAAGCTTTTGTTATTTTCTACAAATAGCGACACCAATGCTTAGCTTATATGATACCCACTAATTTTGGAAACGATTTAACGACGATTTGCAAGCAGCTTATATTTTACAACGCGTTTTTTAATATATACATATATATATATATATATGCAAAATGTAAATATACAATAATTAGGGAAGTAGTTGGGCAGCGGGTGTCAGAGGGGATGATGGAGTTGCCCTTCTAGCTCTGCCTAACAGCGAGGGAAAGATGATATATACATATAGAAGCCTACAACACGTTCTGTTTTAACTATATATACCCGATTGTATGAACAAATATATATTTATAGATGGATATTTTGTCTAGTGTTTGGCTTGATCTCTGCTAATACATGAATTGAAGATAAGTCTATCTTGTCCAAAAGCACCTTGTTCACGCCCGGTGAGTGTGGCGAATCGTAAGTGCGAAATTGATAACTAACGTATAGTATTGGATATATATATATATATTCAAACTCTTTAAATGTCTTACATCGTTTGCAATTAAATAACGGGAAACATGTTTGTATTGCATTATATTAGAGTTAGAGATGGTCAAACTTTTCTAGGTAACTCGGTCACGGTATTTCGCTACCCATATACACGGGTTGGCGCAGAGCCGATAAACCCACACATTTCCAGCGTAAGTAATCACATAAATAGCATTTCGATGAACTGCTATGTGTTAAAGCAAACCAAGCCTTTGAAAACTACGTAGCACGAAGATAGCATGCGCATCTAAACACTGTACTCCACCCAGTATGTTTAGTCTGTTTGACATTCGACAAAATGTCCCACGGGAGACAGAATACTATTCGTACGCTTACCAAGAAGATTGTTAATTCACATTCGCCGAAGTCTAACTCGCAAATATAAATTGACAACAATTACGTTGTGTTAGTAGTGATTCACACAGTCATCTATTTCGTGGTTCTTCTTATATATTCACGTATGAATTGTTTCAATTTTATTTCTATTAATTAGTCATCTCCCAAGACATCCTAAAAAATACATCTTTCCAAAAAAAAACCATACCGATCAGCCAACATAGCTATTTAATAAATTCTATTTGATCTTCCCATATGTCGCAAGTGGAAAGGTATAAGCATCTTTCCGGTTGTAACACATGGCTAATTTTACAATCCGATTTCGATTGTTTTCAGCTATTGTCAGAATCCCCAATGTTTTTACCTGAATACGACAAATTTTGTAACTTGCATGCTTTCACGGCACAGACACATGTCATAATGGTTATCGGATAGAATATAACTATATCTTCTACAATAGGATTTATACTTAACTAGAAGTATAAATCATATTGTGAGCATATATATATATGATATAATTATGTAAGCAGGTAAGAACGCGTGTATTTTTTTGTTAACCGCAAACGAATTCTCCGCTAGTCAACAAGTCGATGGTCGAATTGTCTGAGGCAAGTGACCTTCAGCCCGTACCGTACCACTAGGAAATGGATAGGGTACCTGTAATGATAATCCGTACAATTGGTAGTTGACAACCAGACCCCTGTGTCGAATCGACACTTCGCTAGCTTTATATCATGAGTCAATAGTTTATGATGAGCTACCAATTTATGACGGTACGAGCTGTATTTGAATTTGTCTCGCATAGAGACCTATGCGTGATATTATTATTATTGTTCGATTCTCCTCCTCTCGCTTTAGTCATATTCCCTGAATTCGGTTCCGATAAAATATCCCCTTTTAAGAAATCCACTTTACGTATGACTCGTACCATAATAGATATCAGCTGTGCATCCACAGATGTAAAATGACGTTTTTTCAATAAAACAGAACAAAAACAGAATATTTTTGTCAACATTGCCTATACGGCAAACGTCTAATTCAATAGATAGTATGCTCTGCAGTGATCCTATGAAAAATTGCGATGACAACGACCACCGTTATTTGAAGTTGATATTGACTTTATCTAACAAATGAGTCAAACAAGTTGTCCTACAAAGCTGTTCTACAGGGCATGCGGTACAAATTAGCCGCGATAGTTTTAAATCTTAGAGCACGCCCTCAGAGAATATCCTACCTTAAGGATCGGTGCAATCCATTCTCGAGCCTTGTATCGAGCCTCTTGAAATCCTTCTCGCCATCAGTTCTAGATGTTCCGGGTCACCAGAGTTATCGTACGAAAAATTCTAGGGAAAATACTTATTACTTAGAGCAAATAGTGTGGTGCTCCGTCAAACATGAAGATACGATTTTGGATTCTGCCGCTCGATCTGTCTTACAAGCTCGTGAACGAGTTTACCATGAGCCTGTTTTAAAAACTAGCCCAAACTGTGTACACATGCATAGTATACATATAACTGTATTAGGTCGTAGTTAAGTCGGCGACTAACAGATCTGATCGGATCTGGTCGTCCGTCAATGTTCATGTCGTCATCTACGAGGGCTGCGCTGTTTCAGGCCTGTTACTCCATTTCATCCGATCAGCCGAAGCACGCGGATGTTACTTCCATCATCTCAGTGTTGATAAGCATCAGCACACTTTAGGTCACTCACTTAAGCTAATAGTGAATGTGAGAGGTCGTAGCAGGCTTTAATCAAATATTGCAATTTCAGGACCACGTTTGACGACCGGGGGGCGGAGGTGTATCGTCCGGGGATGACATATAAACGGGTTCAGAAGAAAAACGGGCTTATCCGATCTCTTACATCTTTTCCTTCCTACCACCTGTGTAAAATTAATACTGGCTGTCCGCGAAAGTATTGTCCGTGCACTCCTGCACTTACCGAAGTCCGTTCCACGTTCTCGAACAATAAATGATGCCTAAACGTGAGCTAGTTATCGTGGTTTTGCAAAAAACCTTGCTACATATTTTTATATTACATTGGCCATGAGGAACGATCAAATGAATGAAACTAGTTCTACTGATGGCATTAGGCTGAAACAACAAAATTGACGGATCAAAAAAACATGAATTGTTATATACTCGTATTCATTTAGAACAATTACCTTCTCTATGGAGACTAACACAGTGCAGACAACATTATGGATGTCATGATGCTTATGTGCGGTACATTTATTGACAAACGCCTATAATTGGGAAATGCGACATTGCCTTTCAAGTCAATACTTCCCGGCACGCATACGAAGTCACTCCGGCTGATACTTGAACCGCCACTGAGGAATTAGACTTCAAGGTTCCTTGACCAATACTACCCTCAGCAGCGAGACAAGAATCAACAGACACGCTCACTATAATTAGCTCGTTATTTTCTGTGTGGTGTTTTGTGTCATGGATGGGTTCTATTAACTAATGAAGCCTACACCAGTAGTTGTTGCCGCTTTAAATAATCACTAACTAATATAAACATCCGGATCCCTCCTGGGGAAGAATTCTTCGAAGGTCAACATTGCATTGAGCAACTTTCTTCATTAGCAACGCTATTTCGGGTCAAATTCGTTGTATATGTTAGCGCTCCGTGCACTTGATTCTAAGAGAGCTAATTGTGGCTAGCCCATGAATGAACATACGTGCAATATGTGAATTAGAGTGTGAGGATAGTAACGTTCATTTCTTTAAGTCGCATTTTTCAGTGCATTAAAACAAAGTGTTTCCAAGAGCAAAAAGCCTCATTATTTATATGACCTTTGTTGTTCCATAGATAGGGATTACCCACAAGGCTTTCATTATTTTTCGTCCATTAGCGACCGCCATGTAGCAAACTCCGCTGTCATCGTCCGAGTCCACTCAGCAAACTCTAAAGAACCCTTGAGCGCGGCCAATAAATAGAGCTGTACATCTCACAGGCACATATGATGTTCCGCTCACGTGCAGTTGTTCGCACTCCTCTGCGTACGGGTTTTTTTCACAGGTTAAAGGTAAATCCTGCATGGAAATTGTGTCATGTTTCATTTTCCAATCAAGTGAATGTGGTCAAACCCTATCCTCTTCATTGTAAGAGGAAAGTATTTAATTTTTATTATTAATAAATAAAAAGCGAGAATCTAAACTGCCGTCGAAGCGATTTAATATCCCCTTTGTAGGAAATGCTCTAACAGATCGGCCACCTTCAGTCTTGCGCCCTGCGATGTTCCGCGCAATTTAAACTGGGCTGAAAAAAGCATAGACATTGCAATCAGACTGAAGCTATGCCACAAAATACACCGCCATTTCGAATTAGAATTCGCAATAACGGTGCGTGACAAGGTGTTCATTGAACACATCGAGCACTATTATAACATTGATGTCGGCAGACTTTAAAAATTCAACGGCCCGAGTTAAGAACGTTGACATAAATATATTTTTGGGCGTATGTTGGTGAGTTTCTATTCGGTTTACGTCAAATTTACTCTGTTTGTCTTGCCAGAAATGGCCGCGCGAAATGTCGCCGCGAGGCACTTTCAGAGCCGCAATTTAAGCAGGTACTTTGGAAAAGTGTAGTCACCTATGCGAGGATTAAGTAAATTGATGGTGCCATAAATGATAGACGAAAGGTAGAAGATTCTGATTTAAATGTATCGACTAAGATTGCTCTATTGGGAGCTATATACAAATGTGTATGTATGATTTTCATAGGCTTGTCAACATGTTGATGTAGCTCAATTGAGTGTACATCGCTCGGTTTCCCTGTTCTGTGATTTGAAGCCCTTTTCACAAGAGTGAAGATCGAAATGAGGAAAGAATAGGGCGCTTTACGAATCGACCTCATTGAATCTCTCATCGTTTGTGTGGGCACTTACGACAAGTCGACGACTGATTAAGGATCACGAGGACATGGACACATAAATGGTCTGAATCACCATAAATGACAAATACGTTTGCACATTTGCGTAATTTAACTCGATCATCCAACTGAGGGTGACAAGTTGTCACAGGAAATGGTTTCAAATCGAATTCTGCACCACTTTAAATATGATGGCTAAATACTAACAAGCGTGTACATTTCAAACATCAACTCATAAACCTCCAAGGAACGAGGTTACGTATTTTTTTCACCTCATCTAGTTCGAAATCAGTGTTTGTGTGCTTATCAGCTAGCATGCCATCTGGCCATTATAAGAAATAGTGCCAATTTAAGAAGAATCTCACAGGAGTATAATTTAAGACACACAATCATATGAAATGAGTATGACTCTATTCACATATTTTAATAAACCATCATTATAGGATTTGAAATTCTAGTCATATCGGCATGGCAATGTTACGATGTTGTGTTCGGGTTATACACATCAGATATAACGATACAGTCGATACATTATTGCGCTTGTATATTGTATGTAATATAGATATGTGTTCATGTTAACATAAAATTAGTTAAAGTTTCGAAACCAAGAACTCCGGCTAAGCACAGTGCGATCCCGCAACGACAATCAACAATTACTCTCGAAACTGAAGGTGAGCTAACGACAGTCGTAAATATTTCCTAAATAGTTGAATATGCTCTCAGCCAAGAGCATTTCTTGAGCGTACAACTGGGATATCAGGAACATCTCATGACATTTCCACATTACTGACACAACTATACCAGTTTCCATTGGCGCATTAACTTATCTCTGTTAGTTAGAATTTCTTGCACAGTACGAGGTTGAGCGGTCTCGTAAAACATCTGCATACATCTCTCGCCGTCTATAGGAAGCCTTTCCCCACTGGCCCATAGATTCTCGTGCCTTGCTACATTGAGCGCTCGTTCATGTGTAACATCCAACAGATGACTACCTGGGGACATTTAAGGTTGTACTGGCCAAGCTAGAGTGCTACTTGTTAACGGTCATCGCTTAGCGAGCACCACTTAGCTATGAGAATATTCATGCCACCACATTTTAGGATCACTGCATTTGACTTTTGAACATGGTAAAGTACTTTAATATTAATCATAATCGTGAAATGAATAGTAATGGCTCACTATTCACACGTCTCATTAACGACGATATGATGTTTACATCTTGCCATTTTTACACTAACCGTCTGAGACGAAATTGCAGAAAGAAAATCCTCGAGTGTCGAAATCTAGCTGCCTTAGATTCCCTCAAACCGGCGACTTTAATTATATTTCTAATCAAATCGGCGTGGGTATGAATCGATCTGTATCTATTCATGTCTATTCTCTCATCCTTTTTTGAAGAAGTGTAAATTAGTAATATATACAAAGGGACCCACATAGAAGCTTCCAACTTTAAACTATATTTATATTGCTCAAAGTGCCACACACTTACTCAACATGAGTGATTAAATATAGGACGTGTATTGCCCAAACGGTCTGCATTTGCGTTTGACACTGAGTGAATTGCGGGTGCACTTTCTAGTGGATGGATTGCGTTGAACTTTTTACTCCACTCACCTGTAGTGAAGGTAATACATCAGTTATATTACTTTCTATCTGTAATACCTCCTGCCTGCGCGGAGGATCCTGGATCTTTGAATGGATATCAAAAGTTTTTGTTGTTCTCTTGATCTGATACAAGCTTCTCACCGGCTGAGACGCTTTATAGTCAGCCAGAGGCACCAGTAAACATAATTCAGAGTGAGCGTATTTATAATATGACAAACAATAGGGATATATTTAGAGACACACTGCCCAATTCCAACTAATGAACGTTACATGCATAGGATGGATCAGTTGGTGGCAACACGACAATAAATAGGCTAACTAAATCTATAATCAGTGTAACTTATTAATAATACTTTACCCCATTCCACGATTCTACTGTGGTGCCACTTGATACGAAAGCAATTACAGTGTACAACATGGTTCGGACCTTCAATGCATTACAAGAACGGGACCGGTTGAACCCGATTAAGTCTCCAATACAGAACACGACTCTGATAGTCAGATGTTCGATAATCACAGAACGACGCTTTACTCGATAATCACAGTCGCATACTTTGTGATTGCAATCGATTTTATAAATATTCCCTTCTGGATGTGGTTGTATCGAAGAACCTAAATTTGGAGTAAAAAGTAATGTACGCCTAGAGAACTGCTGCTAACGCGAAAAAGCGGGAAACCCTAATGACGTCGTAAGCAAAAATCGTTGTCACTAGTTTTTTTTCTAGCCATGAGACACCTAGCTGCCAACCGTTTTTAAGATGAAACGCAAATTGCGAGGCCATATGTGGCTCAAAGAAGAAAAATGGATAACGTCAAATATCTTTGACCTGTGGTGTCAAAGACACAATCTAACGATAATGATCATGTTGGCCAAACGTATTTATGGCCCTTCGAACAGGCGCTACCATTGGGATATCTCAGATAGGTTGGCGTAGTTCAACCTACGTGCGATAATGCTTAGTCCTTATTGTCACTTGTTTAGTAATAAATTATAACACGTTGACAAATCACAGAATATTGCTTGATAATTCCATTAACTGTATATCGCGGGATGATTAATCAACATATAATAATATTCATACTCTAATATACAGAGTAAGCCGGCCATCTACGGGCTTGCCGCGCCGAAAAACATTTGTAAAGTGTATGATTTTCATCTACCGAGGAAATATCCAGGTCTCGCAAAATGTTATGTTAACCATGGTAAACTGACATGAAATCAAGTGAAAAATAGTCAGATGCTCCATCGGAGCGAGACGAAGATCGGAAGAGATTATTGTCCATATATTCTACAGCTTCTTGCAAAAAATATGTATGACTCTAGGGACATTTCACACCCTTCTAATGTGTCAACTATAGCCCAACAAAGTTGTCTCGACAGGAGAATTTATTCTACATTGTATTTTATTTATGGGGGGGCGGGGGAATTAATTTTCCCATTAAATTTAACGTATTTATCACGATAGATCAAGCGCACGAAATAAGCTCAATCAATTCCACTTGTCGGTATTCCGTTCTAGACTCAGCTTGGCAAGGTGATGTACAGTCAGTCTACGGCTGTAATTATGGCATTGTAAATTTCTAATAAATACCATTCAGAGCTACAAGAAACGCTACGTCACCAAATGGGCTTTGTTGGGGCAGGCGGGTGGTGCACACATTTATTAGGCTCGTCAATATATCATTCTACTGTACAACCAAGACGACTCTCCAGAGGGAGGGCTCTCAACGTGAAAAGAAACTATTTGTTCGGCGACCGCTGGATATTATGTGGAGGCACTCTCAGCAGGCATAACTTAGGGAAGAGTATGGGCCATGTGTCCTATAATTCTGATCTAGCACTCAGGATTTGTTGGGCTACGATGACGACTTATAGCTCGTTCACTTTGAGGGTCACATCAAGAGTGACCTTCAAAGTATACAATCTACAAAATCTTACTTTTCTTTTTTGATTTATGTTTTTTCTGTGACGAAATGTATAGTAAAATTCATATATTTGCTCGCGTCTAGGAAGCTACGTAATTCTTTCGTGTGAGTTGAGAGGTCTTGAAGAATCCTCATGACAGTTTCAAAACCCTCATGGAGATGCATTCGTTTAAATAAAATAATTCAATGCCTACTTTGAAGGCCCTCCTTCCTATATTGCTTAGTGAGCACCACGAAGACCGGGTAGCTTGCATCGCAACTCGAGCCGGTATTCTTTTGAATGCGAAACAGCTCCTTATTGAATTACTACGAATGCATGTATTACTTCACGGGGTCTGAGCCAGGGGCCTCCAGATGTTTACAGACATAGAGTGTTAGCCATGTGGGGGCCCGGTGGCGTGATACGTTCGTGTCCGCCTTGCAATCAGGACAGACACGTAGATGCATGGGTTCGATTCCCACCGTTGCATATTTGCATTTAAGGGGTCCGTCTTATGAGACACTGCCAAAAGCAGTTGTACCCTGGACGTTAAATGTTGGCTGTGAGTCAGCCCGGAGAACTCACTTTAGTCATCCTATTCCAATAGAGGTCGAAACGCCCGAGCTATTTCTGTGTAGGATTCTGTTCTTCCTGTTTCTTCATTTTGTCACAGACGCAAACTAGGCTGACCACTATTATGAATCTGTTGTTTGTTACAATACATCTCTTCCCCAATAGGCTGCTTCAAATTACCATTTCCTCTTCGGTATTTTGGAGAGCATGCTACATTTCGAATACATATTAATCATTACAAGGCAAGGAATTCCGGTCTCTATTATGCTTATCAGGACGCTGAATGTCCTGAGGGTACAGGAAACAGTAACGACTACTCTGTTGCCAAGCTCGTGTGGTTTGCAAAAACACACAACCGGTATTCACCTTGGTCCATCTTCTTATCTTGTATGCCTTTCGAAATAAACCACTCTATGTTAAATGACCAATGAATCACCCACAAGTGGGATAAACTCCCGAGTAGAATGAAGAGTGTTTTTAGAATCAATTTCTTTGAGTTGTAAATTGTGTGTAGAACCTAGGCTAACCGTCATTTCATTATATCCATCCCTCAAACAAACTTATTGACCTTCATATTCTGCACAAGTATGTGTATGTAAATACTTAGTCTAACATTTCATGAGGTAGATTTTTAAGTACAGTTATTATGAGGCATAACCACATGATCTTATAAAATAGTGGTCAACTTAATGCCGAACTTGGGTTCACTTGTGATATACGTTCATTGAAATTATAACGAGCGGGGGTCCGCCATCATTCGAACTCTCAAGGAAGAAAGCCAGCAAAATCTATCTGGTTTCGGAGACGAAATAGTCCTAACCTAAGTGCCGTCAAGGAACACACCTTAGACGTGTCATATCAGGAAGTCACCCCTGTCAAGACGAGAGTAGAGAGTTCTGCTACCCCATGGTGGTTGCGAACAATGTCACAGGTTGCTGAAACCCTCACACAAGAAAGGTAGTGTGAATCCGGAACTCTCGTTTGTTGTTTCTCCTTTTCCTTTTCGGTTACCACTCCGGCCCTGTCGAGATCGTGTGAGCGAGACAGCTGTCATCATTCACGTCCGGGTATCCAAGAAGTGATGGCAGTAGTGGTGGAAATAGTCCCAGCAGCAACAATTGCACCGTAACCTTATTTTATCCGATGAGGAGCACACGCGTGATAGGGAAGCCCATCGCCTGTCCTTCTAGATAATAGATATATCTTCCCATCTCGTAGCAGTAACACTGGTACTTGTAGTCGTGGAAGTAACATAGAGGAGAGATTCCCTTTGACTACCGTCGACGCGAGTATGATCAGCAAGTGACATTACGTTGCTTACAATGCACAGGTAATGCACAGCTACTGAATAAGGCGGCGGCAACAATTGCAGCAGCATATAACAAAGCCTACCTAAGGACGGGCTTAGGAATTGTATTCTTACCGTCGCCTGAACAAATGTACACACTTGTTTGCCGACTGTAATATTGTTTATGCCAGTACCACAGGGAGTTTATGAGTAGGTAAATTATTACCTTAGAACACGAGGCAGCCGTGTTATTTTTTGAATTCTGAACTTACATGACTATAATTATCTGCTTGGTTAACTAGTTTTGCCACGTACAGGTTGATAGTTACTCCACCGTTAGGAGACTCACGTCTCATGTCAATGCCATAGCCGTTCTTGAAATTACTCAAAGGGGAATCCCCCTTTTTTGAAGACCCGGAAGAGCAGGAACCCAAAGGATCTTTTATCAAGCTTTTACTCTCAGCCTTCATCCCAGAATCAACCTGAACACCTTACATATGAGCACGCAGAGAATACTTGCATGCCGTATCTGTAACCGGCTTTTCCTGAACCTAAGGGGACTACGAAGTCCAACGAGAAGCTCCACAAGACGGAAGCGCGGGCTCGTAGTCAACTGGTAGAGTTACCTTTCTGTAGATTCCCCAAGTATAGCATCGGTGAAATAAAGCAAAGGTGGCCCCCACAGGTCCTCAAAGTAATACCTAAGGTTAAGAGCTGAGGCCTTGATCCTTATGTTCACATAAGGGAACAGCTGAGAGTCACTCAAATAAAAAGTTACCCCTCCCAAACGCAGAAAGACACGGACAAACTACGCCTCACGGTACCTTTGTGGATCCTAGAGGCGATCCAATTTGAATATTTTGGTCAATTTTTCCAGTGTTATAATCAATGTCAAGAACACAATCGCTGTCATGAGAATGATTCGGAAGGCTTCGCGATCTGTATATATATATATATATATATATAGTGCTACTGTACGCGTAATTGGCCCGTTTCGGCTCTCTAAACGACGTGTCAGCCTTGCGTCCATTCTTTTGAAGCGATCAGCTGGAAGTCGGCATCCGAAGATGTAACGCCTAATGGTGTAAGCCTAGAAGGATATCTTGAAAGCTTGAAGGCCCGTTGACGTCACTCTCTTCAAACTGGCGACCCTAAACGTATGCTTCGCAACAACCTTACTATGCATTGTGTTACTCTATCCCGATGCATATACACTCCTCGGAACGCCCATTTGCGTGAAAGTCCAGGATTGCTTGGATCTCTCATAAAGTTCTAAATAAGGATCTAACTCCTCGATTTTGAGCCATGCATCTATAATACATGGCTCACACAATACTCGAAATCCATTCGACTTAACTGCATGTCATCACTTCACGCTTCAAGTGACTTCGTTCTTCGCCTCCTGTTACAACACCTTTTCGAAGGCTAGATTGAAGCCCTCCGTGGTGTCCGAAATAGATTCCACAAATTATACCCAAGGCCAGGAGACGCTGACCTGATCTTCCGAGTGACATGTCCACGACATCGTTTGCTCAAGCAGGATCTCATGATGATTAGGAAGCCGCTCAACAATGCTTAGGTTATCACCAGCTTGAGGCTTTCCCGTCCGTCAGGGCAGATGCACTTTTCGACAGATGTCACGAGATCAGAGTTAGTGCTCTTCGCTTTCGGGAGGAGGCCTATACCAGCCATATCACTACATCAGGCTTATGCATGTAGGCTCATCTAAATTATGCGGTCTTGATTGTAGCCAGAGGGCACTCTGGTTGACTTACAAATTTCCAATAGGTCGAGGGCTGTTGAAGTGCTAAACGTGTGCGAACTAACTAGACATCGAGTGGCTGCAGGCTGTAACGGTAAACTAGCTGACGATCTTACCGTGTACCTTATGCAAACGAAATGAGTATCGCGTGAGTGAGACGCCATTGACGCACACACAAACACTATACCGTTATTCTACGCATAAGGAACAACTCATCAAACGAGAAGTGTACGAAGCTGTACGAAGGCTCGTGATAAGTTCTCCGGACTTAAAGATGACTTTACAATTGCGTCATTTTCCTTCACTGTCTCAGGTCCTTTGGCGGACATCACTGGTGGCGTTCTCGAAGAGGACCCGATGTGCCAAGACGTGCTACAGAGCATTTTCTCCAAAAATCACCTTTTTGCATCCATCACCCCAAGGCCTTTTACATCATCAGTGACATCAACGACAATATGGGGGCTGACTGTGAGCCCATAACCATCGATTGAAGATGTTCTACAAGAATAGCAAAGCCGCAAGAGTTCTCTAGCTCAAAGCCGGACACTGCCGGTCCAAGCTCGACGTCTGGTATACAATAATTTAGTTTTAGTTTCTACAGATACGGAAATGTCGATGCTGACCCAGATATTTAGCTCAAATTACTAATAACATTAAAAATCGCATTAAATAATATTGTCAAACAGACATAAATTGCTCTATATTTTTTCCAGTTCCGCTCTACTTAATGTATGTGGATCAATTCAATAAAATCACGACCTCAATGTAAACAATGCTGTGCTATGTAACTAATAGATACACAGATACATAGTCAACTGTATTCCCTCTTCTTCCATTAAATTTTTTTATTTAAACATTTTTAAGTTTTTTACTTGCTAGGTGCCCTTCACCGGAAGAAACTCCGCGAACGAATCGAATAGGTGACTATACTCTCTGTTCGATTCTATGTTCATACAATTACGGAAAAAACGAAATTCAAGTTATTAAAAAATTACAAACAGGTACAACGTGATGTATAATTGTCATCGAACATACCCCGTTCGATGCCATCAAAGATTCGCTGTCGGTGAACACACGTTGGGATGGATTCGAGTATGAAGGCTACAGATCCCACAGACGTCAGCAGTTTCTGGATGGCGGTGACATGTTACACTTCGCGGGTGACGACACGACAAAGTCAAGTTCACGAGAGATGATTCTAATAATATAACAATATATTTTAATAGATTTTCCCCTTTTTAGGTCACTGTTGTTTCACTGTAACTATGATTATGTTATGCAGACACGCACAGTAACCGAACACTACCAAGAATAACTTGATCAACGAGAACAACAACCGTATGAAAGATATTCCTCACAGAAGATTGAGGACACTTTTTTCACTGTACTTCGTTGCCTTCAGTAACTCGTCCTCGTCGTCTGTTTCAAAGTTGTTCACTAAATCCGCGTGCTGATTAAGAGATGAACTACGTAATATTGCAACATTTGTCACTTTCTCCTGCTTGTTGAAAATAGCACTGTTTATCACTTTTTATCACTGTTATTATTTTCGCTATTTCGCTAATTAAGCAACACCTCGTCATCGGTTCACTTTATCGTCAGCTCTCCTGCGCCGTCAAGACAGACGAAATGTTGTTTTAGAGGTTGTGGTTCGTCACCTCACAGCACTAAACGATCGAGCCACCAGCAGTCGCAGCAGCAGAAATAGCAAGTACACGCGGCGACCACTTTGGCGTGCTGCTCGAACTCCCGGGTGTCTTCACCGACGGCGGCGTGCGTAGAGCGTAGCGCGCGCCGGCCTGTTCTGTCCATGAGGGAGTAGCCTTTCCAGAAAAGAGAGGGGACGTCACATCAGCCTCGCCTCGCTCTCCGTAGCTCAGCTGCCTACGAAAGGCGCGTCCCACGGACAGATCCAGCGAGACACACACACGCACACCCAGCCAACGAACCAACCAATTGCTATGGCATGACGATGCTGCAACAGCAGCAGCAGCTATGACTCGGAACCCTCCCCCTCGGCACATGCCCTTCCTCTTCCAGAAGATCGGGTGTAGGCAGGCACTCGGTCAGGCACTACTGCACACTGAACCTCCGAACCTCAATAGACGCGTCGGTAGCGAGCCAGGATGGCAGGCTCTTCGTGGGCCGCCTTCGGCCCGATAGCTATGAATAGGAAGCAGGACAAAGTTTATGCCTTCGAGAATGGCGTCGATGTTTATCACCCTGTCACGTATTATTACTTGTTCGTTGACAAAAAAAAAATAACGGTGATTATTTTAAATAACTTAAAGGCGAATTGAATCCGCAGAGATTTCTTCGTCTACAGTAGGTTGTCCCTGGCCAACTGGTCACCTGGGATTCATTTGTAACATATGATAGGGCGAAATAGGGGAAGATGTCTTCTGGTAAAGTTATGGACGTTGTCAATAATAATGATATCATAAGTGTTCGTTGCAATAAATAACATTTCCCATTTGGTGACAGGTGGACGATTCTTATTTGGGCACTTTAGGCTATAGCACAAAATCCCGGCACAGTGAAAAATGTTATCCCTGGTATACGATAGGCAACAACCCTAGCAACGAGTAAAAGAGAAACAGTAAAACTCATCAGACAAAATCATTTCCATAAGAAGATCAATAACTTTCGCTGCTCTATGGTACAAATGACAATATGATGATTAATCAGGGTCAACAACGTTGTGTATTTCGATTGGTGTTGCAACATAGCATAATATTTCGTCTTGTGACATGTAGAATTTATTTGTTTAAGACGCTTCTTTCACTCATCTTAAAGAATAATTCTGTCATGAATGCAAGTTTTACATAGACTGTCGGTTCGATCATCTCCAAATATAGCAGCAACCAAAACTTTTCTCGATTTTAAAAAACACTTGCCGTGTACTCGAACGTATGTTGAGTAGTTTTGTATTATCGCTGGGATTTGAACCTGCGGTCTCTAGATTTTTAACAAAGAATATAATAATCGTTTTTATGGCAATGACTAACAGGTAGTGACTCATTTAAATGAGATTTTGTTATCAGTCGGCAAAAAAATAAAGCTCGGGACACTGGATTCGACAATTAAAGCATTTGCTAGTATCTCCTGCATTGTGTGTGTTTTCGATCATGTGGAAGTTGGCAAAAGAGAGACGGAGCTCTACCAAAATGTTGAGTCCAATAAAAGTTCTTGTAGAGCCTTTACTCTCATGGGGGCGACCTAATATATAGGCTGATCTAATTCCCTTCGAACTCTTCTTGTACTACTATTGTTGCCTCAACAGTGCATCACAGGTCTGATGGCGTGCTGACCTTCTTTGATATTGACGAACAATTGGTATTGGTCTGGCTTCGTTACTGAACCCGTGTCGAGCCCGGTGGTGTGGTGCATTCGTATGCGCTTTGCAATCGGAGGAGACACTCAGGTGCACGGGTTCGATCCCCACCGCAACCCAGCGTTGCACATTTGCAGTTAAGGGGTCCGTCCTATGAAGCAAAGACGAAAGCAGTTCCGTGGACGTTAAATATTGGCTGTCAAATAATCAGCCTCTTCAGTATATGTTCAACACAAGGGATTTGGCTTCCTGGATGACACCAGACGCCTTGGCATCACCAAGGAGTGGAGAGTAGCACGGGTGAGTATCTCTTTCAGAAGTGCTTGGGATCCTTTGCCACAGCGCAGTAGGAGACAACTCTATCAAATCTGCACGTCCCTTGGAAAAGTGTTTCTCTCTGAATTAACACGCCGTCTTGGTATTATATTTCCGATGTCAGTGAATCTCTAAGAGAGTTTCGTCTCCAATAGATCCACCGTATATCCCGATTTGTAATCGTTCACAAGTGGCCTTTTGCAACAATTTCTTATGTCCACTGAGAGGCACCTTATGTACACACTATACGCACAGACAGTATAACATTATATATATATATATATATAAGATGATCACCTTCCAGCAGAAAAACAAGGGACAAGGTGAACCCGAAAATTGAATTAGATACCAAACACGGTATGGCTCACAAGCTCACAATGTCAGTTCTCAATTTCTTTATCGGCTAGCGATCTTAGAGCATGAAATAGAAAACTATTAGAAATGAATGACTTTTATACGATGACTCTTATCGGACATTTTATATTATTATCGTAACGAAACCTTTGTCACGATAAATTGGTTATAATAATTCCTTTCTTAAAACCATTGAAACGATTCGATCCCATCTAAGGAGGCGTGTACAACAAGCCTAGAAGGCACAGGCAGTTATCACAGTTCTTGCATTACAATATTTCCATTGCCTTCAAAGACAGCATGCTCCACGTCGAAGCCATGAACCATCATTGGTCCTAGATGCGTCACCCAATAGAATCAATTCACACCACAATACATGCCACGCGATTTTGAAAAACACGGAAAACATTTATAACTTCAACCTTAGTTCACGATAATTTTTGATACATGACAGTGAATAGATTCTTCGAATACAAAAATTCAGAAGAAGAAGAAAACTAACATATTATAGAGGTATACTTCCCTTCGAAAGCTTTCTCGTCATTCAATCAATGACAGGAGATATTCCTACACTGTGAGTTCTATTGTACTACGTCTACATTAGCCAATTTTGTGGCCAAAGACTTCTTCAATAACCAACGAGACGTTCAGATTGACTTATCAGCACCATATCGAAAAACCAAGCAGTGCCTCTATATAATAGTGTTTTTCATCACCATTTTCTAGCTTATTGCGACACACGTTGAAACATTACGGTATCCGCAATGTGGTGTAATTTTAGCATATGTATCGAAACTATTCATATATATATTTATATATATATATATATTTATACTAGACAAATCGATGCCATTCAGATTGAATGTGGTATGCGAAATAGTCGTTGACCCAATTTGGACACAACTAAAGTATATACCACCGTACAAGAAATGAAGAAGCTGCACCCGAATTAAGCTGATTCAATTTTGCAGCCCCAGGCAGTTTCTTGTTAAGCGTCTTGATCATTGGCTTTTCGGTTCTCGACACGAACTCGCTCTCAGCCACATATAAGTCAGCCCAACATTTGTAAGAAATAAGGATAGGGTTTTAACAGAACTAAGCCGCACAAATAGGCCTTCTCACGTGACACTATTAGCAGCACTAGTTTTCATTCCCGCTCAAGGTTTTCTCTATTTGCAGCAGGTGCCAGCCTTTTGAACACCTAACCTGCGAAGGATCTATATATATATATATATATATTGGCTTTGTCAAGTTTCACCGACCACGCCTAGATCGCTTTTGTGCCTATTGAAGATACATCCTCAAAGACAGCAGAGTCTTATAAGCTACAAGGAGCCACAAAAATTAAAAAATATATATATTTGTTTAATGCACTTTTATTCTTTCAGAGGTAAAATAATCAATCAGCGTCAAGTAAGTTTTAACTCTACCAAGTTGGAGTACCTGCGTGGGGAGAAGTTTGCCCTTTCATCGAACTGTATATTTCATACCAATATTGACAAAAAGTAGTAAGAAAGATGTTACTCTACTGTAGTTATTCTACAATAGTACGCAATTGTATGATGACTTTGACAAATTGTTGTTGAAATTCAACTGTCTTAAAGGTTTAACTTTTTCGGATTACTAGATACTATTCTCTTTTGGAAAACAATGACTTTACTGGTAAATGCAAGCAAACCTCGACGGACTAAACTCTCAATCTTTAAGTACGTATCTAGGTTTGCTCATTATCGTAAATCCTTCTTCTTAACGGCAGTTGGCTCAAATATATATTTGAGGAACCCTATAAAATCAAGCCAGACGGTCCTATTAAAGGGAGCACTTTATTTTCTATCTAGGTAGTTACCTGGATGAGTATCAATGATTTGGAAATATCATTGGTTCTATTGTTCTTCCCGTTCGAGGCTTGAACAAAGTAACTCAACTGGAGGTCTTTTCTTATTCTATCCTAAATCGACACCGGCTTGATCAATGCGGACCTGGCAACCGTCCTGTGCCTGCGTGAGGAGTCGCGTTTTAAAAATACTCCACAAAACGTAATACGTAGCTTCTGAGTCGATTCGATAAAGTATATTTTACTCCAACTCCTACACAATTCTTCTTGGTGGATGGTTTGAATTAATGACGTTATAGAACCAATATTGATTATTGTGTGTGGCTCGAGGATTGTTGTTAATAAGTAGAAATAAGAATTAAGTGTGCAAGACACTTACTTGCCTCTGGAAAAAATATTACCTTAGAGTAGCGCTTTCCTGTACGCCGACGATCTTGTCCTATTAAATAAGATTAGATACCCCCTAGAACAGGCCCTATTATAGCTACCTTGCAAAATTACACGTGACCTCTCAAGTATCGACAGAGTTAAGCTGCTTTTCTGAAGTTGGCCTTGGGACTTCAACCGACCACACGGAACCTTCTTATTTATCTGCTACCAAGGACACCACCTTGAGCAGAAGTTTTTGACGCAAAGTACAATCTTAGACGGCGGTATACCTATCCTTCATTGGCACGCACCAGTGGAAGGAAGCGGAAGTACCTGATGATAGAGAGCAATTGGAAACTCCTTAACATATTAAACCGACATGTCATGCCACATAATGACGAGGGATGAGGGTTACGGTTTTCATCACCTTCTATGTGAGACGCAAGGCCTTGAACATAATAAATTTATAGATTTTATTTTATAGATTGCGTAGATTTATATATATATATATATATATACGAATTGTGTCATTCGTTATGGTGGCAATGTTGTATATAGATCCCTGTTCACACTTCTGGTTTCACGAAACAACCGGATTCCTATTACCTCAGTTGCAACAGCAGATGCTTTTTCAACTCCAAGGCTACATATTCATAACAGCGAACCTTTTATAAACATGAACGTACAAATTCCCTTTGTAGACCTAAGTAAAACAACGGCACCCATACAAATGATTTGGCCGTAAAGGTCTCACCCAGCAGCCAAGACTAACAATGGTTGAATGAATGAATGAGCTACAAAGCGCATACCATCTTTTTTGATCAGAGAATATAATATTCATCTCTGCTTGGATACGTCTAGAGTAGAAATCTATTCATTGCAGGCCAAACTATGTGGATTTGGCTGTGGATGGAAACAACCTCTAGCCACCAAGACCCCCAGGTTTGTGAGTAGACCTGGTAATTCGCCTCTCTTAACATGCCCGTGGATAGAACTAAGGCAGTATTACTTCAGGCACTGGATGCAAGGGGTCTCCGTGAGATAAATAGGCCAAACCGGGGTCCCTGATCGACATTGCCCAACTCTTTGGGCCCGTCCCCCGAAGCGTTCTCTCCTGACTCTCTCGTGTTCTATCTTATGGTTCATTACAGCGTCGAAGTATCCTGTAATATCCCTCCAGGCCCCACCATCGGTGAGCATATAATCTACGATACCTTTCATGGTCCTACATCTAATCTCGCCTTGTTGAGCTTGCCTCTAACGTCATTGATCTGCCAGGTGTCAGTGGTCGCCCTTCTAGCCACGATCAGATCTAACTCATTCAGCAGTCGCGAGCTCCTCCCTCACGCAAGGAATTCCCAAGGCAGCATTTTGGGCAGGACCGGAAGCGCCTCGGTCAAGATAATCTGATACGACAGGCTAGCTCTGACCGTTACTGTAACTTAGGCTGATCTTAGTGCGTTTAGCATCTGAATTAGCAAAAGGTTTAGACGATATATTTCCTAGCATTTTCTCAATGTTGCTTCAACTCTCGACAAAGGTAATAAAAGTCAATATGGTCACGCAACTATATAAAGTTATTATTGATTTTCATACAGATATTTATAGGAAATTGAAAGAGAGGAAAGGAGAGACCGAGGTGTGCCACCGTCTGGAGAGGCTATTACTGTTGCTGCTTCTTCGGATCAGCGGAATCTAGACGTCTCAATGCACGCATAGTCACAACAGAAAGTTCAAGACTAGCCTATGTTGTGCATATAAGTACGTAACTGTACTCTGTGTAGCGGAAATCCGATTCTTACGTTTCTGTGCGCTTGCAGAACTTGCATCCTATTTGTTGGCAAGATGCCAGTCGCTTACTATGGCTTGAAGGAAATCGTATCTAACAGGGTGAGTAAGTACGGCACATGAAGTACATTTCTTAACAAAGGAGCTACGCTATCACTGTTTACGAATGTATAGCAGAATATTTACACAATTCGTAAGCTACAGCAGCATGTACAAAGAGGCTTCACAATCCTTATGTCGTCGGTTGGTTCGTTGGCTGAATAAACCACTCGTTTTTCGGCCTTTCAGGCGAATAATATCTTTTTTTAAGTCAAGTACGACTAGGGTTACTTCTAAAGGCCGTTAGATGGGACAGACGTATACAATAATTATTTCCTGAATAAGTAGTTAGTGTAGAAATAAATTTGTTGTTTTAATGGAATTGCACAGTGCTAAAATCACTGGACATCAATAACTCCTCCCTTTTGGGGCCGAATTTGTGTTCTATCGTATGTATGACACGCGGTCTGAGCACGGACTGTTCCCTTGAGAGTAATCATTGTTCACCTCAGCTGAGGTGGACAGCAACCTATAAATCGCCTCTTCGGAAAATTGTAATCCACGGCCGGCTGCATACAGGCCCTGGCAGTTTCAGGACTCTTCCATGACGAATCATATACACGTTGTGGTTTATTAAAATACTTATATAGAGGCATTGTCTTATTTCATATGCTCGCGTGTCTTAATATAAACATTAATTAGAGAAGTAATTGGGGACAGGGTGTCAGGCCGAGGCCGTCATTGTCACCCCCGAGGGAGGTGATGGCATTGCCTCTCTGACGAATCTATCCAAATGAACACCAATATATCCCCAGTGTTCGATCGATGCAACTATTGTACAGTACTATAGTAATGTGACTAGTAAATGAAAATGAATTTGATCTGGTGTTCTGTCAGTGGTATGACAACATTCTATGACCAATAAATAAAAATTAGTTAATATTAGCGTCCAATTAACTATCAATTAGAGCAAATATCTTGGTCACAAATGACCAAGTTGTACTACTAATTATATAATAACACTAGAATACACCTAAAGCAGAATCGATTTGACTGAAGCATCAATTGTGTACGATATCTCTGCATCGTATCCATGAAAGCGTTCGTGATCTTGAACGCGTCCTTGTCGAGATCGGAAAATATAGATAAGACTAAGATTTATCTGACAGATAGGTTTAATTTAAACCTAAACAAATTAAACTAAATTTAATCTACACCTTTCACAGGCGGCAATCGATTTTCAATGTAACAACCGTTCGATTTTATTTTTCATATATTACCCATTAGTTTAGTTTATTCGATCACTCATTTTGAGTAGATATGCGCGCTACACATTACGTATCATATACAACAATAATAATAGCACATGTGGGTAGTAAGTGGCCTTCAGTAATACAGACAGTAGAAGACAGTGGTCACACCTATAGATACCTAGAGGTCACACCTTTGGCTTGATGCCACTGCCGCTGCCACTATCGGTGTTAGGGAGGGAGGGGGAACTGTGTGACGAAGGAGGGCACTGTTAGAAATAATTAATATGGAATGCAAATATTGGAATATGTAGTAGTGAAATCGTGTCCCGGTTAGTGAACACAATATGAAACACAACTATCAGCACCTGCATGGGCCACGTTTACTATTTTTAGACCATTCGTGCCTGATGAGAATCCACAGATAGAGAAAGATGATAAATAAATCAAAAGATTCTTCGGTCCAGCAGCTCGAAATGTTCACCTCTATGCCACCAAAATGGATGTGACCCTTTGTAAAGGAAATTACAGTAGCAGTAGACTGCGATTTACGAACCAGTCAGCCGCTACTCAGAAACAACAAGCTGAGCCACTATGTTTTCTGTTGCGTAATCCCAATACTATTATTTGGCGGCGAAGATAGGGTTCAAACTACCGGGCGCAACGTGACGGACAACGGCACCCAATTCATCTCTGTTCGCTTCAATGAGTTCTTCCTAAAAAGAAGTGTGACCCGCATGCGAACACCACCGTTCCACCCTTAAGCAAAGGGTGAAAAGACCCATGGATACATGCAATCGAGTATTGGGCAAGGTAAGAGGGGAAGCAACGAAGGCGTAGCAACGATTTCACCTGGCTCAAAGGAGCACGCCAACTAAAGGCTCGGGAGTTGTTCACCAGCGGAAGTTTTTCCTCGGAAGAAAACTACGCGTCGAACTGACATTGGTTGCGATGTACGAAGAGCGATCTATGGGGCGGCCCCCGAGACAGGAAACTGGAGAAGCAATACGATACTTACCATGGTGCAAAAAAAACCAAGGATCTTTATTCATCAAAGACTACACGAAACAACCACAGAAACCCTTGTGGCCACGGCCAGGTCTAACTCATCCAGCAGTCGCGAGCTCATCTTCTCGAAAGAGCTCCTCTCTTCTCAAGGTAGTCTTGGCCAGGACCAGAAACGCTTCGATCGAGACCGTTCGGTACGCCCGGCTAACTGCGATCGCCGGTGTCCTTTGGGATAACCTTAGTGAGTTCCTATTTTTTGCCGTACGAAGTGTCCCAACTGTATATAATGCAGTTGGTTCCGCCACTGAGGCTATTTATCTATGGTTCCCTCTTAACGATCCACCGACTCTCAGGAGTCAGGTTCAGGGCGACACGCTGAGCTTTCGTCGAAACGTGTTTCACGTGTGCTGATACCGTTGGTATAGTATCGCGAATGAGCCGGAAATCCCTCGCCTCCTTCCTGATTTCTATCGGGTTGCTGTCTATAACAATGTTAACTCCTTTTATCGTCTTCTGGCCTGTTACGTATACGGCCTCCGTCTTGTCCGGCGTGTCAGATGGTTGCGATCTATCCTCTGTACCACTGTCCAAGGCTTCATTTGCACTGTCTTGTAGTGTGTTTTGAGACCTGGCCGTCTTGACTGCTAGATCACCTACACATGCTAGCGTCTCATTCCTTCTTTCGATCTCAAGCACCCATCGTATTGCAGAGCAGGGGTCTCAAAATAGAGTCCTGCTGGAGCCCAGCTGTAATCATGTACTCCCGGGCCCCTTCATTTTTAACATCTAAGAAAATTAGAAGAACGAACTCTTTACCTTCAAAGCCTGTTTGAACGTCCGCTCTAAAGCCCCTAGAGTTGAGCTTCTCTCTTCTAAACCCATATGGGAGTGCGCCCCTGGCCTCCTCCTCCGTATTTAACCTATTGACTAAATTACTTTCTAGAATTTTACCCACTGTGTGTCGAGAAAGCAAACGGGGTCTGAAAGCTGAGGGGTCCATTACCCTTCGCCGGTTTAGGGATCAACCTGCAAATAGGGAAACCTGCCTACTCCTTCCAGACGTATTCTTAGCTTCTAAGGATGAGCTGCTTCACGAACTTTCGAGCCCCCTTGTACAGGGCCCAATGCTCGTTTATCATTAGCTCCCCGCTGACACCACCACGTCTATCTCGCCTTCTTCCTGTAAGCGTCTACATTCCTTGTCAGTTTCTACCCCTAAGTTTGCCGCCTTTTGGCGAATGGTGAGGCCAGCGTATTCGAAACCCTCACATCAAATAACATGTATCTATTGCTCACCTTTTCTTCCTCCTGGTCTACTTTCCATCCCCTGATCATTAGAGTTACGGCCTCAGAGGCGACCGTAAGATCTATGACGGCCTTCTGGCCCCTCGAGTTAATACATCTGAGTAGATTAAAGTAACCCCGTAACCCCGCACAGGTATGCGATGGTTACAGATATAATAGCTAGCGTCTTGGCTCTTTCGTGCTTTCGTTCCTTCGGTCCAGTGCATCTGCTGTAAACTGTATAAATATGGGCGCGTACAAGGGGCAAAGTCATAAAGTGATGCACGATTGGTTGAACTGGCATCCGAGTGATGCTGACAATGGTGGTGGCGGTGACTGCCCAAAAGCTGACTAGTTGCCATTCGTGACTATACAATGTAATAAAATTAGTATATATATATATATATATATATATATATATATATGGAGCAAAATTGCGGCTGCAGTAGTGGCAGATATGCATGAATACACGGAACGGAATAAATACCGGACGCTCTCGTATCCATTAAGGACAAACGAAGAGAAGGGTCAACAGCGTGAGAATTAACCCACACACTGAGACACAGCCACAGAGCGGTCATTAGTAGTGACAACGCACATGGGCATGGTACAGCAAACGTACAATTCTACTGGGAGTGGAATGACCAAATGAAGTGAGCGTGCGCGCCCCAGTCAAAACAACAGGCAAATAACTACGAATACCACTACGCCCTGACATGATAATAAAGACGAGGTCAATTGTAATAAGCTGCCTCTGTACTAATATATATATATATATATATAAGATTTTATTTTGTGTCAGGTAGAGCTTTATATATATATGTACAGGAATTTATTCAGCATATTTTGAAAATGTTGCAGAATGAAGGTTATCTCGAAATGCCACCGAACGATGGGACTAGCGGGCAAGATGCTGTATGATATTTTTGACATGGCTCCCCGCATTTAGAAGACAAGCAAATGCTGCAGGGGGTATGGAAACCGGCTGTCCGGCAAATGATGAATCCCATGAGTGGCAGCGCGGGTTGCAATATGTCGGTTTGATCTGTCTGAACCCTTCCGTGTATCGTTTGTCATCGCGCCTGTGCTATAAAAGTCAGGATCGATATCAGCCATTTTCCCCTCCCAAATTTAGCTGAACTCTTGATACATGCGGGGGCGCTGGGGAGTTTGAATCTTCACTTCAGTCCTCGGTGAAGAAAGGAGTATCACATAGGAGATAGACGAACTGTTGTGTGCCGAGCAGTGCAGGTCCAATACTCATTTCGAATAGGCTGAATTTACCCGATCGGGCTCCTCAATTCGCGTCGACGAGAGGTGCTCCCATATTTCCTGAATTCCGTAGAAGGCAACCGGGGCAACCTTTGTCTCGGGAACAGGATCAACGCTGTTCTCAATGAAGGTTTCCATGGTGTCTGTATTCCAAAGCTTGCCACCACAGCTCTCCGTTTGGAACTCAATGAAAGCCCGACCCATAGATGGCAGGATCGCCTATATATATATATATATATATATATATATATATGTATATATATATTGCCGTCGATATGGTGACGTATATGAGGTCTCCTCTCCACCATACGTATGAAGCATCGTGGCTGGTAGACGTGAGTCGAACCTTTTGACATTCGACCATTTACTGCATCAAACGGATCAAATATACATCGCAATATCATCTAACCCAGCACCATCTTAGACGGAGCAGTAGCATATTCTTATCATATTCTATTGCGCGATCCATCATTCCAAAACACGCTGACTGCTACTATTGTGTGGCTATACATTCGCCGATGCGTTGTGTATCCTAATCTCAAAATATTTGACCCAGCATGCTGACCACTATCCAGTTTCACTAGACTGCACAGTCCTATATCGCCACTTGCCTATGAATATATACGATCTCTGCCTGGAAGAATTTAACCAAAGAAAACCTAAAAGCAGATATGCCAGCAAGGCCAGTTTGCTCTTTTAAAGGACAATTGACGGCTGGACCGTACCAAACAAAATTATATGTGCCCTCGTATAATATAAGATCGCAGTCACCGTGTCGAAATGGTATGTAATCCATGTTGCAATCTGGCCCAGATGCCTTCAACAATCTGAACGAAAGAGATCAAAGTGTAGAGGAATTACTAGGTATTAAAGTAAATCGTTTCTCTTCCACAGCCCATATAAGTAAACTTGCCTCCCTCCTCATCGAAGTCCACCCCTCAAAAGACTGACTGTGATACTCTGCATGGTCACCGTACATGCCATCCCCTTTTTTTTGCTACGATCAGCACATTTACCAAATACGAGGGCCAGCTTTCATAGCACCAGATTCGAAGAGGAATCCACATTCATTAAGTTGAAATGTGCTTTCAAACGGAGGCGTCTCGAACGTGCACCTATCGCGCAATAGTTATCTTAATCTTTGGATATGGTTGGATCAAAACCCTTGGAAAATATGAGCATGTGACTGGTCAACTTCCTTACCAGCGGGTGTTGACCAGTTCGCTTTAACAACGAACGTCGAGCGATTCCGATTAGTGGTGGCCGGTTACGGCTACAGGCCACTGATCTGAACCGTAAGACGATAGCGGGCATATAGACAGATAAACGGAAACTGCTGATTTTCCGGCATTCGTGTGTAATAAAATACAATGCGAATGTATATACATATATTTGGATCCAGTATTTACCGTGGCCACAATGCAGAGTGTTAAAGGAATATGGCAAATACACATGAAAAGCATGACGTAATTCTAAAAGTGAAGCAAACTATAGGGTATGTGCCCACAGTGAATGCTTTTGACAGTTTGCCACAGTTCGCAATAGCAATTTTCTTATTATAGGAAGGTCGAACCAAAATCATGCTGTATAGGGAATTTATTATTCGGAACATTCCCAACATTGCCGGTTCCTATTTCACTGAAGTAGAGAAGGAAGGCATCCGAATGTCGTTCATTCCCAATAGACTCGGGGCGCAGTTCCTTTGACTTCTCTGCTGCTATCTCGTTTCCTGGCGGCAGAAGGCTGATATTATAAACACTAAATGATGTTCCAAATATCGTCGTTTGAACCCTCTACAACACAATTTAGGTTTCGATCATAATTTGTCTTAAGACTATGCCATTTAGACAATAGACGATGTAACAAAATAGAAATATACCCTAACTGGAGTTAAGTAAGAGAAACCAATAAAAACTTTCATTTTACCCCTGAGATTAGAATTTACAATACTAATTTAAACATTTTAAGCATCCTAATAATAATAATAAGATAAATAATTCCTAATTATTGTATGTTTGAATAAAAGCATATAGCGGTTTTAAGTATCACTTTGACTTCACTAAACGGTCGAATCGGTTCGTCATTTCGCTTGTCGAAAGTGACTTTGTTTTTCATATTGTTTATTATAACTAAACTCAAATAATTAAATAA
The DNA here is from genome assembly GCA_019614645.1 of Stratiolaelaps scimitus. Lineage (NCBI taxonomy): Eukaryota > Metazoa > Arthropoda > Arachnida > Mesostigmata > Laelapidae > Stratiolaelaps > Stratiolaelaps scimitus. Next base: position 168,943 of record JABWDB010000016.1, read on the forward strand.
TTCCTATACACTGAAACACTAGTCGACTATGTTGTATCGACAGCTAGTCGCGTGCTGCCTTGGTAGTTGACTCTATCTCTTATGGCTGTCTCATTTATTATACGAAGGATTACTTCGTTCAATGGTCCGGCGGGTGACACTAGATACCGTTGAGCTCCTCGATTCGTCTAAGGCGACGTTGTGCCTGTTGCATCAGAGAGAGAGCCAAACGAACGAGATATCAATAGTTCAAAACTAGAGAAGAGATAACATTACTTTGACATTGATTTTAAGACATTCAAGAATTGATATTATTAAATAATAATAATAATAATAATAATAAATACTAAGGAAATGCTGCACGGACACACGAACATATCAAGCAAACAGTTCTATCATACATAGCTGCCCTCCCCCCAGCGGTCTTCCCTCGTCCTATGGCCGAACGGGCCTCGGTGCCATTTTTCTCTGTAGCAGCACTGCCTAAAGCACCTGACAAGAAAGGTGGTTGATTCGAGAGTAGTGCCAATTGTAGTGCTCGTCCGGAGTAGTGCAGAAATCAGGAAATAATTGACTTTTGTTCACTATTGTAGGCCAACCAGACGTTCTTATGCCTATCAGAAGACAGTTCTCGGCACTCATCTGTATGGCCACATTACTGCGAGAAATGAAAAAGTCAGCACCCCCCATTGAGGCTACAGCAGGATGCACAAACTAAACATCCACGTATAAGTTCGTCCACGTTATTTGCACATCTTTGTAGATAGATAGATTGAGCAAAGCTAGAAGTGTCTCGTCAGACTGCATATGTATTATTAGCCACCTAAGAGTTGTCGATCGAGACGACGTGCGTTAGCCGAGTCTGTTGTTGCTTGTAGTCATTCAGGTTGCATTTAGAATATCACAGTTGTTTCGATCTGCACCAAAGTTTGTCTATGGGCGACCTAGTTTGCATTTATTTAGTCATTTCAATTTTGCCGTTATAACTCCGTAACATGTGGTGCGAGAATTCCAAACTAGGTCGACAAAGAGGTTATCGTCTAACCTCTAGTTTGCTCAAAAGCTGGAGGAGGTTACCAGCGTAACAAGGTTAAGTCTCATTCCAAGAAGTGTGCACTGTTATCTACTAATACCTTGACGCGAAGGAACCCTTCACTCGGAAAGAGTCAATCAAACGCTGCCTTTCCGCCCCGCCACATATTAAGAATAATATTTTGTTATCGTTAGAAACCGTACCCACTTCGCGCCCGCCCGTCCACCAAATCAGGAACTCATCCGTATGGTCGTCCATTACTACCGAAATGTCGGCTCCGTTATTTTTGTGTTCGTCCAGAGCTAAAAAAAAATCAAGGACAGCTGCCACCATCACCTGAACAACAAACTTTGTCCGATGTGCAGCCCGTGACAGGTCCTATAATCTTTTTTGTACCGAGCCAGGGGGAAAGGTATTAAAACAGAGCGAAGCAATACAGCCAATGTTACCGAGGTTATGTCTCTTTCCAGTCGAAGTTTATTATGACATTATTGGCTAAAATATGACTATTCGAGAGAGCGTGACCTACGCGCACCAAGAAGAGTAAAGTGCCTGAGCCGATCCTCAGCCAACGTCTCAATTCGTCCACAGTACTGCTTTCGGCATTGCTTCATAAAATGGACCCCTTAAATACAAACGTGCAATCTACGCGTGTGCTTGACCTTTTCCCTCGAATGATCCCTAAAATATCATGGATCACCCTCATATTTGTATATGTAATAATATACGAACAGATCGCTTGTCCCATCGGCGCTACTAATTGCTGTATGCAGCTTTGTTTTAATGCCACGTGTGACTAATGCGCACGAATCAGCCAAGCCACTAATCAATTTCGCACTTAGGATTAGCTCATCCGAGAAATAGAAAGATAGTACATTAATTGAATAAATTATTAATACCTGTAATAGTACAACTATGTATTTACAAACCATGTATAAAAGTACCTATGTGTTTATCAACTAGTTACGATGCATGCTTTGTCTTATTAGATTATTATGGTAAGTCCGAAAATCTAAAATATGACACCTCGACACAATAACAACAAATAATTAATTTAAAACCATAATTCCCTCTAAAAAAGTATGGTACGCGTTCCAACAACCTCACTAGTCTGATAGTATAATGACAAGGTTCAAACGTTCAGCGATGATATAAATGACCTTGGGATGGAACCTCTGGAATATCATAGCGGATAACACGATCCTCAATTTCACAAGTGTGATCAACGATATTACGAGCGAATAGATAATTCACTCGGAAAAGTAACCTCGACACCGTTACGAAATCCAGCTGTTGCTGGTCCAAAACATGTACAGGTTAAATCAGTAGTCAAGCAGTGGAAGCTTCAATGGAAGCAATGCTGTACATCCATGCCGATACCAGCAACGGAAATTTCACCTGAGAGTCAGCCATGGGACGTTTGGATTATTCAACGGTGTAGCTGTCTTGAAGCCATGTTCATAAGTATGTCCTGTCATAAGACGTACATATTTTTGTTACCATAAGATGGGAAAAACATAAGTCCCTCACCTACTTTCAGATATATCACAAGTGTTTAGCAGTACCGTAATTGTGCTACAGATTTATGTATCTCGGAAGGCATAATCCATATCTGGTCTTCAACAGCAGTTTTGCGAGGACCTTCAATATACAAATATTTGTCGTTTAAGAGAAAATCAAAGTCATCAAGAAATATACGATAAGACAAAAATGAATACTGTAGTTATGTGAGCCCAAAGCAAATCTTGAGACACGTTCTTTCCCCGCTTGTGCCTTAACACTATCGCTAAATAGGCTCCTATTTATGCGACCCAGGTTGTTCCCAAGTAGTGACCGTCGCTGGTGGCAGGTGCTGAGCCATCAAGAAATGAACTCTAATTAACAGAGGTTTCATATCAGTCGACGACCAGACGTGCGTGTCTACGTTTGTGAAGCTATTTTAGGCTGCTGCACTTTATGGGTACGGATACCAAAAAAAGGTGTTCCGTTGATTCCTGTTCTGCTCCACCAGGAACTAAGAAAACGGACGGAAGGCATGTAGCTTATGTTTTTTGAAAGTTAATCTAGAAAGGGATTTAGACCATTCGATTGATCAAGCCGCCATCTGGTGATCGCATTCATATAGGCTTCGGAGGGCCCGTTCGCGAAAACCGCGGTCCGTTGAGAGAACCGCCAGGTTATCCCTAACAGAAAGGAAGTAAATTACAAGTAGTATCAATTTAGTTATAAGTCGACTTGTTTTGTGTCTTTCGAAGTAGCCTCTATCCAATACAATACGCTTATACCATGTCCATCATCTACTACTCGCCATTTATAACTCGCTGTTTCACTGTCATTATCACCATTGGTGATATTCTTTCAACATGTATTCTCGTATGTCATTTATATATGTTCTTGTAAGATTTAAATATTCGCAGCGAATGTAACTAGTCGTGCCGGAATACCCCCTTTACCTATCCTTTCAATGAGCCTCGGCGCAAGGCACCTTTACATTTTCCATAAGCATTCCTGGGCAACGGCGACCTGCGAACCATATTAAAAATATATTGGTTAATACGATTCTGTACTTCTCATCTTTTCCATTCTCAAAATTACTAGAATGTGTACGGTACCTTTAGCGACTGCCTGATTATGACTTAAATGGTGAAAAATCGCTGTAAAATTCAATCAACTTTTCTTAGGTATATAGACACATATTTATTATTAACTGAAAGTGGTTTTTACACAGATGTGAAATAGTAGATTTCAATATCTTAACATCTTCACAGGTAATTAGTCATGAACGGTATTATTATCTTAAGAAGGTATAGTTATATATCGCCACAGACATGAACACGAGTAGGACGTCAACTATTATATATATCATATTTTGATATATGCAATTATTATGATTATTGTGTAAGCATCACTGGTGCATCTGAGTGCACCACTGCGTAAAGGATTTGGCCTTACCGACATACTATTATAAAACACCCCGTTAGTTTTACTATGGCGGTAGATCCTCTAAAATATACGAATGTCTGCTGAGTCATGTAGTTGACTTACGATCGGGAGCTTAATACACTCCGAAGGCTTCTTACTCCGCGGGCGAACCTGGCTTGAATCTAGTTCTACGCATCAATATGTGTTCTAAGATAAGGTCTCCATTCGGCGGTGCAATAAAGATATCTGAGCGCGATGCGACTCTCGTAAAGAGCAAGGTAAAAGTCAGCTATCTTGACAATATAACACCTAAAAGTCTTGTAGGAGTCGTGTTCAGCCTAGCCGATCGAGGAACTTAGGTAATATGCAGATTGAAGCTCAGAGTTGGTGTAGCAAGTACCTAAACTAAACTTTTTCGGGCTAACTCTCAGCCAACATTTAACGTCCACGGTACCGCTTTCGCAAGTACCTGATGGAACTATTTCGCTTGATGACAGTATCGTTGATAGAATAGTCATTGTTATATGAGTTGTAGCGCAAGACAGCTCTAAGAGTATTGAGATAAGCATGTCGTTCTCACGACACCACGACCCCATGGCACTAATTGGTGCGTGCAAAGGTGAGCTAGAGTCTGGTAAGCAGATGGGCGCGTACAACATCAGTTCGGCAGCATTGAACTTATGGGTGACCCATTCTGGTGGACGTTTTTGAGGTCCAGCACAAAGAAACAGAACAGTAATGGGCTCACACAAGATTCATGGGGAGTTTCTGACGAACAGAGCGCGTAAGGACTGTAGTAGTTTTTGAGCTTAAAGTTCTACCGGTGAAGTAGCTATTGGTCCAACTGATACTTCTCTCATCAACATTCAGGCTCTGGAGCTTAGCAATAAGAATTGCATGAAAAACGCCGTCAAAAGTTGCACAACTCAGTTTTACTATTCTAACGCAGTCGTGGGCAGTCTCAACCAGTGGGGTGATTCCGCATATTACCGAAAACGAAACACGGGCCTGTCCCGGCGAATGATACTAGTCGGCGTGTTGTAATCTCGTTGGGTTCTGTTTTCGTCACGGTTTGGCTGTACGGTTCTGTCACTTCATTTAAATGGTAATAAAATTAAATCTATCGGGGTTGGTCGACGATTTTATTATGAAGTCGATACCACGCGATTCCATTGAGGCGGGAAGACACTCATGTAAATCTAAAATCGAATATACAACAGTCTCCTCTCAGCAGCTACGATAAGCACGGAAATAGCAATTTGACGGGAGGGCAACGTTGAGTGTCCACAAAGCGAACTATCGATCACATTCAGGTATGGTAAACAGATCGAAATGTATATCAACGCCTTTTTATCAAGCACGTTTTTGTTGTCGACGTGTCCTGTATAGAATACTATCTGTGACATCTACGTCCTCTGTGCGCGCCAATCACAGCTGTTTAGATGGGTCAGGCCGAGCGTTTCTTTGTTGCCCCCGTCTCGAAGGAATTGCACCTCTGTCACAATGTGTGAGGCTCTATCTGCAGTGTCTCTTGCAGACATGTTCGCTCGAAAGAGCTATATATTGCATTCGCAGATGTATTTCGATCAGCAGGCCATTGGGACGGTACATACAGTGATCGAACCAGTCAGTCTCTGTTAAGTAACATGGAGGTTAGCTACGGAAGTGATGAGTTCAATGTTCTCCATAATACAACAAGTCTGCTGTGTATTATTATTGTTAAATATAAAATTCAGCTTGATGTTTTACTGAGGTTAGACTGTTAGTGGAAATGTCTTCGCTTCGTCTGAAGTATCTCGGTCAAGTGCGAACTAGGTTAAGTCAAACTTGAGAACCACAGCTAGATCAATATTCAATTCAATTCAAGTGCATCTATATACATTTGGTAAAGGGGGAATGCATTATAGTCAAGTAATCACATAAGTGTTTGATAGTGTCATTGTTACATAATTCACAACTTTGTTTATCAGTAGACATTAATACAAGTCCCTTCAGAGGACAAAACTAGGAGGATTAGCAGAAGAAATATTAGAGTCAGTTAGGGTGTGACCATTCGAGCTGTGCGAAACCAGTAGTAGTGATTATTAGAGTGTAGTACAGAGAATCGTAAAAAAAACATTCGTTTCATAAATAATTTGGTACAGATAGAATGTGACTTTAAAATAGGGTTCCATGTTATACGACGTAAGCACACAGTATATCACTGATAAATAATAATGTTTTTATATAAATTGCAGGCCAACACGGTGATGTATTTTCGACGACCATATGTATGGCTCTTTTTTTTTGTCATAGCCATATTCAACGAGTTCGTCGGTTTCGCATACATTTTTGTCGAATGACGTTCTTTGTAATAATGCGATCAGATGACATATTAGAGGATGTTTGGGCTCTGGTTGAGTGAGCATCGACATCTCCTTTGTTTCTAAGATGGCGGCATATGCCGACAGTTTCACACGTTGTTTGGAGCGGTCCGATGCGATAGCTTCTGAGGCTGCGTTGTTCGGTAGAGGTGATCGTCGATGAAGGCTGTGTGACCGGTAACATATCTCGACAAGGTTTAACAACATCTACGACATCTTCTACGCTTGCTGTCCGTCTACTCTGTTTGCTCCTCTGTCAGGAGACCAAATACAAAGCGAGTTTCTACCGAGAAAAGGGCAAAGCTTTAACGTTAGCTGGCTATCACTAACGACACTATCGAGACTGGAGAGCGACGATCGTCTAAGGAGGCACCGACGGAAAAGCGGCGGATAAGAACCCCGAACATGAACGAGGAGTTTGGGATAGGGCTGTAGGTGGAACAGCGACACGGTCAGGTGGAACGGCAGCTCCGTTGACTGTAAAAGGTAATAATCGAGAAAGAAAGGGAGAAATAAGCACTGATCTATGGGCGTACGAGATACGCTAACGTTGTTCCGTCGTCGATAGATAACTAAGGACTCAGGCTTACGGATCAGATCAGATTTGGCCCAGTGTGATAACAAGGCCCTAGCTAAATGAGAAGGCTGCTGGAGTGGCGGGTATTACAGGGCTGCTTTTCGAGTTGAGTTGAATAATCTTGGGCGTTTTTTTTCGTTGTCGTAAAAATGGTAACACGAAAGAAATATACTAGGAGTCGCTGCCACATGGAGCGAGCAAACGTCGGCAGTGCGCGCGTTTATTAGGTCAGAGTTCTCCGTGATGGAGGTGTTGTACTCATTGGAGCACCTTCAATCTGACAAGGCAGCCTGCCCGGACCTTGTTCGCAACGAATACCTGAGGCTTAGTGTTATTCCAAAGGGTGAAGGCGACCCGCTCGTGCCGTCTTCATAGAGGGTGATTGCCAAGAAAAGCTGCTGCTGCTGCTGCTACAAACATTTGGCACTCCTCACCACTCGTCGATGATATCACCACACTGGAGGATGCGCTCGATCAATCTCACTCAGGACCCACCTAATCGGCGAACAATCCACAAACTTGTTTATTCTTAGATATGTATGTATCTACCCGCTCCGATTGACCACAAGAGCTGACTTGCCCCTTACACGTTTTGCAGTAGAACCACCTTTCCACTTTTTACTGTTGTGCCATTATACACGGAGTCATGTATGTATACACTGACCTGTGAAATAAATTCACCGGACTCAATTGTCGAGATCCGTTATCCCGCTATCGGAAGCCAGAGGCCGCAGGTTCGAGCCCTGCTGTGTGACATATAAGAGAGCTTAAGCATTGTAAGATTGCAGCTTTTTCAATAAACCTTTACCTTTACATAGGCACCTAGGTATGTATAACACAATACCGTGTAAATGGCACGATGTTGGACAATTTTGAATGTTTTGTCTTTATTTATGGCGCATTTCTTCAAACCAAACCGACTGATCTGACCCGAATTTCTTCAAATCAAATACCTCCGCCCCATCGTTAGCTGTAGCTAGGTCAGAGGAAATCGAGTTGCATTTAGATCACACAAGGTGGAGTCGCTTTAAGGCATTCATCCATCTCATTGGGCTTAAAAGCATTTGAAAATATCTGTTTCTACTGTAAGCGTGCGTTCGCGTTGCCATTTTTACTGCCAACACATACTTCGCTAGTTGACACTTTTATAACATTCTAAGCAAATATATTCATATTTTTCCGTGATTTTCTATAAATTCTAGTCCCGTGGTTTTATCTATATATGGCAGTGAAAACTTAACACTCGAAATCATAACAGACAGGATACGAGCTCGATTAGACGATTCCTTACACTTAAAGTACTTTCTATATTCAGCTACGCTGAGGTGCTATCTATCGAAAAGAAATCTACTATGATCGAGTTCGAAAAGTGGAACGGCAGCTACACAAAGGCCGTGTTAGACCTGACGACTCCGAGGTCTCACTTTTGAAGATCGGCTTTGTTCACTTCTTGAATGCAAACTTCTGCTGCCTATTCTTCATGGTAGACTCACTCGTTCACTCGTTGACGGTTTGATTCTTCAACGAGGACATGACGATGAGACATACGTATTTTCGGTGGAATATTGCTCTTTTTATGTATATGTACCTTGTCGAACGTCATGAAATATTATGTTACAAAGTATAATCGTCAAGGTGTTCAAGGTTATAATATAGCAGGAGATCAAAATGGGATCAGTTGCCTAAAAATGGCGGAAGTTTCCTCGTCTTCCTATTTATATAATAATAATAATAATAATAATAATAATAGCAATGAAAACACGATCAGGCCCGTACCAGTAGGCCAAAGGCCAAAAGAAAGTTGCTAAAAGAAAGGTCCTCTACAGTTGCATTTGCATAAGTGATATAAGTGTGAGCGTCCCGGACTTACTAATGCTAACGCTGATGACGTTCAGCTCGTCTCGTTCAGTCTCGGTCGGTACCGGCAGCAGCAGAAGGTCCGCTAACACGAGGCACCGTTCCTGTTGCCACCACATTGCCTGAGTTGCCTGAAACAGGCCGCTCGCTAACCAATTCGGCTGTTGCTATCCCCACTATACATTCATGAAGCTATGCCCATATGGTAGCTATACTGACTATGCTTCAACGTAATACTTTGCTGCATCTACCCACGTATCCATCCATACAGCTTTCAGGTACAGGCCAGCACACCCCGTACCTCTACGTCCACATTGTGGCTGTAATCAATACATTTTAAGTGTTACTTGTGTAGGTTTTGTGTGCTTTGATGTCGTGTGCAAACGGGAATACGCGCATTTCCAATATCACTGCCAATCCAGGTCACTCAGTCAATCAATCGGTATCACATCCAAATGTCACAATCAATCGCTCCACCAGCCTTTAGATGAATGCATTATATAATAGTAGGTATAGTGATGACTCTAGTAAAAATAGCATTGCTTTCCGGCAGGAAGCTCGGCAGTATTTCTCTGACCCCCGCTTAGCATCAATATCCACCTAATGGACAATATTGCCTCGGTACGAGGGGTACTAATTTTGTATATGGAAACGGTAACAAATTCAGCTTGATCACACATAACTGCGCGATAAAGCCACATTAAGAGCTCAGAAAATCACCGAGCCTTAACTTGAACTTGAATCCGCAATCTTATAATTGTGAATTTGGCACTTCAGAAGCCTGAACATACCACAAACGAATGACTTTACTCACTAGCTTGGATGTCTTTACGAATTCCGGATAACCAAAATACCATCTCAACTTAAGCGTTCTATGCAGTTCCTTTAATAAATCAATAAAGCCTTACCTTACCTTCGTCTGCTTCGAAACAGTTGTATTTGCAGCAAATGAAGCCGAATTGAGAACGGATCGTTTCTAATTCAGGTTGAAACTATGTTATGTAAAAAAAATTATAGTAGCAATGATTTACCTCAACAATCGTAAGAAAATCATAAGAAAAATCCTCTCACCTGTCTGTGACGTGCGCCAATCTCTGATAAATTACCTTTCCTGTGTGATTAGGTATTTCGATTGATAGCTAACAGGATGTGCTTGATATTAATCAGCACACCGAAAAAGAAGGGTATTACCATGCGGCCATGCCCACGAACCGTGGTGGGCCGGGAGAGCGGTGTTGTTGAGCATCGTCAACAGTCCCCACAGCCACCATCGATTTATTAAGAATGAATAGCTTCTTCGATCGGAGCTTCGAATTGGCTTCCTACCGCGAAGTTGTTTTAACATTGACAGGGGAACAGGTATTGTTTTCAAGTTGAGAACCAGACCGTTTTTTAACCGGTACGACAATTGTCTATCATGATATGTCCCTATGTTTCGCGATATGTATATCCCGATTAAAAAGTGATGCCTAGCTTTTCTGCGAGAGACTTAGCCATTCAAGCCAGTACGCCGGAAGCTTGTCATTGTTAAGGACTAATAGTAGGCACTTCTAATCTATCTAAATCTGAAAACATAGAACGATACGTTTTATTCTACAATAATGAGATACACCTTGTGACTAAAGCATTGCGTTTATTTTTGGCACTTGCTATTGACCTATAAATGGTACGTCCGCATTTACTTCTTCTGTTTATTCCCTATGAATAGTTACGATACTCGAAACTTCAGTTTTATCAACACCACATCCTCAAATTGTCCATCCGTTCCATACATTCATTCGCGCGTACATTCATTTTCAAATGATCAAAAGTAGACGATGCAGAAATATATGTCCTCCATAACCGAAGACTCTGTTGACGGAATTATGAATTGTCGAAGCTGTTCGAGTCCTCACAGCTGATGATTAATCATCTCATTGCAACGACTGGCCTGAGGTATTACCTATTCAACTGCAGTCGGATCTACGACTTCAATGAGGTGCCTCTGTACTTCGAGTCCGTCTAGTCCGGTCTCCACTTGAGAAACTACCTCTACGGGCGCAGCGGCTGCGTCAACGATTTGTAAACGACCGCGTCAGCCGCCGCATCTCGACCTAGCTGTTGGGATAGACTAAGTGATTTCAACACCGGATAGGCCTGTACCACAGGTCTAAATATGATCACTTCAGGCTCTTGTCGCGTGGTGATTAGTGGACGAACCGGGGTCTGAATAGTTTTAGTTGTACCCACAAGGACTGATGTCGGTGTGATAGCTGATGCAGGCTCTTGCGAAATAACAGCCGCGGGCTGGGAGCCAATTGGGATAAAGCCAGTGACGATAGCTGGACTCACCGGGCTCACAGTAGTAATAGAGTGAATTGGCTGAGACACCACGGTGGAGATAGGTGCGTCATTTGGGACATAGACGTCTCTTAGCGAACCTGTGGGGCCTTCGGTTGCGACGATGGTGGATGTAATGGACGGGCTGTCCGGGCGCAATACCGGAGTTGACACGGATCCGAGCGCATCGGCAGAATCTTGCGTTAAGATCAAGATGGCAGGCGTGGTGACGTCGGCTGACTTTTCTGCGACGACAATTGCACCGACAGATTTGTCCACCACTAAAGGGTGAACTGTTTGTTGAGGCACCTGTTCGACGACGTGCACTAGCAAAGAAGTATCAGGCTGATGCGTAGATGGGTCTACATGTGTTTTTGTTGTGTTCTTTCACTGATGGTCGTGTAGAACGAGAAAAATGAGAACAATGTTCAAGTGCGGTTCATTTGCGGACTGTGTTGTTGCCCGGTTGCTTTTGCTTTTATTCTTGTAAGATGGCTAGATATCGTGCAAAGGGGTGTCATCCGGTTACCTAACACCTGTGATCATAGTGGACGCTCTACGGGTCCTTGTTCTATGGTTTTTTCTATCTCCACGTGAAGTGACATCTGACATCTCAAGTGACATCGGACATATCAGGTGGCTATCGGTTATTTAAAGTGTCATTTGACATATCAGGTGGCTATTGGTTATTTATGGTGTCGTTTGACATTTGACATAGTCAGCGTCTCCAACAGTTTTAATGTCGGCCACAGGCACAACGGATACAGGTACTTCAACAGTTGTCGACGCAACTGTAGAAAGCTCAGGGGAATACTCCGTCACATGAACTGGTTTGAATTGACCGGGCGCGGGATTTTTAGGCTCCAGAACTGTATCTGCAATCTGCTCTATAAAATCGACGGAAGTGTCTTCACCAGTGGGACTCTCGACAGGTTTTAGTGCTGTGTGTGTTCCACTGACATCTGGATGGTCGGCTTTTGTAACTACGGCAGATTCCAAGGCGGGCTCCGAAGGACGTGTACTGGACACCGCCTCGAATAAGGTTGTAGCTTCTACAGGAACTTGAGTAGTGGATGGGAGTTCACTTTTAGCAGATGAAGCAGTCGATTGACTTGCCAGCTGGTGCCCGCTGTGCTGTTCTACTGAATCCGTCGTTTGGGGTTCAAGAACAGCCGGCTTTGCTTGTAAGACTTCAACCTGCACCTGAGGTTCACGCATGGAAAGCTTTAACTCGGGTTCAGACCTTCCGCTACTTAACGGGGTAAAAGTAATCCCAACGGTAGTCGTCGCTTCTGTAGTCGGTGTTTGGGTCGTCGATGCCGCTGTTGTGGACGGAAGTGGAGAACTGCTACTGGATGTCACACCAGTGGGTGGGTCAGATCTGCTTTCTACAGCAGCCGTCGTTGTGCTGACTAACACAGGCGTTATCGTCGTCGTCGCCATAGTGGTTGTTGTCGCCGTGGTTGTGGTTGACGGATGTTCCCTGGGACCCTTCGAAGCTACCGCAGTATCCAAAGATTCTGGAGCCGGGCTAGTAGAGGTGATTACAGTGGGCTTGAGTGGTGTTCGTTGCTTACCGATATAACGCTGCAACGGATACAATCCTAGTTAGTTATCTGAGAAATAACCGGCACAGGTAATTTCCACTGAAATTGACCCTATTTGCATGGATATTTACTTGTCAATGTAAATCGCACTACTCCTACATGGACCGGGCACCTCAAAATCGGCGGTTTTTATTGTACTTTGTACATTGTACTTTGAGACTGTAAAGTTCAGTCCAAAAGATAAAACATAAAAATTCGTAGAAAATTCTAACCTTCAACCTCGCGCAGACAGTATTCACATAATCATCTACTTCATCCCAGAAGCGCTCGTTCTGTCGAATGTCGTCCAGCTCAGTAAGGACGCTCTGTCGAACCTCGTAGGTGACAACTGTGGGCACAATAAGTCGCCTCGTTCCGCTGTCCTTAAATGCGCCTTCTTCTTCGACCCCAACCGTATTGAACAGGACCAGAACAGGAGTCACCAGATTCTCCGCGAAGTTTACTGCGTATGGATGAAATCAGATTATTACAGACGCGCGTAAAAGCCACTTAGAATATTAATCAGATTCTGCAGATCTGAAATACAAAGCTCGTTTGTAGAAGAAACCTCTATCTATTTCTAGCTTTGCGCCTATTTTTCTGTTCATAGTAATCCGAACAGAGAAAGTATGCCCGAAACCTATGCTCTGTTCTATAAAAGTTTATAAAGGTATACATAATTTACTTGCGCTCTGCCATCATCAATAAAATCAGAAAACGATTTATAACTATCCTACTCCCATTATTACACTGACTCCTGAGTAAAATCTCCTAATGCATGGGTTGTTCAGACTGCAGCACTTACTAGGCAGCGCCTGATCAGTCGCCTCAACGTCAACGACAGATCTCAGCAGTTCCGATACCCGTGCAACAAGTCCTTGTCCTTGTGAGGAGCCGCTCCCTGTGTGGCCTTGAAGACCACTGTCAACAGATTCTAGATCTTCATTGGAGCCCTGCGGACCATGTGGCTGATGATGAGCTGGGGACAAATCAAACTCGTCTGATCTTTGTCTCGCACCCACCGCCGCCGCCTCGTCGGTAACCACTGCACCATCGACCTTTACATGGCCACCGGATACATCTGGTACAATTTCTGTGAAATAAATAGAACGGAGATCTTTATGGCATCTTGTTTATGTGACAAGATTATATTTATTTACACTAGTTTGATTACTGCCTATCTAGTGGATAACATAAACAGGAGTAAGTGTAAGCTCACAGTTTCAAGGCAGTAAACGATTTAAAATACAAGTTTACAGTTAGGGAAAATAGGTTTCAAATTAGGGAAAATGTGGATGTCTGTGGAGCCTAATCGTTCATAATTGTAGGCTACCGTCTAATTCCATGTACGCCCGCCTCTACGTACCCCTTGAATGTAGTCAATCATAGAATATATTATATTGAACCTTCCCAATTCAGTTTACATTCGCGTAGGCTTCTTTTTAGTAATTAAATTAACTACGTAGTTAAGGGCATTATAAGGTCATTAAAATCTATGCTAAAATCGTTCCCTTCTGAAATGCACCTTTGTTGGGATCAGCACGTCGTGAGAAACAGGGCGCTGTTAAACAAAATTTAAAATAATGAAAAAAATTCACCATACAGCTCCCTATTAGGAATATAGTCCATGTCATGCAAGTCAGCTTGATTTATAAAATTAACTCCAGAATGTCTTATCGGAAAAATGCTTTTCTGAAATATACATTAATAATAATAATAATGTAATATTGATAATAATATAATGTTTGTCTATCCTACTTACCACTTTTGGATAGTTGATTAGCGCCTTGATCGAAATCTCGAATACCTTCGTGTACTGTTGGGGCCGCTATCACAAGAGGACTAGTCGAAATGACGACATATAATGCCACAATCAGAACCTTCATTTTTCCGACACAGCTTGTCTCTAGATAAAAAATTGATGCACATAGATTTGGTTAGTCAAATATAACGCAAACGCTTTTGAGGAAAGCATTTTGATACGCGCATGTTAAAAAATCGCGACCATCGAATACTTAAGAATTTCTATACATACTGTTGGGTTTTTCGTTGGTCCTCTAGCTCAAGTTCTTACTTAACTCTTAAGAACAACACACTTTGGTTCGAGGTATATTGAAAGATGGGAGTACGGCAGCGGGACTCGATGTGCAGGGGTCGAGCGCTGGTCACCAAGTGGGTTGTCTGGGAGGCCCCCGCCTTTGGTGCCGGCCATGGATGACGACCGGTCGGCAGTCTATGGTCGAAGGTCGCTCGCGCCATCAGAGCGGTTGCCGAGTCTACATCATTTCTTGATCTTCGAGCCGCTTCGGCGTTGATCATTTCCAATAAGTCCGGCAGGTTCTTGTCTGTCGACGACTTTGTGCTCCAAGCCATCTTGAACGGCTCCCAGTCTCGCGGCAACGCATCGATCAAACGAGCCGTTGCTATGTCTCTATCTATGGTCGCTCCCACCTCATCCAGTGTATACATGAGTTGTTTGAACCGGTTGATGTTTTCGACAACAGACTTGGCCGAATTGTATCTGTAGCTCATAAATCTGCTTATGGCCTGCTCCTTAAGCACTCCGCTTTGCTTTCCGTATGTGGCTTTTACTTTTGCCCAAATGGCGGGGGCGTTCACTGTGGCGGTTTGGCCGTAGAACAAATTAATGACGATGTGGGGATGAAGAGCTTTAAACAATATCAGGCGGGCGCTTTTGTTTCCTATATCGAATTTCGCCTGTTGCTTCTTCTGAGCGTCTGTCGGTACTTCTTTCTCTGACACCACCGGGGGTGTTAGCTCACCACTCGTAACTTCCCAGGCATATTGTTCAGCCTGTAAGTATATCGGCATGAGCGTGATCCACGCTAAGTAATTCTTACCACCGTCACCCAACACGATAGGACTGGTGGTGTTCTGCGCCTTACCGCTGCCGCTCGTGGCGTCATTGAATGCCATGGTTCACTTTTGTATTTGGCTCTATATAACTCAAGAAAAAAGACGATTCTACTTACACTTACTTCGTTGGTTCGTTGACCACCTTTTACGTGCACCGCAGGGCTTCGTGCTGATAACGCTTGTTGGCCTTGACAGTTTCTTGACACTAGCTCAGAACTTCTACTTGCTTAACTAGTACAGTGAATACACGACTTGATGTGCTGTTTGTTACTCGGAGCCGGCAGCGGGACTTCAAACCTAGCGTCCAAAGTGAGCTGGTGAAGTCCCGCTGCCGGCTCCGAGTAACAAACAGCACATCAAGTCGTGTATTCACTGTACTAGTTAAGCAAGTAGAAGTTCTGAGCTAGTGTCAAGAAACTGTCAAGGCCAACACATACATTAGTCAAAATACAATGTATGAGACCAATCAGCATTGATTAGGATCACTGGTCTTCTCATTCAAGCATATACATATATGGGCGGTTGTCTCTGGTTAAGCTACAATAGCTATGTGAAGGAAAATGATGAGTCACCCTCAAGCCCAGTGCTTTACACGCACACACAACTACACAGACATATCCTGTTCAGCGGAGTCCTTCTTAATAGAAAATACAGATTTCTTCCACTTTCGCTTTCCAACTCGTTGACATGCTATAACCTTAGAGCACTAACGACATATTCTACTACTCGAGTTACGACAGACCATTATTCCTCTTTGTCTCACAGCTGCTCAATGGTTTCTCTGGTCTATTCAGTATTCGTCCATATGTAAGCTATGTTCACTCTGATGCTTCGTGGAGAGCTCTTACCGTGCGTGCAGGGAAGACGCCCGCTCGATGAAGACTGACTGACGCACTAGTCCGCGAGGTTTTGAGGGGTAGTCACAACGGCCAGGCTCGCCTCACCTCGCCTTGCTCCGCCTCGCTCACCCCCGCCACCTTCGCAGCGGCCGGCGCGCACCCGAAGGAGCTGCTTCGCTGCGACGCGCTGAAGCCCCCCTATAGTGGCACTAGTAGTAGTAGTAGGATGACAGCGCCAGAGCCCACTAGCCCTGCTGTGCCCGAGACGCTCTGTCGAGACTAAGAGAGGGAGCGCGCAGGTTGTTCTTGCATGAGCAGCGGGAACAGGAGGAGAGCGAGGAGCGGTTGGTGTGTGATGAAGAAACATCTTCTCAACGGAGCCGAGCGCCGATGAAGGTAGCTGAAACGTCTTGGAACTCACGTGAGACGCTGCTCAGTTCGTTTGCTGCAGTTGGCTCGTTGTCGAAACTAAGTGCCTGTCCGATTTTCTATTTTCTTTATCTCCTCCAGCCTCGGACGACGACGGGCAACGAGACGAGAAGGGAACGCGCTTAGTCCAACAACAACAACAACACCACCACCAAACGAACCCTGACTGTACCGCTTTCATCTTTAAACCCGAGACTCGAGGAAGAAGACTAGATTCTACTTCTGCTGATGGCGATGATGATAACGATTTCGATGTCGCGTCAGACGGCGATAGTCGAGCGTCAGTTGCGCAGTTATTCGCTGATCCGGGGCCATAGGTGCTCAATCTATTCGCGAGTGCCCCCCAGGAATGTGACGGCTTCCAAGAGGGTGGTTCGAGAGAAACCACCGAGCAACTTTAATCAATCATAATATAAATTAACTCCTTTCTCGTTATGTCTCTAATTCTCAGAAGTTCCAACTGATATATGGACATATCTGATTTTAAAGCACACGAAGAGTAGGAACAACAGAAGACTATTAAAGTATTTCAATAGAGTTTAGGCTAACACATCTGCTACAGATAACCAGAATATTGCAATAACGTAGCACTGATAACGAGCACCGCGGGATGCTCGTTTACTTGCAGTATGTCTGCAAAAATCAGTTTCGACATGTTTCACAGTATGACCTGAAGGGCATCATTAATGGCCTACCCTTGCTAAGTGCCTGAGTATCTACGAGAATCATTCGTCAGGATACCGAATGTCGCCTAAGAGCAGTTGAATTTCAGGTTTAAGATTAAACAAGCGCAAGTCGTCCATTTAAATATATGACAAGGCGGATGAACAGGGACCCTCCTGATTCGAAAAATGGACTAGTTGGTCAACCCCCGAATTAGAATCTCGAATAAAAGTCAGTAAGTGTGTATTTAATAAAATAACAGAAGTGCCAACTTCATCTAGAGAATGAAGAAATGTTAACAACAAATTTCACCCACAACATCATTGAATTTTACCATCCTAATTAATGGCTGTTCGAGCAATGTGAGGTGCACGCTGCCGTTAATTTAACGGTCGAATCGTTACGTGTAAATATTCATTGTTGGACTACACCTCGGACCTAGTAGTCTTTGCATCTTTGTCACTAAAATATACATGATTGTATACCATTCCTCACACTAGGGATTGACCATTTTAGGTGCAAGCAAAATCCAAAACACAGTTTTGAGATACTAAAGCTTATTGACGTTATTTCACAAGCTGTGTAAAGAGAAATGTAATGAATATGAATGAATATTGAAGCAATAACGTAATAGCTATGTCTAGTTGAATAATCTAGATCACCTGCCTTTCCACTTAGGAAAAATTATCGATCACTTTCTCTCTCCCCTGCTTCAACGGTATATCTACTTCCTAGCTAAAAAATTGCACCTCTCCTAACTGTAAATTCACTTCTCTACAGTTTATAATTCATGTCTTGTAGTTTTCCATTGCAAAGGGAAATGACCACTCTTCAATACACACCGTCCATGCCACACACATATATGACACGTCGAGATCTCTGGATTTTTCAAGTCGTGAAAACAATCGGGTCGGCAGATTTACGTGCCTAGCACTTAGTGGAGGTATCAATAGTCACCAACATGATATTACAGCTATTCAAATACTGGAAATACGTTATTAAGACATCCTCTTTGTATGTCCGCAATAAAATCACTCAAACGTTTACAACGTGAACATCATATATAAGACCAGTTATCAATTTCATAATCATCATTCGAAAGAGCCAGATTCCATCACAAAATCGATGTTATTTGCGATTTCTTTTCGATCTCGTTGGTGCAACCAACGCCGATACGTCTCGATACGGAGTACGAAACGTTCGCACTGCACCCTCTCCAAAGATACCCAAACTGGTACCGTGCGGGGGTGACTAAAATCGAGACAGCGAGGATGTGACCGGTCGGGGACAACCATAGCAACATGAATCCTACTTTGGTATCGACGCCGTGGGACTCTGATGTGTGTTCAGCTCCCCCATAGTGAGATGATGAGCGATACGATTAAACGAAGTGACCGACCAGCAAGCGACAAAAAGAAGAAGAGAGAATGCCACTCTGGGGGCTCCCGGACCACGGTGTAACAGGAATCGTCACCGAATAGACCGAAGCAGGATGAAAGCATCGTACTGTAAACCGCTATTAGTTCGTGACTCGCAGAGCCCATTTGACTCAGACAGATATGTGTTTAATTCGAGCTTAAGCGTAGTTGACCTTATTTGCTTGAAGGGCATCAGATTTGGAGTCAGAAATGGGTGATCGTGAAAGATCGTGTTGAAAATAAACAATAGAGGCTCCTTGACTATCTGAAAGAGGCAGGTCTTACCGAAGATGACTTTAGTCGTGATTAGCTTTTAATACATTTACTTGGTATCTGCGTGATATCGTTGATAGCCAAAATTGAGGCTAACTCACTGGAGGTCTCTAGCAAACTTGCTTACATTATTGCTTAGTTCCATTGTAGATTTGCTTAGACTTCAACATTTTCGACGGGCGAAATGTAAGTGCATATACTACATACAGGTACTTGGATTTGGTAAATTTTTGCCAACGCTTGGTGGAATGTAAGTACAGAGTTTAGGCGCTCTCCAGTAGATGAAAGTAATCAATGCAAAGTTATTTTTTAAACGTAGCAATCATTACTGTCCAGCTAAAAAGCCATCCAGTGTGAATTTTGGGATGATATTTGAATCACATCCAAAACTTCGCTTTTTTTTATCTGTCACGACTTTAAATGTATGCACCTCTGCTAAACAATTTTTTGAGCATGAATAGTGGAAACACGTGAATCTAAGTTCGTTCCACGCCATTTTCATCCTGAATTAATATTTTCGAGTTCACAGAGAAAAGCAAAAAGCAACCCGACGATTCTACTCATCTTTCTTTCTCGAAAGTCCTGTTGAATAGTCAGCACAGAGACGGATGGTTCCATTTTTCTTTTGTACTATGACTACGGGTGCTGCGTATCTTGAGTGGGTAATTGGTTCAAGGACTTCTTGTTTGACTAGTCGCTCGATTTCATCTACCACTTTAGGTAGAAGTGAGTAGGCTACAGGTCGTGCTTTTTTGAAGCTCGGTGTGGAGTTTTCTTTTGCTTTGAAGGTAGCTTGGAATGTTTTGCATTTTCCCAAGCTTTCAGTGAATACTTCTGGAAACTTTTTCGAGAGATTATCTTTTATCTCTTCTTTTGTTTCTTCCAGAGAGTTATTGATTCTTTGAATCTTTCTTGAAGGTGTGTTTTGCAAAATCTTCTTTAGATTGGGGTCCTTTTGGATCCAGTCCAACCCAAGGAGTTCGCACCTGTTTGTTACGTGACATTCCTCCTGGAATTTTATTCCATTGATATTTACAGAACAACGTAGTGTTCCTATCACGTTTAGTGGGCTGCCGTCAGCCAGTGTGAGTTTCACTGTTGCTGACGTGAGAGTTGGTTTTCCTAGTTGTAACCAGATTCTCTCGGAGATTAATGTCACTTCTGCTCCGGTGTCTAATGTCAGATTGAACTTTTTGCCATTTATGAATACTGTCTTGATTATACGGTTGGTAGCTTCATGTAGTTGTACTTGCTGAATATGTTTGTTTATTTCTGGTTTCTGGTTCAGTCGTTTTGATTTACATGCTACTGCGATGTGTCCTGCTTTCGCGCAGTTTGTGCATGTAGCAGTTTTGAATCTACACTCACTGTGGTGGTGATTTGTTCTTGTGCACCGGTAGCATGGGACGCTTTTGGGGCTTGTTGATGGTTTGCGCTGCACTTGATTGATCTCCATTCTGTTTGTTTGGGTCGTCGTGATGTCTTTTTTGAGCTGTTCGAAGTGTTCCAGGTCATCCAAGATCTCAGGGAAAGTGAATCCGTTGTCTGTTTCCATGAGACGTGCTGCTCTTGCACGGATGTCGTTGTCTTCGCTGCCCATGAGTGAAAGCATCAGTATGTACTGTTTCATCTCATCTAGGGAGATGCCTCCCCATTCAGCATCTTCCGCGACCTCGTTGATGAGCCCTGTTAGTTCTTTGAGTGGTCGGCCTGAACGTCTGATACTGAGTGATTTTATGCGTCTTTTGAATAGACTTACCGAGACGGAGAACAGCTTACTGAGTTGTTCGATGGTTTCGTCTGGTTTCAGTTCAGACACCTTTTTTGGCCTGATGTAGTTGATGAAGGCGTCATATTCGTTTGTGTTTAATTTGCTGACTATCAGTCTTCCTTTGTCGGTCGGTGATAGTGCTTGACCTTCTGACTCGAGTATTGGTAAGTACCTTGTGTACCGGACCTGTAAGTAGGGACATCGAGTCGGACTGGCTGGAAGTTGACATTGGCACGCCCCAGGGATCCATTCTAGGGCCGTTCATGTTTCTAATTCTAGTCAATTTCATTCTTCTCAAAATCGCTGGTGGGAAATATTGTAGGACCATTGCATACGCGGACGACACTTCGCTTCTGTTTCGAATTCGGCCTTCATCGCTGCAACTCGACATCGAAGAGGCTCTAAAGAAGGTGGAGGGGGTTATCAACACCTTCGAAAGATTCGGTCTGGTAATCAACACGACCAAGACCAACCTCATTCTCTTTCGCCCGCCTCAACGAAATGTGCAGGTATCGCCGACACAGGTAGCCGGTGAAACGATGCACTGGTCATCGTCCGCGAAGTGCCTTGGCCTTACGCTTCATGAAAACATGCGTTGGCAGGACCACATAGGGAGCTTCATGCCCAAATGCTACACAGTGGTGGCCAACTTGCGTCGCCTGAGAGAGCGTGGGATTCCTGTGGATGGCCTGTTACACCTCTATAAAGTTTTATTGGTACCTCTGTTGTGCTACGGGATCTCTATCTGGGGAGGAGGCTACAGCATGATTCTTCGGAGAGGAGAGGTTGTTCAGAATGACGCACTACGGGCTATCTTTGGCAGACGTCGCTCCGACTCCGTCGCCGACATTCTGGGGAAGTACGAATTGCCTAAGCTGAGCGTTATGTGTTTAATTCACGTAGCTCTTCTTGCCTTTAAGATGTCGAAGGGACGTATTCCAAACGACATCACTTTCCCAATTACCACTGTGGTGCGAAGAACGGCCCGCAGACCAACTGAGTTTGTGATACCTTTTGCCGTTAAAGAATCTAGCCGCCATGCTCTCGCTTATCGCTTGCCGGCAGTCTGGGGCTCTCTTCCTCGCGAGATTCGTTCACTCTCCTCGGCAAAAAAGTTTGCAGCGGAGGTGAAAAATTTTTTTATCAATCAGATGTAGATATTTTTGTGGATAGTTGTTTTGTATCTTACCCAATGTTTACATATTGTACAAAAATGTGTACCCTTTATATATAAAATATACGTTGCAATAATTCTTTTAACTATTATTTTTACGAGAACTTAAGCATGTATATAGCAGTTCCGTCAATAAACATTTGTTTGAATTTGAATTTGAATACCACTTCTCGAAGGTGTGTCCATCCTCCGGTTTGAAGGTGAATCGTGGGATCCTTGTGTTCAGATGCTCCATGATGGTGTGTCCGGATATGATGTTCTTCTGTCTGGATGTAGCTTGAAGAGCTTCCTTTACTGCGGTCTCCACGATTTGTTGGACATCTTCTGCTGTGAACGATGCCATTTTTCACGATGTAGTAAACTTTTAGTAGAAAACAGCACAAGAAGGTTTCACAATTATCACGGTAGTTTGATGGTCGTGTGAGCTCGAAGTGTCTTCGTCGCCAACTGTTGTGTTCTTTCACTGATGGTCGTGTAGAACGAGAAAAATGAGAACAATGTTCAAGTGCGGTTCATTTGCGGACTGTGTTGTTGCCCGGTTGCTTTTGCTTTTATTCTTGTAAGATGGCTAGATATCGTGGAAAGGGGTGTCATCCGGTTACCTAACACCTGTGATCATAGTGGACGCTCTACGGGTCCTTGTTCTATGGTTTTTTCTATCTCCACGTGAAGTGACATCTGACATCTCAAGTGACATCGGACATATCAGGTGGCTATCGGTTATTTAAAGCGTCATTTGACATATCAGGTGGCTATTGGTTATTTATGGTGTCGTTTGACATTTGACATAGTCAGCGTCTCCAACAGTTTTAATGTCGGCCACAGGCACAACGGATACAGGTACTTCAACAGTTGTCGACGCAACTGTAGAAAGCTCAGGGGAATACTCCGTCACATGAACTGGTTTGAATTGACCGGGCGCGGGATTTTTAGGCTCCAGAACTGTATCTGCAATCTGCTCTATAAAATCGACGGAAGTGTATTCACCAGTGGGACTCTCGACAGGTTTTAGTGCTGTGTGTGTTCCACTGACATCTGGATGGTCGGCTTTTGTAACTACGGCAGATTCCAAGGCAGGCTCCGAAGGACGTGTACTGGACACCGCCTCGAATAAGGTTGTAGCTTCTACAGGAACTTGAGTAGTGGATGGGAGTTCACTTGTAGCAGATGAAGCAGTCGATTGACTTGCCAGCTGGTGCCCGCTGTGCTGTTCTACTGAATCCGTCGTTTGGGGTTCAAGAACAGCCGGCTTTGCTTGTAAGACTTCAACCTGCACCTGAGGTTCACGCATGGAAAGCTTTAACTCGGGTTCAGACCTTCCGCTACTTAACGGGGTAAAAGTAATCCCAACGGTAGTCGTCGCTTCTGTAGTCGAGCCTATTTAGTCTATGTCGAGCCTATTTATCTCGTCCGCAAGACGGTTTATTTCAGATTCTTGGACGCGGACTACGGTCAGCGTCTCCGCTGAAGGGAAAGAGCGTGATGTGAACTTTCGTAACTCTTGGCACTTTACGTTGAGCTGGCCACGAAGACTTTTACGGCTGACCCGTAAATCGCGTAGCTCGGCTGAGTCTTTCGACGAATTTGGTGAACTGCCAGTCTGTTGGCCCTCCATACTGGATCTGAGTCCAAGTACACACACACTGAATAACCTGCTGGCCGGCAGGCTAAGCACGAGTAGGATGTACGCTACTGTGGTTGGAGTGTACTAGAAGCAGCGTCGGGCGCGATCACTGCCCCAAACGCTACCCAACCTTTTTTGTCAGGAACCCGCGAGTGAAATGGGCTTCCTTAACACTTCTGACACCATATAATGAACCCCAATGCCTGTCTCAACTTCTATAATAAACACACTATACGATTAAGTCGAAGCTAGACTCGGCGGCGGCTCAGAGCGGCGTGGCCAGGAGAGTGCCCCGCAGGGTGGTGGTGTTGGAACGACGACCGTACTTTGTGATTACTGGCACGCTTGTTGTGACATGCCTCCTTGACAATTCGGGGTTCTCTCCTGGCCGCCAGGTGGAGCCGCCGCAATGCTCACCGCATAATTTATTCAAGATACTGTAAACGTATATTTCACATCGTACATTTCTTAACCTTAGTAACTTACAGGTATGAATAATGTAATACGTAATATTAGTTGACGCAAGCTCCTAAACACAAGGATTGCAACAATAATTAAACCAATGGCGTCAAATTCGAATTAAACGTGCATTACGTGTCCAAACGACAACCCGTTTGTCACACAGGGGAATACTCCGTCACATGAACTGGTTTGAATTGACCGGGCGCGGGATTTTTAGGCTCCAGAACTGTATCTGCAATCTGCTCTATAAAATCGACGGAAGTGTCTTCACCAGTGGGACTCTCGACAGGTTTTAGTGCTGTGTGTGTTCCACTGACATCTGGATGGTCGGCTTTTGTAACTACGGCAGATTCCAAGGCGGGCTCCGAAGGACGTGTACTGGACACCGCCTCGAATAAGGTTGTAGCTTCTACAGGAACTTGAGTAGTGGATGGGAGTTCACTTGTAGCAGATGAAGCAGTCGATTGACTTGCCAGCTGGTGCCCGCTGTGCTGTTCTACTGAATCCGTCGTTTGGGGTTCAAGAACAGCCGGCTTTGCTTGTAAGACTTCAACCTGCACCTGAGGTTCACGCATGGAAAGCTTTAACTCGGGTTCAGACCTTCCGCTACTTAACGGGGTAAAAGTAATCCCAACGGTAGTCGTCGCTTCTGTAGTCGGTGTTTGGGTCGTCGATGCCGCTGTTGTGGACGGAAGTGGAGAACTGCTACTGGATGTCACACCAGTGGGTGGGTCAGATCTGCTTTCTACAGCAGCCGTCGTTGTGCTGACTAACACAGGCGTTATCGTCGTCGTCGCCATAGTGGTTGTTGTCGCCGTGGTTGTGGTTGACGGATGTTCCCTGGGACCCTTCGAAGCTACCGCAGTATCCAAAGATTCTGGAGCCGGGCTAGTAGAGGTGATTACAGTGGGCTTGAGTGGTGTTCGTTGCTTACCGATATAACGCTGCAACGGATACAATCCTAGTTAGTTATCTGAGAAATAACCGGCACAGGTAATTTCCACTGAAATTGACCCTATTTGCATGGATATTTACTTGTCAATGTAAATCGCACTACTCCTACATGGACCGGGCACCTCAAAATCGGCGGTTTTTATTGTACTTTGTACATTGTACTTTGAGACTGTAAAGTTCAGTCCAAAAGATAAAACATAAAAATTCGTAGAAAATTCTAACCTTCAACCTCGCGCAGACAGTATTCACATAATCATCTACTTCATCCCAGAAGCGCTCGTTCTGTCGAATGTCGTCCAGCTCAGTAAGGACGCTCTGTCGAACCTCGTAGGTGACAACTGTGGGCACAATAAGTCGCCTCGTTCCGCTGTCCTTAAATGCGCCTTCTTCTTCGACCCCAACCGTATTGAACAGGACCAGAACAGGAGTCACCAGATTCTCCGCGAAGTTTACTGCGTATGGATGAAATCAGATTATTACAGACGCGCGTAAAAGCCACTTAGAATATTAATCAGATTCTGCAGATCTGAAATACAAAGCTCGTTTGTAGAAGAAACCTCTATCTATTTCTAGCTTTGCGCCTATTTTTCTGTTCATAGTAATCCGAACAGAGAAAGTATGCCCGAAACCTATGCTCTGTTCTATAAAAGTTTATAAAGGTATACATAATTTACTTGCGCTCTGCCATCATCAATAAAATCAGAAAACGATTTATAACTATCCTACTCCCATTATTACACTGACTCCTGAGTAAAATCTCCTAATGCATGGGTTGTTCAGACTGCAGCACTTACTAGGCAGCGCCTGATCAGTCGCCTCAACGTCAACGACAGATCTCAGCAGTTCCGATACCCGTGCAACAAGTCCTTGTCCTTGTGAGGAGCCGCTCCCTGTGTGGCCTTGAAGACCACTGTCAACGGATTCTAGATCTTCATTGGAGCCCTGCGGACCATGTGGCTGATGATGAGCTGGGGACAAATCAAACTCGTCTGATCTTTGTCTCGCACCCACCGCCGCCGCCTCGTCGGTAACCACTGCACCATCGACCTTTACATGGCCACCGGATACATCTGGTACAATTTCTGTGAAATAAATAGAACGGAGATCTTTATGGCATCTTGTTTATGTGACAAGATTATATTTATTTACACTAGTTTGATTACTGCCTATCTAGTGGATAACATGAACAGGAGTAAGTGTAAGCTCACAGTTTCAAGGCAGTAAACGATTTAAAATACAAGTTTACAGTTAGGGAAAATAGGTTTCAAATTAGGGAAAATGTGGATGTCTGTGGAGCCTAATCGTTCATAATTGTAGGCTACCGTCTAATTCCATGTACGCCCGCCTCTACGTACCCCTTGAATGTAGTCAATCATAGAATATATTATATTGAACCTTCCCAATTCAGTTTACATTCGCGTAGGCTTCTTTTTAGTAATTAAATTAACTACGTAGTTAAGGGCATTATAAGGTCATTAAAATCTATGCTAAAATCGTTTTCGTATACCCTTCTGAAATGCACCTTTGTTGGGATCAGCACGTCGTGAGAAACAGGGCGCTGTTAAACAAAATTTAAAATAATGAAAAAAATTCACCATACAGCTCCCTATTAGGAATATAGTCCATGTCATGCAAGTCAGCTTGATTTATAAAATTAACTCCAGAATGTCTTATCGGAAAAATGCTTTTCTGAAATATACATTAATAATAATAATAATGTAATATTGATAATAATATAATGTTTGTCTATCCTACTTACCACTTTTGGATAGTTGATTAGCGCCTTGATCGAAATCTCGAATACCTTCGTGTACTGTTGGGGCCGCTATCACAAGAGGACTAGTCGAAATGACGACATATAATGCCACAATCAGAACCTTCATTTTTCCGACACAGCTTGTCTCTAGATAAAAAATTGATGCACATAGATTTGGTTAGTCAAATATAACGCAAACGCTTTTGAGGAAAGCATTTTGATATATGTTGGTCCTCTAGCATCCTAAGCATTTTGATATATGTTGGTCCTCTAGCATCCTAAGCATTTTGATATATGTTGGTCCTTTCGTTGGTCCTCTAGCTCAAGTTCTTACTTAACTCTTAAGAACAACACACTTTGGTTCGAGGTATATTGAAAGATGGGAGTACGGCAACGGGACTCGATGTGCAGGGGTCGAGTGCTGGTCACCAAGTGGGTTGTCTGGGAGGCCCCCCCCTTTGGTGCCGGCCATGGATGACGACCGGTCGGCAGTCTATGGTCGAAGGTCGCTCGCGCCATCAGAGCGGTTGCCGAGTCTACATCATTTCTTGATCTTCGAGCCGCTTCGGCGTTGATCATTTCCAATAGGTCCGGCAGGTTCTTGTCTGTCGACGACTTTGTGCTCCAAGCCATCTTGAACGGCTCCCAGTCTCGCGGCAACGCATCGATCAAACGAGCCGTTGCTATGTCTCTGTCTATGGTCGCTCCCACCTCATCCAGTGTATACATAAGTTGTTTGAACCGGTTGATGTTTTCGACAACAGACTTGGCCGAATTGTATCTGTAGCTCATAAATCTGCTTATGGCCTGATCCTTAAGTACTCCGCTTTGCTTTCCGTATGTGGCTTTTACTTTTGCCCAAATGGTGGGGGCGTTCACTGTGGCGGTTTGGCCGTAGAACAAATTAATAACGATGTGAGGATGAAGAGCTTTAAACAAGATCAGGCGGGCGCTTTTGTTTCCAATATCGAATTTCGCCTGTTGCTTCTTCTGAGCGTCTGTCGGTACTTCTTTCTCTGGCACCACTGGGGGTGTTAGCTCACCACTCGTAACTTCCCAGGCATATTGCTCAGCCTGTAAGTATATCGGCATGAGCGTGATCCACGCTAAGTAATTCTTACCACCGTCACCCAACACGATAGGACTGGTGGTGTTCTGCGCCTTACCGCTGCCGCTCGTGGCGTCATTGAATGCCATGGTTCACTTTTGTATTTGGCTCTATTTAACTCAAGAAAAAAAAGACGATTCTACTTACACTTACTTCGTTGGTTCGTTGACCACCTTTTACGTGCACCGCAGGGCTTCGTGCTGATAACGCTTGTTGGCCTTGACAGTTTCTTGACACTAGCTCAGTACTTCTACTTGCTTAACTAGTACAGTGAATACACGACTGATGTGCTGTTTGTTACTCGGAGCCGGCAGCGGGACTTCAAACCTAGCGTCCAAAGTGAGCTGGTGAAGTCCCGCTGCCGGCTCCGAGTAACAAACAGCACATCAAGTCGTGTATTCACTGTACTAGTTAAGCAAGTAGAAGTTCTGAGCTAGTGTCAAGAAACTGTCAAGGCCAACACATACATTAGTCAAAATACAATGTATGAGACCAATCAGCATTGATTAGGATCACTGGTCTTCTCATTCAAGCATATACATATATGGGCGGTTGTCTCTGGTTAAGCTACAATAGCTATGTGAAGGAAAATGATGAGTCACCCTCAAGCCCAGTGCTTTACACGCACACACAACTACACAGACATATCCTGTTCAGCGGAGTCCTTCTTAATAGAAAATACAGATTTCTTCCACTTTCGCTTTCCAACTCGTTGACATGCTATAACCTTAGAGCACTAACGACATATTCTACTACTCGAGTTACGACAGACCATTATTCCTCTTTGTCTCACAGCTGCTCAATGGTTTCTCTGGTCTATTCAGTATTCGTCCATATGTAAGCTATGTTCACTCTGATGCTTCGTGGAGAGCTCTTACCGTGCGTGCAGGGAAGACGCCCGCTCGATGAAGACTGACTGACGCACTAGTCCGCGAGGTTTTGAGGGGTAGTCACAACGGCCAGGCTCGCCTCACCTCGCCTTGCTCCGCCTCGCTCACCCCCGCCACCTTCGCAGCGGCCGGCGCGCACCCGAAGGAGCTGCTTCGCTGCGACGCGCTGAAGCCCCCCTATAGTGGCACTAGTAGTAGTAGTAGGATGACAGCGCCAGAGCCCACTAGCCCTGCTGTGCCCGAGACGCTCTGTCGAGACTAAGAGAGGGAGCGCGCAGGTTGTTCTTGCATGAGCAGCGGGAACAGGAGGAGAGCGAGGAGCGGTTGGTGTGTGATGAAGAAACATCTTCTCAACGGAGCCGAGCGCCGATGAAGGTAGCTGAAACGTCTTGGAACTCACGTGAGACGCTGCTCAGTTCGTTTGCTGCAGTTGGCTCGTTGTCGAAACTAAGTGCCTGTCCGATTTTCTATTTTCTTTATCTCCTCCAGCCTCGGACGACGACGGGCAACGAGACGAGAAGGGAACGCGCTTAGTCCAACAACAACAACAACACCACCACCAAACGAACCCTGACTGTACCGCTTTCATCTTTAAACCCGAGACTCGAGGAAGAAGACTAGATTCTACTTCTGCTGATGGCGATGATGATAACGATTTCGATGTCGCGTCAGACGGCGATAGTCGAGCGTCAGTTGCGCAGTTATTCGCTGATCCGGGGCCATAGGTGCTCAATCTATTCGCGAGTGCCCCCCAGGAATGTGACGGCTTCCAAGAGGGTGGTTCGAGAGAAACCACCGAGCAACTTTAATCAATCATAATATAAATTAACTCCTTTCTCGTTATGTCTCTAATTCTCAGAAGTTCCAATTGATATATGGACATATCTGATTTTAAAGCACACGAAGAGTAGGAACAACAGAAGACTATTAAAGTATTTCAATAGAGTTTAGGCTAACACATCTGCTACCGATAACCAGAATATTGCAATAACGTAGCACTGATAACGAGCACCGCGGGATGCTCGTTTACTTGCAGTATGTCTGCAAAAATCAGTTTCAACATGTTTCACAGTATGACCTGAAGGGCATCATTAATGGCCTACCCTTGCTAAGTGCCTGAGTATCTACGAGAATCATTCGTCAGGATACCGAATGTCGCCTAAGAGCAGTTGAATTTCAGGTTTAAGATTAAACAAGCGCAAGTCGTCCATTTAAATATATGACAAGGCGGATGAACAGGGACCCTCCTGATTCGAAAAATGGACTAGTTGGTCAACCCCCGAATTAGAATCTCGAATAAAAGTCAGTAAGTGTGTATTTAATAAAATAACAGAAGTGCCAACTTCATCTAGAGAATGAAGAAATGTTAACAACAAATTTCACCCACAACATCATTGAATTTTACCATCCTAATTAATGGCTGTTCGAGCAATGTGAGGTGCACGCTGCCGTTAATTTAACGGTCGAATCGTTACGTGTAAATATTCATTGTTGGACTACACCTCGGACCTAGTAGTCTTTGCATCTTTGTCACTAAAATATACATGATTGTATACCATTCCTCACACTAGGGATTGACCATTTTAGGTGCAAGCAAAATCCAAAACACAGTTTTGAGATACTAAAGCTTATTGACGTTATTTCACAAGCTGTGTAAAGAGAAATGTAATGAATATGAATGAATATTGAAGCAATAACGTAATAGCTATGTCTAGTTGAATAATCTAGATCACCTGCCTTTCCACTTAGGAAAAATTATCGATCACTTTCTCTCTCCCCTGCTTCAACGGTATATCTACTTCCTAGCTAAAAAATTGCACCTCTCCTAACTGTAAATTCACTTCTCTACAGTTTATAATTCATGTCTTGTAGTTTTCCATTTCAAAGGGAAATGACCACTCTTCAATACACACCGTCCATGCCACACACATATATGACACGTCGAGATCTCTGGATTTTTCAAGTCGTGAAAACAATCGGGTCGGCAGATTTACGTGCCTAGCACTTAGTGGAGGTATCAATAGTCACCAACATGATATTACAGCTATTCAAATACTGGAAATACGTTATTAAGACATCCTCTTTGTATGTCCGCAATAAAATCACTCAAACGTTTACAACGTGAACATCATATATAAGACCAGTTATCAATTTCATAATCATCATTCGAAAGAGCCAGATTCCATCACAAAATCGATGTTATTTGCGATTTCTTTTCGATCTCGTTGGTGCAACCAACGCCGA
The DNA here is from genome assembly GCA_019614645.1 of Stratiolaelaps scimitus. NCBI lineage: Eukaryota > Metazoa > Arthropoda > Arachnida > Mesostigmata > Laelapidae > Stratiolaelaps > Stratiolaelaps scimitus. The sequence continues at coordinate 200,061 of JABWDB010000016.1, forward strand.
TACGTCTCGATACGGAGTACGAAACGTTCGCACTGCACCCTCTCCAAAGATACCCAAACTGGTACCGTGCGGGGGTGACTAAAATCGAGACAGCGAGGATGTGACCGGTCGGGGACAACCATAGCAACATGAATCCTACTTTGGTATCGACGCCGTGGGACTCTGATGTGTGTTCAGCTCCCCCATAGTGAGATGATGAGCGATACGAATAAACGAAGTGACCGACAAGCAAGCGACAAAAAGAAGAAGAGAGGATGCCACTCTGGGGGCTCCCGGACCACGGTGTAACAGGAATCGTCACCGAATAGACCGAAGCAGGATGAAAGCATCGTACTGTAAACCGCTATTAGTTCGTGACTCGCAGAGCCCATTTGACTCAGACAGATATGTGTTTAATTCGAGCTTAAGCGTAGTTGACCTTATTTGCTTGAAGGGCATCAGATTTGGAGTCAGAAATGGGTGATCGTGAAAGATCGTGCTGAAAATAAACAATAGAGGCTCCTTGACTATCTGAAAGAGGCAGGTCTTACCGAAGATGACTTTAGTCGTGATTAGCTTTTAATACATTTACTTGGTATCTGCGTGATATCGTTGATAGCCAAAATTGAGGTTAACTCACTGGAGGTCTCTAGCAAACTTGCTTACATTATTGCTTAGTTCCATTGTAGATTTGCTTAGACTTCAACATTTTCGACGGGCGAAATGTAAGTGCATATACTACATACAGGTACTTGGATTTGGTAAATTTTTGCCAACGCTTGGTGGAATGTAAGTACAGAGTTTAGGCGCTCTCCAGTAGATGAAAGTAATCAATGCAAAGTTATTTTTTAAACGTAGCAATCATTACTGTCCAGCTAAAAAGCCATCCAGTGTGAATTTTGGGATGATATTTGAATCACATCCAAAACTTCGCCTTTTTTATCTGTCACGACTTCAAATGTATGCACCTCTGCTAAACAATCTTTTGAGCATGAATAGTGGAAACACGTGAATCTAAGTTCGTTCCACGCCATTTTCATCCTGAATTAATATTTTCGAGTTCACAGAGAAAAGCAAAAAGCAACCCGACGATTCTACTCATCTTTCTTTCTCGAAAGCCAATCCATTACAGAAATGGTGTGGAAATGTTACATGCATTAAAGTAGCGCACTTTTCAATTTAAGTAGCGTATGAGTTAAGCATGGAATTATGATACCCAAAACGTCGAGAAAGGAACCGTATTTCAGGCAGACAAAATGATAAACGAACTGAAGCCTAGATATACGTGTCGGTTAAGGTTGACATTTGTCTAAACTGGCTATGCTGGAGCTTCGGAATTGCCACTTGTAGATCTGCTTTCTATTACGAAATATTAGCCGCGGAGGAAGAGATTGAAATAATCGATATTCATTGAGAAGTTCCTAATGCGTTCGTCCAGGCATGTAGATAATTACGGGGAGTATTTATTTATCTAAGCCATATGGAAAAATCCTTGTCCCGCCCCCCGGGTTTTACCGTTATGAATTTCTAAAGAGGTGAAGTTTTGCTTAAGCCACCTTGATAGTTACGCCAGGAGTTAGGCGTTCCCGAAATTGAAACAGGCACCTCCAGACTGGTCACACATAAGGCATGATGACCTGACGGAATCCATAACGAATACATATTAGGAGGAATGCCCTCTCTCACACAACAATCTTGTTCAACGCATGCTTGAGGGAGTTTGGTGCCGGATTAAGGATTATCGTCCTAAACAAATTGGCCGAACTAGGTGTACGGACGACATTATTAGAACTGATCTACTGCAAAAGAACAAGACAATCAGCAACTATGGAGTGACAAAAAGGCATGGTGTTCACCATACCACGGGATTCGCAAAAGATGATAACCGAAGTCCTTCGCTGTTCTCGCTCTTAAGCAGCGACCTTCACGAAAGGTAGTGACACGCACACAGGTCACTACTTTTCAGAATCTCATTTATGTCACTGTACTACTGTACGGGGCGGTAATTGCAAGGACGCCGTCGAAAAGCTCGAAAGTCATTCAAAATTATGCACTTCGAGTTGTACGGGACTTTCAGCATTGATTCAGATCCGTTCCGTGCGTCCGTCCCCAACACGGAATTCTCTGTGTCCAGGCCTTGGACTTGAAATACTGGACTTTGACTAACGTTTTTAAGTGGTCGTATGGGCACACTACCAATGGGCTCTGTTTTTGACTGGCATAGCAAATGACCTGTGAATGGTTATACATATAGCCGGGCTGTAAAACTAATAGCGAGATTAATGGTAAAGTTTCATTAACGTGCGGCAAGTTACGCTAGAACGAAGCTCGTTGAAAGACGGCAGAACATAGAGGACTGTCCATACTTTGACATGCCTATTAATTAATAACTTGGTAATATGTGTAAACACTAAAATATAACCATCCAGAATACGTGAAGTATGCGTATTATATTTATTATTATTGTACAGGGATATGCTGCTAACAGTGGAAACGGCATGTTGGATTTACGCCGTAACCCCTCAATCGGCATTTCTAACACAAACACTAGGTACATAAATTTGTCTTGTCTTACTTCGAACAAATGAGGTTGTTATCGTTCAATACTTCACTTCACAAATTTAAAGTTGTTAATAATGATTAATACGTCGCTATCCATAATTCTATCCTCTGTGGCGTTCACTCTTGCAATCATCATTACATACTTGTACACTGCGTATATTCATTCATGTGGCAAACACGTGTCCTGCCTAAACCTTTCGTCTCTTTATATGGTAGTATGCCTAATGACAAAAAATTACATCCTGCTTATTGAAGAATCCGCTCCATACTGGTACCGGTTTGGAGGAAGTGTCCATCGTTGTCGCAGCTGGCTAGGAGGCTGCAGGACGCACGCTTGATATTGACAACCAGATGGACATACACTTCGCGCGTAATAGAAATGTACAGTCCATGATTTCACCCGATGTCAGCCTAATGTAAGCGGCGGACACTAGCAAATATTGGAAATAATAGAAAATTGTTCATTGTGCATCCTAGTGGGTGACGGTAAAGTAACACATTTTTGAGACCACTGTTACAACGACTGTTAAGGTGTAGTATACAATTTTAGGGAGCGATCCTGACTGACAGATGCGATAAACGAGGCATGCACACCGAAGCGTACACCGGTCGCGGCGGCTGTGTGTTCCTGGAAGACGTTAATTAACTCCCATTGTTTGCTTAAATAGACGCGGACGTCCTGTCCCGCAACAGCTAGATACTGTCCACTCTGATCGAAAGTGAGATCGTTGACGGCGAACCCGTCATCCAGCTGGAGCGTCTTGATGTTCTTTAGTTTACGAAGATCCCAGATCTTCACAGTGGCATCTTCTGCGGATGTGGCCAAATAGTATCCATTCTCGGAGAAGGCAATCGCTGTAATTGGACCCCAATGCCCCGGGAAATTAGCGACATTCTGTCGCTCTTTTAGATCCCAAATCTTGATGAGTGAATCTGATGTTCCCGTCCCGAAGATCAAACCGTCTGGATGAAACTGCGCAGCTGTGAGCGAGTGTGCGTCGACAGCTTGGTTATCGGCGGCTTTCGCCAGCACTTTTCCAGTGCGAATGTCACTGAAGGCCCAATGATCGTCTGTAGCCGTTGTGAGAACATAGTCTCCTGTGGCGTGAAGCGACAGCCCCGATATTGGTCCGTCGTGTGGTCGGATCAATTGAATGGTCTGCGAGGTGCCGAGATGCCACACACGAACCGCCGTATCAGGGCTAGCCGTGATCACATGTTCGCCATCGGGATGGAAAATCGTGTGGGTCACCTATGGCGAAAATAAATAGGCTCCATTAGACAAACGCTTCAAATTCTGGAGAATTACCAACAACAAGGATATTTTTCGTAACAAATGATGGCAGTGTTGATACGTACCTATTATGTTTTCCCAAGAAGAAAACAGGAATAGCACCAGAAATGATACGTAGAATAATAAGTAGTAATTAATGTTGCATAAATAATCAGTCATCACCGAGGACGAAGCACTAATCATCGCTATATGAAAACCTTCACAACAAACACCATTGCTATGATTGCAGACTGACCCAACGAAGATGTAAATACATTATTATATTATTATTAGTATGAAACACCAACCTTTTTCTGATGTCCCTTTAGTACCGTGACGATCTGCTGTGAATCTTTGTTATAAACTACGGCATGTTTGTCGTTGCCTCCGGTCACCAGACGCGAGCTGTCCTTAGGATTAATATCTAGTGCAAGAATACCGGGCGTCGATGACAGGTGAAGCGACGTCTGGGTGTCTTTTGTCCTAAATGCCTTAACAGTTTCTAGCTTTGTTAACTCTTCTGGAACATTGCGGCCGCGCTTCTTACGTTCCGCAGTAAGAACTGTAGCACGGTCTTGTAATTTCTGAGGAAATCCGCAAAGAAAATAAAACCAGTTTTAGGGGTATTGCAGAGTATTTTTTCAACGACGAAAATCAAGAAATCAATAAATATAGGGTGTCGAGAACGAACACCAAAGTTGTCGCCAAATATAGCACGAAACCACCGATGGCGTTATCCGCCGATGTCGTCAACGGCCAGTGTTCCAGCATAGTATCACAAAACATGGCCGTGCGCTATTGACATAACCATTCTGTTGAGCGTCAGCATGATGGCGGGAGGCACCGATAGAATCGCACTCGGACATCATCCCTTTTCTCTAGGCCACATAATCCATCTAGTTACAATCAACAATGACAATTGTGTGTTTGTACAAGTTAACGTATTCAAGGTGAGCTTAGCTGCTCAGTTTACCTGGATGACTTCAGGTCCCATGCCGACGACCTCATCCTTGCCTCCGGTGGCGGCGGCGGCAGCCGGCGCTGCAGTGGGCGTCTCAGCCATCTTGCTGTTCTCCTGTACCTCCTGTATGTGCTGGGGCTGAGCAGCAGCTTGTGGTTTGAGTGTGGCCAAAGCTTCTCGAGCGGCCGTGACTTCTTTAGTGAGACGGGCAATCACACGACAGGCAGCGTCATGCTGGTACAAAGCATGCGACAGCTCCTGGCGAGCTGTGTGCAGTTGCTGTCGCAGTGAGAAGCTGTTCAACATCACCGCGTCCCATTCATCCTGAACGATGAACATCGATGGTGAAGAATACATTAATTTGTTTTAGTCACTTAACTTGAAGGTTTACTTAAAGTAAGGCACTTTATGAATCTCGTTCATTGAATGCATTGAAAAACATGGGTATCGTAGATGGTAATTGGTAGCCAATGATTAGTGGCTTATGTAATTATTGGAGTTATACATTATATATTACATAAGTAACGCAATATGAAGAGTAAGTAGATGTCATTTCTATTTAGCAACAATATAATCATCATCATCATTATAGATGGTACTAAGTAGATATATTACAGCAGATTTCGGCTACAACTTGCAGGAGTCATTATAAAAATTGTTGTACTTGCTAGCTAACCTGGAGTGCTTTAAGTATGGCAGGGATGCTCGTGAGTGTTGGCGGCCTCGGTTTGACAACTGGCGGCGTCTTCAGTTCAATCAGCTGTTCGGCGTTCATCTCCTGTTGGGTAACTGGATCACACCCATTCTCGGAGATGTACTTGAGAATAAGTCGTTTCTCGAAGACTGAGCCAGACAACGGCGATACGACGGGGCACTCCGGCGCCTCGTTGCTGATAGCGCACACCAGCGCCATCGTCAGTCTTTCCGACTGGGCTGTGCGCAGACGCTATCGGTTGTCAATTTAGTTCCTCACTAGTTGCCTAAAGTAAATTAGAGACGGCCCAGGTATTAATTTTCGTCTGAAAAAAGAGGCACGGAGATGGTCGCTCGTGAGAGCGTCACTGAGGAAACAAGAGAGTCACTGATGATGCCATATCCAAGCAGGCCCGCGCAGCAGTTTGTAATGTTACCGTTCGTCAACATTATCTTAACGTATGGTGTAAGATCTTCCACATCGTCAAGGCAGCGTGCCACTGAAACTCGAGTCTCAGCACGAGAAGTATCGTTTGAGCGTTGGTGTTCAAGTCAATTGATTGGTTGTTGCCATTTCCCATCGGAGCGATCGGAGGTCAAAAACAGACTGAGGGGAGGGAGAAACGGGTAGAAATTGATGCTAGCTCCTCCAAGGTGGTTAAACCACGAAGTCAACTTGATTTCGATGGAATGTGAAGTGGAATTATTATCAAAAGAATTTCCACCAAAAGATATCCACCTTAGACCGACGAGCACGAAAATTAATGTGCTTGACTGTCGAGTGGAACGACCTGAAGCCATCTCACGGGCCGATCAAAAAACTTTTCCTGTTACTAACACAGCTTGTCTATTAGCAGGCTACTCTGGTAGTTACATAGAGATGGCTACGCACGTCAAGTCAACGTTAAGTTCTAAAACTTAATGGAAAAACATATACAGCCACATCAGCCTCAGTGGTAGTTGTAACGCTCGCACGTTCAAATGCACTTACTCCTAGTTCATGGAGAAAGTGAATATAAAAAAAAATAATACTGTACCTAAAAGATATGTTTCTAGACTAAATATTAAATTCTGCTACCTTCATTTTCTGTATTATCCACTGTTATACCACTGAAAGAAAGCGTACCTTCTTATGACCAGTTTTGATGGCCTTGAATGGATTGCAATATACTATGATACCTCAACTCTCGATATGCAAACATGAAGCTCGTATGTACACAATATCAGCATGCCGTCAAATGGTTGTAGTCTACAGGGACATTCGTAATTAACAACCTGAAAATGAAACATTCTTTAAAATCCCAAGGTTTAATCAATAGATGAATGTCATGACAGCCAAAGCACGAACAAGCGATCAAAGAGAGAATGTTTTTGTCTGCAGTTTGAGCTTTAGTTGAACCCTCCCCCAAAATAGCATGGCATGCTGAACCGGCGTCATATTACCCTGTCCAATTCATGGACTTTACGTTGAACATTTGCTGGAGTAAAAAGCCTTGACGACATAGATTACTTGGGAAAATTCACAGCGTGCAGCTGTTATACCAGCAGGCTGTTATTGCATTGAAGTCTATAGCAAAATTTACGACAACGCCGTTGCATTATCAACGATACACAAACAACAATTCGAAACGCCGGTCGATTAGGCTTGGGCGTGTGGGACCGCCTTTTGACGAGAGGTTTGATACAAAATGTTGTTATTTTACCTTGACAAGACCCACGAGATCTACCCCTCACATTTGACACTGCCTACTTACTTAGTTGAGGTGAAGAACAAGGTAAAATTTGAAAAAATATGACGTGTACTGTCTAGTTACAACAACGCGCCCTCGATGAGTACTGATCGAAAACAGTGGGCGATCCAGCTTACGCCGATACGAGGTGCGTGGCGCGAAAATTGAATCCCCGCACATGTTGGTCTTCGAAGGTCTCGTAAGCAGCGTGATACAGGCATCATTTTTAGCGCCTTCCTATGCCAAAGTGATGTACTGACTATTTGCTAACTAATTCTCTGCGAATTTCGAAGGCATCAGAAGAATTTATTCACTCAGAATGATTTGCAAGTACACGCCTCAGAATAAAATCTAAAAACTCATGGGCAACTGACTTTACAGGAAACTCAGTTGTCACTCCAGTTGAAGGACTCTTATTCGCTAATCAAGAGATAATAATAAATGCTACTGAAGATCAATATTCGTCTCTGTCCAACTAGTGATATGTTTTGATATAAAATCATAAGGCATGCCGTAAACACAAAAGTTGCGAGAATACAGTACCAAACGTATACAGTAGGCGACTAACGTATACCATTAAATTAACTTAATTGAACAGATTGAATATTTATTTGAATCATAAAATGTACGGATTTCTACATAAGCATACGCGCTAATATCGGACTCCGTATCGGAAACTTAGGAATTAGTATGGATAAGAATGGTGTAAGGCACATTTGGTAAACGATATATCCATATTTTATGTATGGGCATGTTGGTTGATTTTTACATTCGAGTACGTGAAACACAAATTAAATTGAGTAGATCTTTTCGAACTACGTTTATCCTCTTGTTGTTAGTCACCATGCTCAAACAGACTATAGATATTGAGTAGAAATAAATACTAGAAAATCCATCCAAATCGACACAAATCCATCCACCAACCTCCCATCTTCAAGCATTACCTTTCCGATTTGTTAAAATGCATCGGAACAGAGCTCCGACGACAACTTCAAGCATAGTAACATACGTAGGAGTAACAACAACTGTGGTAGACTATTAACACAAATTGAAGAACTACAATAGACGATCTAACCAAAAAAATATTAACAAACAAAAGCATGGGCAAGGTCACAATGACATCAGCTTCGGAAAGATTATTTATATAGGCTGCGAATACAGACAAGGTTGCGTGGTCAGCATTCATCAATAGCCACTTGGGCCATGACGAGTCCCTAATTCGGCGAAACTGGGTGAGAAGCCCCACACAGTGATGACATCTAAGTGGCCGATGATCGCTATAGCTTATGCAGTCACCAAAAACACTGACGGGCTCAATCAGTATGTTGGTTGATGGCCGCAGTTGTGTTCATCCGTCAGCTTTAAACAAAGAGGCAATGCGATAATAAGCGATAATAGACAGCTATCCTGTCGCATCCGCAGGCTCACAGCCACCAAGAGTATACGAAATGCAACACTGTCAATACGGCCGCAATTCGCGTCGTAACGGGACATAACATCAGCAGCAACAGCACCTGAGAGAGGCAACTATGTTTGACGACAAAACGACCTTCGTCAGGCTTGCTGGGCAGTGGTCACACATTGTTGTTGTGTACATCATCACAATTTCAGGCTTTCAAATGACTGAGAGTGAAAGCGATGATATAACGTGAACTAATCGATGATTATGATGAGTATCATTATGATGAGTAGCTGCTGACAATGACTGAGCCACTGCGTAATTGTACAACTGTCTTACGAGCATGCACACGTTGCCATTTGAAACAAAACGTCTAATATAGACGGCATTTATTGAAGCTAACCAATTTATTGTTTGGGACCAGGGTCCACCTTCTACAAATGACTCCCAAACCCACATCACGAATGGGTTTGCATAGTACAATGTGATATTGCTGCATACTTCAACTTCGATACACGCTATCATCTATTCTAGACTATGGAGTCACTATGGCTGAAATCATCGAACTCTGTTTGAGCAACTGGTGAGACAGGTTGTCTCGCTGGACAAAGCCACTCTACGGCCGATCCAACGCACCACAACGGAGGAGACTGGACCACATCACTCTACCGGTCGGCAGGAGCTACTGCTGCTGGTATTAAGCTCCAACAAGCGCACTTAGCATGATCGGCTGCCTCAGCATCCGATGCAGGGAAAGAGAGGCTTGGAGGAGCCAGAATACCGTGCCGGGGCGAATATCCAATGCGGTGTTTACAGCGACAGGAGTGGTTGTCTCCCATGGTTTACCACCAACACGATCGTGGCAATGTTTTGAGCATATCGAAGTATCGAGTATAGTAATCTGTGAATAGTACCGCTCATTGTGTTCACTGGTAGATGTTTGTGAGCTCTGTACCGAACAGAAAAAGCACCAGTAGTAGCAGTGGTGGTGGTGGTGATGCCTGTAGTTACTAATCGTGTTTCAACGGCGGGAAACAATTCCAAAGCGTTGGATTAGACTGACTAGCTGTTGAAGGAGGTATATACATAGGTCAGGTAGGTCGCCCTCAGGTGCCCCTAGGTGTCATAAAAACTTAGTTATACAAATCTATTCAGCCATGAAATATCGTGTACAAATATATCTATTTTCTATAGATTATTATTATGCTAAAGATGTAGTCACAATAGAATGCCATAGAACAAAAAAGTAGATAACAAAAAAAATTACTTTGTAAATTAATATCACAAATATGAACGCACAGGCCCATATTTGTGACACCCATACCGAGTTCTGCATGAGTCGATGCCTAATAATTGCTCTATGCAAATGTGCCTCAGCGATCCTAATATCAGAGGATTAACATGAGTTTAATTAATCTACAAAGTGTAAATAATTATAAGATTTTACATTAGCGACACAGACACACACACATACATATAAAACAGTATTCGCTGATGATTGCCATACACGAAGCTATACTTGCCAATGTTTCTCATTTGATTGACATGCATCGTATCAATTTTATTGGCACCTGGTCGATCAGGTCCCAACATGATACACTGATGTTACAAGGCGATATTTCAATTCCCAGTGAACTTTCTTGAGTTGGGTGCAAAGCCACCCGCACATCGGCCTTCCACATTCGAAAAACGGTTACGGAAATCATTACCATAGTATTGGAAGGTTCTATTGTACTTCACAAATAACATAATCGAAACTATTAGATTTCAGTAAATGTTAATTTAGTAGCACGGCCTCCATCTAAAGATGATGCCAAATAATAACAAGGCACGTTATCTGTCAGCGGTCTTAAATATTATCAGGTGAGGAATTGTCACGTTAGGAGAATCTAGTTCTCCCGACTACTTGAGACACATATACACGCATAGAAATATGGCGCCTTAGCTGGGGACGTTTCAGCAGCTAAGGCCCAGTTCCTGGCTCGATGTCAAGTCCCGGCGGAATGAGTGATAAATTACATATTTGCGTATGGCCAACGAATAACACCGTCATCATCATCATCATCACCTAGTCATCTGTAGAAATGATAAGAATACACCGAACAGAAAAAATATCCCCTAGTAGATGACTGCTGTCTCTGTCCGTACTCGCCAATCAAATTTGGGAGAACTACCGTGAAGGAACCACCGTTCATTGCCACCATTAACAACTATTAATAATATTTTCTATATAGATTGTATTTGTGTTGTTGTCAGTCCACTGCCATCTATGAGGAAGCAATTCATTTCTGTGTATCTGACGTCACTTAGTACCTCTGAGCCATTCGTAGATTTCCTATATATCTTCCCCTTTACCATTTTTGTGGCTGACATATTGCCACAGCGAAGTGCCACCGAACTGCCGTCAAATGAGCGTCATGCTCACCGACTGCACCATTGTGCTTTTAAAAGAGAAAATCGCTTAGTGGCCTGCCTGTTGACAGTTCGTAACGGCTATTGGCCGAATCGTTGTGTGAAAATCAAACACAAACTTTGAAAGACCAGCGCGTGTGAAACATTGTCACTTACGTCACGAGAAACTATGTTAGGTTCACCTTTCGTACACGATATAGATTATTATGTGTCGTGAGCGATATTGTGAACGCCTCCTGCAGTTGCGTGGTGGATGCAAACATCTCAGTTGAGGGTGAATTATGCCGGTCGAGTGCGTCAAGACCGTTTCGTCGCCTCCCTTGTGACTTTGTGCTCGGTCAACTGGCTAAATCAGCTGGTCAACGGTCTAGAGCTGGCGTGTTTTTAACGTACAACTATAGTTAAATATTGTTAACAACCACATCGTGTATATTTTGATATGTAAGGTGACGACAACCACCGTACGAAGCAGATAGCTCTGTGCACACAGTGTACACAGTTCTATCGCGCAGTGGTATGAGGATTCGATTGGATGAGATTATCATAAGAAGTACGGTTGTTCGACCCGGTGACTACAACTGATACAACGCTATTTACAATTATGGCAATCATAGAATTTCTTTCGAGCTCTATACATTTGCCGAGTTCTAGCAAGATACTATTTTCTCATCACGACATGATATGATACAACATCGGGACGGGCGGGAAAGAGACACTAAGTTTTGCGACACTTACAGTTACAGTCAATGGCGTGCTACCAATAGCACCTCCTTGAATGAGGAGAATATCCTTCGAATGTTAGTATAATATTAATATATTTACTACGACATTTTGTCTGGCCAAAATGTCGTAGTTGTTATGGAGATTCGACAGCCTTTGATAATTGTTATATCGACGCTGAATAAGGTTTGATATTAATTTTTCCCTCCGCGTTCGCACTATGTTCACTATTGCTATTTATAATTGACTGCTACCATAAATTCAAGCTAAAAGGAAACAAAAAAAGCAATTCAAAAAAAGCTAAGAAGCAATTCACCATAAGATGCCGGCCTGTACATGTATACCAATCTATTCGCTCGAAAATGACAGACACGTCGAGATAACCAGAGACGTGCATTTGCCACCACAGTGGGCAGTAGTAAGCCGCTAAGGACTTTATCCACTGCTCATTCAGTAGCGGAAGACTTACATGAACTTGCTAACATTCAGGTTGTCTCCTTTTAAGGATATTGCTCCATTGACATTATATTTCTTCAATTCGCCAGAGTTGAGCTCAGCTTGCAAAGTCGATATTCTTCTTCAGCAAACATTTTGTGCTAAGTTTCAATTGTTTTACCGACTGAGTCTAGCACTCTAACACACATAAGCCTTGCTGTGTATGCTGTCTCGTTTAGTCTGGGACAGCGTAAAGCTCCGACTAGAGTTAGCAAAGATGTATTAAGTGTATTGCTGTATTGTGTCGCATCTCGTATGCCGTTGATGTTTCCAGCAGAATGGTGGCTGATTCCGTCGTCGACCCGCATTCGGCGATAAGGGCGCTCAGTGAGCTGCCGGAATGTGCCCATACGCTCTGGGTTCAACGTGCGCCAAGCAAAATGCAGACGGCGCTGAGTTCTGCGGCCGAGAAAATTGGAATTTCTGAGAAGTACCTAGTCTGTGAGTTAAAGTGTTTAGAAATCGAGTCGTTGTCTATTCTGGTGTCTTAAACAACGTCGTTTATTCGAACTAATTATTTTCCACAAGATTACCCTTAATTCAACGTTGTACCAGTACACAACATCGTCCCACGTATCACCGTAGTAATTCGTCAATTTTCTAATCATCAAGGTATCGTCGGTATGGTCATCCTTTACATTTTGGCCGGCAAAGGAACCGACCTATTCTATCGGATTCTCTCTACGTCGTATCCGGCGTATTCGTCATTCAAAGCTCTCGAGTCAGTTGGTACAGACAATGAGCTTCGTTTTCCAGTGCGGCGTTGGCTAATGTACTGGGTTGTGTTTGGGACCCTTGGCGTGGCCGATTTTCTTCTGCCGGTATTCGTGGCCAGGATCACCTCTTTTTGGCTTATTAAGGTTTGCTTCATGATCACTTGAAATTGTCTTCGTATGTTCTAAGCATAATCATTAAAAAATCTACGTAAACATTAAATTTTTATGATTTACGACAGACATAATAGATAAATGCACTTGAACTCGAAGGGGTGTAGCATACCCATTTCTCGGAGACATGATTACCGTGAAAATGATTGGTTACAGAGTATATTGGTACTGTGGTGCATGGTGCCAGTGGAGCCAAATGGATCTGAAGTGATATATCAGACAATTCTTGCTTCGCGCTTCAAGACGTTGCAGGGATACTTCAATAGATACTCAGTGAGTGCTTATGCATGCGCGTTAATTCTCGTACTCAGATGATTTCTTATAGCACATTTAGCTAACATCACAATCCGACTAACGAGTAACTTATTATTATGTATTTATTTACTATGTATATTGTAACATGTGGGTCTTTACGAAGCTACCTGGCAGAAAGTATTTGATTCGTTGATTCCTTATGCGTTCAACTCCTGAATGGTATACCGATGTTCGGAGATGCGTAATGCACCATTTTCCACACTTCAATTCAAGCTAATATGTTCCCCGCCCTCCAGCAAAGAGCAGACGGCCGCAATCTTAAACATGAAATTTATCCGCTCGTTTGATTAATGATTCCGTTTTACGTTGATTGATCTTTGACATTTACAGATACAGAGCAACGAGTAGAAGCTGAAGCGATATTCCAAGGCCAGCATACGAAGTGATACCGCCTTCAACCACAGGATGTCATGATCTTAAAAACGGATCTATTTTAAAATTGTATCTATTATATTATTGAAGACACCATTTATGTCAATTCCATTTACTCGACCGACCGACTATTCGGTCGAAAAGACACAAATTACGACTACACAATATTTACAAATACGGAATATGACAAAACCCAATGAAACCAATACATATATATATATATATATATCCATAAACAAAGTTTTGTATATCCAAATACTAGCTAGCTATAGAAGGAACACTGCTGATAGTGACAAAAACCAAAAATTCAAAAAAAAACCAGCACACAAAAAAAACAAGACCAATAATTAATAAACACACAATGTTGTTAAATCATCCAAAGATACCACTTTTATTGTCTTGGTTGGATTCTTCATCTCATCATCATCATCCTTTTCCTCGACATCATCATCGTCGTCGTCATTATGCAACCATTTTTTAGATTCGTTTTTCAGCAGCTTGTTGGTCGCAGCACCATGTGTCCAGCTATGTCTGCGTACGTGCGTCCGTCCATTTGTGTTGGTGTTTTTGTCAAATGTGTGTATCCGCGTTTCGTTTGGGTCGATGGAACTGCCAGTGTCTGACCTGTCTGTTGGTATGTCTCTCTTGCTTTCGATCTGTCTGCGGCTTTGATATTAAAATGAAAGTGTCATTTTGTCCTTCTCCTTGAACGATGATAGAATAGAATCAATGCCCTACAATCTTCGCCGTTTTTAGTGTTATCTCGACTTTTTTTCTTTCTAACTTTTTCAACACAGTTTCCTTTTTCCGTCTTCTCTTCTTCTTCCTGTGTATCACGCTTATCGATCTGGCCGTCTGTGTCGCTATCTGTGGGTGTATGGGTGGGTCAGTGAATGTATGTTTGTAAATAATTTTCAAATCGGCCTGCCACAACGACCCCACGGAGGTGGCCACTCAAAATGATTGCTGCTGTCCACAGGAATATGCCACTGCGACGCCATCTAGCTTAGTCTATTACCATATAAATATTATCACTGATGTTCATAGAAAGATAGAGATACGTTTAATTACCATGATCATAATTATCGTCGTACTAGCAGTATTAGTAGTGATAGAGAAATTGTTGTTGTTGCTGTTATTATCCTAGATTGAGTTGTGCCTACCTCCGTGGTGCTTAAAGTAAAACTTGCTTGTTGTATTGCACGAGGCAGGCCGAAATCACGAGCACGCGACCAGGCTGGTTGCTTGCTCTTCTGTTGCTGTTGTTTTAATTTATGTCGTCGTCGTCGTCATCATCATCACCGTCGTTTGGTTGGCTGGTGTTCTTCGTCCATCTCTATATGCTTGTCTATATATTTATATCACCATAATGTGAAATTTCTTATTTTCTGTCTACCACATACACGTTCATCATCCCATAGAGACGTCCTGTAATATAGTAATACATAATAATATATATATATATAACTAGAGGCGGCCATACAATGCAGCCTGCGGCCGATCATACTACAATATATATATATATATATATCCATTCCACCATTATCGTCGTCGTCGTCATCATCAGTGTTATCTTCCTCTTTTTCTTTTCTTCTTCCAGAGAAGTACCTTATCATCAATCAATCAATTAATTAATAATTATAATAATAATTGTAAGAGGAGTGTGCTTCCTGCTGTCTCATTATCAGCAGTCATAATCATCCTCATCATCATTAGTCGTTCATATCCTCCTCAATCGATCCTTTGTGTGTCCTGTATGTATTTATGCATATATGTATGTATGGTACATCGGATCGTATCATCCAACATGTTCCGCCTTATGTCATGTTGTTATGTTATGTAATGCATTGGATGTGTGTAGTTATATAATGTATTATTATTAGTATTGGTACGCGTGCCTAACCTTCTCTGTCAAATACACGTTCTCATCCCATCAACGTCGTTCACTACCACTCAACCTTATCACCCTATTTCAGTACTTTTGTTTACATATTAATCACTTTTCCCATAGCATCATCATCATCATCATAATCGGTAATTTATTTTACCACAGATGGACTCAACATCAGCAATAGCGACCACTACCCGTGTAGAATTGATTTCTTCGTAGGAGCGTCTTGTTTACAGTTGATCGAATATATTTTTATTCATTCCAATTCTTTGTTTCGAATCGAATGCTAATTTCTGATCAGTTGTTGATGTTGCTACTGCTGCTGCTGCCGCCGATGTCATTTATTGTGTGGTTTAGATGAGCTACCTTGTGCAACTACAATCTGCAGTCGTTGGCATCGTAGATTGGGGTGAGTCCGTTCATCTGTTTTTTGCTTGTGCACGTGCCTATCTATGTAAGCATACAGCTTCATCGTTCACGTAATCTTCCTTCATATTTTCTCGCCTCCCATTGTCGATGCTTCCAAAACCACAGCAGCACAGTTCAGTTTGATAATAGGATATACATACATGGAATAATTAATGCTAATGAATAATCATGGTAATAATATGACGCTAAATGTGTACATTATACAAAACGTAAAACGTATCGGCATTGAACAGTCTTTACTCTAATTGTGGATGTGATATTATGTAAGAATCCACTGATATAGAATATAGGTTTTTGTTTTATATATGTAGCTCGAACGACCCCCCAATCCCTAACCCTTTCGGTCTACTCAGTAACAATAATAACACTAATAGTAAAATAAATCAAACGATAATAATAATAATAATCATAATGGATATTATAATTAATAATAATAATGAGGGTAGTAATCCTAGTATAAACAGTGAACAAGAAATGACAGATGACAGCGGCCCTGAGCGCAGGCAGATAGAGGCCATATTCCCAATGTCTGATGTCTGCAATATTGATTATTACACCAAGTCCTGCCTGTTGAATTGTTTAGTACAGCCACAGTCGTTAACAAAATCTAATAAATCTATATAGAAATAATAGTTCATTTTCTGGCCACATTTGGGGACAACTGATCGAGATTGGTGTCAACCCAAAGCCAAATAGTGACCTAGCGAGACCCCATCCACAGATGCCCATTTGCTGTGTGTCCCTGTCCATGTGTTGTATCCAATATGTAAGGTCTGTGCGTCATTCACGTTGATCTTTGCAGCAGTTCATTTAAGTCGGCCTGTCTAATAGACCAATCCGATGGCCAATACTTCACCCGGACAAAAACAAGATATCCAACGATCTATTCACTAACCACTGATTCTCCGTTACGAGCCATCTACTCTTTTCATCGGATTAATTATAAGATTGATTATTATAAGAGCAATATGTCACTTGTTGTTTGTTGCTTTTGTCGCCTTTATTCATTATGATGCAATGATGAATGAGTTAGCTGACATAGTTGGTGTTTTTTGGGCATTCGACCCGCCAGCGCTGAGTAGCCTTATTCTGCGTATTGTCTGCCTCCATACGTACACACACCCTAACTATAATACATCGACCCTTTATTCGTTTCCTTTACTATTAATGCATCAGTCAATCAAACCTTCAATCTGGCTACACACAGAGCAGCAACCAAACATCGACGGACATGTGTGACCTATTTGCGTAGCCCATATGTATTTCTTTGATTCTCATTGTCGCTCGTACGATCAGGAAGTTATTTCCTCCTCTTTTTTTCGAGTTGTCATTATCCCTCGTGTGAAAGCGACGTTATCCTGATCTCACATTATCAGCAGGTGTGCCAATATTACCACCTGCCGTTATGTGTCCGGCGTTCAAGAACACATCCTCTCTCTCCTTCTCTCTCTCTCTCTCTCTCTCTCTCTCTCTCTCTCTCTCTCTCTCTCTCTCTTTCCCGAGTACTGTCACCACACTAAATACATACATGTACACAGATAAATAGATAATAGCTAGACAGAGGTTAGGGGTTATTCGTCAGATGAATGTGGACAAACACCGGACCGAGATAGAATTTGCCTGCTCATCTAGCCTAGTTATACTCACAGGTAGAAAACATCAGGCAGAGGGTACCATAGGCAGCTAACAACGGCACCTGGGGAAGCCTGATCAGAATTCATCAAACAGACATTTAAACACATTATCGAACGGACATTATCGAATTCGTTACGTCGTATACATATATATTATATTATCTATATTTCATGTCGTTTTACTGTTTTAATGAAGAAAATCATCACCACTTTTGGCCAGGATAGGATAAGCTGTTTCCGGGAGTTTTCATAGTAGTCTGGTTAGCGACCGGCCTTTTGCGAGTGCATGTTGACGATCGACTAACCTCTCAACAACACAGCAACTCATCTTGTCGGCAAACGTTTCTTACAAGCCAATCCAGCAAAGCCAAGCGTGGTTGGTACAGGTTACTAGAGCAACCTTTACTCATTAATTTATTAGACACTGCTTCGGGAATTATACATTTGTTCCTTTCTACACATATGTCGAATATAAGCTCCTGCGCTCCGCTAGTCCGATGTAATTGTTTCTGTTGTTCGGCCTACCTGCCAGCGTGTCGGATCATCATATCCCCCATTACCATTGGTCCTCGGCGCACACGAGATAATCATAATAATAACTGGTGCATGATCTGTGATGAATGGGCGATCACAAACGGATCTAATGTGGTGTAGTACATTTAGCATTACGACAGTAGGCGGCTTCATTTTTGAGAACTAATACCCCCCACACGCATTCACACACAGACACGCACAAAGGCTTTACTTGTTTAATCATCACCAGCATCATCGTTGTCATAGTCCAATTAATTATAGTATTTATTAGCAACATAGTCGTCCGATCATACGTATACTTGTTGAAGTATCGCGCAAGGCGACAGACTAATGTCGTGTGAAAGTAAATGTGATATATCACTAAGTGATGATTGAGGTCAATTAAATTTCATCAATTGATGTGTTTCTTTTAAAGGAATGGATTTCTTTTGATTTGAAATTCACCCAGCCAATATCGAGGCTAACCCACTTCATAAACCAGTTACTAAACAGCAAGTGGCATTAATATTCAGGCTAAGCACTTTTTTTTGTCTTGGTCAAATAGACATTCGCCTTTCGATGTGATAGCTGTAATAAAAGTTATAGCGATGACCTGTCCTATATTTAGCATTCGTATTATTATTATTATTATTATTATTATTGTTATTATCATTGTTGTGCATACTGCCAATTTCTGTTGATATTGGTGTCATTGTTGCTGCCGCGATCGTCGTTTATTTTCTGTTTTTGAATGTTGTTTCTTGTTATCGAAGAATGATATAATACCTCTTATCCTACATGCGTCAGTATCTCTCCTCTCTGGGTTTGTGCTGCTGCTCATCATGGTGATTTTCACCGTCATAATGCTAAAAATTATGAAAATAGTAATAATTGTTCTACACCAAAAGGAATTAATCACAGGTGTACAGCATTTTCTTTCCTTCCTTCGTTCCTTCCTTCCTTCCTTTCAATTCGATCTCTCCTCGTCCGCTTTTTCTATTTTCTCTTTCGCTCTGCACAGTTAGTCAGCTCTTAAATTCATAGACTTACGCGCTATAATGACCATTATAATGCTAATAATAAAAACAATAATTAACAAATAGTAAAGGCCAACAGACTGGAGAGATAGAGGGATTGATACACTGTGCTATAACTATATTTTATATAATAATAATAATAATTATTATTATTATTACTATCATTCATATGATTTGCTCGTTCACAAACTCACTCAGCAATCACCCCCTCAATGCAGATCAGTCAATAGTCCATCCATTCTTCAGTCATTCATTCACTTAAGAGATTGCTCTGAATTCAATTCAGCTGTTTTATTTTGTCTTCGTTATTATTGTTATAGTTACTGCTATTGTTGTTGTTGCTGTACGTTCGTCCGTCCGTGTTTATTTGTTGATGATGTTGTCGTGCTGGTGGTGTTGTTTCTGTGGTCTATTTTCGCGTCTCCTATCGGCTGTCTACCGCACGCTTGCACTAAGTTTTATTGTCTTCCAATTCTCCTCTGTTGAGATGTCGCTCCTACGAGATAATTAATCAGGGCATCAACTGTGAGACTTAGCTGCTAGCCAAAACGAGTCCATATCATCGTAATCATCAGCGTTAATTACCATTATCTGAATTAATGAATTAGTAGTTTCGGAATGAATGGACCACCATGTCTGTTCAAGTATCTCATCTTGACATCCCTGACATCGTTGACGGATCACGGGAACAGAACAATAGGAAATGAGGAAGAAATCTGGTGGAGAGAATTTAGAGAAGATCACTAAGGGGAGGAATGTATCTAATATTCAAAGATATTGTTACTCTTATGAGTCCACACTAATGTTTGTACAGGAGAAAGCCGGGAAGGGGGCGAGGAGCTTCGGGGTGTCAGAATCATGTTCAGGTGCTGGAAATCGGCTCATACAGATCACCACTTTGTTTCATTACCAGCAGCAGCAGCAGAGAGAAACGCCTACTTCCTTCATAATTATCATCCAATTCTTACATTATCATACTTGTGTACCATAATAATAATAATAATAATAGTGTAATAATAACTGGATCGCCTCGGCCACCATACATAGAACGCCATACAGTCGATCCTCGTCAATACCTCTCTCTCTCTTTCTCTCATCATCGTCATTATCGCCGCTTCATAACCATCCACATACACCACATTAATAATCATCATCCACTATCAGCATCATACTATATATCATATTCGTTAAGCAATATTCATTGCTACAGTATAATAATAATAATAGTAATTCACATGCACGCATTTGTTGTTGCTGCTTGTTATAGGTGTTGTTGTTAATGCTGTTTGTTGCTGTTGTTGTCGTCGCATTTGTTATTGTTTTTCTTTTGTTACATTACATATCTATTTGCAGGATTTTTGTTTAGTCCCCCCACGGCGGCTGGGGGCTGGGATCCCCCTTCGACTGGGAAATCATTCCACAGGACGATGACTTCAATCTGTGATCCCAGTCCGCCGTAGAGAACGCTTAAAAAGGCAACAGACAGTATTAACCATCCTCCTTGGGCGGCGTAAACCAGCCTGGAAATAATTAGACACAAAACAGCAACAAAACGACATCTTCTAAGAAAGCTTTTCTTTTTATTTTAATACAGCGTACGTTTATGAATATCATCTGACAGTTATTTGAATTAACTCGGCTCAATCACTCAAGAATATACGATTATGAATAGTTGAACTTGTTACACCGGAATACTTAAGCGTTTTCGCTCTGTTCTTTAGTTACTGAAGGATAATCATCTAAATTGACTGATCTTACCGTTCTTCTCGTGGATTTGGACGAGACTCTTGAAACTCTGTTGCGCCCTAGCAAGAGAGTACTGGCCTTTGTTACCTCCAAACTGAATACGCGCCTTGCCCTTGACCAAGGTGGCCGCAATTTGTAGAATAATTGCTTCTACCGTGTATGCCGAGCTCCAGCCCTGTTTCGTCAGAAGCTCCATACAGATGGCTCCACCTCCAAGGACGTAGCCGCCTGTTATAGCCGGCGTTACCACCCGGATAAATGGAGGTTCAAATGGATAGTTGTCCTGAAATGGTTACAGATCATTCCACACACATAAATATATCACAACTTTTCAGCAGATAAAAGGGTTGTAGTTGACAAAGTATGCTACTTACACAAAATATACTCGTTACGAAATTAATAAGGCCAAAGCGCTACTTGACAATCAAGCCGTTCTTAGGTAATTTGTCCGAAAGTTTTCCTGATGAATGAAGCTGAATCCAAATTTGGAACAGTTGCTTTTCACTGTTTTGATAAAAGCATGTACTCACACTTAAGAAAAATAAGATCGTGCACGTTCAAATATAATGAAATCTTTGCAATTTCATAGCAAAGTATCCCACAGTATCCTTCAATTGATACGTTGTAGATGCCACCATTCGTGTCTTCATTTACGACTACTCGACGATAGTTATGCCACCCCAACTAACAACGACTACAGCGAGTATCACAAGTTCAGGGAGTACCTTGAAGAGCATGTTGAGTAAAATGTGGTCCTTTCCTTCCTTCTCCCTGAGTATGTTCATGTCGGCGTGCAGCGGCGAGTCTGGGTCCACCCGGAGGAGCTTGACGTTCCATTCGTAGAGCGAGTCGTTGACAAGCTCGACGGCGAACACGCCGCGTTTATAGCTCTCGCTGCGGTACACCTCCTTGAGCTCCTTCATGAGTCGATCGGTCGCTTGAACAGAGCCCGATACTGAGCCTTTCAAGTAATCCTTGCGCTGATTCTGTCGCAGACGCTCCAGTGTTACCACGTGTTCAACAGATAGGCCGGCGACTGTAAAACGACATGTATACCAAACACGGACATACAGCGACAAAGGAAAAGGCGATGGAGGCCACGCGTTAATGAGAACTTGTGCTCGAGATATTCATTCATATATATATGACCTGTATGTGCGCGCAGTGGGCAAGGATTTGTTCTACCATGAAGTTGGATGACGTAAGGACAGAAGTTGGGAAACGGACTAACAGAATGTGATATAACTCTGACCTAGTCAAATTTCCCGGCTGACTCAGAGCTAACATTTCTCAAAACTCACGCGAACGAGTTTCGACGATGCCCGATGATGGCCAAATCTAAGGAGGCGTCACATTTAGAAGACCAGAGTTCGGCGCTACTGCCACATACATATGGATACATACATTCGCTTATTACTGCTGCTGCTGCTGTCACCTTTTTGTTACTGCCGCGCTCGTGTGTGCCCCATATACATTCGTACTTGACATATACCTCGTTCAGTATATCGTTTGAACGAAGAGGCGTTTAGGCAGTATCTTAGCTAAAGCGGCATACGCAAGCCTGTCACTCTCACTCAGATTCAAAGCTCTAGCTTTTATGTTGTCTGCCCACCTTCATCTTTGCTTTTGTCGGCGACGCTTTCTTCTTCCATCTCGATATGCATGTCCATATCTTCGAGATCTTCCTCATCGTCCGAGGGTGCGTCCGAGGGCGCGGAGGGGGGCGGCGATAGCAGGATAGAGGACGATGCCTGCTCCATTTTCTCCAGCTCGAGAGGCTCCGAAAACGAGTGCAACTTGCACAACTCTCGAACTAAGACGCGAACCTATATCCGTCCAGCAAGCAGCACACAACAACAACAACACCAGCACAAATACAGGACAAGAACGGGCACTGTTAATAAGGTGATCAAGCATACCCTAGCTGTCGCTAGTATTATCATTGTTATTAATACAATACAATAAACGACTCTAATAGAACAAAATGGGCGTTGACGTGACCATTGAAAGTGGCCGTCTCGCCAAAATATTGCAGCATTGTACAATACAATACAAATGGGAGTCGTAATACTGCGGTCTCATAAAACTTTATTGTATTTCGACTCTGCCGTTGGCGACCTTCTCAGTTACGAAAGCACTCACAGAAGAAACAGATAGTGAAGGGACATGCAGCTTTGAAATGTCCTAATGTAAAATAATCAAAATATTTCGTTGTATACTAGATAAGACTATTCGAATGAAATTCGTTAAAAGATCATTCTGATGTAATCAATATCTAAGTAAAGGATTAACTTACATTTATCGTCACAGTTAAAGCCATCATTAGCAAACTTTAGAAGCTATCTATTCTACAAAATTGTGAACACAACAGTAGCCGAATTAATTCAGACGAGGTGGACAGCGAGTTAGACTCTACAATAGTTGAACGAATCCTGTCTTTAAGAAACCCGATAACACTGTACCCACGATGTCGTTTGTCCAACTTCTCTTCGCACGTTCCAATTTACGAGTTCATAGAGGACAAGAATGAAAGGATAGATGGTCACATTCGGAGGCGTTTGCGTTCTACACTGCAACCTCGCAATAATGAGAGTGGAACGGGTTGAAGACCAAACATGATCTGTAGGTAGTCTGTTCCTCTGTTCAGCCGTTGGACTGATGGTACCCGTGTTTATTCGATGTGATATGAACTAAAACAACTCAGCGTAACGATGACTGGATGACACTGGTCGTCCAATTCAGCATCGTCGGAGAAGGACCAAATACAAGGAGTGCAATAGATCCACTTAGATCTGCGCTTTTCGGAAGAATAGATAGGCGTTTGTTATTGCCAACAGTTACCCAATCAAGTATTCAGATGTTTGCCTTTAGATTAGTTTTGTAATACGTTCAAACTTTCCATTGGATTGCAGCAACGAATACGCTCCCGCATTTCGACTTGTTAATAAAAGACACCCATTGTCTCCTTTTACGGTAATAAACAGCTCGCGCGTAGACAACCGAAGACATAGCATTTGCCATGGTGAGATCTTTCCCTGTTTTCGAGAGACCTGTGAGCAACCCTATTCCCTCAATCTTTGCCAACCCAAAACAAAGTCTAACAAACCTCGCTTGCCAAACTAGCTGTGTACTCTTCGCTCTACGCATTTGGCCCCGAGACTGTAGCAGTAACAGATAGTCTGGGAGCGGTTCTAGTTGGACGGCGTTCTGTGGATTCCTTCATCCATTCTATGTATGAAGTAAAAGCAAAATTGATTGTGAGCTCACTTGTGCTAGTATGTGGTTGTCTTTCCCTGACGTATTTGTCAGCATTTGAACGATGTTGGTAATGGCGGGTTCTTCGGTGTCGCTGAACCATACCGGCGGCGTTTGGGGATACGTTTCCTGTAAAAGGAAAAGTAAAACATGATAGTTAGCATAATCAGACGACATGAGCTGGGAAAAATGACGTGTCATATACATTTGTTGAATTAATTTCGTTACAATTCAACTAATTTTATCGAGAAGACCCGAAAAAATATAAATGTTTACCACGATCATATCCATACGTGTTCGATCTATCACCTAATCTATATTCGACATATTTGTATAATAATAATAATAATAGCCACTAACGCAAAACGGGATGATATTGGGTAAAAGCACGAAGGACGAGCTTCATAATAATTTGACGCGTTTTTTTCGTTGTTAACTGCGACCTATCGTTGATACTTGAGTTCGAATCTAGATCTTTCAACAAAAAATGTTCGTGTTATTGTTCAAATGCGAATCAGTATCTATAATATTTGTAATATTGTAATACTGTCCCTATTGTGAGACGCTGTTTGTGCGTGAAACACGGAAAATTATGGTCACCGCTCTATCTTGCTGGCCTTGAGCCAGGACATAATTTCATCGCTACGATGTGCCCTAGCATTGTCATCGAGCAGCCACACTCGGTGCTTCCTATTGCCATGCCAATTATTCATGAGTCCCTTGAAGAACTCGAGATATCGAGCCGAGTCGATTTTTTCTTTTGGAACCAAAATCTCGTAGTAGCAAATTCCGTTGAAATCCATGTCAAGTGCTACCATTTCTTTAGGCCGGTCCCCCATACAGGCTGACCCATGTCTCGTCCACTGCAACGGTATGCTCTAGACGACTCCTTTGCTGCCTATATATCTTCAAATTGGCTCGCGAACACTCCTCACGCATTTTCAGCTGGCCAGAACCGAGCTAGTGAGGGACCCATTTTGCACTTTTTTTCTGCATCCTCGGATTATTTTTAATTATTAGACGACATGTTTCACGAAGCACGCCAATTTCAGCCGACCAAGTCATCAATGATCAGGCTCTAGTTTGCTCAAAAGCTTTTTCGATTATATCGATCCGTATTCGCGAAGGGGTGGGCGCACTCGATGTTCATAATGTCCCAGTCACCTTGCCTAAACTGCGCACACCAACGGTACACCTGTGCTCGATTCAGGGCATTATGGCCGTGCACTCTAACCAACCTTCGACGGATTTCAACTGGACATTCTTCTCTTGAAACATAAACCCGGCACTTTTCTTCTGAGAACGCAAATCCGAGGGACCTGGTTTGCCGATTGCCATTTCGAACACCCAACGAAAGCCGAGTGCTAGCGGCTTTCGCGCCGCCTGCTTGCTAATTGTTGTGTCTCACTACCCGCTAGGAGTCTCACTACCCGATAGGAGTCTCATTATTTTTGGTCAGCCTAATATAGAAAGGGGCAGGTGTCTATGGCCGTCGATCCCTAGGGAGATTAATTAATCCGAGCTGAGGCCAAGCACTTCTCAGATCCGCTGATGCATGGAATGGCTCAAAGAACACTTCGCTTCACCAAGTTAAATGGCTCTGCTTTTCATATATAAATTGTTTTACACGGATTTCTATACTTTGTGTTCGAGTGGATATCAAATGGTAGTCGTATATATATATATATATATATATATATATATATGTAGTTCATTATTTATCTGTGTGATTCTTCCTCTATATAGCAAACTTTGATAATAGTTATCGTTGCATCATCATAAGACCAATTCGAACGTTTAAAATAGAAAACTCAAATCAATAAGAGAAAATCATCTATGTTCACAGGTGTGCTTCTTAGATAGAGACAGGTGGGATATAGTATCAGCGCAGAGTCCCAACGAAGATTTGGTCTCACCTGACAAATGCATGCAATATAAATTCATGTAGAGCTATTAATTTGAGTCACCTCTTTCATTACGTTCAATGTATATCATACATGAAAGCCAGAAGTATATCCTCTAACCACGTCTATATTGGTACTGATTTAATGAGAAAGCGAGAAGGAGTTTTCGAAAGCAAACGAACATCCTGAAGATCAAACGAGCTAACCTCACACAGAGTTAGTTCGCTCGTACAACTGTAGCAGGTTGTTGCATAGTTAAACTATAGCTTTATTAACACAAGACTTGCTCGTTCTTTCGACTGAACTGTTGACTCGACTGAACTATAATATTAAATTCCTTACGAGATTCTGAAGTGGATTGCAGATAAATGTCCTTCGGATTTGCCCACCGGAACCACATGCGACCAAGTGTCGGCATTTCGCTGACTTTTCTGTCGTTGAAAAATGACTAATTTTATCTTCGCCCTTTATGGGACGTTCCTCAAACATTCTAATCAAATGTTCAATAATAATAATAATAATAATAAGAGAGACAGCGCAGTAGGCGTATGATACACTGACCAGTGCTGTGAGAAACTAACACGCCTCGAGTCGAGCAGGTGGTATGACGATTAGCGCTAATGTATTATAATAGTTATTATCGCTTATTGCAGCAGCAGCAGCAGCAAAGAAACCGACTGTCTGAAATTCTGTTTGATTGATGACAAACTGAATTTCCGCATAGGGGACTAGCAGTGCTTACCAGGCGGATATACTGATCAGGGTATTGTTGAGGAAAGTTCAATGGAAGAAGGTTCAATGAACCAAGTCACAACAGCTTCAGAAATACTTTATGTCAATCTTTGCCTCTCTGATCACAGCAGCCTCCTTGCCCTAATCGCCGACGTAATTAGCTTTTAGCATTAGCAACAACGACATGGCAATGACGAACGCTCGATAAGACCATCTGATGGCAGGTCACTTCGTGATATTTCCTTCCAATAGAATGCAACTAAAGAGTGAACTGAATGAGTTTTCACAACAAGAGACATCGACGTTTCTAACTAGTCACAATTCACCTAGACTTTCATCCATTATTATCTCTTCCTCGCCCTTGACAACTAGTCACCGTTTGTAATGTTGGCGGACGTGCTAGATATTCTGCACGTAGTTATTTTCCAATAATACTTTCATTAGCTAGTAAAATCGTGAGCATATACCTAGGATAAAAAAAAGTTATGCCTTCCCTTTAAACATAATATTTGGCCAACAACGTTGGCCACTACAGCTGCGAGACGGTAGACAGATTCATTCGAGTGACAGGAAGGCTAACGCCAGCTGTATTTCCAACCAACGCCCTGATATTTTACAGCAATGGTCTGTAGTGGTGGTGGTGCTGGTGACGGTGGTAGCTACGACGCAATAGCAACCGAGCGGGTCACCGATGTCACAGACCTTAATGACAACAACAATAACATGTAACAGTTTCCGTAGAGTTTCGAATGAGTGAATGAATGAATACTGGGCAAATGAGAAATGGAGTCATGGTTTTCTGCCCTTCTTCAGCCTGAGTTCGATTCATAATGATTGAAATTAATGCCGGGCTTATGCATTTCTTTAGTGCTGCTCATTGAGCTCTGGAACATTACGTCACACAAATGAACAAATCGAACCCTTACAAACCCCAAGTCGCGTTCTATTATAACGCTCATGGATCTACCCAAAAAGGACACCGTTTAATGGTATAGCCTTTGAGCCGTGTTGACCATATTCTATGTTAGCAACAGCTAATTACCCTTTTACTTTAAATAACCAATATGGCCGACACTCAAATGGCCAACCTGAAGACATTTTGAACACAGGTCTATTGATATCATCATGGTCACCGTGGAAGTCTACCTTAGCTTTGTTTTTATTCTATCCCACACTACATCGTGGAGAAAGTGAAATACAAGAAAAATACATTTTGTAAATGGCATAATTCTTAGTCGGCCCAACAGTGCATTCATTTCAGTTAAGAGAAAAATATCGTCAAGCGGACAACTTCTCTTCAATGTGATCGATGAAGTTCATTTATGTTGTGCTGCACCTATACAAATGCGCTCTTATCTGATATATGCATATATATATATACATATATATACTAATAATTATACGTGACGATTGACTGGCGACTAGATACGCCTCAACAAGTGTGTCATCTCTCGAATGCTCCAATAACAATGATTTTATGTGGTTAGCTGACGTATAACCACATATTATACATTCGTGGTAACCTATGGCTAAGCAGCTTCGAATAATGCAAGTGGCCCAGCGACAGACATAACTAACTCGGAGCAAAATGACCATATGGGATTTAGGGGAAATCCTTTCCAAAAAGAGAATCGGCATTACATCATTTTATAGCAGTTGAGCAAAGTTACACGCGAGAAGTAAGTACTTGCTACTTCTATTAAAATATTCTTATTTTCGCTATGCTATCAACCTCAGCAACGAGAGCAGTAAGTTCATCGACTGCCAAAATTAACCCATACATATGTTCACCCATCTGTGACGAGGGAAACCAGAGGATATCAGTTACTACCAATGGACTACATTGTTCCTATGTGCTAGAACCACGACTATCATCAACCCCCAAGCAAAGGAATATCTTGGACAACTGATTCGGGATTATTCTATCCAAGTTCTTTTTTACTTCGATGTCAAAAGTTACGTGCCCGCTTGCCTCTTCGCTAAGATTTGATGGTGCGGCCACTACCCCGCAATAAATGATGGGACTGACCGGGCCATCGCTCTTTCTTCGACAAAGAACGACGAAGGGAAAACACGACTAGCGATTGAGAATTACGCCGAGGAGTTACTGCCACAGACCACTCCACAACGTGCGACGGTCCCGGGAGCTGGTGGCTGCAGCTGTGACGTCACTTCCGGATCTTCTTCAGCTTCAGTCAGCGGGGTCTATCAGTTGCAGCGCATTGCTTATGCGAGATATGACGAAAGTGGTACAAGAACAGTGAGGCACAGTCTGATGACATCGGCGCGGGTGGTAGTGGTATAATATAGATATTGCGGAAAAGTCATATTGAGAAACCTTCGAAG
Source organism: Stratiolaelaps scimitus (assembly GCA_019614645.1). Lineage (NCBI taxonomy): Eukaryota > Metazoa > Arthropoda > Arachnida > Mesostigmata > Laelapidae > Stratiolaelaps > Stratiolaelaps scimitus. The sequence continues at coordinate 229,346 of JABWDB010000016.1, forward strand.
AGTGCCCCTGCGCATATGAGAATATGAGACGATGTGTGTGTGTGTGTGTGTGCTCACGTCAGGAATAGTGGGGTGATTCGTGTCAAATTGCTTATTCGCAATAGACGATTTTATTTTTGTTATGCTACTACTAGGGCTGATAATACTACTAGTCGGGCTGATATAAACACTACTAAGCCAATCGTGGATAGCTGTAGCACTGGACAAACGTTTTTCTACGAAGACGCAACAAAGTAAATACAATTTATTACTCTCATAGATGTCGCTTCAGTTTGCTGAAGACTCTCTACTCTCATAGATGTCGCTATCACTGCTGCTGTTACTGTATCTTTATGTCAGCGCTGTACGAATATCAAGTTATGCCGGCACCGGAACAATAACTGATTTTGCCTCTGCTTATAATGTATACCAAACAAATGAGAGGTGCATTCCGGTCTCCACTTATGCTCTTCCTGGTTGTGGGAATGCATTTTAACATGATTCCGGGTCTGCCCTTCAAACTCGATAGCGATACTGTAGCTTAGACCTTGATATACAGGTAAATGAGTAAAGCCTTTGACTGCTGTCTCTTTGTATGTGCTTAATAAAGATACTCACCTGACATTAACGGGCTAATTACAAGGTCACCCTGGGCATTTCTCTCGGGAGAGGCGACGCTACGGAACAGCTAGACAGCTATTTTAAATGGACCTTCCAATAAAATTCCTTCGAAACCCTTAAGATGATACAATCTATATTTCGTATCCCTGTACAATAATAGCAGCTCTATGCTGTATACTGATGGCTATTCTGTTGTCTCAGTCGGTCGTGTCCGCATGTATGAACATTGCTCTTTTTGGAGTCAGGTATTTATGATATGGGAGTATTAAGTAACATAGTTCTGTCTCAGATGTTGTTCAGCTGCCTTCAATTAATTGGTATGTAATAATAACAATAATGTACGCGTCAAACGGAGACAAGCGGAACTCATCCTCAGTTGAACGGACACCGATGATCACCGAAGCGGGTGGATGGTGCCATCTTTCCCAGTGGGACAGGCATAGAAAATCCCCATCCCGAGTTCGGGTGCCAGCACCCCTGCAAATCACTGTCAAACTAATCGTTTCTGACATCGGAATCACTGCTAATCGACCAACCAGCCGACTGATAACTTCATACGGCTACGATTTGGTTCGTCGTATCTCTTCCCTCAGGGAAGAGGGACAGATGAACGAACGAACATAACATTTCGAACCCGTTTCATGTTTACAGCTTTCAGCTCGAGACGTAAGCTCACGGCATTGCTGTAATGCGATTAGTCGGTCGTTCACAAAACGCAGTCGCTTGATTTGACGTAGTCTGGATTTTGCATGTACAATAGATAACACAGGTGATATCTGATGGATCCACCTTGAACGCTTTTGCCTGTTCCAAATAAGAGAAAAAACTACCGCGATCTGCACAGTATCTACTTCGCTCTGCACAGAGAGATCTCAATCAGTGGCAGAAGAGATAACGAACCAACCAGCCAAACACCCATTCACTTTTGTTAAGTATTACTCAGAGCTTCTTTTCCTCTCTCTCTGTCTCTACCACTCGTGTATTTGTTTATCTGTTTGTTTGTTCTGGCTGTGTTTAGCTCTCTGATCTACCATCATCATCATCCGTCGGTAAGGGTAACTTTATGCAAAAGCGATAGATCATGGGAGGGTCTTAAATCTTACTAAATGTGGCACCGTTCTTTATTATTGACGCACGGGATACAACGTTGCGCAAATTATATGGCTATAAAATAAGCTGTATAAAACAAAAAAAACTTTATTCAGAAGCGCCACTTAGATTCTATTCCTCGCATGCGACATCACATATAGCTCTTCACAATATTATCAAGCAGTGCAAAACATTACTCCGTTTATATGACGAGATGCCGATTTCGTGCTTGTCTGATGCACTAACGCAAATGAATAGAGATGCTTAGTTTTTGTGGCGTAGAGAAAATACATGATCTGCTTCATCATGAATCATTCGTTTCGCCGCTCCAATACCGAGTAACTTAAATAGTCAGAAATGAATGACTGCTTAAATGTCTTCTACATCGACCGGTATAAAGGCATGTCTGCAGTTTTTATTGCAACAAGAGCCCTGCAACGTCTCTACGTGGTGGCTTCTTGTGTTCACCGTACTTGGAAGTACGTTGATTACTATTATTACTATAAATAAATAAAGCGAAACACGCAGGTTAATGCCTTGGACAATATTCGCCAGATCATTGCAGCCGTTATTACACCGAATCGAGTAAATTACATCTGGGCTCCACCGTTCGATTGGCTCTATTTTGTGCCAAAAGAGGTCTCTACACACACACACTCTCTCTCTCGCTGACTGCTAGCAATTATGATGACCATGCATACATTTTCCCTATTTCTGGTCTTCAAATACAGGGACCCAATACGGGACGGCTGCTGATTTGGTATCGAACCAATTAATTCTTTAACATAACTTTAACATAATTCGGGCAATCTTCTTCATTTTTCGATTCTATTTTAGGTTTCTCTCGTATTTTGTGATTGGTGCATACGCACGCACACATACAGCTTTCATTCATTTCCTAGCAGCTCTATTAGGTAGCAAGTTCATCTTTTTTCTAACTCGCCCTTCCTATACAACGATTTTGAAAATAAAATTCATTCCTCGTATGGAGTGTCGCAATGTTTTGCAGATGCGTTTTTGAAGGGAACGTTCGGTATTGGTGGACATTCCCATTGAGGGAAATCTACTAGATTACGAAGGACTGCAGGAGTCGAGAAGCGCCAACAGTTTACCACGGCCCTGATTGAAGCACTCTTGTGGCCCCTATACGTAAGTCAATATATTCGGTCATTAAATACGAGAGCACGCTCGATTTCAGAGAATTATATAAGATCGTAGCCAACTCACGTGGCTCTTAAACAGCGGCAGAGCTTTCAAATTATGTATGCTAGTCGGTGGAGGTATTCATTCTCAGTGTTTTTTTGGTTCTTCGTTCTTATGCTGCAATTTTTAAAGAACCCAAAAAAGGTTTTAAACATGTTTTAGGTTAAGATGTATTTGGAATTGGAAGAGTTGTTGCAAGAGATACAAGCACCAGCATAATGATCGGAATATTGTAGCCATTGAGATTGTACAGTCGGCAGATCGATGTTATCGGAGTCGCGATAATATCATATGGTCATCGCGTTCGGAGCCCGACACACCCGTACTTATTATCTCACTGTTGTTTTTTTACTGTTCCGAAGAAAAGAAACACACTTTGAACTAATATATATATATATATATATATATATATATATAGAAAGAGAGAGAAAGGAAGAGAAATCACGGCGATCTGTAGTAATAGCTAACAATAATAATAAATTTAGACAATCAAGTCGACAATTTTGCTTTACAAGTGAGGTCGAATGATACCTTGCTGGTCCGATCCAAAGTTACGCAGGGGCACCGGATAGTTGTATAATTGGACGGCTCAGCAAAAGGCTATGTAGCTACTTCGTTTTTGTTACACAAGCTTACTCCGAAAGTGAAAAGTATGCTTCACTTGTCTAATATTTAGAGCGTCCCCCAATATATATACACGAATACATTCTATCGGTATTTTGACAGCCCTATAGAACACAATTCGGACGCCTCTGAATTAATTAATTCTGCGCTACTTCGCATATGCTACATACGAAGATATCAGCCCAAGGCCATTTTATATATGACAAATCCCTTTTGTTTCGCATAAAACATATGGCGCGATAATACCCTAAAGAGGTGATATGGAGATGCAGCAGCTCTGCGAATCTTGTTAGCAATTCAGTGAGAGTAATGATCGAATGACTCCAGATAACTGTTTCAATAAAATATCGCAGGATAGGAAAGGATATTGAGAGTGCATTGATAAAAAGAGAATCTCCACTCCCGAGGAGAAAACAAACATGTCAACTACTTTTGAGCTGTTGTATAGTTCATCACGCTGAAGGAAACAAAGGCGACACGAGTGTAGGTATTTATACGACATATCATTACTGGTATTGATACGATGTGATTGCCAAACTACAGCATACTATGCACATATTGACTATTGTAATGTCTGCGTAACCATAGGTAGCTGCTTCCAAACCCCCGCTCACCCGTTCGATAGTAACAACAGCAACAACAAAAAAATCACACGTTGGCCATATTTGTTGATATAACGATCAGTTTTTTTTCAGCAAGAAGTGCGAGGGTAAACCAAAATCGAAAACAGAAGTGACGCACGTAATGAAGAAGCAAAACTGTCTGATCAGCCGTTTCCTCACTACGACCACCTGAACAAACGGTGGCCATAGGGAAACCCAGACCCAAGCACAGTATAGCGTCACCACTCTCTCCTTCGCTCAAAAAAAAACGACTGGCTCGATTCGTCGCTCTGCTTTCAATTCTGATCCGAACAAATTCTGTTGGATTGAGACAAGCAACCCGATGGAAAAACCCAGCCCACAAAAATCAGGAAATTAATTACGCTACACGACGTGCGGGGATAAAATCACAGTTGCAGGACATCAGGACATCATGTTTACTGGGGTTTCTCCCATCTAATGGGACTAACTACACCCAAATCCATCTGAATCATTCAGTAACCATCAGGTTCGGTTCTTAACGCCTTGCGATGATAACTAAGGCTAACTGAAGTGAGATAGACCAAGGTGAGTTTGATGAGGAACAATACAACGAGCTTGAAAAAGATTTCCTCGAAAACTAAACACGTGACCTTCGCCTGCCGGCCGCTAATGTCATCGCGTTAACGATAAAAACTACCGATGCGAAGATAACAGTTGCGTCAGCCAAAGAACACAGGCGCAGAAGCCTAAACGAAGCTCAAACCGACCAACCAGTCGCCAACACCACCACAATCGCCGCTACTATCACGAACGGTCAGGCAACATAAGGCCTCCTCACTCACTCACACCGAACGAAAAAATAACGAGGCCGACTCCCCGTAACAGCCGAGTTCTGTTCGGGGCTTGGAACTGTTGGAAAACCGTTCTGCTGCTGCTGCTTCTCGCGCTGTTGTTTCGATTGACGACGGAAGACGCCAGAGCTGCCTTGCCACTGTCAGACCTTAAACGTGACCCGCTTTTGCAATATATTCCACAGCAGCTGCAGCAGCAGCAACAACGGCGGTAGTGACGATAACAACAACCAGCAACGGTGGCGATCACAATAATAACGAGAAAAGAAAAATGTATTTAAGAGACAAGAACGGCCTCGAACAACGAATATGAGAACGACGAGCTGACGAATGAAACGGGCAGACACAGAGAACGATATCTGACAACAACAGCAGTTAGCCAACGGACGACGACATCATCGTTATCGTTTATTGCATTTGATATCGCTGATGTTACGTAAAAACTAACACGCTACTATATCACCATATTCGTCGAGACAACATTGAGGAACCAATAAGGATGTGTAATATCACCATCGATCGATCAGTAGATAAACTAGGCAACTAACTGTGTGGCCACAAAAAGACCCAATAGGAAGATGTAAATGAGAATGTCAAAAAGAAACAAAGTAATAACGAAGAAGTCGAATACAATTTCACTTTTTAGTTGATAACAAACTCATTGATGATGTTTCTATTCACATCCACATGGCAGATTCAGGCAAACTGGACTTCGTCGACGCTGAAGATTCATTTGCCCGTGGGTAATAACGTCTCGAAGAGTTCCGTACGGACCCTGTTGCTGATTTTGGTGTCTGTTTATGAAAAAAAAGGTGCATTTCTACTTAATGGTGTGTGTTTGTTACTAATTGCCGTGTTTTCAATGACACCAATGAGCGACATCACAACCCTATGGAAAACTAACCAAAGTGACAAAACTGCCAGACGTTTCTCTGTCTTCCAAAAGTTGCGTTTTTAACTTCTGAGCAGTCAGAATATGGCATTTATGTGGTGAGACACGTTTCTACCCATCCAAGCTGATAACGGTACTCGCTCAAAAACACGATTTATTTATTCATTATCATCCATTATTCAATATATTATACAGACATAGTCCTTCCACTAAATAACCCACCCATTATATTATGTAGTTGTCATAACTGTGCTATTGCACCATTATGGGATCTTAATAATGATAAAAAAAAATAATATTAATCAAGGACGGACGCGTCAACAGCAGTATCAGCGTTACCGTTGTTGTTGTTGTGGTAATATCGAGTGCGGCGCTTGTGTTCCCGCCATAGCTTCTCCGCCTGTAGAAGCTTCTATGCTGCTGCCGCCGCCGCCGCCGCCGATGGTGATGATGATGATGATGGGTACGCGAGGTGCCCCAGGCGGCATCATCATCAGCACCACCACCACCGCCGCCGCCGCAGCCGTCTTCTTCTTTCATAGGGGGCTACTTCTGCTACGGCAGCTGGCTGTGGCTTCCCTCGCTCTCAGATGGCGGGAGCAAGTGCCCTCTCTCAAACATCTGCCCCCAAAATCCTACCCCTGCCCAGTTCCCACACTCATGGCTGCTGTCTGTCGGTCTGTCTACTCATTGGGTACGTCAGCTAGCAGAGTGCTTGTGCGTTCGGGTCGAGCAGCAACAGCAGTAGCAGCAGCAGCAGCAGCGGCGGCATGATGTTGGCTTCTTCAACATTTCAGTATGTGCTCCTGTCTATCTGTGACTGGATGACTGACTGACTCCTCACTCACTTGGAGTGGAGTGGAGTGGAGCTGAAGAATTTCCTCGGAAACCGACAACTCCGCGCTGTAGCAACCACAACGAAGCACTTGTTGTTATGGTAGCACTTGTAGTAGTAGTAGTGGCTGGTGACTGTTCCTCTCTGTTTTTTTTTACTTTTAGTCAATGTGAAATAAGCCACTGACTTACTCCATGACGACTTGATCACAGAAGAAAATCATCATCGTAAACTTAAACCGAACTTTGTTCACTTTGCCACAGAGTGTCCGTCTGACTGACCATACAGCCAGAAAATGTCAGCGGCAATGACCATAATAATCAGAATACCATACCACCGCATACGCTGCCGCTGAGAGTCAGGAAGAACAGCTACTACTAATGCAGACACAAATCACAACATCACCACCACCAGTAAGACCAGTTATGCACAACAGGTATAGTATAATACATACAGCAAAGCGAGGCAGCCGGCCAAACAAACAGCCAGACGGTGGCACAGCATAACTTGGTGCCAGTTGTAATAGTAGTTGTTGTAATATTAGGGAGCCCTTGACTCGTCGCTATCAATCTCTCACCGCGTTGTTTCGCCTCTAGTCTCCTGTCAACAACGCTGCGGCATCAGTCCTAGTAGTAACACTTTGAAACAAAACAGAAATACATAATAATAGAAAGCGCACACCCTTAATTTGGAGACGATCGACATTGAGGTGGGTAAGTATTATATTCACCGTCGTGAGTAGAGTGCTGCCGCCTGCTGACCCAAGCACTAACAAACTAACTCAATCACTCATTTGCTTACTGATCACTCGTTTGCTTATTTGCTACAACTCGACCAAAGAGCAATAGTGCCAAGACGTGCTTGAAGTGATTGCCCAGAACACACTGTCCACACTTAATATTATACCATCTGATATATAGTAGATAATCCACCCTCGTTTCTGGCCATTAGCTTCGGTCTGTTACTCAACTTCCGTTTATGCCCCGTCCAGCAGCCATACATCTATACGTCATATATATATATATATATATATATGAGGTAGATATATATATATGTATATATATGCGTGTCTACGTCTTGCATGCGACATAGCCAGCGCCAGAGGTAAGGTGATGATGATCGGTTGAGTGGTGGTGGTGGTGGTGGTTATGGTGGTATTGAGTTCGCGTCGTAGAACGGAGAGATTCAATTCGATCTTTTCTGGTAGATGGATGCCACCGCCATGAACATGGTACCTGGTGGGCAATCCATTCAAATGGCTGAGGGAGCCAAAGAAGCAGTCAAGCAGACATCTTCTACAGAGGGGGCGATACAATAAACGACGAGAGAACGAAAAAGAACAGGAGGGGGGGGGGGGAGGACAAACAACAACAGCAACAGCAACAATAACAACAAGAACGAAAGGGAAGAACTAGTCAAAGAAGACTCAAGAAACTCGCTGTCTGCTGTCTGCTGTCCAAGAGGAGTCGTATCACCACTACTCACTACACAGACTGAAGGAAGAAAGGACGCACAGACGGATCGAGCCAGCGGCAGCAGCGGAGTCGATGCTGCTGCTCCGGAGCAGTCACAAAGAAGAAGAAGAAGAAATAGCAGCTTGTAAACTCTCCGCGTAGGGATGAAGTCGGGGAACGAGATTGTGCGTGTGTCTTCGTTTGGGTTTCCTTCGAAGAATAAAGATCATAGATAGACAGATGGATAGACCATCCCTTGAGGTGGGATACGAAAACGAATTGGAGCGCAAAAAAAATCAACCGACGGAGTAGTTATGTATAATAGGATACCGAAAAATGGCACCACGGCAAGAACAAATATGCGCAACTTTGAATTAAATCGCCTATTTACTCCTCGATCCGTCAACATCTCCAGTCCTGTCGATGTACAGACTAAGTCTGGAAGGTCAGATGAGCTGACGGGCTTCGTACTAGTACTATACAATTGTATCTTCCTTTCTCTCTGTATCGTGATTTGATATTGTAAATATATTCCAATATCGATAATAATTTAAAATAATAGTAATGATAATAACAACAGTGTAAAGTCCCACATTTGAAATCCCACTACTAACTGATACATCGCACGGAGAACAAGGACAACAACATGATATGTCGCGTTCGTTATTGCCGCTGTTGTGCAATAGTTTAGATCACTTATTCGACTTAATCAGACTTAACCGAACACACGATGACGTTCATTCGTCACTCCGTGTCCGATTGTTAAACCAGAAGTGGTGATTCTATAATAATTTGTAGAATACATATATATTGTGTTTATCAGTAACGTTGAGTAGATACCTGTCATGGTTGAGTTTGAGCGTATGATATATATTAGTATAATTCGTATAGCCCTGTTGGATTAATTCGCCTACTACCTCTAACTTGGCTATAAGTTGCTACACCACCGACCGCTAAATATAGGAAGATATAAAATGACGGAAAATTTGCGTTTGTAGAAATTACAACAACAACAATAGTCAATCAGACCTTGTGTGTCTCATGTGCAGATCGTAGTGCCTGCTTATCTTATGTGTCGCGTAATGACGGTATGCGGAATATATTTCGAATGAAAGACATACATAACAATAACACTTCCCTTTGGAGCGAGGTGGCGGGAAATTGAGTGAGATGAGAGAACATAAAGTGAGTGAGTTCAATAATAGGTGGCAGATAAACGCCAAATAGAAAAGTAGTAGTTGCTCTATTCATTCTGTTGGTTGGCTTGTTGCCCTGGGCTCTCAATAGTGGGCTCTCAGTGCTACTATGGGCCATGCGTGTTATGGTCACGCAGCACGGATGCGCTCACTTGAAGCTGGCTGTTTGTTCGTCAGTTCGACGCTTGGTGGTGGTGGTGGTGGCGGCTGATGACGCTTGCTGGTGGCTGTTGGGTTGAGCCATTTAATAATAGTAAGATGAAACAGCTGTTCTCGGCACTTAGCTGCCATAGTCCCGACAGCCTTACCTCAACCGTGCATGCATCACCACATGTATATATAGATATATATATATATATGATACGTTGAAATAACAGATATTGCTTTTCATCGTCACATCGTTTTATGGAACCATGCTTATAGAAAATCGAGGAGCATAATCAAACCGCAATATTACCACTCGATACTAATAATAAAAATAATACTAACATAGAGCTAGTTAGCCAATCGTTACATTATCATAAAGATCCAAACTATGATTATAATAATACAATCAGCCAAACAATTACTGTAGAGGAACTAGTAAATAGCAGCTTGGCCCCCATATATTTGTGCGAGAGTACGTGCTCCTGCGAATTGGACGTGCGTAGTTCTCCTCCTCGCATCTTATAAGTGCAAAAGCAAATTTGTCGCCTGGAGGCCAATACAATCCACCACAGAAGAGCCAGCCCCTCTAGTCGAGGAATACATCAAATAAAAAAAGCCATTTTCACTTTGAAAGAAAGATGGACGACTTCACGGGTAGCGCCACTGATTATGAATCAACGTCGAGGTTGGACAACGTCCGAATGAAAGGGAGAAATTCCGACCGAGAACGAAATCAGAGAGACGACGAATTAGAACAAAGAATTAGAAAAGATCGACTCAGATGTTTGCACCGAACGCTTCTGAAGGCTGTACGAACCCAGCTATGATTACAGCAATCTATCTGCAATATTCTATTTCAAATATTCACTCTTTGGGAGGGTCCCATAAATCGCAATTTCATACAAGCAAACTAAGGCCAATTAGGGAAAAGTAGATGTGTGCCCAGATCTAAATCGAATCTAGGCACATTGGACATCAATCATCTAATCAACGTTTCGTATTCTAAATTGTCGCATATTCACGGTCGTCCCGTTCATACATAGGGACACTAGCGTTGTTCTACCACTACTACTACTAGCATACACACCTGCACAGTAACACATATATACATATATATTATATATATATATATGTATATATTTGTTCGAGACATTTGATGGCGTTCATTATAGGATGGCTTAGCTGGGTAGGCCCCTCTCGCTCAAAAATGAACTCGCTTAAACTGTTCACTCATATGACGACGAATATGACGGATATGGTGCAACGCGTGAGTTGTTCATTCTCTTCATTTTTGTTGCTTTTCCAGTCAGGCATCCCTCTCATCGACGCCAATCATCAATAGGTGTTTTTTTTCCTCAACTAGTTTGCAATCGTAGCCAATTGCAAGAAGCAAACTCCCCTTCATAGTTCATTATGATTATTATTCCTAGTGATTGGACGTTGCACCTCGGGAGGGAGGTTTTTGTGGTGAGGTTTTTCGCCTCGCATGATGTCGATGGTCCGCGTCTGATTCTGTTTGATGTCTGTTAGAGGAAGAGCTGTGTTGTAGTTGTACCCATGGATGGATGGCTGGTTGATTGATTTGTATGTTGTTGCTTTCCTGGCTGGTTCCCAAACCTTTTTCGGTCAGTCCGTACAACACTGACCGACAAGTTGTCTATGCTCTTACCGTGATATTGGCGTGGATCTCATATTTCTTCGAGCTGCGGCCAACGAATCGGCAGGTTAGCTCGTCGACGGACGCGGCCACCACCTGGAACACTTCGTGATTCTTTGGAAACGACGCCTGCAGCGTCTGAATGTCCTGCTTAAGCTGCACCAGGCACGCCATCACGATGCTCGATGCTGCATCACACTCGAAAACGCCACTGAACACCAATCAAACCGACCGACCGACTGAGCGACCAGCGACCAGCACTAACTAGCCCCCGCACACAAAGTGATTCCTCGGTCTCGCTGCTGCTCGAAGGGGCTTCGCGTACTCCACTTCGTCTATCACCACCACCACCACCACCACGTCTAGGCCACGAGCACAAAGAATGAGCTGAGCTAGATAGCTAGCTAACAAAGAGCGAACACGGCCGAGGTAAAAAGGCCACGGACGACGAATTTATTCCCTGCGGCACAAGATCCTTACAGCCCACCCTTAACTACGATATACGGGCAGCAGCAGTAGCAGCAGCAGCAGCAACTACTAGCTGGATCCACAGACGGACTAGACGTAGCTCTCCGCAGCCACTCGCTCGTAGGACACAGTACTAGGCGATGATCAGAACACAAAGGCAAGATGGCGGCGGATCGGCTAGTAGGTAGTGCCACACAGCGTATCACAAGTCGAGCCACAGTGGCGGGCCAAAGACCGTCCGTACCAATTCCAGTATGAAGTGGAACAGGGTCCAAGCGGGGGTGGGCATAAAGGAGTAGCAGACACTCGGAGAAGGTCGGGGGCTAGGAGTTGAGCGCTCTGGTGGGGGTGAACTATGATGGTGGAGGTGCGCAAGAAGTGGCGCGGAAATTCGTGGCGGGAAATCCTCTACCGAGTTTAAATGCCTCTAAACTGACGACGAAACCCAGAAACAACACAAATCGATAAAGCTCCCACTACCTGTGACAGTTAGCAACGATAAGAACATGTGGTTCTCTTGAACTCCAACGGTGGTAAAGTTCGGTAGAAGATTACCAAAAGTAAAATGAGATCTATCTCAGAGAAGCTTTCTGAGAGAACTTAGCATGCAGGAAAGCGAGGCATTGGTCTCCAAGGACTACTAGACATAATATGGAGACATTTCACATACCCATGGGTTTTGCAATGAGCCCCACTACACAACTGTGCTCTACGAAGGAGTGATATATAAGTGTGTAAAATTATATTAAAGAAAAAAAATATATATATATATATACTGACTGACATGCTAACTGTGTGTACGTATAAGGGCTTAATGTGTTCTTCGCGCGGGGATTGTACTTTACAATTTTTTTACTTATTTAGTGGCAACACGGGCCTTTTAGAGACCCCTATATAGCGCCAAGTTTGTTTGTCTTGTTGCATCATTAGATAGTGATTCGTACAATACATCCAATCAAAATGTTTTTAATTCATAACCGATACAAGAAAGATATCTGATTTTGCATCATGTTCTTTATTGTGCACCTTCGAGCAGCAGACTCCTAACTCGAGCCGCTTGGGTTTTTGTTATCAGTGATGGCCTTTGATCCCAATCGTTTACACGAGAATATATATTTGAATATATTAATTCACAAAACTGTAAGATAAATATTTGATACTTAACGATACCATCATTATTACAAATATTCTTAGTAGCATTTCCTATTTGTACCATTGTTGCTATTGAATTCCAATTGCACTCGAACGTCTGGGCCTATTCCATTTATAATCTGGATTCTATTGTTTCTGTTGCACTCTGATTTTCTTTTTCCTCACACTCACGTGAGACTTGAAACGTTAATATGATCTCCATAGGCACACACCGGTTTCAGCAACGAGTTTTCTCGACGTAACAATTTGCCCAACAAAATTTTTCTAGATATTGTCTGCATATATCGCTCGCTTTAGAGTATAGGATAGACCTTATCAGCGAAGACCCTAGGGTTCAAAGTCCTCGGCTTCGAACCTCACGCCGTTCAGTTTGACAGACAAAACTTGATGGCTGTGTGAGCAGCTTTAATGGCTTTGGACGCATCGCCGTAGGTATCATGCGTTATTCCCTGAAGATAAGTGTCTTTATTGGATCATCAAGATGGCCCAGATCCAGCGAGCCCTCACCTTGGTTCGATTCGTTTCGGCTATATCAGCCACCTTTTGGGCCATAATGCACTCCAAGAGCCTGATTTCTATCCGATGTTCACGTTCGTTGACTCGATACCGCCCTCCAAGAACGTTTATCAAGTAAAGCAGTGGCTGAACGGCTAGATTATTTCGCTGATCTGATATTTTATGTCCACCAGAAGTTACGTTAATACGATTCGTCGAGCTCGATTTATCTCGCCCTTAACTCATCTTCATGAAAATCGTCTCGACATCGACATTGCCGTCCAAGTAGACTTGCCTATCAGCCATTTGCTACCTAAACACAGAGGCCAGCATATTCATGCCAAACACTCACATCCACTGTGGCAGACTTCCCAGTGGAACACAACTTGCTCTTTCCGACCTGTAATGCTGGAATAGTTCCTGCTATGACTGAAAGCTAACCGCCTCCCTCGCCGGCAGCTGCGACGAGCCGCGTTTGCCACAGGTGAACAGGGTGTGCGTGTGTGGTGTCTCCGTCATTTCTATCTCGATTACCCCCCTGACGACGACGACGGTTGCCTACCATCTGATAGCAGAGCACCCTCAATATCTGTATGATACTCAAATTGCGCTAAATTATGCTGTCATGAACGTGTTGAACAAAAACCATTGCCCGCTTTCATCTATGTTTAGTCTGGGAGCCATTAAGAAGCTTATGTTAAGAAGTTATGCGCGTTGCATTTACATAATATATTAATATAACCTTGTGAGCCTACAGCGTTTCTCGGAATAAGATAGGTAGATATATAAGTTATTATAATATATTATATATGTTATTTTATTTCGTGTCCAGCTTGTAAGATTTGTACGGAAACTGAAAATTAAGTCCATTTGATTCAGTCCAGGCTCTAAGTACAGAAAGAACAGGCAACTCAAACCAACATCTATAATAAAAAAAATACATATACAGGCAAGGAAATAAAGGCACTTAAATTAGTGTTGGATGCAAAGGTAGACATTGTTGAGATTATATGGCCAATACTTCATACATGTGTAATGTGCGGATTACCGCAATACTGTTTAATGTTATTACTCTGTGATATTTATCTGGAGATATTTTACAGAATTGTGAAGAAGCGATTCAATTATGTGCCCTAGGTAAAGTTGGGTCTCTAATCGAGAGTGATCGTCCCGATGATGTTACATATACATCTGCTAAATTACGAGCCCACACACACACACACATATATATATATATTTATATATGTTTACATAAGTGCTTTCCACATTACAAGTATTACACATAGCTATATTATATATATATATATACTATATTGAGAGCCATTTCGTAATATTTGGCTAAAAACCTCTGTTGCATTGGGTGTTATATTATATGCTGCTAATTCATTCCGACATCATTTTAGGTTGCGTAGTCATGACTATTGCTATTACGATCTATCTATTTGTATTGAAGCATCGTTCACAACCGCACGATGTTCTCTCTATCTTGGCTCGTATTGTTTTCTTTGTTCGTATTTCAACGATCGCTCGCTTTGGCGTTGTGCTCTCTCTTCGATTGTCGTCGATCGCAGTGTTGTATAACAGTAACCCGCGCAGAAACCACCTGCTGCCAGATCCCCCGCGACAGGTCAAGCCATTTAACTTTCCCTTTTGTATATGGTAGTGCGTGGTTCGTTTGTGGTACGTCTCGGTTTGGTTGGCAACCCGCCGTCGAGTGGTCGAAGGCGGAGCAACGAGTTCTTAGCAGTAGTAGCAGCAGCAGCAGCAGCAGCGGCGGCGACGGCAACAGCAGCAGTAGCGTAGGACAGCACTTCTTGTGTTGGGTGTCTGCGCGTGTGTGTGTGTGTGTGCGAGAAAGGTAGAAGGAAGCAAGGAGAAGGAGAATCGTCTGTCGCTGTCCCTTCATCTGTCGGTCTGTCCATCGCGACTACACTGACGATGGGGCAACTGCTGCTGCTGCTGCTCATGGTACCGAGACCATTGGTTTTGATCGTCAAGCAAGCAAGTAAGCCAGTTCAGCAACCTGTCTTGTGGCTGCCTACTGACTACTAGCTAGTATGCGCCCGCCGTGGCCGGCGCCATAGGCAAGCAGTACTTGGATTCGTTGAGTGATCGACTACTGCCGCCAGTCCAGCCACTCACGAACCTGACCAAACCAATTCTATGGGTGGCTACTTAACGATGGGTTCCGCCGCTCCACTGACTGCGGCAGCAACCGCAGTATCAGCAGCAGGAGTAACACAGGCGGGTTAATAGTGTTAGTCGCCTACTTTAACCACCACCACCACGACTACAATAATACTATGGCTGCCAGCGTATAGCGTGGCTCCTACATCGCGTCGATCAATTCGCACCGACCCTTAATTCAATTCCTGTTCTTAGTCCGATCAATCCAATTCTCCCACTTTGGTGAGATGATAGTGGACAGTCATTCTCCACTCATGAAAGTACAACCAATGAGATGCCCTCCCCCCCTCTAATTTCCGGCAAATATTTACAACATTGGATGATACATTGCTTATTATCTATCGAATCAAAGCTGAGCTGATCTTAGTTTAGCTTAAGTTTTTTGGGAGGGGTAAACGAAGCACCGGAACGGGCGGACTTCACTCGGCATTCACTCGACGTCGTCATTGTCGTTGCCACCGCAAAGGAACAGGAACGACGGTCACTGGCCCCAGGACCCCCTTCCCGGCTTTTCTGTCTGTGTCTGCTGTTGCTTTTGCCGGAACACAAGTGACCAGGCGCAAAAGTCGAAAGGCAACGAACCGGTAGCTACAGCAGCAGAAGCATCATCACAATCAGCAAGAGTAGCGGCGGTGGCCGCAGCTGTAGCCGCCGTTGCGTGGAAGTGGTGGCGACCCAGTTCGCTTCCTTCCGGAGTGTTCCCATCGCATCCCCTATTTCATCTCATCATCTCTCGGCCGATCCCTCTCGCCGCCTCCATTCTATCGGTGCTTCTTATCTCACTCACTCGCTTAGTCATCGGCTGCTGGCCTGTCCGTGTCAGCGACCCGAACGACCACAGCCGCTGCTGACACGGACGCGGCTATCAACACCATAAACATCGCTGTCTATACTTGTCTGTCCGCTAGTTAGCTAGATCCATCCTCACTGTATCCCATCCGCCCTCTTGGTGTAACGGCTGTTGTGGTGTTTGGTTCATGATGATAACGATGCCCGCCCTCACCTTGAAGATGTATCAGTGTTTCTTAAGTTGCCACCGCTACTTTTGCGCTGTTGCCACATGTATATAAGTATGGTAAGGAAACGTTATTTAATTGCCCATTGATTATATAAGAGAGTGGCTGGTTGGTCCGCGCGCTGTATAGAGCAACAGCTCTGCTACCATCAGCTGTCTCTACATTCTACTCCTCTGACTGTACCTTCCATACTATACCATGTACTATATACTAGACGAGATCCGGCAGGCTATACGCTGCCGTTTGCTAAAGTCCTTCCTCTTCTGCTTGCTTCATCGTTCGTCGCTTCGTCTGGTTAAGCCAACATCCGCGGCAGGTAAAGAATGAACGAATGAATCAAGCTCCCTTAATTTATCTTGCTGCTCCCAATAGACGCAATCGACAGCAGTAGACAGGATGGTGGCAGTAGCGCTTGCAGAAGCAGGACGGGCAGATAGAGCAGTTGGTAGAGACGCACAGAGACACGACATGAACGCGCTCATGGTAGTAGATTCGGAGTAGAGTGGAGTCTAGCGTGAGCCGCCAAGCGGGCCAATGTTACTAGGTCACGGCAGAGGGCCGCTGCCGCCGCCGACAAGGGCCGTCTAGCCAGTCGGCTGTCAGCTGAGGGGCATCAAGGAACTAGACAACGACGCAACGATGTTAAAAGAAGCGAAGGAAAGCGACGATAGGACACCGGGGGAAGAGGTCACTCACAACTGCGGTACGGGTGGAAGGTGGACCTAAAGGAAAGGGTAATAACAAATACCAGTAAACAGTGAAAGAGACACAGCAGTCGCCCAATACGCCCTCATCCGCAATGTCGATCAGCAGGAGGAATCGACTGAGGACGACGGCGGCGGAATGGGAACCTTACATTCAGACTGCAGCACATGCCAAACACAGGAGCGTTTTGGTCTGTTCCCGAAGCACGAACTAAACATCTACCCTTTACCTGTAGTCGTCTGCTCTTGGCGGGAAAGGGAGGGAAAAACAGCCAGAGGAAAAATAAGGTTAAAGGCACACAAAGCCACGCTACTTTATATATATATATATATATGCTCCTTACTTAATTTACACACCCCCTCACTGCCAATTTCCCCGAGAGAGTCTACCACGAGCTGATTCGCTCCACCTGGGACAAACACGCAGGATCCTTTGCAGCGCCTTTCCCGTACTGTGGAGAGGCAGAGAGTCAATATCGTCGCCTCCCTCGGGACCATGACGGCCTCCGCGTGATTCCCTGCTCCCAACTGCTTCTCAAATTATTGTATATTTTAAGATACACAATCATATGAAATATGATCATATAAGTATTATAATAAACTTCAGAACTACATCCATTTACTCGAATATGTATGTATGTATGAAGCGTTCCAGTGGGGTCTCGCGAAGCTCTAAAATAGGATCATATTATTGTATATCGGACACACATCGATGGTTACCGCAGGAAGATCGCTACCCTAGAAGCGGGCTTCTACCAAACAACAGCGATGACTTCAGATGCTTGGCAGAGCTATTCACACCGCAACCGGCATCTGGTAGCTAGATTTGCGGTGCATGGCTTCCACCACCTCGCCTGCAGGTGCGAGAATTTTCACGATCCGGGCCCAGCTTGCACATGTAGATTCGGTGGGAACGCGTGCCCCAGGTACCATCTCAGCACCTGTCAAGCAGGACATTCATTGACCTGGATCATAACCCCCCAACTCGCCCTCACCCTGACCAGTAGGGTCGTCATGTAGATCTTCTGTTTTTACACTGCTATAACTCATACTTCATACCATCGGTTGGTGAAATAAACAAAATGATGATCATTATTGCATATGGAAGTTGCAGTTGAAGATTGTGAGAAAAAGGCAAGTGAATGCTTAGTTCCTCTCTCCCAAGGGTGTGCTCTATATACGTGGTATCTATGTATGTATATATATATAAATATATATACACCTACCTACTACACGGATGCGAAAGAGATGAGGTAACTCAGAGGTGAGACGAGAACCGGCACGAAAGTTTAAACATAGACTTATGTATAAGAAAGAAAAAAAGCTCATATAGGTTAACTCTTTGTGTTGAAAGCACGGAGGTCAGAAAATACAGGAGAGACAAATCGTACTGGCTTTAGTCCAGCTTAAGCCAAATGGCCTAGCTGATGTAAGATAGATAGACGAGAACCATGTATGAAAGACCCAACAAATTATGTAAGTCGCATATGAACATAAAGGAAACTAAAATATATCTTCGATTCTGAATAAACTTCTGCGGAGCGTCATCTTTCAGTATATCTAGGCTACTCAATGGCAGACAAGTTTAAAAAAGCTCAGCATTAGAATTAAACAGACTATGAATAATAATAATACATAAGACAGACATAAACCTGGCTAGCTGAAATGAACGTTCGGATACTTTTAGCTAGAAATGCAATATGAAGCCATCGGATCCCAATCATTTCTGGAGTGAAAAAAACAATGCTCATTGAATATTATCATTCACATTATCATTGATACTAACACTGTGCAAAATGGAGACGTTTGGTCCATTCCTGGATAATTAAATCAAAAGAAAAAAGAAAGTCGGTTATGCGAAAGCTAAAAATAACAGTATATATATATATATATATATATATATATATATATATATATAAGAAATACGAGCCTACTGTAGAGCTACTCTCATCCCTCTGTAGACATATTACCTTTTAGAAAGAGGATATGTCTAACAGAATTCATACGCTTCTCCGATCCCTTGAGCGAAACTTGAGACACTTCATCAGACAACCTAAAAAAACGCATTCCCCAGGCGTGTATATTATAGTGGGTACTTCCACGCCATATATGGTTGTCCCAGTGCATCTCTTGCCTGGAAGCAAACGGCTCGATGGGTTATATTAGTTCACCCTCATGTCGTATTTAAAAAACAGGTGATGTGCTTCTTTGAGAAGTGTAGATGGCTGGTTTAAGGCTCTGCATGTACTTTTTGAAAGGAAAGTACAATTGCTATGCTGTTTATAGCGAGAAATTTCGGTAAAAAATAAAGAATATTTTTAAAATATTGTAAGGGACGTGTAAGGGTAAGGTAAAGGTTTATTGGTTTATTAAAGGAGCTGCAATTTTACAATGCTTAAGCTCTCTTATTTGTCACGCAGCTGGGCTCGAACCTGCTGCATATACGCACGTGTGTATGACGCGTGTATATTCACATAGCGTACGGTAAACATTTTAAGAACATTGGCCAATATCCATAACAAAAATGTGGAAATTTATAATACACCGCCACCAGTGAAAAGCGTTTTATTAATTTTATTGCGAATTATTTTGATACACCATTTTCATCTAGGAAATTGGAGGATATATATATATATATATTTCATACTAAATGGCCTTTTGCGCAGAATACAATGCGCAATGTTATTTGGTATTTATTCATTCCAATTTAAAATTTTGATTACTACAGGCTGTAATTGTATCTAACCGCAACACGGTGTTCGCCCTAGTCACAAGTTTTCCCATTAATATTGTCCTTGTTATTACCACACGTTCCGTAATAGTTCAATTCGCTGCAACGGATTTCAATATGGGCCTGTAAAATGGAGAGAAATATGTTTTACCTGTTCGCCATTCAAGATGTGTTTAGTCTGTTTAGTATGCAGAACACGTCCTCTTGGGAGCGGGAGCCATACGAGGCCAAGGAATAATAAGTTTGGAGTTAGATCAAAGGCTAGATCTATGTAGTTTCGTAAAGCCTTTCTTAAGCGGGAAAGAGGTATCGTATTTTAGAATGAGTCACTATGTTTACATATAGTCACTTAGGCAAATATGTTTGGTTTCTTATCAGTTATCATTCAAGTCGAGCCGAGAACCTCTTTTATTTTAAATTTCAGCCGTTGAATATAGAGTTAGCCCTTTAAAAGACAATTGATAAGCAACTTGTTAGATTCAGGTAAGGCCCAGTCTTCGTCTTCTCTTTCGGCTCTGTTATAAACATAGAAGAACTAAAATTAATTACACCCATGACATGTGCATAACATAGTGCTTTGGCTCAACAAATGTATCAACGGCGATCTGGTGATTTGCGTCGATATTCGATCGCCGAAATTTCGCTCGATTCCAATGATCTGAAGCAGGTTTTGAGATCAAACCACGACAATTAGCCATATCACCCCGATATCTAGATGAAGCATTATTGTACTAGATATTATTTTGTCACCTGAGTGACATTTCGTGTTCCTCTCCAGGAATACGAACAAGCAAGCCTAACTGACTGCTATAGCTTAGTCGATTACGTGTTGAAAGGCAGCACTGCGCGTAACACTCCAAGTACCGATTCGTCGGCTACTTTCAAGACCGTCTAAGCGTCTCTTATCGCTAGAAAACAAGCAGCGATTATTGCGTAGTGGATGCAATAGTGGCTCCACCTGGCATTTCGTTCAGTCTCCTCTCAGTTACTGTCAGCTACAGAACTTTATGGCTATCGCTTATCCTAGCAAGCAAAAGATTTTTAACACTCACTCTGAACCAGAATAATAATGATGATAATAATAATAGGACTTTACTACTACTGCAACCAGCCATTGGTCGCACTACGACTGTCACCACCACCACTGCAGCCACTAGGGGTGTCGTCCGCTCTATAACAAGACAGAGTTGAGAGAAAAGACGCAACGCAACGAGGTAGACCTCGATATAGTCCCAAGTGCTATTATACTACGAATGCTTCCCGGTAAGTAACATAGACTTCCATGTATTTTGCATTACGTAACTAGTGACCAGCTACCCATATGGTTTATAAAATGTGTCATCACAATTTTGTTTCGCTAGTTCTGTCTGCCAGCTGCTACCGAGTCGCTCGACCAAGGATTTGCACATGTGTTACTGTTTCGAATTTATAATTCTACGATTTGATTAAAGTGTGACTAATGCTCGTCAAAATAGTCCATGCAAACGACTCGTTATATTGGATACGGCCAGTCTATCGAGCTGTGACACATCACGCCAAGGTTTATCTTGAGCGTCTCGATCGAAAGAACCCATTCCTTAGACATCGCACTTGATTATGAACAAACTAATTACTCAAATTCAAACTAAGATTGTTAGTGACGGGACCCTCTACCGTATCCCACGTTATTTGATGTTTGTCGTTCTCACTGTTTGTCTGTCAATACATATTTAGATAGTACGGTGCATGTGAAAGAAAAAACATGCAGACATGATGTCAAAAAAATGTATCACATAGTGTCACTATCAAAGTTTAGTGAAAATCTTGATATATTGACGGGTTTTTGAGCAAGGTTTGTTGTTATGAAGATATAGTATATTTTAAAACAAATGTTCCTAACTAAATGCGACTATAGAGAAGGAAAAGAGTGGAAATCCGGGGAAGTTACCTATGAAACAGTAAAACTTTGGTTAGTCTCCAATGCGGAACACCAATGCAATCATTGGGGTATATATGTGCATGCTCAGGTGTTCATTTCTTTTCAGCACTTGGTTTAGACTTCATATTTATTTGTGAGTGGCATTTATTTATTTCTTGATGACTTAATCATGCGAGATATTCTCATGAAATGCAAGGTACGTTGTTGGTATCAATATTCTGAAGCAGAAGTATAATTCGATAGCCAAAATTACGTATGGAATTTATTAATACCTCTATGTTGCTATTATTTCCTTTAATTATTGCTAAGGCATATTCAAAACAATCGGGAAGTAATTGCGCCTAGACGGACGTGTAATCTAGAGTCACATAGCATTAATTAAGCCATGATATGCAATTCATTGAAAGTGCCTAGGAGACACGACTCGGAAATCTTGAGTAACCTTAAGTTAGTGTCATCTGATTAGGTAATTATTCCTTTGTGCATTTCATGCACAGTAGAATTAATTCAATTAACACTCAAAATCATCAACTTCAGCAGCGTTTCGCCATGGCGGTTATTCTCTTCTCGCGACGTCGAATCGTAGAAATGTGGACACTTCATCGGAGACCAATCCTCTACCTTACTGTCGCCAGTATGGTGAGTTATCAAGGAGTAGGTATGAACTCCACAAACATTTATTGATCATGATTGTGAGTCTTTAAATAATAGTAGGTACAAACAATACCTCGAACGATGTATTCGGAAACTGAGACATCGTATTATATGGGTAGTGAAGACAAGCTACAAAATAAGAGCACGATTTAAATGATATGTCTTTACACGTGTTTTTATTAGTTTATTTTAATTCCGAGTGTAGATGACGAAAGTTCTAAGTAGACGATAGGGCACAACCCCGGTTTGCCATTGAGCTAGCTAGTCAATATAAAGAACGTGAAACCTTGAATGCAGGTACCATAAAAAATACATGTTTACAACAATCGTAACATCTGGCCACTATTCTAAATGGGGGCTTTCCATTAAAGCAAGAACTGAATCTGTACCTAGGTAGACGTTTTCGCTTGTTAGTAACTAATAGCGAAGCTACCTGCGAAGAACTCTTACAAACGAGGTGTGCTTTAGGAATCAACGGCCCAAGGTAACCGCTTCAGTCCTATAGCTATCACATATACTTATTACCTATAATAATCAATCAGTAGTTATGTAAAATCATCATTGTACTCGCGCGCATCTATATGCAATTAGCTTAAACAATCGTATCATGTGAATATACCTACACTAAGCTTCGGTTTCCTTGGCTGTCACTACGTCACATCTCATTACGAACTTCGTATTCAGCACTAAAACCTTCAACTTTTACGAAAAAAGTCAAAGGCTGTGTCCTTATTTAGGCAGTGTTTGGAGTTCGTTTTCATTGTTGGCAGCTAGTCCTCAGCCCTTCTCCTATCAGTATTTTGAGTTAGGACCCCAGAAATTGCCGAGATATACCTTCCAATAACAGTTTCCAGATGAATGATGATCATCGTGAAATATTCAAAAGGATCCGAATGTGGTCTGTTAGCGCAAGGATTACTAACTATCATAATTTTTTCTGAAGACAAATGTACCGTCGCTTACCTGTTTCTTGGAAACATTCATGTTAAATCAGGTGTCATACCGTATAATCAGCACAAAAAGGAATGATTAATATCAACAATAGTAGTACGTGCCCCTCAGATTTCGGAAGAAGTCTTCGACTTGATGTGATATCAACATTTACTCTTGAAGTTTAGAACTTATTTAGTACAATCTAAAAAAAAGAGAATCGTGTCTATGAGGCGATACCACATCATATTCCAAAAAAGTGGCATTTCTTTCCAACCCTTGAACAGGGGGGTTACAAAGCGAATATATAATGAACGTAAAAGGTGGGATTTGTGTGTCTTAATCTACCAATTCAATTGACATAGCTGACAGCTGTCTAGCCATCCTCGCATGGATTCAAAGAACCTCGTGAAGTTCGCCGCCTTTCTTATACTAAGCTACTCGTCTTTACAATTTTCTATAGAATTCATCGTTGTACTATTAGTATTATCAGATGGGTGTTATGACTAAAATATAATTAATTAGCGTACAGACACGAAATGAAATGTTCATTTGAAGTCTCGATGTTGTCTGAGTATTACAAGATGTGATCTTCCGTTTACGGCCTCAAGGGCCTTCAGCGTTCGTACCTTGCGCATTGCAACGGGAAATACCGGTGGTATATCGATAGCTGCCGAGGCACGGGGGATGATTTGAACCTTTTATCTGGTCTGGAGCATATTCCACTAGTGGTTTCTTTATCCATGCTGCATGTGTTCCTCAAAATTGCAACTCTGCCGCCTCGGCCACGGCGGGCGACTTAGCAGATGTGAATTCGTGCAAATGCGAAGAACCGCGCCTTTGGCGCCACTACTGTCAGGTTGGCGGGTACGGCTGTCTCTTTCCCCAAGGGTTACCATGTACGAGCTCCGCTGGCCGTCAGAGAAAAACATATGATAATAGTGATGTCTGGCTGAGCTCTTTGGCAATATTCATCGGTGGCATTGATCTATCACAGTTGTGTGTTCGGTGCATAAAAATAATTGTAAAATGAAATTATGTAAAATGATATAGAATCGTTAATTAATCGGATATGATCTATACCGATATACATTATATTCAAGCCAGCGACATGATCACACTATTACTGCCATCCGAGCGTCCTTCGTTCAATTGTGCTCACATTCGAAACTGACCATTCCAAAACTTCGACCCAACATTTCCAGACTAAGACCAGTGTTTCAGTGCCCAGCAGAACGTATCTGTCGCTATCGGTATACGTGTGTGTATGTGAGCCAATAACGTTCATGGCATGCACTAGATGCAGTCAAATTCAATTCGAAGACTTGGAAATCGACGACCCGATGTTGTGACCATTACCCGATGTTGAATGAAAACATCATAAGCCTTCACGGCCTTCAGCTCCAGATGCAAGTCCGAGCCATGCCAAGATAAGCTTAACCCGAGCGCTGGTTAATGCATAACAGTCGTATAAATTCAAAATAAAAATGAGAGAGACATTGTAACAATGTTTGGTGCCCGACTCGGCAAGTCCGAAGGAATAACGCGCTTTGTTCGATGTAAACATCCTTAGTGTTTTCAAGATATGACTGTCTTGTAAGATCTGAAGACGACTTTAAAGTGGAAGTATTTGTTGCGGCTATTTTGCCAAATAGAGAAGGCGTGAACGACATCGATTGAAACAAACAGAAACTGAAAAGGCCCAAGCTCATTACGACGATGGGGACATATCTGAGTCGTCAAAATGGACTCGCCGATGGCGAAGATATCAACAGCAGCTCCGTCTACAGATATCCTCCTAAAAGTGGTGAGAGTAATGTTGAAAATCCGCATGGCGATTGAGCGGGTGTTTTCGAATGCAGTGATTGTTATATCCTCAAAGGGCCGAATTTCCTAATTAGCAATAGCACTGTCGGTCACTTGCAGGCTTGTGCATTCAGGGATGAAAAATTAGAATTAAAAAGCCACCTGCTCACTGAAAGAATCAGATGACAACGATGTTTTTTGTAATTATTTATTTGAACTTTATTTCTAATTCATCTAATAATCCAGTCCAGTGTATTAATGACTGCAATGATTTCGTAAGGCTGGGTGACGCTGGGTTTTGTGGAAGGTATATATATACATATTTATCTAATGCATAATAAAAATGTTTACAAGAAGTTATTTCACTGTGGATTTATACGTACTGAGTCACTAGAAACGTGATGGCCAAATATCGAATGGCCATGCCATTACTCGAATAAGATGCAACAATATGAAGACTGAAAATCCCAGAGTTTGGCGGACAGTATAAATTTCCTCGGAATAACAGAGGAACAAATATATTCACATAAAAAAGCATCAATTGGATGTTATTCTAGTGTCTATTTTGCATTGTTACTACATTCATTTAGGCTGTTGCACGACATCTTCACATCTAACGTGTGTAGCTTGAATTGCTCTGTAGGGCTCATCTACTTTTAGATTCTACACCAATAATGTATTAAAAATAATGAATAGATACAGGCTATTGCTCCATCTGTCACATGCTTTGATCAGCTGACAAACAACGTCCACTATCCATCCATGTTGCATATAGATCAACCACTAAGGCATAGCATGGTATGACTTCGATTTCGATGTATAGACATCTTGATTGGTTTATCCCCGTAGGCCTTCTGCTCATATTGTTTGTAATTGTTCATATTATTCATATTCATAACGGCTCATATTGTTTGTAATTGAAGATATTTCCAATATAATTGTCACAAATAGATAGATTCATTAGAGATGTCCGATGAATTGCATTATAGCAGTCAATTTTATTGAAACGCCATTAAATGCATTGTTAAAACTGTGCTGGGTAGTGAGAGCTATGTTAACAATACAGGAGCCACAAGAATTTTGCTCTGCGATAGCCAAGATTTCGGGATCTCACAAGGTAAGTAATGTCATGGAGAACAGCATTGCAGACGCACATATGTGTCGCTGCTCCTGGTGCTGCATTTATTCGTGGGTCAGCCATCGAACTTAACACGCTCAAGTATTGAGGGAGCCTGCGAAAATCAGGTTCATCCTAGATCTACTTGAGAGACGTTTACAGTTGTTTTGAATAAGTCTAGTAAAAAAGTATGACCGCTTTATCTAGCAACCCATATTGAGGCAATAAAGCATATACGATTAATCTTCATAGGCCATGTTTCCTAAAGAAGCAAAAGAAGTTTGACCTGACCTGTATGTGCGGTTTTGCTTTATAGGTAATTATTTTGCATCGCATTTCATAATGGGCGGAGAGCGCTTTGATGCCTCCCAGCCGGAGGCCTACCTCTTCGGGGAGAATTCAGACCTCAACTTCCTCGCGTCAAGGCCTTTGCCTTTCCCTTATCCAGCGCCTCAGCCCAATGAACCAACACGGCCACTTCGATGTCTCATAAACATTCGAAAGGAATCTCTCAGATTTGTCAGGTAGGGCTGAATATCTTCAAATGTATTCAAACGAGACAAAAGGGTTAACCTGATAGGAGAATACAAAAAAAATTTGCTATTTTGCTGCCATCTCAATATTGTACATGGTTGACTCACATGACATACAGAGAGGCGAACATTGAACCCATTCAAGAACAGGACTGGTTCATTTGATGTTTTTTACTTAATTCCAGAGTGAAGACTGGCAGCGGAAATAGCAGTGAGGCGTCAACTAAAAAGTGTGCCACCGGTTCCGACGATAATTGCAATGGTGGTCCTAGTCCGGGGAGTGCAGGTACCACAGGGCCAAGCTCGACGAAGTATAATATCGAATTTATCTTTGATACCGAATGTCGCTGTGCAATAACCGTTCACTACTTTTGCACAGAGGAGGTCACCCCAAATGGCATCGTGTAAGTAATCATTATTGTTTCTTATTATATCTTTGCTAAAAATACATGGTTCTATGCCATCTGGTGGATTAAATCGAAGGAAAAAATAGGTGCGAGTCATCGAATCATGTGAAATTGCTTTCAAGACCGGCCTTCTATACTAGAATCATAATAATCGAATTTGAATACAGTTATTAGTAATAGAACAAAATAATATAAATACAGTGCAATCTTCGAGAAATTCGGTTGTCACATCTGATTCGACTTTGTGCAATTTTCAGGTACTCCCCTCGTTTTCCAACTATGTCTTCGGAGACCTATCATTACAAACGCGGCTGTAATCAACTATTCCAACAAAGCTCGCATGTGTTCGACCCCTCGAAATATTCAGACGCTGAGCTTGCCTTCAACAACAATTACACCATGTTTCTCGCCGACATACAGAGTATGTAGAAACGCAACAATTCTTATAATAAGTGTTTTGTGACGTTTTTGCTGCTGGATTTATATACAGATTAGTGCATAGACCATGCTGTTCCTTTTGTTGTCAGGTTGTTGTGGAGGTGATTACACCTACTACATCCGTAGGTGTGGTATATTTAATACTTTGGTATTAATGAATTCCCTTGCTATTAATCAATGAATAGTGGTTGGACTTGCTGTTCTCAAATGTGTGCTACTGTTGATTTGTTCCTGGTGTATTTTCAGGGTGTGAACGTGCGATTGATGGACTCGGTCTAGGAGCAGGGGGTGGAGGAGGCGGTGGTGGTGGAGGCAGCAGCCCAAATGGGGGCACATCCCTAGGTGGCTTTGGAAATGGCATTGGCGGCGGTGGCTGCGACTCAGGCAATGCTGGGGAAGTGTTTCCGGTTGTGATTCATTGCGTCTCCGAGGAGGGCGAAGAGCCACGACAAAGCCATGTGCTCCTTGCAGGTAAACTACACACATATATATATATTATATATAGCTTGATCGAGTCGAAATAAAAATATTCTTACACCTTGTTAACTGTAATGAAAACAGAACTATGATTATAGAAGCTTTTCTTCCCTATGCTATGCATCCCTTACGTTGTATATTCTCATCCTTAATGTTGTTCTATCTCCCGTACTCTGTTACCGTGATTTATCTGAAATCTTTGTTTGTTCACTGATGTCACACAGTGGTAGAACGCGCGAGTTCCGCAATAATGGGCTCTGCTGGCGACTCCAGTGGCGGGGGCTGCATTTCACAGACAGTCGGATCAAGTTATACCTTGAAACCACTCAAGCAGAAGCTGTTCGTCGATGGACTCGTTTACCTTCTCCAAGAGATCTACGGCATTGAGAACAAGAACAACATCTGTAATAATAGCAGCATTCATAATGGGTGTTCACACAACAACGGCTGCCCGAATAGTGCCAACCACAACGTATGTATATATATATATATAATATATATACACAATATATAGAATAACAGCACTAGATTATTACAGAAAGAAACCAAATAAGATGCGAGTAAATGCATAACTATGACATTTTAGATATATGAAATACATCTAGACTGTCATTAGACTATAAACCTCTTCTGTCGACTACAGACTGCAAGGCTCGCAGTAGAAAAAAAACAACAACAGCAATAACAACAACAAAAACGGCATCCCTCTATGCCCCTTAGCCGACGTCCCGCCTCTGGGCTTGAAGACATTAAGTGTATGAGTAAACTAGGTATTTGTACATCAGTGAAACACACACACACATTGATGATTTTATTTTTAATAACATGCGGAATCTTTTTTATACTCTCATAAATTATGTTTTACCTAGTGTTTCATTCGTTATGTAACATGCTGTTCTATAACGCTCGTTACTTTTTTACTGACTTTGTATTCATTCAATTCATTTATTTATTTCATTTATTAAAGAAGAAACACTTTTTTTATTTTGTCGCATTTTTTTATTGTTATATTTACGACGAGGATCGTCTTGAATCTGCTATGACTTTCTGTATTATAACCACAATTAAATAGTATATATATATATATATTCATTTTTAAATATGTTTTTGAACTTGATTTCCGCTTGAAGGGTAAATTTTAAAAACTAAAACCATATAATATATGTAAATATTTATCATATTGTTCTCCGTTCAATGAGAAGGACGATGGGGGTTCTGTGGACGGAGGTGGTGGACTGTGCGGCGACTCCGATTCAGAGGAGGAAGCTGGTGGTGAATGCGTCATCTGTATGTCGGAACCTCGAGACACGCTCATCCTACCCTGTAGACATCTGTGCCTTTGTGCGGCTTGCGCTGACTCGCTACGATATCAAGCAAACAACTGCCCAATTTGCCGGGCTCCATTCCGCGCCCTGCTCCAGATTCGAGCTGTACGCAAGATGCTCCTTAGCTCGCATCCCTCAGCTCATCTCAACAACGAGCATCAATTGCACCAAGTATGCACCAACTACTTTAGCTGATGTTGAACTCCACCGGCATTGATAAGAACTGCACATTTGTTGAGTAGTCAAGGAGCATCCTCCTCTCATTCTACTTGCACTACTTTCTACGATAGCGTATTCCAGTGTGCCCTCAGCAGCTAAGCCAACTTTGGCTTCTCAAACGCTGAATCGACTACATTTTACGAGAACTTACTAACCAGAAGGTATTGGTTTACAGGTTGGACAAGATGTCCCTGCAGGATATGAAAGTATCCCATTGCTTGAGGCCCTCAACGGACCGATGGGTGGGAA
The DNA here is from genome assembly GCA_019614645.1 of Stratiolaelaps scimitus. NCBI lineage: Eukaryota > Metazoa > Arthropoda > Arachnida > Mesostigmata > Laelapidae > Stratiolaelaps > Stratiolaelaps scimitus. The sequence continues at coordinate 259,304 of JABWDB010000016.1, forward strand.
CCAAGCTATGCTGTCATCGCAGACGGGTCAGACCGGTAAACATGTTCGCTTACACGCGAACAGCTCCTCAGCGAATTCCACACATTCACCACGTTCCGAAGCGAATCAACAGGTAAAAAAAAACGTTCGCTGAATATTGTTCGCCAACCTATGGCATGTATATTGTATGGTTGGCATAAAAACAATGAAAAAAGCTTCGATAGATACAACGATTCACTTATGCAGTCATCGGCACCTATCAAGAAACCGAGAAGACTTAACTAGTGCTTTGTTCTCTATTAACCTTCATTACTGTTTTCATACAGATATATGTATGTGTGTATGTGGTTCGATGAACCACTGTCATACCAGATGGTTGTGAATAGTATGATCATCTAAATAAGTTCGTTTTCTTCGGTGTTTCTTTTCTTGCTTTATTCATTTATTCAGGGCGGTGGTGGGACAAAGAGAAGTGGCGGGGGAAGTGGCAGCGGCTCCACTGGTGGTGGTGGTAAAATGGGGAAGATGCATCGCAACAAATCAAGTTCTGCCGGTAGCCTTCGACACCAGCAACAACAGCAGCAGCTGCAGGCTCATAGTCCGCCAAGAAGCTCAGAGCAGGTAGCTCTCGAAGGCGGTGCCGCCGCCACCGCCGCCGCCACCGGCGCAAACGGAGCGAATTCGACAGGTCAGCTGGAAGGATCAGCGCCTATGGCTGGAGTAGGAGAAGGTCAGCCACTCGCGCGAGCCGAGACGGCCCCCCCGCCTGGTAGACATCGACGACACAAGGACAAGTCTCTTGGACAACAATCCCAGCAACAGGGTCGAGGACTGGGCAAAAACATCAGGCCACATATGGCACACGTCAGTGCAACGTCGCTAGCCGTAAGTTGCTACATAGAAATTTCGCCGTTCGACATCTCATCATAGAACCTATCGCATTTCATGTCATTTACATCAGCTACAATATTTTCGTTGTTGAAGTCTTAATTCTGAATGATTTTTGGGGGTAGACAATAATGTCATCGTTATAAAGTGTCTTGAATTTTGTCGTTTATAGAACGACAGAAATAACATTTCAGATGTGAATAAAATGTGGATAAATTTACTAGTATTCCAATTTATTTAATAGTTTATGTTTAGGTGTAACTGACCCGTTCTATATTAAGTATAAAGAAAGCCACTCACGCACCAGTGGGACTGTCAATTGACCCCTTCAAGCTGATGGAAGGAAATATTTAATCAATCACTTATTGATGTTTACTGATTAGTAAATATTCACTTTCGTTAATATGAATGATGTTGTGTATAACCAAACGCAGTCCCTTCTATTGTATCTCAAATACAGCGACGAAGTAAGTATGATTGCTTCTTTTTTTTATCATGATTCTAAATTCGTGATACTGTGTATGAGTGAAACTAAAGCATTCATAAAGCGACAACAAAATCAGAGAAGTTGTACGAAAAATGTCACTATTTTCGACTTGCGCATATTGTGTTTCTTAATTTTTGGATTTTGGCAATACTCGTTAGTATATATTATCTATTTTTACTCTATGTTCAGTACATATATATATATATATATATATATATATATATACCATTGCAGTGTGACTGGCTAAGTTTACTATTTGTTTACTCTGATGATCGTTATTAACATTCATATCGTTACAGAAAGATAATTTTATAAGGCAGCCAGTGTCCTCCAGCTAAATTGGGTAAAGTATCCAGAAAGGCGATGACGTTCCCCCTTTTTCCCCTCAAATGATAAATAATCGCCGAAGACGAAAGAATGAATGACCCTGGACGTTTGTCCCCATTAAGGTTACAAGTCGTTCACAGGCTTCTTCCAATAGGTTGGCTGTTAAGGGGCCGGGCCAATTTAAGGTCTCGAAGGCAAGAGAACTTACTAGGTGAGAAGAGTGTAAATCACTGTATTTCTTCAGTTTCACTTGCTTGGTACGCGACAGGGTGTATCCTAGTTCGTTGGGCCAGTGACTTTCGTAGGAGGAGGGGGGCTAGAGTGTCTGTCAGTCACCGTTTCTATCCACATTAAGTGATTATCTCGGTGGTATGAGAAGGAAGAGAGGTCTACCATTTACCGTTGTTATTAAAATGCCGACATAGCTCGAAATTTGTGGGTTTGCATCAACATATATTTTTGAATGCCATCATAAAGGTACATTTTATATATTGTGTACCGTTTTAAGACTTTCAGGGTCGAAGTTAATGTATAGATTCGAGAAACGGATGGTTGGGCGTGATGTACATGAAGTCAACCATCAGAATATGTACAGTTTCTTACCTATACTGTCCCGCGACAAATTGATAGATCTTGTCAACTAGCTAGCTTAATAAGAGGTTGCTGTTTGGAGTCTGTAACTCCAACTGTTTAAGTTCAGGGCTCGTTACGCTGTGCTAATACTCTTATGGTTACAATTGATCATTTAGATGGATAGCTCATCAGCGGAGAGCAAGTCGTTGCTTGACGGCGAAGATGATGCCAAAGCCGTGGAAGATGGAGCTATGGGCGGAGGCGCATTGGATAGGGGTGATCTGGGTCCACATTCAGCCTTGCCCTCTACGGGATCTCCATCTCCGGCCGCCGCTACTGTCATCACCGTAGACCAAGCGACAGACACTAGTCTTGACAATAGGTACGTTCCAAATGAATACTATAATACATGTAATATACTTCTTCGAAGATGAGGTAATGATCATATAGCCAGTTAATATGTATCACTCTGCGAGACAGAGCGTGTTCTATACCTTGCATTGCCTAAAACATTGGGTTTTAGTTGGCTGATTGCTGGATTACAGGCAGGTAGTTTGAATTGCTTGAAATGGGCTCGGCGGATGTTAATGCCTACTTCTAATGTGTAGCTTAAACGATATGGGTTTTCAACGAAGTTGCTCATAGCTTTTAATATATGTATTTATATATAGTATGTATACAGACAACATGTTCAGTTTTAGTTTGACATTAAATACTTATGCTATATATGTATTCAAAAAAGGTTTAAACATATTGTTCGGTCTTTTTCGTCGTTTTATTTAAACAACGAATACAAATTAATGGTATCATATCATTGCTGATGCTTTGCAGGGATCTCCACGGATCGCGGGAGGATGCCAGAGATATGGACATGCTTTTCCATCGGAGGAAAGCCTTCCCTGATTCGGGTATGATTGGTCCGGAAAAATTATTGAAGTTCTAATAATGGATAGAAGAAAAGCGTAATTGGTGACATTAAAAAGTTTGAAGGCCACGATTGCTAAATGTTGCTTGCTTTATAGTATTTCGTGTTCATATGATTCATTTGATCCTATTCATTCTATGCCCATAGGATCCAACGGACGTACGGGCAGCGAAGATGAACCCGCAGAGTTAGAGCTTGTGGAACAAGGAGAAACAGCTAGAGTTGTAGTGGCCTCATCTCTGGACGACTCCAATGATGCGGGAGATCTGCCTGCGCTACCACCCGGTAATTATTATATCTGCGAAACACACATACTCTAGAGCCTCTTCGCAAATGCTGGCAAATATTTCCGGTCTGTCATAGATATTTGGTTCATATACATGATGCTGATGATGACCGTTGTTTTGGCGATCAGGTACCCCGGGGTCGGGTTCTGCCCGTTCGAGTGCTGAGAGTTTCTCAAGTGCGGGCTCAGCCACTCGCCTGCTAGTTAACGCTACGACAGGATCCTCGTTGACAAATACAGGTGAAGCATAAATTAGAATTGGGGATTGTTATCGAATGGAAGAAACCATAGGAACATTGTAGGCATTCGAATGTCGTTCTGTTGAGGGAAGTACACTAAGCAAATAACATTTATTGGAAATAGTAATATTGACTAAAATTGACTGTATATTTTAATACGAGAACTTAAGCGTTGTAATATTTCGCAGTTCCGTCAATAAAGAAATAATTGAATTGAAAAAAAAAAAATTGTAGCTGAGGTCTATATATATATATATATATATATATATACCACATTGAAGTATGCTTTGTTAATTATTACTATTCAGGAGTTGGAGGCCATCCGGCTGTTACTGTGGTCACGATAAAGTAACAACAGGTGGTGCCCACTTGCGGGGATACCGAGGAGGTTTAACATCAAGGGCAATCGTGCAAGACAATAGTCCATCCTTCATGGATCGTCCGAAACATTTTTTACAACACAGCTCATCAGGAGCGATCTGCAGCAGTCCGTAAAACTCTACAACACGCTGACTGAAAGGAGAGAGCTGCCGTTGTCGAAGGAACACAGAGGTTCACGTCGAACGCGAGACGGCAGGTTGAATGTCCAGCAAGATTATTCATGATTACTTTGTGTATCATGGAGAATAAGATATCATCAACTTAAAATAGTCAATAGGTTAATCAGGCTTAAATGCATACAAGTTTCACTTTGGGCACAGCCACCGTGGTGACGAGAATTCCTCGGTCACAAACAAACATATACGTGGATTTGAGCTCATGGATTCGTCATGGTGTGCTGTGTCTGTGTGGGTGTAGAACGCTTTTAACGAATGTCCTTGTATCGAGTGGGCTGCCTTGTCGAGAGTTCGCGAAATCGGTTCAGTTTGTGAAATACAAGTCACTAGCGAGTCATGAATATTTTGCTGTGCAGATCGCTGTGTCTGCTATCGACGTTGACTTGATGAATCTCGCTTACTGTATTTGAAAATGTATGATTTACATCTTTGAGCAAAACTTACAACCAGATAATGAATAGAACCCGTAGGAAGTACTGGGATTTTGCTCTTGTGATGGTCCACTCCGTCTAAGCAGCTCTGTTCATTTAACATTGATAGTGAGTTTGCTATGTGTTGAGCCCCGATGAACAATACGGAGGAAGCGTATTTTTACTCGTTTTGTGTTCATTTTTATGTTTTGCGGAAAGACGTGAAACATCATTCATACATCATTTTGTGTTGTATGTCTCTCCATCTCTCTGTGATGCCAATATATATATATATATATATATATATATATAGTAGGACGTTCAAAGAAAAAGTAACTCGAATATTTGTAATTACTTCCAATACAGATTGCTACAATGGTTAGCATCATCATTGAAACGATATAAGTAAATAGTATATATATATATATAATTAAGAAGACGTAGGATAAGATTTACTCTGTGTACGACCATAGATACAATTTGCAATCTCAACTTCAACTCCACAATTCACATTCTGGACATAACCTCTTATAGAAATGTGTGAGTCTATGAAGATTATATGTGATAGACCTTGGTTACATTATGTTACAAATAAAGCGAGATGGAAATGTAGCACTCCTATATCAAGATGATGGCTGGTCTTTGTCTATCCGATCCTTACCCGATCTTAAAAGGTCGGAAATTTGCTTGATTCCAAAAATGCCCTCATCAATAATAGACTAGTAATATTTTTGAAATATTGTGAGCGGTATTTATTTCGTATACTACAATATGTAGTTATACCAAATATTGCGTAAATATAAAGCATATGGAAAATATCACAGGTTGAATGTTGACAGGTATCAAAGGGATCCAGCTGCAAGTGCATCTCCGTGCCCGGACCAATTTTCCGTAAATCCGCCTTGAAGACAGCGAGTCAAGCATTGAACGCAAACCACTCATGTTTAATGCTGCACGTTATTTTAGAACGTTAATTAGGCTTTTAACTTGGAGAACACATCTAGTTTTACTTAACTTATATCGCAATTGCTAGTTAGTGGTTAAGGTTTTATTGACTTTCGAAACGATCAATTTGTTTAGTCATGTTGATAATACATCACTTGATTTGAATGCAACTCCAGATTCATACAATTAGATTCTAGCCAAGCATAACAGGCAACAAGGGCCTGTGTGTGAATTAATCGCAGTTCAATCTAATCATATATATATATGTATATATACAGCTGAGGCCTGTCACATAGGGGAACAGCTGAGGGTCAGCTCGAAAAAAACAGTTATATATATATATATATATATCCAGGCAGCAGTATCATGGATCTGAAAAGTTTATTCATAGATTCGTATTCTGTGTTCAATTTCCACTTTTGGATCCTAGGTTTTCAATCTGACTCTCAGCCAACATTTAACGTCCAGATAGCGTACAGATAGGCGTTTTAATTTAACGTACAGATATGGATACGTCGGTAGGATCGGGCTACATCGATCCAATGGAAATGGAATTCTATATAGGACTGTCTTCCTGCAACAACGAGGTTCAATTCGAGCCGCGTGTTTCCGAAGCACGAAAAGCTGAGTAGTGCATGTACCCGTACAAACTGGCTTATCTTCAGACAAAAATAGTTCAGGTCGTTTGCTCAATTAGGTACCACAGCCTGCGTCTGTCATAATCGCTAGCCGTTCCTCTATCGGAGCTCATTTCCTATGGAATCCTCGAATACAGATCCGATCGCGGCCAGGATAACTTCAACTGAAAATCCCGCCGACACGAATTCTCCAAGCGTCGACAGGCCTAACTATCCAAGTGTAAAATCCGAAGCAATTAGGTTAGTTTCTATCATCTCCTGAATGCATATGTGTATGTTTCTATGTGAGAACCCTTAACATTAGGTAAATACCTTAGGCAGAAGCGAGCTTTAACAATGGAGTCATATTGAAGAAGGGTGATACTGATAGGAGAAAATAAATGGGAATAATCCATTGCTTCTGCGAAGATGGTATTTTCGTGTCGCTTATTTGAATAAACTGAAGTCATTTTTGTTTATCCACTAAGTAGGCCAGACCTAGCCTTCGTATTAACCCATCACAGTAATATCACAGGTTTGTTCCTGCCGTGGCTGTACCCTCAAAAGTAAGATACAGAGGAATGTTTTTTTTATAGTGGTGGTATCGATTTTGAGTACAAACGGAGAATTAAGGAGAGACAATTACATAGATACTAATGATTTCAATAATGTCAAATTACATCAAATTAACTGACAACTACTCCACTCAACTTCTACCGTTGACGAAAACTTTTGCCAGGAAACGGGTCCCTACGCCATTTTCATCACCAAAAGCAACGAAAGGAAACATCAGTAGTACTGGTGTTACAAATAAGACTCCCGTTGACACCTCATTAGCGACGGGCCCTTATGAGGGTAGCACAGCCAGTATCACTGGGAGTACTGAAACGGTCCCTAGTAGCTCCGCTACAACGCATTCAAATGTTCCGGTCAAATATCCGCGATCCCCCGGCCGAATTGCTGGACCTGGTGGAGCAGCATACGCTTCGTCTTCTACCAGTGGATCCATGTCATCAAAAGGAGAAGGTATTAGTGCGAAGAAAAGTACTCGAGACGAACAGTATGGTAAGTGAATGCAATGTCCTAAGTTCTTGGTAAAAAATGAAAAATTTATTTTTTTTGCTGTCCTTCCCATTAGAATCTCTCGCATTTTCATTGATGTTTCAGACGTTGTAGGAGTGCTTCAGGAGTAACTTCAGTTATATGTGAAACTGGTGCATACTTGGTGTTTTAGCCAATTCCAGGAGTTGCGAAATGCTCCCCAACTCATGGTAGTAAAACTCGTGTCGGAGTCTGATCGAGAAAATATAATTACATACCTTTTCATTAATCATTCTGCTCCTAACTAATCGGTCCTGGTTAGCATCTCGACAAGACCTTAGCAGTAAAAACCTGGGAAGTAGGCTCTGTACCTTAGCCTGCTTACCTCAAGGTTTACATTTATACCAAATGGCACGTGAATATATAACGGACATGACATTCTGCCCTCTCTCTAGGGATATCTAGTACTCTCTTGGCATTCATTGATACCTATCACAATTGCCTATCCGCCCACAGATTTTCAGGGAGAACTGCTTGCGCGATTCTAAAATTCTAATTCATTCCCTGCCCGATTCATCCTATGTAGCGACCTCTGAAGATGACGTTGTGAAGTGACGTAGTTTGTTTATCTTCTGCTCCTTCGACAAAGGTGAGCAACGGTTTTTAGCTGCCAAATGGTTCAAAATGTCCCATTTATCTTTAAAGTGGGAAAAAATAGAATGCGTGGGAAGTCGCTATCGTTTGCCTGGATAATTATAGTGTAAAAATTGGGAGAATCACTTGTTGTAGTTGTATCACGTCGCGGTTAGGATATTTTGATTTTTATTGGATCGTACTCATCAATTAGATACTCGCATGGTTTGGTGTTTGCCACGATACATTTAATACGGTTTTGTTCTCATTGAGAGCGCAGCGTCGTGAAGTTATACTCAAGTAAAGAAGCAACCCTGATTAAGAGCAAGACCGTATGGCGGTAACAGGGCAGCACATGTCGACACATCGGATGAATGGGCCAGGGAATGAACCATAGAAAGAACCATAGAAAGATAAACATGTTTCGCTAGAAATTTGTGGGTACTTAGGGATTGCTAATGGATACTAATATAATCTAAGACTCCACTAAATGTCTCGAGAGTATGAGGGCAGGATGTTGCTTAAATAATTTTACGAATCGGAACATGCATCCGCCGTTCACCTTTTGCCTATATCGTAAACGTCAAAGTGCGCGACCTACGTTTGCTAGCGCGTTGAGCCTGTTTTCTAACAAGACAACGGCGAGATTAGCGCAACTAGGGCCGGAGTTGTGTTAATACAAGTTTGGATGATATGGTTGATTTCTTAGCAGATAGTTATTTTCAATCTTTACTGATAATGTCGCATTCGTCGAACTTGTTGAAAATTTGTGGACTTGTGGGCTCGCGAGCGAATGAAAGCTCCACAAAAAAAATACATGTAATTACATTGTTAGTATAGGCTAGATTTATTTAAAGCAAAAATCGGTATATTTTTGACTGCGATATAAAAATAACAGTCATTTCAATCTGCAGCGAATGTATGTGTCATGTGTCTTTGTGTGTATATTTTCACAGTTTTCAACTAGATATGTTTCGTTTCAGCGGATGCTGCAATAGCTAAGAAAAAAGAAGAGGTTCTGCGATCGAGGGAGGAACGCCGTAAGCGCTCGACAATCGCGTGGTTCATTATCGTCGTGGCATTTATTGGAATTGTAGCTGGTGTTGCGACATTGATCATTTTCCGAGCACGAACTATGGCAGCACACCACATGCAGTCTCCAACACCGCTGCCAAACATCACATACGATCTCACGCGCCCCTCCAGAATAGTGGATCTTTTACAGGAAGGTTTGTGTTCTCGGCGTTGTTTGTAAACGCCTGCGTTCTAAATGATCCTCAGAAGTTCGTAATCCCAAAGAGTTCTTTACAGGAGGGGTTGAGGTTCGACTAGCGCAAAATGAACAGAATGATGACAGATGATGCCGTAAAATCGGAGATCCGTGACGATGCTCCTTAGCCAGTGTCTTCCTCGCTGCTGACTCTGACGCATACGTTATGAGATAGTGAGTCAGATTGCCCCTCCATCTGAGGGGCTGAGCAAACCAAAATGCGGCCTATTCCCTTCAAATATAGGCTCCGTTTAGATAATCAGGGCATACAGGGGCAATTATCTAAAAGAACTTTGCAACTTCCCTGGTTGAGCCCACTTTTTTGATGCTTTGCCGCAGTTGTGTATGTATTATTTTGGAGAAGATGGTGGTTGACCTCATGGTACAGTGTCTTTCGTAGAAAGGGCTATTAGATGGTTCCACGAAGGTCAGGTCCACATCCACTCAGCTGGTACATATGACTTAGGACAGGCCACTTTATCTAAATAGAAGGCAGTCTCTAACCAGCGAGGTGCGTGGCAGTTAAATCAGCTCAATATTGGGTCATCACACACACTAAATACATTGGTTTTCAAAATTCGCTTGTAAAACACGCGTGTAAAACTCACAATCTTTGATTTCGCAGAGTATGCACCCACAAAGGCGTGCGATCGGGATCGAGATTGCCCGATCGGAACCCAATGTAAAGCTGACAGACTCGTTGGAAATAAAATGTGCGTTTGTCCTAAGGGAGTGCTTTTGAGAAGGAACTGTTATTCGTTTGGCAGCTGTTTGCCATCAGACGAATTAAATGTGAATCGAGGCGGAGGTCTTAGTAATTGTCATCCTCCAATGTTTGGACCAAGTAGAAATATCAGGCTCAGCTGTCCGCATGGCTGTTATGACAGTCCGAAAGCTAAGAAAGTGTGTAACTGCCCCAAAGGCATGATATGCAGCGATGTCAATGTTGGCAACTCGCTTCGCGGAAGCCGATGCGTTTGTGACACTACAGACAGTCACAGCGATTCCCTTCTACTTATGCTGTTTAGTGGCGGTTGCCGAAGGGACGACAGCTTTTATAACAGAGTAAGATATCTTCGTTTACCTTTTTAAGCCTACAATGACCTGGTGTGAGTGTTTTAGCCGGACATCCCCTGTTCGCCTGTGTGCATATATGACTAAAGGACACTATTGTCTACTGCCGTCATCTAATCGTATGAACCTGTTTTTCTTAAAATTACATTAGCAAACTTATCTTTTCAGTGTTCACATGAAGCAGAACAAATTGGCCTCTCTTTCGGCACTTATCTTATTGGAATAGCCGGCAGCATGTCGGAACAGGCACGCCTGCTCGCTGAGATGGCGGTGAACAGCAGATCTCCTTGGTCGGACGATATTGGAAACTTCACACTGCTTGCAGCTGCAATCGACTTTCAAGAAAAGCGCTTTCCCAATGGACACAATGGGACGTCATACTCGCAGTTAGCTGGAGAGCTCAGCGATGCGTTTTCCTTGCGTTCGACTGATGCATCACGATTTGTGGCAATTGCTTGTAAAGACAAAACGTTCTTCCCGAGGGTCATGAGCTTTTTCAGAAATTCGCTCGGTGAAGCCGAAAAAAGCGATTGGATAGACGGTGTCTGCAAGTCATCAGCGTACAAGCTGCAGAACAGTGACCACGTTGGTTCCATTCTATTTTTTCTTCTCAACAGCTTAATGACCTGCGACATTTGTTTTAGGGCTGACCAAGTGCTGGAAATCACCGACCATGCGCTCTGTGTCAGAGAACAAAGGCAACGCGCGTGGGCTACAGTCTTTATTCGGCTCTATGCGTCTACACAACTCGTGATCAAAGAATCGCTGTGGAATCAAACCAATTTCGCCGAGCCTCGGTGGAGGCCCTGTATTAGGAAATACATGCAGGCAAAAGATACAGACAGTTCCTACAATGGCGACATTTTTTTCTGGCTTGTAAGTAAAATTAACGAATGCATGAGGGTGGAGTTAGCAGGACCATCTGCTACAACTTCTGCAATGCATACCATCCGAACAGGGCTTCTATCTAATCCGTCCTTTACGTTCTACAACCGCAAGGGGAGTATTTTAAACTTGGCAGATCCAGTCTTCGACCGAGACGGGAAGCCTCTTCCTTTGCAGGGGTATCCGGCATTCGATGTTAAACGAGAGTAAGTATAATAACATTATATTCTTTAACGAAGTATTTGAAGTAGTTTCGACTTACACGTTAACGTTGTCTTACCCGAATTCTATACACGTAAGTGTAGTGCTATAGCCGCAAACTGAATTGTCATTCCAAGTCACTCCACTGACGATTGATCAGTGATTAAATATGAAGATGAATAACTTTTAGAAAGGAGAAAGTGTTCTGCAGTCAGAAGTGGCAACCGTATGCTACCTACTTATGAATTATATTCTTTCCATAGCGATTTATCTATGCATATGTATGCATTATTTAATTGCTTAAGTCGATCAGAATTTTCTTCAATAGAGTTTATATTTTCATTTAATGAAGTGAACTTTATTGCAACTTCCAACACTTAACATTTGACTACTTGTGCTGCGCACGATTGTGTTACTGTATATATTTTTGAATGTTTTTGTATGTGTAAAACGTATTTAACTATAAATTGACTACAACTCGGAAGACTACAACGCGAAGAATTCCCAGAAAATCCTATTGACAATGTCTGATAAACTATAAGTTCTAATCTAAAACACAGTGCCTGCTCTCATCAGTTTTTACTGATTATTTGGAATATATATTTGAGCTCCAAATAGCACAGCCATAACATTACCATTTGACAATCGGTTGATTCCAGATTGAATTCTTATCTGACATTGATTGAAGATGGGGCGTTTGACGCAGCCGAGCTGTTACCCGTGGAAATTTCTGTGCCTATGGCTGACGGCTATGGAGTGCCTCCGCATGACTGGCATCCACCGCCACTGATCGATTTAACATTATATTCGGTCATCTTCCCGAAGGGTCTAGTATACCTTGCGCTAAGGCTTGCTCTTATCGTGCATTTATCTCATCATGAGAAGAAACCAGAGGGCTTCCGAATGAAGGACACACCGGGAGCTCATATTTTCAATCCATTCGGTGATACGAGGGATCTCGAGAAAAGTCAGCAAATTCTAGATTACGTTCGAAACATCACTAATCGTCTTATGCGGTTTCATGCTTATTGTGTAGCCGATACAGAGCTTATCGCTTTGTCTAAAACATCGACAATTCGGTGGGGCTCCTTACCATAATGTGATACCAAACTATAGTAAGGACCGGCTAATATTTAGATGAACAAGAGCTTACTGCAAGCGCACAGACCCCAGCATATACCTAGAAAGCTCATTTTACGTAAAGAGCATATTTATTGTGTTGACCCGAAAAACTGAAATCCAATATTGAATAATCGTTGACGATAAGGCGATCAGTGAATCGGCCAATGGTTGTTCTGAATGCGTGTCCGTGTTACACCGTGTCATTCTGGGAACTCTAAATAGGAACCTTTATACATATATATACCATCCAAATATTGTATCACTTTTGTGCGACAAAATGCATCCGTGATGGCGAATCAACAACAACGGGTAGTTAATGTTGTTCGACCTGTGTGTAAATTATCTAAGAATCTTTATAAAAGTCACCCTGTTCCTACGGAAGAACAAAAATAGCTCTCCATAACGATTTTAAATATTGATTACAACATACAAGAAGGTTCGCCTTCAACACTTGTAGTCCACTACGGTGACTGTACCCTGTGCCACGCCACAGTACTGCCTTGATCTGTACTGGAACGTGAGAACAATGGTTCGCTTGGATCATGTCGAAATTGCAGTAATACGTACTGCCGATCCATTTGATTAATTAAAAATAATGAACTCGTCATAGAGTAACTCGTAGTAGGGCTATATCATATTCGATGCTGCAGACGCATCTCAAATCTTTACCGTGTTTCTGAAATGTACATTATAATTAAGACAAAGACGGCAAAGGGGAGAGTTTATTTGTCTGTACATGTACCACCACAGCATATTCCACTCGTCGGTAATTTAATAATAAATGACACTGAATGATGCACTGAAAATCGTTTTTTGTTTTAAACCGGTGAGCCGCACTATGAGATTGAGAGCTTAAAATAATATATATATATATATTATATATATTTTTTTTTTCCAAAAAAGTTTATAAAAGACTTTACCATGTCTTAACTCTCACAAGGTCTACATAGTGGATCAATGAGTTTCATATAGATATAGCTCACGGTGGTGTCGACTTGAAACAGTTACACCCACTCAAAAAGCTGGACTTAACACCACTCTCGTGTAAGCGCTAATTGTACAAAAATGCTTTCGGGCTGACTCTCAGCTAACATTTAACGTCCGCGTTACTGCTTTTAGCATTACTTCGTAAGACAGACCCCTAAATGCAAATATGCAACGGTGGGGATCGAACCCGTGCACCTACGTCCGTCTCCCTCGATTGCAGCAGGTGCAATTCCATACCGGTTTGGCACCGCTGCGTGCTGCGTTTGGTCGAAATTAAAGCAGATCGTCGTCCACTTGGAAACCCGTGTTTCGCATTAACATCGGATCATACGATTCAAAAGACATGGTCTAGTTAGAACACTTCGTATTGAGGCTTTCTAGACTCGTGCTTGTTTCTATAATAACTAGTTGATTATGCATAATTATTAATTAGCTCAAATTGATTCTCGGCCTGAACTTTGTCGCATTGATGCCAGCATTGTGGGAAAGATACCACGCTAAAATTCGACGCATGCGATCATAGTAGAAAAAAAATTAAGTCGATTAACAGTTCATTGACAGGCACAAACCATACACTACGTCTTTCTCTTCACTTTACGACAATTTCGTAAACGAAGGCATTTTTAGAACCAAACTAATCATTGATGAAAGCCGAGAGTTCTTCGAAATATTATCACTCTCCACAGGATAGAGTAGAAAATTTTAAGAGGTTAAAAAGTACACAGGACCGTAGCCTCGCTAATTCTGTTTTGCTGAATCGGTTTTTTTATAGAGAAGGGCGAACCACTGCAAGCAAATGCATAGACCAACGCTTACATAATACAAGGCCATAAATAAGATAGTGATCCGCGATGTCAGAGCGCTATTCAACCTCTCGCAAACTCATTTGTGGGCCGCCTAAGGTAGATGGAGAAGAATTCCACATTTACAGACAATTCCTTCCGCCAAATAGTAGACTTGATCGTTTACTCTGCATAAAAAAGTTATAGCATGTACAACACCAACAACGAAGTTTAACAGCTATTATTGTGATACAATAGAACGTAACTAATGGAATATGTCAGCTCGAGCATAAATTATATATACGTAGCTAGAGTGCTCTGGGAATGAAAGAAAATCGAACCAGAGCTTTGTCAGCTGAGTCCGGAACTGACACCAAGAATCGCGTAATAGTTAAGCAGGGGCGTAAGCAAAATGCCCAGCATCAAACACAGAAAACGCGAAAATCACTGGGGCCAGCGGCAGTGCGAACATTGAAGGTCACGAGTGCACCTTTCGTGAGGTGAGTTGTTTCATTCGTGTGTTGAGAGATAGTTACATCTTGGTCTGCTAAATAAACTGGTCTCGACTATAGCGATGGTAGATACTGCGTTTGGGGGGAGTACTAATAAACGTGTATGACCATGCTCATTAATTGATATCCTTGTAAAGACGGGGTCAAGACAGCTGTCTTTTCTATGCAATGATATGGGGCAATGAAGCCAGTTAACATCTTCTGATCACTCGTAGCACCTTTGCTCTGCCTTAACTAGACATTTAAGGATTCAATGGTGTTTCAAAGGTTT
Source organism: Stratiolaelaps scimitus (assembly GCA_019614645.1). NCBI lineage: Eukaryota > Metazoa > Arthropoda > Arachnida > Mesostigmata > Laelapidae > Stratiolaelaps > Stratiolaelaps scimitus. The sequence continues at coordinate 274,315 of JABWDB010000016.1, forward strand.
TCTTTTCTGTATAATCGACCATTGTTTGAACGATTATGGGAAAAACCTGTAATCAAATAATTCTGATTAGCTTATTATCAGTCGGAAGCTCTTTTTCACATATATAATTCTGGTATGATTGTTTTTTTAAGCTAAAGGGAATATTATGTCGACTTCAAGGTCCATATATAAGTATACCGGATTCACAAAAGTGCATTGACAACGCCGTAACACCACCTTTCTGCTGTATGGTATTGGTGCGATGTGCGGCGATAGTTCGATAGCTGAAAGAACAACTCGACACCGTTTAGATAGGTTTTAAGATTGCATTTTAGCCTGACGGCTCCGTCCTACCGTTAGGGTTCGATGAAACACGTCCATCTCAAGAAATTTTTGATGGAAATCTGGCGAAAAGTAACGCGCAATTTGGCCGAGAAGATTGGCTATGGCCATGTTGCTGTCGACAACCATCTTGAAACTATGGGATTTAAACATTTCGAGCCATACATACCCGCGCTGTCTGTTCACTATCTTCGTTTCAGTAGCTTTTGTAATCTTTTCAGAAATGGTACTGCAAACGAATCGTTGAAAACGGAGAGCACTCGCAAACACTTCAAGGACGCGGAGGAAGGGGATTATTCGAGTAGTTAGTTGTATTCTTGCAAATATTAACATATCACAGTTTACAACTCAATGGCTTGTAACCATTGGGTTGACGCATAAGTCCGTATTAATCCAGGACATTTCGAATGAAAAATGAGCACGAAAAAATGTTTAATCAACTAAATGTTTCTTTGTGTTCAATGAGTTTCTGCCGTCTCTTCAGGCGCTTTATTATGTTTCGTCATAGTGGTTCTGAGATCTATAGACAGAGGATTTAGCTAAGACATTAAATATTACAATCTAGATTAATACAGCTTAATCTCGTGCATGTTACGGATCTCGGATGAATGTGGATCTTAAAAGATCGGTGTCATTGTCAGCTCTCATTTGATATTGAGAGGGACATGACATGATGACGTGACACACGTGGGAGTGGGGAAGACAGCCAAGAACAGACCGACAACCCAATACCTTTCCTCATTTGTTGAATTAGATGTGATTAATACCTGGTTGACTTTCTATGGCGAGATTGTAGATTTTTATAATAAAAGATCAAACATATCTAGTACATTGGAAACCCGGTATATGTATATAGGTGACGTCAATGAATATAGTTCATTAATCATAGCAATTTAATAAAGCGACCATTTTATAGAAATGTTGTTGATCAGAAAAACGGCACCGCCCTAGTTCGCTACTCTACCTAGCCTAGTAATGCGGGCACAGGGAGTGGAGCACAAACGCAGTGTATTTTATGCTTGAGATCGATAACACTTTAATTGCAATCATTATTTTCCAACTAACGATGTTCTTCTTGCGATTGATACCACTGACAGCCTTATAACAAATAATGTGACCACTGAAACTCGATGAACTAACGGTTCCAATATTTCTGCTATGGTTTTTCGCATCTCTATTAAGAATTCGCAAAGGTGTTTCGACAGAGTAATATGTCTGAGAAGTGGTTATATGTGTTCCTCGTCCTAGTGGTTGTGCTGACCATAGTGAGTGTGGGATTGTTCACCGCAGTTGCGATAGGTGTCCTTCCATTGTTCACCGACCAATAATCGCTGTCAAGACCGAACTGGAAGGTTAGTTTTTTTAGTTTCTTTAATAATCACATGTGTAATCAATCGTTAACATTATATATGGTATACAGAGTTGAATGAGATGCCACCCAGACAGGCTAAAAAAATTATCTACGCCTACTTTAGACCTACTGTTCTGTGGGTGGACAACGGAATCTATTACTCATGAACTTTGGTTACAGGGTGGTGCTCGTGGGAGCAATCGAGTGAGGCGAAACCCTTACGATAACGTACTGTAGAGGCTCTTCGGATTCGAGAGTAGAGTGCAATTTCATTTTGAGAACATAATGGATTTTCCTGAGGAGAAGCATCCCCTGGAAATTCTCCGTCAACAAAAACATATCTTAGATACTCTGAGGTCACTGGACGGAGATTGGTTTACGAGGAGAAAAGCTCGTGGACTGAGTAATATGGCGATGGCGACGATGTCTTCGATTGGCTGTATGTCGTCGGCAGGGACGATAATAATCGTGTAATAATATATTTATTTGTGAAACAGGGAAGTTTGTTGAAATTCCATCTGTACAGTTAAAGCTGAAGCTGCGTTTTGTATAGGATTTATTTTGCTGGTAATACAACTTGAATGCTCTTTAACGACAATTCGTTATTCGACATAGTTCTAGCGTAAAGCTTCTGGGCTTCTGTTGACAACAGCGTGGTTACTGAAGTGTATTTGTGATAAAATCAAAAAAAATCAGCACGTAATCAACACGCAGATAGAACGTTTGAAACATCAGGACTTACTTGAACTTTATTTTCTATCACAATATAATACGCTAGTGTTTAGCATACTCTTAAGTTTACATGCTTTGTACAAGGACATGTATAAAGCTTCATATTCATATTTCTGACCTAATTGCCCTTTGTTACATTCTCGTTATCAAATTGACTCCACTGTTTATGCGGTCGTAGTGAAATCTTACTTCGAAATCCTATTTCACAATATAGCAGAAGTCTAACATTGTTCGAATCTACTCGGCTACATACGACGGAAATTCCTTAATACACAGTATAAATATACAGAAAACAAAAATGTATAAAGAATGAAGGTCTCCCTGATTCAAGTAAGGGACAACTACAGGGTGCTGCATCCTAACGAGCAAATCCCGTCAGTGAGCACTGATTTGTACTTGTGGGTTGAACACTAGCGAGGCAAAGCCCGGTCACAAGCGTACTTTGCGGGCCGTACCACGTGGGTATGACAAAATTGCATTTCGGCATCAGAGTTCATCCGTTAACGACTGATCCAGAAGTTCCGCATATACTTTGGCGGCGAATCGAACCTGCTCCATACTTCTCTCATGCAAACCTTCATCACTCCCATCCGCTATCCAAGCGCCCATTATTGCATTGGACTGTTATGACATTCCTTCCCTGCCTCGCCAAGAAGAATCAGCTCTCTATAGGACGAATCGCTGAAGTAATCTTATTCTGAAACCATAGGAAAGAGAACCATATATTCAGTTTCCGCGACATTTCTCACCTTATCTTTGATAAGCTACGTTTGTAAAAAGTCGAAATTCGTAAACAAAAGCATTAAATTAAGTCACAAAGTTAAAAGGAATTTGAACTTTGTAACTAATGTGATACAGACTCAGCAGCATGACATGTTAACAGATTATAGATGACTCTACAAAATAGACATGAGGAGTATTTTTAATTGGAAGTGAGACGGCCTGCACACCGCTAGCAGAATCTAGGTCTGTTCCTATTTTTTAATGTAATCTCTTACCGTTTCGAATGCTAGTCCACATCAAACTACATAACCAACTGGTTTTCAATTCCTTACAAACTCTGCCCTAATATCTTTTGTACTCAGTCCATCTGCCTGCATCGCCTAGATCGTCGAGGACACCATGTATGATTGTTTTTACTATTATGAGGCCAACCACTTAGTTCTATTCACTGCCCGGTTGTTAACTTATTGCTCTTCTAAAAAGTTAAGTATCACCTCGTGAAGCTTAACTTAGTTTTTGCTCGCAGTTTACGAGCCCAAAAAAGCGTTATCCCGAAATTCTATAATTGCTATATGCGTACCTTCTTGTCGTGTATTTTGCGTAGAAGTCTTTCCCGTAATTGCTGCTCTTGTATCAGTAGAAGGTCTTTTGCGCTCTGGGCTCTAACCGTTGTAGGACTACCTTCATTATCCTTCTGCGAATCCAGACACAGATAGCCAAGATGGGACAGCAATAATAGAACGCGATTTGTAAATAACTAGAAAATACAATAGCATGATTCATAAAAATATCGCTATTTATAAAAGGACCAAAAATAGTCGAACATATTTAGATTGCCTGCTTCTTGACTAAGTCATGGGCACTTACCGCTATTAGCTGTATCAGCCCTTTGCATAGTCTACGAGCATCTTCTCGTAACTGCTTTTGATCTGACTCAAGCTTATTTTTCTTTAGCGCTTCTTTCTCTTCCCGCATTTTCCTGTATAAATCAAAAAATACAGTGCCTGATGAATAAATATTTTAATCATTAATCCTGTACCTAGTAATTGCATTATTATTATTATTAGTACTATTTATTAACGGAGGTCCACAAACAATCCAAGTATGTAAGCGATCTTAAGGATCGCTTGCATAATTATCAACAACGGGCTCATTCAATTTCGTTGCAAGCTTTAATTATACTCGATAGTTATCTCCCCTCTATGGCTAGAAATACATGTGTGCATTAAGGATACTTAGTTAAAGACATGATCAACAAACCTTTTCAACTGCTCTTTTCGAACGACGTTGAGAAGAATTTTTTTCGTCTTTGCGTTCTGCATTGAGCGTGCGCGAATCTTCGCATCAGACAGGTGACCCGTTCTGAAAAATACAGTAGATACCAAATATTCAGGCAACGTCTATATGAATCTGTAGGTCAATTATGTCCATTCTACTTGTATGATAGTCATACGAACATCCGTCTTATAACCGACAATTCCGATACAACGATATGTCTATTATTCGCGAATAACTAAAAAATAAATTAATTCGTTAGGTACTTGTCGAAATCAACGGTGATGTTTGCCATAAAGGCGGACGAACTCCCATCGCCTCTGTCACCACGCTGCGGAGGCCTGTAAAGCAGCTTCATCCCACGTAGAGCATCCATTGCTGAGGATAAATCGAAACAGTTGCTTAATAGGAGTCGAGCTTTGAGAAATATAGTCGGACTTCTCTCAGCAAAATATGTTCTCGATATATCTTGAAATGGTTGGACGAAACGCATTTGAACATGACTCACAGTCGAGCAATATTGCCTGGAGCTAGAATACTATAGATTGATTATCATGACAACTAACCTTTAACGAATCCGACATACTCGCGGTACTGTACATAGGCATCAAAGACGAGATCGCAGCTTCCGATTTTGCCAAAGGCATGTGCGCCTGATTTTAGTTTTTCTCTAAAATTAAAATCAAGCAAAATGTCACATTGTGAGCCAAGAGGAGATGTGTACTTAACTATTATTATTACAACATAATAGCAGGAAATGTGTTATATCTGTAACATTATTTTTGTCTCCATATGTAGTATACTTGGTGTTCAACTCTGAAAACAAAATTGCAGATAATGAATGCCGTACCTGTCTCTACGATCGAGGATAGGGATGTCAACGCAGCGAACATCAGCAATAGCTCTGAAGACCCGATGAAGGACAGTAAGACTAGGCTGAATGTCGGAAACACCGCTAGTGGCCTCACGTTCTGCAAACCTAGAACAGCCAAGGAGTAAACATAATTCATCAGTTCGAAAGGCAATTAGGCCGATATTAAAGGAAACTACAGTATATATACATGACAATGATACATGATTTAAAGTATATTATAAACAATTGATACACAATCTAGCCCATTATATGTTTCTCTCCTCACTTCACGGGCAAATCCGTTAGGTGAGCCGAGGGATCAAATCTCGCGAAAGAGCGAGCTCGAGACGGCACGCAGTCAGTAAGAGTGTGGCGCCTCGACTGTTTAATGACGAAAGGATTCACAAACAAAATCGCATCAGACCGGTGGCATATAGTGAAAAAGAGATGTCGCCCTGTATTTTACCTATATAACATATATTAATGTCGCGAGGGCTTTGTGAACTGAACATACTTCGTTTGTACGAGAAAGCCGCACGCCTTCACAAAAATCACACGATGGGAGTCATTCTGAATGATTTCCTCTTTATACAGTATCCCGTTGTAGCCGCTATCTCAAACAGAAATGCCATAACAAAGGCTGGGTATGTGGAGTAATTTGTACCACATACGCAGACCGGCGGTCATTGCTCCAATAGCCTTGGGACATCGCATCGATGCAATGACAATATAACGTTTTGGGATAAGTTTATCATGTGGTCTTGCCATCTGAGAGTGAAATGGATGTTCAGGCCCAAGCATTTGATAGATGGAGATACATGCACGAAACCAGGCTATGGCAGTTGAACTGCATACAGGATTCTCCAGTACTTGCAGGAAGATAGGTTCTGAACGCATGTTTTGAATTGAGGCACTGTTCCAGTCTTGACACTATCAATTTCTATATGATCTGAGAGAAAGTCTATTAACGATATCAGCCGGTAACTGGAAGCTTATCTTTGGTTATCTTGTCCACTCATCAACGTATATGTTATACTTACCATTTTATAGGTAGGCCTTTAACATGCAGCGTATCGGGTCGTTCGCCAGGCCGCATCTCATCAAGACCTTTGGCGTCTCGAAAGAAGGCTTCCCAGTCATGCCGCGACGGGAAGATTAGCTTGGCTTCACCGCAACGCACACGGGCAGATTCTGGCCAGCCTTTAATTAATGTGACGTATAAATGTTTTAATGAATTAGCGGACTACTGTATTTAACACAGGAAACAGTAATGATCCGGATATTTTCCCGAGCAAATTAAAATGCTTACAGTTTAACTAGTTTCGATTTCGACAAGCGAAACTTTAGAAAAGCAATTTGAGGATTTTACTGTAACACTATTAAACCCATAACACTGAAAGCTTTGAATTATATCGTCAGTGCAACCATGGCGACTGATAAAAGCATGGCTTATGTCTTGATACCTTGGAGTTTTATGGCGGTGTCCATTCGTTCGGTGAGCAGTTTGAGATCTTGCCGGTTGGCCAGCTCTGCCTCGAAGCGTACGATGTCCATTGTTGTTTTTGAAACCCTGAGCGAGACCAACGTTATGGGACGAGCCACCTCTCGAATCTTCTCCTATAACAGACGGTAAAGGCACAAGTATGCCAGAGACGGTCAGTATAAGATACAAAATCATGTGATTATGAACACCTGGGAATAGCCCCAGGTGTTCCTCACGAGTTTTTCTTCGTCTTTTGTAGATAGACTCCACGATTGTTATCATAATAATCAATGTATGTAGTGGAACATAATGAAATGTATGGAGTTTCGGTCAAAATGAAAGCACAGGACATCCACAAACCTGAAGTTCCCAGTTGGACACCGAGATGCAATGTTTGGCAAGCGAAGCAGGAAGCAGCAAAGTAATGTTGGCTCGACAGATAGGTTTGAGGTATAAACCCACACTGGGCTCCAGTTCGACTGCATCCGAGAGATCTGTGCATGAGTGAATCGAGGCCATATCGACAGGGAGTGTCGGATTCGATTTCCGACAGCACCTGCCCGATGTCCCCGAAAGAGCTCCCAAATTTCTTCCGATAAACACAATAGAAACGCTACCCCGCTAATCTCTGTTTCGGATGGTCAAAGCAAAAATGATGGCCCTAGATGACGACTGTCCACACTTCACCTTACTAGAGCTAATAAATATATAAATAAATACAACCTACATCTAATATAAAATAGAATTTTCGTAGCAGCTGTACAAATCAAGCTTAATCTCATACGACACACAAGGGCTGCTTGGATAATGTTCACATCCCTTTCCGTAGAGTTACGTTCGCTTAAGTATTTACATTATGTTTTTCCATAATTTACTGTTCCGCCACTATCGTACAATAACGCTCTTGTGCGCCCCTTGTCCTTCCTTGAATTATCATGAGCGCGGAAATAATAAGTAGCTTGTGCTCAAGCTTAGTGGTCCTCCGTTGATCTTACTAAACAGCTGTTAATATTAAGGTTAAACCAGGATGAGGCCATCGTTGGTTATTAGTGAAAGTGAATTGATGATATCAGTGGCTGGTAGAACTTCTATTTAGCTCTTGTTACACCGAGGCTAACTCACGCCTTAGCGTGCATTGAGAAGAATTTTAGCAGTTTCGACGAGCACGAAACCAGCAACATCATGACACAATATCAATAGTGAACAAAGGTATTCCGTCACCACCAGCAGCAGTAAACACTACAGCATTCGTTCCATTTACCACCATCACCACCAACAGCAGCAACACCAGCACCGAATAGACATCACAGATTGAGAGGAGAAAATCAGCAGCAGGAGCGGCAGACCAGCATGAAAATAAACAGACAGACTGCTGCTGACATTATCTCTTCTAGATTTGTTGTTGTTAATGTTGTTGTTACTTGTGGCTAGCAGACTATGATAATACGTCTGCTTCAAAATGATATTTTTCAATTACGTAAGGCGCCCGATTATCCCGAAATTATTTTGGTCCACTTTCAAGATTTATCTACACGTCCGCTGGCCAAAGAATAATATGTGTCCATGTATTCAGAAATAAAAGACGGTGGAAGATCGATTTGTTGATCCTTCTCTAGGATATGGCGTCTTGACGCTAACTCCATATGACTTTACCGTTTAACTTATTCATATACATATATATTTAGGCCGTTGATTATTCAGATAAAATACAAGTAATACTGTGGGGTATGTAATACTTCAATCTTCGAGGTAGAGATTTGTTTTACTTCGCGTTTATTTAGCTGGGGCTAAGTGGCTGATTAAGTGGTATTCGAGAACGGAACATTTTACCACAAACGGCTGCGGGTGTCAATTCATACTTTTAAGGTTTCTTTGACAAAGTACTTGCTTTCTCAACAACAAGCCTTGACCGATGTGTGACACTTACAATTCATTCCAGATGCTTATAATTATGGTGCGGTTATAATTCATACATTGAGAGTTCAAAGTCAGATACCCCATACCCATTATAATCACAATTTACAATTCAGTGTTAATAATTATAATAATAATACCGTTACGCATCGTTACTGAGCCGGCCCTGGTTGTTCCAAAATCTATTCCCACCTTTACTGCAACATATGCCCAAAAGCGGCAGGGCTGACCAATTCGCCGATCGAATATATTGGTTACATCGAGAAAGGATTCGCGCTATATTCGGTACAATCAAACTTACTGTTATCACAAAAATTGTTGCATCACATGAATTCGTAGCCTGAAATGATGCTGAAATCCTTATTCAGATTATCTCATCTTTGGATTAGTAAACGACCAGGGAAACAATTCTATGATTTCTTTAATATAGAAGCTATCGATAATATATATGGGCTCAAGGTGTTTTAGACAAACATTTTGTTTAGAAATATAGTGCAGGAGTATTTGGCCTTTTGTTGGCTAGTATCGAACCTAAGACCACGCGGTCGGCGTCTTCGGAGAGTTCGGGAAATGTCGTTTGTCTTTACGAGTATTCAAATCGGGATTCTTCAGTTCGTATGATGTCCATAAATCGTTGAAAACAAATATAATAGGCGCCTAAATATCAATTCAATAGCTATGACTATCATGCCTGAAATTCGCACAGCTAATTCTTTGTAACCTGTAATCAAGTCTGTCTTCAAAGGTAAATATTTTATTGGTCTATTAAAGGAACTGCACTTTTTACAAACCTTAAGTTCCTTACAGTCTTTTACAATGCGAACCCTACGGCGTAGATTGACTTCGAAATATGACTGAAACAGGTCCACAGCGTTCGGACACCGTCGAACAAACAACATAGTATTTGAAGCCGTTCCGATTGGCTGACTTTTTTTTAACTACAATAACAAAGTCTTTGAAAGCCAGCCAGTTTTGATAACAATAACAATAGCCACAGTGGGTGGGAGCTTGAATAGTAGTAAAAACTCAAGCGATGACATAAATAGAATACATTAGCACGACGTCCTGACCCACCGTCGTGGTGTCGCATTTTTCTGGTCCACGTCAAAACCACAAATCGGGTGTTGGAGAAAAAACAACAAATATACTAATTAATCTCGACTATTGACGCAAACACGACAGGGCATCGATCATGGATGAAGACCAAGCGTCGGAAAGGTAGGCTGTATTGTGCTCGACGAGTCGGGCGTGTTAGGTTCATTTGTTAAGTAGGTGTGTATCTATTCCTTAGATCACGCACCGTGGCCCTTTGAATATCATATACAGAATGGGTATATGAATATCATTCATTTATATTTCTGATAAATCCAAACACACTGTATGGATCGGTTTGCAATGTGTCCTGCTCGTGCACACTACAAGAGTCTCTGACGCAGGCTGTCTACACGAACCCTCCGGTGCGCAATGAAAATTAATCAAGTGTAAGATGTCTGTATTTTTTACCTGCTACTAGCCTTTGGGAACAAACAGGCCCGTGTAAGCTGCCTAGAATCTTACAACTCTTTTAGTTCAATCGGACGTCTCAAATGAACCGGCTGTAGTAGCTGTAGGCAAAAGTAGCATAGATGATGCTGATGTTGTAGATGCTACAGACGGTGTATTTGTGATGTTGCTAATGATGTACAGTACCGTGTTTATTATCAGCGAAAGCCTAAGTGGATCTGGAAACGCTCTACCAGAGCACGCTGCAAAGCATTCGTTCAACGCTGGCGAGTACACCGGCAACCAAGTGACTATTGATACTAGAACTTCATCAAGTGGTGAGTTCCTCTTGGAAATAACACACATCCTCTTTACATCACATGCGTCTGCGTATAATTTTGATTAGAACAACTGACTGCTTTCGTTTTTCTTAGATTAAAATTTGCATTTTTCGACGTTTACTATGATATATATTAATATGCAGGGTGTGAGAGCTCCGTCTGGAATAATCCATGTCCACGCTATCCATGCTCATATATTTCAGTCAAAAATGATAATTGGCTATGATAAATTTGCTAAACGTCTGCTGAGGAATCCTTGACGAACTGCTCTATTAAATGTAATGGCTACTCGCCTCAATAGACTATTCACTTCCTCTTCCAAGTACAGCTCTTTTTCAAAGTTCCTTTCTCTATATTTGGTGGACTTTTTAAACGGATAGTTTCTTTCAATACGCTCTAGTAATCCAGCGCACTTAGCTGGGGTTGTTTGCAAGTCAAAAGTCCTAAGGACCAGTTTGGGCGTACCTGTTTTTTGTGCCGTATGGGAACAGTTTGAAATCGAAAAGCGAAACTAATTAATACACCTTATTAGATTTCAAGCTTATCTTCAATTTAGTCTTTGGAGCCATATTCAACGCGATTGATGGACAACTTGTTCTGGGCGGATAGTCCGTGTTACTCAACCAAGGTGTTTTTTGCCCTTAATCATACAACCTATCCGATAATATGTATGTCCAGGGAGCGCCATAATGAAATAATGTTTCAGCAAAAATGTAATTGCTCTAACGTTTGTCACACGGACAGAGCCAGTGTATCCGCCTATTCGAAGAAGAAGGCCATCTCGGACCAAAAAGGTTTTCCTAACCATGGCGATGGTGGGATTGTTCGTTGTCGCCGTCCTTGCCGGTGTCGCTGTTCTATGGGGTATCAACGTTGGAACGGCTTCACTGGAACCCCATGGCTTCGAGAAGCGTAACTTAACAAGTACAACTCCTAAAAGTCGAGAAAACTCAAAGAGACATGGCAACGCCTAGTTAAAGCAATGCCCTCTATATAGCTTGCCAACAAACCATCTTGTTCCAGCAAACGTAATCTATTCCTCGATGGTATTTGTGCTTCTGCAACAACATGTATAAATACGTTGCAAGCGTTCGAAAACATGGAAACTTTGTGGATGTTGCTGGAGGGGTTTATTGTGCCGTTGTTGTCACCGATATTGATGATTGGGTACCTTAAATAATAACACAATAATGTTGTTCACAGGCATAATCATCGTACCCACCAGTTCTATGTATTATAATAGATATGTGGTTGTCGTCGAGCGATGTTAAAATACGATGCGTTTGCATATAAAAACTAAATGTACTTTCTTATAATAGTTTCTTGCTTTGATCATGTTCGTGAACATGGAGTTGTCTTAACTGCGCGAATACTTGTAGCTATTTTGTTTAACAACAAGGTGCAGGTTATCTGCCATCTCTATGGGACACGTGACAAAAATAGCCATAGGTGCTCAACAACGATCTCGGTTGGAGCCGACGCCTTGGCGGCACTGGAGTCAATGGTATATCGATTTAACACGCGACAATTTGTTTAGCCCTTTAAGCTAAATAGTAATAAACTAAAAATCGCCATCTGATTATCTCTCAGAAGCCTTATTGTCTTTCTCTGTGTGCGCGTTCTGATTCATATTGCCTCGCTTTGTTATTCGAAATCATATACGCTCAACTAATAGTCTAGATTTAAATGTATAGATACATTTTAGATCTATCTTTACATATTCTCTAGGACATCTAGATGTCATTGTTTTAAGTAGCCGGTATGGGGTTAGCATGCGGATGACGTCGAACACTAATAGGTGAACAAAGATTGAGTGACCTCGTGACAATAAGCTGATTTCGATTCCTCTGAACCAGAGGCGGGGCGGCAGCGATAAAACTTCTTGACACTATCACGCATTTTCCGAAGCCCAGGCGAAAATTTAAATCCCTTCTGATGCCGGGAGGAATTAACCATCACAGTTGAGAATCAGCGGTCGTATTCTGCGGATGCCATCCTGCTGAAAGCCTCGAACGTGGAATCAGTGTCCTCAGCGTCGCGGACAACAAGCTAGCTTAATCTGCCCACCCGTGTCACAAAGTGGTCAGTACTATCTGCGCCGTGTCGCTTAACTGTCCTAAAGTTACAAGGTGCGGTGTTTCTGTGACCAGCGTAGCACGTTCCTGAGATTGCGACAATAACAGGGTAGTGATCTGAAGGAACTGGGTGCGCCATATCGCCGGGAACACGTCTATGGAGTTCTCGCAGTTAGCGACAGCAATGTGGTCCAGACATGAGCCAGACGGGCGTGTAACACGATCTATGATATAACACGTGTTTCTCTTTGCGAATTACAAATAGCGACCGAATAGCGTTTGCTGAAGCAAGCCGAAGACAAGTTAACATTCGAGTCGTCTAGCAAAAAACAAGGCGGAGAAGTGTCCTTCGGAAGATTATCATCAAGAATGTCGGGAAGCGTATTCCAATGGGAGAATACGAGTGACTCGAATAGAAACCAACGATTATACCATCCAAACCCGGCTTCCTTAGATTTACCCTAATAACCTGAACATTGCCATCCTCGCTGCTTTTGGCTATAGGTATAGGTCCAAGATGGTGCGCTATTCATATTTGTCTGTAAATTCGGATTATGGGGATCGGTCAAGGAAGAGAAAAATTCAAAAGGCGGAAGACATTAATTCTCTATTCAGTAGAAATTCATATAATGTTTCCCTAATTCCATGTCCTTTAACCACTAACTGTTTACGCTCACTGCAGATTTTATGTCTACGAAATGAGCAGCACATATACTTCAGTATAATATATGTTCTAGGTTACCCATCAGGTCTCCCTTAGTCAACGGTCAATAATTAGTATGCAGTTTACCGAACGGGTTGCATATAACGTTGCAGCTAACTAACAAATTCCAATCAGTTAACTACCTCCCCGATGTAGTTGACGACTTATCATGTAAAATGTGATTGAATAAATAAGCAAGGTGGAGAGAAATTTCTACGCATTCGTATTCTCGGAATCGATTTGACGAAATATATACTGTTGATGAAAAGCGCCATTTGATTAGGGACGTTCGATAAGGAACATGTAACGTTCTATCAACAAAGGTTCGTAGCTGTCGCGGATGAGTCAGATCGTCGTACAACTTCCATAATTTACCCCAGCGTCCCCATTTGCTGTGGAGAGTGCACAGTGGAAAGGGTAATATGGGCTGAGGTAGACGTTAGCCCCACGTCGTCATGGTAACACGACCATTGTGTGAAATTTGTTTCGGTTTTTTCACGGAAAGATTCTTTCGAAGTAAGTATTCTATATCGTGAGGTGCTAATGAGAAGAACTTCATATACTTGTTCACCTCACTAGCATGTTGAATAGATGCACTTAGTGGTATTTACGGGTGAGGTAGAGACGTCCTGAGGATCTTGTGGAAATTAGTATTGCTTGCGTATTTTTCTCAAGTCGGTGTACACAAACAGTCTTGCTGGGAAAAATGCATAGTGTAAGTGTATTTTATGTTCGATCAAACAATACGAAGCCTTTTTATTTTAGATACTTATTTTCTAAAATTGCCTTAAGACATCTTCCAGATTTGGTATACAATATTAAGTATTACTCTGAATGTATTATATCGTAATAATCTGCGGTGATTTGAGAGCTTGGAAGTATGAGTTTCGGAGACTAGAAATCCGCTGATGCTTGCGTTCCCTAACGACCCCAATTCCAAATGATTGTAAAGTTTCCAGTATGACCAATGCTTATGTCATTTTATACTCGTTATGAATCGATTTATTAACAGTAAAAAAATCAAGAAAATTGCGTTGTAGCAAACTGTCATTTTCCATTTTTAATACATGCTATGACCAGAATAATTGCTAACGCGACATATACGACAAATCAATGTTGTATCAACTGAACAAGATCTAATCCATAGGGTGCTTGTAGGATCCCGAACGTGCAATATTTCGTTAGCTGGCTTCATGATAAGTACAACGATCTGTCAAGCGGTAATAATATTTTATATGTTTAGCTAAATTCAAATTTAACCCTTTCGCGTGCATGTGTGCGTATGTACTAAACTTGCCGATATATTTTCTTAAGTGTTTCCATTCTCCATAAGAATCTATCATTTACTCAATTTGTCCTTACTATGTTTGAACTGCGGGTGGCGGCAGCTCTATGGAAGCCATTGTCGCGTATCGTAAATGAATTATGGTTCATACTGAGGTTTTTGATTTTTCAAAGTTAAATAAGCTGTATTGCGTTGCTCTGAAAACACGATAATTGTACATCGCATCTCGAATTAGGGGGAATAAATCCGATCGATATTCTAAGTTGTATCGATGTTATGCTAATATGCTTTCCTGGAATGGCAAGATTGTTTTATTAATAGAAGATGAGGGCACAAAAGACGACCCGCCTGAGGATTGTTTGGCTAAAGGAATTATCCACCCCGTCTATCAATTTTCGATACGTCGGTAACTCAGGTGGTCCATTTAAGGTTAGAACACGAATGTTAATATAAAATAGCTTGGTTGGTGGGAGATTGTGACCTTACCTTGCAGATGCTTTGCTAAAATCAAAGTAAACGCGTAAAAAGGCCTCCTGATTAGCCATGCTTAGTATCCAATTAGTCAATAGAAACTTCATAACAGATCAACTAATAGTACTTCGGAGAGTGTATTATACGTGCTATGGATTCTCAAGTTATAGGGCAGTGATAGTCAATTTCAGACCAAGACTTTTATTATGCGCAATGTAATAAATGCGCTTAAAAACGTTAGGTCGAAATTTCTCCAACGAGTTGAACGAAGAGTGGCGCTCATCTCCTGGCCAAAGTTTATATATGATCGCAGCATAGGTAAGCTGATATCAGGCTGTACTACAGGTTAGCCGATTAAGTCTTGGGCCGTACATATTTCTACTGTACTGCCAGATGTATTTATATACACACTGTACCTTTATTGAACTGTTGTACAATGTGGTGCACTTCTTAAGACAAAATTAAAGTCTCGATAACTTAAGCTATTCTGATCAGAATTTTAGAACGGTGTCTGATGAGTTGATTGTCTTTAAACCAGACTCCCCTCTGAGACGAGTTCTCTAAAATTCACCTTTAGAATCGAGACATATAACCCGGAACATCAGAGTAAAATAAGCTAAACACTACCGAAAAAAAACTGCAGTCCACGGATACTAAACCAAATTTTGCATTATATAAGTGTATGCTCAGAGTGCATTGTACTCTGGCCTAGAATTTAATTCATTCTATTCATGTGTTTATTGAAGTAATTTTGTGCTTTTAACTGGATCATATAACTGAGCTCTACACATTTAGCGTTAGTTCGAAGCCAGATCCGATCCAAGACGGCGCTGGTCGGAAACCTCCAGCAAGGGCACTGCAACTGGTTTCAGCCAAGCTAAGTGGAAGGAAACATGTCTGGTACACACGAAGCACCTAATTGTGTAGCACCACTCGAACGCCCCCCTGTAGATTACGTCGATGATAGGAAATGTTGTGATCTCATTCAGGCGTCTGCACATCAGTGCAACGTCTCAGGCGTGCGATTATATATGATACATACTCTCAGCGCCAGCAACATCAGACGTTTTGTGACCTTCTTCGATGTGAAAGGCGAATGCATGGTACACAGTCGAGCAGTTGGTATGGGAATCATATAGATATTCTAACCAAAGGTTAGTTATTATTGTGGATAACTTTTGTGAATTTCAGGGTATAACGTTGTCCTATTTGACTTGCCCAAGTAATCAGATTTGTCAAGATGTCAGCTGCTGCTGCAGAAGTATTGGCCGAATTGGGACTATTCGCTGATGAGGAGATGTCTCAGCTGAGGCTGCTAGACCCGCAGAACGATCATTCCACTCTGCTTCGAGAGCATTGCAAGTACGGGTATCTTGAATGTGTTGACCAATATATTATTATTATTATTATGAGACATTATACGTTTATTAGAACATCGATAAGTAACATTCACCTTGTTTAATTTGGCTTCCAGATACACTTTTTATTCAAAGGGGAATGTAAAAACGGTTCCTGTGTTAAATATACAATGTCGAACAAAGTCAAAACATGTAATACTGTATCATGTATTTAGACCATTTGCTCTAAATCATTCCAATTTAATAGCAAGATTAATCTTTGAGATAAACAGTATGCGCACTAGTTTATAATCTGAACATTATCTTTATTGCTATTGCACATGATACGCATCTGGGGGCGTACCAACCATCAAGCAGACACACCTTTAACATTGTCTCCAATCATTGCAGAAAGTTCCTTTTACAAATGGAGAACTTCAATGAGATAAGTGAGAAATTCTTAAAAATCAGCGATGATCTCAGTGAGAAGGTGGACCGAGAACGAATGAAGGTGAATTTCATTTATATAAATATGTACATGTAAACACTACACATTTATGCATGATGTGTCAGTCCAAATCGATTCGTGATCATTTACAATGGTTTAAATAAGAATAGACTTGCACTATTTACTATATCACCGTCTAGCCAAATAAATGTCTGATACACCCGGTGCATGATATATTGAACTGAGCAAGCCACACTTTGATCTGAATTCTGAAGCGATTTGCAGCGGGAACTATATTTCTTTTGTATGCCTTTTGTGCTTGTTCGTAGGCAATGGGATGTCGTAATCGTCTCATGTTAGTGGACAGGGAAAAGGAGCGAAAAAGGTTACAACTCGAACAGTTGCTGCTGGAAAGAAAAGTACAGCTTGAGAGGCTTCGTTCTCATGGATCGAGTCTACGGGCTGCAAAAGAAGAAGTTAACACAATGCTCGAAAAAGCTCAAGGATAATGAATCGCTCGAGGCACGAGACGAGAAGTGTCGCTATACGACGAATTATTCTGCTATCGTTTACTCTGGTTGTATCCAAATCAGAAATCATAGAAATAAATAACGCTGTTAAACATATAAATGAGCTTTTGTGTTGGCACAAGGACGCGATAGGCACACTAGGGAAGAGATAGACTCTCAGCACTGGATGGTGCTTTTAGCAGGCAGAGGCGTCTTGTCATCCACGTCAACCCCCCTGCACTGGATCGGCCCACTCTCAAGGACATTGGAATATCTCCGGTGGTGTCTGTGCGTTTGAAGAAAATTTCCTCCTCTCAAAAAAATGATGCGATGAGTGCGATGCAAATAAAGCAACTTTTCTTCGAAAATATGACTTGGTTATTATATTGAAAGTTCAAAGTGTGCTCTTTATCGATCTTGCAATAATATATAAATACTCTTACAAAAAATGTGCATGTATTATTAATAAACAAACAAGGGTTTTTTTTGAGACATCGCGATGAGTGGGCCCGCGTTGGAAGCCCGATAAAATATAACAGTTATTGATCTCACAGTCCGCTCAACAAATTATATATGTGCCGTTTACCTTCAATACAGAGCTTCTCACTAGGGACGGCTTGATTGATTTACCGAAACCGGGAGCCGTTTCGTTGAGGCATTACGCAATCCACTTTGCCTGTGAATGAGTACATTGGCCTTTATCAGTCTTGATATTGCCCATCGTTTGATCGTTTCGGAAATTGAGGTTATTCAGGCCGTGTCCGGCTGGTGAACAGCCCAGCAAGCATCAGGAGGACGTTCCTTCACCACCTAATCAACCGACAATTTAGCCTTAATGAATCCAAGTCATAAATGAACCGAAGCCGTACTTGCGGGTTCTTATAAAAAATAATTAGTAACTTTTGTCAAATCCGTTTCAGAGAACAATATTATTCGGGCACTTGTAGAATTTTCAATGCCATCGATGTGTGCGTTTTTGAATGCGCAGGTCCTATCGGATATTCCTCTCCCTTTGCGTGGTAAATGCGTCCTATTGTCAACAGATGGAATAATTAATAGAACTCTCAAACAAACATGCTACATCTGCAGTGAAATCACGTAACACACTTGCAGAGTTGATGTAAGTATTCACATCTAGATGCAAGCAATTACTATATGATACATATGTGTTAACTTAGAAGTTACGTACGATATAACGAATTTCCTCTTTCGTTTTTGTTGCCAGCATCTATTTATTGAAAATTGTTCGAGTTATACGTACTCATTGTTTCACCACATCACCCGTCTTGACTGTGACTGACATATCTATCTATTGCAGTTCCAATGGAATTCAATCAAATTGTGTTACATAGAGGGATGCACGTATGGCCGACTCGTTGAGCGATAAGAATCAAAACGAAATAGCTTCGGACGGAGAAAAAGCCGTTTTTCTCACAAGCGGGCTGTGCTTGCTGCGGTAGTCGTGGCAGAGGCTAGGCAGGCACTTGCCAGAGCGACGAGGAGATGTCGGGTTCATGCCTCGGAGGAAGATTCAATGAGAAATCAAAGGAAACGAAATGCACGAGAACAACGAAGAGAATGGAGATTGCGGATCGGAAGACGCAAACGCCGGCTCGACCGGCGAACGAACCAACCGTCACTAGGCTAGTTGACTCGGCCAAGGGTATACGGAAGGACAAAACGATATTTGGCACATTTGGTCACATCTGCGACAATGCGAGACGCAGCCCCAACCACGGTATAGCCTGCGTTTGCCCTTCCAATGGCGTCATCGTCGAATTCAGGGAGCAGTTCTATATTTGGAACCGATTTCGATAGAACGATTCGACGCGACGACATTCTCAAGAATCCCGTGCGTACGAAAACAGCATGAAACGATGGAAAATGCTGCTGCTGACCGACTTGTAAAAACCCCGAAAGGAATTGTTATTGTTGAGGTGTCGACCATTCAATGCTATGTAGATGGAAGAAGTCTGTGCTGTTCGCAATGCAATTCGACGACTGGAGCTGTTTGTATTACACAACACCAAAAGAGGAATTGAAAAAATACCTCAAGATATCCTCGCTCTTCAGATATTGCCAGTAGCCAAATGTTTTTGTTCGTAATAACCTATACGACTTATTACTTCAAGATTGTAACGTTACTGATGCAATATCTACCGACTTGTACGGGAAGAGTGGAGGGAAGGTTGACATTAAAGGATGAAGTGGTCCTGCTCTTTTTTGACACGGGTTTGTACAATTGTTAACGATATTTAGGTTATTTGGTGGTATTGGGCTTCCCACGATACATCCATTGGGTATGAAGCGGCACGAGACATGATCAAGAAATTGACAGAAACCATCATCGACTTCGAAAATCAAACGTTCAAAGACTGTAAATATTAGTAGAGCATCCTTTAATATTCTCGAAGCGCACGGTGCCAGGCATCGAGAGATTTTACTGTTCAGTGATTTTACATTTCCAGAAATGTAATCTGCTCTGGGTCGTTAGCTGTATAACTCAAAGGCGTAGTTCAACACAATATATGTGATGTGTGTGCAATACTGATATGGCTGGTCTAATTTCAAGTGTAAATTCTCGCGAATTCAATATGCTCGTCATTACTAAGCTTACTACTTGTCAATGTTATCTACCAATTTCGAAAAGGCAAACGAACATGCGACGACTACGCGTCTCACTGACCGCTGGTTGTAACCGTAACAGACCTGTGTGTATGTGTGTCTCCTTCTGGAACCGCTTATCGTGGAGTAGCAACTACACATAAAGTTGTACGACTGTCCATAATAAAGTGATATCTCTGTATTGAGCTATCCTCGACTTATCCTCCTTGTAAAAATTCTGCTATAAAATAGTTATTGGAACAGACTGTTAAAGGCGCAGTAGCTACTAGTAGCAGTGTACGAATTGATAGCGAGGAGGTCGGAGAAGGATCATTTCCTCCCTTTCCTGGATTGGACCAAGCAAAAATAGTAAAGTTCGAGTTTCTTACACCTGCTATCTACATGGATATTGCGGCTGGATCATTGGCAATTTCTAGTGATGAGATTCCAACCCATCTTATTTACCTAGATACTGCTCATCTTAGTTTATACCTCATATGGGATCAAGCATAGATCGATAAAGGTCATTCATCAACAAAATGAGTACGGTTCCTATAGCACCGCAGTATATATATATATCTATATATATATATATATTTTGTGTATCTTTATACCGGCTAAGTATGATTAGGCAGGAGTATAATTTGTTCCGTACTCTAATTAATTGTTTCGGATACAATACTAATTTCTCTATAATATTATAGTTAACAGATAAAGTTATACGGGTACAGGCAATACAGCCGGTATGGTAAACGAGCAAGGCTCGATCTCAGAAATCTAGCCATCTCAATATTTGGTAAAGTCCTTATCTAAGCGACACCTTTTTTGAAAAACAGCAACTGCGAGGCGATCCGCCTGTTTTAGCCCTAAGTCGAATCCCCCCTAATATAAATAACGGTGTGTTCATGTTGATGTTATTTCTAGATGGGGGTTGTGCGTTCAATTGTCCAATTGGAGAAAAACTTTCAAACTTTCCCTTATTTGCTGACGATTTTATTTGTGCCTTTTACATACGTACGGTATGTGGAGGTCGCTTGGAATAATAGGGTCTCCGTAGTAAATACCACAACGCATGTGCAAATCGTTGCGGTCATCTACTTCCACATTGTCAATAAATTTATTATAATTCTACCCTCTTATCCTTTGGTTTGATAGATAAGACGATGAGACGACAGAGCGTGAAAGCGCGTTTCTTTATTTCACACAAAGCATGAAATGTTGCATAGCAAAACCGCCGATCACAGCACGATGCTCCAAGAGGACTATGGTCCTCTGTATCATCGATGCTTTTATTCACGGAAATGGGTCTTGTACGTGGGCTTTTTTGTACTAAGGAGCCGTTAGGCGCACACTCTAGGGAGGTTGAGTTCCGAATTATGCTGAAGTACGTCAGACTGTAGGGATCGACTAAAAGGATTCGAAAATTCTGTATAATACTAAACATTGATTTCGTATATATTATAACGTATATGCCTAAATATATGTACATATTTGTATATTTCCTCTAAACAAAGAAGATATATATATATGTATATATATATTGTTCACCCTTTTGAAGGGTACTGTGTCCTTACACACTGACGCCTGTTGATGTCACGCGGACATGCATGTATGTACGTATATATATATGTTTCTATGCTTTTCATTCCTTTCCCCCGCCACTGTGTGTCCTTCTTTTCTTTATTTCCTTCTAGTTGAAGTCAGTGGGCCATCGAGAATGCCGACGATATTGCACAGTACACCCCGTCGTTGCCCTACGGGAGTCATGTGGTGCTTTATTATAATTGAACATCGCTATAATTTATTGACTTGATCATTACTATGCGCTGTCGTTCCGGTCCACCGTGCTGGTTATTATAATGCGACTTCGGACACATCGGGTAGCTGAGGCTGGACAGCCTCAGCGTATTCTTAGACAACGCCGCTCATACCCGCTGTGGCGCTATTGAACGAGTAGCGTCTATTCAAAGACAGACCCGCAATGGCCCAGACATGATCTCAGCAGAGATAGGAGGATGAGTCCAAGTCACATAACGACGATGTGTAGCAATGTAACGATGCATCTACAACACATCGCTAGCCGATAATTATAATATTATAGTTATCATCTTCATCATGATGTAGACATTTCCTCAATCACTGGAATGCGCTTAATTAACTAAAATGTTGCTTGATCTATTTTTCGCTGCAAACAATACATTTACATTAGGATAAATGCCTCCTTTGGTGTTAAGCTATGGATAGGTGTCATAAAGCCGTCGTGCGCTATATGCACCGTTTAGCATTGGTGCGTCAGATTTATGTTTTATATATTGACGGCACATTTCTCTAAGATCTACAATTTACAACTGATGAACGCCATTAATAACCCTTGATATGTTGTATTTGACAAACGTGTATTGGCTTATATCTTAAGCTGTCTTAACTTAACAAACTCAATACTACTAAATATAATAGAACTAAATGTGTGCCTACCTCACAGGCGTGATGCACCTCGAGACCCTCTCATCTTCTATCAAAATATACACTAGAATGCCGATATACGTATAATGTATAGCAAGATTTCAAAATCTAACCCCTGCTAATTATTTTAATATTGGCTTAAACAATCTGCGCAGCGGACGGACAATATCGTCCGTTTTGGCAATTGCCTCCCACGGCTCGAATGGTCACACACTAACTGAAGCGAACTATAATCCTTCTTCTGCTATATCCTTTGTTTGTTCTATATAAAGCAGCTTGCACTCCTACCTACCCAACGATGAAGTTGTGACGTATATGACCATAGTATTATCAAAATGAATGTGATTACGTGACTGTAATACATGGTCCTTTACTCAGTAAAGGTGCATTTGAATTTAATCGACATATGCACGTCCGAATGGCCTTGTAATAGCTCTCAGTAATAAGGAAGATCGCCTGCATCAGACAAAACCCATGTACAATTCCCACCAAATCCCGTTGTTTTCAGGGTATTTCCTTCGAGGATGCAACTAGCTGAGCGAATTGCGACCTAGCCCAATGTCGTTGGCTGTCAATGTTCGGAATGGCGTCGCGTCGCAGGCGCCAGCGTGGCAAGGAATGCAATAGAAGTCAAGATATAATATACAAGATACCCACGCTGCATTGGCAAGCGGAATAACGGGGAGAAAGATGTGACAAGAGGCGGCAGGACGCATGTGGCCATTTCGAATGAGCCCTCGACTGGGCTTCTCCCTAATAGCAAAGCTGCGTAGCGTCCCGTGCCGCCCTGCCTCTCGGCTTCCATTGCGGCCACCATTGCTCTCATTTCTAACAAGATCGTTGTATCAGGAGAACGGCCAGTGCCACTACCCCGGCAGAGTCGGCTCCCTTAGGAGGGTGGACTCTCGGGTTCTGGGGGCCCGACTGTGTGGCATCCCCAAGGAGCGATTCGGTGCGTACACCGGAGCAGGAGCAATGGAGAGGAACTACTCACTCATTGATGTCACGTTCCTCAGTCGTCGCCGTTCCCTGCACAGCCTGCCCAGCATAGAGCAGCTAGTGTTGGACGCTGCCGGTATACGTTCGTTCGAACGTACAGACATAGGCTCAACATAAGTTCACCACCTCCTCCGTCTTTCACCGCCTCCTGCATCAGCATGTCTTCGTTTTGGCTGGTCCTCTTGTTTTCTTTTTCCAACACCGCCGCATCTAAATAGTCTACCAAGGACGCTGGTCTTGTCCACCGCTGGGCCAGTCTGCTATCGACTGCTCAAGTTGTCCAACTGTTTATCGCCTGTTAGATTTTCAACTCGTAAATTGGTTGAACGTAATGCCGGACTGAATCAGCACATATCTCTACATGACAACGATTTGGATTAGAAAAGACCTTTCCATGCGGAACAGAGTTTTTGTTAATTCCATACAGAACCGATTACCTATTAGCTTACATTGCTCTATCTGACCTTTGAATTAAGATTTTCATATTTAGCTCGCGATCTAAAATAGTAAATTTTCGGGGATGATTTTCACCTAACGTTTATCGTCCACCGTACTGCTTTCGGCACTGCTGCATAAGGCGCTCCCCTTAAATGTAAATGGGCAACGGTGGGGATCGAACCTGTGTCTTATCCGGCTTGCTTGCGATCCAGAACAGTTAAACTTCTCCGAAAATACGACCTGACTCTCCACATGGCTAATCTTAATTATTAGAGTAGCAGATCTTCGTCGAATTGGAAAAATATGTTAATGATTACAACTGAATCGAATAGAATCAATGTCTATATGCCAGATACTAGCTATGCCTTTTGTCCGTTATTCTTGTCAACTTCGGCGCGTTCTAGTTAGTGGCGAAACTACTTTCCTAGATTGTCACTGTAGTAACTCTAAATTGCCAGAAGAATTAAGTTCTAGCAAACAGCCAAATAAACAAGGACAGAGTAGAAAGACAAGCGTTTCGCGATGGGATAAAAAGGCCGCGTGTCCTGTGGAAAAGTAGACCAAACAGTCTTTCACCAGCTTACTAGAGAGCAAGGCAAGCACCACTTCAACGGGGTTTTCTCGCCGCACCCTTTTAAGAAGTCCCTGGAGAAGGAACTCTTTTACACGACCGTCTCTTATTTCTTTCCCCAGCGAATCCTGAGTCGTCCCCCTCTGGAAGGGGCTATTGCCCAATTGGTCCGTATATCCCTGACAGCCACCACCTGCAAGACGAACCACGCCCTAAACCTGCTAAGAAATTCATTGAAAATTGCTGAAGTATTAGGTTGATGCATACGTTCGGGTCGTTTTTTATTCACTTTGAATGTCTGTATCTTTGAAAGAATGAACGGATCTTAATGCATATAGTATCTCTCACTTTCTATGACTCCAGCCCATCTATCAGGAAGCAGATATGTATCCTGCGGCGAAAAAAAGGTCCCGTCATGGGAGACGATCGACTCGTTCATTCAATTTCAGACCTCTATTTCTTCCCACACAGGCCGTGCTTCGGGATCTCAGTGGGTGATAATCTCATGGAGCGAAACCTGGGCCATTAGGTGGGTACAGCAGAATTTCCCAACCAAGATTGGTGCCAGTACGACGGTTCGCTAAAGCAACATAGGCCCTAGTCATGTTGCAATATCCCTTTGCGCCGTCCTTTGCCAGCCCACAGCCGTTTCTCCTTTCAATTTCTTGGGTTAGTTTGCTGAGCTGTTTCGTGCAACCGCTGCAAATGCTGCTTCCTTGTGATCCCACCAAATGAACAGCATTACCATATAACTAAGATACCTGGCTCTACTCTTTTTTGCGCATAGATTATCCTAGACTATCAATTTTTCATCTTCGGTAACAACTTTGTATAGGAAATAACTCGGTAATAATTCGGTAACAACTTTGTATAGGCAGCAAAGAAGAAATGATGAAACGGTTGCCAATGGCATTTTCATTGAGTTCATATGGCACCCACTTTCCTTTCCTTTGCACCTTTCCCAGCATTTCTAGACGACGCACTATAGTTGTCCGGGGTACTTCCAGGCGAGCAGAAAGCAGCTCTCGAGTTGACTAGGCCGTGTTTTCACTCAGGAGATTCGTGGTCATCTTTCTCTCATGGCCGTCGGAAACGTTGCCGGTAATTCAAATCGAAATCTCCAGCTCCAAAAAGTAAATTTTTGCGGTTCACTCACAGCCAACATTTAACGTCCACGACTGCTTCCGGCATTGCTTCATAAGGCAGACACGTGCAAACGATAGATCCAGCTCGAAACCGCAGAAACCAGTTTGAACAGTTCTGATCCACTTCACACACAATCCTCGGTGTGTCAATGCATTTTTTCCAGCACGAAACAAGGTGAAGTTGGACCGCTGTGGAATTAACTCGTAAAAAAGTCTACCAAATTTGAAACCCATGACATTCATGCTAATGAAACACACAATTGCAAAATGGTGCCACGTACTTTGCATTGAGCTACAGAGCCGCAGTGATCGTCACAACTGGAATAAGTTGCAAGCCTTTAGTTCTGGTCACCGTTTGACAGTCACCACAGCGTCCAAAAGAAAAAGAGAACGAAGAGTAGAAAGAGATTCCATTTCGAATAGATTGTAGCCGAAGGCGATGACTCCCTCCCGACGGAGACACCGAAGTGGACGAACGAATGTGTAGACAGCGCCCGCTGGTCTGTGGGGTCGCTTGGTCGTTCGGGTGGCCATCAAGCATCGGCATTTTGACTGAGGCGCCAGCAAGCACCATCTCCGATCCGCCTATTCTCTACCTCCCTCAGTCCCATCGTAACAGCCCGCCTCCTCAATCGTGGGACTTAGTTGACCCATTCGAGCTCGATCAAATCGGGGATCCGACCGCCGTCACTCCGCCGAAATCGCGATTGGGGCACGTCGGAAGGAACGGAACGTAACGAGGGCAGTGTGGACCGGACGTGGCCAGCTTTGGGAAAGTTCGCTTCCCACCTACCGCCCGTCGCCCCGTACCCGATTGGCAGGCTCGCCACTATGGCAGCTGAGGCAGCGGTTGCGGCTGAGGACGTCGCAGTCAGGCCTACTGTTGTCTGGTCAGCAGTAGCGGCGCCAGCCACCGCATCGAGAGAAATCGACGGCTTGCTGGCTAGACGATAAAAATCTAAGTGTCGAACTTAGAACCCACCCGCGAAAATGTGACCGGAAGAGAAGATACTTATAGAAGAGAAGGAACAGAGGAGAGAGAAAAAGCGACAAACACAGACAACGAGTGAGTGCTAGAAAGGGTGTAGGAAGGAACCGATATAGGAGAAATAAATGTGTGTGTGTCGGTGCGTGTGCATATATATATATATATATGTATGTCCGCGTGAGTAAGTTAGGGATATAGTAAGAGAGTAAGGCACGCGTATGTTTCTCCGGGGACTTGTGCGTGTGCGTCGATGATCGAGGATCGTCTCTAGGAGGACGCCGACGAGGTCCACTCGAGAATCCCCTCCTCGTAGCGGGCCCGTGACTCCCTACTCGTCTCATCCCCGGCATCTCCTCCACCACTACTGTCCCTTTGCCCTTCTGCGGATATTTTTCGTGAAACGGAATTCGTTTGATTTGATCGGATCGCGTACTCGCGCCGGATCCGCTGCTGGTCGTGCTCTTCGTGTGTGTTCGCGTCATGTGCAACCGGTATGGAGGTCACGTAAGCTTGGGAGTGGTTGTCTCCTTCTCGAACAAGAAGGCGAGCGAGATCGTGAGAGAGGAAACTTCACAGGGAAAGAAATCGCTAAGGTAGAGAGCCAGGATGAAAGAAATAGGAGAAAGAGCAAACATACAGAAGAAGGCGGAGAAATGGAAGGAAAAACGAAGCTAGCAGAAGAGAGAAAAGCAGGGACAGCAGCAGTAGTCATCGTCTGCGTAGAGCTGAGGGAACAGCAATGGCGAGGTGGGGTACATGTCATAAGTAGCGAGTTGAAACTTTCGGGCATTTGAACGCATCTACGCGACAACATTGGCCTATTTCGTCCCGCCCAGAACAATGATATGGAAATGCTCCACGTTGGAATGGCTGTCGGGCCTGGTTGGCCTCTGGAAAGGTTGGTCGCTTGCTCAGGCCGGAGGCGACGTTTATATTTAAGTTCGCCCTTTCAGCATCAGTAGCAGCAGCAGCAACGCAAGTAAAACGAGCAGCAGACAGCCTTCGCTCAGCTTTAGTTTCAGCTTTTTTCTCCATTAGTGTGTGTGTGTGTGTGTATATGGTATTCTACTCGGAGCCTTCTGATCAAGGTCTCCCCATCCACCACACGATCCACGTTGGTCTCCACGCGAAAGGCGAGGAAAGTGACGCAGTCTTGTTTATAGGCATAGATATTATAGTTAGCTGTTACCAGCATGGAACAAGAAGTGAAGCAACGCCAACGAAATGCACGTAGTTATTATAGTTGAGCATCGAACGGATAGCACTATCCTTTGGGACGCTTTGGAATATTCACCACTCCCCGGTGAAGCTTGCACCCCGCTCCGAACGACTAAAAATCACCCCACGCCCCTGGACCAAGCGTAAGACGATGACTCTATACGCTAGCCCCTCTTCTCGACACCAAAGCTCGAGCTGTTTGCGAAAAGAGCGAAATTCAAATGGAATTTGTTACTAGGCTTGACTCCGTAAGGCCTGTGGAAACGTCGGCATTTAGACGGCTGCGGAGACGCTCGGAACGTGGGAAAACGCTAAGTCAACAAATATGAAATCCAGTCCTCTGATCTATCTCGCACGTGCGTATCACGCACGATTCACTGCACGCTTGATACGCGTATGCTAAAATTGATGGTTTGTTTGAAAAGGCGCCCGCATCCACTGTGTCCTTGGTAGTAAATTTCATATTTCTATCATTTTCATTTATGCCGAAGCTCACGCCTAATTACTGTTATGATATTTATATGCGTCAAGTTTGTAAGTATTGCTACGGCGAAAACCTTGCGAGCCTTTTGCTAAAGGCCAACTTTTCCGTAGCTTGACTAACTCGGACTTTAGTCGAAAGCTAGCGGCTTTAAAATCTCGGCCCACACTACGACTTACTAAGGCAGTACGACAGCCTTACACCAAGCTGTAGGACTTGGTGTGCTCGAGCGATTCTACCGAACGAAGCCATAGCATGCACGCGGGGTGTCTGGAGAAATTGCGGAGTCGAAGCCAGTTAAAGTCGATCTCACCGAAACGGCCACTGGAGCTAACTGTGAAAAGATTAGGGAGAAAGGCACATTCAGACATGATGGAGTTCTCTTGAAGCTCATCCTCATCGAAATAAGGACAAGGCAAACGGATCTAGATAGCTGTCCCCGATGTAGGTCGAAAAACCAGGATTGTTTTCACAACATAAAAGGCCCTTCCAACCCCTTTGGTTGGCCTACTGAACCAAATAGTGAGATACTTAATGAGAATTTTAAGGCACTCTAAAAATAGATAACTCACCGACTCAATATTACAATATTTAGAGCTCAATTTTAACGAACATTCGATCGTAAACGTATCGCTATCTATGTATCCAACAGGGTGTCGGGATCTACTAATGCAAGCACAGTAACCTTATATTGACAACGAGTGGTGGTTGCACAAATAAATACACACACTGCATAGTCGGCAAAGGGAGAGCCCAATACATGTACCTGGCGGCAGCAGAAATCTAGTTGGAGGAACATCTTACGTCCCGGCAATCTATAGGCAACGCAAATGGTATGTTTCGTTCTCCTTTTAGTTTGAACACGATTTAAAGCTGCACAATAACGCTAAACGACTGTAGTTGCATAACACACCATTAAGCGGAACAGCGGAGTGGCTCAGCCATTGCAGTAATACTGCTCTAGTAAGAACAGTATTTGCCCACGTCTTTATAAAGAAACACGTCGAACTGTATCGAACAACAGCAAGGAAGCTTATTATCACATGCACTATTTGCTATCAAGGTTTGAAGATTTGGAAAAAAGTGGTGAGCTGGTTAATGCTTACAAGTGTCTTATCTACTCAATGTCTAATTCACAAAGACAATTATCCCAAAATGAACATACACATGTGGCACACAATCATGGTTTGAAAATTCGTATGGGTCGATTTATACGTGTTATTGCAGTAACATAGCTCGTAGAAGCACCGCGTGTTCACACGGGACTGAATAACTTGCGTGAAGCCGCTGTACAGAGTGTGTTGGTACACGACGTAATTTTAATTTACTTTCATTACTAATTATTATCCAGGGTATAGTCACCTCATACATTTTAAAAGAGTTTCTTCTGTGAGTGACCGATTGAACGGCAACGCGTATCATACTCGTATATTCCTATAGACCTCAGTATACTAACGTAACTATTTGTCCTTGTGGCGGTAACGTAAACATCCTCACTCTGAATGGGCGATATTTAACTTTCGTGCATAACAAGGTTTAATCAACACGGACTCTGCCCCACACAATATTTTGTTAGTATGTCCAATAGAAGTTCTCAAGCATGCCGATGTAAAGTACGTTCACTGAGAAGCGAACTAGCTGATGGAATTTTCCATCTACCTGCATACAGGATATACGCGTCCTTGCGAAATAGATTAAAACCTCAGTGATTAAAGTTCCTCATTGAAAAGGTTTTGTATAAATAGTGTTGTCCACTCTCGATTTGTACGCAATTGAAGTGAGTAACGTTATCTGCAGTACGAGCAAAATAGAAAGTTCCCCTCTGAGAATTGACTTGCGAATGCACCAGTGGGAAACACATTCGCTGTCCCGCGAAGAGAGTTTATCTACCGCTTTATGGAGGCACAGTAGGTTCGCTTAGGAAGCATCGAGGTCATTCGCATCGTAGTGACAACCCAAGTGAGTATAGAACAATGCTCTGCTATCCTGTCGAGATTAATCAGCTCGCTAATGAAAATAATGCTAAATAGGATTGGAATTGAATGATCACCTAGAGCTTACCGGCTCATTGCTCAAATGCTTGCTTGCCTGTACACTGTTGTCAAAACCCATTGTCGGTATTTACATAGGTTAGACTAGATAGAGACCTACGGTGTGGGCCTCACTATAACGCAAAAGTCGTGGTTCGGCAGGGAACAGTCGAGTCAGGATCCTATCGGCCCAGTACACGTGGGAAGGTATCCGCCGAATTCCTTAGCCGTATTTGTCTATTTTGCGAGTCAGTGGCCCAAATGACGCTTTTCTCACTCCAACTGGAAGTCAAGCCCGTTAACATAAAGCATGCTTATCAAACACAGCGTGTTCCATGTGTGTATCTTGCACGCACATACAGACACAGTTTCTTCTAAATAGTCCCAGCAGTAGCGAATATCTTTCTACGTAAATATACTTCTCGATGTTATTCTAATTATTATTATTATCCAATCTATGGTTAACCCAGTCATTCGTAAAGATTTTTTTCTGTGAATGACTGAATAAACTTCAATGTGAATCTACATTCTTATATGTGCGCATAGCCCATATGAGCATTATTATTTACATATAATGCTTGATTAATGTTTTCCTTCAGAACAGATTACTCGATAAGCGGGTAGGCATCTCACTCTCTATACACGAACACAGATTTATAGTTCTCATGCTGTTGGCGATACATGGGGGGATCAGCTGTGTACAAGTGAAGGGCGTTGAAAAGCGTCGATCAGTGCCAAACTACGGGAAACGGTCGAAGAGTAATGTTGCCGAATGAACACTCACCCATAAACGCACCCTGTTCGACGGATGCCCGTGGACGATCGTTCGCGTCTGACCAGCACCCCGCCGCCAACTCTCCAATTCATCGAATAGATCCATCGAAGTTGATATCGTCCATCGTTCCCGGCATCGTGGCCGTAGATTTCCACCGTTGCAGCAGCAGCAGAGGCGGCTACGGTGGTCACAGATCCAAAGGACTGAAACCAACTTCTTTCCAAGAGCGACTACTTGCGGCCAGTGCAAGTGAATGACGGCGCTGCGTGAGTGTGGAGTTTAGCGGTGACGGCGTCCTCGGCAAAATAGGCCATTTTTCCATTTCGAGCGATCGAAGGAAGGAACGAACGAACCAAGCAACGAATGGGGGCTGTGCCAACTCAACGATTTTGCCTCTCACTCAAGTCGGTGTTCGCTCACGGTCTCTTCCATCTCTCTCTCGTGTCCCACCCTCGTCTTAAAATGTCCTCATTTCTACGTTCAATCGCTCCATCTTAGTCGAAACCGAGAGTCGCTTTGCTTTCTCTTCATCCTTTTTCTCTCACATAAAGATGACTACTACTACCACATGTACACATGTAGTGCATGACTGCCGCCCCAGGGCCAACCGTATTCGTTGCTAGACAGTGCCGAAGCATACGTCAAAGTGCTCCATGCCATTATGCCCCTTATTATGCCGTACTTTATGCTGCGGCTAAAGTGTTATCGTTTTTCCTTTTGCAGGCGAAAATAAAACGAAATCGAATCTCGCATTCATTCACACAAGTACGAGCAGACTTCACGATATGAGAGCATACCGCTTGAGGGAAAAATATATATATACCATGCATGGTATATATATATATGTGTGGGTGCTGGTTTGAGTATGTGTGCGTGTTATATTAAAGCGCAGCGCTTTGGCAATCGCAAAAGACATCGACCGGCGGGCTTTCGCCCTTTGACCGAAGTAAAATGGCTACTTGGTAGAAATAGCAGCTGTAATATAAGGGAACCTACAGTAGGGGTTGGCCTCATCTGATTCTGGTCTCGGTTAATGCAATGGAGGATGGGGTAAGATGGTCATGTGAGGTCCCATAAAAGACAGGAAACAAGTGCCGAACAAAACCCCCTTCGACATGAAGGAGTAGTCTCTCCAACGGCTTGACTTGGCCAGCAAACGAACGAACGAACTTCACGTACGAAGGACAACGCCGACACTGAATACTATTGTACGTCTATTGGTCATTATACGGGTTGGTTAGTAATAACAGTATCCAGACATTTAGTTTCGTCTACCCTTTCGTACTTTTATATGTATGGTATACATGTCTACTTGTACAAGGTTGGTATATCCACACAAGACCGGCAAGCGGTTGGTGTGTCTTCGGACTGCAAGAATGGGTCGTGGTGTCGTAGAAACATAGAGAACCGTTTGGCCGTGGTATCATTTGCAGGGTTGATTTATTTTAGGAGACCGCGAAGGGCAGAGAGCAACGGAGGGCGGCAGCTCCATAGAGGAAAGGTTACCTACCGTACAAGACACGAGGCTGGCTGGTCAGCTGCCAGACAGAACAGCAATAGCCTGACCTAAGTGACCTAAGTAGTGTTGGCGGTGGGGAACCCTGTGCGACGACGTCGACTGTGAGCGTCAACCCCTATTGTCTTCGCCAACCATTGGATGGGACTTATTGGAACCATGGAATATATTTTATTAGGTATTTATTCATTAAACACAGAATTTATTCATTCGTCAAATGAATTCGCTCTCGACCCACTTATACCAAGATGGAGTATCAACAACATGACGACGCACCACACAGAAACTCCAGAGAAATAAAAACCATGTAATCCTGGCATATTGGGCGCAAATTTTGTGTCAGAGAGAATATTTCCTAGAGAGGTAGAGAGTGAGAGAGCTCTAACGCCACGTCAACACAACCTAGCGTGCGTTAATCGTGAGCACAATCTTAGATTAAAATCGTGTAGTCCTTATTCTAAGGAATACCGATCGATTTATATTTTGTACGTGAATGAAAAAATAGCGATAACAACTATTTCCTTATGGGAGTCATTTCCTTAGCAACATCACATTTACAGTCGTAGACATTTTCATGCAGTTGTCGAACCGCGGTGGCGCGAATGTTCTTTGGGCGTTCTTTGATACAGCTTCCTCTCGGACTCCGATGACAGATATCGGGGTTGTTTCCAAGTCTCTCATTCATTCTTTTGAAGGCCTTTACGCATTAGTTTGACCGAAGTCCTTTACAAGTTGCCCACGAACCGTCTCATGCGAACCGAACGGGTTTAAATTTATTTTTATGTGAAATTGTTCGGGCTTATTTTTTTTGCCCCCACCGCTTCCTACAGATGACTGCTTGTATCTCCTGGCATAAAGAACACGGGTGTGCACCATCCAACATTCAATGCGTGAACTAGACCAATGATGTAATAGCATCTGCATCACTATTCTAAACGATGTGATTGCTTGAACTATGATCATGTTTTATAATATAATGCCAGAATGGAGCTTTATGGAGCTAGTTTTAGTTTCCTATTGATTGTAGCGCAAGTGTCGAATCACTTCTTTACGCGACCATTGCCATTGGTGCTCCTTAGCTGTATACTTATGCAGTGGCTTCAAAAGCGTCCACTCCTTCTGTTGGTCGCATTTGTCTTTATTAAATTTATTTTCGTTGCGACTTACAACTATTTCAGATGAATAGTGTCCGAATGTCGTTGAAACATCAGCCACGGAACAACAACGTGCCTTATGTAACAGGTCACATGTATGTCATGATCGTCCACAAATCGGCTTTTGAACTTTTCAACAATCCAAAAACAGATTTAAGAAGTGTCTCAGAGTGATAAAAAAAGTTTTCATATGTTTTTATAAAGTACAGATAGACAGAGAGAGAGATAGAGGGAGGACGAAAGTCTAGCTGGAAGAACGATATTCTTTCTGGTTGTCGAAAAATACGTCGTTCATCAGCTGCTTTTCGGGGCGCATTTTGATATGAAGGCTGTTTTTGTTAACAATGCAGTTAATGGGCCGTTTAAGTAGACGCATCAGAGAGACTAAAACGACATTGTCACAGATAGGGCCCAACCCTAATGCATCGACCGGACTGAATGAAAATACTGCTCAGAGGAACAGGCTAGATATGTGCAGCTTGAAGCACATGCTAGATAGTGTATTGTACATCTACTGGGTGACTTTGCAAAAGTCGCGCCATTTTTCGCCAGGGTTAAACTATATGAATAATTTAACAAAAATAGTTCTCTAAACCTCGGCAAGCTTGCGAACTACCTAATTTGAACTTTATTTAGGTAATTCTTATATTTGCACGATATAGCATCTCAGCAGAATCATCTTCTTTGGAAAGAGCGCACGACACTATTAACATCAATTTCGAATGTCTATTATGAACTGGCCATATATTTGACCACGAAATCTTTGCCTTCGCATCTCAGCATTCGTTCGCTAACCAACCGTCCCGGTAATACAGCTGACGCCATTGGAGACATGCACACTATTCAGCTAGTGTCAGAGTAAGGCATCTTTCGTACCACATGAGTGTGTGACAAAACTACTCAATTATACAGATGTTCACGAACAATTACGTCTCTGCCCCAGCCTTTCGAGCTGCAACGGAAGTAACGTTCAATGAACTTAATTCAACTCAAGTGTATCTTTAGTGAGTAAATGACAGGAATGTATTATGGACACATATATTTTTTTATAGTATCATTGTTACATAATTCACAACTTCATAGATCGGTAGACAGGAATACAAGTCCCTTCAGAGGACCAAAGTAGGAGGTTTAGCAGAAGGGGGTGTCAGAGTTAATTTCAGTTGTGGTATGACCATTCGAGCTGTGCGGCAGGTGTAGTACTGAGTATTATTGATTCTCTTATGCGGTCTCAC
Source organism: Stratiolaelaps scimitus (assembly GCA_019614645.1). NCBI lineage: Eukaryota > Metazoa > Arthropoda > Arachnida > Mesostigmata > Laelapidae > Stratiolaelaps > Stratiolaelaps scimitus. Next base: position 309,235 of record JABWDB010000016.1, read on the forward strand.
TCTCTCAGTTTTGGCAATTGTCAAAACCGATAATATTCTGAGTCCACTGTGCACATTATTTGACTTAATGTTAAAATATTTAGCTGTCTCATTAGCTGTAATAATCCTGTTACGCATACGAATTTCGGCATCATTGTGTATACTTTCAATAGAAGCTGAAGTAAGGGAGATTTGGACACATATAATCAACCAGCTTAGGTAGCTAACCGAATGTAGTACCACGATAAACTCACCTGATAAAATCAACACATTTCAGCGAGCTGCTAGATGCCAGTTGGCAGTAGAATCTTTTCTTTCCTTGGCCACCAACTTGGTATATTGTCTATAGTGCTTAATTCACAAACACGAATATGCATAGATTTCGTTTGAATTTTGCGATCTAAGTATCTTGCTTGCTTCGACGAACATAATATTCAACAATCGGCAATTGTAACAGCCGTTGCTAAATGAGTTTCATCGTCTGTCATAACCTAGATGCATTTTTCTCTCTCTCGCTCTCTCTCTCTCTCTTTCTCTCTCTTTGGGCCATTTCGCTTGAGCAGTTTCTGTGCTATAATTATTGTCACCAGTTATCGTCACCATCATCATCATCATTGTTATTAATTGCGTTGATGAGGTTGGCTCCACTGGTCACCCTCCGATGAACGAACCTACAAACGATGCTTGGTGACTGCAGCTGCCCACTGCAGCGAGTCGGACTGCAGTCATCGCTGTTGCCCCATCAGCCAGAGAAATCACAACGTTTGGCTGGGAGAATTTTATTGGTCGAGCCTTACGAGCCTCTGGTAACGAACTTTGATTTGGGAAAGACCAATAATTGTTCATGCTGTCAGTGCTAGCTATAATATACTATATTTTGCCCAGCAATTCCGTTTGTCCAATAGTTTCACCTTACACGTACGATTGGAATGAGGACAACAACAGGGAGAATTCGGTGCCGAAGAGGTCTGCCTGATAACTGCACAATGAATTGTGTCAGTATGTTTTTTTCTTTGTGGAAACTTGTCAGTTGTGAAATAATTGATATTTGTACCTCGCGATCGATTTTCCCTAACTCGACGTTATAGGCATTTTCTTAGGACCATCAATTTTAGTCTAACTCAATTAATTTTTGTTTAATTTCTACAAATTAAGGAAATATTTGGTCAGGCTGTCGAAACTCTTGTCAATGCCAGGCCTGAATAGGCCTCAATCCTCTTGGTCTGAATCATGTAGTGAATAGTAGATTATAGCATTATTTTGCAAGAGGAAGCATGATGGGGCATATTGTATTCGACCGATGATGGAAATCACATAGAAACCAATCACAAGAATGATAAGGCTGATATTAGTTACTGTGCGAAAATCGTTAACTCTTTTATTTAACTGTTTCTTTGTGTGGTGTTTATTAATCTGTTTGAATAAAAATAGATAGTCAATCACTCTCATCCATGCGTTTAGTCTCTATTTGCTTATTTGCTATAACAACAACAACCTCATAATCGTCAGCATAGTCGCCGTCATTATTGTTGTTGTCTTCAGCTCGTAGGTCTCATCTCGTTCGTGCCGTCATCTACAGTATCCACAATAGCATCATCATGGAATAAGTGTGCTATATTTATGCTATATATGTGTATATTCTTCCCGACATACTTCACTCCTCTAATCGATAATCAATCCCACTGGGAATCCTACGTTCGTATATTCAAATTAATTACCTTAATCATTCCACTGAGTAAGCGGCTTATTTCTTCTATTTGCTTACTTGAAATCACCGTTTCAGTTAGTAACGTATTGGATAAGAGGGTTCACAGTTTACTTATGCAGTTCGCTAGAGCATCTCAAACATCCAAAGAAATACTAAGTCACGACGCGCTAACGTGTGTGTTGTTGTTTTGTGGTGTCCGAATGTCTATTCCCACTGCAGTCTCCTATCTGCTAGCAGCTGAAGGACATTGAACTTGTGTTCCGTCTGTGTAGGTAATAATTAATAGAATATACTCGACCTATCACCGTCGCAAAGTCGGGTGTCTTCCTAGCCGTTCTATATGCACGTGTTCCTACTCAATTTTTTGTATTTTGTATAGAAATAGTATATATTTTTGTCTATATATGTAGTTAGTTGCTTATCTATTATATCTGATATTTATCGTCAATACATTGTCATCTGCTCCATATTTAGCGACACATTCCTTGGCACTTTTAATTACACCACTCAACTTTCTCTTGACGTAGGCAAAGCGTAAGGTAAATTAATCGATTTACTCTATACATGTACTGCATATATAGTATACGACAGTGCTTTATATTATTATATTATCTATTTATCTATCTATCATATATGCATGTATACTATAGATACACGTAATATATATCTAAAAATTGAACCAGCATGCTCTGACATAGCATAATAATAATCATAATCATTCATATCATTAGTTGTTCATTACTTCATCGCACCACCACCACCACTATACTGGGGTGCACTCGGGTTTGTTTTCGCTTATGATCTCTTTAATTAGTTGTAGCAGTGTAAGTTCCGAATCAAGACAATATCGTTAAGTAACTGAACAGTCTACGAATATCAAATGCCTTGTATTGTGTTCCCCTGAATAGACATCGAAAACAGGGGAACTAAGAATATCTCTTCGCCTATCTTCGAATGTGTAGAGCAGATCTTCATCATTCTTCACTTAATAAGAATTATTAAGCATAGGGCTAAAATCGTATTCCTGTTCTTATTTTTGATGGGCGCACTCTGTAATAGAGCGATGCAAACACCGCAACTAATGTAACTTGTTAAAGTTGTGAGTTACTCTGTATAATACATTGAATACATATGTTATTACTAACCAAGTGTATTATAGTTTGCAAGAAGAGGCTTGCCGATAGTTGTTGGCCCCCATGAAAACAAATGGGAACGATTATAGCAAAACATTTTTCCGTGTGGTTTAAATTATATTTAAGTAGAGGTTAATCATACCGTTAAATATGACCGAACTACGAAGTCCGAAATCACATATAGGTAATCATCCAAACGACTTCCTAGAGTCCTCTATTGCGTACCATATTTATAATTATATTTAATATCGCACATAAACTGTATCACTATGGAATCAAATATTTGAATAATAAAAATGATGATAAGGCTTAATATTCTGAATATCAGCTGACTGACCATTGTGCTTCTAGGTATCTGTATCTTTATTTATCATAGGCGATTGGGAGATACCGTCTGGACAACGTTTTAAACGCGAAGCGTTTATTATTTCTAATAATTCTCAGGTGGCTCACTCTTTCACCACAACAGAAATATTGGGGCCAAAAAGGTGTTCTTTTATAGAAGGCATACTTCTATCGAGATAAAAATATAGATAGGTAACATAATTAGATAATTAAGTGACTAACTTATAAGCTTGGGCTAACTTATAACTACGGAGGAACTCTAAATAAAATGGTATTCGTCAGCACCCTGCTCAGTATCCTTCTCTGGGGGCGATGTCGCGGGTGATCGTTAGTACGTATATTGTATGCGTAAAATATCATTAACCTCGTTATACATATAGCAACAATGTGTATCGCAATATTATCATAAGAAGTTAATTCAAAACAATATACTACACCCTTTAATGGGAGAGATTCAATTGCCTTATTTCGTTTTATGTATTTATAATAAGTCATAGACTCACAGTACTGACGTATCATAATGATAGTAATAATCATAATATCGATATATTTAATATAATTATACGGGTATTATGTGATTTACCAGATACTGATGATAAATATTATATTCAACATATGCCTTAAATTAATACGTATGTATACACGTACGTATGTAGGTGGTTGTATATAATGACATGTAACTGAGGTACCTAAATAAGTCGTTGTTATAATGCGTGTCGTTACTCGTAGTTAGAGACAACGTCACACTGACAGACCCGCAAATGAAAGTCGTACTCAACATTTTTCAGCATTGTGATTTTGCCTGCTCTTCTTTACTTTTGGTATTTTTTTTTCATTCTTCGTGTAAACATCTCTCGAAGCAGAGTCCGCTTTGGCACTGTAGGTGTTTGCTTCTGTATTGTCTTTTATATTCGCCATGAACTTATTCCTCGTCTGTTTCCTGCCGCGTTTACATTCAATTATGCTTCTATAAAATAGAAAGGTATATAGCATTGCTGGGGTATCCTTTGTGTTTACCTTTTCCTAACTCTCTCTCTTTCTCGCTCTTTTTTCTTCCTCTAACACTACAATCGGAGCGGCGATACATAATAGTAAATATGTAGATAATAATCTGTGTAGGTCAATATGATCGTATGCGCGCATATATGGGCTTGTCTGTTTGTCTGCTTGTTTTTCTATGTGTGGGTGGATGTCTAGACGAAGTCTAGTTGAATTGGAGGAGGCGGCGGCAGCAGCAGCGGCGGTAGCACGTGCACATCTCCTCATACTAAATTCATATGCACTTCTATCAGCTGAGCAGGGAAGAGTGTTCCCGCTGCGTTTTGTTAGCGGTGTATGGTAGTTTGTTCTGTTTATGTTGTTCTCAGTTGATTTGCAGTTGCACTGTTTAGTGCTGGGTGAGGACCTTCACGATGGCATTTTAGATAACCTTCGTCTCCTCCCCTCACTACGACGGTGTATCCACCCATGTCTCTCTCTCTCTCTCTCGCTCTCCTGGTCATTTGTGGTAAATCTGACTTCGAAGAGCGGGATGGCTTTTTCTTGTATACAAATTTCATCATTAAATGTGCGGTACTCCACTTACTGCGAGCCATAACTACAGCAGTGGAATACCACAGCAGCAGTATGTGTGCTAGGAGCCGAACGTGTCTACTCGCACAATATCGCATTGATCGATCGATCGATTGATTGATCTGCCCAAAAGGCAAAGCACGAGCATGTTGTGAGGAAGTTGACGAATTGTATGTGCGAAATTTGACAACGAATATGTTGTTGTCACAATTCGATAAGGGATCGTTTGCTAGCACGGCAAACCACAAACCTTCGTATTTTGATGGTGCACAATTATCTTCACGCCATTTTTGCTCAGCTCAAGAGGACGTGATTGGTATCCCCTAAGGCGTTGGTATCGGTAGATACAGAGAAAGTAAGTTGATGTTACGTTATCAAACCTCATCATCAGATCATCGGAAAATATCGAATCATACGTCTCGAAGGAAGAACTTACCCACGCCTACGGAACAGATTGGCGAAGAAATTACTTGAATTAGTTACGTATTAATTAGCGGAAGTAGTTCTAGTTGTAGTAGTAGCTGAATGAATTAAAAGCGACTATGTAAGTAGATGACTATTAATGACTCTGAGCTACCCTTGACCGGAGCGTCTGGTAGAGTCAAGAAGGGTGTTCCCTTTACGTAAACAGATCAAAATGGTCTTGTGTTAATTAAACAAAGAGATTTACACTTGAAAGCAAACAGTTCATTGAGTGATTTGACACTTTACTTATCCATGACTTCAGTTGAGTGCTTTCCATAGGAGCGACATAACACTAACACAAATTCGTGCTATGGTTATATTATAGAGACATAATAATAATGAGGCGATTAAAAACGTTGTCCTGTATAATTTATACAGATATTTACGCCGTGCAATCGGTAGACCTAAATAAATATATAATATGGCAGCCATGCGATGGTTGACAACCACAAAAAGGAGACAAATCGCCTTTTATGCTTTCTCTTTGTTTCTGCTCTTGGAATTCTAGTTAGCTGTTGTGATACAGCTTCACTATAAACTGTTCCTTCCGGTCTGAGTTACCGGAACAATATCGGACTAGTCGTAATTTCTGTTGCGGAGAAGATAAATACGTTCGAGTGGAAATGAAGATTTCAATCTGACACGTGTCACGTGTGTTAAAGATCAATGATTATATTTTTCTATATATTTTTCATATTAATCTTTACTGTTGTTAATATTAGTATATAATATTTGATTATAGGCAAAGAGACTCGCTATCAGTACCCGTTTTTGCCAACATGAACAATATTTTGTCGGCCAATCTGATACTGTCTCTTAGCGAAGGTCTAGCAGCAGTTTCGCGGGCGCCACGTGCTACGCGAATAGATCAGATATATATAGATATATATCTCTATATATACGTATGTAGGTACGAGTGTGTATAGAAGATTGACAGAGAGGATCATTGTATCAGTAGAGGCTATGTAAAATTCGTTGATGTGCATCGATGAAGCAGGCTGCAGTAGATTACTGCACTGGATCAGTGAAATTGAATTTTCAATGAGACACTCAGATAGAAATTGGCACGAATCAGAGATCTAATAGTTCAGTGTTATATAGAAACTCAGATAGCTTTTTCGTTTTTGCTCAGCTTTGAGTGGTACATTGAAAACAACAGTAGCCCAGTCGCTCATCTTGTATTCGCCTTATTGTTCCTATCGACAACCGAAAAATCAGAAAAATGATAATGATTCTAGATATATTCGATAACAAAGATGATTGTGTTATTGTCCCCTCGATTTGAAAATATAGTGGAGTCCTGATATCGGTGTGTCTAGACGTTTGTCGACAGATCGAGTGAGAACTGTGATAGATATATCCGAGAGAAATAGCGAGATGTTTAAAAATACGGAGAGATTATTATCAATTGCAATATTATTGATATTAGATGTAGTTGTAGTAGAAAATAGAAAGGTCATCCTGTGATGGATGACTCTCGCGAAGGCGGCCACCGGCGGAGTTTGTCGTGGAGGTTTGGCATCGTCATTAATTACATACGTATGTGTAAGTATCTTATCTTGGGTTCCTGTATATCGTAGGTATCTGTCTGTCGGTCTGAACTCCTCTATGATGGCTCGCATGGCAATAGGTGTACTCGCATGCGGCCACAATACAGCAAAAGATGGACGCTGATCAGTAGCTGATTGTTGGTTTGACTGATTTACTCTTTGGTAAGGTTGCGTTAATAGAGCAGTATTTGAATAGAATAGGCGCTATATGGTGGGCGCTGCAAGAACAAGTTGTCGAACAAATTGTTTGACAACTGTTTGTCTTTGTAAAGAGATAGATTATAGTCTGGCGGAATAAACTGTAGACTCTCAACTAGTCGAGCATCATTGGCGTTACTGATTGATTGCATCGTTGCGTTGATGCTGGTGGAGAGCCTTCACCGCGGTCCAGACTTACTCGGGGTCGTGGTCTCGAGGAGTTCGTAGCTTGTATTCTATACAAATTTTGTATATATGCTAGCATATACTTAGACGTCGGGTCCCGATAGATGGACGCTTCTATGCTCAAATGATTGACGTACTTGTTGACAGGGCGGAGAAGCTGGCTCTCACATTCTCTCTCTCCCTCTCGAGTTCAACTAGGCTCATCTTCACTACTGTCTAATTCTCGTAGACGCCCCAATGATTCGAGTGAACAGAAGGCATTGAATGGACAGAGTCGATCGTATGGCCCGACCTTACCGAGTGATTTGACTGTCTGAAAGAGTTCAATATAATAGAAACAGAAATTATTTGAAAATATACTATAGTAACTCCCGCACACAGAGCTGCAAAACGTGTTCTGCTTTTATTATTATACATTGTTGTTGTTCGCTTGTCTTGCTACTTGAACAATTTCACCGACCCCTACGTCGTTCCTCTGTGTACAAAAGTATCGATCTATGATTGTGTTTACCAGTACCTGGACTGCAGAGTGCCGGTCCTACTGAGGTGGCTGGCGGAGGTCTGTCGAGAGAAAGTGCCCGACCCGAGGTGCGCCTTGCTTCCGCTCTGTGGAATACCGCTGCCGTGCGAATCGCTGCTATATTGATGCTGCTGCTGTTGTTGTTGTTGTTGCTGCTGCTGCTGTTGTTGTTGTCGCAATTGGTGACACTGTAGGTCGCGCAGGCGAAACTCGCGTATATCCTGCAGGGTCGCTGGGCGAGCGATCTTCGTCCCACTCCCTGTGCCACCAGCAGTGTCCATGCTGCTGAAATTAGCCATTTGTTGTTGCAGCTGACGAAGATGGAGCGAGTCTGCCAATGCTACGCTAGCAGCATCAGCTTCATCGTGTAGACCGCCAGCAGCTGCTGACCCTACGGCATCGCCCACGTCCTCTGCCTCATCATCCAGGTCCTCCCTAAATACGGAATGCGGATACACATTTTGTGATAGAATAGCTCGAAGCCTCATGGGCCGAAGATAATTCGACGGGACCTACGATGTGATCTCAAACACTGACCCGTCTCCTGCAATGTCGCGTAACTTCTCGAATAGTTTGTAGCGTGATCTCCAAGCCTTAAACGCACTGGACGGTGTTGTACCATAACAGCAAGTAAGCTCTGCTTTACATAGTTCTTTTATTTTTTCCTGTCAAATTACCAATCCTGCCTCATCTATACGCCTCATTCTATTCTATATACACAATAGTGTAACTGGATGCTTTTGCATCGAATATTTAAGTACAGTAAGGCAGTTTGTTTTCGGCTTGTTTCACAAAAATGTAGAGACGTGCGAAACTGTGCTTGGAGAACAAACTGGTCATTGCTTTTTCATAGTGTTGGCGACATTCGGGTAAATGAAAAAAAAATCAGCTGCTTTTCACGGGTAATCACCAGTCATAAATATTTAAACGGTAAGGAAAATCCAAGGTTGTCAATCTCACCAAATATTGTCCCACATGCGTCTCAAATATGCTGAAACTTTAATAGGATCTGTAACACTTTTAAAAGGAATTTGCCCCATTCCCCTATTGTATAAAAAACAACCTTTATACAATTCATTCTTGTCGTGCACCCTATGGGATCCCTGTATAGGAACTGTGAAACAGAGCTCATTCCTTCTCAGGCCTCATACAGAGAGGCATCTATAAGTGATAGATACACTGAACTAAGTCTTTATTGCACCTTCATTGCACGAATTTTAGTCAATTGATTGGAGCCATTAACGTCATACATTCTGCATTTAGAAACGGAACCAGTAGTTCGAATAATCCCGTGTATATATACTGAGTAGTAGACGTTAGCAATATTTAGTATTCCCCTTGAAAAATAATCTAAACATTGTTTCTCTGGAACATTTACCTTGAATCAGGGTTCGGTCTCGAGCCCTGACATGCGAGGACGTGTCGCATCTCTTTGAAGAACTCACACAAAATATGTCCCTGTAATAATATCAAAGAAATAACATAAACAACAAAAAAATGGGATGACATCATATGTTACGCCTTTTGTAAACCTTACAAGGCCACCGCAGTTCCATTCGTGGTTTCACTACTGCATCTCCGTTCTAGCCTTTTATAACAAATCACTTTGATATTCCACAGCAGGCAGACTGCAGAAAACGCCTTAATGGACACGAGTTCATTTTGTTGATCACTTTATCATTGTGTCGCGATCGTACTTGTGTACTCTAATCTTCTTCATTAAGCGACCTCATCAAGGACCCTATAGTTCAGTTGCACTACCGCAGAGGAGCCAATCAGTGATGGCGCTGGATACCGCATCGCTTTTCTGACTTCTTCTACCTTTTTCCTTTCGGGGTCCGTTGACTCAACTCAATTACGATGATTGATGACCACCACGCACTACCAGGCCAACACTAATACCAGAGCCGGTTTCCACTTATGCCTGAAACGTACGGCCGCAGCCGTTTACAGCTTTCTTCTAGGGCGACTCACGTTAAACCGACGTCCGTATGGCTGAAAGTTATCTTAGTGGCCTGCATCGACCGCGGACAGCTTTTATTTCATCATATTATAGCCTCCCGCTACGCGCCCTCCGTCACTCTATAGAATACACATACGGATTTGTCCATTGTGCTGTTGGCACTCGTAGGCCGTCTTACAAACAGATGGGTAAACATCTCCTTTGCGATCTTGCTGTCGTTTTACGTTGTATCGTGGTCTTCGATTACCTTTCATTGTGGGATGGGTGTGGTCACGCAGTAGACATAGCGTTGTACTCATTTAGGGTCATAGCAACCATTCCCGTTTGCTGTGTAAGCATCTGCCTATCTTGATTGAGTTGGTTATGAGTGAGAAAACGCTATGATCGTCTCAAACGCCGAAGGCGTTCTTATGTTAGGCGTTGCTGAACGGTCGAGATAAAGTAAGCTTTGCAAGTACTCCCGAAGTCTGTCCATTGGAGTGCCTTGTATACGGTAAAGTGAACCCACTAGGCTTTCCCGGTGGTGACAGTGGCGGTAGCAGTCGTGGCATTAGTAAGATGCGAATCCCGTTCAAGGCTAGACTGAGGAAGGCGAAGCCCAAGGCGACGATCTCCGAACGATGACTTGCCGCAGCTTCGGAAGGCAGCAGAGAGTGTGACAGGGACAGTAGGGCCAACCCCCAACTCCTATAGGATTCCTTAATGTTTCGTCTCTTGCTGCTTATGGACGTGTGACAGAGGGGCTGCAGACGCGTTTGGGCGTTGTTACTGTTACTATAGCGTTCTATCTTTTCGCATTGAGACCGTCAGAGGATCGTACGCAAAAGGGTACTCAACGCAAAGTAGAATGTAGGAGAGGTGGGAGAACTAACGGGAGGTGGCTGGCCTCGTTCCCCGTTCATCTAAGACCGTAACGCGGCAAGGGGATCAACGAGCGATGATCTGGAGGAGCCTGGCTTGAGCCGTAGACGTCAACACTCGCCTGGTGGCAGGGAGAGAGAAACAGCAGCACGTATATGAGGTGTAAGCGGCTTCAAGCCGAAAACGATGCTATATAGTGTAATATGGAAGGAGGTAGAAACGAAGAAATCGAGGGGCTCAATGGCCACGATGTGGGGCTCAAAGAAGCAAGGGTGGTAATGCGAAGAGGTGTGGAGAAGGCATTGGCTTACGAGCGATAGCAGCGACGGGGAAGGGACGGCGGAAAAAGAATCAGCACGGGGATTGGGCTGTCCATCGTTACCGACCGTCCGTGTCGACTTCTGGCACACCCCGCCAAAAGCCGTCATCCGTCGTCAGATCTACCGATCTGCTGGTCTCGTCTCGCTAGCGGTAGGCGTGCCGACATGCCTGCCCTGTTTGGTAGTCGTCCGTGCTGCTGATCTCCGTGTTCGTCATCGCGTTCGTTTGGCTCCCGAGCGCTTGCGGAAGACCGCAAGCCGCCGTAGGGCGCGCCACTGTTTACAGGAGAAGGGTGACTCTGGGGCTACTGTTGGGAGGTTGGGGAGCTGGCTGCGATGCGACGCGACTATGAAAGGTTCCACGGACGACGACGATGTTACTATGCTACAACAACAACTACTACTGCTGCTGCTGCTACTACTGCTTACTCGCTGGCCGTAGGGCAGCTTGGCGCGCTTCCAGCAGAACTCGCAGACAACGATGATTACGCCGACGGCGCAGCCCACGATGAGGGTGAGGAAGACGCCACCCACCGAGTCCATGTCCATCTCGCTCGTCGACGACGCGCCCTTCTCGTCGTCACACTTCACCAGTCCGCCTTGTTGCTAACAACAATAACGAGAGTAGACCAACGAAACAACAACAACAAGAATAATCAATCAACCGTAAGTAGGAAAGTAACACCAGTAACAACGACGATCATGATAATAATAACAAAGCATTTAACTAAATGGCAATTCAGTGGATTACAACGATCACGAGCGCAGATCCCGTGAACTATTTTGCTATTATAGAATGAATTAGAGAAATATTAGATGTATCCTTTAACAAGAATACATAGGATTGTAATGGGTTACTCGAATTCGATATTTATTATCAGGTCAGTACTTCTGATTACGTACGAACAGCTAGGGTACCATACATATTCATTGAACTGGATTGAAGTACGTCTTTTCACTGTCGCCTTAATGCCTAATTGTATATGTCTATCTAGTGTCTCAGACAGCACCAAGACAAGATGACAGCTTTGCTTTAAGTAAATATATTTAGTATAATTTTGTCATGTTGCCTTATAATCTTAATGTTGAGTACGTAGAGGAGCACAACGATATTTGGGGTCCGAGATACTCAGGTTGACAAGGCAAAAGTTTTGCACAAAATGTCAACGAAGTCGTTCAGAATGAAGGAATGGCGTATCTTCGTATCATGGTTATTTGAATACTTTTTTAATAAGGGTGACGATAGCATACCAGTACACTGGCCTATTAACTCCATATCTGACTATCGATAACTCGCACCGATGAGCAACCCGTGTATGAGAAAATTCTCTCAGCTTATGACAAGATGAAAGGCGCACCTTAACCTCTATAGCGTTATTAGGTTATGCGAGCACCGATTATTCAGCGCATTCGCGTGATACAAAAAAAACCTGGATCAAAGTTTTACTGGCGTCATGTACTTCAATACGAATCGCCAATATAATTGTAGTAAAACCACGATGACATTTGAGGAGTGCAAATTTTCAACGGAAACGTATCTGGCGAACTAGATATGTATGTACTATTGGCCACCATAAATATAATATTAATAATAAGATTATTGATGAATTCGAAAATACAAATCTTTAGGTTCAAGTATACAAAGCGGCTCTCTCATATAACCAAGTTTGTTCAAACGCAATTAATGAAAAGTGGAAATATGAATCAAACACTTGAGCCATAGCGCAGCGCCGCCGTGGAACAGCTGTCGCGAGCCAAATGAATATCAGCAGGTTTTCATTTCAAGGACTTTGCCATAATCCTGACGAGATGTCGCCACGAAAAGGAACGCATTTATTATATTCATATCGTAAAATCTTGTAATTGTCTTACAATAGTGCAATATTCTGAAGGAAGCCTCAGTGGCGAGAATTTTTACCTATTTGGTGCCTTTAGTTGAGATGGCACAAATGGCGTTAAAAGTTTAGAATAACGACTTGCACCACCACCACCATTCCCACAATGAAAAATGTAACCACGTTTGATGTGGCCATGTTTTTATAGTCGACTGATGATCAAACTGTTTTTCATACGACATGCTACAATTTCTGCTGTCATATTCCGCGTTGTATGCAAGCGTTTCCGGATGTATGCATTTGTGCCTGCTAGTCAAAATGCGTTACGAGTCTGTTTGTTATTGGGAAACATGAAGTCTTTTGTTTCCTCCTTAAGCTCTATGGCCGGTTTCTCTTTGCTCAGTTCTTAGAACATAATCCTGATTCGAGCGCTTAAATCTCTTGAAGGCGACGCATTCGCTAACAACGGCTGGTAACAGAAAAAAGGTACAACTGCTAAAGATAAATAATAAGCGCTCGCTGTCTTTAATATACTAAGTACAAGACTTTCTATAGCAATAATAATAATAATAATAACAGAGAGCTTAATTAGCTCGTTAGTTTATTGACGGCTGCCATCTAATTGCCAGAGGGATTCGGTCGTGAATACATTTGCAATTTGCAACCTTGATTGAGAAATTCATATCCTAAAGAATAGATAACATTGAATATAGTTGTAGATTGTCTAACCATTGAACTTCTGGACGTTGACAGTCACCTGGGCCTTGTATCTTACTTCAGAATTTTGCAGTTATTTGGCAAATAGTGTTATATTAGGTTGTTAAAAGCAAAAAAAAAGTTGTTAAAAGCAGTTGCAGCGATTTAATCTACCTGCGTTTTGGAGAAAAAAGAACAAGAGAGGTAAAACGCTCTAATCGCAAGGCATGGATACAGCTAAGAATGTAACTATTAACGGCCACTCGAAAGGCATCCTATGCAACAACACTTGCACACGGTTAGTGTAGTATTTAAATACGAACCTTCCACCATTTCATTTTAAGAGAATGCAGAACTCCTTTTTCCTGAAGAATCAAGATTGCCGATGTGAGCGCGCTACGCAATGGGGACTCTGAAATTTGACGAGGCAACGAGCTCTAATTATTAGTATTGATTATTGATGATTATAATGAAAACTGTTTGCGTCGCTGAAGAAGAAGAAGACTGCTCTACTCTCACGATACCATTAATGTCTGAGTTGAGAAAGAGTTCGCTTTGTTGCTCTCAATTGAGGACGCTAAAAATACCCTGCAGCATTCGCGTCTACTGAAAGCGTACTCTATACTCCACCTTTCCGATTGTTCAAATGTTGTCGTGAGCCAATACCCTGAAATAGTATTGTTACTGAGGCTCATACCTGATCGTCGAGCGTCAAAAAAAATATTGTTTCACTTATTGATTTATGTATTCACAATAGCGACGTACTCAGAGGTGTAGCTATTCCATAGCCTTTGCTATCAAGAAGACCTCCGATCTGTGTGAGGTTGCAATTTCTTTCGACGAGGTACTCGATCGACAGAGCCTCCATTAAATACGCGTAGTCCCCGCGTAGCACCCGCTCGATGCCCTCCTTATTTGACGATGTGAACACCGCCGGACGCGCCGTCTCCATGTACGTCCACATCCGCTTCATCACCGGGTCGTTATGTTTCTGCCCAACAACAAGAAATAACAATAAAAACAACAGTGATGGTGATGATCATGATGACAGACTCAATAAGATGATTCGTGCTGATCATACTTGGCAGATCAGACCTACCTTGGCAACTGTGGGTACAGATTGGAAACATGTAACGGTGGCCCCTTCACGGAGGCTAACTATCGAAGCATTGTGTTAGTTAGCAGTTTGTTCACTTATTATATAATAGTTATTCATGTCACGTTACGTTTAAATTAAGCAACCTTCGTCATCTTACACTGACAGCGGTGTTCTTGATCTTAATTTCGTCATGTATACCATAAACTTCGTATGGCTATGAGTATATGTCTGCTGCCAAACACGAATAGGGTGTTCCTTATGGCGTCTTGTGTTCGGTTGTTCGAAATGGGCAAACCACATGGGCCTCCCATGGCAGCCGTCGACTAACGGAGGATGAGCGAATTACATAACAGAATTAATTAGAGGGGAAATATCACTTCGCTATGTTGCTCTCTCTCGGATCTCGGTCTGTGTCATGATGTACTATTATGCTACGTCAACCCCACCTCCGGGTCATATCACTCAGGCGTCTACGACGCGAATGAAGATTAGCCCAGCCAACGAAAGGAGACAGTTCGCGCTACAACAACTACTACAACTGCTATTATTAACGCTACACTTCGTCATTGTGTGCTACGACATCTTTCTGCCTTCTTCTTGCTCCCTATATTCTTCGTTCTTTGCTTTGTTTGTTTATTTGTGGTGTTCTTGCTGTAACGCCACTTCTGCCATAGCCGTCGTGCTCTTGTTGTTGCGTCTGTCATTATGTTGTTGCTGCTGCTGCTGCTGCTGTTGATGACGATGAGCAACGACTGGGCACAGGACCTGGATCGTGTGACAACTGTCAGAAGTAACACTTTGTCCACGAGAGGAAAACAAAACCGATGCTAAATGAAACACCGTCGCGCCAACTGTATTTCTATTCGGTGGTGTTCTATTTACCAGACAGAGCCACCAAGGCCAGACAACGATGGAGAAACAATTTTCGCACAACACCGATGGAACAGCAGACGTCGTCTCTGCGATGATTCCACAACGCCGACCAGACAGTACACCATCGTCATGCCACCACACTGTAGTCATGGAAAGCGGTAGTCGGTGCTGTTGTTACTGTAGTAGTAGTAGTGGTGGAGTTGGTTGACTCGCGTTCTGAGTCAGGCCACTATTTGTTCCCTTCTCACCGACGTTTCGAAAAGCGAACGAAATAGCGCTTTAGTGTTGCTTTACAACGTGAGGCTAACCCGCGAGCACACCGCGGCTCTATGTGGCCGCTGTGCCACACTCGAATGGGTGGAATGACACGCACTGTAAAGCAACCCAGCCAGAGGAGTAATACGGCCTTTTGAGGGTTGATGCATGTTCACGCGGCGAAACGTGCTAACCGCTTCGAAGTCGCGATCTGCATATGATTATCAAAAAAGTGCCGGGCATACACCATATGCCAGCAACTCAGCAGATCAACTTCAAAGTCAGCCTTATGTGTGAGCGGCTGCTGGCCTGGTAATTTACCACCGTCAACGACCGTATGGTTGTATGCGAACGGAAACAAATTTACGGAAAAACTGCTCATCGTGGAGTGATGTATCTATGTAGACTGCCGTTAAACAATTGGGGTATATCATACCGCCAACGTTCATGGTACGAGCTAACTATTTATATAGGGGACGTGTAAAAAACGATACTTCGATCACCATTGTATACTGTTTTGGTATAGGTTTATAGTTATATTTTCTTAGAAACAGGTTTGTTGTTATTTATTTATTATATTTGTTGACGCTTACGGCATGCATGACGAGTGTCTCGAGCTGAGATTAATTGCCTACTACGACGTTGAATTCTAGTTGGAAAAATTGGAAATCCCTGTTGGTATCTTGTCATGATGGCTTAGTTTTGAGGCATGTACGTGCTTCTTCAAGCTTCAGGCATAGCAAGTTCTAACCACGGTATGCGACATTTGTATTAAATATAACAGCAAGAGTTATGTTATTTTAAAAAAGTGACAATATGATCTATAGCACAGACGTGTGAGAAAATCTGCAGCAACTAAGAGCAGTGACTAATATACCGTGTTTACTTGAATACGTTTCAGCATGGGCACTGAAATTTGGGGATATAATACATTGCGGTGTATTGACGTCATATTTACCTTGAAGAAACCATATGTGGATCCTCCTCCGAGGCATCCATAGGCGATCTTAGTCTGCTTGGCTAGATCGTTGGCATTCTCAATGGGGGATCCCATCCGGGCGGCCGTTAGGAAAGCCGCGAGATTCGCTGTATACGATGAAATCAGGATCAACGTGAAGAAGTACCAGATCGAGGCCAGGACACGAGTTGAGATGGCCCTATCAACGTACATAATAACCCATAATATTATATTATAGCATAGGGACTAAGGCTTGACGCAATATCAAACAGCCAAACTGGCACTGTTGGTGCCGTTCTAATAACTTTGAATAATTACTAACAAAGTGACGACCTATAATATGCAACATGTGTCCCTTCGCGCATTATATTACATATACTATCTCCCTTTGCATCAATGACACAAAAACGCCAACGTAACGCCTCTTACCTAGGTACCAGATCGGAGCCTTGCTGCATAATAGAGCCCATAGTGAACCAGAAGGCATTCTGTAGAGAGCTGAACTGGTTCTCTGGCTCCGACTGGGGGTCGCAGGGATGTGAAGGCACCCATTCGTACGGCGTGAATCGGCCCAGCACATAGACGAGAATTGATACGAACGTGTACACAGTGAGAGTGTAGAACCACACGACGATTGAAAACGGATAGAGAAATGAGAATATGGCCGGTTCTGATTTTTCAGGCTTCTTGAATAGAATCGAAATACCCGTGTTCATGAACGGAATCGTGAAGTCAACCACCTGCTCGCGTTCATATGTGATCGTCAAATCAACGACTGCAATGTCAGCTTTCTGTAACGAATAGCAATGAATAGAGTGCATGGTAGTTATAGTTGTTAGATATTTGCCAAAGATTGTTTAAATTAATTTGCCACATTTCGTTTATTTTAAATCGTCTGTTTGAGGTATACGAGGCCAAGCTGGAGACATAAGGTCTATTGTCAGCGACGCCTTGTAATGCAAGTATAATCACGGATCACTTGATATTATATTTTATCAATTTTCTCATAACGTACATAGAGGAGCGACTTGATACTTGATTTTTAGCAGGCGCAATTATGATCCGAGGAAGTGCATTAGGTAGTCAGCACAAGCTTTTAATCTAAAGCTGATAGAATTACTAAATACGTCACAATAATATTTCAATACATTTGGCATGCATTGAGATATATTTGTCTTGTTAGGCCCCATTTCACACGCTAGGTTGATACTCTTTCTTAGGTAGTATGGATTCACTTAAACAACAACCTTTTTAAGTAATATATCGTACGCTCTATAACGCGAGAAAGACGGATTGCTCGATCTTCTCAAATTCGAAAGGATTTGCTGTAATATTACTGCTCATAATTTGACAGCAAATCTAAGATCAGAATGGGTATTGTCGAGTGCCAGTAGTATTTCACCCATTCTATGAGTGAACATCACAAGAACCTTTATTCCCTAGCAGAAGCGAGTGTGACATGCACATCGCTGAATATTGAGGTTCTACCGCTCAAATATAGCCAGAGATAGGACCCGTCTGCGATGGCAAGACGACTGATAATGGAAGGAGTTCAGCGCCCAAATGCGCAGCGGCAAATGCCCCCGGGATACGCGCAGACAGAGTGAGGCGTCTATCGCCAAACCGGAATGAAATTATTAGACGTTGCTTCCGAACTGTAACATGATGGAACGAAGATACGTAATGCGGCTACTTATACGAAGAATCGATATCGAGTATGCTCTCTTCTGCCGGCTATATGAATATATCCTTGAAAACGTATTGCGAGCATGTCTCACAGTGTATACTGAAGATACTCGATATTACCACACAAACGATGATGATACAGGTTCGAAGGGTCGAGTAGAACCGCCGGAAGACACCAAAAATCCTCAAACAATCTTGATGTCGAAATTAACTTCACTCCGTGTGGGAGTATCTTCGACCTTCGATCTTAGCACTATGTTGAAATGAAGAAGAATGGCCAAAATTGGCTTCCAAGAACAATAATAGCTTTTTTTGCAAAATTTGTTGCCAATCTATTCACTGCTCAATTACCGGAAGTATGCCTCTGTTTATTGGCTAGGCCAAGCCGCCTTAGAGACAAAGTGGCATTAACTACAGCAATGTTTGCTGGCCACCTCCTACATTCGCTTATCTGAAGACACAACGTAGTAATTCTGATATGAAGATATAGCATACAAAATTAGGTAGGACTTAATGATTATTCCGGTGGTATGCAATCTGCATACGTGTGCATATTCCTAAAAACGAATGCGCACAATGAGTTACAAACCGCATCTACGCGGTAAAGGGACATCAGCAATCGAATGATATTTGCCGTCTTTTATCGAAGGTCTCTCTTCTGGATTCGGAGAAAGCATCGGCTCGGCGACCTGTATTCCGAAAAGAGCTCGTGACGACGTCAAGGCGATTCGTCAGGAAATTGATTTCGATCCGATCGCGCGCAGATCTTTGAAGTGTCGGCGATGGCCGAGGTGGCACTAAGATGCTGCAAGTTCTATGTGGACTACTACTACTACTTATTCGTCTCCCTTTGATAGAGTTCGGATAAAGGAGAGTTCCTCCTCTTGAGAATAATGCTATATATTGGCTTTTCGAAAAGCTTTGCAAAAAACCCGAAATGGTATATTTTAACCTTCGTCCATAATCACAACAGGCGTTGGGCTGTCGGCATCTACCTTTTGGGCACACCATCCTGGGCTATTGCCGCAGAGTTTCAGGATGATATCGGTACAGAGAAGAACAGGGAAGGAACGGGAGCGAGGACGTTGGAAAATGAAATCTCGTTTCGATATTGAACAGCGCCACTTTGCGAAGGAAAGTTTCGCCTGGTAAAAGGCTCCGACGTCGTATTCGGAAGGCAGCAAGGAGCCGAATTGACCCAGTAATTGATCCAATGTTTTAATGCGTGTTCTTCAGTGCTCGCTTTCATTTTTGTCTAAGCAAAACAACCAAATTCAACTGTCACAGAAAATCTGCTGCTACAACATGGAGGGACTTGGATTTGTTGGGAAGCGCTGACAGACAACAATCCGACCTGAGTTAGATAGCTTCCTTACATTAAGACGATATACTTTATGCGAATAACGACTCTACAATAGGCAGTATACAGTCTCGTTTGAATGCATATATGTAGACCTACATATTCACATCCATATAGTGTTAGGTCGATCGTTTTATAGCTTCTGCTCTTACCCTTTGAATAAGTTCGCCGACCATACCGTTCCATTTGCCGTCGGGTTGACGGCTTCCGTAACTTTTATCTGGTGAAATGTAAAACGTGTAGTTAAATTTGCACATGCCCGCCAGTGCCTCGATTAGGTCAATAGCATAGCCGTAGAAACGATCATTGCCTGTACGATTCGATGTGGCCGGATATAACATTGTGTATGGTTCATTCTGTGAAATAGACAAGCACAATAAGAAGGGTAACCACATCTTAGGTAAAAAGGTGTAAGCACAACATAGACAATTATCTATCCTCGTTGATCTGATTCAAGTTTCGGGTGCTTTCAGTTCAGGCTGAACACAAAGTGGACGACATTTTGACGTTCTAGGCGGCATTTCTTTGAATTATAACTATGAGCGATGTTGTAAAGGTACTCAGATTAATTTTAGGGACAGTTTTATTCATCTTCTACAACTAGTGCCACAAGCAGCGGTGTCTATATTGGATCTCACAGATACAAGCATCACTTCAATCTTCCAGTGATTGCACTGAATAAGGGTGTCGTACAAATTAGTCTTATAAATACACATAGTCATGAGTACCTCACCTTGTTGCATTTGGAATAAAGCCCCCCTCCCCCCGTTAAAGGGAGTGTAAAGAATAATAAACTTACTTCCTTTTACTTAAATTAGTTATCTAGATAATGCATTAGCGGTATATACAGTGAATAAAGCAAGTACCTATTTATTAAACAAATATTTGGTTGACAGTCTCAATTTCAAGGAAAACAACGTCTCTGTATTATATATTTTTTTTGAAAACAATCCCACACCCTTTTGTTGGTCAATTGTACAGCCTAAGGCCATTTTGTCTAGCCAGATCATGTATGCTTTCAAATTGCTATGAACTCGAGCGACGAATCTTGCTGTCTGGAAAACGTGTATTGCCTGCTGATATGTTTGTACTGCTGTCATTTTGAAATAACGGGTGATTCTGCACTTGAATGTTGAGCTCAGACCTGAAGTGGCCCCGAATTGCCTTGTTCATGCTCGTGGAACAGCTTTGCATTCTTTTGCGGAATTCATGTGGTCATCCTCGAGAATTACATGGACATTGCCTTTCTAGTTCTGCGTTCGTATGGGATTGTTACAGCAATCTGCCGAAATAGCAACACTTCGTGTCTAGGTAGGATTGCTGAATGAAGCAGATGACATTTGAACTATATAGAAGAACATCGTAGATACTTGTGTCTCCCTAATCGGAGAGGATATGTTCCCGATGAGAATTTGTCTTGGTTTGGTATACTTCTATATTTTACGTATGTCACTCAAACAGTATGTCGTCAATGCACCAGTATACCACCAGCATGTATGTTATAGGAATAGTTTACTTACAAGCACGGTTACAACTCGTAGGGTCAAGCCTTCGAGTGTCCGGCTAAGGTCCGCCTCCTGTTCAGTGCGATTGGCAGCGCTGAGCTTGAGACCCTCTCGCGGACTCCACGAAGCTGTTTTTTTCAGCCCCGTATATTTGAGCTCCACGACGTCCAGGCCGAACTCGTCTCGTGTCCCAGTGCGACGGTTCAAACGTAAGTCCCCACTTAGCCCCCGGATTCCGGCCTAGAATCAGAGAGACAGAGACAGAAAGTCTAAGTGGCTTAAATTTCTTCATTAACTGAAACCTATCTCCTTCTTAATACTCCATTTATCGGAATACAAATTCAACACCTCTGGTGAATAACTTTGAACCGAGATGGTGCTGCTAGGCGCGAGGTACCAATACTACTCATGGAGAAACGCTTCTGATAACGGTAGAATATGGCGTGTGCGTTGAGCTAGATTTTTTACAAATGAAAAAAAATGTCCAAGTTTTTAGTCGGGCAAATTTGATTCTGCTTAATTGTTACAGCCTCAACATGTTACATCCCCATTATAGTGGAAACGATGAGACAGTGAACATTTAGTTGACGCCTGGGAGACAACTTTTACCGGCGATCTATTGAGTTGTATATATATATATATATATATATATATAGTATAATATTAACAGTTGCATATATTCTCACTCTGTTCACTCGTTTGTACGACATAGTGTTTATCATTTAACCTTCAAACTGAATATGGGCGTGGACAATTCCGACAGGAATAATAGCCACAAAACTTCACTTCTGTTTACGGACTAAATACTTCAATACAGGTCAAAGGTCTGCTTCGCTTAGTATAGATTGATCCGACTTGTGAATATAATAATTTCGTTCATGACGCACTAAAACATTACAATTCTCGTGTGGCATCATAATTATTCCATTAAGGCTATATTGATGGGACTGGCGTGAGGCCAAAATCGGCCAGGCCAATATCGGAAAACCGATCTTAGGCTTCAATTATCAATGCGTACTCATAGTTCACCCGTTAGTGCACTCTACCTCGTCATCGATGGACAAAAAGGCTTCACGTCGACAGGTCTATGTTATTGTATATTTGTTACCTTTTTGAATGTGTACCATAACAACTAATTACGTAGCATGTAAATATGGTTGCTTGAAACACAAGTTATGCTTGATGACCCTATAGAATTATATATATATAATCGTATTAATAATCTTATATAAAAACTCTAATTACTATGACTTCATGATTTATAAATCATGAAGTTATAGTAATTAGAGAACAAATATACGTTATAGTAAAAATCTAGTAAAATCATAACACAATATTTACCCCTTCATCACATTATAGAATGACTGGAAACATCCTTTGAAGAGTTTCAAAATTTTCTATTCCGTAGTCAAAATTGGTTGCAAGTCCGAAAGACCACTTTGTACAGACATTCGTTGATCAAACAATTTTTGATCACGAACATTCGACCTGTCCCATTAGTCGTCTTTTCTTCTTAATAAAACGAGATTGTTGTACATAGTCGTGAAGCTGGATGGAATATTTCGTGTACAGTATTTTCGAAGTTTATGCATCTTATGGAGATAATAAAGGCGAAAATCTAGTAAAAACATAGGGAGACAGAGAGAGACCTTTGCTGATAAGCATAACGAACTGTTGCTGGCATTTGGTTTTTGAATTTTCTTGTTTCGGAGATGCGCTCTACTGCCTGTTAGACTCCCTCATAGCTATGACTCCGAGGCACATTCACGCAATAAGTCTAACTATTATATTACATTTCGTATGACTAGTGATCCCTTTTACCCCTTTGATGGCCTCAAGCAGGGCCTTGCCGTGCTCCCAGTGCACGCTGCGGTTGCAGTCGAGCTGCGCCAGGACCAATGGGCCCGTCCTGAAGTCCTTGTCCTTGCTGTTATCCTTGCCTTTAGAGGCTTTGTTATCCTTTGCGGCCTCCTTATCCTTCTCCAGGAGGGCCTCCACGCCCTTTGCTACCAAGCTGACTGCGTCATACAGCAGAGCCTCCGCTGTCTGCAAACGAGAAGAAGTATAATTATATTACAAATATCTATAGAAAGCAAGAATGCGTACAGATCATTATAGTATGTACCTCTAAGTCCTGCTGAGTACATATTCTTGTGATCCGCGCTTGCAACATATTGTTACTCAAATTATGTAGCCCTTATCAACAGCTAAGTTACGTCCGTGTGAAGTGAGGTCTGAACAGGAGATTTGAATTTGACAATAAGGTTAGGATCGCGAATGTTGGATAG
The DNA here is from genome assembly GCA_019614645.1 of Stratiolaelaps scimitus. NCBI lineage: Eukaryota > Metazoa > Arthropoda > Arachnida > Mesostigmata > Laelapidae > Stratiolaelaps > Stratiolaelaps scimitus. Next base: position 332,590 of record JABWDB010000016.1, read on the forward strand.
TAGACCGCGCTGTACTCGTTGAGACCTCGCTAACTTGGAACGTCTCTTAATGCGTACTACCACACATGTCTGTAGTTAAGTACTGTGTCATTAACACTGTTGTATGTCCGCACAATCTAGCCATCTTAGGGAGTGTGTGGTCGTCCTGTGCATTTCCGTAGGGGGTGGTGCCCTTTTCATTAAGTAGTGGACGGTAGCCAAAGGAGATGCAGATTGCAATTACCTTTCGTGGCCTGATGTCCAGCAGACATGGTCAGCTTGTACTCCAACTATGCTCCCTACCCAACGGAATCGAACGCGGACAGGAAAATCAGCAGGCTGTATTTCGTCTGAAGTGAGTACACGAAGTACTACTATTGCATATTGAGGGTGAGGCTGCACAAGGCCATCATCAGAAACCACCCCCGCCAAATTGGTTGGTCAGTAGCAGATGGCACGAGGCATTGAGTGGCAGCTGCTACGAGACTGGACCGGAGGCAATGCAGCTCGAGTCGGTGTGCAAGAGGTTGGGCAATTGCTCTAGATAGGTGGATAGGGGTGGTATATGTCTCGAGGGAGTCGTAACACGATAGTGTGAGCACGGCGACGGACACCCGGAACTTAGGTGGGAACATTTGTGTGCACACAATAGAAGATGGAAAGGGAATACTGTGTTACGGTAGCATACACAGGGTAAAACCTAAAACGGATAAGGCCGGCTTCACTACCATTGGCAACAAAATAATCACACAAATCATATAGAGGTAACATTATGTGCATTCGAGCACTTGCGCGCACATTGAACTGAATTGAATATTCCTTCTCGCGCGAATTTCCGTTTGCCATTTAACTCCTGTGAAGCCGCTACCATGTCATTATTAAAAGCGCGTTTAGCTTTCGGCGTTTCCTGTTGTATTTCAAGGGAGACATAGTAAAGGCGCAAGTTTTATTATTAGTCACGTTAGTACTGTGGCCGTACAATCCAGTTCGGTCGAACAGCCTCTAGGGATACGACGGCCTCCTTGCGAAAAGAGCACCCAACGACGCGAATTTAAGCCGGGAACAGGAGTAGCAATAGCAGAAGCGCAGAAAACTCAATTAGCTTCCGTACAGGGAAATGAACGGAAGGCAAAGTGCTCGCTGCAGCGGCACGATGAGAAACAGGCAAAACAAAAAAAAAAGTGGAGAATACCCTCAGTGCAAGGGCGGGAACCCCTGACGGAGTCGTGAAGCGAACGAAGGCCAGCAAGGAACAGCAGCACATCATTCTCATATATATTAAGAATGAATGCACGTTGATATGGGGCGGAATTCGTGGGGAGAGAACTGTTCAGGGCCGTGGGAATGTGGGAACACGACAATGGAAACAAGAACTAAAAGCGATGAGAAGAAGACAGGATTCAGGATAGGCAGATAGGTATAATAGATATTGCACTAGTGCGAGTAAAACAAATGAGAGAGAAAGCAACGCTCGGCAGATGAGGCCGTGGCGGCGGCGGCAAGTACCACTCTGTTTCGCTACGAGAGCGCGAAGTAGTTTGATGATTCTATTTACCTATCCAAACACACCTACACAGACCCATCTGGCAGTACAATCGTCTTCCCTATCGTTGGCGGCCGTCTCGATTTGAAATTCGTATTTCCGGTGGGCGAAGCAAAATATTTTCTACCTACAGAGTGAAAAGATGAACACACGAGAGTTCCTGCTACTGCTGAGTCACCATACCATTGCCCATTGCCACCCCTGTCACCCTTCATCGACTGGGAACACTAGACCTTCTCTAGCAGGGCATATGTGCTGTGCTGACAAACGCTGCACACTCGGACGCATGCTTATATTATACATACATTAACACACACAGCTGCTGCTGCGACGGCGGCGGCGGCGGTTGAAAATGGTAGAAAATTCTCTCTGAGAAAGTCGAGCCAATGAAATTGGATAGGATAGGACTGTATAGCCGACAGCGGAGACAAAAGGGAGGAGAGTCCGCTGAGGAAGGAAAATGCGTTCGTTGGGGAGCGTTGGGGGCTGAGCGAATTCGCTGTCTACTTCGAATAGAGGAGAAGCGATTCGGTAGGAGCTGGCGGCGACTTCAACTGTCCGTCCGACGGACGGGCCGAAGTGACTGAGAGGGCCACTAGTTACACGCCGCTAACACCGAATAGGGTTCGTCACATACATACGTACAGATATATGGACAGAAGGAATGGCAGGGAGACGGAGAGGCGCACAAACATACCATAGAAGAAAAGGAAGTATAGATAGCTGTAGTAGTGACTGTACAACTGGACGGAGCAGAAATAGAAAGAGGAGGAGACACAGCAGCAATTTGCAATGGAAATTCCTCTTACAGGCAGACAGGCACTTTTCGAGGCGGTGTATATTATACTTTACATTGGCTGGTTCACGTTTCGGCCTTATCATTGGGACGAATCTTAACTCGTTGCAGAATTGGATGCGAAAGCTACCAATAGAACCGTAATAGTGGTACGAAGTAGAGCAGGACGAAATGAAGAATAAACCATTCATTATTATGAACATTCATAATATCGTTTGTGTATAATAATCGTAGGTTGTTCGACTGCATTTAACCCCAAAGCTATATAATATTGTAATACTATATAGCGTATGATGAGCGAATATCATCTCTCATTCATCCGTATTATTTCGGTTTCCACGTACCGCTCTTGAGATGGATTGGACGACCAGATATGACGCAAACATGTTTGCTAGCAATGAATTACGGAGTGAGTTGACATGCTAACTAATTACTTCATTAAACTCTATTTTGGTTTTAATACGATGCATTTTTTGCATTTTTATCTTCGTTTCGAACCATTGCAAACTTTACAAAGTTTGCCCGACTAAAGTCCCGATAATTGTCAACCCAGAAGTGAGTAATCCTCACTGATCTCTCTCTCTTCTTTGAGATCAACGGCCTTCTGTTCGCTCCAGTGGCTTCACTCCACTATTCTCACTCAGGAAGAGGCCGATATTATTCATAGTACAATTTCCAAGGTACCGTCCCCATGATACAAGCTATTTCGTAATAACATCGTAAAGTGGGCTGCCAGATCAGGGCCTGACCCTGAAGCTGGGTTGAGTATATTTTAGAAAATAAAACAGTATTTGCCTTTCTCGAGAGAGTAAAATACATTTTCCGAAAAAAAATATATTATTTTATCTATAACGATCCCCCCTCACTTAGAAGAAATAGAATTAGAGATAAAAATGTACTCAGCAATAATCATCCTTATTAGAGAAACGCACACAATAATTAGCACTCTTGTACTCAATATTCGCAATTTAGGTTAGGGACTTCAAGTATTTATCACGAGCAGTATCCAAAGGAATATTACTAATATAAATACCAAAGAAAGATTTTCCGTCAGATCTTCATGTATGGAAATACTACTGATATTGTGTGCATTGATAGAGGTGAAGGCAGAATTGGTTTTAGGTAATATAACAGTTCTTGGAAGCTCATTATCAATTGTAAACATGACATTAAGCATTCAACCGGATAGGCTGCACACACGTTCCATGTTCACAAAAGCCATAAACTATGAATAATTTTATTATTTTATTCTATAGTATGTTTATTTATTCTAATTTCTAACCTCTTAACTGATCACTGTCGACCAATGGTGTCAGCGTGCCATTAGAACATCTAGCGTATGACCTCGATTGTTCCACATCTGAAATGGTTGATGGCTCTACACTGTGCAAGCTAAAGCGTTTTCAGTCTGGGTAACGCTTCCAGTCATTCTAATGATTCTTAATCCCACAGCTTTACATTCAGTTCTTAACACTTTTCGTTATAGTCGTACGACGACGACGGCCACCACTCGGATATTGTATGGCCAGCAGCATCGTTGTCTGTCTGTGTGTTCGTCCATTCACCATTTGTCAGTCTAACGATCTGCTGCTGGTCCTGCTACTGCTGTTGTTCGACCCTTTTCACTACAGCGTTTCTTCTGGTCCTGCTGCTGCTGCTTAGCCGTTGTCCCGTTTTCAGGAACGCAGCGCTAAGGGAGATTAACGACTAGGGGCTTTCACGAAGAACCCGCCCAACATGGGCAAGCGGACAGGCGTAGGCAGTCGTACCGTACGTATTATTATGGATCATCCAGTACTGCCGCAGCCACTGCATCATGCAAAGTGCACGGTTCCTGCTACGATCATCCGACGAAGTCTCAATCCCTAAGTCAAACCCTCGCACCCCTTGGCGTTCCCCGGCGCCAGACGCCGGCCCCCTTGAGGGAAATAGCACCAACGTGAGTGAAACGGACGATGAACCGCCGTGATTCTGGAAGGTCCTCTCCTCATAAAGTCAAACTGGGGGGACGCTCAGCGCTATACGGCGCCAAAAGAGCGATACGCCCTTCTATCTAATGATGAAGCACGCCACTGGCAGCACGACCAACAGCGAGCTGATCCACGCCGCGTGCCGGTTACTTCCGAGGTTACTCACACCTGAATAGGAGGAGAACAGGCCGACGAGGTGGAGGACGTCAAGTCCCCCATCTCCCCCAATCTCGCCTTAAAAAGGACCGACACAGGACGAGAGCGGGTTATATGATAGTTTCTGTCCAGGGGTCTGGCCAGGGCAGTGCTCTCTCAGTCGTGTGCGGCAGTGTGTGTCTGTACCGGTCGCTATATGAGACTGAAAATGAGGGTGGCCGACGAGAGTCCAGGCGCTGGACAGGATTGTTGTAATTTGGCAAATGGCGCGCACACACACTTCTCTTCCACAGGCAGCGTTTGTGATGTATTCTTTTCCACAGCAAGAGCCGGCAGATCCCGTCCCATCGCTCGACCGTAGGTTATCGTTGTCATCTCGTCGTCGTCGTGGAATCATCATTATGGCAGCAGGACGCAACGGGAGTTACAGTTGCTGGCAGCCTGCTGAATGCGGAACGGCCTATGGGATGAAACCAACCGCCAACTGCCAAAGAGCGACCTGCCACAGTGGTTTAGTTTGTAATAACAGCCACTTGTCGAAGACTCGCTCATGTATGTGTGTACTCCGACACGAACTGTCGCTTACGATGTTTGTCTTGTTAAATATGCGTACAGTCGGTGCTCAACTGCATGGGAACATTCGATTTTAGTGCAAAAACATATTCCACCACAACTGGCCAGTACAATAGGAGGATTATACTTTATGCAAGAAAGATGAATTTTTGGTGCCACAAATTTGACTGGCATTAAACTTGGCATTGAACTAATCCATTAAGCTTGGCATTAAACTAATCCACTCTGCAGTTGTTTCTTTCTTTCGCATACGAAGCTATATACATTCGTTGGGAGCAATTAAAATCATATTTTGGGATTGCTGCTTTCATGTGCGCCCCATTGAGAACACTCAATACATCCAGACACTGCTATAACAAAGGAATTAACGCTTCTCGATGCGCAACTTGTAGTGTGTACGGTGACTACATCTCCGACATAGGTATTCACAGTTGGTAAAGTGGTATGCCTCTGTGTTTGAGCAAGTTTCTCCACTTTCTCGTTTTGTGCCGCTTGGTTTACCCTCTTAGAAAAAAAGCAATTTATTTAGCATATTTATCTAGAATATTTTCAAAATAATAATAATAATTTGCCTTTCGCCCTTTTTCTTCATCTTCTCCCTTCAGCTTCAGACTTCCTCTATGTGTTATGATAACTGCTGCTGCTCCATGGTACGAATATGAAGAATTCCATCAACGAAATATAATTTATCCCGTTTGCTCTTTGCTTTGATTTACGTACATGCGTAGGCGGACTTGTATTTTATATATATATAACGAAATGGACATGGTAATGGTCGAGATGAAGGGAGTGAAATATTAGTGGCCGTGGAAGAGTCTGCCAGCGCTTGTTTTTTGTTGCTGCTGCTGCTGCTACCACGGCAGAGTTGTGATGTGTTACCGGAGCGGCAGTGAGAAAAAGCTTGGGGACGTGAGGGATATATCAGGGCAGCAAGTTATGGTGGGGCAGCGGCGCATTCAAGCCTGCAATCGACCCGTCTATGAAATTCCTACATGGATCGTTCCCATTTTTGGAACATGTATATACTATTTACACATGTGTGGCTAGGTGACGCTTTCGACACCTTTTTCTCTTCGTCCGTTCTCTTCATTTCAGTCGGCGTCCATCCATGTCGATGTATCCCATAGGACTCTGCCACTGTGCCGACAAGCCGACTATCGGACCGATCGGCTGCCATAGACGCGCACCACTAGCTTAGCCGGTAATTGATTATTTCTCCAGTGAGAAAGCAGCGGCCATATATGGCAGTAACGCGTGTCGATGTATGAGTGCGAGAGTGTCCGTAACAGAAATACGGATAGAGATCGAGAGAGATGGAGAGATGTGGGGCTCACCTCGGACTGCTGCCGGCGCAGCGGCCAATACCTATGTACGCTATGCTGCCACACGAAGGTCACATCCGTAAGGGGTACTCGTTCATTGAATCACACATTCGTAGCCGCCTACATACATCAATTCATTCTCAACGGTGTCAGAGACGAGGTAAGGTGACCACCCGACGCTACCTCTAGTTTCTTCACAAGAGCTCGAAGCGAGAGATTTGCTTTCTCTCATTGACCATACGTCGGTGGTAGATTCAGACCAAACAAGCGCGTGTCGATATGCCATCGAGATTGATATTTACCATTCGAATTGTAGCTTGAAAACGACAGGCGAAACTCAAATCGAGGCGGTGGGGAGAGGCGAGTTCTAGCGGGATCGTGACGTGTCCCTCCGCAGCACTGTCAGGTCGGAGGAGACCCGACCGTGCCAGTGGCGTCTAGCGCCGAGGCGGCGTCTTCCAACCGATTGAACAGCCATTTCCTTCACCTGCAAAACGCCTACGCACCTTACACACACACACACACACTCAACACACGCACCACCGAGCCAGTTCTATGTCCCGATCTTCCTTGCACCAATAGCACGCCCGAGGAAACTACTTCAGTAACAGCAGGAGCATGTTAGGAGACGAGAATCAGAGAGAAAGCGAGAGATGGGGCGAATGGGACCAGGAGCTGTCTGTAACCCAGCGGCCTGGCGCCATCGTGGCGGTTTCGTTTACATGCTTCAAGTGGTGCTTCAAGCCTGCCTACCTACTACCTACCCCACCCCCTTTACACCGTTTCAAATTCTTCTCCCGTAGACCTTCTTTTTCGTGGCGTTTTCCAGCAAACTTCTCTCGACGTTTTCCGCGCGACCGCCTAAAGGCAGGTAGCTAGCTAGTTGCTCGGCCTCGGGTGCGATTCAAGCAGTGGATAAAACTTTTAAAAGTCTACTCCCCCGAAGTCTGGTTCTCAAAACGTCTCCAGATGTGTCCAACTTATTTGGAAGTACGTCACTTCGAACAGCTCTCTCTGTGTGTGTGTATGTGTGTTATTAGTACGATGTACGGATAAGTAGGTAGGTCGATCTGTAGCGTACAAATCAACTGGAACCTAATCACATCTGCTGAATTCAACCAATGCTGTTAACTATAATTGTATAATTTTGGATAATTATGGAAATTAGTATTACGCTGACGATGTTTTTGTTTTAATTAGGCACGAAGTGCGGGATTGTTTTCGGTATTGCTTCATAAGACGGACTCCTTTACATGCAAATGTGCAACGCTGGGAATCGAACCCGTGGGAGACACCTACGTCTCTAGTTCAATTATAAAACAGGCGTACACGAATGCATCGGGCTCAACAGATAAAGGTCTACAAGATCAGGGTGCAAATAAATTAAAGCACGATGCTATTTTCCAGAAGGCTGCGAAAGGTCATCCAGGCCTTATTTTACTCATTTCAACCCGTTCTCCCCTGCGGTTCCCAATTGCTGTAGCTTCTCGTTGATTTTTTTATAGATTGTTCAGTACTTATACTTAAGACATCAACTTTGGTAATCCTGCAACGTCAAAAAGAAGAATTCTAAACCTTAAATATCCATACCCTCCCATTTTTGACGTGGTGCATTCGTGTGCGCCCCGCAGCGCGTGAAGCCATCTGTCTAAATGCAAGTATATACGATCCGGTTAATTAAATAAGCTTCCGCCAGAAGTTCACAATTAGCTGATATCTTATAAAGGTAAAACCGTTAGTCCTAGAGAATAAATCAAACATATCATACTCAATAAACAGATAGGCCTTGTATACATGAGAATAAACCAACAAATATGTTTATTGAGTTTGCCCTTTTTAAATAACGAATATATTTTCTGCTCCTACAATATGTTTATTTGCTGAATAACAATACGGAGAGTGCGTAACATAGCTGACGGCTGTACTCTAATACGTTTCATGATCAAATCGAATACAGCTCCATCTCGACGTCAATAATAAATCACCCCAATGTATATCAACTGTTGTAAAACCTGTAAGGTCAGGCCACATAAACTGAAGATTTGAAACGGTATTGGCGTCGATGACTGTGCTGCACTGAGCCTTTTTTATGTGTCAGAGAAAAAAAGGATAATGGGAGTGGCACATAACGTGGAGGTCGAGGGCGGCGTGGAGGGCAATTGTACCGACGATCGTTTGAATTGGGAATCAGCGCGTACGAGAAAAGAACAAGAAGCAACAAACAAAGAGGCACCGAATGTTGCAATAAACACGTACGGGGAAACATCGACACATCGACAGAGAATGGAGAGAGAGAGAGAGAGGGATCGTTGAACGAGTCGTGGAACGGGCCATTGGAAAAGCGTGTCCAGACATATGATGACTTGTTAGTTATTCTTGAAGGAAGGATGTAGAGGCAACGAAATGAGTGGAACAAACACTAACTAATGTGCGTTTGCAATATGAGGAGTATGATGTCATATCATCATACATAGACTCATCGAATCTGTGCATTGCGTCAGTCCTATGAAAGCCTTCTGATCGCACAATCGGACTGAACAATTGAAAAGAGGAAGTTCGGGAGCGATGTAGTACAGCCTCTCTAACTGCATCTTCAATAGAAACCCTATATGTTGGTTGACTACAGATGGACTGGCGGCTTCGTCTGTTGTCGAAGACACATTGTTGAAATTCTATTGATTGTGGTCATTTTAATGTTCAATTCATTATTGGCACTCTCACGCAACTGTAGAGTACAGCGCGTTGGCGATTCACAAGTTGAAAGTTGTGTTCAGGCCGCGGTAACTACCACTGTGAAAATAAAAAGATACATAAAAATCTCATTCGTATTAGATTGAATCGGTCATTACCTAACCCTTAGCCTAGGTTCGTCTCTGCATCACTCTGCGGATTGTTCGCGCAACTCGAAACTACTTTCATTTGAAATGCTACCATTTGACATTCTCGGACATAATTAACGAAATTAGCAATGGACTTTCGTGCTGCGGTTTACGGAGCCTCTGAAAGCCGCGTCGTTCAGTGCTGTTTGTCTCGATTGGGAAGTACTATTCACTCCCGCAGCTAGCAACTGCTTGAGCGGAGAGAGAAAGATCCAAATGGTTTCCGTTGAAACAACTTACCAAGTGTGCCAATAGCGAGCTGAACAACGTTGAGATTAGCTTGGGATTGATGACTTAACTATAATTACATTCTGATGGGATAAGAGTGTTGACGTCTATCTATAATGAGGCAAGGTGCCACGAGACATAAGCAAGTACTGGTCAAGAACTTTTATTTTCTTTGTCAATCGACCGATGAATTCAAGTTTGGTGATCGTTACCATGAGCGAGTGATGGACGACCACTGTACCTATCACCAAAATCATGTTCAAGAATGTTGTTCCATTTTTCTCAAACCCGGTAAGTTGCAGAGTAATGTTTAGCTCGTTCTAGCAAAATTCGCTTCTTGTCCTTCGTTGTAGCTTATTTACATGGATGTGTATGCAAATGTAGCTGCTGACGAGTTTTTTTTCTCACCACGAGACACGAGACAAGAAGAAGACAGGGCCTTTCCCGGGATAATGCTGACCCTCAAGAGAAGTTCCTTCAAGTCAGCTCCGTATATTGGGTGGTAATATAAGCACCCAATATACGGAGCAGGGTAATAACAACAATAACAATACGAGTACACAACCATTATAATATTTGTGATCTGTCTAAAACCACAGTGCTGTCGTATACAAATTATGATCTATACAAATACTATACATAAACTAAGTAATGCTTAAGGGTTTTCGGAGTCTCCTTCTTTAGGGATTCATCCTTATTATCCATATACATATGTACCAGTGGATGAAGAAGAAATGGCGAAATTGAGTACTATTACAATGTATTAATATTTTGTAAGCAACTTGAGTTCAATTAATTGAATCCCTTTGTACGTCCCCTTTTGGTCAATAAATTCATCATTGCATTGTGTTGTATCTTGAGGGGTATCCTTTGAAACTTATGAAATCATACATACTTCTAGCTGAGACTGGTCCGAGGGTAACAACAATATAACAACGGTTTTTAGTTCAAATGAATGTGTCCTTTTGTGAAACTCGGACCTGTGGCCTCTGGCTTTTTATAATCGGTAACTTAACTGCCTAAGCCACCGAGTGGATCATGCACGGAATAGTATGATAATATTGTTTTAGTTCTTGAGACGATCAGAAATTGCCAGTTCTTTGTGTTTTACGAAGGTATATGTATCGTACACAGACGCACGTATGCAACATTGGAACATAATTAGTATCATTCTAAACACCTATCTTCTTTGCAATTATTGAATAGAGCTGAAAACAAAACTAGGACGCCCACAACTTATTAGTCTAGCCCTTGTCATTGTATGGCGAAAGATTTACTCACCGACATCCGATCGATAGAAGCAGGAAGTCCGCTGCCGTGGTAGTGACTATCGTGGTCACGGGGCGTCCGCCAGGAGGTAGCTCCTCCTGCTGACGTTCCACCGCCGCCAGCTCCTCCTGATGATCCTGAATCCTTTGAATGGCTAGCACTGACGGCGGAATCTGGTTGGAGGCCCTGGGTGAGCGCCCAGTCGCGTCGCACGAGCTGCACAGCTACGCGGTCCGGGTCGATGATGCGGAATGCGGTCACGTTTGCTTTAAGCGAGTAGAACTCGCGTAGATCCAAAGTGTGGAAATCCTACCAAGCATATAGTCGTAAATTAGAGGGGGCAAATAAATCATGTCCGAAAATACCACAGTGCACCGGTGGTCATTGGCTAGCTTATGTCTAATGAAGGCCAATAGGTAAGACTGGTAATACCTGCAGGATATTTTTTATTAACAAACGCATTTGTATTTGTAAGAAATCAAAAATCGTGAGTGGTTTTTTCATTTAGTTTGCGTTTCTAACTATAGTAAATTTTCACGAAAACCTTTACCGAATTTTAAATGCAGCGTCGTTCCTAGCATTCGCCTTTGAAGTACAATCTACCCGTTTTAAATAATAGTCTGATATACTGGTAACTGTGGCCATTTGTTACATCTGCTCTGCTTCGGATATACAGCAGGAAGTTATCTAAGGCCGACAAGTTACATGGCCGTTACTCAGTTAGCCCATGTTGTCGTTCCGTCTGTGTCATACACGTATAGCGTAGACACAAAGTTTCGGCTAGAATTCCTTTGAGAGGAACAGCTCTTTTCCTCTGCTAACTTCTCGTGTAAGATTCGCGACGACTCTACATATAATACATGAATGATATAAGTCGGGAAGTCGGCAAGTCTTTCCTTTCTACCCTTTCTCTTACGAAATTTGAATATCTCATTTGCAGAATCACGTGCCCTGCGCGTACTGATATCATAGACGACAGGTTGTGTAGACCACATCGCAAAAGCGAAAGTCATCTATTCGATACGGTTTCTTGTCGTCCTTGTCAGATTTGAAATGACGAAACCAGCGCGACTCGTATGATGCGATGAACATCACATCAGCAAAACATGACGGAGCAGAAAGAGACAGAGTAGATCTCCAGGTAGGTAGGTTGGTAGGTCGCTCACTGGCATCCGGCCGGTCCTGCCTCCTACGCAAAAGCAAACACTGCGCTGACTAGTAGTTTTCCTCGCAACGCTGTCTCATGATATCCTTCTGTCTACAGCTTCTTCTTCTTCCCCCGACCTGTGCATAGTTCTTTTCCTTCTTTTCTTGTCTGTTTTACGTGGCGTCCTTCCGCGCCTTATCCCTTTGCTGTCTCGCTCTAAACAGAAGAGTCTCCATGGAGGAGAAGCAGAGATCCTGGATGAAGCAGGGGGTTTTATGTCATTGCCTGCATGAGGATGCGTCTTTCTTTTGGGGAAGGATATCCTCTATATGGAATGAATGCATACAGGAAATGCTACTTTCAAACCTATTCAAGGGTAGGCAAGCGTAAAGAACAGATGCGTCTATCGCTCCTTCCTTGGCCGCCATCTCCCATCATCTCTCCCTCTCTCTTCCTCGTTCGCACTGGCTTCAAACACGCACACACTCCTGCGCGTTTTAGATCACTCCTGGTATCGTGGAACTCTTCGTGGCGGCACCGTGGTGTGTGCGTATATGTGCACGTATGGGTAGATCTTACAGCGCATGGCTCTGAGAGCTTGCTGTTGGTTGCAGCGCGCTGAATAATAGGGTACTACGCAGACGACTGGCTGGGCGGACAGGCGTTCCCTTCTCGCTTGTTCTGTGTGTATCTGTTTCTGTTGTGTTTGTGTCTATCTCTCTGTGTGTGTATGTGCAGGCACATCGCGATGTGACAGGCTCCAGAAAGCAGCCTCACGGTCTCCTCACTCACGCGCCAGCGTACACCGGTCACAAGCGTTGAAGAGTATGGAAGTAAGAGAAACCGAAACGCGAGCAAAAGCAGAAATTCCTGCCTATCAACATTTCCCAATGGGAATAGTTCTTTTTCCTCTTTGCATCTTTCCTTCCACTTATCCTGCTTTTCGCTGTTGACCCTCCTGTCTGTTGGTCTATCACCGTGCCGCCATGGAGCTCACGGTATTCCCCGTCGCGCCGCCTAACGGCGTCCGACCTCCCCACGGTTGGTCTCGTCTAGGTGTGTAGGCATCTGGCGACCGTTGCCACCAGGTCTTCACTTGCGCTTGACTGACACCCGCCCTGAATTCGTTCGGGACGCGTTCAGCTTTATGGACTCTATAGCAGACTAGGACTCGTCCATTACGTCACCGTAGTCGTGTTGTAGTCGCCGATGCCGGCTTATTCCGAAAAGGACCAGTGGGCTTCTTCTCTTGTGCCTTGTATCCTCTTGGTGTTTTCTCCATAGATTCTTATCTGCCGGCCGCCGCAGCGTGGTGGGCGTTAAGCAGAAGAGGGTTGTTGAAAAAAGTGCATACTTCATAGATACAATAGTAGAACGGTAGGTGCGTGGTCAAATAGGGCATAGTCGAAGAAAGGCACGTACCGAGACAACCCGCTGAGATTGGCTGAGATCGACCAAGGAAAATGTACACATAGTGTTTGCTCCTCAACATATTTGAACTGAGTGCAAAAACTTCAAATGCACTCGAAGTACGAATGATAATGAAGAACTGAAAGGTTATTAACAGTCGAAATCCTGGCATTTACTTACGAGGCCCATGACGATATAGTCGTGGTAGAGCGTTGTTTGATTCACCTCTTCCGCCTTGAAAAGAGAACGCAACACGGTTCGCAGGTCAAGAATAGAGTAATATAATCATATTATATAATTTATAAAAAATGACAAATTTTTTTTTTTTTCACGTCGTTCCTATATTTATTTTAAGATTTAGAATGAAAGTGAACTACTAAGAAAATAAGTTGGTACGGAACACCGCAAATAATCGACATACAATGTGCCAGGTATCAAAATTAAAAGGTCTCGGAACTCATGAGAGAATAGAGTATCTAGGAAAATTCGAACGGAGTACAACAACGAGACGCAGAATGAGAACTGATCTAACACTGAGAAATAAAACACTTTAAATGCCTTTTTCTTTGTCCATTGGTTCATCTTTTTTCTCAGGGGTTCAGTTATCTCAATGTTCATTGAGTAGATTTTTAAGCTGTTTGTGAGAAGCGGGCACAGAATCGCGGTCTCAATGGTGATGTCGGTGCCAAGTGTGCATAATACACCACAACAGATATATTCTGAGCGCTATTTGATCATTATACGGACTTTGCTGTTGTTATTATTATTATTATTATTACTATTATTATTATTATTATTATTATTAATTACCATCAGTTTCATTGTTGTGACTTTGTTTCTGTGAATTAAAAGGGAGGCAGTTTGCATGCAGTAGTCCCGCCATATGTCGAAATGGCCCAGGACATATTTGAGGCCAATGTTACCAGCCGCCTTAATCTTGATGACCTTTCATCCTCGAGGGGGTCAGAGGAAGAGGTCATTCCATTGACGTTGGTAGGGAAACACGGGTGCCACGTGGATCGATAAACGAACGGATGGAAATTTCTACTGCCAGTGGCAGAGAGCGACTGAAGACCGATACACTTTCATGGGTCCTCTCTTTGATTTTCGACAACCTCCGATCGACACGATTCTACAGATACGAGAATCACGAGTTTGCACTACAACTTTTGCTTTACTATCATCAACGTGGCTGGCTTCGATAGGTCTGCTTTTATTATATTTTACATCATGATGATAATGACCTAAAGAAAGGTCACGCTCTGGAAACATTCGATGCATGACGAAAGTGAATTTAATGTCAGCTTGCTTCTGTTCTATTTAGAGGCGTATAACAGAAATTATAATTAAATATATAACTCTATTGGAAGCCCCTAAAAACTACAAATTTTCGCCGACCAGCTGGGAGTCGTACTGACTAGGTTATTCAGGCAATAATCCATGTAGACCATTTCTTCGAGCAGGATTTTGATCTTGAACAACCTGATAACACAAATATTTTTATATATTGTGGGATCCTATGGAATATGATTAACATAACTATCATTATAATCAAAACGGTCACCACTGCTTCAAGTAAAAGTTTGCTAACACGCGGGAGAAAGGCACAGTCTTTAAAGTAAACATTTTTGATTTTGAAAAATTTTGTTTCCAGCGAAAAAAAGGTTACCTTTGAAATATATTGCGCGTGCACCAGAGAATATGCCAAAAGCAGTAGTTTCTGAGTGGTGTTTACTTAATTATGCCCACAGCGATTGCACGTATTGCACGTATCAATAATTTACTCGTTTTGCGTCTGGACAGGTAGACTGATTCCATTCGCCTTTAGCTAGGCTTGAAATAGCTAGGAAAAAAAACATGTTGGTGATGCCGATTGATATTTTGCGAACGCCTCGTAAATTAATCGTTATCTATTCACATTGTACAAAATACCCTATTCCAATATCGTAACTAATAGTAATAATACTAGTCCTGTTATTTAGTTATTTCACCTCTCGGAAGAGTTGCGGTACTTTGGTGAGTTCGAGATGTAGAATGATGTTGTAGATGTTCTTACTACCAATGTCCTTGAGCATCTTCTTGAAGGACAGCGCGGGGTTATAAGGGTACATGAGCACGTTCGGAGGGTTTAGGGAAGCGTTGAGCACGTCTTTTAGCGCGACAAACACTGTAAATGAAAAATAGATTGGAAAAATACATTTACACATGGTTTGTTTGTCACGTGACTTTCGATTGAGAGTATTTTTGATGACACGGAACGGCGATACATGAACCTAAGTATTGTACATTGCACTTTACTTACAATAAATTCTATCTAGACCGCCATCACGAGAACAACGTAACTGACTGCGTTGTCAATATGTCGTCTGTATATTATACGCCACAAATTATGATTTCCACTTGCACAGAACTTATCTCTAGGGTCTCCGGTTCGAATCCCGAAGGACGCAAATGATTTGAAATAATAAGAAAGCGGTTCTGAGTCATGGCAAAAGTAACAACAACTCAACCCTCCTGGTGTCCATCCTTACTATGATTACACGTATGCTCTATGAGAGCACTTCTTCGAACCTCATGAGCAATAGCCAATGGGTATAAGGTGAATAATTGCATACCTCTCCTGTGTAGCGAAAGCAGTGCACGTTCTAAAATCGTATACAACTTGAACTTAATAAAAGATCACGAGAACATAGAAGTAATCTTATCTAGATTGCTCATCGGAAAGATGTTGGATTCCACTGACATGTTAAGGAAAAAAGAAACTTAATTGGGTTCAAGTAGGACAACTACGCACGGCCTTTGAAACGACGAATGCGAAATTCATCTTTTTGGAAAGCAGACGAGAGAGGAATAAGCTTCGTTATCTTAGGTGGGGGCCACAGAGAGCATTAATTACTGGGATACATCTGGGCTGATTAATGACACGATCGTCGTCGCTCTCCTCAGTGAGTACTTCGTCTTCGACGGAGTGGCGCACATAGACATTGTATGAATTACATCAACGTCAAACGTGTTACTTGGACCCTTGGTAATTCGCAAGTGCACGAGCAAAATGTTGACTCACGGTAGTTAATTGTTAACATCGTTATGTCTCCATTTTGTGTGTACCGTATTATACTTGAGCATTATCGCAAGCTTTGTCATTCATCCGCCGAGGAGTATAGCTAATTAAAATAATTGGAACAATGAAAATGTGGAATGTCCAAATATAGGCGATACGTATTGTAAACGACAAATATATGTGCGTGGCTCCACTGTTTACTAGACCGCGTCCTACATTAATTGTTAGAATTAGATGAAGCTCTGAATAAAAAAATATATTAAAATTACTTGCTCCAACTTGAATGACTCTTGTTTTGGATTGCGACAAAATAAATTCATTTTCTTTGAATTCTGGTTTTTCACAAATCACACCTCCGTTAAACGTCTGATCATAGAGCGATTAATCCTTAGCCTTGACGCGGAATACGGCATCATAATCTGCCAAAATTTGCAAAGAACTTTTCAAAGGCATAAGGCGCTATTTTGCCATCTGTGTCATTTTTGTGTCATTTCTCGCACGTAGCTCTTTCAGGCTTTCTATGTAGAGATTATTCCAAGTCACCACACATGAGTCGATGTTTTGGTAACAACAATTGAAAACCGATGAATTGTTCTAATCTCTTGAACAGCTCGAACTGTCTCAGATCGCCTCAGGTGGCACGAAACTAAACAGAACTAAATTACGCATAACTGGCATAATGTAAGTTTCTTCAACGAATGCTCCAGTTGAAATTTCCGAATTCGACGATACCAATCAGGCGTAAGTAAATATTGATTTTTCGATTTTCTCCTCCAACGCGCTTATATCTATTATCTAATTGATTTCCACCTTCTATTTTATCTTCTGTTTTTGTCCTGAGAACCGTATAATCATTAATTCAAAGGTCACGACTACGTCGAATGCTCTCCGCTCTTTTTCCTGTTGGTTCAATATGTCCCTGTTGTCTCAGGTTCAATGGCTTTGTCCCATTTCGAGTTCGCCACTGACTTTTTTTCTTCTCTCTCTCTCTCTCTCTCTGTCTAACTGGGTGCGTGCGTGCGTTTCACTTGGCATACGACAACGGCCTGTATCTCTGTCAGTGCGATGATGTTACCAGTCGTCTTGCCGCTCCCATTGGCCATTTCGAATCTCTCCCTCTCTTCCTCTCTCCTTTCGACTAGCAAAGACGAGGCTAGGGTAGCAACAGGAAGCAACAGGAAGCGTTTCCGGGAACGCCACCATCCAGTAGCCACCGGCGCTGGTCCGCATTGCTTGGCCAGGGTCTCGCGGTCGGCAGGCACACCACTGCCAGGACTCGCTTCCCCCTTTCCCCTGACGGCCATTCCACGGCTACTCATTCCATTCATTCATTGCTTTCTCATTCTCCTCTCTCCATGACTTCTATGGCTCTTCCTTGCCTGTCTGTCTGTCTGTTTTCGGCCTCCCGCCCGCGTTCGACCAGCACCGACCTATCACAACGTTGTCGCCTAGTGAAGTGTGCTACTAGAAGCATGTAACCGTGGTTGTTACGCTGCTGCTGCTGCTGCAGCTGGTAGCGTCGTCCTCACCGTTCTGCTACTGCTACCGGTGAGTTGTATAACACATACATCCTTTTGCGGGTTTCCCACCGCTGCGTGGCGATGCCGGTCGGCAGTCAGTCGTTTTCGCTTGTGACTACGAGGAAGCGATGTGTGGGGAAGCGAGCCGAGAAGGGGGACCTCTACTGAGGACACACGCGACGCCATGCTGTCTAACATCAATTACGTTCCGCAGCTTCCATACGAACGCCACCTGCGAGGAAAACCGGGAGACCGGCCAGTGCCTTGCAATTCTAGATGGCACTAGGCCGTCTATTCGTCCTGGCTGTATACTACCTGCGCACATGGATGCATACAACCAACCAGCCAGCCAACCTTCTTTTGCTCTCTCCACTCAGACCTTCCTCAACATGGATGGTACAAAATCTGTAACTGATAGCACAGCTCCATCTATTCATGATGCGCCCTGAGCTAGCTGTCTCGGTATTGATATCGCGCGTATACTAATACTTTATAAAACATTGCAGATGGTCTACCTTATTGTGTGGAACCCTATCTCTCTCAACGTCATGTCTTGCTCGCATGAAGATAAATAATAGCGATTCAGGGCAAAATATATAGTCAATACGTATTGATGGATATCTGAAGGAATGTGCAATGATACAGATGATTAATATTTGTCATTGATATAGGCAATTTCTTGCGTTACGTGTTTACGCATCTGGTTCCAAACCGTTCTGGGTGAGAATTGTAGAGGGGTTTAAGAAGCTAGGCTCTAGACACGAGTAGCGACCTGATCTGACAGGTCCAAGCCCTACTTCAGCAACATGTTAGCTAACCTATACAAATATATTTTTCTCTTTACAGAGAAATGTTTCCTTTAGTTTCATATTCTTATAGAAGGAATGGTTTCGTCAATGTGATGGTGACGCCTTATATATATATATTATCTTCTCTGCCAATTAATTTTTCACAACTTGGTTCTATGTTCATGTCTATGTTCTGTTCGAAATGTGTATAGTCGAATAAAAATACGTTTTTAAACGCAAGGCAAGAATACATTTGCTATCATTTACTTTTTACTCAGTTCGGATTTAATTTCAAGCATCGAAAAACATCAACACATGTAAGGAGGGCATTAAGAAGGTTTTCAGGCTGACTCTCAGATAACATTTAACGTCCACGGTACGGTGAGGAGCCTATTACGTTTACTTTCTATTTATTTTATTGTTGATCTCATCATCATACTGTCAGACATCATCGGTCATAAAAATTATCTTTTTTTTTTTCATGCTTCACGTGATACTCACCACAGCAAACTAACTCACCGTTATCATTATCATAGAGCACGGCGAACGACTTCCACTTGCGGCTCTTAATTAGGTCATGATAGGCCTTGTTCAGTTGGCTGACTGCAGGATGCAACTGAAGTGAAAACGGACTCCGCCGCTCACGGAATCCTCCGGCTGACGTCTGTAGATGAGGCAGATGAAGACGAGCGGCCGCAGATGCCACGTACGAGGCCACTTGCCACGATGTGGGACCCACGAGTGCCGCTACACCTTGACGTGCCAATTCACATACTGAACCCACCATCAAACAACAATGAAGAATTGAAGGGACGAACGAGACGAGTTAGCACATCCCAACCCGCACATTAGCGGCTCATAGCCAGAATAGGTTAATTATACATTCGTGAAATGATACATCTCGTATTTCGAATATTCCGTCAATAGCGAAATATTAGTTCGAGCATGCGACTGAAATTCGCGGAAGTTTTGTCGGGAAGTTTTGCTTAGCTGATCGTGTTGTTATCTACAACCGTGCGTGACTAAAGAAGAATGTACACTATTTGATGTGTTGAACGTTAACAGTGTATCTAAGCCTAATAATGAAATTAACGCCCGTTAAAAAAATGGGTCAAGTTATAAAGCAGGTGCAGGTCCTATCCAACGGGGCGTGTGATGGTTTCACGACGTATACTACATAACCTATATAACAAAATAACACACATGCCTGCGTGTGTATTTAGGTGGTATTCTGCTTTTTTTTGTGTGGGTAGATGGGTACCAACTACTTAGACTTTACGACAGCGACAATAAACTTTTTCGGCCTTGTCGACGCAGCCCTAGCAGGTTCTACTAATAAACTTGAGCGGCGAAAGCCTATTCAGCAATGAGACTGACTAGTGCTGGTGGTGATATCCTGTATCAGATTTGCACTGCCGCTTTTCTACGGCGATTCTACAATACAAGAAGAATGGCTTTCTCTGTGTCCGCATTTCGGGGATGATTCGCAATGAATCCGAGTTCTCAGCAATCCTTAAAATAAGTGCCGCAGAAACCAATTTTAAGTCGTTAACACAGTATGCTGTTAGTAATAATGCTAATAATAATAAGAAGAAATGTGTAAATAAAGAAGTGAACGTCAAAGGCACTTTGCTTCAAAACTTGCAATATAAATATATTATTAAAGCTCGTATAAATTTATTAACGCACGTGCAGCACGGTGTTCGTGGTCCACTCTGGGGTTGGTACTCTACTCTATGTGGACACGTTGTTCATAATATCTTCATTTTTTTTCCGACTCCACTATCACTGTCTACCTGTTAGTATCCGCACTCACCACATTTGGAAGCAACGAAACTGTCTCCCGGATTTGTCTTGAAAGCGATGGACTGCAGTTCCCTGCCCCTGAGTAGGGCTCCATCGCGGTTTACCCGTTCCACGGCCTGCGAGAGATGCGCATCGAGATGGCTATCCTCGCCTTGGTCAAACACGCCACCTTAATGAACAGCACGAAAGTGACAAGGCAGTCAAGTAACGACGACGTGTTATATCTGATAGAAATCATTGCTCCCATTAGTATCGCTAAGTATCTATGATTCCTTCTTGATTCGCACCAGACATGAGTGTAGAGCCCCCCACGTTCGTGTGGTGGTTACCAAATGCCTGAAGCCTAAATGATATTGGACTCTCAAGGCTCTCTTTAAAGGGGACGCGACACTACTGACCAGCGATAAGCAAGAGCATGGCGGGTAGACTTTATAACGGCCCTAGGTCTCACGAATTTGGTATAATGTCGAGTTGTTGTTCTGGCAGCGGCGACGGTTGAGAAGGTTATGTCCGAAGGGATACTTTTTTTACCCATCTTGAAGAGCAGTGCGAACCAAACCTAACCTACTAGTGGGAAGGAGGTGTACTGTGGTATACTTGTAATAGATGTACGCGAGACAGAATCGTCACGGTTTTTTTCAAAGACTGCCCGAAGGCCAGTCTTGAATAACCTTATCCCTACGAATTATCACCTTGTAGTCACTATCCCAGATCGAGATCCTGTAACTTAGTGGAGGAATCAGAAGAATCTTGTAGATAGAGAGAAGACACTCAACTGGAAACCTCCTCTATCTTAGACGCCTTATGGCGGCCATTACAGCATAGGATTTGGGCATTAACATCTCCCAGTGATCATGCCATTTAGGTGTTTCGTGTATCACAAGGCCAAGACATTTTGTGGCAGGTGCCACGGGGATGATCTCATAACAGAGCTGTATCGAGTCACGTTAAGGTGGGAGAAACAACGTCAGACTCGTTTTGTTAGCATTGACCACGAGAAAAAACCTCTCAAAGGTTTTAAGAATGACCTCCACCCTATCGATCGCTCCTTGAAGGTTTAATTCAAGAGCTGTGGGCCAAATGCGAAACAAGAGCTTTGCGTAGGTAATTTTTTAACAAATATTCAGTGGATTTAGATTTGCGGAAGCCGAATTGGTACGAAGAGGAGAAATTCATTGCTGTAAGATGCTGCTCCAGGTCCGAGATCATGATCTTTTCGAAGACCCTGGAGAGGTAGTCCACCATTCGGCCGATAATTGCGAGTTCGCCTTTGTTCATGAACAGCGGGACGATCCAGGCACCCTTTAGTTTAACAGGGAAGAAACCAGATCGGAAGGAGAGAGGTTGATCAGGTGAGCTATAGGGTGGTCTGGAACCGAGAAGGTCGGTTTTATCAGTTTACTGGGAATCCCAGTGGCGTCCGCGCTCCAGGATGACTTCGTGCTGACGTATGCCCATAATAAACGACAGTGCCAACTCAATGCAACACTAACGGCTGTTCATATTTACTCTCGAGTTATTATATAAATTGTCAATTTTCCAGAGCGAAGCCAGGCAGGACTGTTAAGGATAGACAAGGAAGAGTCAGATTACGCAAGAAACTGACTACTATTAATATTATTATAGATTATTATTACTATTTATTTCTTCTTTATTCCTATGTCAGAGTTGATTGAATGCGTGACCGACCTACGAACAGGGAACTGTCTCCCTTCAAGGAGGTTATCTTGAAAACATGCGCATAATATCGTTGAAATGAATAAATAGTTGAAATATAGTGTGATTGAAACAATGCAATATTGGGGAATCTCGGAGAGCTGCTGCTACTTACTGACATGAGCTAAGTTGCCTTAAGAAAAATCACATTTATATACAGGTAGCAAAACCTGCCATTCAGTAGTGTTTATATATGAATAGAGCAAGATGACATCGACACTGGATATCCCTCGTAAAATCCAAGCTCATACCAATTCCATCAGTGATACTGCCGGCTTGGCTCAACTGACACATACCAGTATGCATAAAGTGATACAGCATTACTTGGTGTTAATTAACTAGCAGAGAAAATAGAGAGCACGTCCATCATGATGTTCTGGTTTCCTCCACACCGGTTTATGAACCAGTTACTTAAGACTAGCTGGTACAGCCTTAAATCGTTTGACACAAACCAGATAAGAAGTCATATCTTGGCTATGAGCTGCTTCATCAAGAAGGATCCACATTAAGATTTTGTTGGCATAATCGCAGGACTCGTCGGATACACACAAAGACTCAATATAGAATAAATAACACATCAATAGAACACTAATAGAACGGTAACGAAAAGCTGATATACGGACTGGCCGTATTTTGTAGTTCCCAATATAGCTGTATTTCAGATTTGAGAGGCTCAGATTTGCGTAGGCGAAGACTAAAACTTTCAAGTCAACAAATACGTGATCGTATAACTCTTTTAGGCGAGTACACATTGCGCACGAAGAATGGATATCATCACATTAAAGTCAACAACAAGCAGGAGCAGAATAGACGAGGTAATATGATCGTCGTCGGGAATACTGAGCGAAATGAGTACGATGCGATCGAGGAAAGTTTTCCGCCAGCTCGGATGAATCACTTGAGAAGGTCGCACCGGATGAATCGGTGGTGTTAGATATCGCAGGCGACTCAAGGCAACTGAATAGAGGAGAGAGAGAGAGACTTGGTGAGTCGGTAAAGGGCGGATGCAAAGTGGCGTTTTTCGTTTCGTGCAATTTGGGTCATATTTTCAATCTGATGCGCCAGCAATATCAAGTGAGACGTCGCAGATAGATCAACGCCTTACACACACGCTCGGAGCACTTCGTTTTGTCCGTGTGGAGATGATGATCCCAGAGGAATAGGTGACGGGTAAAGGAATCACTACGGACATGAGAGAAAGCTTTAAGGTCATGTTCACGAGAATGTACTTAGGTTAGTTTCCTAAAAATTAGCACGGCGTGGTAATTTTAGAGAAGACCCCTAACTAGTAAAGTAAAGGGACGCTTTTCGTGTGAAAAAACAACGTCCCTACAAGCAAATATGATAATAAATACTCTTACAGACCTGTAAACCAGTTTTGTTCAAATACTATTATCTACTACAACTTAGAAATCATGTGAGTAGGGAATACATGTAGATGTATGTTTGTCAGCGTTGTCAATCTGCTTATCTGGCATTTGCTTATGTCTCTCGTTCATACACACTCACACATGTTCGTCTCTTTACATGGCAGGGGTCAGGATCACCAAGGACACATATGACGATAGGATCAAATGGCCTGCTGGCCGACACTGAGCCAAGACTGTAGCCCGTGATCGTATTCTCGCGGGGTGAGGAGTTTTTAGACGAATCTAAGCAAGACGTTAGCAATTTTTATATACCAATGATGATGACGACCGCTGCATGAAAAGGGATCGCTAGAACCAGCCATCAGCCAGTCAGGCATAAGACTGCTCACTTTAACGGTCACGAAGCATCGAGTACGGGAGGTTGGGCCAGAGCAAGGCAAGCATACGAAAGTCTCTTGGATCAGATAACCAGCCCCCTCTATCCATCCGACACCGTCGACTATGAGCACCTACTGAGCTAACGGGTATGTGTATCTATCTATCTCTTGAGCACCTGAGTGGACGAAGCAATGAACTATTCGATCGGAACAAACTATACGGTGAACACTACCAAATAAGGCTAAATGAGACAACTGTCGGTTCCACAACCGTGAGCTTGGCTTTGTATGCGATATTTTGTTTAGCTAAATATAGAAAAAATAGCGATATAAATAACTATTCGAATAAGGATGTTTGGGCTTTGTCTCATCGAAGAATGAAACGCTGATGATTAATTTTAATGACTCATTAGCAAGGTGAGACCGCTACACGGCCAAGTAGCTTTAAATAGCTATTGTGTTGTCAAGTACGACTTTTGACATTATTCTTTTATTTATTTTGCCGAAGCAAAAACCTACCAGCTCTCACGCTGTCGTATGCATACAGCCACGTGGCAAAACCATCGTGCCTTACATTTGGCATAATATCATCTATTTTATACTTTTGTAGCAAGGACTTCTGCTATAGGAGTTCTGTCTATCCGGGGTACAAAAGCTTTTTTGTATTTCACCACTCTTCTTTGATACGTGTCTACCGCGTTTTCTGTGGTATCATATTGGCACCTTCTGTCTTGTCGGAAATGGCAACGGCATCGACAGGTCGTGTGCCTCTGCAGGTACAAATATGCGAGAGTAGATATTGTGTAATTCACATGCTTGGTTCTGCACTGAAAGTTTTTCTTGAGGACCATATTGCAATCCTTGGCCAACTGTAATCGAATAGCAGAATGTTGCGCAAATATTCCGCCTTATTTATAGATAAATTTAAGCGCAGTGCAAAAGGCAGTACTAATCAAACTGGCGGATAAACTCTTGGACAAACTTCGAGAAATATGTAGTAGGTAGGGTCCGTGGTTGTCAATACGCTTCAAGTCTACTGGACAAGCGGTTCAGTGTCACTTGGGCTCCGAAACTTTTTCCACATAAGGCATAATAATGCAAATTATTTATTCACTTCACGTGCTACATGGGGTTACGTTGGGGAACGGGTTGTCGACATAGCACAGTGGGCATATTATAATCTTCATTGGGAGCCTTTCAGGTCTGGGAAAATAATCCAGATGCAACGCTCTTGTTTTTGTTGCAGACAAGCTGTCACAGGGAATTCCTTATATAATTTCAAGTTTATCTCTTGGCTCGAGTTCTTCGTTCCAAGTATAGTGCTGCTCAACATAATCTTATAATTTTACGGTCGATTTCCCTGCTCTAAAATATATCACTGAAAATGTCTCTAAACAATTTAGGAATGTATCAGCGGTTATGACTTAGATTCGGAAGAGCTCTTAACGGTGCACGGATCTGCAGACCCCTTTTCAAAGTAATTATCGTCTGTAGTGCACGTAAACGGTACTCATAAAATTTACTTGCATTCCACCTAATCAAGACAATAAATAGATTAGACAATAATTAGTATTCAAGAAGACCTACCAATAGCGAATGCTTCAGGCGATTTCGCACCATCGACGGCACTCGGAAGACACGCGGTGGCCGCAAGGACAACCATCAGAGGCAGGAGAGCTCTGCCCAGCCATGTTCCGGGAGCAGTATCCAGTGACGTCGTTATGTAGCGGGCTAGACGATGCAACTGACGAACGCTAACCAAAGGTTCATCGTCACTAGTTACGGCCTCTAGCGACCTCTGTTGAGGTCGCCTATCTCTTACTCTTCCTGTTGCCTTTGTTCCCGGACCATGTAGGTATTTGCTGCCAGTTTGATTGGCCAGATATGCGGGCCAAACAGAAAATCTTGAATGTTTCAAGAGATTCTGCTGGCCGGCACCAACAAATCGCTGGCTTTGATCATCAGATGCATACGCCGTTGTCGAGGAGTTCCAGTGATTACCGTATTCATCATCATCGTCACCGTGAATAATGTCATGATTTTCATTGCGACTCTCTCTATAAACACTGGAAATATCCTCGCCACGGTTTTTGTTCTTGCTCAGTATCGTAGAGTCTGTTGTTGTTGTTGTTGCTGCTGCTGCGGGTCTGTTTGTTAAGGTATCATTACGATCGTTAATTATTGTCTCCTTATTGTAAATCTCTAAGAGGAAGACATTCACATCAACGTGTTTCTCCAGCGAGCTCATCGTTGGGCTCGAGGAGGAAGAGGTTGTTTGTACATTATTAAATACCAGCGATGACAAGACGTGATCTCGCGATCTAGGTTCCGATTTGTCACCGATAAAAGCAACGTTCATATTTAAGCGACGGCATTGAAAACAATGTAGATCATTCTCAAAATTCGATGCACGATCTGATATTACCCTTTGACCATCTGTGACCTCGTCGTGGTCCGGCATGTTTGACAGGCCTCTATTATTTTTATCTTTTATTCCGTACTCATAACTGTAGTAATTATTATCATTAGCAAGGCGATGCCATTGGTTCGTCGCGATGACCTGTTTTCTCTCAGGAAGAACGACATCTCTTAACAGCTCTAAATCTGCTTTTTCTCGATAGTGGTCTCCAGGCAATGCGCATGCCACTGAGCGCCTGTCTTCTGTTGCTGGCGACGATAGCTGCCAGTGCCATGCTTCTTCGGATTCCATTTTTCTGATTTCGTTATTGTAAACTAGACGTACTCACACCGCGTCGATTGTTTCGCTCCTGACATCGTATCGAAAAGCAGAGCACTGAAATCAGACAATGAGGTTGAGAAGTTAGTTGAGTTCGATCTATGGTACGTGTCTCTTCCAAGGGATTTATCTTCATTACAAGTGCTGATTCCGATACCAATTGAATTATACCTAAAAACATGAGCGATTTTATTTTCAAGTTTTAGAAGAACGAACTTTTATAAAATAAGAGACGTATTTTTTTGCAGATATGCTAACTTGGCATTTCGCGAGTCACTACATATATATATATATATATATATATGATGTCGGTTAAACATAATTCAAATGCGCCCGTTCACCCATGGCAAAGCCAGTACGTATTTCAGTAGATTATTACCTATATGTCACGATGCTTCTGGTCAGTTTAAATACTGCTTGATTGACTTTGTTTACAACACCGGAGCTATGTTGTACTCTGGTCGAATGGGCGACGAGGCTGAAGATTAAGCCTTAAAGGGTAGGGTTCGCCTTCTGGCCAGAAGACGGGTTGGCTTCAGCGTTGACACCCGACGGGTGACATTGTAAGAGTTAAAGAGAGCAAGATTAAACTAAGGCGACTTCTTGCCGGATACGTAGCCTCTCGTGCTGTTCCATTCTGACGAGCCGATGGATAAAACACGGACTGCTGTGTTCGTTGGGCCCGTTTCTGTTCTGTCCCCTGCAGAACTTCAAGGAGGCTGGTCATGCTCTCCAGGGACATCAGTCATTCAGACCGAAACCCTCTCGCGAGATCCGGTCGACCTCTGCCCGTTTCTCACAAGACAGACACCACTAGAAACCCATTCACATACACACACACACACACAGACACACACGCTTTCCCGCGGCCATTGGGGAGTCCTACGTCCTTTCATTCTACCGGTCCCATCCCAAGAAATAGCAAACGTTCCCGTTCGGTGGCTATCTCATTTCTCTGTAAACGTCTCGACGACCCGCGGACCGACCGTGTGCGTCTGACTTCGAGGATCCACCCAAAGAATGGAACAGAATCCACCCTACACAACAATCGTGCCACATGACAGAATGAAGCGGCACAACAACTGAAAACGAATGCAGTTTGTGAGCCGCCTTGAAAGCATAATAGCAAAAGGTAGACAATTCGACTTGAGGGAGTAGATTAACATTAAATGCATAATTAGATGGTCGTTTGATAGCTAAATCTTTACTGTTAAGGGAGAGTTAATGTTAAGAGTGTTGTATTAATGAGGGAAGGATAGTGCTCGTCTATCTGTATTCGCCCAGAGGGGAGTCGGCAACGAATTATGCAAATAATCACAGCAGGATTACGTGGTGATGTTTTTTATGCATACAACATAGTGTGCGAACCAAAGGAAAAATAAGCATATCAACATATGTAAGTCTTGTTCAGTATGCGATGGGATTACGGGACGCTCATCGAGAGACTACATTCACAAAACACGAACGGTTACGAGCAAGCTTCTTTCCGATTGTTTTCTATAATTTTGTGTATTGAAAAGAATAATTTAAATTAACATTTCTAGAGCTTATATAATATGCTCGATCACTTTGCCTGCAGAAATTGGGTTCTTAGTGGTATGATATAGCTGTTCTAGGACCAGTTCTTCCCCGTGCTATTATTTAGTTTCGTTCGGCTCAGACCCTTGAAGCGCAGTGTAATTATTTTGGACTATTTGTCACACGAATACTAATATGTATTATTTACCATATGCATTTCCATTTATAGTTTCCTCACCTATTGCTTATTTGAGTAAGCCGACGGTTGCATATGAAACCCCACCTATTGCAATTTTTAATGCATGGAAAAAACCATAATTACATGGACTTAAATCAGGAGAATATGGGGGTTGAAGCCATAGCTCAATATTGTTCCCCTCCATCCAGGCCGTAATTTCAGCAGTGCGGTGAGGTCTTGCATTGTCGTCGAGTAACCACACTCGGTGCTGTCGATCCCCACGCCACTTGTTCAGCAATCCCTTCAAGATGTCGAGATATCGGGAAACATTGAGTTTTTCTTTTGCTGCTAATGTTTCGTAATAGCAAACACCCTTGATATCCAGGGCGAGTATCATCATCACCTTTCGTCCGAATTTATCTGGCACTGCCACAGACATTGTCGCTTCACCTTGTCGGAGCCACTGTTTTGCTTGGTCCTTTTCAGAAGGCTTGATCTAGGTAGAAGGCAACTATCCTAACTTCGACCATAAAACTGTATTGACTGCTGAGAGCCACTTCTTACGTCATAGATAGGCAGGTACGTCCAAAAATATTCATAAGAATCCACTATTGGCAGATCTTTTATACATGTGTGCATTATGCAAGCGTTGTTCTCTATGCTGCACAAAAATCTCATATAATTTTCAATCACCTTGAGAGCTTAATACAACGCTTATAACGACTGGGCACGCCCGGCAAACACACATGAAATCCCCCGGTACGTGGCACAAATAGGCGTGGTCGAATCGCACGTCAGCACGGCGATAACACAAGTGGAATAAGCACACCCAAAACCGATGAAAAAATAAATCCTGGTAGCGGGAATGCTGCGACACTCGTTGGTTTCATGCAGGCACTTTACTGCACAGATTTCACAGATGATCTTTAACAGTTTAAACAGACTTATTATACGTACGTAGGTGAATCTCTATTAAATATATGGTATTGTGTCTCATTGTCTGTTAGATAAATAAATAATAGCGATTATTAACACATACGAATGGATGCTATTTATTGTAACTGGAAATGAACCAGTAGCCGTAGAAATTACAACCACTTGGCCAATCCATGTTCGTCCAGGATTAATTTATAAATTAATTCTGCTTGGTATTGGATGGCTCTCCTTGGAACTAAGTGCTGAAACAATTATTCATACGTAACGGCCCTCTCTATTATATCTGGTAGGTCTACAGCTTACTCTTGATAAAGGAGGAAGCCATTGCTGTTCTATTTATGTCGGTCAATATCATGCAAAGAATATAACCATAATTTAGTTCATCTTTTTGGTGAATTAGGTCATGGGACTAACAAACCATCTCGTGATCATATCGTATTATATTATAATAACATTTGGTTCAAAAAATAGATAAAAGGTCTTCCAGGATAAAATCTTCCCTCATGTTTATTACGATGAATTATTGACTCTATTAGACCTGGGAGAATAATGTACCCCCTATAAAGGCTAATTTTATTACTTTTTATTTTGAATTTTTTTATTTTATGAATTCACTAAAGGTAAATTTTGAATTCTATTACATTGCTCTCGTTGTTGTGTTGTTTGAGCGTTATTCGTATTCGAGAATTCTAATTATAAAAAGGCAATTTTTCCAGAATATTTTTAGCGAGATGCGTTGTCAGTGGTGGTGTATAAACGACGCTAATTAGACGAATGGTGTCGTTCGCCCGCTCGCGGATCTTAGCTTCGCTCCCAGCCACGGAAGATGGGATCGTCAGTCTCGGTTGCGTGAATTAATAAAAATGCAATTACGCGAATCTCAACATCTCCTCTCTGTGCCGCTGTGTCGACCTGCTTAGGGTTCTGCCGAGTGCGTCGACACCTGACAAAGGCATCTGTGTTCCCACTAAAGGTTTCTTTATGAGGCGACTAGACCGTTTGCAACCTCAAGTATCTTGCTAATTATTTGGTTAATATGGATTCAAAAATATGAAAATCCCATATGCCGTGTTGAACAGGCCTTTTTAGTCAGCCATTGACGGATAAATAAGGCATCACACGTTCTACTATAGATAAAAAGTTCATCAATTACCTACTAATGACCTTGAGTGGTAACGACACGACAGTCTTTAGTGCGATAACATGGACCCTTATCCTAGTGACTTGCAGCCAATCGTTTTAATATCTGATGCACCACGTGAACGCACTCGGAGTCGGCCGTGGCGATAAATTTAGGTTCTTCACCAAAGATTTTTCCTCCAGTTATTATTATAAAGCGATTACTATATGCAACGTATAGATATACGAACATTAATACAACAGGCGAGAATTGGTTGCTATTATTTTCGTTCTTGCTGTAAGCTAGGTGGGACACACAGTCGCCTCACGGCAGACGGAAGCTCGAACATGAAGGCATCTGCATATGTGAGAAGACTTCGTCGAAGGCTTGATATTTGCCTGCGAGAGCCTCAAGCCAGTTGTAGTTACTACTATATTTACTTGACCCCTTTGTCTGGAGCACACTGTCCGCCTTAGTACAGGGCTCCAGACGGGGCAAGCAATCATTGTGTCTCGGGACACAGAAATGGGTTCGTTCACATTCACCTGCTCCGGTCACTCCGACTCTAAATTTAGGTCTTCCTTGACGAACACCCATTTATAGGCTGCTTAGACCTTCTCTACTTGACTAGATGCTTTGGCCTCAAATAAAATGTACCTCTACTAATAGTCAACGCCAAGCCAACTTCTTGTCTCTGCCCTTTGGCCGTTCTCATTGTCATCAGAGGACACTCCTCGGCGCTTGCCCATCTGTATGGTGGCATTACTCCGAGAAATGTCTGTAGGGAAGATTCACACTTTCCAGCCACGTGGGGAAAGATTTGAACCTGTGATGTTTATCTGCTCTATTTATTTATCTATCCAAACTGTGTCTGTCCAGGCTTGGTAAGTTACTTGAACGTTTAGGCCATCACAGGGACTCTCCAGCCAACTGAGTCGTTTTAGATCGTCGATAGTTGCGGCACGTTCAACCAATAGCTACGTGCAAACTTAGTGAACCAACGACAGGGTGAAATCGATTGAACTGCAAATCTACTTCCTTTTAGGTAGATCTACAAAAAATTGCAGGGTGAAATCGGAATGGATTGCAAATCTATTTCAATTCATCCAGAATATGTCAAACTAAAAACTTGCTGTGGCAGGCCAAATTTTGAAATATCGGCTTGCGCTTATGTGTTAGAGTAAACACCCTATGCTTACCTTTTATCCATCCTGTCCGATGGTGAACATAGAATTTCGCGAGGAAGAGATTTTGTAGAACGCTGTACTACATATAACGTTATCAAGCAGAATAATTTCGAATATATTTAGCAATAATCAGCTTTCTTCAAGTTTATGGGTCTAAAACTAAACTTTTTCGGGCTGACTCTCAGCCAACATTTAACGTCCACGGTACCGCTTGGGTTTATGGGTCTATTAACTATACATTTAATAGATTGACTTAAGCGATCAATTATACAATAATCGGTCATAACTGATATCGAAAACGACGATCATAGTTGATCGTGCAAACGTTCTTGAAAAAATCCTGCTCTAGGTCAGCGCTACCCGAATTTCAACTGTATTTTCTTCAAGTGCAGAGTGGAGATCTACATTTTGATAACATTATTTGCGTCATAATTCGCGCATATCGCGATACTCTGCCTTTATACATCTCGAGTATCGTAAGGCTATCCTTTCTATCCATATCTTTGCCATAGTGATATCTCATTGCCTTGGGTGAGGTACGAAATTCTTTGCTATGGCTTAGCATGTACGTTAAGCGGTAACCGAAACGTGACAGTGAGCCAAGGGCCTTCTAGGTTCGCTGGAACTCGAGGTCCGGTTTGGCAAGCGGATGCCATTGTTTACTCAGTGACACAAAGTGAGTGTAACTTGATCACCAGTTTAGGGTATACGTCTATGTCCAGTGAACAAACTAGGCCAAATACGTTGCTGGTTACCCCTATGCCATCGTAATAAACCCACAAAACCGAGTCAGCAGACAAATTTGTTCAGTGGCATACAGCGGTGCCCCTCGCCGTCGATGGGATCCTGGAGAAAACGATAGGGCTACTTGGGGGAGAAAACGAACGAACGGGGATAATATTGAAGGTGGCGGCGCAAACACATTTCCTTTGGCTGAACGAAACCGAGTAACGAAGAAAGTGGACGGCTGGCCGGTCGGTCGCTTGCTACAGCTGGCGCCAATGTAGCGAACATCGTATTGACGATTGTGTGTAACAGCTCGACTGTAGGGAGTAGCCCATATTCGGGCGGAGGGAAACAGCAAGCTCCGAAGCCGCCTCTATTTTCCTATCATAAACCACTCACAGTCGGTTGAATGTCTCAGTTAGGCAAAACTGGAAGAAGGATACAATACAGTAGATGCCGGTGAATCTTACTATTTTTTATTAGGTTGAGTTATGAGGAATTATGGTTTCTATTTGAATTCACTTTATCTTTTGCTGTACATTGAAAATGAGTATAGTGTCCCCAGTGGACATAGTGGATCCCGCGGTGGAACAACGTCTCGTCATAGAAGGCGATCCACTCATCTAGCCACTTCTTCAACTGGATCTCTGCTGCTGTCTTCAAGGGTTTTCCCCGCAGGCCACGCTCCATCGATCTGAACGCGTGGTAATCTGATGGAGCAATTTCTGGACTCGGTTTCAGTCCGGCGGGTCAGCAAAGCAACATAGGTCCTACTGTTGTTATTATATATTCCGAGATCCCCTTGCGCCGTCCTTTACCAGTCCACGGCCGTTCCATGTCAATTTCTCGGCTTAGTTCACTAACTTGTCTTGTGTTACGATCTGCGTTGATCGTTGCTAATGCACCCAGCCGAATTCTGGATAAACTGATATAAAATCACATCGAAAAAAAGTCGACCAAATTTGACAGCCATAGCGTTTCTGTTAATGAAACTATACAAGTTCAAAGATGGACAAAATTACTGATCACTTTACCGAATATTAAAATTATCATTAGTGCTCTCATTATTCGACTCCGACTGTTTCAATGTTGGTTGTGTATCCGTCTTTAAAATTACGTGTAGGTTTATTTTACGTTCGCCAGGAACATTATTTTGTTTTCGTAAATAGTTTTCTAAAAGAAAAATATAGATGTTAAGAAAGGATCACGCAATACAGAAAATAAGTGGCTAGAGTACTTTATACACCACAAAGCAATTTTCCAATATAGTCTGAATTTGAACGCTTTGTCAGACAGAAAGTCTGGGACCATATAAATATGGAGGAGTATTTAATTGGATTTCAATTAATATGATCATTCTCGGCAGATTTTTATACTCATAAGGTCCTGTGGTATCTCGATATTTAGTCAGTTGTAGCTGAAATGCCCGGGTGACCTGTTCTGCTCTCCGAACTCAAAGCTCCGAAGCTCATCTGTGGTTCAACGCCAAGCCCCGTGAACGTAATGTTTTGGCAGTACCTGGTGGAGGGGTGGTAATGCTGAGAACGCAGTTAAGTGTGGATGACTAGAAGGTCAGTGAAGATGGAAAGAAGCCGGC
The DNA here is from genome assembly GCA_019614645.1 of Stratiolaelaps scimitus. Taxonomy (NCBI): domain Eukaryota; kingdom Metazoa; phylum Arthropoda; class Arachnida; order Mesostigmata; family Laelapidae; genus Stratiolaelaps; species Stratiolaelaps scimitus. The sequence goes on from JABWDB010000016.1 coordinate 366,499, forward strand.
GAAAGACAGCCCCAACCACGAGGAGGTAGATTCGCAATGGTCGGGACAAGGCGGACTTGATGGCGGTCGCGAGAAGTGATAAAAGCTTACGAGTAGCGAGAGCTGGGAGAGCTTAGGAGGCTTTGTGGTGGCCCGTTGAAGAGACCAGAGATCGGCGAGAATGTATGCAAAATCTCAACGACGTGCACAAGAAGGCTGCAGAGGAAGCAGGATGTGGGACACCAGAGGTGAATTATAGCCAGGTGAGGGCTAAATGTACACTGAAGTATCGACGTCGGTGGCCGCACAGTGAATATGGCTGGTCTGTATCCACGATAGCGTCATTCATCGCCTGGAATCCCGGATTCGACGTCTATTTCGTCATGGACGCGCTGTGATAGACCATGGACGAAAGGTTTCCTAGTATCAACTGCGGAAACCTCCTGTATGAGGCTTCGATCTGGATCTGTAATGCCCAATGGGCGGCAGCTTGATATCTGGCCAGTTGCCAACCAACTTCTATATGTACCATATATTATGTATATATATATATGAATATATATGTATGTATATAGTTATACGTTACACACATATATTAATGTGGCCTTACTGCCAACTCGACGGGTCACGCTTCTCGAGACGAAGACCTGAAGATGGAGAGCATTACCCGACCCAGAAGTGGTAGTAATGACTGTAGTCAACGTTCTTACTTCCTGCTTTCGTATTGTCCTTTCTCTGGCTATGTCCTGTACTGATTGCCATAATGCCTACAGCGATAGTGGCAGTCAGCTCGGGACACAGTGGGAAATTGCTCGCGAAGATAAACTGCAACCCATTGGTTACTGCATTTACATGCGAAACGAGACTGTATTTACTCCCGCCTTCCTTCCGCATCTTGCCGAGCGTGTAAGTGAAATCGACACACTCGATATATTGCAGCAGGCAATATGGTAGCAATGGCGATTTCCGACAATTGGGACCCGACGCTTGACATGACCCCACAACGGTGAGGGCGATCTGATGGAGTTGCCGTGTTAGAAGACGATGTCCGTTTGGTCGACAGAGAAGAATAGGGAGAAAGTCGGCCAGAATAACTACAGCAGACGCTGATGGATCTAAATATACAACATGTATCGAGTGCAGCTCGTAGCTGATAGTGCCAAGCAGAGGTCAATACTTAAATACAGGATGAACAAAATGCATTGCCCTCACTCCCACTCACCCCAAGCGTATATCTGACAAAAACGCTATTGTAAATTAAAGAATTCGTTTTTGTCATCATAGTATGTTTATCGCTACACCATAGGCACAATGATGAACGCCAAGCGTTAAACTATTCATTGGGTTCTACTATTTAAATTTGTGAACTACTAAATAAAAGTAACTCAATAACTAATTAACCTTATTAATAAAAGCGCAATGACGATGGCTGTATTGGCTCGTATGCCCCTTTGCAATCCTGTGCATAATCAACGTCACTCACTTGCCCACCCGAACTGCTGCCACGATATATATATTATTCATACATAATGTTTTTATCCCAGGTAAACTTTTTCTGAAAGTTTCTGAAATCTGTGTTTTTCATTTCATATTCCCATTACTCAATTGATTAAACGAAGGTTTTGTTATTTTTTAACAAAATCAGTTCACCAGCTTACTCTCTGTTTTATTATTACTCTCTTTATATAATATCAGCATTTAACTGTTGCCGCTAAGTCCGCATCTTGTCGATCGTATCAGAGAGCGTCGATGGCAATATCCACAAAGAATTTTTTCAATAATGAATGAGTTGCAATGGCAGTTTAAAGCAACTTGATCATTCACGGGCACTCAACCACCTCGTCTATGCAGATTCGTATATCCAACAATAGCAGACAATACCTAATATTCTAGTACCTTGATATAACCTCATGTTCACCAAACACTAGTGATTTTTTCTATGGAAAGGTTCACAGGGGCAGTTGATTGGATAGACCAAGTGAATAGACCTCGTATTGATGTTGGAATACAACAATCGAACGTACATAGATCGACTACCGGACTATTGCTGACGCTGGCTGGACATCTGTTTCCGTATCTCCTTCATTCGGTTGGTGTAGACGACTAGCAAGGGATGTCGTTTTTGGCTTGAAGCGAGCCTTGATCTCGCCAATAACTCTACAATGGGCCCTCCTTTCGTAGCTTGTCATTGCATTCCCGTAGAACAGGACGAACCCTCTCCAGGATGCAGCCCATAAATTGCCAGTAGGCCCTTGTGTCCCTATCTCCTGGCAACAACCGACCTTGTCCCTAGCCATGACAAGGTTATTCTGCCTATAGGCTTTCGATGATTGTCTGCTTCACTTGCCGTTCGAGAAGGTCTCCCTTAATATCTTTGTAGAGCCTTTTTATACCTTCCTTATATCCATTATATAAAAGGAAGATACAAATTATATATACATAGTTAAATTGACACAAACGGGAAATTCATGGCAATCAGAGAACTTAAACATTTTTGAATAACTGTTTTAACTTTGGACCATGCCTAGCGGCTTTCAAAACTATGATTTATGATGGTTGTTGCTAAGATAACAAAGCAGCTGCCAATAACGGACCTGATGCGTTTCGAATTCTGTAGTTGGAAAGGCTTCTCGGTAGCCCAGCGTGCACTTCATTCATATATTTCCTAATTCCGTTGCCAATTAATCTACAGCTGAAGTTAAATTACCAATCCGCGTTAAGGCGTCTAGCCAGGTGTGGCCTAATTGTGGAGTTTAGTCACGGCATAGTTAAGCGCGAAATCAACGAGTTGCAAATTCTCGATCGTTCTCTCGCTTATCGTCCTAAAAACATATATATATATATATATGCGTTTCATTCCTTAGCATTCAGACGTATTAATAATCACCAAGGCAAACAGGCATTGGATAATAATATCTAACTGGTAGTTACACGACGTTATGTCCTCCCTTGTTTCCTATCGACACTTTCAAGCATGGAATTGTGTGACCAAAAACACCATCGATTCAAGAAGAACCTCCAGTCGTCTGCTGCGACGTAAAAGTAGCAATTTTTCAATTCATTTTCTTCTGACATCGACGTGGTAAATACCATCGAATAATAGCGTTTTCTCTCTGGTGGTCAGGATTCACCTGCGCTGATAACGAAACATGGCACCTGAACATCAAAGATCATTGGAAAGAAGAAATCGTCCGGTTAGGTACTCCCGTCCCGGAGGGCTGCGGCAAAGTGTACCAAACGTACCTTCCACCAACTTCAGTTAGTCGAATTGGTACATTCCACCCCTCCACGATCAGTGCTGGCGCACTGTCCGTTGCTATTTACCGCTTGCCGCTTTGCCACAAATTGTAGAATTGTGCACGCTGTTCAAAGTGTTACCCCTTGGGGCTACATGGTCATCATTGGTTTCTTGGATCTTCTGAGTGCTCGAGTTGAAGAAGTGTCCCAACATTGTTCGACAGCGTAGTCCGCCCCCAGCACAGCCATACAGAGAAGGCTTCGGGTATCGAGCGAATGGGTGGATAGCGTCTATCATAGATCGAGAGATGGGTTATGGTGGACAGGGTAGGTGAGGTGAAGGGTCTGTGAACGAGCATTTTGTTGACTCGCATCACACTTTCTCGCTTTGATGACATTGCACGACGCAGCAAATAACAGAAAGAACGTGAGTTTAGGAGAGAGGTCGAGGGTGAAGGGCTGGTCGAACAGACAAACACACACAGACCAATGGGGCTGAGTTGGAGAGAGAAATCCATTTCATGAGTTGGGCCGGGTCGTTTGGCTTTTGCGCCCGACCAGCAATCGTTGTTGGGATGCCGCCGCCTAGACGACGAATTAACTCGGTGATGTGTTGCGACGGCGGATGCAGTGTTCATTAGAAAAAAAAAAGGGCTTTTGCCTCAAAAGCTCTCTAAGCGACTGACAGGGCTTGTGGGTGGTTGGTTGGTTGTGTGTGTGTGTGCCGTGGGTCGCTTGGCTGGTTCGTTGGTCAGGGTCTGTGAAACGCAGTGAAAAATAATAATGATGGCTCCCTTAAGGAACGAAGGAAGCGAGAGGAGAAGGAGCTGCAGCTGCGGTGTCTAGAAACCTACGGAAAGGGATGAATGGGACCGGGTTGTGGCCGCAGAAGTGGGCGTCTTGTGACCATGGCAGGCGGCTGGACCACGAAAACACGAAAGATAGAGACAGCGATAGAGAGACTGAGAGAGACGAAGCAGAAGAGGCGCTGAAGAAGACGATGAACGAGAGAAAGATAGAGACGTACATGAAAGGAAGGAAGAAATAAGGAACGAATGAAAATACAGCAGGAGCTGCTGCTGCTGTTCTTGGGTCTTTCGCTATTCCACGACAACCTCCAGAGGTTGTCATGAACCGTCGACAACATCTCGACGGCATTGGTCGAAGCCCGCATTGCCGTGGTAAGGAACACAAGTGCAAGAACAAAGGTAAATACAAGCCAAAACCGCCGACAATTTCAGCTATGTCCCGGAGAAAACTGTGGCACCGGGCTCATATACTATAGCAATGACATCCCACACAGACAGATGAGATTAGAAGAGAAGGAGGGAGAGACTGTGCTGGAGAAATACATGAAAACACATTCTAAGAATACCCTTAAGCCTATTTCTTTTCTAGCTAGAGCAGTACTCGGCGAGCGGCCTTCTGCGGCGAACAGGCTAGCCTGGCCCACTGGTGGTCAATCTGACATTTTCAGGGCAATGACTTAAGCGATAATTCACATATAAGTATTGCCGCAACGGTCCGTTAAATGTACGGGAAATTGTATGACGGAGGTGGTATTTTAATAATGAAACTTCTAAATGGAATAACCTGCTTCATAAAAATGAGCATAGAGACGGTAGTGCAGCTAAAGTGCTAACCAGATAAAGGAAGAGTCTATGTGGAGTACTCAGATTTCAAATAGTGTAGGGTAAAAGATATGCTTTCAATAGATTTTCATGAAACATGTACAAACTGTGCAATATATAGTAGCAGGCCTCGATATTATTGCTGTGTAGCAGCACTGGTTTATGAAGGCTGACCCGTTCGTTGAAGCTTAGGGATGCTTTATACACGCAACGGACAATCAGATCATAGTTACCATTTATCGGATCGTGCACTAAGCATTACAATATATGCAAAATGTAATGTTATATACAGTACTATAGTAATAGTATAATATATTAATAGTATAAAGCGTACGAACAATTTGGAATTTCTTGTATATTTTCATATAAAATATCACGTATAGCTCTATATATAAGAAAAGTTTAGTTTATAGCTTATCAGAATTGTAAGCTATTGTCAAGCACCTAAATCATTTGAAAAATCACGGAATCCCATCTAGAAATTGAACTCGAAACGTCGCTACGCATACAAGCCCGAGTATCTATCCAGTTCGCCACGGCACCATTACAGTATTTAACGCGCTCTAAATATTCCTTCGGGAAACTTAGGGAGGGGTGAGCACAAAAATTCACGTCATTTTTTGATTTCTCGTTAACATACCCAGTTAACAATGTCACCACGATGGCCGAACCTATCTAACCGCGTTAGCTTGGTTGCAGCTACGGCTATCCTGTTCCATCTAATAGAAAGTTCGATTAGTGTCAGTTTGTCATAGCCGTATTATATTGGGTGTATCTATGATAGCCTTTCAGGTGTCATCACCACCTGGCTTCAACCGAGATACAGTTCTTTCTTTCCGACCATAAAGCTCGAAGATTCTGACAACAGCTATACGTTCAGACTTTGAAAATCACTACACTCTTAATCAAATGACGGCCACGTGTTCTTGGTTTGTCGTCTCCGTTTTTTCCGTGGTCATCAAACGGATTCTTGGCGACGCCCGTCTGCTGGTTTCTCATTTCACCCCCTTTCTGCGTATATGACTTCGTAGTAGTTTCGCCCGAGAGCTTAGCATGTGAATTCGATCCTCGTGAGCTTCTACGGCTGACAGGAAGTTCTTTGATTCTGCTGATCGGACTTCGAGGAGTCGCCAGCCACTGCGTTCTTATTGTTTTGCACCTTAAGGCCATGGATGTATGCAGTGGTATAAGTCAACCCTTTTCTTATTCTGTTTTCCGCCAGCTGCAAGTTGTCATTTAGCATCGATTCGACGGCTGAGGTCGACCCAAAAGCTGATAGGCTTAGACGAAGTCTGCAACCGAACCTTGTCCGGAAGGGGAAGCGTTCTGCTTGGGACAGGGTCTCTTCACTCCTACCTTGGCTGCTGTTCCTGATTAGGTTCATGTCCCTGTGCCATGGGCCCTCTGCACGGGTCGCCTCTGATTAACTGGATCTCGCTCATATGAGGATTGTACCATGTCAAAGGGCGACTCAGTCACTCATTTGTGCTAGTCGACCTTCGCCACAGAGAAAGTCCGAGCTTTTTGCAGCCGATATCTGCTCAACAGGAGTGCGTGACTGACCACAGATTGACTCTGCAGATGACATTGATCGTGGCACGCAAGCTTCTAAGTGGTATGAACAATGGAAAACGACGCAATGATACTGTGAGCACCTGCTAACCCTTGTCGAATGGCCTGATCGAGAGGACAGGTAGCAGGTCCACGGAAGGCACGAAGACATTTAACTAAATGGATCGCTATTTACTTGGCAGCACTAAGGACTGGAAATATTCTAGTTTCGCACACGAGTTTTTTTCGTGAGATGCTAATTATCGTTTAGATAATATGCGATCTGGCTATAGAACGTAATTCTTGTCATCCCTTTGATTTGAAGCGCAGATTGAAATTTACGTTGGCATTCAAATATTGAGCAGTGCATAGAAAGTGTCTCCTTACAACGGTTGCATCGGTCGGGATCTACATTCGTTTTCTCCTCATCATCAACAGAACAAGCTACTGAACGCAAGCCCAAGCCTGGCTAAGCAACATCTATACCTTTAATACGTGCGTTAATGGATGTTTGTCAGGTGTAATCGTAACACACTTGAAGATGTGCTAGTACAATCTACCTAGACTCTATGCCCAGTGACGTGGTCGTGCATTCGTGTGCGGCTGCCTCGCAATCGGAGGACGCACGTTGGTGGACAGGTTCGGTCCACATCATTGTACAGTTACATTTAAAAATAGAATCCGTCATTGGAAGCAATACCGAAAGGCGACATGTGGACGTTAAATGTTTGAAAGAGGAGGAATAAGCAAAGAACCTCCTTTGTTTGTTACTTTCTTTCTCTCTCTCTCTCTTCCTATTTCTGTGTCACTTCTCCTCGGTGTCTGTCTCTTCGTCGGTCTGCCTGCTGGCTGGCTGACTGGGTGGTCGGTTTTGGTTTGTTCGCTTATCCACTACTACGCGCCGCTGCCCGCCATCTCCTGTGGGCAATGGCCCGGAAGACATCAGCAGGCTATAGCGGCAGTAGCAGAGGCGCGCACGCGGCTACCGAAGATTCGCTCAGCAGCAGTCGTAGTAGTAGCAGCTGCTGTCCCTGATGCTGGTGCAAGCTCATCCCGTTCTGCCACCACTGGCGGTCGTCGTATCTCCGACCGCCTGCATCTGCCATTACGATGGTGGTCTTTCACTGCCGCTAGGACTGGTACCATGCCGTATTGCATAGAACTCTAAGCGCTCTGTGGTGTCTCTGTCTCTCTGGTTACGTGTGGGTGCGAGTGTATCGTATGAGTTGTAGTTTGTAAGGCGGTCGTAGTCGTCGTTCTACTTACAGATCCCAGTTTGGCGTCTGATACTGCGCGGCTCCACTGCTATCCTTGTCCTTATGCTCATCTCCAGACGCCCGGCTGCTCCATTTCCCCATTTCGCCCCTTCAATCTCGAGCCATCGGGACGGTCGAGGCAACCATTTTTTCAGCCAACCGCCCCTGCTGATGCTGCTGCTGCCGAAAGCCGCTTCGACGGCTCGTCATGCTGTTGCTGTTGCCGCTGCCGGCAAATGTAGGTATGTATAGGAGTGGTGGGAGCCGGCCGAGTCCATGAAAGAGAGACGCGGTAGGCATTCAGCGCAGATAGGTGCGCTGCTTAGTATTGTAGACAAACGAAGTAGTGGTGGTGGTGCTGCTGCTGCTAGTGATTCGATTTGGTGATCAAACACTGACAGAGCGACCGAGAGGGCGCTGTTTATGCCGAGCGTGTTATCGTCTACTATTATACGTAGTGGAAATAAGTAGACACAGCAGCACCTGGAAGTTAAATAGCAATTGACAGGACTGAGTGCGATTAAGCCCAAATAGGTTTACACTAACCTGAAATCATGGCTAGGCAAACGTTTTTCCTCATTAAGAGTCGAACGACTCGGAATTGGTTTTACGTGGCTCGCTTTAGAAAACGACATTAATCCTCTGATGGCGCGTCGTAAGAGGAGACTGCACCCGTAAGGACCTTGCTTTGTAAATGCCCACGGTCGTTTTTTCCGTACATTGAGAGCTTGTCCCAATAGAATGTAAACCGCAGCACTTCCTCCTAAACGTATAATTAAAGCTGAATGATTAGGTAGTCTTACACAAATCTGCACGAGCTGCTGCGGTCCAAGATCGATCGATACGAAAGCTCAGACAATACTTGTCTGAATTCACAACGACATTCTATGTTTTTCTTTCTGTAAGCTACTTCCTATTGAGAAAAATACGACAGCAGGGGGAAGGGGGTTAGGTTGCTGGGCTTGTGAATGTAAACCCAGTCACTAAGAAAGCTGCACATTTCTTCCACCCACGAAGAGGACAGACAAGCAGATTTTCCCTTTGTTGGGCATTACACCTTCCGGTCGAATAATGAGGCTACCCACAGACCGGGCTAAAGTCGTTCCTCGAAACAGCGCAGAGAAGGCCAAGCGTTGGGCTTAAACCCTTTGAGTGGCATCGCAGCTCAGCCGCATTGTTGACCACCTTCTAGGTCATCAACCTATTCACTGAGGGGTAGCGTTAAAGCCTTACAATATGTTTAATTCATACGGCCATTAAACTAAATGACTGTCCGCCTTCTCTTCAAATATTTGGCCGCATGCCATAAGTGGGTTATGAAGAAGTTCACGGCCTGTTTGTAGCAATAAGAGGATCCCAGTATGCGCGAGTAACGCTAACCTAGCAAAGGTGCGACTCTATAGAAAGAGACGTCCATCTACCGAGGTGATCTCTATCGCCCTGATTGTATATCACACTAATGACTTAAATTGGGTGCAGGGAGAGATATAAAGTGGTAGCAAATAAAAGCAGGAGGATAATTGCCCTGGATATGATACTCTATCATAATACTTCAAATTGGAACTGTCTCATTTACTTAATTGGCTTTTTTAAGTATGCTGGCAATTAATTTCATGTTATGGGAAGTTGATACTTAGAGCTTCGAAAATTTGCTAGGTGTACTAATAAATTTACAACCATAATGTAACAAGTAATCCAAGAGAGTAGTACGAATCGGTGGACTGAGCGGTAGACATAGAGAGACCTATATGATATCAAGTAAAGGCATTGTTTATGACAATTGGGGTATGTGCAAGAAGGTAGTATTAAAGACAGCTTGAAGGGCATAATTTTTCAATACTTGTAACCGGTTGACACAACCAGTGTGGTCAATGGTACAAGCAATATGCAGTATAATATTAAAGGTTAAAAGACTGAACTATATATATATATATATTTATACCTGAATCAAACGATCAGGATAGAGATGCCCTGGATCGAAGATAAGAAAGAGGTGATATCATTGGTAACCACTTGAATCAAGTATATCGATGCAGGATTCAAAACCGGAGGAGGTTCAAATCCAACCCCCGATTCTGAGGTTTAAATCTGATTGGGGTCATATTTACTTTTATGGGCAGCGTTTCTGCAATAAGATTCGTTAAGTAATAGTGGCAACTAGTGTGGTCTACGGAACAGCTACCACCAGCTACCGCAGGAAGAAAGGCACTGTACACCCCCTGTATGCGTCATAAATACTGCATGTTTACATACACGGGACTTTCAACAATACCCTATTGACCACAGTAGTTGTTCACAGACGGGAAGTGGACAGAGGTCTTGAGGGAGAGTGAGACAGAAGGGAAGCAGCTGAGAGTCAGCTAACCACGTCATGTCTGTACGGTGAGAAGGATGTTTGGTGCTCATGGCTGGGCTTGTACACATCTCACCGCTCACTTACTGAAGAATGCGCTAAGCAATACCAGGAAGGGTGGTTCCAGAAGGGGAGGCGGTCACGGTGTTGACATGCATTAGTACGCCAACACCCCCCCTAAAAAAAACTCCCGAACTGGGGGAAAGCGGGTTAAACCGGGTGAATGTTTAAAGGTAATCTCTACCGTGTTACTAATGCTTAGTATCAGTATGGGCGACAGCCCCGGTAGAGACACTACTACTAGCACGTGAAAGATTGGGCCTGATATCAAATATCGCACTATTACGAATGGGCCTCTTAAACATTCAGGCGTCTGCAGAATGTTTGCTATCTGTAGTCAGTTTGTTACAATACTCCCCCTTTTAAACGGGGATACTAACACGATTACTTGATATACCCTACTCTGCCAATAAACCGGTCTTGTTTGTATTATACTCTATCCAACATTTCGATGTGTTTCCTACGATGAGGTCCACATACGGCTGAGCAATATATAGCTGCTCGGGTAAACCTAGATTTTTTGTGGAAAAGCAACATAAAAGTCGACTTTCGTGACGATAAAATAACTGAGAATTTTGTTACACATGAGCAAGATACAGCGCGCTACTTCAGTAATATGTACATCAAAGTTAAGCGAAGGTGTGGTATATACACACAGGTCCCTTATGGAGATTTTACACGTAATGCCCACGTCGTTGATGGAATAATCATCGTTGTATGAGCTAGAAAACAAGACTGCGCACTTAGGAATGGAGATTAGCATGTTATTTCGACGGCACCGTGGGCCCATAACATCTGGCGCCGCCTGCAATAACAATCCGAGCCAATTACCAATGCCAAGTGTTTCCCTCTATCCTGAACGTTTACTTGGCCTTACCAAGCTCCAGAAGAGAAAATCGTTATAACCAACAAGCTTATCGTTATATATGACCAGGGTATCCATTTGTTGTATAATGTTCTGAACGTTTGACCCCTGAACGCTAGGATGATCACATTTGGCTAGTTAACGGCATTAATCCTCTTTCGTATTTTATATCTTCAAAAATTGCTGCGCCATTTTTAGGCGAGCACCGAAACCAACCGCATACGTCAAACCAGTTCGTAGAGTCTGTGTGTTACAGGAGGCAAATTGAGACATCCTTCATATTTAGCCTCATCATTCGCTCATTGGTAAACGCAATTTTAAGTGCTACACATTGTCAAGTTTTCTCTTTTGCCTTCAAGCTTCTTTCATTCAGCTAATATTTATTCTCCATTCTAACAGCCAGGGTGTTCTCGGTTTGACCTCCTGCAGCTGGCAGTAGCGGCAGTTCCCAGGAGAACATGGGCGGGGCAATACAGGCCGACGACCCATCCTCAGGCGATGACACACGGCAGAAATGCCTTCGCTAGTGAGTCTCCTCTTCGTGTTCCTCCTCTGCCGCTTGGCCATCTACCCGACCGACTACCATTCTCTTCCAGCCCTCAGACCTCAGCACTCACCTCTCACGGGACTCAGATTCCTATTGAGTATCGAGGGCCATCCAGACGCGTTTTGCGTCTCGCATACCAATCCGCCAGGAGAAACTGTGTCCTTCTACCCTTAGTATTGGCCCACCGTCCTGGCCAACACGTATCGACTAAGTGCGAACGCTGTCGAAATTAAAATAGTAGCCAAGCCCCGATACACACTCGTACTGACCTAGACATTGTCACCCACTAGCACGACGGCCCTAATAACCGAATTACAATAGAATGTCAGGAGACCAGATAACGTTCCATAGTTCGCTTCGTCAGTAATCCTTCTTGTGCAGCGTATGCGGGATCCAAGTCAGGACATTTTGGCTAGGATACCAAGAAGTGGCTAATCATTATCCTTGCAGGAAGTGGATCCCAGGAGCCGGTATGCTCCTGCAGACAAGCGTGCCCCATGGAAAACAGCCTTGACCATCTGTCAGCTTAGGCGTATAGATCGCAACGGATCAATGGGCTGGATATTTCCCAGCAGATGCCGACGACGGCGCGGAGAAGCAAAAATTGCATCTACATCATTCGACTGGATAGCTCTCTCCGTTGTTAGCCCGGTTGAACAGATGATAACTGGAGTCGGCCATTGGACAATACCCATTTGCGGAAGCCATTGCAAGAATACATGCATATGGAAAATACTCGAAATTTGCATAGCTCGCGAATGGGCCCACGACGAACCATTCGTAGGAAGAATTGGTTCACGAGGCTGAGCTCTTACCGTAGTTTCGACTCAACCCAGGAAAGCAACCATAAGCAGTCCCTACAAATGTTATCTTAGCAATAGTAGAGTTTCATTTGAGTAGAATCGAAATATATGATTAATATGTATGAATATATATTGTCAGATTTTGCTATTTTTTATATCAACCACTCGCTTGGAACGGTCGCTCCTGCGGTGTCTCCGCTTGTAACCACCCCCACTTGCCTCGCGCGATGAGTTAATGACATATCGAACCTACAGCAGCCACCGTGCTACTATTGGTGACGTTAGCTTCTTACTAGGGGTTCGTCTTAAGCAATCTCGCCTCTATTCACACAGGGCATACGCCCGCTATACAATCCGACTTATCCCCATCCTCCGCATAACGGCGTCTGGATTCCACAGTGGGAAATAAGCATATATATATGCACCATAATATCGGGTAACTTGGAACAGTCGATCGACTTGTCAGTTGAACGTAGTTGGGCTCCGATCTTAAACTTATTTTGGACCAAAAATGTTTGACAAGAGATATCTATCGTTTGGCGACGTACCTTCACAGTTGGTGTAATTGTATTGTCTGGGTGTACAATATACAAACATCTATTCCTTGTGATTAACAGTGTTGAATCATTGAGTCTAGCATGCCTAGAACTGGGGTCACACAAATTCTTTATTTATAGGGACAATACAATACGCCGTGTTTGCTCTGTTAGAAAAACTGCATTTTTTACAGCGTTAAAATTCTCTAAGCTTCAGAGAAAACGTTTTCCAGATCACGTGGGAACGTCACACGAAATAATGGATTAATTAACTCATTATATCTCATTAGGATATCGTAACTCATGCATACTATTATTCCGGCATAATGCATCAATATATCTTCATAAAACTAACTACAACGTTATTATGTCGACTTTACAAAATTTATAAAACAAAAAAATGTATGTTGCATACAAAAGGAGTCATGCAGCAAAAGGATTCTGACCAACTGTATTTCTTTAAAATATATAAAGAATCCTTAAAGTCCATCACCTTTAGTAGTATACGCGATGTATTGCAAATATATTATACAAAGCAGACATTTACCATATCTCATAATACGATATACCCAAGTATATTATAATATATCAAAGTACCTTTAGCACGATGTGATATGGATAATGCCTGACGTTGGTTGTCGTAAATAACGCACTTGTGCAGCAATTACTTTGAGAGCTCCATTCTGCAGACTACTGGCAATGCTTCTTCTATCCGTAAAGTATTCATTTGCGTTCTCGTACGTATCATATAATGTATTGGCCCCTAAGGAATAGACATCACAGAACGAGCCATCAAATATGACCCCAGCGATCCGCCTTCTATGATAAGTTCTTATATTATTTCTTTATGGATGATAACCAGCATTATTGTCCGAATGCTAAGCTATTGCACCATCGTCAATGGTAGAAGTGAAATTAAAGGATCTACGGATAGCAAGTCAAAGGATAATGTGACTAGATCTGCTAGATGGTGTCTATTTTGTTTAAGAATTTCGCCGTTAATTGCATTCTAAAGGTGGTCACAGTAATTACGGAAGATACCGCATGGTAAAAGATGGGACGACTTCGAAACATTTCTTCGAATATTGTCGTAAAGAGGGGAATTGAAATTAATAATAAAAATGATTTCATCGCTTAAGAGATTTTCTGTCGAATAACAATTTCTTAGAAATTCGTAATTAAACGAACGAGCTCTAGTTTGTTCTTAACCCTAGTGAAGCTTCGAACAACCATCAGTAAATAGCCTTTCATGGAGTATTTAAATACTCACTGTGTGTGCTAGCTCGCATACTATGTGGATGGCACCTGTTTTAATTATAGCAGTGGTGATTGTCGCACTCCATAAGAAGCCAGCATTTTCACAGGGCTTCAAAGTTTGCTTTGTGTAGCCGCCCCCTTGGCAGGCTGTAACTGATGACGGTGACACGATAAATCAGTGCTTAGTGACTATTTCACGTTCTACACATTAGATACCCTTCGTGTATGCTTCGCTAAATTACGTTAGAGTATATATTCGTATATACACTAGTTGGGACTTACATGATTTGCATGCCCCAATTTGCAACCCATGTGGGCCCGCGTTTGCAAGAAAACCTAACCAGCCAACATATGAGGGTCGTTCTGAAAGGCTTTTAGTCTGCTGGTGAATGTAAAGCCTTCTATCAATGTCCCTCACCCGAACGGATAAATAGGGAGGGCACTATATACAAACAAGGTGATGAGGTGTTGGCTGTTCGCTGAGGACTACCACCAGAGCAGCGTCTATCTGTGGCAGAAAGGTGAGGAAGCCTTGAGTTTGAGACGTTCTTGCGCCCCGAGACACAGTCCAGACTGGCTTCCCATAGAGCCCGTGGCATGTACGAAACTATAAATGGGAAATGGGAGAGTGAACAATGAGGGGTTCAGGACAAGATTAGCAGTGGCCCTCGAGCTAATTCAGCCCCACGGCAACCGCTACTGTTCGTCAATTCTTCGGAGAAGAGCCATCTTTAAATACAGCTTGGCTCGTTGTTCGGGTAGGCGCCAACAATACAAAACGAGTACACACACTTCGAAAAAGGTATGGAGAGAGAGAGAGAGAGAGAGACCAATGGGTAGAATAGTTGCTGCCGCCGCCATCTACCTGTCCATGTTGGGTGTGTTGCGCCTGCAGGTGGCAGCTTTGAGGCACATGTCTGCCGGTTGAACTCCTGAGGCTACTGTATAGAAGCGAGCGCGGAGTGTTCAAGCAACGAAACGACGCTTGCATGCAACAGCTAACCAACCCGACAGCCACCGCCTGCTATGCCCATTGAAGATAGCGTTATACAAATAAGTTTCGATTCAGGGTCGGCTTGGCGGGAAGCGGCGAATTGTGTTCCCGCCAATTGATTAACTAACTTTACATAACAAGGGACTGTGCAATTTGCGTATAATCACCTTTGAAGGATTCCATTACGGGTGCTCTCTGAAGCTTTGATGTGACTTTTTGAACGGTAGGGATATGATGTTATGTCATCTTTAATAGTACGGAATACAAAGAGATGGCTGTTTTCCGTGCTATGCTCATATTGCGTAAAAAATTTTGGCGGGGTTGTGGGAAAAATAATTTTGAGGCAACAAATTGAAATTGTCTTCTTAGCGATCATTTCAGTGTAGTCCTGCCACTCTAATGGTCTAATAACTGATAATAATAATAATAAGAACCGACTGTAACAATTTAATGCCGTTACAATAAAGTGTCCTTATTATCTTAGGACTCCATATGTTCACCAAGCTTATAGTTAAAAAAGTTCATTTTCTCTGAATATAATTTGATTTCGGCATAAATCAGTTGTAAAAGGCGTGACATCTTTTAAAGCGGTCAAAGGCAGTTCGTCCATGAGAAAATTGTGACAGATATGGTGTCAACAGCAATCTATTATATTTGAGTAGAAACACAGTGTAAACAACAGCTTTGCTGCGTTCGTTTGCCTACATGAGTGACATTATGTTTACGCAACATACAAGACAAGATCATTTTTTAAAAAATATATCAGCTTCGGGAGAGCTGGTATATTGGGGTTGAAAGAAATATAATCTTTTTTCGAGCGAAGTGTGAAATATTTACCAGTTGATTTTATGATTACTAAGAGTCCCATTAATTTATCGTGAGTCTCACATGAAATCAGTAATAATAATTATAATGGCCGCCTTCCGTGATTATCATGGTGGCCAAAATAGACAGAGTGGATAGTACTCTACTTGATGTACTATCCAAGCAGGTTAGCACTATAATTGTATGTGCCCAATGGAAGAAAATTTCCTCCTCTAAAAAAAAAAAAAAAAAAAAAAGCACTATAATTGTAAACTTCTTACCAAAAAAGAGCTTGTAGAGGCCAAGTACAAGTATTGATCCTCTCCCTATATATATATATATATATATACATAACTTCCCATTAACACTGCCAACTATAAATGACGATTTGCAGACGTGTATATCCTATACACGCAGGTGAGTTTAAATTTATTGCGAATGTCCTGATATGATATTACAGAGATTGCTCCGACTCTCCTGCCGTGGTGTATTTAGAAAAGCCAACGAGGCGAAAGCAACTACAGGAATGGGCCTGGGGCTCGCATCAAGGGAATAGCGAGCACGAAGCCTCCGTTGAGAGAGCGAGCGTCCTGAATAAATGTCGCATAATGGTATTGTTATGGCCTCGTCTACACAAACTGCCCAGTATCCATCAGTGCATCTCGTCTTGTTGTACTAAGATCACGGCAACCTACTGTTCAAGTCAAGTAAGCTATTTTCAAAATGATATGTTGTTCGTGAATAACGGCTTAGCCACCCAAGCCACCGCATCGACAGACTATTGCCGAAATGCTATCTTTGTGTTGTATAACTGTTGCTTCTCTCGACTTTTTTTTAAACGTGAATCCCAACTGCTGCCAACCAAAGTAAGAATCCGCCGTTGAATAAGCGAACCATCCATCTGGTAAATAAATCGGACCGAGGGCGCCTCTTGTAGCCGCGAAAAATCCAATTCCCTTTGAAACTTTCAATTTTGAATCATCTCTGCATAAATGATGACACGCGGAATACAGCGCTGGATTTTGAGGATGTGACGTCCGACGGATTCGAGTTCGTGCATCGGATACAAGCAGAATAATTATGCAACCATTTGGCCGTTCCTTGATCGGGTTAGCTTGCTCTCAGTTGTTGGTTATTACTCCTTGAAAGAGTGTGGCACCATTCAGATACCAACGAGTAACCAACATCTTCACGTGGTCATTCATGGCTGTCAGAATCTCAGCGTCTATCGTCGTCCATTATAAAGACCTTCGAAACCATTCGCAGCCATCTTATCAGCTGCCATCGTCTCGCAGCCTGTGCAGCAACATCATTCAGAAAAGAAAACAAACCTTCCTGTCTCCTTGTCAAACTTGCATGTTGTCAGCTAATCCATGCTGGATTTCTTACCTGCGCTGTCGTTATTAGGCTAGCCAAACCCGTATTGTGGCTGCAATTCGAAATCTAGCTTCGCATTTATAGAATGAGCCGAGATTGGGTACATTAGACTAGAATTCGTATTGCGCTAAGAACTACCAAATGAAAACAATAGGCAATGAAAGCAGACCGAGTCTACTCTCTGACGAGATGAAGTAAGCTATATAAGATTATGCATAGCTGCGCCGCGGCACAGTAATTCTGATTCATCGTTGCAGTTATCTCTCTTGGGGGTCTTGGAAGTGACAATGTATCACCGCAAGCTAGATTTCCGAAAAGAATTCCGTCAATGTGAGACTAACAAAAAGCCGAATTTCACCTATTGCATTACTGAAAACGTTACCACAATTATCTAGACTAAAATCTTCGTCAACTGTATATGTATACACTATTGAGTATAGTACACACGCACCTTCAGTCTGTTACCTGATAGTACGCGTATACATTCGTACAATCCTATGATACGCATCTTATTCTTGAGTTGGGTTTACATTTTGTTTCCGCAGCGTGACTGTGATACAAATCTAGTTTGATTGTTGGACTTCAGTTTTATACCTAACGAGATACAATCATGTTCAACTACAACATGATGATCTTGCGGTATTCCAGTGGTACCATCTCATTAAAGGACTTAGTGGTATATTTTGCACACGAACAATGGCCGAATCGTGTCTAGATATTTTTGAGCATACCTGAACGGACGATTCTGCTCAGCATAGAATACGAGTCTAGGTTTATTATAACGTTCATTTGATGCACTTAATTAGGTGCGTGACCGATGACGCGTCACAGACAGCATCGCTCTCGTGTCAACTGAACTCATAAGATGCGGATCTTTCGTTCACTATGCTGTCATCCTGGTCTGCGCTCATCTTGTCTTTGCGAGCAGTCTGCCCGCTTCGAGGGAGGCCAACCGAATGAGTGGCCACCCAGTGTTGAGGACATCCGTAAATCCTGATGTGTTGTCAGGTCTGAGTCAGCATCGCGACCCTTCGGGATTTGCACTAGTCGCAACTACTAGTAGATTTCGGCTTGCCCAGCTTCGTGTCCACTCCAAAATCTCTGGATGGTGGTGTTCGAACGCCCTCAAGGTGATACGGCTGCCAAGGCTGTCAAGCCAATTCGGCTGAGCTAGGTTCAAGCCAGACCAGTCAGTATCCTCGCCTTCATTCACAGAAGATCACTCTTGAGATATTCCCCCCAAAGAACTCTCTCGCGCTGTCCAAGTCCATCGAGGCTGCATTGTCGTCGGTCCCTCTCAAGTCATCAGTTCGATGATAGATGCACCTCTTTGACATTTCAACAGTATCACAATGCCTCAATGAAGCAGAATGTCTATCTTAAAGGCGTCGATAACTTGTAAAACCAATACTGTTTATGATGTCACAAAGTATTAGAGCACGAATTAATCAAAATGTGAACCGGACTACCAAGACTAATTGTATTCAACAGTATACACATCACAGTTACCCAACCGTCTGGTAACCCCAATAGCTACATGCAACTGAAACATGTATATATATATATATATATATATATATATGTTATATGATATGTGTTATGATTAGTTTCACACAACAACTATATCTCATATGTTTGCTTTTATACCCTGTTGTACAGAATCTCAACTAAATCATAGTGGCCCGTTACATTCGTGAGCACTGCCAACGTACCACACATTATTACTCAGATTCTTTACATCTATCTCGGCCAAAATACCCGTACCTAAATACGGCGGCGATGATAGTGATATTTGACTCATTCGATTAACCGAATGAGTATTTTTAAGTTGATATTTATACCATGAGCCAGAACACATCGATGTTGCAATTTGCAACATTATTCCGCCTCATATGCGCCGGTCGAGGCGAGCAAAATTCGCTACCAAATGAGTTGATATCTGTTTCGTTCGCCAGTTTCCGCGACCGTTCATGTGTGAGTGCCTCCATGCGGGTTCTGTTATTCGGTCGGTCTGTTTCCCTGTATGGGTGTATTGGTACATCTCTTTTCCTACGCTTGACTGGCGCAATTCGATTGACGACGATTCGACAGACAATGATCTCGGGTCCATAAAAAATGCACCCGAAATTTCGAGCAGGCGACAAGGTCTTGAAATCGGTGCAGCCTCCCACGGAACAGCACATACGGAAGGGTTCGACTACGAATGGGTGCGTCCTGTTTGTTGCGACGTCACGATATATGGAGCCGACGAAAGCGGTAGGGAAGCGGAAAAACAGGGAGTCACTAGCTTATCCTACATGAGGGGTAGTCATCTAGACAGAGAGACAGACGGACCGAGACACCAGCGTCCGTTGACATGAAGCGACTGGCGAAAGATAGATAGATCGAGGGCTTGCGCGGGATAGGGGCTGATGGGGTCAGAGGTCGGCTTGGAAAAGCTGCTGCTCTTACACTTGGCTTTTCCCGATTTGTTGGTCCTGACAGAAAGAGAGGGAGATTGTTTCGTATCACCTTTTCAATAGAGGACGAAGAAAAAATAGGAAAGAAGACAGGAAGAGAACGAAGGAGAAAAACAATGAGATTAAGCTGGATACTTTGAACATTTCGTTTGCCAGAGATGAAAGTGGAGACGTGGTCGTGTGTGTATGTCTGTCTGTCTATGTGTATTAGATGTTGTGGTATGGGGGGAATTTGAAGGAGAGTAGTGAATTATATAAGTTATTAAATTATAATAATGATAAATCAGACCGAAGGGAGATGTCAGGCTATCTGGGGATAAATTGAGCAGGAGTCGACAGTCTAAGAAATAGGGGAGCTTGAAAGTGATATCACTCGGGCGAGAGGTAAGTCGAAAACAGCCTAAATCCATTATATACTAGTTAACAAATTTCGAGAAGGAAAACACACAACTGTTAATGAAGCAAAACTCTAACGGAATAATTGCAACCAAAATTTAATAAACGGTTATATATACACTTGGTTTAACACACTTGGTGAGTTGGGGGATATATAATAAAGAGTTGTCAAAACTGCTACGAATAATCGCCAGGAACACTGCGATGGTTCAGGAAACTCTCCCTTTCCGTCACTCTTCTTATAATAATAGTCGATTTCAGCTACACGCTAAGTTGGCCTGTGATTCTTTGAGCTGACTCTTAGCTGTTCCCCTATGTGACATGCCTTTCCAACCATGCCGCACCTGGTTTTCCACGTTAGGCAAGATTGGACAGAAGCAGTATACACATCCTGTCGGCAATCAAGGACGCTCATCACTAAACCATCTACAGAACCAGCGTGTCAGTATCATTCACTACACGCTTCAGTCAGAGCATTGCTGAACAGGTTCGAGTCCCGCGACATAACATATAAGAGAACTTAAGCGTTGTAAAAATTGCAGTTCCTTTAAGAAGCCAATAAACGTTTACCTTACCTTCTATTATACTATGGAATATATTATTGCAGCAAATAAGTAAGCTCAGGATTATGTTACCTAAAGGTGACAGATATGATATAGAAGTACGAATCCTACGATAAAACTTGAATCCAGTCGGCTGCCCGTAAACAGGTATATTAGGCAGTAAACTGCCTGTAAGGTTCTTCATTCGATGGTTCCCTTTTCAGTTATTGCTCCACAAACAAGTTCTTGTTTGCAGATGTAGCGATACGTAGGCAGTCGGTCATGCCGAATCTAGCTAGTATATTCTCGTTATACATTTCTTGACATACAGTTATCGAGTTGTTCCTATATTCCCATCGTCGCGTCTCTATTCTCCTTCCGAGGAAGAGCGGCAATTATTTCATTGCTATCCAAAAATGTTTTTCCACTTCGTTTAGTACTTTGTTTACGAGCTCATTTGTGTCGCCCATGACTGCGTATGAACAAACCATTATGAGGCCTCCTGTCGTATGCGAGTAAAAGAGACTACTGTCGACCTGGCTTCGGGTCAGCCCTCCCTCAGACAATGGGTGTCTAAACTTCTTAGCGAAGCACTGACCGGCTTAATGTAGACCACATAGAGCATGATTCAATCAGTCGTTTCGAATGTTTCAATGTTTCGCTTGGTCAGTCATGAAATATTATATTTTCCCGAAATGTTTGCGAACCCTTACTTTTTTTTTAACTTGTATCTTTTCGATTAATTTTTTCATAGACAACAATTTTGTTTTGGTGGCTTTTTCACTTTTCGATAATTCTGTCGGCATCAACACTTTCAGGTTGCGCCATTTCGCCCTTTACAGCATCTAGCCAGAGACTTCTCTGTCATTATTTTGGAATCCTCGGATCGAGTGGCTTGAGCTTGACTCTGTCTTTTAATTCGTGGCTCCTCTGCTTTTCAATGACTGAATTGTGATTCTGATGTCCCAAAGCGATTTTGCTGTCTCCAGCTCTTCCTGCCGCTGGACTGTCTGGGTCCGGGAACATCTTCGATGTCTCGTCGGTACTTGATGGATCCGTCTAGCTATCTTGATTATGTGGATCGAGACGATCTTCATCTTCTTCGTAGCTCAAGCGGCGTTGTCCAGCTGTCGATTCTCGCCTCCGGAGGTCCGTCGCTCTGATTCTGTCTCATAGCGTATTCTGCCGTCTCGTGAATTTTAAGCCAGATTCATTCTTCAGAAATCCGAGCGTCATAGCATTATATTATTTTCTTCAATTGTGGCACGCACATCCTGTTCGCAGAATTTTTTCACTTTAACTAGCGAGGAGACTCGCTTGACCCTTTACGCTATAGCTCTCTTCTTGTCGAGTATGTGCTTAAAACGAGGCATGTCGAGCCTATCTCTCGAATCTTGCTAACGTGGGATTTTTGTCCGACCACCAATTCGTACAGCGTCTTCCCGGTCACTGCATTAATTGTAGGTATAACCATCAGGGTGCAGACACACAGCGCTATCTCGCCTCAAGGATATTCTGGGAGGTCAGCTAGCATGGTTCTTAGAAGCCCCGTAATATCTCGGGACTTATCGGCGGTGCCGACGAGCCGTGGTTGCATCGGGTTTGGCGTGGGCTGTTCAGTATCACGCCGAGCAAGTGAAGCTTCTATGTCGATACTACTAAGCTATTATATAATACCTTCATTCGTCGTATGTGAACGTTTCTATGTTCATTCCTACTTCTTGGGTGTTTGACCATTACAGAAATTATTCGATGTATCTAGGTGCTTCCGCTTTGCTCTTCAGGATGTAAATCCTCTTGAAATGTGAATATTCGTCCCTAACGCGCATGATTGTAAGACCGCTAACAAAGGGACGGCAATTATTTGAAACAGGAGGAACGGCTAGCCAGATCAGCAGAGCTAATTCGCCTGGACGACACAGGTTATACAAAACACGGTACATAAGGAGCGTGACTCCGTCGTGACAAGGGAATCGGTAAAAAATAAGTCAGGTGTGAACGTTAATATAAATTAACACATATATATCTTCCAACAGTTAAGCAGAATAGCACACATTGCATAACACAGTGACATAACGTGCACAGATGGCTTAGTTAATAAAAAAAAATAATGTGCGCAGGCAAAACGTTAATGTTGGCGCCACCAGATAGTCTCAATACTGACATCGCAGCAAGCTGGTATTCTCTCGCTCCGTGAAAGCATGCTCGATCTGTCTGAATCAGGCCACGATCCATTTTGTTATCGTCACCGTTAGGCTTGTCGTTGTCTCCTGCACGCGGGTTATGACTCCGGGATAGGACGCTGTTTTGCGGGATAGCAGAGACTTAACTCCTCTCTCTCTCTCTCTCGCCATCCTCCGTGCTGCCCTATCGGTCCATGAGACCACAAGGCAGCACGGGACAGTTTGGACTGGTCGGCCTCGCATCGTTGGCAATATTGGTGGCCTTGGCGACTGGCATGGTGTTCGTGGTGAGTATGGCATCCTGAGAGGACGATGTTTGCTTGTGTCTATGATGTCGGCGGTGGCAATATTCAAATCATGCAAATGGCCAGCACACATCGGCTCTGGTTCAGGGTTTGCTTGCCTTTCCCTGTACTTTCGTTGCTTCTCGGCGTCTCCGCTCATCGCCATTCGAAGCAGACCACCGAAAGTGCGCGATGCCCCGATCGACGGCGGTAGTAGAAGAAAGCTTTGACAGCAGCGCTCACCAGTTCTCCATTTTGTCATTTGCCGCCTGATCGTTTTGACCCCCTCAAGAGCCAACTTTCGAGCCAGCCAGCCGGCACGCATGTCGGCCGGAGTATCCTGGTTTTCACTATGTGGGATTGAACGCTAGATTTCGTTGAAGAGATCCTGCTATTTGACCTACCGTTTTTATGTTAGCCTACCGTTGACTGACTTCAAATGATGGCCCTGTGTCCCGTATTGTATGTATAATCATTTCATATTGTCTCTATTGTATATTAGTTTAGTTATGAACGGTAGTCGTGGCTGATATCTGTTGCGATTGATATCAGCAATGATTAAATAGAGCTTAATTTTCCATTGAACTGAATATTGTTAGTTTCATGATATAATTGTCCTTCTCATAAGTCTGTGCACTTGGTCACCTTTAGATCCTGTAGGAAGATAAGATGGTTTGACATAGACTATATTGACAATAGTTGCAATTCGCAGTAGATCGTGATAAGATACTTGTATCAACGGTATACAATGTCCCGAGGGGAAGCAACCTCAGCATTCTCTTCATATCCGACTCAATAGCAAGAAAATAATGGGAGTCGTTAGTGTGTTGCAGAACGCTATAGCCTTCTAGGAGCTGGCCCGGAAAAGCAATGCCAGTAAGTGCCTTACTACCCAAACCAAGAAAATTAGTAGATAAACCCTTTTCCCATAACTGAGCGGCAGCGATGTAAGAAAAACGTCGTAAGGGGATTGCCATCGTGGATCGACTACGAAGGCAATCTCGAGAGAGAGATTCTCTGGAGAGCGGTCCTAGCTTAATTCCCGTATATTATATTTTTATGCTGGGCTGTTCCGTTAGTTTTGGTCGTTTTTAATCGCGTCCTCCTCCCACTTTGCCATTGTTTATTTACATTCACTGCTCGTTCCAAAGCTCTGTCCTTCCTCTACAAGTGAAACATAACAGCAGTTCATATACGCAGCATTTTCTTTTTTACGAAGGGCCCAAGCATGGATGTTCCAGGTGAAATATTGGTGTATGTTCACCACCTGCTCTTCTATGCCTTTCACCACGGCCAATAGGCAGGGAATATCTGTTCCGTGCATGGAGATGATGATACGAATGACAGGACTACTCAATATTGGATGGCCGAGTTCAAGAGTGGCATTCTGGACGTCGAGGATGCATCCACTGGGTTGGGTCGACCATCTTCATTTGATGAGAAGCGTCTTGAGACGTTGTTGAAGTAAGACGTCAGGCAAGAAATGCGACTGCCATGGGTGTCATTCATCAGACTGTATGCGTCATCCTCACTCATTGGGACTGGAAAGGCATGACTTACTGAGAAATGCTTGAAATAAATCAGACAGTAACTCAGACGTCTAGATAGCCCAGTTTCATCATGTTAGATCCCCTCTTGAAGAGAAAACGCCCGAGATACTCAAGCAGGTGAACCTGCTGTACGACAACGCCAGGTTCCATATCACAAGATCCGTAAAAGTGACACCAGGCAACCTTACTGGAAAAATTATTGTACACCCTCTGTCATATGTTCACCGGGCCTTACGCCTACCGGCTATCACATTTTCCGTTCCCTGGCAAATAACCTGAGTGGAGAATTTTTTCTACAACAGTAAACCAACTTCGGAAAGAAGGCATCTTTAAATTGGTTGACAGATGGGAAAAGCTCGGAACGGGAAATCGAATCGTTTTCCCCATCGGTAGATCGGAAAAATACCATGGAAATATATAACAGATAAATAAACAATCAAAAGTGAGGAGCACATGTCATTCCTCTGAAAACAAAAGCCGCCGTGTAGACTGTGCTTACAGGGTTAATCAACTCACTTGCATGGCAAACTTTTTTGTATATATATATAATGTAGAATACTAGCCCGTTAGCACTACAGCATGAATCGGCTACCTACAAGGTATCCAAGGACACTTTCTTCGAATGTTCGGAGGTTCTGCCAAGCTCGAAAGACTTCATTGTGGTGTCCTTAACATCCCGTTCCTGATCAAATGTTTGGGCTCCTCCTGGTTTTTATTAAGAACATTTATGACATTGGCCTTTGAACACTTATTCTAGAATACCTGGGCAAAGCAAGAACCACACGCGCCACTAGCTCCATGATTCTAAAGATACGTTCGCATAGCACAGACCACTGCAGCCGAGACCTTGAAAGTAGAAAAGCTCGTGAATGGAATCAACTCCCGCAAGATATTAGGCCCGTTCGACCACTACCCATATTTAAGGAGCGCCTGAAGCAGTATTTATTAAACCATATGATTAAAGGAATTTGACCTATATTCCGCTGGCGGTATCTAATATATATATATATATTTTTTGAAAATAAAATTTAGATGAAATATATATATATATATTTCATCTAAATTTTTGTTTTAACATTGTAATATCTACAAATATACTCATTAAAGAAATGCTAGCTGATCCTAGAGGAGTTCCTTGTCAAGACTTGATTGTAATTTGGTATAAGAATTGAGCTGCACCGAAACTAATCCTCAATATTTAAATATCAGCGCTTAATTCAGCACTTATATCAGGAGAGGATACACATAACCTAGGTACGGTATTTAAGTTTCTCGCGTATATTTTAAGTGTGCTAACACATATTCATTATTGGGGTCATTCAGCTAACCCGTTGTTGCCTTATTTATGTGTTTTCACAATACTTGCTTTGGCAATATCATCTGAACATGGAACGAAAGTTAAACACGTGTACAATGTAGCTCACGCGCTGCTCGTTCTCGAATCTGTTTACCTTTTTCATTGAATCTCATATATATAGATATATTTATGTGCATGTAACCCATTGGCAGATGTCAGCGTGCTCGCTTGCAAGCGTTCGAGTTTTAGTAGCGATGATAGAAAACAAACGCAGGACAGCAGACAGTATCGTGGAGACAATGTAGATAGGAGAATATCTCTGCTCACCAAGAAGCCGGGAGAGCGTCAAACAAAGGCGATCCTCAGCGCCAAGGATCGTTTTCTCTTCTAGCGAGAAAGGGTCAGAAGAGGGCGGATATGGGGTAAGAAAAATCTCTTTCATCCGTTTCCGAAAGGCAAGAAAACGCAAAAGATGTCTTGCTTTCCAGGCATAGCTGCGGTTAGCTCCCGCGAGGTTCTTGTAACGCATAGCTGCCGGACGGAGATTGCGTGGTATGTTACCGTACCATCCCGTTATCAAGGTGTGGGCTTCTTGATCCCAACGGCCGCACGCACGCGTACAGTTTGAATGGAGAAATGTCGCTTGTAGCAGGTCGAACCACTGCTCCAGGGCTACACTCCGAGCAGAGATTTAAAAGGAAACGACGTCAGCGGCGGGGTTTCGAGTGACAACAATCAATTTGATCTCCCCCTCGCGCCCTTCACTCAACATCAGTTGCGTGATAACCCTCACACGCAACGACAACGTAACACCACACCACGCATCTCAGATCACGCGCGACTCGGGAAAACTTAGATCCTTGCGTTGTTGCTATCCCGGATTAACAGTTACATCCCCTTGTGATCCTTAACCCTCGAATCAGGCCAACCTTTTGTGACATCCATTAAAAAGGGAGGAGAGAACGGAGTCGCAATCTTCTCTTATAACAACGGGATCTCATCCGTCGAATTCGGAATTCGCAAAGAAAAAGAAACAAGAAGATAATGACAGCTAGAGAGTTGAGGAAGAGGCGTATCCAGGAATAGAGGAACGTTGAAAAGAAATTCAGATATTTGAGATGGTGAGCAAGACTATGCGAAATAAGTGAATGACGGCATAAAGCAAATCGCTGCCCATTTCCGGCAAATATAATTACCAGTAACAGAAGACTACAAAAGTTCATGGCATATAGCAGGCTAGCCAGATATGATCTAGGACTATATGAATAGCTGCTAAATCGCGGGTCAAATCTTTGGTCGGTTTTCAATTTGAACACCTCTATTTATAATTGCTTGGGTCTTTGTGGTTGAATGGTTTGGACGGCTTTATCTAACGACACAGATGCAATTTTCTTCTATTGTATATCTACATTTTGTTTAGATAGTCGAAAGAGTCGAACTAAATGAATTCCCTTCTATAAATATCCTCGGACAAGCCACATATTCGTTCTGAAGCTATTACATTTCAAAATATTGCGAAAATCATATTAGGACTGTTAAGACTGTGCAAAACATAAATCCACATACTTTCCCATTTCAATGTACAGTCGTTATTTCCAATCATTGTGTGGCATTAGTTGATATGTATGGATCAAATCTTATGTAAGTATTGTGCGGTACTAAATGTACGAGATGCTCAAAAATACCGCCCTACATTTAGATGATGTGTGATAAAACCTGTGTCCGTTGAGAAAATCTAAATAGCATGAAAACAGCAGTTTGACGTGCGTCATAGTTAAGTTACGTTCTCCTTAAGGTAGAATAATAGTCTCTAAGATTGTCGAAAAACAGCTTTGAAACAATAATTTGACGCACCTCGTCATTGTCAAATCTGGGCGATCTCGTTATTAAAGGTTGATTTAAAGAAATGGTAGAATATAAAGAGATAGATTTAAATAATATTCTTAATTACACCTAAATAATTCAAACCTCTATTACACAACATTGTTTTGCAAAAAAATGAGCTTCTTTGGCAGTAAAACCTCGAAGAACCGAAGCGAAAATTGGTCACTCAGTGATCGTATGTATTTTTATGTCCATCACCACTCGATATAAGAGAATCTCATTGTGTTCTCGTCAAACAGTTTGAGCGACATATCAGGCAATAACAGCAGCGGTGCATTAATATAAATGAGTCTCTGGAGGGTGTAGATGTTGTTGTAAGGTCATGCGGCCCCTTCATTGCAGTCAAGATCCACCCGCTAGTCTCATTTGTTCTATCTGTGTAGAAGCCATAGTCAGCTAGTCGCTAAACACACACACATATATATATATACCACATAGTAGAGTCGACACTATGTCTATGTCACCGTCCTTAAAATGCGCCAGCGAAACGTGTCCCCAACTGGGCCGGGCTTGATCTACATTTTTATGCCGCCTTCCCCTTCTCTTTCTAGCCGACTTTTCCTTGCGAGTCTTAAAAACCCGGAATTCAGTGGCTGCTATTGCCAACAAGCAAATGGAAGTCAGCTCCGGGGTCAGGCCGACGCGAGGACAACTACAATACTATCCTGGGATCGGTACCAAGTTCGGATTTTTATCTACAGCGGTTGCTTCAGTCAAAGTGTCTAGTCTTGAGACGTTCATAACTTAAAAAGTATACACCACTAGCCAAAGATATTTGGCAAGCAGAACAGGCAATGACTTGCAATCCATGAAGAAGTCGTTTATTGCTCTAAATGGTAACGTAGAATTTGCAGCGGTAACTAAAAGTGTCTAATATCTACAGACGATTTTCTACATGTCTACCTCCAAGGCCAGTCGTTTGCTGGAAATCGTTGTTAATAGGTGGTATTATTAGGCACATCAATGTGGCTTAAGTAACCCACCGTGTAATCTAGGTGCCGCTAAATTGTGTAGGAAAAGTTAATACCAAAAAGCGTCGAGGTGAGGATTCCACCTCAGCGCCTATAACTGACAAACAGGTCAAAAAGATGGTGAAGCCCTTTGACTAAAGTGAAGCTCGGACCCTCATGGGCGCTGGTGCCAAAATATTTCGTTATTACGAGATAACATCCAAAAATAATAAAATCGATTCTTCTCGATCTCTAGATTTTCTACAGAGGCTAAATGATACAGCCATCGTGGACGAGCACAGAGTGTGGCGGGCTACTCTACGACAATGCAACATCTTCACTCCGCTCATTTCGTTCACAGGTTTGGACACAGATAAACAAATCGAAATAAGCAGCGACGTAATTACGGTAATAATAGTTATAATAACATGACCATATAACCGATCGCCTTTCGCAATTGAAGTAGTTTCTTGCACAACTATAGTGTAATGCTTTGAGTGAGTTATAATCAAATATATGTCATGTGGCAGATGTCATGTGGCATACATCGTAAATATCGCCCACAATTTAACTCATGATTGTTACTCTTTACATACTTGCCAATGTGGTCGGCTACTCGCACCCACCCTACGACGCACTGGGGACATCCGCCGAATGGAATTCTATCAGCGGATAGGGACTAACAAACAACTGGCTTATGTCGTATCCTGGGGAATGACCAGATGTAGCTCGTCACTTTGTGTTATTACTGGAGAGTCAACAGCCAAGCACCACCATAGAAGAAGCCAAGCACCCATTCACACGACGTTTGCACATGAAGTTTCGGATTGACTTCGATGGATGGCGTAGAGTTCGAAAACCATAGGCATTATTGTAATTGTGATTAGAAATACAGAACTATAATAACAGCGAGGTAACCTAAATGACATTAAAAGGGCAACATGTAAATAATATTTTTAAATATAATAAAAAAAATAAAATATAGAAAATTCATTAAATCGCTAAACTGTAAACTTGAAACATTAATTCGTAAAAAACAATCATTTCACATTTATTCGCAGTCATTTTGTCTATCCTTAGGCTATCGCTGTCTTCTTTCTGGCCAGGTGACACTTAGATGTATCCAAGGGCAGGCGTGATGTATGCATTCGTTATCTGCACTGAGAGTTCACATACACATCATCGATATGTATGTGTATTCCGGCTTCTAAGATTAAAAGAGCGTCCTTCGAGGGAAAAATATCTCAGCTAATTGCTGCAAAATCCGAAACTGCAAAGATATTGTTGCATAGTAGACACTAAGCGAGATCTAATCATTGTGCCATATGAACAGTGATTTTAATTAACACCCGCCCAAAATTGCATAAAATATCAAATTCCAGTGCATTACGTCGTTAACTGCGAGCAACTACCACCAATGTTTTCTGCTGCAGCGGCCGCTGCCAATACGCATCTGGAGTCCAAAAGAAGTCCATAAGTGGCGCGATCCTCTTGCTTCGGACTCGTGTATAAGAGTGGTTACCGCCTTCTGGCGTTCGAATGAGGCCACATCGGACCTCTTAGAGCAGTGAGATGGACCGAGTCGTCGGTGTAGTGGTGGGGCAGCGACACCGTAGCTGTTTTCGTTTACAACTGCGAAAATGAGAGAGAGAGAGAGAGAGGGGTGGCTGGGTGAGAGAAGTATCGCTTTGGTCCAGTAGTTGCGGTTCCGCCGCGCGGTTCCACGGGTTGACTCCACCATCGTGTCTCTCCTCTCTCCGTCTTCTCCTTGGGTGCTCCCGTACGCCCCTCCTGTGGCTATGCTGCGGCCTTGTCCCACATCGAAAGACCGACGACCAAACCCCAGCTTTCCCGCTATGCCGCACCAACCCGTAACTAACCCCACTCTGTCTACTGCATTGTTTTTCTGCACTCTTCCCTTCCGGTTCCCGGTTTCCCGACTAGCCGAGCTCAGCCCTAACGGCTATGCTCGAGTCGAGTATAGCAACGGAGCCGACCGCCCTCGTCTGACTGTACTTGCACACTTTTCCCGCTCACATAAGCAGCCAGCCCAGGAATCCTTACCGACACATGCTTGCATACAGACGCAAGCCAAATCTACTCGTGCGACACCATCGACAGGGGGTAAGAGCGGGTGGCGCAGTCAGGATCGTGCATTTGAGCCGAACCGAGGAACTCTTTTGCGAACATCGTGTGTCCCATCTCATTTCAGGCAGCCTCACACCGTAAAAGGAAAATGGATACGAGTTGTCGAAGTTGCAGTAGACGCAACTACAGACTACAAGTTGTCGTACTTACTCTAGATTTGCGGTACACGTTAAAGTTAAACCGAAATTTGACATTTGCTAGACTGAGTTAGTGCACAGCAGAGGGCGAGCGTAACCGATCTGTTATCCGACCGAGACACCCACTTGTACATGTGTGCTCGTGGTGAGTTTGAGTGCCGAGTTCCTGTCGGTCGCACGCTTGCTTGAACCACCCATCGTTTGCCGTTCGCCTTTCTCTGATCGTACACTCGGGTTTTCGTGAACACCATCAACCCATTGCTTGCCTCTTTCCCAAGTGCGGAAAAGTTAAAGAGAGTAGGCTGAAGAATCGGAGCGCTAGAGTCGGTCGATAGGACCGCTGCCACAGCGGTACCAGCTGCATGGGCCACCAGGACAGTTCCTTTAGTTCTTCTAGATTACGAAGGACTGGTCGCAGTCCGCATCGAAAGCGAGACGGTCACTCCAATGCTCCTTTCTATCTGACAGACCTCTCGGCGACCCTTCTCGATTCTGCTCGCGAAGAGGAAGTATCTCTTTCGTGTGCATAGCAGGAGGACGGAAGAGTGATTAAACCACGGTTTCGCTCCACCCTTCTCGGTCCACGTCCGCTGTGGAAGTGACAGCGGCATTCGAGTGCTGCGCATCAACCCCGTCCTTCATCCTACTGCACAGTTAACCCCGTAGAGACGCTATAGGAGGGATGACTTGCGACTACGGTTCAAGGCGACTGAGCCCTGTACACAATACGTTACGAAAGGGCATAGGGTACAGTCAAAAAACGAGGAAGGTGATATTAAGTAAATAGGTCGCATGCTTGCGATAGTATATTGTGTTGTCTTCGCTAAGCATTAGATCCAAAAAGCGAAGACGATTTAATGTACGTCATATAATACGACATATATATACATCAGTTTGACGATCTTTAACGAAACTAATGATTAAGTTAATTAATTATTTGGTTAGAGAATTTTGTATTACGGTTGGAGCATACATCATTCGAAAGCTAAGCTGCCGCCACTAAAACTTCCGGTATTACCTGAATTCATTCAGAAGGGGCTGCTTAGTATTTTATACATAGCGTCTATATGTCAAGTTACTGGACCCATAGCAATAATCGTTGCCGTTTTGTAGCCTATTTCATCCTCCTTTCGCAAATGCACTTTTAGTAAAAGGCATAGGTCATGTCACCTGTATTTTTATGTGGATTTTCATCGGCCTCACAGTCTCGCACCCGCTACTGCATTTTTGCCGCCAAGTGAATGAAGTCCCTGTCAGAAATTTGAGGAATCCATCTAAGCTCACTCGGAACTTATAACTATCACATATTATACCTGAGAACACTGCCCCAAATTGAATCATTTAAAGCTTGTATTTACTCGAAGTACAGCTAGCCAGGTAACACAAATAGCTGTATACCCGCTCTGAGTATACAGCTATTTGTGTTATCAGCATCATACAGTTACCGTTTTTGTCAGTTTTACGAAAATGTGAACGTTTTAAAGCCGAAACAGAATTGGTTGTAAACAGGTTATTAGTTCGTGATAAAAACATTGTCATATACCGTGAAATCATGCTAGACATATATTACTGTTTTGTTTATATACGTGTACAAATCATTTCGTCAGTGTTTGACTGCTACCAACAAAGGTGAGTAGATAAATAATGGAATGTATTACTGAAAAAATATTGAATGAGTTATCGTTAGTGTTATGATAAACTAGAAGAAAGCGGTACATTGCGCTTACATATTGCAATATTTGTGATTTTGTTGCGTTGAAAGGTTTGTCCTTTCATGGCAATATACTGCATCGTTGCATACTTAAAAAGTTAAGTTTCATTCGATCTTCCACTTTCATAGCAAATAATCACCATTTCAAATAGACGTGTAGCCCTGGGTAGCGCCTGGATTAGTAACAATTACAAACGAAACGAACAATGCATATCTTCGCTTCCCACACTGCAGGGCATATGGTAAATGTATATACCTATCTGGCTTATCTCTTTGACCGTCATCTTTTTAAGACGAATAAGTAATTTCATTTACTATACGAATGTTCATCAATATGCGATGCGCTACCTGAGTTTACTAAGTTAACTCAGTTAGAAAGCGTCCCCATAAACCCTAGCCAGTTAATTATCTCATCTGCGTTTCATCGTATGCATGCACCCAGCTCACGTTACGTCTATTAAACTGAAGACTACATGAAGTCTCCACCGAAGACTATGCTCTGGAGTGGCCTTTACCTTGTTCGTTTTAATACGTCTTTCTTCTGCGCTAAGCTTCCTACTTCTTCTTATTATTATTCCTTATTACATTATCCTCCTACATCCCGCCTCAACTCTGACTATATTTATCTTTTTCGATCGATCAATCCGCCAGCGCGTGCGCTCCGCACGTTTCCGTCATCGTGAATGAACTCCGGCTCCGGTGCTCTAGGCCAGTCTCATCTAACTCGTCTCTCTCTCTATCTCTTTCTTTCTCTTTATTCTCTCTCCCCAGATACGCCCCTGTGCCCTTACCGCCCGGCAGTTGCCTATCCTGTTCATTCTGCCACGATGAGTGGCACCCGAAACGTTGGCGGCGCTGCCACAACCAGTCTACGGTGTTCCTTTTCTCCGACTGTCGCCAGCTGCCGAGAGTATCTCGAGAGCAGGCTTGGGGGGGTCCGTCTATTTGGCAGCAACGGTAGGAGAAGCGAAGTCCACGGGTTCGGCTTGGGGGTGTCGGACCAGCCGGGATGACGGGGCGGTATACGAGAACGGTCTCAAGAGGCCATCAGTGGTGAAAGCGGCCAGCAGAGGACACCGGCGGAGCAGAACGGCGGATGGGGGCATACTCTGTAGCATAGAAGAGAATAGAGGATAGCCAGCAGATGAGGGGGCGCTGAAGGAAACATGAGATAGAGAAGGAAGAAATATAAAGCGTGAATTAGACTAAAACAGCAGCAGCTGGCAGTGGATGGACCGCTCGTTTGGGTTCGTTGCTGACTTGCGTGGCCACGGATTGAGCTTATGCCTCAGTGGAGAAAGTGAGAAACAGAGCGGTTCAGCGGAAAGCACCACGGCTCCGGCACCGGTCATCGAAGCAGCACTTGGAAAGCAGAAAAGCAAAAAGATACCTCTGCCTTCCATCGCTGCTGCTGCTGCTTTTGCTGGGAGCCGGTGGCAAGACGATGGCCAACCGGCCGAACAGAAATGGGGTAAGTGCTGCGAAGCAGATGCGAGTCTTCCAGGTCGAGGAGGGCGGCCGCCGCCAATGCAGGGGACGGGAACAAACCCGGGGATTGATTGAAGGAGGAGGGTAACGGTCTGTTCGTCCGTCTCATGTAACGACGGTTTGAGATAGGCGGGCCGTGGCATCGGGGCTTGGGGTCGAGGGTATATTCTAGCGGGAATGTTGGAGTATGCTAGGCCTGGTTGTGGCCAATGGAAGAGTCAACGTGAGCGGACCCCAAAAGGGTCCACTAGCGTAAAGAGATGCCCCCGCAGGCCGGCATCTGAAGCCAGCGAACGCCGAACTGATGGAGATGAGATGACACAAATCCAATCATCGGTGTCTGGGATTGCTCGCTCTCTACAAGGAAAGCTACTCTAACCTCTCTCGTTCCGTTCACCCCAAGCAGCTGCGAGGAGCACACCAACTACTTCAAGCATTGGGCCCGCCGTTTGCGGCATAGATGGATTGATAAAAACAAGCTTCGCAGCTATACTAATGATTTGACTATAGATAGAGTGGACAG
Organism: Stratiolaelaps scimitus; assembly: GCA_019614645.1. NCBI lineage: Eukaryota > Metazoa > Arthropoda > Arachnida > Mesostigmata > Laelapidae > Stratiolaelaps > Stratiolaelaps scimitus. Next base: position 401,301 of record JABWDB010000016.1, read on the forward strand.
AATAGCCGTATTTATTTTTCGAAATATTTCCTTCATCGTTGAATTCGCTGGATTTCTTCTAATAATTAGCGCACACCCAGCTGATAATCCGCCAGCCTATAAGGGAGAATTTGTATAATATTATATTTATGGTGGTATTCGTCAACTGACGTATGTGTACCGAGAATTTAATCGGATCAACACGTATGTCTGAAGGTCGCAAGAATTCGCAGATTACTCCTTCATGTATAGACTACTGAATGACGAAGATCATCGAAATATTTAAGAGGCCCTTCTGCCCTTCCTCTCTGTTTCGGGTATAACGGGTCATTTATTACAAGTATGATGACCTCTACTGAGAATGAGTCCTACTATCCACTGTTATAACCATCTGTCGCGTTGGTGGCTCGTGTATGGCTAAGCCTCGGAATGAATGGGTGAGAGATTGCCAAGTCAGACCACGGAATACCTTTGTGTGAAATAAAGGAAATATATTTAAACTGTTCAATCATTCAGTTGATGAAGTGTACGGCGTTCGTAGAAAGACTGTTTCCAACGATTATTTTAGGCACTGAATGTTGAAAGACATAGAAGGCTACTACTAGAAGGCTACAGTGAAGCTGGGCAACGTAAAGATTTGAAGGCGAGCAACGATCATGGCTGCTGTGAAAGAAATGCTGTCAGTTTGGTCGGAACTCTCTTGTCTACACAGTGAGTTGTAGGAGCTAAGCCTCGTTCAATCTCGGAAGATAGTGTTAAGAGCGTTAAAAGGGTCATAATGAAAATGTGAAAGCGTGGCAGGATGAAAGGCAAACGAGACCACTTGATGTGAGCCCTGTGCCAATGTAATGATAGCAATTACTAATGCAATAAGGAGTCGAAACGATGAATATGAATCGAGCAGTAACGTTAACTGAACAGATTAGCGATTCCTATCAGAACTCAATCAGGGCCGACTATTCGAATGGCTCGAAACGGTATTATTTATTGTAAAGGGAATGAGGGAAATCAAAACGAACATATTCTAATGAGAAGCTTAGTGGCTGCTAAACTACTTCCAAACACGCATGACATACGAAAGTCAGGCACTTAGGGTTCTAAAAGCTCAACACATAATACGGAGAGTTCCCAGCCTCCTATCTCAGCGATAGGTGACTACTCATATGCATGTGTGCAGCATACTAATAAGCCAAGCATCAGCATTACCGCATATTTTGTCCTTATTGTGCCATTTGTGAACAGGTACAAACGTTCTCAACGTGAGTGATTAAATAAAGAAAGTCAAAGTAATTCTTTATGATGTCATCTATGCAAAAACGCCTCAAGATATAACTCTACATGAAAGATATCAGCTGTGTCACAGATTATTATTATTATTATTATGATGTAGATCCAATATGCTCAATGTTTATTTTGTGAACATCATTGTGTCAACCCAATTTCTCATGTAGAAGAAGGGGGGGTCGAAGGGCATCCATTATCTGAGGCCATTAAGAGCAAGACCATTGCGATCAGGGTTGTCGTAGGACAGCTGAAGGGTTCAACGATGCAGGGCAGCACCGACTCAAGCCACCGAGTACAGGATTTGCGAGAAAGGATACTGAGTGCTGTTCAAACTTCGCTTAGCGTTTAGGAGGATGGATAGGTCCGCTTTCAGCAACTTTTTCGGCGGATCTGTCTGATCATCGCCTCCGTCCAGACTATATGCCCAATCAAGAACAGGTTGTCCATTTATATTGGCCAACCACCAAAATGCGACTATGATAGTTGGACACTTGGATCGTCACACTCGTTCATCTTTGAAGATTGTTCTTAGCGTTCGTTCATCGCCATTCGGCGTGAATTAATAACCAAATAGATCATCAGCATTAGCGTCGCCGACAGGGCTAGCCATTAAACCAACTTGATGTTGGAGTAGTCAAACTTCGTTCTCAGCACAGAGTATGCACAAACGATAGTGTAATGTCTAGCTACATCGTTCCTCAGGCGCTTCGTGTCGCTTTCGGTACCCTGCCAGATCGGTGTAGTCGACTTGGCTTCCATTTAGCGACCGCTGATCGACCACGGCGGCTCTCTCCATATTCAATCATTGAGCTCCTGAGGACGAATGAGGCATAGCCGTGATCGCTGCACATGGGCTTGTAGCGTACGCAGCCACATAACATCTCTCGGATGTTGCAGTCTAGTAGGATAGTCGGACCGCTTAGCCCGCGCATATTTGGCTCCTCCAGCGGTGGCGGTGTGGCGACGACAACGACGGCACGGCTGATCATGGTCAACTGAGGCCCTCGCCCCATTCAGAGCTATCCCACGCTCCGACGACCCTCGCAACGGCCAACGGAGGGCGGGCGGTGGACGAGGGGTACTGCGTCGCGGTCGACGCCAATGGAGCAGTCAGTGGCAGCGATACAGTGTGCGCTTACGATGCGGATGGCGGACACTCTGCGACCGCAGCGTCCTCGTTCGGCTAGGCCAATGTAGGGGAAGATATTCATCGGCTTTTCCGGCTACTTCTACTAGCCGCTCCCTGTTTCTCTAACCGTGCTGGTTGGTACCAGCGACGGTAGCAGCTGGGTTATCCATGCCCGTAACAACAGCAGCACCGCCACCACCACCACCACCACCACCACCAACACCATTGAAGCAGTCGTAGCAGCAGCAGCGAACTGCGGTCGCAGAGACTGCAGTCTGTCGAGGGCGCACGCAGCATCAACCAAAGCCAGGGGATCATGCGGCCAGCGAGAAAGGAAAAGCGTAATCCGAGAGGGAAAGAGAAAGAAAGAAGTAGCTGCCTCAGCAGCAGACCACCACCGACAACAGCAGCAACCAGCGACGGCACCGCCAACCACTACGTAACGCCTCCTCTGACAACCCGACTCCTGCTTCCCAACGACGGAACCCCTCTGTTAGCCTTAGCCACTACCCCGCAGCCTTCGGCCCATTTCCAGACCACACAGCAGCGGTGGTGGGCGAAACCTCTCTTCTTTCACAGCACAGTCACACTTTTCTCACAAATACACCCCAAACATTGTCGCTGCCACCTCCGCGGTGCCAGGAGTGTCTCAACTGGAAATCTCGTCAACCAACAGCACAGTCGGTAGCTGTCGAACTTAGAGTCGCTGTTAGATTGGACGTCATAACTGTATCAACAATATAGGAAGAATGATAGATAGATAGATGAAAAGTGAGTGAGAGGCGAGAGGAAGCGCAAACGCAAAATGGCGAATAAGGAGGCAAACCATCAAGCTTTTTTGTAGTTCTGGTTTGAGCCAATGATACGTTCGGTGCATATTATAACAATTATTCTTGTATATACCCGAGTTCACATATTTGTCGATGTTTGATAGTGGGCAGAAAAGAACACAATAGTACCTAAGGCGAGTGGAGAGGGCCATGTTATCGAGGAGTTAGGAGATCTCGGGTATCTCCGCCAGCATGGGACCGAGGACCACTATGCTGCTTGAACCTTCCTTTTCTTCGAATACCGAAACGGGTTGCCTCGACGGCGGCTCCCAGTGCCGGCGGAGCAGTCACTACAACATCGCCTCTCTCTCTCTCTCTCCATCTCTTTCACTCCCTGTATAGACAGTGCGGAGGTCTGATCCGACTTTATATGTACATCTCGTATCCCCCCGGCTGGCCAGCCCGGTAGGTAGAGCCGAGGAGGACGACGACGTACATGAGGCAAGCTGCTCCTGTGGCACCAGCTGGCGGCTAACGGGTGGATTCCATAGGACATTGGAATTCCTTTAAGTCGACACATTGGCTACGTTTGCCTATCGCCCTCAAAGCTGCGCGCTGCTGTCGACACATCGAAGGGAACTGGAGAATGCTGGGGGGGAAACTGGCAACCGATAGAAACCCGATAGGCTCAGACGGCTGAGGCGAAGGCGGCATGCGGGAACCGCGTAGTGACGCGTCCCGGAATACCATTCGATTCCTGAGGATCCGGTAGATAGTGGGTGGGGAATGGGCGAATGGGACGAGGGAGTGCGGTTAGATCTACGGCTCACCGAGAGATCGACAACGGCTACCGCGAAGCTTCTTTCCGCACTACGGTGCCCCAATAGCGGTGAACAAATGTGTTGAAAGAAGAAACTCGTCTGAACACCGGTGTACTGATATAAATTATATACAAATGTATAATACCTGCGTATTGTTATATTTGAGCTAGACCTGTAGGATTTGCCAGCGTTACTAGCTCGTATGTAGTTGACATCAACAGCCGATGATGCACAACCGACGACGGTAAGAGCTATACTCGGTGCACCTTCGGGCGAGTGTGCTTATGTAGGTTGTTACGATAACGTGGCACGTTATGACAACTTTCAGTTTTGTTTTAAATGCGCAAAACGGGAACAAGACCTCCACTAATTCCGAACAATGTGTTGCGTAATTGTTCGTGTAGGATATGCAGGACCAGTTATTAAATACTAGGCGTGTCAATATGTTTCCCGAATAGAAAGAACAACAATTCCTTCGGGGGAAAATGTTACAGCGCTTGTTTAATATATTCTCCCTGATACTGAATTCTCCTCCTAGTCGAGCGATTCCCCAGTACTTTTATCCCTTTCAAGTAAAAAATTGTTTCCATAGACCCAAAATACTCGTCTACGGCGAACGTAACGCTGTAATTTGCGTTGTAGCGCTGGCTCCTGAGGTGCAACGTGATAACTTTGAAGAGATAGTCGTCGCTCGTGGCTAGATCTGGAGAATAGGGTTGTGGGCATTTGTCAGTTTTTAAGCTCAGCTCTATCAGTTTAGTGATCGCAAGATGTGACTTGGGTGCAGGTGCAAATTCTAGTGAAATAGCACCTTCTTCTTCTGCATGCCAGGCCGATTCTTAGGGCGATTGCGTTGCTTAAACGATCCAGAAGTCCGACATAATATTGTCTTGTGATCGTTCTACAAGTCTCAAAGTAGTCGATCAGAATAATTCCATTTGTATCCCAAAATACGGTGCAAAAATCATTTCCGACTGTTTCTTCAGTGCTGACCCTTGTCGGCGGTCTTTCATGCTGTGCGGTACATTCACGAGTGGCCTGTTTAGTTTCGAGTGTGTACGGGCGAACCCAGCTTTCATTAGCGGTTACGAATCGGTGCCAAAAGTCCCGCGGATTTCTCTTCATCTGCTCGAGATAGTGCTCGAGAGAGCATCAATCGAGTCAGCTATTGGTCCACAGTCAAGCTGTGCGGTACACGCTTGCTGTTCAATTTTCTCATTCCGAGATCACGGCCCAAGATATAATAGAATTAACTGCACCTTTGATAAACTTTAACGCCTCTCATGAGCTATCTCATGAGCCCTCCTTCGACGATTTCTGAAGCATTATCACATGCACTGTTCGCACAACATTCATCAACATTCGTTTTATCTGGGTTGCATCACAACTGTTGTTATTTTATCATCTGCCGTTTCAAGGATCGCCCCTTTCCACCAAAACATAAACCTTCCACCGTTCGTGACCCGGACATGCCCATAGAGGAAACTGATTAACCCGCCTAGTATATACATATATATTCGTTGGTCTGTAAACATACATAAATACATTTCTATCTCACCATAGTGTGGACCAGTCTTCCTCTTTAATTGCTAGGAATAATAATATGAAATTAATCCTCTATAATATTACTGCTGAGCGCTGCAACAAAATAACGACACCATTGACCTTCCTCTCTATAAGCGTGTGATTCAGACGACACTCCGCTAGCATGCTCACACTTGCTGTGAAAATTCGAACAGAAAATGATAGATTCAAGCTGAACTGTTATGGTTCACCAGCGGATCATTACCTACAGACGTTTGCATATAAGATGCATACGTCCGACTTATTCTCAAGATATGATAGATAAATGGATGATGAATAGTGCCAGCCATCTCTCCCCTGGTTGATCAAAGAGCTCAGATTTTGTCACCTGTCAGCCGCAGATCGCATTCGGATCGGCCGGCCTTTGAAGTCCCTGGAGGGATATGCACGCTTTTTCAAATAACAATATACTGTTTTTTTTAACTATTACGGTTGTGACCATTGTGATTGGTACAGTGGCAGGATTTCTTCAAATTCAATTGAAAACAGGTGCTGAGTAGCAGAATACAAATATAGCTCTGTGTTTGAGAAGACACCACCAAATGTCAGTGCTGACAACTCAGTCGCAACTGTGGACATGCAATCCAAATCAAACGTATGTATATATATATATATATATATAGGAACGTATAAGATTCCCCGGCAGCACTGTGTCATCTCACACATGCGAAATACATTTTAGTAGTGTGGAGTATTTACAGATCATTTGTCTCACTATTCGTAGATTCGGTCAAAAAACATAAAATAGCTTTTTTGTAGCAATGAACCAAGGGTCACTGTGCACTCGTAAAGTCCACGCGAGTCATCTCTTTCGCGGTCTTACCATCGTGCGACAGTTTTTAAGCTGTTTCCTTTTCTTGTAAACGTTTGACCAGCAAAGGAAGGCGAGAAAAGAGATTACGGAGACGGTGCAAACTGCCTACCTAGCTGCTATCATAGATACGAGGCGAAAACGCTAAGGAAGAACAGAAAAAGGTCCGAGAAGTGGCGCTCCCGGCGCTTCACTATATTTTATATTTTTCAATTCTTATGTGCGTTTTTGTGGTACATTCGTATATAACACAGTAACAGGAGAGGAAAGTAATAATAATAATATTTAGCTACGTGGTTTATTGGATTGTTTTTACTTATGACTCCTCATAAAGCGACTGCAGTAGAGACAGGTGTTACAACTTGCGTTCGGTTTAGTCAATCGTTAGTAATCAATATGTTGAATGTGTACGGTTTACGCAAGTCTGCGGAAGCATATCAGGGCGAGATGTGCCAAGCTATGAGTACAGGTTTGAGCATTCAACAGGATCCGTTGAATTTCTCGTTTATAGCTCCGACCGACAGTGGCTCTCTGAACGATTTCCGTTTGGCACAAGGAGTTCGCATACGATTCTTGCCAGGAGGGTCTGTTTTTATTAGCTCGCATTCTTGCGAGTTTAGTTCATGAGAGTGTTAGTGCATGCAAATTCTTTTTATAAGATATTTAGTTGTGTTTCAATTTCGTTCAATGCCTCTTACTATTGTATAGGTCCCAGCGTGTAATAGGTCCCAACGTCGAGTCTATGGGTTAAATACACCAATATGGCAATACGCGGTAGACATACCGTGGACTTATCGTTTCGAATCAATAACTATAGTAGATTTATTCAAACATACAGTAGTTAGGAATGATTTATTATTTTTTATTTATTATTTTTGGTTAAAACTATAGTAGATTGTTTAAACGCTGCTGAGATAGACGCCGCACACAGCGGATCAATATTATTGTATACATCCAGTGAGAGTTTCATATTTCGGTCACTTTTCCTCCATCTAAATCAAAGGTAGATTACAAAATACTTATATTTGTTTCGAAGAGAATCACATGTCGTAGTAAATCTGTTCTACTGTTGTACTTTTCTCTTGTAACCTTGACAAGGTCAGCTAGATTGTATATCGTGAAAATTTCAGCGTGTTCGTTTTGATCGAATGTCTGAGAGAGGTTCAATGATTCGCTGGGATCATCAATCAAGATCTCTAGTCGATGCCTTATATCTCGATAGCTACCAATACGAAAAAGAGATCAATTGAGTTGCCTTCCCCATTAACAGAGAAGAACAGCGATATTTTCTATAGTAGAACTAACCTAAATTTTAATATCAACGTAAATTGTTTCTTTTACTTAACCTAAAGGTTTTCGGGCCGACCTTCAGTCAACAATTAACGTCTACGGTACTGCTTTTCGCATTGATTCGTAAGCTGGACCCCATTAAATGCAACGGTGGGGATCGATCCCGCGCACCTATATGTCTCCTCCGATTGCAGCAGGTGCACACGAATGCACCAAGCCACCGGGCTTGACCTTTTACTTAACCTGCTACCCTATGTATTAATGGATGATGCCAGCAGGAGATGGCGTTTGTTCACACAAACACAGTTCAATACATATTGCTATTGAGGATTTAGCTTGTATATATATATATATATTTGGAGTATTGAGTATTTACTTATATATATTTTTTTGGATTATTTTTACACTCTGCATCTAAAAGCTTTAGGATTTTCATTACCCGACCGCGTCCCCCTATAATCAAATTGTTGATTGCTTCACCCACACCTTCGTGTCCATATAACGTTTCCTGCCTCTATATAGACTTAGGCAGTTCACGCGGTTGTGTTTGAACCAACACACCTATATAATGTAATATTTCCGTGTGTGCTTTCCATCAGACTGCTCGTCTCTCTAATTTATTTTCATCCAGTTTTCATCATTCCATATTTAAGCACTCTTATAGTATTCGTCTTTGGAATCCCGACGTCAGCCAATGGTATGCCCACTTATGTACGTTATGTTTAGGCATTATTATAACATCGTACGTAGAAGATAGGTTATTTCATGCAGACGTTTACCTACAACAATAAAATGCACATAAAAGCGGATGTCAAGACTTCTTCAAATGTTCTGAGCATTAGTGGTGCTGCTGCTGAGCTAAGTTTAATTGCCGTTACACTCAGCTACACACTGCAGCCTTAAAGTATGAACTATCCATCCACAGTAGCTCTTTGGCAGAGGGCCAGATTGTTACGATCCTTTGCTAATTATATTAATATCACTATTACTTTAGCGTGCCGTTCTGCATCGTCTAGTTCCAGCTAAGTTGGTCCCTAAGGTATTTCGTTATGTCAGTGATAAAAAATATGACATACGTTCTACGTGACGCTCAAAATTAAACGCGCGAGTTAGAGAGAGTTAGAAAAAGGGAGGTCGTGCAATAACTTAATGGCCATGTGTACATAAGAAGTTTGACTACTCCTGGATCAGTGAGATTCATTGATCGTCGCTCGGTTGTCCAATATATCGGACTCTGGTGAACACATTTATTTGGAGGCGACGTTTTTTAATGATGAGGTAGCTTCTAGGTAGCTTCAGTGATCACTATAGTGATGCAAAATAGTAAGCGCATCAATGTAATGTATGTAATGAATGTTGTGTAATGCTTTAGGAGTTACCTCGACACAATCTCGGTGATTGATACCCCGCTGATACTCACATAGTTGCGATATTGAGTCTTTCTATGATTTGTACTAATATGTTCAGTCATCATTGTACGCACTTACCGAAATCATACGAGAGCTTAACACGCACTTCAGTTAAGTTGAGCTGGTAGCTAGGGTCGAATTTAGCGAAAGTTCACACGAACCAACTAGCGGTATATAGTGATGCCTTGCTGAACAAAACAGGATGACGTTTTCACATCAGCACACTCGTGGCAGGCACTCGCAGGCACCATGAAGGTAGCGCCAACGCTATTTAGTATTATTACTTATTCCCTTACAGCTTGTGACCTGCTGCATATGCGGAGTAATTACTTTCTTCTATGCAATCAAAATCTGTCTCTAAGTCAACCGTCGATTGTGAATGTCGTCTTAAATCTCTCAGCAACGTGTAGCGTACGAAGCATTCGGACACCTGATATAAGCGAGGCATACAGGTGCATAACAGCAGACCCCCATTTATGGGGAAAGTTATTCTCTATCACCACGGCAGCTTTGTTACACGATTGGCTGCTGCTGCTGCTGTCTCACTGGCAAGAGGTGGAACACCCCGTAAAGCTGAGAGTGCGGCCATGCTGATCGTCGGCGTCTTGGCATGATAGCTGACTGTAATACGATATGGGGAGTAATTATAGCTATATAGAAGTACTTCTCGTAAAGGTTAATTATCACTACAGAATGTCCATTAAATAAACCATGTGGTAACTATTCAGCGGCAACTGTTCGAGCGTCTGCTGGGGAGGCAGCAGTCTACGTCTTGTTTGCTGCTGCCAGTATGTGCCTGCCTATGAACCATCTACTGTATGTGTAGATTGCGTTTCTGCTCACCATACGCCGACTTAGATTCGTGCCTATTAAAGGTAGATAATTAGGTGTTTTCCCTCGGAACGGATACTTGACAACGCTGAGTTGTCGGCGTGCTCATATCAGGTTGGCAGCACAAAATAAACCAGCCACAGATAACGATTCAGATTGCTCATAAACTCGGTTGACGGAGGTTTTGTTTAGGACTATATGTCCTCTTCTGTAGTAATAGGGTGGAGTTTGCCGTTTCTTTGCTGTCGAAGGTGATGTCAGGTTATCTTTTTTTTTCTGGTATCTATGAAGCGTAGTTCAGGTCCGAGTCGAGTAGATCATCCATATCATTGTTGAGTGACGTACATCTTCGAGCAGAATCGATCGTTGCTTGACGCTCCGTCATTTTTTTTGGGATCACATTAGGGACTATAGGGCTCCGTTTGATTGCTTGGGGTGCACTTCAGCGTTCTTCGTAACCGGAACGTTATATACTCACAGCAATAAAATGACTGGTTGTGGTGATGTTCGATCGTTGGCAATAACTCTTCCTTTTACTTCAATTATTTCAAATGTTTAGAATGCTTGAAAGGTTTGCAAAATTATGCAAGAGCGGCGAACACACGGTACTCTGCGGAACTCAGGACGGCTGCTGTCTCATGCCAACTGTCGGCAGGGAGATAACTGTAGCACTCGGTGGTGATTGTGAGGTGTTTCTGAAGTTCAAGCGACAGTTCTCTTGGGCGAACTCAAACTCAATTATATGAGCAATTTACGCGTTATCAGACATAATATGGGCTGTCACTTCTACGGCTGCTGAGACATCACATCTTCTTATTGTGTCAATCTGTCTGGTTCGGCGGTGGCTTCGTATCGAGAAACTCAATGATGGGCTTTTTGTTGTAGTAGTAATTGGATTGGTATTAGTGGAATAGTAATTGTGTTTTAGCAGCAGCAGTAGTAGCAGCAGCAGTATTTGTAGTGGTAGTGATATGAACGATAGCGCAGGGCGCAGGCAGTTGCGGCGATGGATCAGGATCGATGGTCGGGATCAATCGGGCAGTATCTCTATTACTCTGCCATTAGTAGCTTCGGCTGCTTAGAAGGAGCAGTGAACAACAAAGAAACACGTTGACGCAATGAGGGGGCGGCACAGCGAAGATCTTTGTTCAATCATCTGTCGTTGTTCGATTTCTCTTCATTTCTGTATACTATCTTGCTTTGCTTGCTTGTCTTTGCCGTCATCTCGTAGTGCACGCTATATAAGGCCAACTCCGCGGCAGCCACCGCTGCCTTCTGCGGGTGGCGGCTATTGGGTGAGTCGCACGCAAGGCACTCGCGGTTCCACTGACAAACGCTACTGCTCGCGTCGACCACGCACCCCCCGGAGCGCCGAGAGTCACGCCTGTACCACGTGCGGACATGGGAAAGGCGCCGTGGAGAGGGATCTCGTCGTGTGAGCCCTCGTCTCACACATGGCTGGAGGTTGGCTTGCTTGCCCAATGGTGGAAAGGGCAGATGGAGCTTGCTGATGACCCCTCTGAGCAAAAGGAGGAATGAAGGACGCCAACAAGGACAGCATTCATTCAACAGCAGAAGCAGCAGTGGCAACAACAACAACAACAACACCAACAGAACCTTGTCATGTTAACAGTTTTGCGGAAACACATCCGCAAATTGTGAGGTCTGTGCGCACCAGGTTTGCAATGTTTTCGACTTTACTTCGGCGAAATTAGCAGACACGTAATATATTATTAATTATTGCCGATTTTAATCGGCTAAATCAGGTGGTGGCGCTGATTGAATCCGAATTGACTGAAACCACAGTGAACAATTGCTGCATTGAAGCTAGCCTCCACCAAGTAGAAGTAAATAAAATAACTAATATCTATAAAAATGCCACTAAAATGATGACATGAAATGAAATACTTACGATATGGTCATCGCGCTGACACTAATGATAACTATATATAGATGTAAATAATACCGTTTTTAACAATGAAAATAATACCAGCTTCGTATTATACCGTTCGAGGTGACTCTCAGGCAATGTTTAACAGGTTTAGTGGCTTTGAGAATCCGACACTAACACTGTGTTGGGCCGCTCAACGCGACTGAGCATTTCCCCCGAAAAAAAAAGCTTCGTATTTTACACCGGCCACCGAGAAAGTCTGATATAGTTTCTGGATGACTATGCAGTGTTGACGACAGGTAGATGATCTGTGTCATATCAACAACACTTCATTTCGACTTGTGACTGTGTGAATCTTTATTACCCAGAATAATTCTACGAATTATTAAGAATTTTATTACTAACAATTGATTTTGAGGCGCTCTAGGACAGTAGCAACAACAGTAAATATTACCTCAAAGCAATATTTTCCAGATTATTTTTGAATCAAAATTGAGAACGGCAAGGTATGGACAGAGGATTTTAGAATAATCAATTAGCACCTGAGATAAATTTAATCGAAGCAAATATATAATGCAAGTGAATAGTGGAGCCATAAGCAACAATGGCGCTCTTTTCTACTTAATGTGGACCTAACATTTCTTTAAAGAGATATTATCATTTTGTGAGAGTGCACTTATTATTGTTATTATAGCATTATCTCCACCTGATAGGATTGGATGCTTCGGTAGCTGCCTGGACCGCGTATGAGGCTTCTGAGCTATCTCTATCGATGTCTATATCAGAGGTGTCCGAGCCATGTTGTGCTTCCTACATCCACCGTATCTATATTGGCCACCGAATGAACATGGGCAGCAACTATAACACCAGCAGCAGCTGGCCGAGTCCTTCACTCACTGCCTACCTGCTTCGCTTACAACCGCCACCAACACTATCACCACTATCAGCATCTTTCCTTCTGTTGCGGTCTGCGGCCTGTGAGGAGCACCGAGGGCGCCTAAGTGAGGCGTAGTGTGTGGTGGCATCCAGCTCCGGTGAAGATTAGGCAACAAGCAGCCGAGTTTGGCTGCTTGTTGCCTCAGGGCCCTAAGCGAGATGGGCTTATTGCCGTATAACCTATGTGATTACTGTGGTTAGATAGTTTCGCACTGCTGCAAAGAGATGGAGGTGGTAGATATCGAGTTTGATACGATAGGCCGTCCCCCAACTATCGGTTTCTTCTAGTCATACACTTATATGTATATCGTATTGTCGATCTGTATCGATCAATAAAATAGAACAATAATAATACTACATAAATCAGATAATCAGTACCAGTAATACGATGCTCAACGTTTCGGGCTTGTGATCATTTCGTGATCCTGTACATAGATAGTCGAATGTATATAATTACGTGAGGAACTGTCAAAGTATTACAAAATAAATTCATCATTATTATTAAAAATCAACGACGCATGCTAATATGGACAGTAAGCTGTGCAGGTGTTATTGGTTTGTCATCGGCGTCAACCCAACTGCACTGGATCGGCCCATTTTTATGCAGATTCAAATCACTCTGGTGGTATCCGTGCGTGTGAAGAAAATTCATCCCCTCCTCTATCAAAGATAAAAGGTATTATTGGTGTAATACGATAATTTGTTTAATGAGAAAATTCATTGTTATCTATTGTTTAGGACACAACTCTTTCTTTCGGAACATAGCACCTTGCCCTGACCCTGTTTACCGCATCATGTGTTTCTTCACGTATCTCAGAACAGGGTTGGCACAAGTAAATCTGTTAACAGTTTAACTAAACTGTTATTGTCCTCACACAATTTTGATACTGCGTCAATAGAGGATTGCAAGAGCAGTTGCCCAGAATGTTCTATCACAGTTTCCATACAACTTGAAGTCACCTGCGTACGATCTCATAATGCAAGGTACGACAAAACTACGTGCGAAAACGGACACCAACATTCATCCGTGAAGCCGCAAGGGAAAGATTCTTTCGCTCAAACTTTTATGTGGCGCTTGCTCTAAATAATAGGTTCGCATTAAATAGAATAGGCAATATTAAAATATACTTTATTGCGGGAGAGTTATATGTCTAATGCCTTAAGCGGCCCCGGTTTCCCCACTGCCAATCTCCTCGAAGGGGTCTACCACAGCCTAGTTGCCTTCCTTCTGCAGTGTCTTTCCCTAGCTCTGCAAAGGGATAATGCGATCCCCCTCTACCGGGAGTGACCGTGACGGCCTTGGCCTGACACCCTGTCCCTAATTGCTTCTATAATTATTGTAACATTAAGATGCACAATAATATGAAATACGATTTTAAACACCATAGATACGCGTAAAACTATTAAAATAATAATCGACATCGAATTTAAAATAAATAAAAAAATCAATCATAGATAAAGAATCTAAATTATATTGTCGTTAGTATTATGAGACACCTTGAACGAGTGCCGTGGAGCGAAGGTTCGAGTTGACGTTTGTTCGAGTCTCATTGGAATATTCTGTGTGTGTAACGCGCGGCTCTAACACCATGTCAACAGACAAAATCGATTTAATCGACGGAGGCAATGGTGTATATCGAATTGTCTCGTCTCGTTCATGAATTGGAAATCGTTGACGACCTTGTTGGGTCTCTCTCTGATATTTCAACGTGAGCTACATTTGTGGATGCCATACATTGGATATAACAGAAATAATATATGTGATTACTGAGTTACGCATCCTTTCCTGTTTTAATATCTAGTACATAATTGATTTTTCATTAAATATATCTAATAAAGGTATCAGGGCTGAGTCGAACGACAGACACGTATATGGCTACACAAATTAACTACACTCGAATGATCATCTCTCCCATTATTCGGAATCCTGATAGTCATGATGTCCTGATAATTCTGGGTCAACCCACCTTGTGAAAGTCACCCATTGGATCATCTAAGTCCTGTGTTGGAGTTGTGTTTGAGATTTCATCACCGGAATAAAAACTGTTTTTCGAGCTGACCCTCAGCTGTTCCCCTATCTGACAGGCCTCAGCTCTTAACTGGAGTTAGAATCTTTGGAGTTCTTTATCATCTTTCTTTATCTGAAGATTCTCGTCAGGTACGAGTAAGGCAGAGAATAAGCAAAGGTGGCCCCGACAGATCATCACCGGAATAGTACAAATATAAGTCAAACAATAATAATCAGAACTTAAATGAATTATCGAAATAAGCAAGGAATATATGTAGAATGTTTTGTTTCTCCTTCTAAATGAAATATATAACCTAAATGTGTAAAAGTCCTGTGTTGATTATTCGTTGCTGGCTTGACGTTCGTTTTCGCTTCTGCCCTTGTGTATCATTTACGACGACAGTACCCCGGGTCCAAATAATTTACACTATAGTACATATGAGTTGGACGGTGCACTTTACTGATACCGCCCGCTTCCCAGAGTCTAAAATGAAAAAAAAATGTGGCAATGTTCAAAAATGTGTGGAAATGTGGCAGAAAACAAAAATTTCAAACGAGCTTGTGTTTTGAAAGTGTCATCGTACCATTTGTTTTTCCATTCCTTTGATAAAAGTTGTAGTGTACCATCTACTGCTAGGACCTGTGGCTTCGAGCAAAACACTCACTAAGTGCTTTCAAAAATTACGATTATACATTTGTCGTATCACCAAGCAAATAATGTTAACTATATAACACCGCCCGCAGGGGCAGGGGAACGCTGATGCCCCTGATGAATGGTCAGGCTGACCTGACAGCCTAAGCACTTGATTAACTGGCAAAAAGTAGACACGACATAAGGAAACTAATGTTTGCTGTTGCTGAGAGAACACAAACGGGCCGAAGGGCTGCTGGCTACTACTGGATATCAGTTTCGCGTGTTCCCGGGACACGGTATCTTTCTGTCAAGGCAAGATAGGAAGAGTCACGATAGCTTGTTAGCGTGTTCTGCCTGTTGACAGCTAAGTCTAGCATATATAGGAGCCTTCGGCAGTGACATATGTATGTGTATAATACTTTCCCTGGTTCGTTGAGGCTATAACCGACATTCGGAATGGGTGCCAGTGACAGACGCCTTTCTATTCTACAACGTGTATACAGATTCATCTGAACAGCAATCGTAATTCGCATGTCATTATCTATCGCAGGCTTATCTAAACATTATGGATTTTTTAGATGGGTCAACCGTTAAACGCAGCCCTTTTATGCAAATTATATAGATTTACTCTCTTCCTTTTGTCTGAGTAGCAACTCAGGAAGCAGGTGAAAGATTAGCTTGGTCATCTATTAAATGCATTTTTTCCGCTTTTACAAAAATCACGGAAGGATGAACATTAAGGTAGTTGATATATGATAAGTCCTATTGACTGAATCTAGCTAATGCGACACTTATATAGATATAGGACTTTATTTTTCAAGTCGATGATCCGAGTTTCGTCTTGAATCTTTTCTAGGTTCCATCGAGTTTTTAGAACCGCACTCCCCAACTTCATATGCCATATATCAGGCCTGGAACTATAGTGTTTTCCGGATTCGCTACCGGAGACGAATCCGATCAAAGTCATCAATCAAAGATACAACAGATGCCATAATACATAGGTGATACTATATTTATATTTCGGAGCATCGCCTATTTTAAGCTGGTATGAGGCATTCCAGTCATATACGGTCTTTCGAGAACTCAGTGTTGCAAAATGCAGTTACTAGGATGAACCGCAATTTAAATTGGTATACAATTCCTAGATATATATATATATATATATATATATATATCATTCACTCATTCATTTATGCTGAGCGAACATTGGCATGGAACGAAGGCAGCTCCTACTCCTTTGCTATCTATCTATTTGTGATGATGAGGATGATGATACAATGGTGGATGCAGAATGCCCCGGGGCGATGATATGTGGTCTTCCCTGGGCTGGTGCAACTTGTGATATTTGGCGAGACCAAAACGAGCAAAATAGCGTAAGAGCTGTTCATCATATATATATATATATTATGAACAGCTCTTATGCTATTTTATATAATATATATATAAAGACACCCACGCACGTCTTTATTGTATCGGTTTTATCAACGGTGGCCTACATCATTAGTTGTCAGAGCAGATGACTTCGAAGTAAAGTAACATTTGGCCCAAGTCTATTGCCCAAGTCTATATATTGACCCAAGCACTATTTGAACTACATACTATGATTACTATAATGAATGGTCTTAGGAAAAAGACTAAGAGAGAATATTACGCCTCGTAATGGAACACAAACAGTTCATTAAAATTAAAGTATACGTAGAACATTGTTATGTTATATTAGTTAGCATACTCATATTACTTAATTCATAAAAACTTAATTAAGACTAACCATTTGACCTAAAGCTATAAATTCAATTCAACCTCGTATTTCCACACCACTGAGGCATTTCTTTAACGAGGTGATATGAAACCTAATGGGTCTTACGGTCTGAATGAAAGAACAAACAGCAGCCAACTCCAACATCATCGAAGGGTGCAGCGCACTTTTGTCTGATTTTCCACGAAGTGACATCAGTTCAACCTGAACGAGAAACAGACACCCTTCCGACAGTTACATTAATCTGGCTCATGGGCAATTGCCTATGGGGGTTAACTAACAACTGGTCGTCGAGACCAAACGCAGATGTTGTTGAGAAAAATGTTTCGAATGAAGGCAGCAAATGTTGATACGAAACAGACAAGTATATGATTAGATAGAGGTTCATATGATTGATTAGATGAGTCCTTCATATGATCATTTCGGCTTGTCTTCGAATTGGTGAAGAACTTAAAAGGCTTAAAGGCAATAAACAGGGTGTTCAAAATGTAATGGAATTTTATGAAGTTTGAAAAAACTAGGAATACCCCCCCCCATAGAGACACCATGTAAAATATTCAAAAAGAAGCGCAGCAGTTGTGGGATTTAACGCTAAATCTACTCTATCATTTGTTTTTGAACACCTTGTACATGTGCCTATACATGTGGCTATGAACGAATGACGCAAAATTTCGCAACTCTATATACGGTTACGTTACATTTTAGACGCGGTCAAAAATAAATGCAAACCCTTACAGAGTTGCATTTCATTTTTAACACCCTGCACATAGCGTCTCTCATGGGGTTGCGCCACCACTTTGAGTGTCATAGGGCTGCGTAGCTTCCCGAAAGTGGGTCCATCTCCTATAATAACGAATATCGCACCTCGTTGTCGTACAACACTTTTGTTGCTTAACACTATAAAACTACTGCGACTACGCGCAAGCGTGATCGGCACTGCATTCAACAGGGAATTCTCTGCTGTCTCACTTCTTGTGCCTCGCTTGTTTTTATGTACCGTATTGACGTTTAATGAGACGTTACTCAAGGTCGTATTTGGCCGCACGAGATCTGCCCATATACACAGTTCGTTTTATGTTGATTCTTATATGTGAGTTCCTGCTATTAAGAAGGGACTCCAAATGGCCAGTATTCAATTATTTTACAAATCTAAACAACACGAGCCAAACGTCAAACTTGGTTAAGTCTCCCATTGGATTGCATTACTTCTTCAGCACTTTACACCATATAAGCATACGGTCATATGCGAAAATATTTGAAACAAAGATGCACTATTTTTTGGGTAGATGTCGTGTTTGCGTATATTTCTCTGGCAAACAGAGTTATAGAAACGGAAGAAGAAGCTGTAAAGAGAGTACAGTCACTGGATGCCAATAATGCGCTATAAAATGAGTCATTTAGCCTCGATTGTGGTGAAGTCAGCCCGGTTCCCTCAGGGGAACTAGATCCCCCGAAACTGGAGTTTTTCCATATTGAGTTACTCAGGTAGCATGGCATAGCGCGAAACGAACTAGCATACTGTCTCTGGCAAGAGGAAACTATTGTGAACTAGTATATTATGGAGAATGTGGCTATTATATCAACTAATGGCTAAATTGCTTGAGCAAATATCATTATTGCGCCGGTACTGCATTAATAACTACACGCTCTTATTCCTATTCATTAAAAGTATATACCAATTTATTTATACCCATTTATTCACTCAGTCATGGTCCATAGGGCATTGAAACGAACTGAAACTTTTCAGGTAACTTCAGCTGCCTACGTAGATATTTAGACAAACGATGTTGTTGGCCATGTCCATGTATTTACAATGCTAAGTGAGGCAAACGCCTTACCAGCTTATACTGTCTAGCCATTCGGAAGTGATCAGCTAACATCCAGGGATTGCTAATTCTTCCAGGCGGAGTTCCGCAGAGAGAGAATGAGTTAAAGTAGAGTATTAGTTCATGTACGTTAGTGTGCTGCCACCCATGCGGATGGTCTGTTGTGCAGGACTGCTTATGAGATAGCAGTGGCGAAAAGTCGCAAGAACAGCAATTGCAGGCGAAGCCACAACAACAGCAACAGCAGCAGCAACATGAACCTCAGCAACTCAAATGACTCTTCATCGTATTCCCATTTGCTGCTGTTGCTGCAAGTCCCCCGGGGGTTGTCTCGTTATGCGGGTACCTCCCTGCAGAATACTAGTTAGAGACAACCCAGATCGGAAACAGCCAGCCAGTTCTATCGTTTTCGATCACTGCGTTGTACCTATCCGGTCGAGGTAAACGGGTAGCTGTGATTGTGAGCTAAAGGGGACCTGTGCTATCGACTATTGCATTGTGTTGCTGAGAGGCGGCACACAACGGAGCATATACTTTATTACTCATTTTATTTTTGAACGCATGTCGTGTTCCGTATTTCTCCTTCGTGGAATTTCATTCGGTCACTCTGTTTAAGCCACCCCTAATGACAGCTACATTTAAACTGTTCGTCCGCTTCGCAGTGTATTGCAACAATTATATATAGTAAATATACAACGAGTCCGATATTACCAGCTTGGGGTAGCGTAAAATACGTGTTGCGAAGATTTGCTTTCCAGGGAAATTCAGATCTCGTTTGTTTACAAAGCGTAGAGCTATGTATAGTACGAGCTAATATGAACAGGTGATAGGAGATGAGCCTATGTACAACAATATTTAAAAGGAAACTATTTCCTATTATTTAACACAAGACGTTCCAAATGTAGACGTCGCATCACGGGTCTACGATAACACATCATCCCGACAAATAAAAGTTTTATTGTATTCCTTTCATCTTCATCTGCTCCTCGTTTACTATGACGGCTGTGTCAACGCAGAAATAAACACCTAGAAGTAACATTAACAACATACTTTGTTATTCGACCTACACATTCACAAGAGCCCAATGTAACGATCCATTACGAACGTCAGTAGCAGCATCATCGCCTTACGACTAATATAGCCGAAACAAACGTAAGATAGTCGCGATCGGCATCAACTACATTTCAGAACGCGTGTTGAGATTGTCATTGGCGGTATCTTCCCACCGCCTCCGTAACAATTGCTTTCTACTGATCAGAAGAGGAGCCAAAACAAGGAACGATAGCAGAGGGTACTAAGGAGGAGTCACCCAAAGCTCCTGACGGCTAAATGCCGAAGGTAAATGCATCGACACGTCGTGGGGGCCGCTCCGTCGCGTAACGAAACACTACGCCTGTATTGTGGCCTCGTACAGTGCCACCGTTGTTAGGGTTCCCTCCGCAGGTAGATGTTATGTTGTGGTCTCCATAGAACACTTTTCCTTACAGCGCCCTTCCACCTTTACCTTGCGCTCCACCAACGAACCGTTCTAGCCAACTGCCACAAAGCGTGGAGCCACTCAAAAAACGGGTGTTGGGCTCTATGGTGACGGCAGACATTGCGTGTGTACCGCCTGTGCGGCTACGTTGACGACAGCGAGGAAGGAGCTGTGTGCGTAGGGCAGGGCAAGCAATGCAGTGCGTCACTGACCAACACGATGATTGTCACTATGTCGGCGCTGCTGGTGATGGAGGCAGTGATGGCAGTTAGAACAACCTTTATAGTTTATACCAGCCAGATCGAAAGGCAGGAGGCTCTTGTGAGCGTTGTAGTCGGACGACACACGGAACTGGTGGCCACAGGTCGTTGTCGTGTAACTTTCCAACTCTCACAGTTATAGGTGTTATGATGAAGGTGGAAGCTAGACGAGACGCTTATGTGTTCGGTCTAATTGTTCTCTCTTGGTGTTGTTGTTGCTTGTTTACTGCTGTTATTGTTATTGACCAAGGCAATGATTGGTCCCCATTGTCACCATCTATTGGCCTCATATATGTTGAACACTGACCTTCACTCTTCGGTGATACTTTCTGCGATGACAACAATTCCCGCAGTAGCTATGATATGTTCTAAAAATTATTCGATATTACTCCATATTGTCAAATAACGTCTTGTCCCAATTACAATTTTTGTTCACCCTGTATACATATATATATATACACCTTGATGTTAAATTATTTCTAGGGAGTGCCTGTTCTACAGCGTTTCCCTCTATTGTCGACACGGCATTGTCGAGCGCTTTCGTTCCGTGCTGTCTTGTCACTGTCATCCATCGACTTGTCGTCTATTGCTTTCGCAGCTTGGTCTACCCCGGCATCAGCAGGCACACAGCCACACTCCACTTTTGCCCTCTCAATCAACCTTAGCCGCTGAGCCATCTACTCTCGCCCATACACCTCCCGTTGGTGAAGGCCACTATTGTTATTGCAAGAAGGCAATGGGGCTTTTCTTCAATATCTAGCCAGCCACTTCTCCTTATATCATCGCTCAATAAGGTTTGTCCGAACAGTCTTGGCAATGTCAACAACAACACAATAATAACAATAATAATGAAAATTATCCATTTGAAACCATGTAGACAAAAACAAGTAACCTTGACATTATGTTCCCGTAGAGTGCCACTCAGCGCTCCGCCTGTGGCGAAAACGGTTAGATTGGACCCTTTCGGAGGAAGCGCACAACTTGCCGGTCTCTTCTTGCAGAGCACTAAGCGACGACTGCCAGTCGTAATGGTGTGCACCCATTAACAACGCGACGAATTGCTAGACATAAGCTGCAACATTTGGATCAACTGCTAGGATCAAGTCTCAGGAGTTCCACCAGCTGAATCTGAATATATATATATATATATATAGACGACGTTGGAACAATAATGACTCCAGGATTGTGCGCGTGTTACAAGTGTGTCGTGTCGGGCCGCTGGTGGAATCTTGTGAGTGTCCTCCTTCTTTAAAGTTAAGCTCATGATTGCTGATTAACCTCCTGCCCCTGAGAAGGAAACGCATTGTTGCGAAGTATTGGTCAGTTATTTTAAGATTGGGCTAAAAGTGAACCGCTAGTATTTTAATATACCTATGCAATTTGAACACAATAAGTTAAATACACAATTTTGTCACTTTCATAACCACAATCATTCAAAAGGTGATGGACTGTGGTCATGTAATTGTCATCTAGGTCCACACAAGCAGACCGTGAAAGAGATGCTACAAAGTATAATACAAGTTAGTGAAACATATTTTGTTGCTAACGATTCTGCTGTTGCAGGGTTAAATGTAAAAAAATCCGCCACTGGCAAAGGCTTATGCCTTAGGTAGCTTGCAAATACGGAACAAGCTTTCGCCTTCAAATATACTGTGCTAACGACTGTAGATCTTCGTCGTTATGCTCCCATTAAAAAACGTTTCGTATATTTTTAATACACGACCTCAGCAACCATTAGTTTCCTCTGCGAAAAGGTTGCGAGGTTGTCGTTTGGTTATTGCCGAAGACCCTTATCATCAGCAAAGCCATAACAAGTTTACTGCCTGTAGCATAGTGAAAACAAATTTGAAGATACTACTCGTAGTGCGTGTAACGCTATTTATGGCCACGAAGCATAGCTACATGGGAAGCCGATATTTAGAAAGGCAAGAATATTACTCAGATCGTCTGATGGAGTTGGACCTGAGATCAAGATAACCGTGCGTTATCCACCTTCCATTGCACTATTAAAATCGCGAGAACAGTATTTGGCCAGTAACTAATATAAAATAATACCTGCTTCTTCGTAGGACGCAGCTGTTGCGAATGAAGAAACAACAATAAATAGCAGTTGTAGTATCGTTTATTCGTTCCCGAAAGAGTACAAGCCAAGCTTCATTGCGGATTACGAATTCATATACATACACATAGTTAGGTAATGTAAAGATTGTCCGAAATGTTTAAACAGGTCACGTTTTTACTCATGCTGACGCTTCTCAGACAGTTGTGGATATCGTCCGCGACAGACCGCTTGTTCGAGCCTGTGGCAGTGTGTCCAGTTTTCATGAGCTGTTTGCGACCCGTGAATCCGACACTCATACGGGGACAACTACGAGGACAGAACTGGGCGATACTCTGGTTGCACTATATTTCGGAGCTGTCACCTGCGACGTCTGTCAGTAAGTGCCGTCTCTCACCATCATCATTATCACATAGGCGTCAATGAGCTATTGTGGCGTGCTAATGCGGCCGACGTGTCACTCCCGAATCAATTTAGCATGACTTGCTAAGCATTAACTACATAACTCGGTCACATTTTTCAATAGCAATGGGCAAAATATCAAATTTCTGATTGAGACAACTAGATTCCCTTCACGGTGATGTCTCGTGATGTCGTTTCGAAATTAAGTGATTCCAGTGATATCGTTTCGAAATTAAGTGATTCCAGTGATATCGTTTACGACAAGAGCCTAATACAATAAAGTATAGTCGAACCAAGGTAACAGTTGCGGATAGCCTCTTTAACTGAAGTTGTCCTTGGAGGCTGCTTGTAATAAATATAGTCATAATTAAGATGTAGTGCCAGATCCATTAGAAATTATAAGTGGCCACCGCACAGTTTAAATCAAGAAATTAATAAGGCCTATTGAATTCTATTGCAAGAAAGTTATACGCCATACATAAAAAGTATTCGCCATATTATGAATGCATGGGGTATCTTATATTGGAAGGCTAATCCGTATTTCTGTTCCTACTTCGAAGCTATATATTGCAAAGCTGTAAAACTGTACAAGATCGTACGATTTTAGATTCTCGAAATAGGTTATGCTCAATGGGGGCCTCGATACGTTGAAAGATACATGGTATTTTGAATACATCAAGCTTAGTCTTGCACACTAAAATTGAATGAATTGTCATTTACTTCGAAACACTTTCTTCTATTAGTCTTGCTTTGGTTGCCACGAATATGCTTAAAATATATAATATTACATGAGGTGATAATTTTCTAAATGATAGACAACACACCAACAAGAGTGAACTCGCCTGTCGTGAATGTTCAATATTTCTTGAGTAGTAAGCTTCTTACCATACAAAGTCGATCGTCAAAGATTTCAATCCATATACGCGCGATTGTGAATCCAGGATGTGCGAACGAAGAACAGATCACAATATTCCTCGTGTACTTGTGGGGTGGTGGCCTGGGCGGCTAAGTTTCTGGTTATAAAAAGCCCGAGGCCCCTGGTTCGAGTCATGCTGCGTGATGATGACATATAAGAGAACCACATAAGCATTGTAATGATTGCAGTAACATTTTATAAACTGATACACCTTTACCTTTATAAATTTTCTCCCCAAGATTTAAGTTGACGTTCCCCTTTGGTTAAAAGAAACGTTCTCAAAAACATTCAAACGTTGGTGGCCCCACAGGCAATGAAAATCTGCTTGAATTTATTCTTCGAGTGGATTAGAGACTGGGACAATTCTTAACACTGTGTCTCTAGCACATTACCCTGTGTAAGCATCTGTAGAAAAGGGTGAGGTTGACAGTTGGTGGGCGTAACTAGGTTGAAGAACGCGACGGGTTGCCTGTTTGGAACATCCTTTCGGATGATGAATAACGTTGACGACGGATCCCTCCCCTCAGGACCGACTCGCCTCGGAACGCATTTTTAATGCATAGCATGGAGACGATATGGCCTTGTGGCACAGTTGGCCCTGCTAGATAGGCTCGTAGGACCATCAACCTCGGTATTGAGATAACCTGTCCATGACCTCAAGAGAACGTATTATCACAAGAGACCACTGTTTTGATCTGGCCCTCAGCACAAAAATCGTGCACGTTATGCAGCAAACATTTTTTTTTCAAATATATTAGCGGGATCGCAAACGTAGTCCCGCAGTGGGGTACATTACTAGGTCGTTCAGAGCCATTCTGTATACCGAAACAACTTTGATAACATTAGAGCAAAGGTAGCCACAAATCTGATTTTTTTGTATATATTATATATATATATATATCAGAGGTACACCCCCTTATTATTTACGCAAGTTAGCGAGCTCCCTGGGAGCTTCTGGATGGCAGTGGACTTTCCATTTGTGTTACCATACCTACTTTCGTTGTTGATAGCTTTGTCGAAGCAAATCTATATTTGCATAATGTCCCACTGACCATTACAAAATTGCCCTTTATAACAGCCAAAATCCACAAGGGTTTAACGTCTATTCTAAGATACTGAACCAGCGCGGAGCTACATGTAAGCATATGACCCAAGTATAAACAGGTCAAATTTCATCCATCTACGAGGCTTGTTTCGAAGATTATCAATGTTTCTTTGGTGTACTAAATTGCTCCGGACCCAATATAAGCTAACTGTATATAACTCCCTATCGGATCCGATTATTGCCGAGAACTAAATATTTCAGTTTGGGGGCCAAACATCATCATAGCCGTTGAACATTTTCTGTGCTATTAACTCGGAGCACAATAATGTGATTAGCTATCCATTAGCGCATTTGTTATAGACTGCACATTCATTCAGCGCGCGTTGCAGAGAAGCTTGAATCAACTTTTGAAGCAACTTCGTTTTAAGCTTCGACAAGGTCAAGTATGAGGAACAGGAGCTCAATGTTGTGTACTGGGCAGAGGGCGTTAACTCATATCGCTCTCGATTTTGGTTTCATTATCGTTATCCATTCCAATTGGGGCAACCTTTAAAAATACATATCTCTAGGAAACCATATAGCGCTTGTGACACCGCCCATCTTATTTCCTGGATGAAGTAATCTCAGATAAAGCTTTATGAAGAGCTCCTAAGAGATGTCAATAATCTTGATGTCCCCCTCTGGGTATCTTATATGAATAACCACATAACATAATAGTAATGAATACATAAAAATAAACTTTATTAATAAATACAAGGTCAGAGGTCACCCAACTTAGACAAATGTAATCAAACCATATTCGGTGCATGATGGACTTTAGCCTGAATCTCTTAAAGAAAATCAAACAATATTATTTTTACTTCACGGAAACACCGATGTTAAATAACAATGTTATTTAACATAACAGCTTTCATTATCCTTCTGTGTTTGTCCTCGGTCACCAGAGTGTTTGCCAACGAGCTTTGCAGTGCACAGCGTTTACTAGCTTCAGCAGGACGACGCCTTGAGATAGTGTATGTAAACGCCGATAGGGATGCCGATGAGATGTTCCATTTTATGAAGTCTCGTCCTCAATGGCACGCTCTGCGCTTTGATGACCCAGCCGTTGGGTAAGTTAAGTCACCAAGTCATAGTCGTAATAGGAACTGCTGCCGCACGCCAGAAGAGCGTTGATTTTTCTACTATGTATAACTATTTTCACATAGGTCCGCTGAGTCGAGCTCGTCATATGAACGTCTTCTAGGTTGAAGGAAGGTGCGCGTCCACTCTTGGGTAGAAGATATAGATCGTCCTGGAATATGGATAATCGGTGAACCTGGTTTATACCAGCGCATCCCATTTCTGACCCGTACATTTCACACCACTCTTAATATCAACGCAAGCGGACACTAGAATTGTTGATTCTATGAATATTCCAATCTAATTCGATTTAGGTAATGTTAGACATCCTCTAGTACAGGACTGACGTGAACGAATAGAGATCGACCCAATATTCGGTTACATGCAAGTGGCTCGCTCATATAACTTAATGCGGTGTTGATGTAATCTATGGTATCTGAGGTGCAGCTTCTTCGACAGTCGATACTTGACTAATTCTGTTTGCTGGTTTTTCAATTTCAGTGAACTTCGTTCCTTCTTATCCGTCCGCGATGTACCCGCTTTGGTCATAATCGACAACGTCGGCCTCGTGTCGCGTTCTGGTCGTCGGGATTTGCGAACTCTTGGCGCTCTTGCCGCCTGGCACAAATGGACGAATGCAAAGCTCGCCTCATCTATGTACGCCCGATTGCCAACCGCATCCACTGGGCAACATGTATCAATGATCACGGTTTCTGCAAATGAAACGACGCCGTAACACAGCCCAATAGGAATATTTGGAATGTGATAGAACAAGAGGAATTATACCTAGTTTATTACTTGATGCCTTGCGTAGGAATCAAATCATTCTTAGAAGTGATATATCGCCAATAGGCCGAACCACCGATAAGGACCACCCAATTATCTTGCCGTATACCAAGTAGTTAATTAGTAGTCAACCCTTTCGAATTCGGGGTCTGAAGGGTAAACAGGAGTTACGCGCTCCTTGTTGCTTTTAGAACTACTGCCAACTAGGAGCTAATAAGAATATAACCTAAGTGAATCCTGCCTGAAATAAAAGCCGCCAAAAGAACACACCCGATGATACATCGGAGTCGAAATGTGTGACTAATGAGATAGTTACGACGAGACAGTAGCATCATATAAAACTCTTACCTAAGCCCTGTTTGTTGAAGCTTCTCTAAGCGAAATCTAGCGTGAAGTCGTTAATCTCGTAAAAAATTTCAATAGCGATTAGGTTTCTGGAAAGTTCGATGTGATTACATTGAAACTACGCTATCTCTTCGTGGAGCTCCTTGGGGAGCCACCCTTGCATATACTCATCTTTTACGCGACTTTAATGAACCGGGCTAGAGCGCCGACGATATGTGTCCAGAAAGTTTTATGCAGGCAATGCATGCTTAGAAAATCCAGAGCAGGCAGCAACAAGAAGGATTCTTCCTCTAAATGGGCTTTCATTTCGAAACGGACACCCACCTAGTCTAATTAATTTAATGAAACTAATTTATATAGCCGAATTAGAAACGTACTAGATTACGCACAGTGAAATGATTTATCTAGGCGCCCGTGCCTCGACAATAACTCTCCTTAAGTGTTGTCGAAATTGATTTATAAGTGTATCTTCAATAAATAAAACGAACAGATTTCATCGAAGTGAACTTAGTCTTCACTGAGAGAGTCCTTGTATTAAATAAGAATCCTGAGGGAGTACCCACTTTATTGATTATTTACACTGGTGTCTAAAAAATTACCTAAAATTCCTCATTTTCAAGAGTCCCTATTGGCCTAAATATGAGTCAAGACCTTAGTACAACCTGCGAATGATTTGGATCTATAAAAAATACATTTTCCGGGCTGACCCACAGGCAACATTTAACGTCCACGGTACTGCCACTTTCGGCATTGCTTCATAAGACGGACCCAACGGTGAAGAACGATGATTTGAAATGATTTGGACCTAAAGTTCCCTAACGAAAATATCTAACTCGAATATTTTAGTTTGTCTCCCACAGGGCTGTGTAACATTGTGCAATCCTGTGCTTTCTTAGATGGGTCCACAAATAGTCAGTTTATTCCGCTAGGTATTTGTGTTTTATGGATGTTCGCCATTTGTTTTCGTAAACGGCACTGTAGGAGAGGGGCTTCATAGAAATGATATGTAATAGTACTCATAGCGTAAGCGAGAAAGAATGTAAATTTAATCCAGATAAGTCGAGTCGAGATTTATAATTGAATTTGGATTGTAGACTACAATTGGCTGAGCTTTTGGCATTGCGCGTTCACGGGGTAAGACGAATGAACAATCAGTCATTGCAGTCAAAGCCACAAGATAGATCCACTGTCGTCAACTAGCTAAACAGGACGCTTTAAGGCAACAATGAGGCTGGATTTGTTTCCACTGCTTGGTGAGCCTTAATATTTCGTTTTCACAAACTATTAATTAGTTACATTGGCTGAGATTTGAAGTGGTCCTGCGGCACGATCTTCAAACCTCAAAGGCAATCGCTTGCCTTTGAGCCGCCTAGGAGTCCATGACTGATGACGCCAAACCTCTTATAAGGGTTTACAATAGATTAGAGAACCGGCTGAGACACTACCCTAATAAGCGTCTCAGCTATGGGAACCGGGAATTTGGTACGAGAGCCCTTACCTACTCTATCTTGTTTTGTTCGTCTTGTGAGGAGAAGAACCCGCGAGCAAATATCTTGCATCGTGCGAGTTCACTCTGTGCCCCTATGGTTGTACCGTAAACTGTATGGACATCTCGGTAACTCATGTAGTTACTAAGTTGATAGCGTTAGCTCAACTTACGGCGTGAATACATCGCCAGATTGTAGGTAGTGATTATTAATCTTCTTTCCCAACAGTGACGCCGATACTCATATTCCTTTGCGGGCAATGGAGTGAGGCTCTACCCATTCAAGACTTCTTCCAGCGCGCCCCCATTACGAGATATGTAACTCGTCCCAGCGAGCCACCAGACCTCATCCATGCGGGAGATGACGGCTTGAGATCGGCGAATCTATCGGATACCAGTTCAGTTACCAAGAAACCGAAGAACCCAATTGTAAGTAGCAAGGCTGAATCCTCGGGTATAACGGTATCATGCGTAATTATAAGGCTGTTACAGGTGAACGCAAACTATGACACCACTGGAAGCTATAGTGAATGATTTTGAAAAATGTCGAATACAACTTATCACAGCTAGAAAAATATAATTACTATCAAATTATTATATGTGTCTGACGTATTTATCGTTGGAATATAAATTGGTTGTATTGGCCTGTTGTGTAATATATGTATGTATATATATATATATATATATACACAGGCTTTACTGGAGTGTATACACAATAAATATCTCCATACAAGTCAATTCCAATTAGAAAAAACTAATTGAGATACAGGGTATATTGTCAATTTATGTGCTCAAATTTTCAGCAGCCGACACACCATAATGATAGCAACGATAATGGTGACGATGGTGTTAATGATGAATCGTCTTCGACGTTCCCCGTCCCGAGCCGTTTACCAGAATGGCTCCTGAAACTCGTGTCTTTCATCAAGAACTTACTTGCCCAATATACGCCATTTTTTTTTAACTAAAGCACGTAATTATCAATGATGTTCACAATAACGTTCATTCTATTTAAGGACGTTATCATCAGGAACTCTGTACAAGGGTGAAATTCATTTCTGCAGAAAGGTAGAACGCCAGCAATAGCAACCTGCTGGAACATGTCGAGCGAAAAGGGCCCCGGGACCATTTGTCCAATTCAAATGACCAATGTCTCGTACCTTTACGTGCCAATTCTTTCATGCGAGAGGAGCCGAATATGTGACAACACAGGCCAAGCGTCCGACTATAGGTCTGCCGGTTGCAATAATAAATTAACGTTGTTTTCAAGCTAATATGTCGTATCGATATTTCTAAGCAGAAAAATATCAAGATGTGTGTATGTGACCTGGTGGCTTCGATAAGGAGAATTCTCTATTCTGGCATATAATATTTACACATACAATTCAATGCAGATTAATAGGAACACTACATTCAGGATATCTGGGAGCACTCAAGACTTATCACTTTAAATTTCGATCGAACGATCCTCGAACATAGTTTTATAAACTTAATTCAGTGCCGATTTTAAATGGCTATACGTATGTATCCATTATGAAACGCCGATCAAATGTAGTGCAGTGGTAAATAAACTTGATTCACGTTTGGTACGGTAATAAAATGAAAATCGGGTTATGTTAACAGTTTCTGAATCATTCATTGAGAGTGATTATTGATATAAATTATGATATTGTTAGAAATCATAGAAAATTATTTTCATTGAGTTTTGGTGAAACTGGTTTTTAAAATTATAGCTAGCCCATTGTACACCCCTTCTAGATCCGTACAAGGAACTTGTACGTCTTCATGTGCAACAGAGACGAACCAAAAAAAAGTGCAGTAAGCAACATGAGACAACAATTGTCGCTATTGTTTAGTCGTTTGTTTTGTTCATTGGTTAAACAAATTAAAGCATTGGGCAGTGTCGTACCGATGGAGATACTCCCTTTAAAGATCGAAGTAGCAGTCTTTGATTATCCTACGAACAAAGCAGCTTCTCTTATTAAGTTCGTGATGATTTTCTTTTGCGGGATATACGGAGTTTCGATGCGTACGTTGTCAATCTGCTGATCTGTATTGTATTACTAGTGTACTCGGTCATCTCGGATTGCTTTAGAATCATCGGTAACAAGATGAAACGGCAAGGTCAGTTAATATAACATATATACGTAGCATTCGGACACTGCCATGAATCGTCTTGCTCCATTTTTTTTATTTTTTCTCTCAAATTATGTCATCATTAACTAGGAAGAGTAGCGGCGTTACGATGCAAATTTCCTGGAATCCAAGTGCGAAATCTTGACCTTAACGGCAAACATAATAAATGCCCCGCCATTTCCCCCTAAAAATATACTGAGCTCTTTTCGTTCCCTGCCTCAACATCCTCAATCTGGGGTGTTAAGATGGTGAACAGAAGAATGAAAACTTAAATGAAAAACAAAAACTTAAAATAAAAAAAAAAATAAAAAATTGAAATCTTTACCATCAAGTGAGGTGAGAATATCGTCAAGGCGTATCAAAATACAGCTATGCATATTACGTGATTTTTAAAAATCAGTGAAAGGACTATATTTTTCATAACAGTATCGCAATATTCAACATACTGCCCTATGCTATACATTGCAGCAATGCACTAGTTGAACACAGGAAGCGGATTCGTACTACATATTATTGATGCAATGACGTCTGCACAGGAAATAAATCTTGTTGCTGTTGTGATCTGTTACGGCACTAAACTACAGCCTAAGATATATTTCGAACTATGTGATGATCTTTCCAAGTTAAATCAAATGTGTGCTAGATATTTAAAGGTATCTGTATTGGATAGTAAATTCATTCTGAATACGAGTCTGATTAATTTCAACATCTTGGGGCATTATGGAGCTAGTGATGTAATTGTAGAAAAAAAAGAGAGAGATATCTATATCCCGATCACCGTCGTCATCAGCCGCGTTGACCGAAGCCCGCACGACTAAATCAATATCCTTAATGAGTCGAACAGATTCCGACCAATCTCAAGTCTCCTGATTCGCTGATAGATAATAAGAAATGTACATAAACATGATGAGTAGTATGGAAGTTAAGTACTGGCATATATATATATATATATATGTATACATGGCTAGACTCATATTTCTGTTCGCCTATCGCAATGGTAAGCTGATTTACATCGGAAAACAATTCCACTGCACTTTTGTCCGCAGTCGCTAATGCTAATATTGCGTGCAGCTTACAGATAGTCTGATGCGTTGCCATGTACTCGGCTATACTTAGCAACCCTTTATTGACCAGGTAGGTAATTATTACCAGGAGCTCAAGCTGTGTTGGGCCTCGTCCTGTGTCACTTGTAGAGCATGCATACGGAAATCATACAGGAAAAGCCACGAGTCGTTTGTTTTTAACGAAAACAGATAAGAATTAAAGTTAGCCATGAAAATCTATCCGAGCTCTTTTGAAAAAAAGTTCGCCAATGACGAAAGTCGTCGGGGCTCACAGCAACATCGTCGACCTCGTTATGCTATGAACGATAAAGGTGAGACCTGATCTACACAAAGCACACAAAGATTTAAAGCTATATATATTTATCACACTAATCAAAGACGTTTATCTACCTAATCACATGTAGTTGTCATGCCACCCTCTTTGTCAAATACATTAATATAAACTACTAAAATCTAATCATCGATATCTGACAATTGACTATCGAACCTTACGGCTTCTGTCCAATTTGATGTTGAAATTCGTTTTTATCATAGATGTTCTTTGACTATATAGTGTAACCTCTGTAAGCCATACAATTGCTATGAACTAAAAATAACAGTGCATGCCTATTTGGAAAAAGGCATAGAATACAATTCATGTATTTAGATAATATATATATTTTGCACGAATTACTCTCCGTATGTGATACACAAGTTCCATGTAGTCGGCCATTGTCACGCTACGCGCAAATTAGGGGTGTTGCTATACCCGAGCATCCAATGTCCCCGGGACAGCTTAAACAAAGGAGCACATATATACGGGACGCCATATAAAACATGAACCCCGAAGTAGAATACAATGGTATTGCTGCGATGAATGCTAATGTGGCAATTTCCCTGATATAACGGTCTTCGCCGACAGGTATACGCCTAATTTCGTTCTTTTAGGAGAATTCCTAAGTAGAAAGTTATCGCTTCCATACATTCTTCAAGGGCCAGCCGCAGCGGTTAAGTTACCAAGTGTTTTTGTTTTATTAGGGTACATACTGAGACATCGGTAGAGGACACACGTACACACGTTCATCTGTACATCGTGGTTGACTTGTAAACACGACAAGTGGCTGCCTAATGAATTAAACTTTCGCAACGTTGTTTCTTGAAATGATACGAGGATAAGACTTCTTGGCATCTCCTGTCAATCAGGTTACATCAGTGAAGTGATGTTTGAGCTACTTCTCAAAAAATTCAACCTGTGAGATATCATCACACATTTTCATCGTCGGTGTTGTGCCTATCGTTGTATTTCTGCAACACACGGCGTCGACTCTGTTCGACTTCTGCGATTTCTGTTTGTTGTTAGTTTTCGGCCGAGAAAATACCACGGAGCATCTAAACCCTTTACTCGCACCTACACCAGCTGCTATATTCATGTAAATGACAAGTTTCGCGTCACTGATATATATTAGGTCGCATGCGGGGCATGAAATAGTAAGTACATTGAGTGGTTTATTACTGATATGAAATAAGAATGCTCTACCGCCGCTCTTGACAGTTACACTGATTTGACAGCGCCGCCACGTCATTTCAATTGATCTCTCGATATTGCCAAATATTAACACGCTTAACCATATATATATACATATATGGTTAAGCGACGAGCTAAAGCGTACGCTTTGTTTAAGTGGTTGTGCTCCTCCAGTAGCTACGCAGCTTGTACGACCTCCGTAACCAGAGTTATAGTGCTGACCTATGAGTAATAAATTATTTACCCAATTTATGCCGCACATATTGGAAGTGAGTAACTAACCAGGTTAATAAGGAGAGCTTCTTATGGAAATTTACACTGGTTCTGTTCTGTGTACCACCGCCTCCACCGCCACAACGATGATGGAGGTTCGCCCTTATATATTTATTCCACGTATATTGATTAGTTTCAAACAGTTAAACCATAGTATCTCGATCTTATTCAGCGCAAATTGCAGGTAAGCAGCCGGCTCATACGTTACAAGGTTATTGCTTGGCAGCTCTTACAATAGAGGCTGGCATCACATAAAAAAATTATGTATATATATATATATTATCACATTATCCTGTCTTGGCGGTCACGAGTGAGGGACGAAACGGTGATATTCTGTATGGTACACCCGATGACTAAACGATTGTGGCCGCTGGTCGGTTCTGATGACGTTATTAGATTCTCCTAATTTTTTTCGCTACTCCGTTATAACCTCACTATGTTCCTAAATCTATCGGATCGGATAGATAATCCGAACATCGTAAGATATATATATATATATATATGTCCGGCATCTATACTTGATCGCTACATACTACAAATAATGCCTATCGAAGTGAATACTGTAGAGTACTAATATCAAACATTTTCAGGTCAAATGACGATTCAGAGCCTATCCTAATGACTGAATTACTAGTGGAGTTTGATTAATCTGAACGAACTCGAAATGATAATATCTGCCAGTGGTAGATGAAGTGGACACATGAAATAGAAGAAAGGAAAGAATTCACTTCAACGTGACTTTACTGCGAACCTGTGAACTGCCCCAGTCTACTCCTGGGATTTAGCTTCGAGAAGGGAGATAGAGCATTCACAAGGTTTTTGACAGAGATCGAGCTCGTACACGCGATAGAGACCTGCCGATATATGAATGTATTGGTCATCTTCAGCGGACTATATATTCAGTTATGGGTTTTTCCTAAAAAGGGCAGTAAAAGGCAGAATTAATATCGGGCTGATATTATTATGCTACGTGAGTTGTGACTGATTGTCAATGTCCCTCTTTAGGGGTGAAAACCGAGGGTGAGATCATGAGCTCACAGTTTTCTGTGGACCGCAAACATTTAACTCCACGTAAATTGAACTGGACCACATCTATCTCAGGTGAGTCGACAGAAGCAAAAAAATTACCGACGTTAAAATCAGACGCTTACTTAACTATTTTTTCTGTCCTAAATTTGTGCATCTACTTCGACTACCGTTGCCCCTCTAAGTAGATCTATTAGACGAATGTTCCTCAATGATGTCGACGGTGTATCTTCCTCTTTCTATTTCAATATACTGTTGATTCATATCTCGTTTTCTGTTTGCTATTGCGTGCAAGCGCGCAGGCGGTGGTTTATAACATAACCGCCTGCGGTAGGAACCAGAATCAGAAAGTCAGAACTTGTGGTCGATTTCATTCAGTTCGTTGATTTATTATTCATCCTTCCACCCTCACCCTTTCTGAGAGTTGAGGCTCCACCCAAGAATACAACGGCACCTGAATTCAGGAGGCAATGCAGGTGTGGGGCAACAGATTGCCACTGTGAGTACTGTGCGTCCTTGTCATCGCCAGGCTGAGTTACCTGAGCCACCGTTAAAGTGTACATTACACAGCAAATGTGTACACTCGAAGTGTAGCAAAATAGCTCTTCTACAAATCCGACAGTTCAATGGTCTACTTCTCCCTCGATCTCGTTTCCCTTCTTTTCGCCATATTTGGGAAGATTCAAAACATAGAGAAAGCTTGTGCCCACTCTTCCAGTTGACGTTTGAATCTAACCCCACATGCCACAATAGATCCATGCATTAACAGCGTGGTAAAACGAACAAGATTTCAGTTGTTGGTTGGCAAGATCATTTTGGACGCGTTCCTTTGGTTGCTCGTATGAGAGCGAGTAGCATTTTACCTCATTTACCGGTAATGCACTGATGCCAATCGTAGCAACTCCATTAGGGATTTGCCATTTGCGATCGGAACAGGCGGCCGCGAGTTATAATAATCATATACACAGCTGGGTTTTGTTGCCGAGTTGCGATCTTATTTGCAGAGGAACAATGCAAGGTAAGTTTGATATACCCATGTAACTTATTGTATACAATACAACTAACATGTTTGACGTATTAACATTATCATGGGTTAATAGGCATAAAAATATTATAAAATCACAGTACTTGGTACTATTCTGTCTTCCTATCCAGATCCCGTGGAAATGTGTCCATATAACACTGAAGACATGCAACGGATACTCCAACAGATGAACCGTATTTATGAGTAAGTTTTGTCTCCGCCTCATGATTTGTAATGAGTAATGAATACATATATATATATATATATATATATGGAGTATTAGCATATCAATGGTGAAAATAAACGATATATACTTTTACTATTACGTGTACGGTTCAAGGTATCCCGCAGAGGTCTCACTGCTGGGATATTTCAGCCCAGTGATTTTTGATGGCTCTTTTTGTAGTTAGACTACCAAATTAAAACATTCTGTTCTTCCTCGTCACTTAACCCCTTCGATATTCGTCACCCCGGAAAACGTTATTTCAATTTTGCGTGATGTTGACTTATGACCTACCTTGCTGTCGGTCTCAAACAGATATGATCCGCATTATATCTTGTTTCGGCTATCCGGGTTAACGGAACGTCCTTCGGTTATACTCAACGATAAAGTGTCCTGTGGTTTTCGTCTCTATTCGTCTGCCATCGCTCTGCTCGGAGTATACTTCGTTTTGCAGAACATTGCTTTCGTCGTGTATCCTGACATATGTCTCTCGCCAATCACATGTAAGGAGACGTCGACCACCATTCAAAGGACAATCTATCCCATTTGGATTACTATGTGCATAACGATGCGTATCGCCGTATCGGCCGTGACCCTATCACAGTCATTTCGAAAGGGGTTGCAAAAGTTGTTCCTGAATTTGGCCAGTAAGTTTATCAGACCGTCCATGATTAGTCAGATGGTGCCATCGCTTCCGTCGGGGACCATGATCACGCCTTGGCCTGTCCCCAACTGCGTCAGTCATTATTGTGTATATTAAAAAGCAGAATAACGTGCACTTAATGTACGTGATAATATGTACACAAGAATATTTTGTTATATATTTTGCAGGGAAATTACTAAGTTTGGCTGCTAATTTCAATGGATTACTATTTGAATAATTTATTATGCGTTTTAATATATCCAGTAATTAGTGACGCATTTGGGAAGAGGCGGGGAGGGGTGACAGATTGTTACCGTATTAATTGAAATATTAATTTTGCTATCCTAGACGTACGTTGCGCTGCTTTAGCCACAACGATTGTTGCTGTTGTTAAACTATATTTTCATGATTACCAATGTACGTTTTACAAGTTCCAGGTATATTAAAATAATACATATATAAAATAATATGGAAATATAATAATGTATATAAAATAATATATAAAATATAATAATGTATATAAAATAATATATAAAATATAATAATATATAAAATCTGCTTTTACGTTGTTATATTAGTCATATCTGCAGTACGCTAACAATTATCGTTGAGCTGTGCTGTTTCATTGCTATTACCCATGCTCAAGAATCACCCGTTATAATCTGAATTGTGCTTTTATGGTTTGATTTAATGGGATAGTCTCTTGTGTCGATAGTTCAAAAGGCAGTTCATATCATTTAAATCACAAAGAGCTCAGGAATAGCCAAAGTAAACCAGCAACAATATGTATATGTATTAATTGTCGTGGTGCGGCCGTCGGGCAGGTGATCACTACTTATTGGAGCAATTGATTCCACCCCGAAGACGCCTGATTATTGTGACCCTCGTTTGCAATACGACGTTCATTTTCATGATGATGTGCAACATGTTCATGTATCATTACTTCGCGAAAAGAAGTCTCATCGAAATATTATCGACGCCATCTTTCTATTGGTTCATGATCGAGTCGGCAGTATCAACCACATCATTGCTCGGCTCATATCACTTAGCAGCAATTGTGTCGACCTGCCTACTGACACGGCTCTTCGAGGCGGTCGCAGCCGATATCGAAGGGTGTACGAGTTCCATCTCGAAACGCAACGTCAATGGATTAGCGGTGAGAAACGCCCCTTTTACATAGTTTAAAAATAGCGTGTTAGTCCCTTATGCGAGTACTTTTACGCGAGGCGGACAAAAGGATACTACAACAACTGCTTAAAGGGCTTTAAATCCGAAAAAGTGGCGATTATGCTGCTTCTTTTATCAGAAAAACGAATCATTTTGTCTCGAAAATGTTAGGACAGACTGTTGCAGACCTTCGTAGAGACGTAGCATAAATAACCTTTTAAGAAATTATGACTGGTTAATCTTATGTACTTTAGTTGGCTATGGTGAGGCACAATCTGATCTGGAAAATGACAGATCTACACGACCGTGTATTCCGTTTCGTCATTGGTGCCACGTTCACAATGACAATACCAACGTTTTCACTATTTACCGCCGATGGTATCCAAATCTACCTCGGACGACGGTACGAGACAGAAGGCTTTGAAATACTCAGCTTCCGCGTCTTTTGGGTCGCCATTTGTCTGCTACTAACGGCAGTCATCACCGCACTCGCCGCCACCGTTCACGTGGCTGTACGTATCCTAAATCTATTCTGTCTTTTGTTGTATTTGAGGGTTTATCATTTTTTTTTAATCTTTCGTCAATTCAACGTGGCATTCAACGTTCAATCGCTTAACTAATATGAACAGAACGATTTAACCTCTTTACTATCCTTGCAACAAATTGCCTGAGTCTCCCCAGAATGACAGCTTATGACTACAGAACGATTCAGCATTGACTTTTTCATCAAATTTTAATCTGTTACCAGTGGGCAACAATTGTTAAATAATAATAATAATGACGAGAAACATGCTCCTGACACCGGCTTCCACATTGGCAGGCAAAGGCTCCGCTTCGACGTCTTCTTCAAGTCAGTTCCGGACAAAGTCTGACTCTAATTCACTTCACCGAACGGCTAAGTCGATATGAAATCGGGTTTACCTTCTTCAACTTATTTGTTATACAGCCAACAACGATATTATCGGTTCGTTTTTGAAACATCAGCCACCAGCTGCTAGCTATTTGGAACACAGTATTATTATTATTCTTTGGTATTCTGTAAGAGTGCCGATTAGGCTGGCTAACTTCTACCTAGTTTTTGAGCACTGTGTCCTGGGCAGATTTTCCTGTGAATTTGTTCTGTGGCAGCAGAAAACCTCTCTCATAACCATAATAGATTTCCATCGGTAAACTGGATTAATCAATATGTTCGAGTAATAGAGGATCTAGGCATCCTACTATAGACAGTTCGTCCTCAGTTCGAAGTTGATACTATTCATCGGTCTATGCTTACAGGGGCTAATGAAATAGCTAATCCAAAAATAATACTCAAAGTTTCAACTAATTGTATTTGCAGGTGTGTGGACTCATGGTGACATATTTAATCGTATTCCTTCAGACGGCTCAAACAAATGCCGTTTCAAATGGTGGATCCCGATAGTTGTTTAGGAGTTAAGTAAACTAGCTCTATTGTATATACTCTAAACTGCTAGTTTCCAAACGTGTACAAAGGCAAGCGGTTAGTGGAGCGGCTGCTGTGAAGGTTAACTTTAATACATGCGTATATAGGGGTTAGGTAACAAACGTGCTCGTCTTGAAGATTATTCTAAAAACCTCTATGATGGTAATACAATAAGGTGATATTTCATTTTTGAGGGCGTTTTGGAAAATCACGTAACTCCATGCGAAAGTTTGATATTTCCAAAGGTAACCATTTCTACAGTATTTTTTTTATATTAACACACGCTTAGAATTGAGGGACATTTGTCTTGCTTAGATACGATACGAAAGCTATTCGAAGCGACGAAAGTTTGGACGCATTTGAACTGTACATAGCAGTGTCTAGCGACGGTTCATCTTCCAGCAACAGGCCGACCTTAACGCTTTTCGAGACGGAACAATTAATATAGAAACAAAATAGAGGAACAAATCAGCGACATCATAAACTTAGCGACGTAAACATGCAGAAGTAAATAAAATGAAGTTTATTCAGGTCTTATCCAGTATACTTTACACTTTTCACATGAAAGTAGGTTATAAATTATGCTTCTATATTTTAGTTAAGTATTGCCACGTCGCAGTCTGTTGAACTATCTCTGCCCGCTTCGTGGTTCAGCAAGTACGGCTCCAAGAAGAGAAATGTCTAGCTGAAAAATTATTAAAAATAATCTGAGGACGCAGAGAAAAGTGCACAATAGGTCCCTCATTAACTCGGTCTTGGTCAACTGAAAATGCGTGTGGAGTGTTCGCGAGACAATTGAAGATATATAGGCAGCAAAAGACTCGTCTAGAGCATACTGTTGCAGTGGACGAGACATGGGTCAGCCTGTATAGGGGACCGGAAAAAAATCAAGTAAAACATTGGCTAGGACCAGGTGAACAGGCAATGGTGGTAGCAGTACCAAATAGATTCGAGCCCAAAGTAATGGTAGCACTGGCCATGGATTTTAACGGAATTTGCTACTACGAGATTTGGGGCTCAAAATAAAAAAGGGCTCGGCTCGATATTTCGAGTTCTTGAAGGGAGTCATGAATAATTGGCATGGCGATAGGAAGTACCGGGTGTGGCTGCTTGATGACAATGCTAGGGCCCATCTTAGCAACGAAATTACGTCCTGGCTTAAGGCCAACAAGGTTGAGCGATGGCATCACCCCCCTATTCTCCCAATTTAAGCCCGTATGACTATGGTTGCTTCTATCGATTTAAGAGGGCTATAGGTGCAAAAGATATGCAAACATCGATTTACTCAGAGAGGCCTTAAATAACGAAGTTATAAATGGTAACACAAATGGTGCATACCTAGCGGTTTGAAGGCTGCCAGATCTCTTGGACCCGTGTAAAAATAAAAGAGGTGCATACCTCTAGCTCATGCTAAAAAATCTTTGTTTTAACTCACTTAGTCTAGAAGATTTTGAAATTTATATGTGTCTCAATATTTTTGGGTCAAGCTAATAAATACAAGCAGATATTAGCAGTATGCACCAAATACCAAAATCCGTATGCAGGGAACGTACGGTATTTGGGTATAAACTATATTTAAATTTTCAACAATTAACGTCCACGGACGGCAACGGCTTTTACGGCAACTGTCTCTTTGAATGCAAATGTGCAACGGTGGCCATAACCTAGTCTGCCTGTTGTATACCGCTGTAATGTTCGAAATAGTATTGTAAGAGAATGAAGCTTATTTCATTATATCGACGTTGTTAGAGGAAATAAGGCAGTCTTTATTTATTCGTCTACTTCTTTATCCTGCGTGTAGCTGCAGGTTTCTATGCTTGTATTTGGACGTTTCTGCTTACATTAGCTAGTGAGGAGGAAGACAACGTGCTTATAGAATAAATCGTAAGTACTGATAGGTTTCACCCAGAGAGTTTGGTATTTCCGGGAAGCCCTGGTTCGATTAGCGATCGTTCGTCGTAGGTCACAATAGGTCGATAGCGCACCTACAATTACCTGGGGCTTCCGGAGTCCCACCTACATTGGCTATATGAGTTAGGTTAGCTTTAATAGGTCACCTATAATAGCTGATTATATTGCACAGTGTCTTACTTATGGTCCTTTCTAGACTACGCTTAGCGAACTATTGAGTCAAGCGACTCTATCGAGGAAAGAACAAATTATTACAAATATTAAAAATAATATAAAGTGTAAAGTACAGCCTATTAGTATTTAAATGTAATTATTGATACCATATACAGAAGTCTCATCAAATCCCCTCTAATTTGGATTCTAAAAATATCCATTCACTAACTAATCACTATCGCATTAGACATCGCATTATATATACCACAAAAAAAATTATATATCAGGTTGAACATCGAACTTAAATATTTATTATCTTATGAAAGTCATATTTACAAAATGGTGATGTTCCTTTCAAAATGGAAGGAAGCTTCCGAGAACGTATCACTTTAAAAATAGCTGATAGAAGAACGCGCACTGAAAAGCGAGTGGACATCCGTGGCAGATAACGCTATACGAATATGTTCGGTAAGTAATCGACGGTTACCTGCTAAAGAGGTTAATTATAAGTTAGATCAATTCAATACTTTTGGCAAGCGTGACCTACGGTGGAAATTTAAGAGGGGCAGACGAAGAAATATTTACAATAATGAGCTCCAATGATAGATCATGTATAATTAGAACCTATAATAGAACCTATAGTAGCTCTAATGGAACGTCAATAATATTTCAATAATAATTATTAGAAATAGTTCGGGCTACCCCCAGATATGTATCTCGATCTCTATCTCGCTCTCTCCTCCCTTTGAGTATTTCGCAGACAACGTCGACATATTGTAATTAGATAGAAGCACAAAAATCACAGAAAGATCGACAGAAATTATGGCAGATATTTTCCAGGTGCATGTGGTGGGTGTAAACAAAACGTATTCTACGAGTCACCTGTGTTGTTTAATAATATTCAGAGCTACCTTGAGACAACCGAGCATACCAGGGGCAGGGAGACTCATAGACTATTTGCTTATCATATAATTATTGTTAGTTCGATTGGTAGTTATCGATGCTCGGTCTACGGACGGAACATAATACAATCGTCGGTATCTTTAAGAAATAAGTTAATGGCTGATTGAATTGGGTTCTTCGACGTTCACTTGTGCTGGCCAGCGTCGTGAGGAGGACGGGCTGAAATAAACGAAAAAAAAAAGGGCCAAATTGCGGCATTGTCCGGTTAATTCATAGACACTACTTATTTTTGGTAGGGAAGAGAACGACTCCCAGTAAAGGATGGTGGGATTTTAGCAGATAGAGGCGTTTCGTCATCCACGACAACCCCCCTGCACTGGATCGGCATTTTTTGATTCAATTTATGGGGATTCGAATGTCTCTGGTTACGTGTTATCGCGTGGGTGAAGCGATGATGTGTTAATTCCGTACGAAAAGTCTTTTTTAACAAAAAAAAGTCTACGAAGGATCTGACTATGTATAACTCATCATTCATCAAACATGGTCGGCCAGAGCAGCAAGCGGCCAGGTTACCGCTGAGCATCTCAGATGCGCCATTGATACTACTACAATGGATGCCCTCCGATCTCGCGCGGACCAAGTTTATAGACTTTAATTTGTTATATTACAATAAGTTCAGGACAATTTTACACTAAATTATACCCGTAGCAAATTTCAGGCGTCACCTAAAAATGTAAATGAACTAACGATTGCATTTGCAGTAAGGGCAGCGTGTGCCAGGTTTCTGCTGAATGTAGCAGCCGTAACGGGCGGGACAAGACGGGATCGCGGGACACTCGGTGTGGTCTCCCTGAAGTCCTTTCCAATAGTCCTGGCCTTGAGGATGCTGGTTCTGGATTGTGTTAAGATGGGCAGGGAAGTTAGGCTTCGGAGGATGAACAAGAGGATGTCCATGACCCACAGGTCCTACTGCGGAACGGGTTGAGCCGAAGAGGGCATCCAGACCATTTCCAGAAGGGATTTCCTCATGAGAGTATGATGCCGGAGCACGGGCAGCATCTGATGTAGAATAGAAGAAATCGGATAGAAGTGGACACGGAGCAGATAGGTGAGGTAGTCGAACAAAATGAAACAAGAAAAACATACCCGTATGATATATATATATATATATAACTTCTGTGTTTTAAATTTATTTTTTATAAATATAAATATTGAGTGTCTGCTACATCTAAGCAAATATGAAATAAACCTTTTTAGGATAATTGTGCCGTATACAAGCACTCAGAGACAAGCCCACGCCGGAGAAAAATTTAACACAAAAGTAAACCGAGAATAACATCTGAGAGGATGGTTATATTGATGAAAATATACGATCATGCTAATAACATCGCATCATTAACACACTAACATAATATAGCCTATCCCTCACCGGGGTTCCGGCTGTCTTTGACTAATGTAACCCTTGGGCGGTAATAGCAAGCTTCACAGGTACGAATCTTGCCGGGCGAATACTGCGCAGCCCCCGCCTACTTGATTTTATTTATTACCTACAGAATAAATTAACAAACTCTGAATAAATTTGAGAAACACCCTTCCCATTTAAGGCATTCAAGTCTGTACCTCATGCGTAATTACCTGTCATTTGCGTCTCGACAAAGGCACGGAGACCATTCCCGAGGAGCATATTGTGAAGGCATAATTGGAATATACCTACACATAATGTTGTATTGTTGTCACAAGCCCATAATATGCATATAGGATTCCCGATTAAAGGGCGGTCGAGACCTTACAATATATGTAATCGAAACAGGGCACTTCGATAAATGGTACAATGTATTCTATTTATGAGTCGTGAGAACAGTCGCATGCATAAATTCATTACAGAAGATCAGGGTGCATTGCATTATCAATCGATATAATATATGATTGGACAGAACCGTTAAATATACCCCCTGTATTCGGTCACTCTGTAAACACTATCATTCTCGGCTCAGTGTCAGTGTGGCATTTTCAAGGAGAGTATTTATGCGGTTATTATGT
This sequence comes from Stratiolaelaps scimitus, assembly GCA_019614645.1. NCBI lineage: Eukaryota > Metazoa > Arthropoda > Arachnida > Mesostigmata > Laelapidae > Stratiolaelaps > Stratiolaelaps scimitus. The sequence continues at coordinate 445,663 of JABWDB010000016.1, forward strand.
GAAAGCCAATTCTTGCTGCATATATTCTAACAACGTGATCTGTGATAGGAATCCGTACCCACGTTCCTCCGTTGTTGAAAGTTCTGCATAGACCGTTTTCAGGATGTGGAAATGTCGAACGTCGATAAGAGGTAACCAATTCTATTCCAACCCGTGTGTTAAGTAAGACTCGTAAAAACAACGTACGAGATTATCTTAGCTCGTAGTCATTGTATGGAAATAAACACACCACTTGGTTAAGGTCTGCACCACGCCATTGGGCTCTATGTACTTGTTACAGATGTGTTACCCGCAGAGGTTCCAAGTTAAGCAAAGGATGTCCAGGCATCAACAATCAACAACAAACCTCTTAGGCGGCCATTATGCAATACAGAAGCAGCTTTACTAAAAGGAATTATTTACATGATTGCTCGACACGAGAATAAGGTTCTTGCAGTTCCGATTATCAGCGACCTCGTTGTAGACGCAAGGTTATACCGCTTCTAACAGACATCACTGCGAAAATCGAACATATCGCACGCAATACTAAGATCACAAAGCTTCTTATGAGCTCCGTTATTTGCAGAGAGGCGCAGCTCGGAAGTATGTGGAATATTGATAGTATCTTGAGTAAGGCGACAATACCAGACAACAATAGGCCAGGTAGGTACAATATACCGAATATACAATTTGACGTAAAACTCGGGTTTGTTCTTACTACACAATAATGGAGCAACCATGTTATAGTGCCAATTTCCCGAGGACACGATGCTTGTTTGTTATGTGTTTGCTCAGTAAAATCGTGAACTTTCGGATTGATAATAACTAATCCTAAGTCACGGAAACGGTCGAGAGAAGGTGTAAGTATAAACACGTCCCGTATATATATATATATATATATATATATATATATATATATATATATATATATATACAGTATATTATAGTAGTTATGTTTCATTGGACTACTTTTTCCTTTGTTACCTTGTATAAAAAAATGTTTTTCGAGCTGACCTTCAGCTGTTCCCCTATGTGACAGGCCTCAGCTCTTAACCTTTTTTAGGTATTACTATGAGGACCTGTTGGGGGCCACCTTTGCTTATTCTCTTCCTTACTCGTACCTAGCAAGAATTTTCAGATAAAGAAAGAGTTACCTTGTATAGGATCTAGTGATCTTCTACAGAATGGAAAATCCTATATTTTGTATCCATCATCTCTCTTCATTGCCTACAGATGATGGCATATGAAAGGTTATCCGACCTCTAATTTCGCCAAAGTTGTACAGCACAGGTTAACTTATTGCACGTAAATATGCACCGGCCATTCTGCAAAGCTCATCTAAAGATGATGTAAATGCATTCATAAAATTAATTAACAGCAGAGAAAGTGACCCCCCCGGCAACAGGCAGGAAACGCTCATACTGACCAGACGACTCTACTGTTAGCGATGCTTTACCTTCATAGACGCATACAATGAACTCATAGGGGTAGAGTCAACTCGGTGTTTGTTGCTTGGGCCTGTCCTGAATGAGCACAGGACAGAGGATAGCTCCACATTCTCCTTGGCCACACCTGGTACATTGTTGGTTTGACATCGTGCATTCATTCTGTTGTGTTCGTCTGTCTGTGTACATGATATCCGTGCAGATAAGTGTGTATGTGTATGTGTGAGCGTATGTGTTTGCCTAATAGCCATTAGTGGATATGGCTGCTTGCAGTTGTGGTAAGAGGCGCTACTCTCATCTAGCGCCGTCCCGGCTGTGGACTCGACGACTCAGCGTACCGGGTGTCATACAATACAGGTTTGGCTGGTATTTATCCGGTGTTTATGTTATTGTTTACTTGTGCATATGGCATCATATCGTATAAATGAGAAAAACAATAGTTAACGCCAGCTAGGTGAAGTGCGCTCAATCAAATCGAAACATCGAGCCATCCAACCGAGGAGAACATCTGATTATCAGGTACAATACAATGGAGTAGCTGTTGAAACCTATATTTCCTAAAATCGAACTACCTGACCGTGTGCTCGCTGTGTATTTGTAAACGATGACTTTATACAGATTTCTCGAGCGAAGTGGCAACATCTAAAGCAATTTGGGACAGTGTTGTATCGATAAAGTCCGGCATCTAAAAGAGATACATTTAGCGCCTTACAATGTAGAAAAAAAACCTTGGCGGAATTGAATTCAACCTGACGGAGCACCGAAAGTGAACATCTTATTTGTTTTATCAGTCCAATCTGGAGCTAGCGCTCTGAATGATTTACTTGACCATACGGAACTATGGGAGTAATGGATGGAAACTTCATTCGAGGATAAGATTTATCGATTTTTTAGTTGGGCGCATGATGCCGGGCAGCAGATCCTGAAATGAGCACTATGACAACCACAGACGCTCGAAAAGATCGTTGAGACGGCCACAATAAATATTCGATAGTGGTAGTAGTGATTCACCACCATGTTCATATTATCTTGAATAATTTATCGCTAGAAGCGAATCGTAAATGTCACCTAGCTAAATAACTATAGATCTCTTACGACCGGTGGGGTAATTATTGACCATGCTAACTCAACGAATCTGAATGCGCTTCGGAATCGATGACCGAACTGCGATATAGCAATATTATCCAAACAAATATTTGCCAAAACAATGTACGCTCACAGATATGGACTAAATAGACCATTGTGGCACCATTGTAACCTACATTTAAGTATGCCAGAGATAGATAACGTCCAATCTATCCACATTGTGGTTATGAAATACACGAGCTTTCTTCATCAGTGAAGTACAACAGCAATCCAGCGATTGACATTCGAACCGTAAGAGGACAACTTGCTTATGTCTATGTGATAGAAAAATTGATTTTTGCATCATCTTTGAATGGGTCTGGCCGTACTTGCCGAGCACCGTTCTCTTCAGGGGTTCACACACGCTTCCAACATGTCAGCGCGGTGGCTTCGGGTGTGGCTAAGTTTCTGACTGTAAAAAGGCCAAGTCCCCGGGTCCGAGTCCCCCTTGCGTGATAACCTATAAGCGCATCTATTAAGCATTGTAATGATTGAAGTTCCTTTAATCAACCAATAAAGCTTCACCTTTCCATTGCATTTACCCTTGTGGCACTATAAGCTCTAAGGTAACAAGTCGTTCTCAGAAGTAGTTGTTCTATAACGTCGCTGATACGAAGGAATCATAGATATTCGCTGATCCAAATCAACGGAATTCAGCTGTTTTTGCTAAATTCTATCGAAACTCAAGTTAGTCGAAGACATCTGATCAGTATCGAAATCAATCAATAACGTGTGACTATTATGGCTACGGTGAGCTATGGCATTCAGCTAACCAAAGGTCCTACATCGCTTTGAACTACCACGTCACTAGCTATAACATGCTTGCATTACGGTTCGAGTATCGCCTTACAAAAGCGTTCATTGTTCATTGAAGTAAAACGAACAATGTTCAAATCCACACCCTATGTACACCTACGTGCCAATGTCGGTAAAGGAGTAGTCAATAGAGATAGTCTTTGCTTTCGCCCTATATGCAAATATAAGTATTTTCGATTCGATGACGTACACGAAGACTTCGTGGACTGCCATAAACGAAGGTGGTTATATTAATGCACTTCCTTAGGGTTTGTAATCCCGAGCAAGGTTTTGTTGTAGCCCGATTGTCGTAAGCGAAATACAAGACGAAGAGGCAAGTAAATCACAAGAACACCCGTTTGCAATTAGTGGTCTCGTTACAATGTTGTCCCGTACCGAGAAACAGCCAGGTTGAAACAGGCTCATATCGAATCGGAGGGAAACGCCTTCGCTTCTGGGGCGTTGAAGTGGTTACGTAGGCAGCATAATTATTGCATTCATGAATAATTCAAGAACATAATAGTGTAGGGAAACGTAATTATTTTTGTTACACGTTCACAATATATGCAACGATGTACATATATTCATATAGACATGCTGACAACGATTATCTCTAATGAAATTATGCTAACGTTGTTTCGGTAACATCGTGCTCAATCGCACTTCATCTACATTCAGGACACAAACAGTCTTGAGAAGTATCGCAATTAAGATGCGCCTCCATGATATATTGTCCACCTTTTCAGGTGATATTTTTCGTCCAGCAAACCTAATTAATAAATCAAGGTCTATTCATGTGTACACTCAATCGAATACAAGCGCGCCTCTATTCAAAGGGCCTAGTTGCCTTGACGTCTATTTTGAGTGAACACATACAATTCACGCGTGTAGCAATCGATCTTTCTAACACGACCGGTTCACGCTGCTATTCAACAGCTTAGCTTAATTAATTACATGTTTCCCACTTGTGGGTGTTCAATACACACCAACTATCCACAAGTTGAATGTCCATCCGCTATGATATTTCATCGACAACTCGATCGACTAATGATTGTTTGTTTGCATCACTGTGAATAAAGGCAACACTCTATCGTCATCGGGATGTGGGTCGAAAATTTTGATACAACACCCAGACGTCATCACCGCTCGAGTCAGCGGTTCAATTCTCGGCCTACGCCCACTTCGGGAGGGGGTAACCTCAACCTTGGTAAGTATCAGCCAGCTCTCTCTCTCTCTCTCATCTACATATCTGGGCCAAAAATTCCAGATTGAGTAGAATCGCATTTTCCAAACTGACCCAGATAGGTAGTAGGACATTGATTTTCATATTTCCAATCCAGACGGGTACTAAATAACGACAGATGAGCTGAGTTTTGCGTGAGCCCGTGCAATCAGCCGCAGTAGAATCAATACTAGTTCGTCATTGGTTAACGATGATAAACATATGCCATTCTCAGGCATAGCAACCCAAACGCTGGCGAAGTCTCAGCAGCGAGAACGACCACTCCTTTGATAACTACCACTACAACAACAATCTATCTATTATTATACTTACCTCGTATAGATAATAAAATGCCGGATACTTTCTCTCTCCCTCCATGTTATATATATATATAACCAACCTCCAGCCACTGTTAGCTATGGTGAATTATTCATAAGTAACAAAAATCAATGCTTGACACCACACACGGTGAGCATAGTGACTGTATATCTATATAATACGTAGCTCACCGTTTAAACTAATCGTTTGGCCTAGTCAACCAACGAGAACTAGGCCGGATTTGTTAAGTACTTTTCCATGTGATTATTATTGTATATATAATATATTTTTTATAATGGTATATATATATATATATATATATACAACTGATACTTTAAAAGGTCACTTGGCCTTTCGTAATGTATCCTTCCAAATATTATATTGTTTACATTATTTTTTCACAAATGCGAGGCTAACCCCGTGATAATTGTATAATACAATGTACTGATATACACAATGATATATTTCTTGATACACTGAACTACTTCGAGAGCTATATCTACTTCCTGTTATCTACCACTTATTCGTCGCTACGTTTAAGCTAATGTCAACATTGTATAGAGTACATATCCTATTATAACCGCCTGGAACACGATAATGAATGCCCACAACTGTATGATCTATTTATGGTTTTGCTGAACTGGCTGTTGTCTACGTAGATCTGCAGATATCCGCAGAGCGCTGAAACCAAATAACCAAGGACTCTGTCTATCTCTCGCTTTACTGAAACACCACTGGGTCGAAGTTGCTGCTCGGCCCATGTGTACATATCCTTAAAACTGTACATTTTCGTAGATAACAGGTTCATTCTACACAGATCGATGGAGCTGAACATTAGATAAATATTGAAATTATCGCTTGCTTCAATTTTGTCATCGGTTAGATAAACACATATGATGGATGCACCCGCGCGAGCAAGTGCATAGTTGACGGCTGGTCACGCCGGCTTCGGGAATTATTCAAAAGGCCTTTTCCTAGTTTAGAAGGGCCTCGGTCGAATATTCACTCGTTATGTTATTCACAGGTTGTGAGCTTGCCGATGATCGGATAAACATCCAGTTGCTACCAGACTCGGAGATTAACCCATTAGAACTTAGGCGTTGCTGTTATACCTCCAGGCAAACACTCTTAATGCATCTTTGTTTTTATTCAAATGCATCTGAACGAGACCTTGCGTTGTGCAACTTTGAACTACGCCTTATCGTGGATGCAAGTATATATTATATATATATATATATATATATATATATTTCTAGCATATACACCGGTCTAATTAATCACGTGGCGCATTCAAATCTCACTTAGACTTCTCAGATTTTCTAAAGATTCACCTCAACTACCTTGAAGCTTGCATGAGAATATGCATGAGAACTGCGGAATGATTCCTATTTGAATGAGTGTATGTACGAGCAATCGAAATAATCCGTCATGCTACATCCTAAGCCAACCCCAACTCGTGTTCGATTTCCAGACTTATGCTTGATACACAAAAATGAGGCGGAATGAATATCTATCTATGCAACACTTCGTGAATGGTGATTATTTTGTACAGTTCAAGCTAATCTATGTGTGACATTTAAACAATGAGTCTTTCAAGAACGTCCATCTTACAGGTCTTCTGCTAACGTATATCTATGCTAAGAATCGTTCCCATTCAAAATCATAATGCTGCTCCTCGAGCAATTCTCTCTACGGACTAAATCGATGAGTGAGAGCTGTGCCCTTGCCAATGCAACTGGCCCTTACCCATGCCAGGTCGCATCAGGACCGGATAATAGACATACTCATAGCTTTAGTAGAAATGCTTATCATTAAGGACGAGCGAGAGATCATCCTTCAGTGCGTGTGAAGGATACAAGATACATTTAAATGAGCTTGATCATTTCAACATGCCAATTTAATATTAATTGTGCTAGTCGAGAGTGTAGTGTACGACGTTATAACACGATTCTGCTGTGTATCTGTGTGTGCGCCTGCTTTTCACAGACTTCGCGATGACCCCGGCTAAGACACTTCCCGTGGGAAATATTGACCACCACATGGATACTCTACAAGAGTAGGTTTTCTTGCTATGATTTAAACTAGCTGAGGCGAATTTTCTTCAAGCGAGATGTGGTGACTATGCCGCCACTGTTCAATACAACTGTATAAACTGTGTCACGACTGTTTAAACAACTCACTCGTCGTATTTACCATAGAATTGAGCTTTTTAAAGGTTACCTCGAGACCTTTCTGATTGTCACTATAAGATGATTCATTCGCACATTTTAATACGTATTCAATGTGTGTATTCCACAAGTACGAAGCCTTATTGACTCTACACAAAGCATCCGTTCACTGACATCAAATAGATCGGCTCGAGAACACAAATTGATTCTCCATATTTCATTTCTCTTAACAGGTACGACGAATTCTACAGGGTGTTTCGCTTATTTGGCTTAACGGAACGTCCCTCGACTATCGTACAACAGCGAGTTTCGTGCGGATTCCGTCTCTATTGTATCCTTCTTGCGTTTCTCTCTGTATTTTTCTCACTACAGAATACAGTGTTCGTTCTCTTCCCTCGTTACTGTTGGCAACCCATTCTTAGCGGGATTGACTCGACACCCCAACGTACAGTTTACCCCATGTGGTGCATGATGTGTACAGTTCTTCGAATCTCCGTTGCTTATGTCACGCTCTCGCAGAGCTTCGCAAAAGAACTTCATAAGTCATATTCCGTTCTATGCTGTAAGTAGCAATTTGTCGTGTACAACTGTATGTTTGAATAAATTATTGTTCTTCATACATTTGTCGTGACCACCATAAAATATACCTTGTAGTCAATACGATATGTTAAAACAATGAGGCGTAACTTGCGCCTTGACAAGGTTCAACAAATGTTACCTTTCGCACTACCCACCTGCACTCCGTCTGCGACCCTAAATAAACGCATAAGGTAGACGAATTTATTTACTTTATCTAGAATAATAAAAATTATCAATGACGCGGGTTCGATTGCACACGAAAGTTCAGCCACTTCAACAGAATTCTCGCCTGTTGAAGTGGCTGAACATTCGTGTGCAATCGAACCCGCATTAAGGTCTAAGCCTACAGTCAAGACGAAGCGCTCAGAATCCTTAGAATTGATTACGTGTTTAAAAGCGTATACCTGAGACACCAGAACAACTCGAACTTGGATCGAATAGGCTAACAGGACAGTTTCTGCAGGGGTGTTGTTACCCTCACCGTCAATATCTGCCAAGCTGTGTCCGAGTGAATACAAAAACCTGAATTCGAATTATTCCGCGCATTTTCAATAAGGATTGTAATGCACTAGACCGTACGTAATACATACATCAACCTCATAGCAGTACATAAAGTTTAAAAGGTCACGCGAAGCCGTAATATGCCATATATATATATATATATATATATAGCTGGGCTTTCACAGCGTCGTTCAATCGTATTTTTCGAACACTCTATCGATTCGTGCCGTGGACATTCACTTCAACGGAACATTTAGCTCTCTGTATGTGAAATACCCCTCCCTTTCTATGGGATACCTCAAACGTGCGGACTATCAACATCTACACCTGTCAAATTTCAGTTTGCATGACGCCCTTGGCCTGACACCCTGTCCCCAATAAATTCTCTAATTATTGTATGTTTGAAGTTGCATATACTGAATAAAGCACCACAATCAAATATATATATTTGCATGTTTGCCTTCTGATTTCCAGCCGATTCGTGCCTTCTGGACAATCTGTCGCCGTCGCAGCAGCGCATCCGACTCACCTCTACCCTTAGCAACTGCTCAGTCGTACTCATGTATATCTGTAATACGGCAATGTATTTGCGTTTCTCAACAAAGAGTTTATTGGAGGACATAATGGACCCCCTGTTTTACTGGTATATGCTGGAAAGCTGGATACTTCTCACAGCCTGGATAGGATCTTACAACCTAATTGCTCTCACCAGCTGTAAGCTAACAAAGCTCTTCAGAGTTGTTGAGCAAGACGTTAACAGATGTGGATTCATTGAAGACGACGATGACTGTTTAAAGGTAAACAGCAATATACCTTCGTCCCATTCATTCCCTGTTTTTGCTTTTGTACTTCGAAACGAAAGGCATACCTCTTTGGGGTTTTCTCCAGAGGATAAGGGACATTGAAAATGGAGCACGACATTACGAACCTTTATGCCTGGAAGTATAAGTCAGCATCCACAAATAAATTAATCAGACTCTGGGCTCATAGAGACTCTAACGTTTGTGTCAGTTTCCCATCCTTTTTATACTTTGCGAAAAATGTTTAGTCAGTGATCTCAACTCTCAGTGTCTTGCTAGCCAATACAGAGGGATGTACCCATTTATTAATACTCTATTTGTTCTTCAATTTAATTCGAAGATATCACTTTTAGCTTTGTTAATGAAGCCAAATAAAATTCTATGTCATTTGCTTTCATATCTGCACTGTATTTCACCAGGTCGCAATTGAACGGCACAATCTCTGCTGGAATCTAACGGATGCGTACAACGTTGTATTTCGTAATGTGATTGGAGCTACATTCGTTGTCAGTGTGCCTATCTTCTCAGTAGTGACCACGCAAGTGATCAAAACCTACTTCGAGGCATGGAGCGACAGAAAAAGCCATTCGCTGGTAATTTTTCTCATGTTCTGGGTTTCAACCTGCGTACTGTTCACCTGGATCGTATGCGCCTACGCTTCAGCTATCAACGATGCTGTATGTGTATCTAGAACATCAAGTAGACGAATATGCTATGGAAGACTTATGAGTTCGGTATTTTGTGGGTCGCCTATGCTTTTCTTCATTCTTTGACTAACTAAGCTACGCTATATGACCTCATGTGAACAATTATCTATTTATCTATTTATTTATCTAGCTTCTATTTCTCTCATAAAAATGGTGTTAAATTCCTTAGAGTGGCTTTAGTATTTTTATTTTGTTAACATTACGTAAGGCAATTCCCAAGGTATTTCATTAGAAATCAAGTATTGTCTGTCATATACCGAAGCTAGCCTCTGTATTTTCGTTCAATTGAAACATATACCAACAAACGGAGTGATATTGCTGGTTAGACTCTCCCCTCACAATATATGGCCCCAATCTGCAAAAAAAACGCACTTTAACACTTCCCTTTAGATATGTACATCCACCCAGATAATATTTTCTCTGCAGAGGCTGAAACCTTCAATTTAAATCAACTTATCCTATAATGCTTACTGCTATATAGTATTACAACGAGACCTAGCAATTTGACAAGCATAATGTATTCTGGATTCGTACACGCCCATATATATACAATATATTCCATCACGGGCGTTATCCGTTTATTGATTAGCGTAAATATACCTTTTGTGCTAGATATTGTTTCGTGTAAAATATATAGTTTGGTTCTTGACATTTGTTGACATTTCCGGTTTCCCAAAAATTTTGCAAAATTACGCCTACACAAACCAACATAACGCATTTAATTTAATTTTAGGCGAAAGCCCCACGGAAGAGGCTTCTCGAAATTAGCCGCGGCCACAATCTTGGCGTGTTGCATTTCATCATGCGTCTAGACAACTACCAGATTGGATTTTCATTTTTCAACTTCTTTGTTGTACAACGTACTACGATCCTCTCGGTAAGCTCGATTGCATAAACGGACAACTAAACGCATAGACGATTACCTCTAGACTTGTGCTGATTTATAGGATATATGATGTATCGCGATTAAATGTTTGTTTCTTTATGAATTATTGTTTTGCAGATTCGTAGGTTGTTCTAACCTGTGTCTTCCTTTTAGGGCTAGAACACAAATGGTTGCCTTTTAGAGAGCTGCGCAGTTGCGCGAGAGATTATGCTACGTTTAATTCATATATCGTAAATAACTGCTCTTTTATTACAGCCAGGCTAACCGGGTAATCGAAATATTTAGTCTATCCTGGGAATAGTACGCTATTCACATTATAATCCCTTGTATTAGTGTGTATTTATTTACAACTTCTGCATTCGCGCTCATCGATGTGTGCGTCGGCCCACGTGTTACATATGTAGCATTCTACAACAGCGTAACAAGGAATTAACCCTTTCTGTATTATATATAAATACTGAACTTCTTCATTCAAGTTAGCTATATTCCTCAAATAATTAATAAGATAAAATCAACAACAGTTACAGGTGTCCGCGAGTTTTTAGTACGACTGAAACACACTCGTCTACGGTATTAATCTTGTTGAAGACCATTTGTTTACGTTATTGACCTTTATTCGGTCCAAACTCCAGCAACCAGCCAACAACGTAGGCCTAGACTGCTTGAAATATACAATGAACCATGAACAGTATAAATTGATGTCAACTCTTCACCACAAGTTATTTGAAAGATGTTTCGAGCTTCCAAAATACAATATAGTTGTCATTGATTTCACTTCGTCCCTCTTGATATTGAAACTATTTTTGCCGTCACGATGCCTTTTAAAGGTTGGAAAGCAACCCAGGTGCTCGACATCTAATGATCACTTTACTGTACTTTGCTGTAGCATAGATATAGTTTGTCTGCTTTCCTAATGCTATACAATTGTGACCTGGGAATATTACTGTAAACAGCGCTCTGACCTCTGTTGGGCCAAAAACACACTTTTTTTCCACATACTCGTAAATGTTTGCGCGCTCATTTTGTTGGAACTAATGAACTACACAATCGGAACCGTTGAATTCCGAAAATTGTTCCGAAAATTGACCAAGCTATAACCATGTGTTTCTGTTTTCTATCGTTTTCTGTTTCTCAGGTGTTAAGTCTGATGGTGACTTACTTGATTGTATTTCTACAGATGGCCCAAGCGAATACTACATCGCGTTTGGGAGCTACTACAACAGGATCTTCTATAGTCAACGCTGTCAACAATCCTTCTAGATAACTAACTAAAAGAGGATAGCAATATTTCAATGTTTTAATCGACAAATACCCAAGGTGCAATTGTACAACTGTAACTAATTAGCCGTAGGTTATTACAACAAAGAGCTATTGTTTTACAATTGTGCAAGACAATACTAGACGAGGGCACATGTTTAATGTTTGTACCCGCGATCTATTGAAATTGGCCCCCATCGCGAGATACACAAATAGTGGCGTTGCCTTTTTCAATCTAAAACTTAACATATTGTCACAGCCTTGCCTGTTGAAAATAGTCCGGAGATTGAGTTCACCTTTGAACACTTGATGCAACTGTATAAGTTTTCTAGAAGCTAACCGATTGATGAATATTCATGTGCATAAAATCTGTTGTATGCACACAGAAAGCACAGGACGCTTTTCATTCAATCGCATAGGGCCCGTTCTGTAAAAATATATAGACGATGGCATTTTATAAGGTGTGTTTGTGTGATATTGATAGCATCATTATCGATGACCAAGAAAAGCAAGCTCCAGAAAGTCTATAAAACGATTCGGATCAATTAGATGCCGGATGCAGATCAGTGTTTATCCGGCTTCTAGGGCGCACCCACCATTGTGCTGTATTGCCTATTGTCTCTGTTTGTTCATTTCTGTGCAATATATGACGGCAAATCATTTGACAGGGTATGTGTTATTGAGCATGACGAAGTAGCTAGACAAACTCTGACGACTCCAAAGGCGGCTGACGCTGTACACGATACATGCATCACCTTCGTCTGTCTATGGATGCCGATCGCCGAAAGCTTTTTGATTAAACTGTATAGAGCACGGCTGTATATGTTTTTTAATGACTTTTCGAATATGAACCTTAATCTATACGCATTCTATGTACTTCGAATTGACGATTGTTCGTATACGGTATAGTATTATATTATCTACTCAGACAGTGGGGTGTACATTGTAAACAGTCCTGTGTTAGCAGAACTGTCTTCGAACGACATTATGTTGTATAAATATAAACGAATGGACAAGTGACAGTGTATTAAGAAAGGTAGACAAAATTGTCTATGCAGATAAAATTAGGTATTTGATTCAGTCACGTAGAATGCATCAAATGTTTGGCACGAAACGAAATAAATGGACGAGAGCCTTCACAATAATGATGATCTTGTTGATGATTAAACAGCTCATTTCTGAGGTACTAATTAGTTCTAATTGCCTCGAGATAAGCACATCTGCTGTTCTTTTTTTTATAAACATAATATATCTTCACGTACGAAGAATGACCATTGTTATTTTAATAGAATATATACAATTTCAGTTCTTATGCAATATCATCAGTGGGCGTTATTTTCAAGGAGGACTGGTAAGGGATGGTCACATCGGAACTTTATTTAGATAGGACGTCCGGTAATGCCCAATTCGGTAGAGCCAGTCGTCTCGGCATGAAGAAGTTTCCAATCAGACTACGTTACTCAATCTTCTGTGTCCATGTCTCGATTTTTTTTATTCTAGATTTTTTTTTAATACAATACAGTTCAGTTCGTCATTGGCCTCCCCTTTTGTTTCCGTTTCTGAATGACGCCTTGATGGCGCCGAACACCCCAGAGAGCCAACGGCGTTTGAATTGAATGCCCACCCAATAGTTTATCTGGTCGTTCATTTTCGGACCAGACATATAGATAGCGTGCTATAGATCACTATGCACACGCGGATGGATCGAATGTAAATCTCGATGAAAAAACATCCTTGAAAAACTCCGCGTTTGTGTGCGCTGTCCGCGCAGTGTTACGGTCATAAGGTCCGCTCACGGGTGTGACGCACTGCGACGTCTGTCTTTGTGGTTGGGCTTATTGTTATTGATGTTGTTGATGCTACGATATGTGTCTGTTATATTTTGTTACTTCAAGGGAGGGGGGGGGGTCGATCAAGCAGATAACAACTCTATATGTGTCTGTCTATAAAGGCACTTCTGAGACAGCCAGGGTTCTATGAGTTCGTGTGAGTTTCTGTCACAGAAGCGTAACGAAGAGTAACGCTGGGTGCAGTATCGGTCTTCGAACGAATCCGATGAATAGAATCTCATTGTAAGGATTTAACGCGAGAACGCACAAATAATAGTATTGATGGTGATGCTGATTGCTTCGTCTTGGTGGGGGACAATTCGTTTGAGGGTTAGCAAAATAGCCACACTGAGCTGTGGTGATCAGTTGTTGATCGAAATCGGACAACTGCGACGAGATAGTCTTACCTATTTTGCTCTGGTAGCGTCATTTAAGTTTTTCAAGTGTCAGAGCAGATCGATATTTATTATATATTCATGTGAGGATATGTTGACCGTATCTTAGCTCTGTACGAATGCGCAACATAGAGAATGTAATTGACCTGGTATACATAAAATTAGGCAAGAATACAATCGAAAAATCGAGTAGTATGAATAAACAATGTGCCCTAGTAGTGGCCAGTAATCGATAGATCGTAAAATATAGCATTTATGACTGACACTACAAATAGTCCATCTCATTAATTCACTGTTTAAGTAGCTTAACATCTCAAAGTAGAAGTAAATAAACAAATACATCATAAACAAATCGCCGCCTTAGTCATAATTATAATTATTGCTTATGATAATGAATTACAAAAAAAAAACCTTGAAACCTCGGCCACTCCTTCAAGTGGCATCAACCTTTAGTGTACGATTTTGTCCCGCTTAGCTACAATATAGGAGTGTTTGTATAGTCCCCTCATACATGCATTAACACATAGATTTAAACATCATCAAGATTCATACTCAAAATCGCATTTAACATAATAATGAACTTACAAGGAGCGGCACTCTGATGATTTCCAAAGACAAATGTGTGCCAGTCGTTTGCTGGGCTACGCGTTTTCGGGGCAGTCGCGTAGGGATACGCCAACGGAATAGAATAGGCCGGTCCTGCCGAAGGCCCAGGGGCCGCGGCAGCCTGTTGCTGTTGATGCCCATCCTCTGCGGGTGAACGGTAAAACACAGAACGTTACAAAATTTTAGCATAATGAGCAATAGTAAACCGTTTATGGAAATAGATACGCGATAGTTGTACACCGAAGCTATCTGATCATTTGTGTATACTGTTTGCATCGGCGGCGGGCCGTGTCCTAATTAGTGGGGCCCATGAACAGGCCGCGGCTGCTGACTGAGTAGCCGCCATGATAGGAGCAGATGTAGTTTACACTATAACAATAATGTATTTAATCGAATTTAACGATAAGTATATATTTTCTTGGTAACTAGTCACACTTGTCATCGGCTCAATGAACATCTAAATTGAAATACCCTTAATCGAGGGCCGTCGGATTTTAGTTTGGGCGGTTTGCTAAACCAAGAAAAATCAATTCATATAAGATCTAGCTATTTCGGGCTAACTCTCAGCCAACATTTAACATTCATATAAGATCAGTCACACCATAATGCATAGTCGGTACTGGATAATACTTCATGAACATTTTAAATGCTGCTCTCATACAAGTGCATTCGTTCATCATGTCAGTGCTTCTTGACAAGACAAATGCATTTATATTATATATTCCATTTGATTATATATATTATTTTCACCGGTTAGATGCACTAAATAGATAATCGTTAGATGAACTGGAAATTGAGCCTTAACTGCCTTCATATATAACCTATGGTGAAGTCCACAAAGTTACATCCAAGTGTAACCCCAAAAATATCAACTTCGAAGAACTTTCCTGGTTATCTCGGAACTTGCTCAACAAACAGTGTTGAATTAGACTGCCGCCATATGGATGGCCTAGAAAAAAGCGGATAGAAATTTGCAGCGTATGTGCTGGCGGTAATTTGCTTTGCGTAACCCAACATGTATACTTCAAGCGAAGTCAAATCTTTTCTTGCTTTAGGAGGTCATCCACATTAAACTTTTTAGCTCTCTATCGCTTTCTCTGTCTCTCAAAGAAGGATGAATAAGTTTCACCAGAATTTTCGGCAAGAACTAATCCCGTCGCTTGTGGCTGCAATAATCAACACAAACAATCATTCTTCGATCGTAGGCGGTCGTCGTAACAACTCCTACTGCCGTTACCTCTTGCGTTACCAGCTAGTAGCACTCCAATTGATTACAGCTACCACTAGTAAGTACAATGGTGCTGCCAAGTGACTGAGGATCCGGGCAAGGTAAACTTGAAACAAAATAAAAAAAGATGTGTTACCAAATGAAAGAGACAGTCGTGTATGAGAGCCATGAAAAATACAAGTCCATTTCTCAAGTACATGAGGAACTTCGTAGGGGTTATCAGTCGTGTCCATATAAGCAGGCAGCCTTAATATCGAGCATCGAAGACTAACGTGGATATGAGAATACATGACTGCGACATTGTAATATGTCCGTTAAGTTTACCTCAACCTGTACCCTTTTGCTAGAAGCCTCTCAAATTAGTGCTTTCTTACCACTGGGAGAGAGTTAAATGGTGAAAAAATTATGTTGCCTTTATGAAGCCTGTTAACCTTTGTAATGTACGTGCCAGGCATTCAAGTACACCATCTCATATTATTCGCTAAACTAATAAGGCTTCTAAATGACTCTTATTACTTTGCCAAAAAACTGAAAGCTCCACCTGCTCATTTTTTCAAATTTGTTACATGCATAATTAACGAATCAATCAGTTAGAGAATATTAGTTTAAATCACTGCATTGTTTAAGATACCCATTGCTATATCTCGCCATTTGCTTGAAATAAAATTAAATCTGCATAACGTTTCCAGAAGTTGCAATATGAATAGCATGCAATGGATAATGAATTCATTCGTCTATGCAGAATTTAATATAAATCAATGCCGCGAAATCAAAGCCAATTTCAATGGAGAGGCCAGTGTGCAGTTCGTGCACTTACTCGCCTACCTACTTATTGCCCAGTGCCATAACACAAGTGGACAGAAGTCTTTGGAAATGGTAAAATAATAATTCTATTCTGTTTTGATTGGATCTATTCTCCAAACGGGGTGATTCTCTATTCTTCACACAGCATTCAAAGCTCCAAAAGTAACAGCAGCCCCGATGACCGCCATCATCAACAACAACATCGTCATAAACATCACGGTACTGCTACTCATGTTCAGTCACGATATATTGTTTATATTCATCCCCCACCACCACCAGCACTATTTTTTGTGTTAACACTATTATCGTTTGAATATCGATTGCGGACGGCGTTTCGGCATCCCACCCACGTACTGACCGCCCGACAAGTTTCATGATCAAGGTCTTGTTGCTCCTCACAAACCCAATATTAGAAATAAATAAATAAATAATAAAGGAGGAAAGGTAGTTCAAGTAGCATACGGGCTTCGGTCGCCCTCGGCTTCTGTAGGATGGCAACCATTGAAACGCATCAATGCGTCGCCGTAGTGGACAGGACACAGTTTTTTGTTCGCCTGACTCGCAGAGGGCCAACTGACCCAGAGGAAACCTCAGCGGCGGCCACCATATATCAATATATATATATATGACCGTATAGCCCTATAACATGACGTCACTTTTTGGCACCAGTTTTATATATTGTGGCCGTAAGGCTCTGCTGGTGGGACCTTACTACTCCGTAGGTTTGCCCCAACTTCGCTGTACTTTTTGCCATTTTATTGTATATATATATACGCCGGCATCATCAGCGTCGAATCGAACCCTGCCACAACGCGCAGACGTGTCGAAAAGATGGAAAGATTGTATTTCGTGCGGCGAAAGATAATGCGATTTTCATCGAAGCAGGATTTTTTTTGTCCCGCGCTAAATCGCATACAATGGCAACGGTTCTGCGTCGATGATTATTCGGGACACAAACTACTAAGACCCGGGAAGATTTGAATGAAGCTACAGAAAGGTTTGACCATCGCGGTCACCACCACCACCGTTTATCGTCGACGAATAATATGGATAAGGTCAGACAGGTAAAATGCGTTCAATTTCTTGTTTTTTTTTATGTTGCTACCGCACTCGCTCGTAAACAGCGACCAGGCCACATGATCAGATAAGCACCATAATAGTGGCTGTGTTACTATAGCAGATGGTAGTAAACTTCACGATGGTGTTCGGGGTCTCGGTGCGGGGATCAGTTAGCGTTGAAACTACGAACAAGCCCAATGTAATAGGAGATATTAAAAGAAGCGAACCTTTGATACATAAATAGATCACGAGCGTGTAAGTGAAACCTGA
This sequence comes from Stratiolaelaps scimitus, assembly GCA_019614645.1. Taxonomy (NCBI): domain Eukaryota; kingdom Metazoa; phylum Arthropoda; class Arachnida; order Mesostigmata; family Laelapidae; genus Stratiolaelaps; species Stratiolaelaps scimitus. Next base: position 463,636 of record JABWDB010000016.1, read on the forward strand.
GATAGTAATCGTGAGGCTGAGCAGCGAATTGCAACACAGAAAATAATCTGTATCAAGAGTGACCACTAAGCTGCTACAGAAATGCGTCAGCTGTAGACATACCTACTGAATGTCTGAAATGGATTAGAAAATGTTATTTACTCTTGACGTAAATATGAAAGAGACAGATTTTTAACGGGTAACGCGTGGTCCAATACTGAGTATTTCATTTCAAACGCATGTGAAACACAGAACTGAACAAAGCTTGTTGTAGTTTGACGCGGTTAAGCAAAATGCAGAAGTGAAGGATAAATACATTTATTATTATAGGCATCGATCAACGAGAAAGTGGCAGCAAGAGCTGGCTTGAGTTGAAATAGCCAAATACAAATATTATTTTAAAATCGTGACTCTCAAGTGAACGTTATATACGGGCAACAGAAAGCCTAAAGTATTTTATCCTTGCAAAATCTGTGGCATCGAGGCAACCGTAAGTTGGAATACAGGCGCATCGCACATCCTTTTCAGGACGTTAATTCCAAGACCTAATATGACATATTTTATGGAATTCGATATTGAAACCTATCTCATTCTTGTGAGTGTGGGCAAAAAAATCACCTCATATATCTTAAAGCTTACGATGCATTTTTGCTAATGTTTTTCTGACCTGTTGCTTATCATACATTTAAACCTTCAGCATTTCATCATGCATTGCAATAAAACCTCTACTACAGAGCACCAATAAGAATAATTCGATGACACTGAAATGGGAGATGTTTGAATATCGTGGACTTCCCAGCGAGATTTTAAGCCAAATTCGTTACCCTCTAAGACAACTTCCGGAATTATCCTGCTTTTTTTTATTTTGAAATATGCGCTAACATCTACAAGATAGCAAGAAAGGCTATATTCGAAACCTTAAAACCTGGCTAAGTCTCCCATACTGTTACGCAACTTCAAGAACACCCTGTATATTCATGACAACCCTATCAGGCAGCAGAATCTCACACGGTCGTAAGATTCCGATTTGAATAGAAACACAATGTGAAGATGATAATAAAAATTGAGGGAAATTCTGTCGAATTTCGAGTCTGTGGCGATGACTTACGCAGCAGCAAGACGAGAACTTGATACTGGTTATACGGAGATTGGTTGATGCTGGTTTCCGCAAACTGTAGATCGTGGTGAGGGTAGCCGGGCGTTCCTGAAATAGTTCAACGTCGATATTCCGTTAGAACAACTGGTTTGAGCGATATTCCTAACCTGTTCATCGCTCCTCTACTGGCGAACGGTATCGAAGGGAGATCAATTACACGAATCCACGGGGATTCATATTATATCAAAAATTTGTTTTAGTTTTCTCAATTTAAACTACAAGCGTCTTGCGAGTAAGCGGTTCGTGAGCATAAGGTTAATGCAATAAGTTCATATTGTAATAAGTCCCATCTTTTCTACTTGTTTTGCCTGAAGGCTTTCAGTTGGCGCGTGTTTCAACATGCTGTTCAAATTATGTATTCACACAACATTTGAACAGTATGTTGAAACACGTAACACGACCCATTCGTAAAAAAGGAAATCATACAAATAGCATTGTTGCAATACGAATTTTACATGTCATAGCTTTTAATATACTATGGCAACCCGCGTGCTTGCCACTGACGGTCACTAATTGGAATTGCCATAAACAAATGATATTTCGCCGCAAGCGTTTCCCAGAAACAGTATTGATGCCTTTACGATATTACACGAACACCGGAAGTATCGGGAAGCTGTTGGGGTGCGACTTGATTTGTCCACGTGGTTCCGATCAATAGAAATCGATTAACTATTTTGCCCGCGGCCAATGGTTGTTTTTACAAATGCTTTCCTTGTTTGAGATGGCGGCTTTAGTCAAGGTTACTGAGTTCCGCAATTTGACCTGTCCGATAGGCTGTCCGTGATTAGGAGGCTGGTGTCAAGTGAATGTGGCTATCAATGATCACGTCGGACAACTGTTTCCCAATACGACGAAGCACCTTCCATATCACGCGTATTTGATTAAGAAGACATTTAAATGTTAGGATTTCGCAGCGTCGGTTTTGGTAGCACAACGCGCTATCGTTAGCCAATTACCAAAGAAATGTTGGAAAAACAAGTTCGAACGATTAAATGTTTATTCAGTTCATTTTATTCCCCCACTGAATGACCCCATTCAAGTGTCATTTATATGATTACTTTTCTCAACGAAGTAGTCCACGTTATTTTATTGTTTAAATGAGCGCCTTGTTAATCATATCGCAAGTTGAAAAGAAAGTTTGTCTTGTATCATTGAAGTTACTTTTTGTTTTCATATCTTTCATGGATAATCAATGTTACCAACCATCACTTGTTCATCTACCGGTGCGTCCATAGGATGCGCGTATGGACGTATGCAATATGGATCAATAGGGTATTGTAACATGTTGTATATACGAATATACATATAGGTGTACTATTATATATCTATATATATACTTTCGTATGCATTCTGGTCACGTATAAGTTTGATAAGAATAGCGATTGGGGGGAGAGGGTGCTATAAAGCGTATACGTATATATATGCCTGCAAGTCCACATTTAGCTTGTTATTGTTGTTGTTGGGTGTTGTTGGTATTGTTGTTGTTGTTGTTGTTGTTATTTTGAAAATCGTGCGAGGTCTATGAGGCGAAAGTGTTATCGACGAACATCATCGGATTGGCTCTACCAACGATCCACCTAATGACATTTGCTTGTAATTGCTTTTTATCTTATCGTTCGTGGACAGAAATAGTTTGACTTCGTCATAGTAAAGTCATCATACCCGTAGCCAATGATTCATATCCTTGTCATGTGACCTGTATGACCGAATAGATAGCGTGTATCTATGTACATGTCTATTTTAAATAAAGACAATAGATAAAAAGAAAGATGCTGGTTATCATGAACATTAATAAATAGAGAATGATTTTGTTTATATAGATCAACTGACGATTTGCATTCATTGTGGTCGATCGATTTAGAAAACCACCGCCGCCACCGAATAACAATCCGGTGTTCATTTGCTGGTAGATGAAGGTCTCGATTGCATTATCGTACGCATTTGCCCATCTGTATTTATTATTTTTATTGTCGTTTAACTATTTGTATATAATGCTTATATTTGGTTGCCACGTACAGATCATGTGGATACAATGTATACATCTGTGGTCTTTGGCAGGAGGTTTGGCGCCCAACGACCTCAACCCTTGCAAAAAAAAAAAATATATATATATATATTGTATATGTATAGATATATGTACGAGTGGTCTCTTTTTTTTACTAAGAACACGAAGTACAAGTATTTTCGATTTTTTTACAGACAAAATGAACTTTTCAGTGTAGGCTTCCCACGAGAAAATCAGTGGAGAACCCTTGCAGTCGAAGAACCCGAAAGGCTCTTAACCTTTCGCCGCACCGCTCTTTGGCATCGCGAAGAAGGCTGGCTGATATGTGCACCGTTTTTGCAACCCATACAGCCCGTTTCTGTCCCATCAAATATGTAAGGTATCTTTATTTGTATCGTTCATCAACCGTCGGACCGACGATAGAGATATAACGCACTGCACCCAGCAGTACATTTATTACGAAAACTACGCGTCGAAGAAGAATAATCGATTGCAGTAAAATGAGTCTGCTCATTTCCATGCAATCAATACGAGTGGCCTATGGTATTGACATTAATGTGCTTGTTTTGATTGCTACACCAAATGGTTGCCACTGCCCTATAGTTTAATATCCCTTGGGCGTGTGGTGCTGCAAATTCGCAAGATCAAATGCTCAATCGCTTGAACAGCGGTAATAGCTGAATAGCTGAATGTTGAGCTATTATTATACATTGAATAAATTGCAAATTCTGACACGTCGAAAAATCTGTCGCCTCCAACACTGGGATGGATAGATCATGAAGCAGATCATGAACTTTTCTGTCCATCGACGACATCTTCTTGTGGGAGTGGAGATTGTTTGATCAACCAATTAATGAAGGCGGCAAATTAACAGTCGACAAAACGATACAGTCGCAGAACAGAAAATCAAACAGAAATCACGGTGATTGTGATTCAACACCGTAAACCATTGGTTTCGTCGACGGGCGGCAGAGCGGTCCCGTTTGCGCACAAATTAATTACTTATCCTTTTTATTAAATCGATTTCCTGCAGTCGCGAAATGCGCCACCCTCAGATCGAGATAGGGCCTCGCCCAACGAGATTCGTTTATTCGGTAATGAAATTGTATTTAATAAACCACAACTGTAATAACTACTCATTATGTGAAAACAGCTCACTATGGTGTGCACAATTGAACGTTTGTTTAACTAGCGCATAATTAGCACGCAGCCATCGTGCACGCACGGTATAAATGCTCGTATTATTATTATTATTATTATTATCGTTTTAGGAATAATTGGCATTATTAATCGTTTCCTTGAGCGCGCGTATATTTGACATTATAGGAACAAGGAAAAATATCGTTGACCACGTATCATTGACATCCTAAATATAGACGTAGTATTCTTGATTAGCCTTCAATATATCTGTATTTATTTATTGTATGTATTTATTTGTGGTGTCTCTGTTTAGACGAGTCGCGGTCACACATTGCCCGCCGGTCAGGAATTCTGACCAACCAACATCGGAAGCATGCAACACTGTAAGCAACGTCCATCCGGATGTGTAATGTTTGGCTCTTATTCGACGGTTGTCGAGATGGATGACCTTGCCGCTGGGGGCGAAACTGGACCGGTTCACAGTGGGCCCGGTGCTAAATATCTGGATGATTACGTTTTTTTTGGCAGTGCTGCGGCGTTGAATCTACCGGACGAAGTCTGCCGAACGCCGATTAGTGAGCCTTAAGTGAATGCTGTTTTCACACAAACGACACATTTCGATTATGTCCAGAACATAATCGACGTCTTTTCGTCAGCGATGAACTGCCCGAATTGCCACATTTTCAGAGTAGAATATTGAGCCGCCGCGGACAGCAACTGACGCTGCTGCTGCTTATATCAACCGGATCCCTCACAAATGCATTCGGATAGATTTGCTACTGAATGACGCACCATCAGTATAGACCCTTGTGCGCGATATCAACATCTGAATAGCAACGTTATGAGAGAATATCGCAGTTTTTCTCAGAACTCGCGTCTCATTTCATCAGCTATCTGTTCTAATAGGTAATGTCCGTGAGAAATTGTGGAAACTATTATAGACGAAAGGTAAGATAAAAATGTTTTCGGAGTAACTTGCTTGAATAACGTCATATTATGTCAACCTTAAGGCATTAGTTCTCCCGTAGGCAAATTACAATCCATTGAGCGCATTCAATACGCTAAGGGTGGAAGGTTGCTCAATGGAAACACCACCGAATAAACGACAAGAATACTAAGTGAATGCGGCTTCAAAGTGATTTCACACTGTGTCATGACATCTTCCCTTACCCACAAATCGACTAAAATAGGTAAGCGTCCCATTCAACGTAACGCCACCTGTAATCAGTGCTGCTTACCGAATCGATTACATATATTAGTCAACACGACTGGGGCTATGCATGAAAACAGCTAACAAGTGCAGGATTTTGTTCACCGTCCCCGATGAATCGGTTTGTCGGTCAGCAATAAGTACAAAGCTCGACTGAACCCCTCGCACGAATATGAAACAGAAGAATTTTCCATTCGTTCTGTCGGATGCTGGACATTCTTCATGTCAACACCGAGCGAATTTCCTAATGGACACAATCTTTATTATTCCTGAGCACTCCTCATAGTATTTTAATTAATTGGACGAGCATTACTAACTAACATCATCGTTCCACTGTACGCTTCTCATTTGTGTCATCAACGAGAATATTTTTGGGGCGTTTCTAACCTCAATCTACCTATCACCATCTTCGAACCATTCGAGAGGTTTACTATACATTTATAATATTGTATTATGATGTAGTAAATAGAGTGTTCGAGATTTTCTGTGTGCTCGATCTGTTCATTGTATTCTATGTTGCTTTACTATAATCATTCTTTGACCCAGCCTGGTGTTATTCTACAAGACAACTACAGCTATTAGTAGCATGACTTGTATCGTGTCGTTGAACGACGATGTGTAAAGACTGGTCGAATTCAAAATGGCCACTTGCCAGTCGAACTTCCTCCAAGGTCTTTTATCATCCGGTCTTCCCAACGGCGCTAGCGGGGCTCGAGACGTGACCATACGGGACCATGTGCTCGTTGAATTGTGAACAATTGTAACAGGTTGGTGTCTCCTCGACGATGGACCAATGCGGGAATGGTCCAACAGTCGAAAATATCTGTCCACCGTCGGCCTTTTGCGTGCAACAATATTCATGCCCATTTGGCAGGGATGTGAGCAAGACAAATGATTATTCGACATACCCAATTAAGGCCCCAAAATGCTCAGAGCGAGAGACAAAGAGAGAGAGAGAGAGAGAGAGTAAATACAAATACATGGATCACAGCCAAATGTTGTACTGTTAAAATTCTTGTGATTAATTGAGTCGATTACGTTGCCTTAGTCCGAAAAGGCTGAAGTGAAAAGTCGAATTGTCGTATCTTTCATAAACGCGTGAACAAGGACATGTAAATGGATTTCTCGCCGAAAATTCAACGGATTCGATTCTACTACGTATCTGCTACGAAGGGCTGTTTCACGGTTCGTGTTGATTCAGGATATTTTTGAAAAGCCACATTGCATGTATGGTATTTTCGTAAAGAACAATATCATTCATAATAGGTAATTTTATGCGACGCGGTCTGCTGGAAGCTCTCGTTTTTCACCACAGCGTTCCTGAGTATGGCGCGAGCGTTCGCACAATTGCGTGGCCAGCGGCTCTATTGCTACCATCTCAATCCGACTATGCACCCTGTGGTACACACCTTTCGATCGCGCTTGGGACCACTCTTGTATCGCTCGGTCAGATGGAATACTTTTCTGGGGGACTGCCGTCTCTTTCATTGCTAGTACAGATGATCTGCTATGAACTGCTGTTAAGCCTAAGAAGGGCCATGCTCTACGGGCTAATATTGTTCTGGCATAGACGGCCCTCCCCTCCGTGGTTTCTAGGTAGGAAAAAAGGCCACTAGATCCGTGTACCGCCGGACCATGTTGATAACCTCAATCTTTCATTCGTTCCGCCGCTCCCAGCTATCAATGCCTACTCATTCGTTCTCTTTTATATTTTTTTTATTGCCTCCATTTCCACAATGAAGGATAACATGGACTGGTTGTGGATTCACTTATAGGAATACATCAACCACGTTGCACTGCCGTCTTAGCATCTGTCTTAACACACGAACGATTCACTACCGGCATTTTCTTTGAAAGTTGCTGACTATATCCTTCCTTTGAGTTGTTATATCGTAATTTTTTACTAATAACCAATACTGACTTTAACCTCAGCGAATTCTCTCTCTCTCCGAATTTTTATTGCGATTATTTTTCAAAATGAAGGTACTCTTATTAAATTAGCACATTGGGGAACATCCTCGGTTATCGTTGGGCCACGTCGCCTCTGTGAACATCTTTCAGGTTGGACACCCCTTCCTCCTCATTGGCACTATTGATAATACCACTTTGTTTCTGGTTTTATCCCTTAAAAAAAACTATTAACAAAAGCTTATCTTTCTCTTTCGATATTTTCATCATTCGCTCTCGATTCGAGGGGCCGAAATCATGCTGCTTGTAACTCTAATTTATCGCTCAATGTGAAAGATCATCCGTATCCAAGCAGTTTTAGCTTAATCTAGTGTGATTTTGCGATACAGCAAAGCCACATATACTTATAATATTTAACTATATATCGATAGTTAAATACTGAAGGTCTATTTTTTAGTGAGCGATGCACACATTGATCGGTAGACCCGCTCCAAAGGAGCAGACGAATATTCGGGATGATACAGAAAAAATAATTACGCTCACTAATTGACTGTTATCACGAACTTGATAATTTTTCGTAAAAGCGCCACACGTGCCATCATTTGGGTGCACTGTACAGCCAAGTACAGATGATTACTATACAAAGGCTCGCGTTCAAGGTGGTAGTTTGTGCGATAGATTAAGTAGTAATGGCAGCATGCAAAATTAGACCCTTGATCAGACCCTCGTGAATAAGACTGAAGAGACGGGTCATGCATCGACATTGTTAAACTTGATACATGATTAGTCTATGTACACAAAGAAAATACCAACAACAATAAGACATAGCATAAGACAACGGCCCTTGCACAATGTTACATCACCGCAGGTGAAAGTCTTTCTTTACGGGTTGACAAAACGGAGTGTTCTGAATAGTTTCACAGATCCTATTTATACATGATATATCACAAGTAAATATTGAGATCACACAACCAAACTAACGGGCGACCAGGATGTGTTCATCATCAAAAGGTGACGTCAGTTTTTTTAATTATCTTAAATGAGATCGTGGGGAGTCAGTCGTCGTTGCATTCCACCGTAAAAATGACAGATCCCCTTAACCTGACCGTCATATAAACTGGATGTATGTGTGTGGAACAGGTGTTATTGACCCGTGTATTATTATTCTTTGGATTGTGGCCATTTTCGAATCTTAATGTGGACAGAAGGAGGTCACCCCCGAGCTGGAATAATACGAAAGCAATGATGCTGCCACGTGTGTTGAAAAAAAAATGGCAGACCAATACACACCAGAACGAGGAGAATGAGGGGATTGCGAACGACGCCTGGGGTAATGTGCCGCCAGTAACTGCCAATGCTATTGTTGTAGATTGTCTTCTGATACTTTGTCAACTGCTTGGCAATTTATGATGAAGCGATCCAGTTTCTTCAAACCGTTTGTCAACTCAAGTAACTGAGCGGTATACAGGAGTAGAACAGATGTTCTCTTCCAGAGCCAAGTTAAGTCACAGCCGCTCGCTGTCAGCCGTGAGACACACGTTCACTCATAGAGACATTGGGAGCCATAAAATGCATAGGTACATAATTGGTCTGGATATGTAAATATTCCCCAAGCATTCGTTCGATGGTTTCTGCTGGAGTAGCAAGGTCAGATATAGAAATCGTCAAACAATTTGTAGTCCCTACAACTTGGCACACTCTACGGCTTTCGAACCTGCGACCTCCGACTTTTGTACAGCCAGAAAATGGGTTAGGTGGCTGGCTTATCTCCCTAAAAATGGTCCGCACAGAACGTTTTCGAAAAAAAAAAACAAAGAAAACAACCTCTATGTTGAAATATCTTAGTCAGCTTCGCCCCTTGGATGGACTTAACGCTATATCAGCATGCATGAAATATACAAGGCGACCTGCTGCCGCTGCTGTGATATGCTCCGTAGACCGTTTTTAGTTCTACGATAGGAGGAGGAATCCCTTTAAAATCTATGAGGTATAATTGACTATATGTAGCACAATAACATGTCGTCGCTCGTAAATGCCTGACATCCTCAAGAAGCTCGAATCATCAAGAGAGTACGTGACACAGATTGAAAGGTTTCGATTACCGACTCCCTTCCCTACGGAAGGTGAATCTGGAAGGAGGAAGAGTTATCATTTGAATGAAATGGTAAATTCGTTTCGGTTAGCGTGCACCATCACGTCAGTCCAGATCCCCTTGTTCACAAAGATGAGCGGCCACCAATCCGCCGCCATATGTTGCTGAATATACCGAAGAGGTCGTCCGCTATCCAAGCAGCATCAATCCTGCCGCCTACCGTGGTCGATGTCAAATACCTGTCGGTGTTCGTCTGTCTGTGAAAAATCAAGTTCCTTTCGTTATAGGACGAACAACGTTCCGTATTCCGTCTTGTCATCAGTTAGCGATTGGTTGCTGTCGGTTGGCGGCACAAAACTCGCAAACATCGGTTGAGAGTTTGGCGGCTGCCGTTGTAAGGCCGGATCAGTGGACTGAGCAGATCTTTGTGCTGTCTCGTCCCGCTGCTTCTAGTTTCTCCTCGTTCTTCTTCTTCTTCTTCTTCTTGAAAGAGTAAAACGACAGTTTGCTTGTTGCTCTGTGCTTTGGCCAGGTGCTGTGTCCGCTTGCATTCATCTAACTTTGTGTTTGGGCGTATTTGCGCGAGCATCCCAATGACGGCGGCATTAACTTGCTCACCATCGGGTGATCGGGCAACGGCACTGTTGCTGCTGTAGCGCTGCCCCCACCAGGCAATCATGACATCAAAAGAATACTTTGTTGATATTGTTGTTGTTATTGTGGCTATCGTCGCGAATCGGATTGTTTTGTTGGTATGTTGTTTTGATGGCAGAGAGAGGAAGAGGATGAGGATGAGGTGGAGGAGGAGGAGAGGTCGTTCGTGGTTCTACCTTGACGTCATCTTTCAGGCATCAACAGCATCACCGCCATCAGGACTACTACAACCACAACTGCTATTGCCATATTATGCCATCCGTTGAAACATCACGCTTGTATGCCGATCTGTCTATACATGTATCGTGTAGATCTTTTCGTCACTAGCAGATAACCAGCAAGCCATGCAACAGATGTATTAGGAGGACTTACAGGCCAATAAGTGTACACCGGTAATACGTAACTGTAGGTGTTCGACCCAAGCTAAATACTGTAATATATCAAGTAAAGGGGTTGTGAGCAAACACTGCCGCACATGAAGAATACCGCATTGCCAATACCATTAGGTTGCGCAATGTTCCGTTATAGGAGTTCTTCACTTCCTTACTCACTTCTGGTGTATTGCCAAACCGAAGTATGTTCATTTCGAGTCGTGTCATAAACGCGCGAATCCACTCGTTATGCTGCTATTTCCTATGCATCCGTGGCAGATACCGATTAATGTCAAATTCAGCAGTTTTGACACTACCTCATTGCTGATCCAAGATGGTCCCGACGATCTCGCACGCAGAATATTACTCTGCTGCTGTCGGTAAATGAGGGAGCCCTGCATGACTTGACGACTTTTAAAGCCTATCTGTCTGGCCTGGGGCAAGATGATTGGCGTCACGTAATGCGGTTTTTTTCGATGTGATTGCGAACAACGACTGGATACTTGATTTGCATTCAGTGGTAGCTTTGGATATTGCCAGAATTGTTTTCTAGTAATTATTATTATTAAATGTGGTGATTTTTGAAGCGGTCTATCAATCACAGACTAGGAAACTCACTAACCACTATTAATGAATCTTCTATAGTACAAAACACTAATTTGAACTATGATAGCCTTGTGGCGATCACACTCAATTCATAGTATAATTCAGAATTGTACTTCGTACCACGATTTCTGTAACTGAAGAGATCCCTGTTTAGAGTTTGAGCCATAACATCAATATTTAAGTGAGGCGTGTTATGTTTTGACGAATCGAGGACTCATTCTTTATTTTGTTAAAATAATTCGTCCTCTATTAAATGGAAACTAAAAGCAAGGAAACAAACTAATGGACAAATGTCAATGATTAGCCGAATGTATCCAATAATATCACAATAATATATTTGCTGTAATTAATCGACAAAATAATTATAATTGTAAAGTAAGCCATCCACTGTTTCGACCAATTACGGATTATTGTTTTGGATTCCCTGTTTGAATTGAAGTTGACTAGCAAAGTGGACGTAGTAATATGCCCACGTGAAGTTCAAACGAAGTCGTTACTGTGAACTGTCATCTTTCGAATTCCGTAAACTGATATTTTATGAAAATTGTGGTGGGGTCTTCTGCTCTGGTTATTTTTCTAGAACCAATTTTCGTCCCAGCGTCGATAACGCAGTAATATAACTATGAGGTAAAGGGTAGTACGAAATGGCATATTCACTCATAGGGTAGAATAGAAAGACTGATCTGTAAACAAATCCACACGCAGTAAAACAACCACCCGCAGTTGGGGGCTAATTGATACTAATTATATCTCGCTCTCACTGGTCAAATAGCGAAAGAATTCATACTGCAACAACGAAATAGTCAACAGGAGCGCTCTTCGTGTCCAGCCGATAGTGAACACCTTGTTGGCACTGTCTCATAGTAGAATCCACTTAAATGGGTTGCGTACAAACCGAGAACTGCAGAGCGGGTCGACACTAGAGCACATTGGGCCATGTTGTTAAATGGAAGGCTCGTCTATAACAAAAACTACCAATTCTTCAGCTGCCAGTAATATACTTAAGGAAAAAAATATCGAGGGGTTTAGTCGTTAGTGAGTATCGCAGAAAGGTCAGTTTAGATTCACTTGAACCTAACTTATGAATGTGATGTGCATATATTATATTTATACGCCTGAAAGGAAGGTTGTAACCATTCCACTTTTACGATCCATTGTATAATACCAATGGTGTGATATCGTCTAAGGCTCTAAAGCTATGACGATGGTAATACGTAATTTGAATTTGCTATTCGTTTTATTGTTTGGTCGATAATCGGTCATTTTCAAGTTTTCTTCGACCAGACCATAGACATATACTCGGCCCAGCCGGTAACCCAATGACGTCTGCCATTGATAAACACTGTGTTACTGCTTAACAATCTGTTGGAATTATTTAAACAAGGTGGCTATACTCAAGGGCCGTTTCGATTAACTTATGCCATTAAGTGGAACTCTGCATTCGGTAACTTTAAACATTGTTCAATTTACCGAATCTAGCAAAAAGCAAAGGAGATGTTTGCTCTAGCTATTTTATGCTGTAACTTGGCAAGTGTGTATTTAGGGATGTCAGCCACAAGGATTGGTAGGAAAGCATTTCTTATATACACGAATCGTATGATGACGACGACAGTCATCATGGACCATAGTATTATTCTCTGGTGCAACAACGTGCCATAATATTATGATTCCCGTGGTCATTTTTTGCTATTACCGAGTAGTGGAAAGACAGCCTTCGAGTAATGACACGGAATCTAATTGAAAATAATTGGGAGGTTTACCATGAAATGCAATTCCAGTTCACTGTGCAACAGACAGATTCGTGTACCCTGTCCCCATAACGACACACAATGATTAATCTCGCTATCCGTCTTACCAGCAGACAAAGGAGGCTTGATTGCGGGCTTGATTATCCAACAATCAGGCTGCCGTCTGTGCATTTGTGTACTGCGTTACACCCAAGTGTTGACCTCCCGATTCGAATAAAGAAATCCCCGTTGCTTCGACGCTTGCGGACATCGTGTTGGCCGCACCTACTAGGTTAACAAAAGATTTGCATATGTGCTGGCTGACCCTTAACTGCCACAGTACACGTGTAATTTGTATGACAAGCAGTGAACTAATTTGCATTGCAGCGCCTGAATAAATATGAATAATTATGAATTTTGATGGTTAAGTGGATCGGTGTTCTGTATATACTCTGAGTAGTTTATCTGTGGTATTCTACTAAGACTGCTTTGATTTATATAATACCAATCGGTTTCCTTTATCTAGTATTTCAATAGACCAACACGAGGAACTTCCAACTATATCGAATGAACTGATTGCCATGAGATCAACGTTTTATTGTCAACTTTGGAGGTCACATCACACATTGGCCTGATCACAAGCCCTCTTCATCAGTTTGACATAGATCGATCTTAATTATGACATTGTTACGCATAACTGCCTAATTGTGAAAGTTAAACAACCGAGGGAAATAGCGTTACGCTTGGGTGACTCTCTGATAACAACGAGGGTCAGAGAGAATAGGTGAGAAAGAGAGGAATCGATGAACTGATCAACGCTTACCCTCAGCATGATCAGGACATCAGTCAAGATTATGACACAATGATGCTAGCAATTAGTAATACTTCTCAATCTGGAAATGTAATTAAATGCAGTATGTGTTCTCAATAAAATTATTTGGATATGAATGACAAAAATATATTAAAAATACGCTTTAAAATCTAAGTTCGTTTGACCGTTGCGAATAGAATTTTATACTAATTAGTGGTACATGACAATCTTCCACAAATGTAGAACGGATCACTTCTCCAGAGAGGAACCATTATATACCATTATAAGCTTTTAAAAAGTCAGGTATGAAGGATCGATACCATGTTATGCTTTCTTTTTTGGTACAAATAAAGATTTGTTGGAGTTAAATTCATATTCTCTTTCTTGAAACAAACGAATTTGGTCACAAATCACATACACGCATTTAGCCTTTTTTTCTGACTGAATCAGTTAATCCAGTTCCGTCACCAGAGTGGAGAGTAAATTTTTTGCACGGGTTGAAATCCGTTTTCCGCCGACAATTCTACCAAAAATGGAATGTCACAATTTTCACATCGAGCAGATGCGAGGGCAGTGAGGCTAATCTTAGGAACCCTAGCAAGCTAGACCCGTCAGTAAGAGTCGACTGGGCATCGAACTCGGCGGCTGTACCATACAATATATGTCAGTGGTTCCCATTTTCACGATGAAAATAAACATCAGGAAGGAACCCAAAAACTGTGGTGGCCTTGCAATAGTCATAATAACAAAAGAAGTACAGGACAAATCACGACAACGTCTAATTCTTCAGGTTAATCCTAGATAGAAAGGTCGATCGATCGTGGACCTGTCGACAGACGCGTTAGTTTATGAGGACAATGCACGGTGAGTGAGATATGATCTGAGGAGGATGGGAGCGAATCTGACGAGGCAGCATTAACGGTGAGGCCGACAACAGTGTGTCTATGATTCGTGATACATTGTTTTGAACGAAATTATTCTGGACAAGGCACGCACTCCATTGAGTGCGCTGTCATTACTGCTGTCATTATTACTAGGTTAGAACTTCTAGAAATCTTCTTCTCATCATGTAGATATTCATATCGCATATCGTGTAATAATAATAATAATTATAGGTAGTCCACCGAGATGCAACATTTTAACGGATTAATTCATCCTGTCCTCTAGCTCGAGTTGATTTCGGACACGGGCATTTATAGAACATACCATAGATCACCTATGTATTGTAGAACACCTGTGTGACACTATCCCGTATCACGGATCAACAGATCCTCAGCGAGGGCAGCGACAATGATCACAAGAAATGAATGATGATTACACCAGTACAAAATGGCGTTGCGCTCTGTTTTTTTTTTCATGTGTGGGCCGCATCAGTAACTAACAGCTGCCGTGTCCGAAAAGTCGCCGTCTTTAGTCATCGGCTGAAGATCACGCGAAGTGTAAAAGACGATGTAGCAGAAGATCTGAAGACCTATATGTCCATCTGTCTGAGCTGCGTATTGCCGCTGCTGCTGCTGCTGCTGCCACTGTCCGAGGCAATCAGCCACTGAGGAGCAGATACAAACGGTACCGTTATAGTTGTTCCTCCTACTTCGACCGATGTTTACAGTTGTCATGAATACACATGATGCATCGAAGGGAGCGATAGTGAAACTGTTTTCTATTTTATTGTTTACATTTGCTAGCTAGTTAGATGGCTAGCTGGCCAGGAATTAATCACTGGTCGAGGACCGCACGACTCTACAGCGTGTGTAAGCATTTCATATCCAGTCATCCATCGAGTATTTACTCTAGGAGATAATCTTGCCTAGAAACAGGAGTGACAATACAACGAACCATAGTATTTACATGAGCAACCACAACAGCAAAGGAAAAATAAGCAGAGTAGCAGATCTTAGAAGAATGGGCGGTTGTAAAAATAAACCATCTGCTCCTGCTGCTGCTGCTGTTGTTGTTGTTGTTGTTGATGATTGTTGGTGATAACATGTCTGTCCGTTTGTACGATACGTTTGTGTGCACAGCTTGGTATTATCCTTATTCATCAGCATCATCAGCATCATTTTATTATTATTTTTATTATTACTAGTACACTGAATTCCACAGCAACAACAACAACATTGGTAACATGACTGGTACTTCTGGCTCGTGGCAGGTCAAATTCCAGAAAAACGTTCTCTGCTAACGCATAACTGTGACCGTGGCCCATGGCCCGTGGTTGGCTCGCGGTGAGTGGTGCGTTATTCCGTTGTTCACAGCTGATACCGCGCGGTAGTGCTCACACACGATCACGACCACCATCAACAGCAGCAGCAGTAGCAGCGACGGTGACTACCACGACATCTTTGCCATGTCAATCAACAACAACAACAGCAACAACAACAAACGGCAGTCCAGCTGCCGCCTTCTGTGATGGTCCACTGGTGATCTTCAGTTTTCTGAAGAAGACCGGGGCGCCAGCCCCGAATGAGAGCAGCGGCGGCGGCAACAACAACGATCGCATCAGCAACAACAAATGAAAAGTGCGGTGGGTAAATCCGCTTTATGCCGTAGTGGCGGTGCAGTTAGCATCTACCCTTCACCGGTCATTGTAAAATGGCGGCTGCCGGGGCGACGACGGCCGCGGCCTCTGGATGAGGCGGAGCTGGTAAACTATTGTAGAAAGCCCCTCCTCCTATCCAGATGACATGACACTGTGTACTTAGATAGATGACAAGAAAAATCACCACAAGCGAACATAGACAGATACAAGTTTTAGAGCTAAAACGCATGGTACGTCCATATGTCATAGAACAAGAGGTAAACAACAAAGGCAATGAGTCAGTGTGAGGTAGAGAGAGAGAGGAGATTTACGGCTGTAGCTATCCCTAAATTCGGGGCATTTGTCACGTTCTTGAAAATAAACCATAGGGCTGACCATATATATATATGCATTTTCTCCTAATGACAACAATAAAAGTTTCTATTTGTAGCCGGTTTATATTTAGAGAGGCGAATATGACGAGGGGTGGGCGAAATGTAATTTAATTGACAACCACTTCATTGTATAGACACACTATATCAAATTCGATTCTCAGTCAGTAGTACTCATATCGAATGCTGGCCCAGCTAATATAATTCCATATGCCGAAAATAGAACACATCTCCGCGTAAGAACGATTTAGAAAAGCGATGGCGAAGACGAAGTACTATTTAATATTTGCTTATTATCCTGTTCTAACGAAATGACATTCAGCATTGGACAAGATAGATCCGTGCGATGGGTCTGTTTTTAGAGCTCCCTGTTGGATTACGTAATACAGACTGGGTCATTAGGAGCGCCTGACTATAAGAAAGCAAACGAATTGTAAGGTACACTCGATGATAGACATTTCTTTTTTATTAAAGCAGCAAAGGGGGAGTGTTGGCATTCTAACGCATGTCAGCACCGTGACCGGCACCTTTCAGTAAGGACGGCAGTGAGATGTGCACACGCCCAGCCACGCATCATACTCCATGCCGTACGGACATGACGTGATTAGCTGACTCTTAGCTGCTTCCCTTCTCTCTCACCTCAGACTGCCTCTCTAGGACCTGTGTCCACTTCCCGTCTGTGAACAACTACTGTGATCAATATGGTTTCTGTAGAAAGCCCCGTGTATGTCAACACGCAGTATGTATGACGCATGCAGGGGGTGTACGGTACCTTCCTTCCTGCACAGAGGTAGCGGGGTCGCAGAGCACAAAAGTGGCCACTACTACTTTTCAAATATTATTGCAGAGATACTGCCCATAAAACTACATATGGCTCCACTCAGATGTGAATCTCCGACTCCAGCTGCGGAACCTGTCAAATCGACCATTGTACGCTGCTTGCCCTAAGGCAACTGATTAGCAAAGCTGTAACCATCAATTCAAAGTAATTCAAATCGGTCCCCTACGTGTGGAGTCCCCAGGTTGCTTTCGAATCCCTGAGAGCGATTGAAAGAGAAGCTCAACTTTAATGAGTGTTTGTTAATTTCAAGAAAAAGATCTTCAAGTGTAGAGCCCGAGCGGTCAATCTCAGGTATGATGACATCTCACCTTCTCGGTTACCAACAAATTACCAATAACTAGGGCAATCATCAGAGAGGCATGATTATATCATGGGGATCTATCGCATTTCTAGATCAGATCAAGAACAGACAAAGAAAAGCCAACATCATCGACTGACACAGCATGCCAGCTGTATGTATCTCAGAATAGTGGACAAATCATTGCCAATAATGGGTTCGAAATAATTGCTAGGAGAAGTTTTGCCACGCCTAAGTCGTTTCACTAATTAAGTATTTTAGCAATCCTTTGGGTGAAAGTGAACGAAGGAATTTTTGTGATATTCGACTGACCGCCCCTGCTTGGGCTCTCCAGGGTTTCTCCCTCCTTCGGCCCTCCTTCTCGGCGGCGCGCATGCAGCACTTGCTCAGGACTAGTCCGTTCAGCACCGAGGCCTTTGACGATATGGTGCTGGACGCCCTTAAGACTATCCTCATACTCCAGCTCCCTCCGGTACCTCCGGTGGACCTCCGCCTGTGGTTGCGGCCTACCGCTGGGCCCGTTACCAGAACCCTGCTACGGCGAATGGCCACCACGGACTATCGTGCGAGCGCAGCCCCGGTTTGTTCAACTACCCCCGCTTACGCGGTATCCCGTGCGAAGCAGGCCAAGCTATGGAAGCACGCGGCCTCCCAGGCAACTCGCCTGTTTTCCTCTCTTGTCTTCGAAAGCTTAGGCGGCCCCGGCCCCCTCACATCGGATCTCCTGTGAGGGGTCTACCGCAGGCTGATCCGCAGAGACCTTCCGTGCGCAGCGCCTTTTCTTCGCTGCCTAAAGAGGCAATAGCATCCCCTTCCTCTGGACCATGACGACCTCGGTCAGACACACACCCTGTCCCCAATTGCGTCACTAATTATTGTATATAATATGACGTAAATAGAGATTTCGATCTTTTTCATTCGTGCTTATCTATTAGTGAATGTTACCATTTTCTCAAAGAGGTCAACCTTCTAGAATGTTCTTGAAAGCTCCATCATATACTTTTATTATCTACCGATTATTTACATACAGCGTTCGTTTATTCTACAATGTTTATCTCGGTCTTTATTTTATAAATGGGCATTGAATATGTAAAATCAAAAATTCTCTTCTAGACATTTGCGACGGGTAAATCATGTGGACACCGCAAACTAATTTTCCTACAGGATTAGGTCATCGTACAAATCATTAAATGAAATAGCTATGACAGAGTTTGTGCTTACGGCAATAAGATTAGCCGATGATTATTGATACTACACAAAACAGTACGCTGATGTAAAACTCCACGTTTAGAATCGTGTTTTCAAATCCATGTTTGCGGTTTTTTTTTATATTCGTTAGGCCATCGCAATATACCAGGAACATTACGATATGTTCCGCATCATTTAACACTCACGACGATCACCAATGGAAGGAATTGAATCCACTGAAAGGTGATGATTATGTCTAACTGTAATGTCGCTAGAACGACTTGGTGTCGGCGGATTGCAAAGTCGACGATGGATGGCCTCATCTTCTGAATAAATCATATGCCCGTCAAAAACGGTTACTAAGACACCCTGCTTTGTAATCGGAAACTTGCGTGGGAGAAAAGTATACTCACCTGTAATCTATAATTATACGGTGACATTGCAAGAGAGGTTAATACACTAGTCAGCATAAAAAGGCCTTTCAAAAAAACGAAATGCAAAATACTATCAGGCATAATATTTTATTATAATATCAAGATATTAAAACTAAGTACCTCCGCTTGCTCTAGAACTAAGCCATTTAGTCGCGTGTGCTTGATTAGACCCAACATGTTAAAAAATATTAGGAGTCGTGTAATGAATTTTGCCACTATTTTGCCAGTGTGAATGGCTCACAGACAGTTTGAGACTGCACACGATGTTTGTATCAGTGAGCGTCGGCGTTATGGGCAGTTATCGCAAAAAATGGAGAAATGATGGGGATCGTTCAGTAGGATCTTGTAAAATATATATTATTATTTATCATTATTAATTATTCGGTCTTTTCAATAGCTCTAAATGGGGTCTAG
Source organism: Stratiolaelaps scimitus (assembly GCA_019614645.1). Classification (NCBI taxonomy): domain Eukaryota; kingdom Metazoa; phylum Arthropoda; class Arachnida; order Mesostigmata; family Laelapidae; genus Stratiolaelaps; species Stratiolaelaps scimitus. Next base: position 483,380 of record JABWDB010000016.1, read on the forward strand.
AAACTTCATTATCTAAATGGGGTCATAACTTCATCGTAATGTAAAATAATGGTGGAAAGAAGCTAGAGAATTTTCATACCTTCTGCCGGAACAAAACAAGGTTTTTACCGAAATGTCTGTCGGGCCACAGTCACCATTGAGAGATCTATATAACTTGACCTCCGCATTGAATGGGATCATCCGGATACAATTATTTCGCAGATTAGTTGTTGGAGCGGGAGGAGCCGCAGAATGAATCGAGGAGGCGAGGAATAACGATTCTGTCCATCACGGCACAGCGAATATAATCAATTTTACTTTTTTTTCTAATTCTGAACACTACTAACTGCACTTTTTGCACCTAACCTTGAACCCTTTAAATATACCCCTTCAGTAATGTTAATTGAGGAATAGGAGTCATTTTAATAATATTATATATGGTGCGCTACACGTTACGTTCCGGACGCTATCATCACTTCTAATTGGAATAAATTAGCAAGACATCGAATTGAGAGAAGTGGTTCGAGCCAATCTGTTAGAATAGCACAAGTGCAGGCCTGGTTGAGACCACGTCACAGACGAACAATTTAATTAATTGATTTTTATAAATCCTTATCATAGTCATCGTAGCGTTCCGAGAATAGTCCCTCGTATGAGCACTGCTCGTCATTTGAATGCTGTAAAGCCCCAGGTTCGTCATGAATCACACAGGGAGTAACGTCTAATAGGAATGGCACTGCATCTTGGTGCTGGATCCGTGACCGCATTTCACTAGATTGAAGTAAGTCATTGGCGGGCTTAACTCATGATCTGACTCAATATATCGTCCACCTTGAGATACCGCGATACCGCTGAAATTTACACAATGTTGTCAAACGAAATTGCATTCAATTTTTGCGACAGCAAAAGTAGATTTAGATGATCACACACGTAGTTGTAGTGGCACGAACAAATCTATCGAAAGCAATTCGAAAGGTAACTTCCGGCAGGATCCGACATCATCGTCGTCATCATCACCTCTGCAAGTAGAATCAGTCTATTATGATAGAGATATTCCTGTGCTGGTTTGTCTTCACCTCACCAGCGTCTTCTTGTTTTCATCTTCTATTCTGCTGCAGAGAGCGAGAGAGAGAGAGAGAGAACGAGAGAAGAGACTCTCGTTGCAACCCTCATTGTTGTATCGGCCTCTTGCAGACACTGCAAGCTAGTACCGCTGCTTCTGATCTGATGATAGCTTTGATGAAGATGACGATGATAGTAATGATGATGAAGCCATATTGGTGCGTTATTCACCAATAATAATCATTCTATTATCGTCCGATGGTGACGGGAGTAAACGGCGTTTATGTCGTTCTGCCACCACTGACGTGGCTTACACCGCGCGGGCGGCCGTCGTTCCTCGATAAGAAGGTTGGCTTAAATTGTTATCACACTTTTTTTTGCCTTTTCTTCTTCATCAACATTACATTTTCTCTCCGTATATAGTTTGAACGTTTTCTGTTGCTGTCAGATATTTAAATTACACCACATCCACGCTGTATTTCTCTTGTCCATCGCCGGACGTTTAGAAATAACTGCTATACAACTGATATTTGATGGCGCCGAAACGTCATAATTTCAATGGACTTTATAAAAACAAATTGATAAATTTATAGAAAATAAGTAGCGTGTGCAATAGAACAGAGAAACGAAAACAATGGAGAAAATTCCTCGCTTTTCCGCGTCCATTGTAAATCCTCGATTGTCGGCATTTCAGACGAAAGTACATCCATCGATTGAAAGTGGTTGAAAATGATTTCTTATATGTGGCATGACATCACACCCTGGAAAGGATAAGGCCAGGTGTATATCTACCCATTCGGCATAGTTAATTTAGCCTCTCTTTTTTGGAGATGTGTTGTTAAACTGAATCGGGGTTAACATTGTGTCAATTAGTAGGCAACAACATTAACTAGAGTTTGCAAATTCGAATTTGGATTCGTATTCGAATTAACAAGGGCTTTTTACCTCAAAATAAGCTTCGATACTAAAAGGGTGCCACTGCACCTTTCAAAAATGTGGACCAGACCTGCCAAATGTATTAGAATGACGTCAGGCCAAAGGACGTCATTTTAATACGCAGCTGCCACGCAGTTCTTTCGGTCAACAAAGGAGCTGACCTGTCAGCCCCGTTAAATCTTCTCTGATCTTCTCATTCTTTCCAGGCCGTTCGTTAGCACCCCAACTGGCGGTACGATACTTGACAGCATTAACAATTCTCACAATCATCACAATCAAACACCGGCACAGACAGACACCGTCGTTCAGACAGACTCCTAGCCCCTGTGCACATATCGAGAATATATTATGTTTGGGCTGTAGACCGTGCTGTCAGTGGCACCCGACCACCGAACACCTTTGTCCATGTTGCTTTTGATGATAGTCTGAGCTGATCTTCTTGAGTCAATCATCTCGACTACAAATAATTCGGTTATCTATGAACTGAAGAGGATAGTGTAAGCTGGTCCAATATCACTGCACTGAATGACAGAATGAAAGGATCGATGACCATGCTAGTGTGTTGGTAGCTGGCGTCAAACGATCAGGTCACAATTGGAGACGATAAAACAAGAATATTAATATACTAAGGTGGTTCAAAATGAGAAACGCCAATGTGATACGTACTGTTGAAAGATCCGTAAGCCTCTGTCAATGAAAGCAATACCTCTCTAATCCACAAGTAGTGCGAGTATGTTGCACTATATATTATGATGGTATAACGATATTATCGTGAAGTGCAATTAGTTGTATTTTATTATTGTAAGCCCTAAAAAGCGTTCATATAGCGCGTTCATCTCGTATCAAAAGGTGTCATATCGCATTCATGGTTTCCAGTTAGTAGAAACGTTGGATTGATGCCACTGTCAAGGTGGGAATTATGGAAAATTTGGTTTCAAATTGGGAAGTCGATTGTTTTATCTAATCATAGCAGTATACGACAGTTGACAATAAATATCAGAAGTAGAAAGCATTACGTAACTGGCCTTATTGTAAAATTGACTAATTATATAGATTTTTCCATTACCACGTTTTTATAATTTAAACAAAAACGTTGGTAAACAAACGGTGTTTTTTTACAAGTCCCTCTCGCACTTAACAAATGTTTTCTAAAAATCCTTCAGCGACTCTATCAGTTTAAAAAAATTGATAATATTGACAATGAGTTCGTCATATCAATGCCTGACTCCAATTCGAGCAAACTATATTCGTGAATACCTAGAGAACGTTTTTTATCGGATTTAATCTACTTTAATGTTAGGCATCGTGATAGGGAGCATCCACTACAATATGTATAATTATTCTCAAGGCAGCGATTGGTAACTTCTTGATTATCACGAAGCTTTACATAGATTAGCACCACCGATATTAGGGATACTGCATCAGGCCAACTAATTGCTCGTATCTAATTTAATATCACGCGAATAATAGCAATAAAAAATTGACACTAAAGAGATGGAATTCCAAAAAAAAACCAAAATATCTAACCTCATATAATAAAGATTTAAAAGTCGCTTTCTTTCCTTACGAACACTAACTGAACGAGTTTCAAGACAGGATGCTATGAAACGACTTCAGTCGTGTCATAGCGAGGTGCATAGCTAACCCCTCTAAATGTTTGTGACCAGGATGAGCCAAAATGGCAATACGCGCAATTCGGCATTGCGATTTGCCCATGCTGTACATACTAACACGGTTGTTCGAGGGTGATGGACGCTGCTACCCGGAATTGTACACGCGTTAGTGTATATAAACACACTTATATAGCTGACTGACCGCTGGCTAACTGACAAACTCTACTTGCTATTTTATGGGGCCATTCGTTCAGAAACGTCAAGCGTTCGACCGAGCTACACCGCGACATATGAATCTCACGCGCTGCTATTCTGCATAAGAATCAAAGCCTATATTGTATTTAGTTATCAGTTATAATTTATTGTTCATTTGTGTTTACATGTTCGGTTACATTACAGGTTCTTCGCATGGATATCATTGTCACACTCCGTGCACGAATCTGGCGAACCCAGACAGACTGATCAGAGGGAAAGTATCAATTCTTTCTCACTTTTTAACTGGAAAACACTTTGCGCTAGTGTATTTTCCTACTCCTGGCGGGCATTCAACGTCCTTCCTGTAGCTTTAACTTAAGGAAAACTTTGCCTGACGATGCTGGCAAATAACTTCTCATAAAGCCTACAACGTTCGACTTTCAGATCAAGATTCAGCTAGTTCGGTACTTCAATCGTAATTTAATAACACACACACAGTAAAATTCACAGCTGATTATCTCGTTCAAGCCGCGCGCCTTCACCAACCATTCTGGTGAACGAACTTCGCGTCTTCGATGATGCTTGGTGCACGCTTTTTAGGTACACCTTACATTCACGCTGCGTTTACCAAAACACGTATAGGACGTGCATCTCGTCATGAATCGGTTCGACGTGCCAAATTCGAACGCCTATTAGCCCCGTACAAACAATGTAGTTCAACACTAGACCGTCATAAGCATCATCATATAAATTCGATATCTTATTCAATTAGTATACTAAAGGTAGTTTCTCCAACGCCCGTTTATGTTCCACCTAAACTACCTAATCATCCCCCGTTCCGTCCCGCGTAAGTCAACTCCTTAGCAGCAAAGTAGTTCCGTCAACTTTCTTCACAGTTATCACTATTCCATAGCGCCCAAGGTTGAAGAACATATTTTTCAACGTCGTCTCAACAGTCAGACCCACACACGCACACGGGTTGATTCTTTATATATATATCTATATAAATTTATATATCAGTAGATCTTACGTATATTATGTGTGTAGATGACTCGCATTTCGTATCTTGCACAACGTGCACATGCGTTACTGTGACCGCGGAGTGCAACGGGTGCAGAGTTGAGGGAACTATTGAGGAGGTGATTACTGGGCAGTTTTTTGATGGTGGGTCTTCATTTGTTGATACTGGTGGTGGGATACGGCGGTCCCGCCACCGCCACCTCGGAGGGCCAGGACGAGATGCAGAACCGATCCACCGGTCACTTTGTAATCGCTGGCGGTCTTGTCATCGTTCATCTGTTTGCCAGAGAATATGAGTCGCTGTTGCGCCGGCGGAATACCTTCCTTCTCTTCAACCCGTTCCTTGATACGTTCCACTTTGTCCGTGGGCTCGATGTCAATTTCGATCTCCTTGCCGGTAAGAGTTTTCACCTTGATCAGCATCGTGAATTCGTTTCTATGTGCTGTCGGACGGTCAGATTGATGAAATGCACCGATTCCTTTACACAAGCACGTACCAAAGGCACGACGGCAATCGCTGATTCTCACCGATTCAGTCCAATGTTGATTGAACAAAACAGCTTAAACACCGGTTGTATCATACACTGCAGTCACACTCGGACACTCGGTGCCAGCAGACAGCCTGAATTTACAACGGAAGACAGGAAGATAGAACGAACGCGAGAGAGAGAGAGAGCCAGAATAATATAGCGGGCGGTTTCGAAGCCTTTTTGGATAAACGCATTGTTGTTGACACGGAGACCAACATCACAGACAAGGCAAGCAGTGGCAGTGGCTATGGAGTAGAATCGTCTAGCTGAGCGCGCCAATATTTGAAAAAATCCACGAAATGTGCCGAAAGGGGCGCTAATGGTATCGAAATGGGGTCGAAAGTACAATACAATTGTCATTAATATGTAATACTCTAATAAAAGGTCATTGTGATTTTCGAATTTTAATTAGAAAATAATTTTCCTACTTGCAATATTCGAATTAATTACCTAACAAATTGTTGCGTGCTACTCATTGTATTTCGTTCAGCAAGATGGTTCGTTTCTAACCAGACAGGCATCCGCACCGTTAATCACCAACTACCAATGTAAATTCTAATTAGGATACTCCAGCAAACCAAGTAGTTTATTTAATATACAAATAAATAACAAATGGGATATTCATTATCAAGTAAACACCAGGTAGGACCCAAACTTCTTGGCAAGCAGATAAAATGCAAATCTTAGAAAGGATGGACTGCTCTAGCCTAACCGTTAAGCTTCATACAGCGATGTTGAGTTTGCAAAGTCAAATGCGCCGGATAAACTGAATGAAATATTTTTCCAAATCTATTTCTAGACTAATGGAACTCGTTCGTTGCTTCCGCTAGTCCATTCGACGCTTATCTGATTTCTTTAAAATTCACACATGGTCCTTGGTTAAAAAGTAAATTACATGTAAATCAATACAGGACACACATATCTTACCAGTTAAGATATATGACAATAAAAAAAAAGGAAATCAATTTACAAGTGCACGAAACCCTATTCTAACCAAATACAATCAACGGGCGAGTTTAAGCCGGTGATTGATTCACAATAATTTTCGAAAATTACTAACAAAGACACATCAACTGGTCGTGTAGTAACGCAGTCCGGGCTAGATGCTGCTTTCTTACAGGACACTGCACTAATTTATTTTCTCCAATGACATATTCGCGAATTCACAAGGCGTCTTCTAACTTCCAAATAGATACCATTCCACGACATATGCTCATGTGAGATATGACCGATGTGACAATGTTCGTGATATCAAGTCGACGCGATGGCAAATACAATTTATGCATAAGCTATTTGTGTCGTCGTCGTTCGTTTAATAAACGATCCAGCTGACCTGATCGCGACGAAGCAACGATCTTCAACCGCTTGTACGACATTGACTGTACCAGTTCTGCTCGTAGCTTGACGTAGTGGACATGAATTAGATTCTTTCCGTGGGGCGTTTCAATGATCAGGAGAGAAATCCTCAGGAGCGATGTCTAGATGCCAGATTTCATCATGCGCACAGGTGGTTCACATATCAATTTAAGTATTGCGAGCATGGCAAATGCATGCAATATAAGCGGAAGGAATGTATCACGTCGGGACGATATGCGAGTGACATATGTAAGCGATAATCATCACTACATCTGTAGATGCAGGCGACCGAAAGCAAAACGCCGGACCAATGCAGTCGAGATATTAGTTGGACATTTCGTACATTTGTGTACATCTCAAAATGTTAGCGCGAAATGGATACGAACCACTCTATCATTTCTCATGTTGAGTCTACGTAAAACTGAGTTGGGAAAACCGTGCCGTCTAAACGATACGTTTTGCAGCAACAGGCGCAGCGGTAAGATTCTTCAGTAACGGAATTGCGTGGACATCGCATTCGGCAGTTGGTGTTCATTCAAAGTGGAATAACGTATACCTGAGAATTCTGAGATTGACACGACAAAGCTGTGCTGGGTGAAGTACCATTGTCAGCACTCAGAAAGATCATTTCCCATTGTTACTCTTAGCAACAACAACAACATCCGTGCTGCCAAAAAAAAATGCCGAAAGTTGTACAAAGCTCGCACAACGAAAGCGTATAAATTCACGGCGAGAAAATGCGGCAATAACGAAGGCCGACGCTTTTCATTAGTGTGTTCTCGCTGTTGTGGTGAGGAGAGATGTCATTATGGGAATCAATTCATTCGCCGGCTTAGCCATATCATTTTCTTGGGGCAGGTGTATGATCCGTTGCCATAGTGGCTTGTCTTGGCGATGCTGTCACACATCGAAATCTAGAAATAAGTATTCTATAATATTATATGTATCTAATTTTCAGTTGTATTTCGCCTCAACGTTAATTCCGTTTTCCTTTGTGAACAATAGCAACCATTCATGATTATAGCAAAAATCGTGGACAGGCTATCCATTATGGAGTCGAAGCCTAGTGGTCAGCCACCGGTGGCGCTGACATCGGCGATTGCATGAACCCGACGAACAGAAGTCAAATGATTCGATCTCGTCAAATCATCAACACCCGCTCAATGTAAGCTATGAGTAAGGTTGTGATCAAACGCTCTAGGTAGTGACTAAATAAAGGAAGTGTGTGTGTGTGAGTCTGCAGCTTCAGCATTTCGGCAGCGCGCCCGCCTTCACGGGGTGCGAAAGTTTAAGGCCACGTGTGATGTGTGCACAGGGGGGCTGTAAAAAAACTCTGGTAAAATTCGGTAGCGCGCGTACAATTGCCGCTGCGGATAGCCTGCGCTTGAGTTGTGGCATTTCGTCTACTGTCTACGGCAGAATAACTGTTAGAGGATCATCCGCAAGAGGCAGACACAGTTCAAGATCTTATTTCTAGTTTTTCAAATTTCAGTTGAATGTGAGTTTGTTAAAGAATGATATGCGCTCGCGGGCTGTTGTGGTGTTGTGGAGGCCGATCGACACGCTATCGTTTAAGGCACTGCATATGTACAGTCGGGTCTATATGGAGCTGATGGAGATTTTTACAGATCAGAGAAAATAACAGTTTATTAAACGTGCGAACAATACTATATGGTGGGTATATGATTTTAAACGAGTTTTTGAGGATTTTTTTTTGCTGCAGACCACATACTTATCCGAGGCACAGAAAAACATTAGACGCAGCTTTGTAAATAAGACTAAGAGGACAAAATATTGCGTGAGGCCCAAGGCAGGTTCGGGTTTGTCAGTATTGGTCTCAAGTCGAGATTTCCCATGAATATTGAGGGTCGACATCAATGGCGATCAAGAAACGTTGATGAAAGACCTTAGATAATTGCGATTTTGTAAAATAATTTATTATTATATCTAACAATGGACTCGGTTCCTTCGAGTGCTTATTTAGTAGTCAGCAAAGGTAAACCGGTAGTCTGAAAGGCCGATTCGATTTAAAATGCCTCTATCTTAACTAGAAGAAAGCGCAAGGTAAGTCATATTCCCATAGTATAGAGTCATTGTTAGAGTTCTTCTATTTCCTCAAATTATAATGGTAAATAATAGCAGAGGAATTGGCACTGAATACAAAAAACAGCACGCATTTCAACTGGAATAAAAGCCCCAGTTCAAAACAGCGATATACCGTCATCACAAAATTGTCTCAGACAGTGAGTAAGTGTCTGCTATAGGTAAGTTTAATCTTGAAGCAGTCATTACACTAGTTCAAGCCAATAATCAAGACTGACCGATATTTCATGTGTTATTTGGTTGTTTCAAATCTCTTGTGGTCGGTTCGTCCACTAGAGGAGAACTGATTTGACACCGGTTCATGTGTTGACTGAACTGGCTATTGGAATGCTTCGGCGTGATTGTGTAGAGCTTTACAGGTCACAGCCCACGCTTGAAAAATATGAGGGTCGATAGTTGGATGTTGATACTTTCGGTGATGACCATTGCTGTCCCAATGTGGTGGTGCGTCATTGTTGTGATGAATTGTCGTAGCGAATTAAAGTCCTAGCCTTGACATCGCAGAAAATAAAATAAAGCTAATAATGGCAACAATACCGAACACACGGGTCCGACGGGAGTTTTAAGCTAATTTTGATAATCAAATGCAATAAATATGTAATAATAATGAGCATAATATGATATAAATCTCATTGTTTTCTGTGTTTTGGTTATTGTTGCTGCTGCTGTTGCCGTGATACCGATCGAAAGAAAGAAAAGAAAACGCCAGCTTTGACCGTCGATGTGCGACTCAATTCAGCCGTGCGCGAAGTATCGATCCATAATTCTACTCATTGAAAACTCGTGTTTGCAACATCAAGGTCAGATCGAGCCGGACAGACACACACCCTTCTAACTACACAGCAAGTGCTGGTTAGTGGATTCGTAAAGGAGTAGCTTAAATAGAATAAAGGTATTCTCTAACGGGTAACTACTGGTGATACAACGTTGTATATAGCGGTCCGATAGCAGACAAGAAGAATTGCAGACCGCAGAGTCGTAACAGCAAAAAAAAAGAAAATGACACGGCTATTACGGATCGTCAATTGTTGATATATATGATTATTATTAGAATGAACCAACTCATTTGACTATAAAGTATCATAAAGCGGTTCGAAGGCCCCCTCGATCGGCGAGATCCGATCGCGGGTTGTGGGTTAATCTGATCAATTCATAATTGACACATATATATATATGTGTCAATTATGAACTGATATATATATATATATATGCTCATAATTGACATATATATATATGTCCAATAATCTCAATATATTATCTCCGACATCGTACTTGATCATACATTGTGTTAACTTAGTTAACTCAATGTTTTTTTAGTCCACCCATTGTATTATATGTAACACTATCACAACTTTGAACGAGATACTTCATCAACTACAGCATTTATAATGATCTAGTTTTTTAGCTAATAAAATGTATTTTTATAATTGTCATTTTATCGTTATATACGATATTTAGAAGCGAGCAAAAAGTAGGGTTACAGTGACATTAAAGTAGTACTTTAAATAGATTATACGTAGGTTGGACAAAAAATATGGTTACAAAAATTGGCAAGTCTTTGGATTGAATAACCTGTGCTGCTTGGCTCCAGCTTATTCTTCATATAATGGATTGACTTAAACGTTTCTACGTATATATATACAATTTAGAGACCTTCTTTAATGTCAATGTAAACCTACTTTTTGCTCGCTTCTGAAAATCGTATTTAACGATAAAATAACAATTAAAAAAAATATTAGCTAAAAAACTAGATCATTATAAATGCTGTAGTTGATGAAGTATCTCAAACAAACTTGTGATAATGTTACATATAATACAATGGGTGGACTAAAAAACATTGAGTTAACTAAGTTAATAAAATATATGATCAAGTACGATGTCGGACATAACATATTGAGATAATTGCAGCTGAGTTCATAAACCCAAGTAAAATATATCTACGCATTAATCAAAGCAGCTTTCCATGAACAACTGAAAAATAAAATAATAAGCTTAAATGGCTAAATGTATGACGACAATATTTCGTTCCGATAAAGTATGCAACGCATTGTTAATTACTCTATAATGCAGTGATATACTATAGCACAATCATACACGTACATATCAAAAGAGCATCTCTGAGAGATGCTCTCAGCTGTAGCACTTATAATTGACACTAACCTTTAAGGAGCGCCAAGAAGGAAATAACGGCATAAACTGTTACGCGCATCTCGAATATCCAACTGCGTTGGTACTTCGTGGCTTGAATAATCAGACGGAATCCAACAAAATAAAATAAAGTTCACTCCGTATCAATGTACATTCCGTTTAGGATACGATGACCCCAAGAAGCACAGATTCCGTTTGTAGCTGCTTTCCGTAATCTATAGCAAAAGGTCACACTTAAAAAAGTTCACTGCCGGGGGTCAGTGCATTGACCGCGGCCAAGATACCGAAATCGTGATATTCTACCAAGCAGTCGAAGGCACTGTATGATTCGGTCGTCCGATCTACAATGATCTACTCTTCAACGCACGGCACTCCTCCTTCGTATGAACGGGTTAGTAGTCTCGAAATGTCTTGTTCATTCCCCAACGGGATATCTACTGCGCGATGCAGGCTGTTCGCTTGTTGCTGCGCGAGTTTGCCGGTGCCTGCTGCTTCACCCAAAGTCTTCGGCTGAGCCGGTGAGCGTCTTCTGCCCCCCACTGCATGCTCCCTTCTGCATTGCGGCCCTCTCCAGATCGGTGGATGACGGACGATTTCTGCTCGACAGGACCCCAGATGTGGACGGCTCCCGTCGCCACCACGGCGCCGTGCCGCGTTGGGGTTGGCCATGTGCTCCTGAATCAGCGTCAGGCCTCGAAGAGCGACGTGAGCGACTTTTGTTCCGTTCGACGATCGAACGGAAGCGAGAGCTAATCCGGGGCTGGCCCGGATGGAGCAGGCGCGCAGAATACCGTTACACACTCCGTAATACTAGTACGTTGATGAGAAAAAAATGTGTATTCTTGAATTCGATTAGATTGAAATAACGGTGACAGACCATAGTGACATTATCTGGACCGTACCTGGGAAGAAATCACTGGCAGAAACCGTAATTTGATGAATCCAATATTAACTGTTTTTTTGCGCTCGTTCTATTTGAACTATTCAACGATCACGGTTTGAGTGAATCATACTTTTAAGAATGCTTGAACGTCATCTTCAAAGCATCCAAGCTTTATATGCGTTCAGACAAAAATACGGTCCAGCACTATAAGGAGTGTTGCCGACTGGAGATCCCGCTTGCCGTTACCTTAACGTCTAAACTTGACTTCAGTAAAAGAATGGAGACTACAAACTCGCTTCCCTTCCACCGACCTACAGCATAGACATAGGAATTGTATTCTATCAGAGAACAGACTTCGTATGCTTCGAATGTTAGCACTTCGCGCCTTAACAGCGAGGTCTCACCATGTCCTAGCGTAATCAGTTGGCACTTCAGTCAGATCTCGAAGGTCTCCAGACCTCAAATAAATACTCTACGAGGAACGCAACAACGGCTGCTCGCCTGGCACCATGAGCTGAAACGAACTTCCTCTTTTTGAAAAATGATCCCTAATTTCGTCAGTGATGGGCTCACCGTCGCATGCATTTTATAGGCGTATAGTTATATGAAAAATAATCAAGATCATTGTTAATTAATAAAGCTTACGATGATTTTACGAACAGCCAACGAGTTGGCTCGACCAGAATAAACCCCTATAGCAGTCAGTATTCAGGCCAGTCAACAACTTTCTCTGGGATGACTCTCGTTTAGATTAGTCTCGTTGCCTATACAATTTAATGTCAAGCGCAGCTCCCCAGCTGTGCACCGTCGCAAATGTGACGATTCCACGACATTAGCCCTTGAGGCATTACAAATGTATGACAGAATGAAAACAAAGTAAAGCTTATTTAAGATAAAAGATACCCCTGCGCCAAAGAGGGCGTTTATGTCAACAACGTGATATTTATTTGGATGGGACATGGCTTCGACAGAAAACACTTGATCAAGACGCAAGAAGAGCCGACGTTTGGGACCAATTTCATTCATCTAAAATAGAATGAACATTGTTAGGGCAACGTGTTCCGGAACCTTAGCCACAGTTGAGCGATGCAAATGTTCCACTTTGAAGTGAAGTTTTCATGACGAACTGGACGAATTTAACTCGAATATCGTCATTTTCAGATTAGCGAAATTGCCCGTGACGCAGTCGTATGCTTGCAGCGGCTTGCATTCTACACAAAGAAATTTATGTATTATTGTAATTTTGATGATTATTTGATTTAAATTTACATTGGGAGACACATTAAAAAACTGATTTTGAGGAATAAATGAATTAAACGCAAATTGATTAATTGGTGTATATTCAGTTATTGGCTTAGCAATTGTTCATGCCTCTTGGAGTCTAGGTTGAGAGTTCAGACCTCTTTTATAGCTGTAATTAAGTAATATAATGTGTGTTCACGAAAAATCGGAACCAAGTTGAGAAAGAAAAAAAAAAGTTACCACATAATCTAACGAATAGTTATTTGACATTGTATGTATCACGCTCTTAACTGTTGAACATTGAAAAGGGTGAAGTCGTCAATATTAATGATGTCAAAGGTTAACCACCATAACCAGTGATGGGTTCTTTGGAAATAGGAACGAACTGCGTGGACAGGAACTGTTGAGCTATGAAAATGAGCATCCAGATATTTCTATTTTGCGGTGATGTTTTTGTGCTAGGCCGTTTTGGTATATGTGTGACGACCTGAAAGGTTCGGAATTTGTTGAAACAACTCTGCGTAAACCACGATCTACTTTCGGTCCTTCCCAGTAGGACTCACCACTGGGTACAACCTATTCCTCTGCTCTGCCGTTAACATCCTGGCACTATTACTTTGGTTAGAACTTCACGTGGGCATGGTGTCAAGTTAATATGAGCTTCTCTATAGACTTCCAACAATAGCCACGATGACGGCGTGACTATGCAACAGCTTGGGAAAATATATTCGTTCCTCACTTAAAGTCAACGATGGCCAGTTGCTTTCAGGCAATACTACGTATAATGTCTCGTACGAATTTCAATTATATTTTACAAGTCATAAAATGCAGTATTAATGTGTTTAGAAGATGATGTACATATGTTAAGGATTACGTGATTTTTATCATTTATCTCAGTGTCTATTTACATCCATATGAATCGTCAGCTTAAACAGCGACCGCTTGAGACTTGCATGAGCGCTGTGGCAGCTATTATATAATTTCCATAATTTTGCGTTGGGGTTACAAGCAAGAGCATAGATGGACACGAGAGGTGACTTTGCAAAGAAATTCGCTCATTCAGGGTATGAATGTTTGTCCCCCGGGCCAATGGCTCAAACGTACCCATCTAAGAGTTAGCCCTTATTAGTTTCTCTGTACCTAGTGTTCACCGTTGTTTCACATTTTTCTAAACACCTAAGTATGTGAATAAATGATGACAATTGAAATTGTTTACTTGCTTAACGTTGTTTCTCGACAAGAATGTAATTTTTAAAGAGAAAAATATTGAATAGAGGAGATCTCAAACGACCGGAAGATCAACCTTCATTCTGCACAAAGATTATAACAGTTACCGTGAGAGAGCAATTACGCACGATTAATTTTATATACTTTCTCAATAATGTTTAATCAAATATAGTATATATTATATTTGCATATGGCCTATATAGGAAAGCATATTTCTAGTTACGATATTCCTTTCTCCAAATAATCGTTGTTTTTCGGGTTCCCAAGTCAAATTGAAACTCTCGATTAACCCCTATTTGATGATGGATATTTTTGTCATCCTCCTTGCAAAAAAATTTTGTCCAAGGGCCCAAATCAATTTTGCTGTAATTGTTCAGAGTAGATCTGCGTTCATGTGTCTCCTATTAGAGGGCAACGCATGCGAAGACAATACTGAACTAAACTCTTGTATCGGCAGCTACCCATCTTCTCGTATATTTAGTCTACCTTCTATTCGTGTTAAGTGTTACTCATTTGCGTTACTCATCCTTGTGGGAAACAATCCAGTTAAATTGAAGCAACCGCTCGCCCTCCTCACCCATCACCAATCAGCGCTTATGGCAGACCCCCCACCCCCACACTTCAGGTTAGTGCAACAGCAGCAGCAACAACTGTTTTATCGTCACCTTTCATTCCACGTGCTGACTCTGACCCCGGACGCCAAAGTAGTTATGGGGCGCAACAGACAATGGGGTATAAGATGCCGCATCTCAAAGGATAAACACCGAGCATTTTCTATTGTATACTTTTATGACCCACGACAAGCGTGAGGACCAATGCAGCCACGTACGACGGTGTTCAGACAACCGGGCTAACGGCGGCGGCGGTAGGGGGGCTGCTCGGTCTTGATGAAAGTGAAGATCTGTGTATTCCTCAATTTCAATGGGTAAAACGACACGCGCGACTGGATTGCCTGAGAGTTTTATGTACTAGAACTAGGACACACTGTGCATTATAAATTTGTTGTTGAACTGTAGCAGCCACGTTTCAGCAGTAATTTCAGCTGTGAGCTTATAATTTCCTAGAATATCAGTTATCGATTGTGTTTGTGGCATGATGGTTGTTAACAGAGAGACATTTTGGTACAATCAGATAGACACACTGAAGTGAAGTATTCCAAGTAGTATGTTGGAACAGAATATTTGGTTATTCTATATATATATATATACGTACAGTATGTGGTATTGTGCAGATTCATTAGAGAGGAGGCAGGGCAGCATTTCGGCGCATGACAGCGCAGACCGGTTCTTAGAATAAAAGTCGCATGTACCCATAGAGTGCTACCAGTTGACTCAGCGTGTTTGTATTTTTCTCGGGGCTACGGGCTCCATTTATATTATTTTACTTTTAACATATTTTTTAAGACGACAACAGGAGAGTATGTATACTGCAAATTCCGTAATTAAACCGCACATTGAATAAATGAATGTACCCTTCTCTAGCGCTTCTCTAGCGTTCTTGAGAGAGGTCGTCCAGACAGGGAAGTAGCGAACCGTTCATTCATTTATTCCATGTGAAAGAGTCTTACGGAGTCTATAGTGTTACATATTAATGAGGCAGATAACACTACTTCTGTCATATGGACATCAAAATCTAGAGAGGTAGTAACAATAAGTGTAGTTTAGCTTTACGTTACAACTTCCTATCAGTGAGATAGCTTCGGATCTTGTCAATGCTTTTTGGATCCACTTTAAGAAACCGACGTTTAGAGATTAGAAGGCTATGCTTAACGGAGTAAAATCAAAGTAGAATAACGAAAGTAAACGTTGTCAACTCCTCCATTTTAAAATAGAGACCAGTCATGAATCATTTCAATAAGTGGGTCTCTGTAGATGTCCCTTGGGTAAGACCGAGTCGTCCGCTGTAAACGAGATAAACGTTCACGGCAAGGTTTGAATAAATGTGATTGAATTTTGGCCGTCTGACTCTCAGCCAACCATGGGGCAACTGACCTGTAGTTAAACAGACATTACACCCTGTCTTTCGCTTTGTGGACGGGGGTGATGATTGAAAGCTTGAAATTGCCAGGAAGGAGTCCATCCTTATAGAAGCGGCAGAAGATTTGTTTTTGTTGCCACATTGGCGGATACGATCTTCACGCTCTCAGTGGCGTGGAGGAAAGGAAGCTCTCTCTCTCTCTCTTTATGCTTATCGTGTATATTTGCTTACTTATCAAAATAACATCACAACCTTAACATAGGCAATCCAGTCTCAAAGATGCTCCTTATTTGCAGCACACCATTTTAGAATCTGTCCACCATAGTGATAGATTGCTACCATTGCGGCGTGGCGGAATATCTCAGATAATAGTCAATTTCGTTTGACAATTGAGACAATGTGTCGTCGACACACGAGTCGTCTACCTGTTTCGCTACGGTAAATACTAGTCATGACTTCGATCTCCAACGAAATCTAGCTTCACCGTGCCGACAAACTGCGGAATTGCTACCGTTCATAGAATAGCCGCATTTGAAAAGACACACATGGGGACTTTCACTATGATTATTGCAGTTACGGATTAATAATTGATGCACCGTTGAGTGAAACATTGCGAAACAATTCGAAGCCCCTCGTAGTCTTCACGGAACATTCGTTATGCTGGGATGAAGGTGATTTTGACCGGTCACACACGATAACCCTCATGTCAGCCGTTTGTGTCAGTTCGTATCGGACTACTGTTTAAAGAATCAGGAAAATAGAGGTAAAATAAAACAGGGAGCAGTGCACGAAATTTTGTACAGGTTTCGCACTATTTGAACCGAAATGTTAAACTTTTGAGATTTTTGAAGGCTCCTTTTATTGGCTTTGTGACACACGAAGTCGTAGTTCCAAATGTTTACCGGTGGTAATACAATAAAGCTGAATGTTCAGCTCTCTCCTATAACTCGATAGAATATTGACCCCCCCCCCCATTCAGTTCATCCGGTGGAGGCCAAGCATAACAATGCATCAATTTCATTAAGGCCCTTACACTGGTTCCCCGTTGTCTTGTTACGCTCGAAACATGAAGTAATATTATTAATATTTTAGGAGGGCCACGCCTACAGCCGGATGGTAAGGCGTCAGCATTGGCTATCGGTCACGCAGCGATAGTGGAGATTTCTCCACCAAAAATGATACCATCGATATCTGCTATCCATAACACATCAATGGCTCGATCGTCTCATCATTGATTTGTTACGCAAAGCGAACGCATCGCTGAAACAACAACCGGCCCTGTGTATTCAGGATAACTAAGCAACAAACGTGCCCTATCGACAGTGAAAATCACTGGATCGATAGTGATTTGATGATTGATAGCATCACTTGTCAGTGATCTTTTTTAGGTCCATAGACATGAAATGTATGGAAGCGCTCCACCTCGTCTATCAAAAGTTGCTAAGCAAACGAAAGTATGATCCATTGGTATCTAATACTATATTTGTGTTAACAAGGTAGTATGTACTTTTGATAATAATTTCACAAAGAAGCAGCCGAAATTACCATAAAACCTGCCAGAAACAAAAAGGAAATAAAAATGCAAACATTTTCTTAAGATATTATATAGGTAATTTCTATCTTGTATAAATTAAATATTCGATTAAGGATATATAGATGAGGCTGTTCTTAGATGTATTCCACGTTCATCTGGGTACAAGTGTCGCCCACTTCTATAATTAAACAAATTTTAAATAAAATATTGTCTTATCCAATACACGCCGATGGCCATTCGCACCCGTGAAACGAGACTGATTGCCTTATGAATATGATGTTGACTATGTTGGGATTCTTGCACTACAGAGGCACAGAGACGGATAAAATTCTATAATAATGAAATATGATAGAAGGCAGGCAATTATGAATAGAGCTCAGTTGGAATTCTAGAACTCACGGAAATTAATGAAAAATAAAGCTAATATGATACCGATTATTTCAACTTTATTCTTCTATAATCGTTTCCTTGAGAGATTCGGAGGTTTACCAACACGTGCATACACACACGTGGCATAAAACATTTTCAATGCAATAGTTCAATATTTAGGATCTGTCTCCTTCTCCTGTGAGTCAGGGTCACTATCATGGTCATAAACATTTACTCAAATGGTGCTATTATACTGAAAAGTGATCGGTGCACGTGCCAACATATCGCGACATTTCGCGGTCATTCCGTGAAGCGACCGGCAGCGGAACCGAGTTACCCCATCACCTGATTTTTTGGTAACGTCATCAGTGTTGGAAAACTGGGCCCAGCCGTCATGGTCGTGATGTGAGCTAGTTAATTCAGCTACAACCTGGCCCCGGGGAGTTGAATAGAATTGGTCTTCACAGGACAAAAATTGCGGAAAAACCTTCAAAGTTTGGGGTTCAAAGGTAACGAGTCATAATTGACTCACTTTGCTTCAGATTACTTCAGACGTATGCGCGTCCAACAAGTTTCATCGTTATTTCTGAACTCGGTGTGGTGACCTCTATAAGCGGTAGACGATACTCTATAACCGGATGTGTACAATGTCTGTTGTACAACAATATAGATACAATAGACTAGACGGCGGTATGTACATAATACAAATAAACTCTGTATTTCAACTGAATATTACAAGCTTCAGTTGGAATTCTACCAAACATTAATGCATCATTAAGTTGTTTGTTCATGTTGTAGGCGCGATATTCTCCAGGAGAATAAATCATTTACACCTATTTTTGTTGCTATCAATGTAGATTGGTAATATGTTCCGCTTGGATCTTATATTACCATAAGCATTAAGACGATAAAGGATGCATGCAATGTTCACATCCTCTTTGTCACATTAGCATTTGTAAAGCATTCGTCTTATAAAATGTGTAAATATTGGATACAATAATTTCTGGTTAAAGGGTGAAACCTCTGTCTTATATTCTGGCTGAGCTTGTCCTTCCTCTAAGTTCTAACTCTACTTTTTAGTACAACAATGACATGACTTCGAGATACAACCATAAGGCATACGCTTGTCGTTCAGACTAAGCATACTGTTACGTGGCTCAGGTTAGGCAGCTACAATTATAGCTCCAATCTCAGAAGATCCTGCAGCCTCTAGTCAAGCCAGAG
Organism: Stratiolaelaps scimitus; assembly: GCA_019614645.1. Lineage (NCBI taxonomy): Eukaryota > Metazoa > Arthropoda > Arachnida > Mesostigmata > Laelapidae > Stratiolaelaps > Stratiolaelaps scimitus. Next base: position 502,778 of record JABWDB010000016.1, read on the forward strand.
ACTCGTCGAGTCATCGGGATCATGTTGGTCCATACGGGAGATCATACCTCATTTGCCTAACTTACTATTTACCTGAATTATCATGAAGATCATCAAACTCATTATCCTGGTTCTTAATTATTATTTATTTAATATTGATTGATTACACTTGATATTTTAGAAAACGATGGGGCAATTTCGCAGCAGTTAGGCATGAGTAGATCTCCACCCTAGTCATTAGGTGGGTGTTGCTATGAAGCCGCCTTGGACAAGAATTTGAGTGAAGCATAGTATTATTTTGTGATCACAATGTAACCACCAAACTCTCATTTGCGTCGCCTGTCATACAAGCATATTGAGTCTCTACTTGAACTTGACCTTAACGCGTTAAGCGAGAACAATCGACAGGAAAGAGACAAATATTGGATGTTAGCCATACGCCTATTATGAAGAAAATTTCTGTATTGAAGTTTAGCTGGGGATAATCAGATGGCACTGAATCTATCAGCTGGTTGACGTTGACACCTGTTGAGACGTTTAACTGGATAGATAATGAGTTAAGGATACACTATTAAAAATCATATCGAGTAGGAGCAAAACAAAAAACAGTAACGTGATCATACTGAGGTCCAAGACATCGCGCAGCTGTTAAATATCTTGAATTCGATCGGATGATTAAGCGAAAAACGCTACTTTTGGGGATTATTTTTAGGCAGATTTCATGAACATGTGAACACTAACTTGTACTGAATCAGCTGCTCAAAATACGTCTCATCTACTCTAGCTGCTGCTTAGGATTATTATGAAGAGGCTGAGTTTGCCGTCGTCAGCGGCAATTTGCTTAACTACTCAATGAAATGATAGATTTATGGTTGAACGGTTGAATGCTTCAATTGTCAGGCGACAACAACGGCGACAGCCATAACAGCAACGGCAACCGCGGGCCCTGCTGCTCGAATGGTTCGAATGATGTCGACGGACACAAGCTATGATATAGGGATGGCCGCTGATGAAACATCTTACGCGCGCCGTTCGTGCAAATGCCATAGACGAAACTGTTGGATGAATCAGTGTCAGCAGCCGAATCAGTCAATCAGTGATGCTGAATATAGTGACGACGCATCGAGACACATTCGTCAATGACACACTGCAGGACACACAACCAATGTCGCCACCACAGCCGACATCTTTTTGCGATCTTGATAATCTTCATCGTCATTAGCATTAAGTTATAGAATTTTTCACTCAGATTTATGTACAACAATATTTTTCGCTTGTCTGACCAAGCTGTGCGAGATTTGCATTAGCAATCATAACGTTTAATAGGGAGGTTTGTGCTAGATGTCAGCCTACTGAGTTACGTTTTTGCATAACAGACTCACTCCTCGTCGGGTAGCCATTGTCAGAAAATGGAGTGCACAATTGTATGTGCATAATTATTGTAGGTATATTCTGTCACCTGTTGCTTTCACTGCTTGTTGTTTTTGTAGTTAGAGCTAATTATAATACATTGCTATTTGCGTGGGTACAAGGTACATTTTGGAATAGATTATAAGTACTAAATAGATTGAACCGGTTCGCTCAATAAAAAAATAATAAAACATTTACCTTCTATAGATACAATATGAGGAGGAGGAAACAAGGCCGAGTTACAGTTGAAGCTGAGGTTGGAAACATGTAGGCTTACAGTTGAAAAAGATAACTAGGTTAAGAGTAATCACAAAAATGCATGCAAATAAATCTAGGCAGATAACTATTATTTAAATGTGTTGATCAATGATGGAGGCACAGGATGGATGATCTTCACTGTGGTATAAACGATTATAGATTGTTCTTAACTGTTTTGTGGTGTTTTTATTTACCTCAAGGTTGTGCCGTGCGAAGGAGAGTAATTTCGCTTAGCTTAATCATCGAAGAAGTTTCATTCGCTTGCGACGTCCTTGTTTCAACGTTGATCCAGATTCGTTATGGTAGATTTTCAAAGTTTCTCCTTCCATTCAGTTCAGATGTTATCTCGTTTTCGACCTCGCTCAATGAGTTGAAGTTTGTTCTACTAGAATTGTCCATCATCGATCTGTGCAAGTGGAAATCAGAAAGAGCCTTACTTTTGCTCAAAACATCCTCGTCGTACACGCGGATGACATTTCGAAACGTTTGAATTGCAGTATTACCTTTTCGGAACTCATACAGCAAAATATGACAAATATGCGGTTTTTTACTAGTTCATTTCATTTGATTTTGCAGTTTTTGAGGTCAAAGAAAGCGTTATCTAACGAGACTGACTGTTTCAAACGATTTAGCGTGGTCTCTTTTGTATACAAATAAAAGATGTAGACAACTTTCCCAAGAATCCAAAAGTTAACGGCTTTCCTTTTTGGCATTCGACTCGCGTTTGATCCACTGTTAACTTATTAATATTTTGCTTCCGCTTTAACTATTATATAAGCCACCTTATTTCCGACTTTACCATGAACTGAGAACCTAAGCCGACCATTCCAATGTACAATGCCTAGTATATGAGTACATGCGCAGAGAGGTTGCAAAGTCGCCATTTCGCTGTCGATGGTCGTGAAGCCGACGAACGCTATGACAATGCAAGTATTGCACAGCGAACGCAGTAGACGAAATCCATTGTAGGGGGTTTCTGATAATTTCCGCTAACCACGCTGTCAATTCTAACTGGTTGTTAAGTAGCGGAAGTTCATCAGGAAGTAGTCACCCTCCAGCGATGATTTCTATATAATCTTGGAACGGCAGAGTAGTCAAGTTCAATGTCCCTATTTACTAAAATTTGAGAAACAAATAGAGTCCTACTGAAATGTGCACAGATAACCGGTGTTTTATTCCGAAGTAAGGTGCTAGTCTCAGCTATTTCCAGATGAATTATTTACAATCTGCATAAATATAACCTACTGTTCGAATAGTTGAGGCTTATGTTGCCCACAAAAACTGCTTACAAAACATGATCGATCAGTCGAAATCTGTACTGTCAACCCTTTTCGGGATCAAAGATCATCTCTAATGCGGCGACCGAAACAGGACAGTCGAAAATAGACTATCGCTAGAGAAGTGATAGCGCTGTTAGGCAGCAGCAGCTACAGCAACGTAAATAAACTTGCCCGATCCTATTAGTTAGTTAGATTGTCAGGTCATTATATATTGTTATATAGTTACTCCTGTCGTTGTTGTTGCTGGCTTAATTGATTGGGTGACCCGCATGGTGGTAACCTTGACGTAGATTGATGCACTGACGTACTGAACACAGCGATAGATCAGCGAAACGATCACTTGGTTAACAGCGGTTATTGGTTGTGCTGCACTAAATTTTCCACGTATCTGCCTCCTTAGTTTGTTAGTTTTACCTGTCATTTGAGGTGAAGATATCCAGCTCAATGTAGTTGGCAGATGCTGATCATTGCTAGCCTATGTTGTCCGACGTTAAACGCACGTCCTTACTCTAATGAACAAAATGCGTCCAAAAAAATTCCTCCCATAGATTGACCTGACCGTACCTAGCTAATTCCTGTTTGTAGTCCACGTATGAGGTGATCATAATTACTATTGTGAGACCGCCTATTTAGTTTTCTCCAACCCATAGTGAATAATTGCGTTGCATCCGCTATTATTCTAACGTATTATCGATTATCAAAATCTTCTTTAAAATATGGGTTTTTTTAATAGGGGAACATGACAGTTGATCTTTTTTTGTGACTCAACGTCGTCCATTTCACTGAATCGTTCCATCACGTCCCTTGGCGCGTATATATATATATAGTATATAAATACGTATATTTGTAGCACGACCTCATATTCTTTGCTGTGCTAGTAAAGAGGAAGTGCAACGATTACTTTGATGCCTCCAGTCCTGGCTTTCAGAGCAACTCTCGCCGCTCGTAGACGCGAGTCGGACACATCCGAATCACCTTCTCTTCGGCAGCGCTAATGTCTACAGGTGGCAGTAGTAGTTGCCGTGGTAGAATATGGTAAAAGAGTGAAGATGAAATTGAATGACAGTCACATCATAAATGTACGACTGTAACAGATCTCGTCTTGGTTCCTGCCAGTCACGAGCGTGCTCACATTATATTTAGCTATTGTTGACCGTTGTTGTTTGTTGTTCGCGTGTTGACATGACATCACTCAGGTAAAAAAAAAACATGTTCAGACGTTGGCCAATGCAGCGACGAAAGTGTACGGGGACGCGTACAAAACGAAGACACCTGGGACATGCTTTTATTATTATTATTATTATTATTATTATTATTATTGTCACTACTATGATTAAAATGGCATATTTATATACGATGCCACACGCAGAGTGTCGTCTCACGTAAATGGTGTCCAGTTTTGGAAATGATTCTTCCGCCGCATGCATAGTAAGCATTTACCAAATTTGTAAAATATGAAATTGAGTAATTCTTCAAACGTTCTGAGATAGGGCGCTTTCAGTATCTCCGTCTCTGTCGATACTGGCCCACACTACTCACCTCAGCTAACTCATTCAAACAACTGCGATACGTAAATTTTTGTGTCGCAGACAGTAGACTATCTGTAGCTACTACTGATAGTGTTCTCTTTTATTTTAATTTTTTTAGTATTATGTCATCATTCTGGAACATTTTTACCATTGACACAATCGTGTTTCCATTACTGCTGCTATAACTACTTTGACCACAAACGGCAGCGGTTATTTTTTTAAGTCCCTCATTACGCCCTCCCCTGCCCTCTGATGGCTTTCATTTATTTTTATGATCTTGGTTCCGAGTATTATGTGCGTAGATCAATTTCGCGTAGTTTTGACTATTTATTTATTATTATATGGCCGCTATATGACCACTATATGGTCCTTTAGGGGAAATGCTTTTTAAATGGCGATGGATGTCGAATCAACTTCAAATGCTCGCAACAAACGCCAACTAACAGTTATCGTATGTTCGATAGTCTATTTGGTGAAAACGACGTTGCGTCAAAGCAGTACAGTGGTACATGTTTGCTCGGACGACAAGTCGATGTTGAGTAAATAAATAAATAAATCCATTTGGTGCCCATTCCCGGTTAGATCTCAGCGTCGTGTCGTGCCTTGTCATTGTCGTTGCGATTTTGCAGATACGTATTTACGGGCTACGGATTATTATTATAGATGATATGAATCTTTGGCGTGCACGTGGACTGGTAAAGGTGAACTAGGCTCGCAGCAGGTCTTATCTTTACTAAGTTAAGCTAAGTTAGAATTTCCTTTAAGTAAACAAACACCCCAACATCGAGAGTCATTGAAAAAACATACAAACATTTTTTTGCCGTGAACTCTCTACTGCTGGTTTCTTTGTCATTGACAACGTCAATTTATGACCTCAGATGAAATGGTGATATCTTTAAGCTGATGGAATATAGAGATCAATATTATCATAGTTTTTTGCCACTTCTAACTTGATGGATTTAGCTGCAGCAAGCGACACGTGTTTGTTCCTTTTCTCGATGACGTTAGGAGCTAGTGCGGGCTCACATAGATATACATGTATGAGGTAGGCAGGTAGACTCTCGCTCTATTCACTTCTATGCACGTTGGGATGGATTGTTGGATTCTGCAACATCTCACCTAATGTTTAAGGTGTTATCTGACAGAGCGATCAAATCAATCACTGAACTCACGGTATTTGTATAATTGCGTTCAAGGTTTACCCGACACAATATAATATATTGGAACGCAAAGCAACCACAATTCGACTGAAATAATTATTGTATAATATTCGACCTGAAATAATGTATTATGATTCTAGAGAAGAAGGAATTAGACACCGATTTCGTTACATTCAAAACATAGCCTTTATTCCAAAATCCACGTAGCCGTAATTCCTATGACATAACAATCACCTAAAGCGGAAAGTCATTGTTTTTAAATCTATTTAATAGGTCTTAATATTTACTTTTCCGTAGAATCCAACGAACGTGCAATAATATTGACCGATTTCAACTTAACGATGTATACTAAATAGGATAACACTTATCTGTATTAGAAGGTAAATCTTTGGGGGTTACATATTGTATATGCAAAATTTCACGTCGCGACTAGAAGGAAGTCAGGCAATAATTGCTTTAATATAAAGTAATGAGTAAAATAAATAATTAAAATAAGTAAATAATCAAATAATTACTTGTCAGCACGCACATGAAGTACAGTATTTCACCCTGTGGTGTTGTACCCCAGCTCTCATGGTCAATTTTCACTGATGAGACATGATAAATAAGTTTGCTTGAATGGCTAGATGCTTGAAAGCAAATGTTGCATTGTCTGCCCATGCTAGGTCGTATTTCGCCTTATGAACAGCTCGTGAGCTTAGGCACAGTAAACGAAGGGGGGTCTTTAATTTCGTGATATCGTTGTCCTGTCGCACAACACTGCAGCAGGTAACATCGAAAAGTTTCTTTTCGAGTTCGCTTAATTTAGCAATGCCCAGTCTTCTGGGCTCACAACAGGGTACTCCCTTTACATAGTCCACTTCGTCCTTAAGCAGCCGGTAAGCCGAATGGCCGTATATCCAGCCACGAACCCCAGCAAATGCACCCAGTTTGATTAGGTCAGTGATAATTTGCAATTCTAGATCGAATTTCGAGTTCTTTCGAAATCGGTACAAGAGGGAGGCTAACGCTGCATAGAGGGCTGTGGATCGCTCGAGGCCGTCACCGACGGTTGAGGCCAATCCGGTTGGATGTGAACAACAAAGTATTTTCTGGAGTAGTTTGGAAGTGATATGGCTAAAAGCGAAGTTGGAATTTTCGCTACACCGATAACTTTCGCATAGATGAACGGTCAACAATGCAAAATCACGAAACGGGAGATCACTGTAAAGCAAGTCTAACTGTGGTTTTTTGCTTGCGTACGGCACAAATCGTGGCGTCCCATCTGGTCTACAGAGAGCTCTAAGTATTCGGGCTATATTCCGGCTAGATTTGCATAGACGCAAGGCGCCGTCCAACGCCAGTCGAAACAAGGTTTCGAATTCGTGTGCTGCTAGAGGTGCAACGATCAGCAAGCACTGAATAACGAGTTCCTCGTCGGCGATGCCAATCACCTGCTGGTGGGACGTGAATATCTGAACATCGGGGAACAGTTTGAGACTTCCCGTTGACTTTTTTGGTAGGTTATGACGCTCGCGCAGGTACAGGCTCTTAACAAAGTACTCCACCGCCTGTTGACGATCTTGGTGCCAGCGATCCGTAGATGCCGAAAGAACTTTGACGGCACCAAGCAATTCGTAGGCCTCAATTTCCCGGTGGACAGGGTGACGTTGCTGACTGATGAAGCTTGCCACGATTTCGCTGAGACCCATAAGACACGCACGACGCAGAGGGTCTACGGAAACATCGAGGATATAGTTAGCGTCTCGCTCTAACAGGAATTCAACCAGATGTTTGCGCAATGGCTCAGTGCATGATGTAAGCACTACTTGAAGCAGAGTATTGCCTTGAGAATCAGCGGTATTTATATCTGCACCCAGCCGCAAGAGCATGTCGATTTTCAAAATCGATTCCGATAGAGAGATTCGAGGTCGACATGATCGTCTAACAGCTGCAAATAGCAGGACACATGCAATGTCTCGATTGACACTGATGTCAATACCACACTGGTTCATGAGGAAAGCAGTTTGTTCACTCGTACCAAACTGCATTACCAGTGCGGCCATTTTCAAACAGTCCAAAACAGCACAACGTCTGGATAGCTTGTCTTGCCGAGCTAGGCCTGCTAGAAAGTTGTCGATCCCACGCGAATCATAATAGCCACCACCACCACCACTCGCTAGCAATTCCATTATCGCTAGTGAATTAGAGTAACGACTGCCGGTTCAACATACATATAGTCTTTTGCGCATTTAATGATAACAAATTTCTTAAAAAATTTCTTTGATCAGAACACTTCCAACAATTTCGAATCGTGCAATTCATCGTTGCCAGGTAAAATCCGTGGTGGTCACCGATGTTGGTTTGTTTGTCACTTGTGGAAAACTGCCGCGCACATCCCGTACCGTCCACAATGTATACTCTCCTTGGGGCAACTAGCAATCATCCACGACAGCAAAGCAATACGGAGGTTGCCGTTTACTGGCTAAAAGTGAGAGAGATTAGGCCTCTTGAACCATTGAACAGTGAGAGGTTCGCCTAACAACGAACAAATCCAACCAGACGGTTGCCGGTAATCATATCATACGCGGATTTGACATCGACCAGTCTGCCAGTATCGTGTCTCTGTATTGATACTACCATGATGTGATCGCTGGTCGACGCTTTGAAATTTGTCGGAATGGCAACCCCTATGATCGTTACTAGTATGTTATTTTGCCAATAGACTCGTTCTATAATATATCGAGTATTGGATGTTAAGCACATTGAAACGAGAAGCGATTGATAATCATTAACCTATCTGATCCTTTTTGCGACGACTAATACGCTATCGAGGGAGAAATTGCCAGGTGCTCAGTTAAACCTGTTTTATGGGATCGACGCCTGAGTTAAATTTATTTATCAGCTAATCTAAACAATTTTAAAAATGGACGTAGAGGAAACATATTAGACCTTTTAAACTTCTGTATAGTATCCCCATTTTGTCAGGCTGTGTCTACCACCAAATTAGTAGGCACAGTCCAATAAAACACAGGGTCGGGTCGATTGAATCAAATGTAGTGGAGTAGAAAATCTCTAAAAAATGAATACATTTTTACGGGAATTATATTCGTTAAGAACATAAGCATCAAATTTGTTGCGACTGTACTTCGCAAGCGCTGACAGTAGACTATACACATTACTCAGGTGTTTTAAATACAGATACAGATTCGTCTGTTCGAAGAAAAGATGTTATATACGAAACCGTAATCGTCTGATTGGCCAGCGAGTATAGTTCAATAGAAGATTAGTCTAGCTAGTTGACGAAGTTTCATATAATATCCATGACTCCAAATGCCAAAATTGAAACCACCAGTGGTAACGAAGTATTTTCGTTAGACATGTCATTGATTAGATCACAGTGTTGCTGAGAATAATCATGTTAGGCTCGATATAATAATTTGGCTCTTTTACCTCCGTCTCCAATTTTGATGATATCGTGATCGCTCAGTTCTCATGTGCACAACTAACGACGCGTTAATGGATTTACAGATTTCCGTTTGCTTCTCAGCGGATGCCGGACGTCACACGGACAATGTCAATGACAACGTCAAAGACATGTGTGTAGACGTATAACAAGGCTTCGATGGAATCTCGCATGGCACAAGCGGTAGCACCCATTAGCCGGCAGCTGTGACGTTTAGAACAGCAGCAGCAGCAGCAGCCACAGCCTTCAATCACGTGTCCGGTGATTTTCATGATGTCGTTCGACGTCAGACTGCACAATAAGCCGTAATAGACGAACGCATACAGCTATAATTTTGTATATATCATTGGCTGGCTGTTGATTTGATTCTGAGGCAATTGTGGCGACAGCGATCTTTCTTCTTTCTGGGACACAGCAGCTGCTGCTGCCGCCGCCGTCAAAGCAGCTCTCTCCTGCCCCTCTTTGCCCCTGTGTTGGATTGCTTCTACCGCTACTGTGGTAGGCGTCAGCGGTTTGCTGGCAGTCACGTACGAAGTTTGGTGATCGGTCGTCGTTCAGAAAGAGTCCAGTCAATTCTGTATCGCTTCGGGTTGCCCTCAGGGCTACAGCGGTGACGAACTGTTCATCGTTGTCCGGAAGGTGGGGTATATGTTCGTCGCAATCGTGCACAATTGGTATTCATTTATTTTGCAGTCATTCATTAGGCTACCTTTGCTACGGGGGTCATATTAACGATTGGCTTACTCAGGATCAGGACGTGACATCACAAACCCCCCATTCTGCCCTCTATTTGCACATGAGTCAGTCAGAATTTACATAGGTGTCGTCATATGTGTGCTGTGCACTGTATGTCTGCGTATGCAAATTTCAATATACTATACGACAATCTAAGGTACGAATTAGGTAACAACTACAAATCTGATGTCAATTGTTGTTATACACAGAATATAATCGAATGTTAACAAATTCGAAAAAATTTTTCGTCAGGCCACCACAGTAACAGTGATATAAATGTAGCTGGTTAAGCGAACCAGATATTCAATACTTCAAACAGATGTGTCACAGCGTTACTACAGCGTTGTCATATTTTAATCGTATGAGATTCGTCTCATGAACTGAAAAAGTACTATTATACTAGAAAGTGTAATCCATTGACAAAATCCATGAAATCTAAAATATAACACTGCAGCCTTCAGCTCGTCTCCCTGGCCGTGACTGGGGAATCACGGGGGTTAATTTGGTAATTTCTCATAGTGCACGCTTATCTTCATCTTAGGTTAGTCCAGAATTTCTATGGGATATGGGCAATTTGTGTGTGTGTATGTGTAAATATATGAGCGCACGGCTTAATATATTTTTATCACGCTGAATCGCACATATCCATAATTTCTGCGCTACAAACCGTAGCAACATTGGCGGTGGCGGCGGCGGCGGCTTAGCCACATTTTGGAGAAGGCCTGACGGACACGAGCTGACCATAAAGTGATCTTCTTTTATGAATATTGCCTTAATTTCATTTCTGTTATCAGCTTTTCTTTCCGGCCACGTGTCTCTCTTTCTCTTAAGGGGTCCCCTCACCTTCTACAAATATCAGGGCCATTCGGCTAAAATATAATAATAATCTTAATTTCGATAACTCCTCATCTTGATAAAAAAAAAATAGAGAACATATCGATCAAACGGTAGTTTCGGTTTGGATTTACACCCGGTCACCGTTTATCGTACAGACAGAATAGACAAATCTATGGCGGCAATTAACATACTTGCACTTAGCGTTCATTGGACCGTTGATTGGGTTCTGTTTATACGGTCCACTGATATATACAGCGTAGAGTAGTGAGTACGTTCCTATTTCGGCAGAAAGTCATAACAACTTCGGGGCTGAAAAGATCGGGGTGGCATGTTCACTGTCCACCGATTCGCACGCGTCAGCAACATAACAACATCTGCGCCGGTAGTATTTGACACTGTACCGCCCCATTGCTGCTTTTGCCCGGGGTGACATGACGCCGGATAAACTTAAATAGTGTTGAAGGCTATATATACATATATATATATATATATATATATATATATATGCATACACACACATCCATAGTGGTGTAGAGAACCGCATACGGAATGTTTGTGAAGACTTGCCCTGATTTATTAGCCGCTTCTATGTGGTTCGTAATTTATCTCCAAATTGGCCACATAAAAATGCATTTTTTGACAGGTTCACAACGTGGCGTAGGAAGTGACCAAAGCCTGAACGATGACTGGCATGATGAATCAACGAGTTGACTTATTTATATGCGTGAAAGAGTTCCGTATACGTGTGTGTGTGGACATTAACAACAATACTAGCATCTATTGACTTCTCTTTCCGATTGCGCGAGAGAATATTTCCGGTCAGGTGTTCTATTGTAGCGCTTAAAATCGATTATTAGATTATACAGAGGGTATTTAACCACTTTAACTTGCAGTTTCAGCAACGCCAGAGCTCCCATTTTGCGCCAATAATAAGCAAACGCAACCGAGAAATTAATTTCTTCAAAAGATTTCAAAACCACAACAGTTCATAATCAAGTGACCGACAGTCAACCCTTGTGTTGAAGCGGACTCTGAAGCAGTTCGTGTTTGATAGGCGTATAATAATAATAATAATATACGTTTAAATCCCTGTGCCAAATGTACGTACACTTATTGTTTGTAGTATAAATTAGTGACGATTATGGTAATACAGTATGACAACAGTTCATATCTCCATACCGCCGGTCATTATTAAAAAAAAATACAAACGAATTTACCTGCCGACACTTGCCGGTTACACCGTGCACGTAATGCTGCCGCTACACCGGCGCCGCGGAAGTACGTTTCTGGTGTAATATCATCTCTTCAATTGCTTCAGTGTCTTCAATTTCTGACCACATTGATTGAGCAGGACGGGGGTGCTGGAAGAATTAACCAGAATGAGCCCTGGAATCCTCTGGTTCTTTGAAATGAAGCCAACATGGGGCCGTTCCCATCATATTTTTGTATCAAGGAAATATTGGCCAAAAGCAACAAATTGACCGAGCGAGCAAAATTGAAAATTGACGCACCGTAAGCGTATAACTCCTATACAAATTATCTATCACTCGAGTGAAGTGGTGTTACGGCGTTTAGGTTGAACTGCAACACAATTTCATAAACGCGATTTCAAACGTTTGAACAAGGAAACATTGGAAAATCTACGATTTACAGAAAGTCAATATTAGAAGTGGTTGGCACGCGGCGAGTGATGCGATCGACGTACATCTACATATAGGCCATATTGATTAGCCAGTGGGGAGCTAATTTTTCTATTAAATTTGAGAGATTAATCATGGTGAAATAGCACGCAATTCATTCCTAACAACGCATATCATGTGCGGTGTTTTAACACAGTAGAAGGTAGGAGGCTGTTGTCGCTGGCTGTGACACTGAAAATTTGAATTGTTGCATACGAAGATCAAGTAGGCTCCTACTCGAGACTAGTGAAGATTTCTATTTGTCTCTCCGTGCTGAACACCAGAACACCACTAGTCATAGGTAAAATATGAAAATGACAACAATATGAGATTTCCTACTCACTTGGAAACTGACACTTGACTTGACCTCAGCAGCGAATGGCGTCAAGAAAAAAGGCTCCTTCAGGTGATATCAATCACAGATGAGTCTTCACTTTGAAACAGGACTGTCTACCAGGAATTGTATTCTTCATTGAATTATACTAGTCTTCTGGCATAACTCGTCATAACTCTTATGGTCTACAGAAATGCGGTATATAATATCCAATAAAAAAAGTATCGTTCATTTTTGTGAGACAAAGGCAATTTGTAAAGCATCTATTCAACACAGATATTTTATTTCACGAAATCTCTCATCTGAGTGATCAGTGAGCTGAAGACTATCGTGGTTCACAGTGTTTTTATAGCCATATTTTATTGGTATGTATATCGTGTTTCGCCAAACTCTGGTGTATTCGAAAATGCATTGAACGATCACACCATGTATACGCGTTCCACAATATTTTTTATTGAGCAAAATGAATGATAACAAAGTTAAAACATGATTTCATATGTTTGGTCGTTCAAGTTGGTCTTCTCGTTCTATGGTCTGTGCAAAAAAGTATGAAAAATTGGTCCCAAAAATTACTGGCTGTCATCACATATGTATATAATGTACGGTATAATAAACGCAAACTGTTACTTTTGTTGCTGGCTCTCTCTAAATTTGAAACTGGTTTCTATTTCATAGAATTAAGCCAAGCAGAAGAACTTTTCATCATCGACATCATCTGTCCGCTTGTCCTCCGGAGGCGAGGGTTCGTTGTTAAATATATTCCATTTTGACATTATTCCGCCTGCTGGAAATCAACAAACATCAGTGTTGTTAGATTTGTTCTTATAAATAGCCATTTAATTATTGTTTTATCATCACAGCGAAGCCCATAACGCAAGGTACAAACGATTAGGCATCAATAATGAAATACCTATTCGATAGCGAGCAATCCAGAGAACCACGTCAGCGTACTGATACTGAGAATCCCGTTGCTGCTTCTCGCGGATGATGCTATGATCGGCAAGCGAATTGCGAATGTACAATATGAGCCTCCGGAGGAGGTCCCGAAAGCCACGCAACCTCCATGACGATCGAAATAGTTACAAACTTGCCGTAGAGACATCATCGTTGGACTTCAAAATGAAACCCAATGTTGTACAGTGTTGCGATTGTGTTTAAACTCTTTTGAACCCTATAGGGACGCGTAGGTTTTTTAACTGTTCCAACTCTCTATGACCTACGTTGTGTTGTTAGAATTAGTAGTTGCGTTCAAACTGACACAATTTTTGCCCAAAATTTAGCTTCCTAGCGTCCTCCTTAAAGGCATCACACATTTGATGTAAAGTATATTTGGTGCATTTAATGTTCAACCAAGAAGGCTCACTTTATTCTTTATATCTACACTGTTTTTCTACCTGTATCACATTTAGTCCCGTTAATTTAACTGGATCGTGAATTCTTCAGACATGAGCAGTGTTTAAAAGAAATGTCACTGGCAAAGTCAGTGCTCGCTGTCAGCCCCTTGAATAAATAAACAGATGCTACTAATCAACGTGTAATTATTACTATGCATAAATAAATGTATCATTACTAGGCATATAATTAGTGTCCCACCTGATCGGAGATAGTGCTCGTTGTCGTAAGCGCTGTCGTGGTCATTGTTGTGGTTGTGTGCTGAAGTTGCTGAAGCTGTTGTTGTTGACCCCCGAATTCCTTGAGCGAATCGACTTCCCTCTCAAGATGGTGACATCTTCTCTGCGAATGGGCCAACTGCTCATGGGTCTCGTGCAGCCGCTTCTCTAACTCTTCGCAGTATTGCTGTAAATCCTGCAGGGTCAATGTAAATCGTTTGATTTCCGTTACTAGGCATAAACTTAGTGTTGATTGTGGTAAAGGCAGCGTGGGATTATCTTTGTAATCCAATGGCAAATAGTGGTATATTTTCAGATGGCTGAAATCTCTCAGCGCTTTGCGTCTTTTTAAATGAAGTTTCCTGCGGTTTTTTTGTATTTTTTTTAGCAATTTTCTATATATTACGGACAGTGAATATAGTAGTATGCACGATGGTTAATCGTAGTTACATGGTGAGCTGATAGTAAATAATGAACTCGAGTGATTTTGCTGAATCACTGAGAGGTAAATTGATCTGAGAATTGTTGTGAGTCTGGCTGTTATAACAGAACTTTGTCCTCTTGGGAAGCTTCGATGTATATGGTCTAGCCGTAAACCAATTTTCTCCAAAGAGCAAAATAAGAGTTCTTATACTAATACAAGACCCAGCTAAGAATAGCCTGAGCGCGCGTTTTGTCAATTATTCGCAGAAAGTAATGTGTTCAACGACTGTGAATTTCATCACCAAGGACAGTATACAATTTAGTGATACAAGAGTATCTTCTTTATTCGAGCGAGCGTTATGTCCCAGCGAAGAGGCTCAACACAGTGGCCCGCAGCTTTGTTGTTACTGTACGAGTCACACCGCACCAGCATCATCGAACCATATCAGTGTCACACACAAGACATTTATATGATTTGGATAGGAAATTGGTATCAAGGGGAACTATCAGTCAACATCAGCTGCTGTAACCGAATTGCAGTGACGCAATCAATTTCATAGTCGGAATGGGTCGTTCTAATAGCGAACAGTCAATTTTCACAGCTTGTGCTCACTTCAGATGGAAAACACCGCTATTGATCCGTCTTTCAGACGCAGAAATATTTTTCCGTATCTTTACAACACTTTAACTATTAGCTAAAATAGAGGCGACATGTAAACCCTGGACAAGACAGTCTGCAAAATGCAAATTCTAATTAATTGCTAAAACAATGCAATGTTCGATACCGCGCATATTAATAGTTGTAAAATATATTTTGTCTGTCTAAAGCACAAGCTGTCCTTGTGGCATTTGTGATAGATGAATCTATTGAATGCGAATAGTTAACTGACTATTGAGAAATAATATAGGCTGCTGGCTGGATACGTCTCCGACGTTGTTCTAACTAACCAATATGATCTGAATGCAATAAATACATCGGCTGGCTAACGGAACCGTTCCAGGAGTTTCATTGTTTGGATTGATTTATATTCAATAGTTGTTAATCTGTTGAATTTGTAAATAAAGGCTTATCGTTCGTCTCAATTGGTAGCGTGTTAGAAAATATTGTAGATTTCACCATCAATCATCAACTGTAGCAGCATTCTCGATGATTTTTAGTTTATTTTTTATTGTCATCTCATCGTTCGTTTGTGGCTGACGCCAGCCCTACCAGATCTTCCTCCCATCGAAGCTTTCTCGTCCCGGTATTTATTGTCTGTATATACAACGCATAAAGCTAAGTGAGATTTCAAGAGGAACGAAGAACCCACACATGAGGCTACGGCAGGATTCTATCTTGGACATATCTCACTTCCAGTCTATCTATCAATTTCTTTTATCTAAGGTGGGGTAGTGCGGCGTTGCCTCCGTAGACATCCACCATCTAGTCGTGGTGTCATCTATTATAGTTACAGTAGAAGCGATCGCGATTAGAACAGCAGTTGTCAGCAATTAAAAATTGAACACTCGGAACGCGCATCGAAATCCATTGTGGGTTCTGCCTCAGCTCGCTGTTTGGACTTACACGAAATTTAAGATCACGCTAATCATCGTGAATAATTATCATTGAGCTCAATTAATGTTTAAAGTCTAATAATAGTAATGAAATGATTTGTGGTCGTCTGACAGTGTTGTGTAGACGACAACGAAGTCGATTGTGTTCAAGAATCAAGGAGACCTGATCAACAT
This sequence comes from Stratiolaelaps scimitus, assembly GCA_019614645.1. Classification (NCBI taxonomy): domain Eukaryota; kingdom Metazoa; phylum Arthropoda; class Arachnida; order Mesostigmata; family Laelapidae; genus Stratiolaelaps; species Stratiolaelaps scimitus. The sequence goes on from JABWDB010000016.1 coordinate 519,185, forward strand.
GTTCGTTGGATTTACTTGTTTGCACGTTCAGATTCTCTGTAAAGGCAGGCGATGAACGCAGTGGTGCTGATCAATCGGTTATTATTAGTACATTCGATTATAATTATAGTAAGAATAACTATCATTATTATTATTATTATTATTATTATTTTTATTATTATTGTTGTTGTTGTTCCGATGATCGTGATGTTGCGCACTGTACCTATCGTGCGTCCCTCTCGTCAAATGTATCGAGTTAAATATAGCACTCACACGATATAAACTATGGATCTATTTTTTGGCCGCCGGCGACCCGACTACATTCCTATTTTGCATACAGCACTTTGTAATAGTTTGATTATAAAGCAGATAGATGCTATATGGTATTCGTAGTGGTCGAATGCAGCAGGTAGGATATATTCTGTTGTCCTGGAAACGATTTCTTATTGCTCACCTATCTACAGTCGCTCGTCGGATTGCCTCTTAATCATCGGTCGTTCAAGAACGCATTCATTCATTCAATTTGTCATTAATAATAATAATAATAGTTATGCCATGAAATCTAGTTAAAATACGCCAAGAGCTCACTTCTGTCGTCGTCATTAATGACGTCCTGCTTTGGACAACAACAAGAACAACACGATGGACGTAGATGACTAGTGGAAATCTCATATTGGACATTATGATCAGTTTGGCAGTTATGCGCACTATGTGAATGAAGCGACTGAGAGAGAAACCGCTATGGCAGACTGTATAAATAGTGTCATATATAATAGAGACGGTGATACATTTTCTACAGATTGATAAAAGTGGGGTCCCCATTGGCATGAAAACGTATGCATAAAGGTGTCTAGGATGTCCACGGAGTGCGTTCGGGGTTTTTGAACGGTACACATTGGTGTACGCTAGCAATTTTGATAGTTTCGTTTTAGCTTAACAGTTGAAATTAAGTAATTATATAGTAAAAATTTATGTACTGTGTTTTATGTGTCAGGCTCTCTGAGGATCTTTCCAATAGGCTTTGCCCATTTAAGCCAACTATTCTTTTGTAGCTATTCCGTTATGGTGACGCATCAACAAATAATCTTGGCATTATAGGGCATCGAAAGACTAGAAACAAATCAGATCGTCTGATTTGTCTCTGAGCAGAGTGTGAAAGTTCCGCTAGTCCCTCAGTACACTGTGAAGGTTTGTTTGTAAAATATGATGATCTCTCTCTCTCTTTCTCTCTCTCTATGACTCCATTCATTTAGTTATTAACTAGGATAAGGTCCGCCCAGTGAATCGAAGTACTTACGAGCATCATCGCGGAGTGCCGTTTCAGAATTTTATGACACTGGTTGTTCTCTTTCTGCGCATGGTCTATGAGGCCACAGAGTTCACGCATCTCGGAGTGCATTTGCCTTCGTAGAGCATTCGAATCGGCCTTCGCCCGAGCCTCGGTCTCCTGGAAACGTCCAGCTAGTTGGTCTAATTCAAGACGCAACTCTTGGCTACAACAAAATATGAACAACAAAATCCTGTGCTTAGCATCATGACCTGACACACTCTGTTTGGGTTGTTGTCGGTTGATGATAATGCTTATTTGCGGCGCGTGTATGTCGTGTTCTCACGGCAATGACCTATGGCATGCTCTGGATGTCAGTACCATGCAAAAGCATTATACGATCACCTCCTCGGCATTCTGTTTCAGAAAGTTCTGGGGTTAATGCTTCGGGTGTTCGACAATTCACGTATGGTGAACAGCCGATTGGCATTGCGCATACGGCTCGAGCATTGTGCTATTACGTTTATCACTTGCGGTATAACCAAATTACTGATCGTAGTTTCGTTGTGGTCGATTTTTTGCTATTGTTGCTTATTAAAACGTACGACTTCAAATAAACGAGCATTTGGTACTCCTTGTCGACTTCCAAGTTTATCAACAGACTGTCTCAGTTATGCGTCGTTAGTATGGGTGCATGCGTACTCGACCGGACGTGAACTTTCCCTCAGAATAAACTGTCTTAGATATCTATTTCATGATTGTACCCCCAGTCTTGGTCAATAAAGTCGTTTTTGTTGTCTTTTTTTTTGTATTGATTTCATTTCATGCTGTTTACTCTGCTATGGGTTCATAAAGTCTAGATACAGCTGTGTATCGACTTTAGCTCGAGCTCAAAGCTAAGCCAAGTGTAGAGGGCTGGGACGGTTCAGTTCTATTTGATCTGATGCTAAATGCTTGTGACCACCTCTTGTCGGGTTTTACACCAACTCACCATTGCTGGCCGATTGATTGATTGATTGATGAATCAAGAAGGATAGGTTCGACGACAGGCAGATCATCATAGATAAGAATAGATATTAATCCCGCCGAATCATCATTGAACTGATATGGCAATGTCATATATTCAAGACAACAACCGGATGGAGAGCGTACAATACATATAAACGAATACAACGAAGCAATCTACGAAAGCTGTTACGGGCTGCTTCTGGCCTAGAATACACAGATTAATTAGACGCATCTACGCACACATAGACTCTTTTTTCCACTTGCCCTGCCGGATATACGAGGGACGGCCCTGGTACATCTCGTCATATCACTCGAGCAAACGCACACAGCTACAATGTACATATAAGGCTAACAATTAGGACCACAAAAGAACACGTGTGATTGGTGGCCTACCACCGAGCTGAAAAAACGCACCACTTATTAAAGTAATAACCATCGGCTTGTTCCTCAGCTGTGATTATGTTCTTCTGCTTTGAGCGTTTCGAACACGGACGTGACACACTACCGTTGTCTTCCACTATCAAATCTGTAAATTTGTCTCGAAGATCGCATACAATGAAGTTAGACAATGGCGGCTGCGGTGGCGGCGGCGGCGCCGACGGTAAAAATCAAACTGATGAAGCACAAATCGGATAAATGTTACTTGCCTCCCGAGTCAACGGGGCTTGCCTAGTTGTCTTTCCGCCGCCAACGTTGCGAAGGTTAATATCATCACATTACTGTTTGATAATCGCGCTGGCGACAGAAATAGAATATCGGTACAGCAGGTCTGTCAACGAATAAAATATCTGATCATGATAATGATATGGTTATTGATCCCATGTAGAATCAGCATGGCGACAATTATTATTTTCATTATCACCACGATTACTACTACTACTACCACTAATAGCAACTACTAGGCGTAGGGTCATGTGTGGAACGAAGATTGCGGACCCGAGTGTATCAGGCAGCAACTTGTTTTAAGGGCTACGAAAATATTATGCCGTGTGCCGATACAACAACAATGTGAGATGGTCACGTTGTTTCAAGTTATAGGAGAAGTTCCTCATAGTGTGCTTTTTATTCTAAGAGAGGATACCCCTTCTTACTACTGAACAGAATCTCATTGGATCACCGTTTATGTACGTGGACACTAAAATATACTGCTACCGGCCCGTATCCATTTTGGTGTTCATTTGTCGTTGACACGATTAGGCGGTATCATCGCAACCATTCGATATCCTGCCTGAACTGAGTACCGATCGAACTGAGTGATATAGTAGTCCTTATTACCTTACGAACGAAAGCTTAATCGATTCTACGAGAACGTTAGCAGAAGCTGAAATCTATGATCAATAATAAACTCCAGTAAATATGAGAAACTCAAACCATTTATTATTTGAACTCATGTGACATCATGTTTCTTTTTTTTCGATGTTTTTGATGAAGAGAGTGACTGAGTCCCTTTATGCATAGAGCAATTCAGTTGATTAACTGTCGTTTAAGAAGTCGAAGGAGTCCACAAAAGCAACAGATCGATCACTTGAAGAAAAACCTCTCTAGGGATGAATCATCTTTCAAGTGTCTTACAATAGCAATTTCAAAAAATTGCAATTGAAATTTCAGAAAGAGGAACAACAAAACGTTTATAAATAAACAGCAAACAGTTGATAGACTGAAGAGTATATGTGAAGAGTACATATAGGTTAATCTGTGTTACTAATCCGTTCGTTAGTTGTACATAAGCATGTACAAGGATGCCACATCTGAAGAGACTCTTTCAGCCAACCGAACGTAACGCCAAAAATGGTGTCGCGCTAACCATTGAAAAACTCTCTTCCAACGTGAGCATTCATTAGCAGCATTATATACGGAAGCCGGAAATCTGTTATAGTCCCTAGCTAATGTCGATCACATACTTAACTCCTAATGCTCCGACGAAGACTTTAGGAATCAATTGTAGCCCATATAGGAAAAAATCTCCTTCGTATTAGAAGGTATAAGCTTCGGATTCTCTCCAAAAATATTATCTTACGGGAAGCGGGCTTGATTTTTCACTCAGCTATGGTGGATACTCCATAGGTCGTATTGAACACTAGGCATTTGCTCAGAAATGCGTATTGTCCAGCTCTCACTTGTCTACAGGCTGTTCAGTAGAAAATCCTAAAACCGCGAGGGCCGACAAAAATGGAGTCCATGTATTTGCAGTTCGTGATGATGCTGCAAGGCGCCGTTCTTTTAGCGAGAACTTGCGCTGTACCTTTGTCCGCCTGAAGTCGGGATTCGCGCAGGTCCCAGGTGGACTTTGAGTTCATCTGACGGATTTCCTTTTCAAATACCGACGATGAGCTCGTTGATTCGACGTACATCGAAGCAGGACGTTCACGGCGTCCGCGAGGTGCGGCCAATTCACCTATGACATTAAAAGAAGTTCGTCAAAAACAAAGCGATTTTAACCCATAACGAGCACCTACCTGTATGTCGTAATTTATTCACACAATTTAAATCTTAGAGAGCGTTAAGTTCCAATATGTGAGTAAATCTGGCTAACTACTCCTGAAAATATCCCATAGTTACTTATGCTCGGCAGCTGTATATCCTACGATTTACATGTGTGAACTACTGTGATAAAATTCGACATTACAATGCATTTTACTAAGACGTAACTGGATTCGTGTGTCAGCTGGTCCTTGCGAAATAACGACAGCACATACAACTGCGGTGAGTATTCTAATAGTAATATACACTCTAATAGTAATATAAAATTGTTTCATTCATCAGCATTGTTTTATTTAACAGGTATAAACACATATTAACTGAACAGTGAAACATATACGAAATGTATTAAACCATATTAATGAATTGTTATTAAATTGGACTAAAATAGGTCAATATCATTGAGCGCTCCTGCATGCATGAGAAGTCTACAAGGTTCACTGAATAAACAACTCATTAAACTAATGATGAACCTTCACGGAGGTCGTTCCTGATCGAAGTCTTTAATACTGTACATTGATTTGTACTGGCGAAATTTGCCACAAACAGCATCACGCGGCTCATCGACTCATAGTGCGTCGACAGATTAGCGAGACAAACTTCGACGTGTGTCATGTACCTTAAAATAAAGCGTCTCAAAAGCCCAAAGTGCTGTTCAGCAAGCGACTTGAGCACATTCCGCACAGCGACAGGCGCAAAGAGCCGCAAAGGCCTAAGATGAGCCTCTGATACGATTCTTTCCATTTCCATTGGATGTTATGTCGTCGAACAGGGAACAGGTCATCGGAGTGCTACCGGTAAGGTCCCCAGCGAAGCGATCGACAAAGGACATTCAGCCACATCTTAGCGGCAATCTGCGGGAAGACACAGATCATGGCTGGCAGTGATCGTTCGTAGAGAACAACCCCGACGTTCGGGAACCTTTGATTCGACAGGGCCACACCGCACCGCAACAATGTAATACAACTGGCACCGTCAGGGTGAAAGAGCAGCAGCAGCAGAATAAGTGGTACGAGGTAGCATTTAGGCCGGGCAAGCACTTCCTGTCTTTATATAGCAGAAGAGACAACAAGCAAGCTACAATCTTCGAGATGCGGAACTGATTTTTATTCAAGCTACTCGCTACTCGTATTTTCCTGGTCCAGGATGAAGACGTCCTTGCATTCTATTGAAACTAAAACAAAGCGTATACTAACGCTGGCGAGATTGACACAGAACCTAAAGCACTAAAGTCAAAAAGTGGGGAACTGCACAGCAGGCTGAGGTGATACGCACAAACTCAATTCGCACAAAATATAATATATTAAACGTATGGGGGAAAACATTATGCTAGTATATATATATATATATATATATATATATATATATGCATGTGTACCCAGAATATTGTGTTTCCCCTACGCGTTTAATATATTACATCGACATATGATACAATATGATGTCTACAGTTTATTTTTTATTTTTATGTATTCAATATTTATTTGGCTGGTTTTTTACTTAATGGTCTCAGTGCCTTTAGTAACTCACCCCCTTCGGTAATGGAGGCTCATTGATTTTCTTTTTAGTCTGCATTAACCCCCATGCTTTAAAATACAGTAACACTTTACAGTGCAAATAATTGTCCTTGTTTTAAAAACGCAACCATGTTCCATTTGCTGACTATCATATCTGCTCGGATTCAGATCTATGGCGAGCAGCCACATGACTCTCGAGAAAACTTATTCCATCATTTTCATGCCACTTTGTTAAGGCAGGAATAAGCTAAACCATGAAACAAGAGATCAGCCACCCCGTAAAGACCTCCATCAACTGGACCAAAAAACTAGTACATCTCACCAAGATACTAACAGACTTTTTTGGGAGCGGTCCAAACACACTGCCAAAAACAACAGAGGTAGAATGCTGAAGGCGAACAGGATAAGATGTCCTATTCCCTCTGTTCGAAGCATACTGCCGATATCATTTGCTATGTCACAGTCGACAGACCCTGCTGACGCCTTTACGTCACAGGTAAACAAAGATTAGACAGGTCAACCACCTACACGAGACCCTTGCTGAAGATTTGTTGCCCGCGACAGATGTCAGACGACAGTTTGTGGCTGTGGATACGACAAAAAAAATTGCTTGCCTCTATGCGGCAGTCAACACTTGTGGAGATCGGAAGAAAGTATTGGTTGAAGAGCAGGCTACAGCCAGCATTCGATAATCGTGAGCATTGATCACGGAGTGGGCTTCGATTGTCGTCCTGTCACAATCACAGAAATCGAAAACTTTTCGATGCTTCAAACTATTCGGGACGAACACCCAAAATAAAAGCCGATCTCCGATTACCTGTACCACTAGTTGTGTATGCGCGGTTCGTATGCTACGATTTCGGAGTAGCGCACTGTGCCAATGTTGTACTGTCGTAACCATGTCTCCCTGCTTAGAGCTTGTACATGACCTCGCTCGATTTGAACCTCCAGTATAACAATGGGCACCGACGAGGGCACAGAGTAGCGCACATGTATATATTAGACTGAGACTTGAGAGTTGCATCGTGTTTCTATTTTTGAGCAACCGAACTAATTCTACATTAAGGAGCGATTGTCTTGAAGCACTAGATAAACTATAAAAATAGGCTCGTCAGATTGAATGTTGAAAGAGGCTGGCGCTCATTTAATGAGATTAAATAAAGTTAACCACGAAAATGTAAAAACAAAAAAATGACCTCATGGGTCGACTACGAATATCACATGTGTATGTGGAAAGCTATTGACCAGCTTGACTCGATGCCTTCTGCTAGTAACTAGCTAAAGTATCTATGTAGATGCCGAAGTAGACAACTTTGTCATTATTGCATTGGACAAGTTCAAAGTTCTAATGTCGTCGCGCAGTCAACCGCTGAAAAATCACAACTATATCTAAAGAACAAACGTATATTTCCGTGCACTTACAAGCAGGTCCAGCGGAGCCAATAGACGAGGTCTGATATATCGTTGGCGACTGCAGGTCGGGTCTGTCTGCGCGGAACGATGTGCTCCGAATCGACGACTTGTATCGCTTCTCAATATCGTCGAGCGCTCCGGAATATAGTGACGTTCCAAATTTGTGATTGTCATTGTAGATCCGCGTCAGCGGGCGATGCCAGTTGCTCATCTTGCTGAATCACTCGTGAGCAGGACGTCTACGAGAAACTGGGCAATAGTATGGATCTCCTGTCAGACAAATATCGTCCTTCTTTTTTTGCTCTTTTTCTTCTTTTTATATTACTACTATTATTATTATGATTATTATCAGCAAGCAACTTTGCACCCCGCACAGGGGCCCACAGAGCAGTATAGCAAAAATTAACTACTAGACCGCGCACAAGCGAGCACTACATGTGTAACCTTTCAATCATCATCTTGAGTGTATACACTTTATTGCCTGCTGTCTGCAGACTGCACAGCTTTTGGTATCTCTCCTTTGAATATGCGCCGCAAAATCCTCCGTTATCCGAAGGCGCTACCATATACCGGGAGGCTCTGGTGGTGCGCACAAACCACACTATCTGATGCCGATGTCCGCGATGTCGAGCGCTGCCAAATCAGCCAAGATTGAAGACTGCTGGACACCACAGTCGACGGTTGATATCCTTAAGTTGATTTCGACCGAAGTTGTCACTCCACAAACAACATCCAGAAATCCACAACTCCAGCTCAGAATGTAGCTTCTAGAACATTTAAACTACAGCCCCTAGCTAACAGCTGAAACATATCACGTACCGGTTTTTCTTCTTCCTTTTACAAGTGCAAGCAAAATAGAACAAACTGTTCCAGTGAATGCAGCAGCAGCAGCAACAGCACCCGTAGCACTCACTGTCGACTTCTACGACCACTGCTCTCTGTATGGCAAACTGCTAACGACAGCGCGCGTCCTCCCGATGCACGAGCAAGCGGGCTCTAGTGCCGGTAAGCGGCGGCTGCGGCACCAGTCTCTTTGTGGGTGAGAGAAACGACATCCGGCCCCTCCATGAAACCCGATCGTGAGCGGCTAGGGCTACATCGAGGAGCTGCTGGTGTTGGTGCTGCTACTGCAGAAGCACCAGCAGCAGTTGCGATAACCTGTCTCTCTCCGGCTGGCTCTGACCGCACCTGTCCAACCTTTCTTTTTTCCCATCCATTAGAAGAGAGCGATATAAACAAAAAGGGGTAAACTCGTACATTAAAAGACTGCTAGACCTGTGAAGAACGCCTAGGAACGTTTCGACACGTCAACAGATTTTTAGAGTTCCACCTAGAAAACGCTACTACTATTTATTATATGAAGGCTAAACACTACAATTTAACATCTCCGATAGTTGTATCTCTTCTGCATATATCCCGTTGTATTCGCTACACGCAAATTGTATATACAGAACTTTGTTGTACTGATATCGCCTTTGTAGGTTACCGTTTGGACACTCTTGAAAGCTGCTGAAGTATAAGCAAAGCAAGTACACAAGCTCCGTAGCAGGTGCATTCAAAACCCGTCTTCACTTTGGCAAAGGTTGGACGTATTCATGTCAGAGGAGCTGGGTAACCAGCCCTTGCACGTATTGCCTAAAACGTCAAATACTAATATAGCATGGCAAGGATTGAACCTCGAATTGTTGTATCACCCTCCAGCAGCTACAGACCTATCGTTGTCTGGCAAGGTGATCCTTCTAAATATGTTGTTTTCGAGACATCTTACACAAACAAGCTGAGCACTATTTTTTGTTGCCGTGGACACCGAAGCGTAGAATAGCCAAGCTTTTTTTAGGCTCTCTAGTTAACTACATAACTCCTCTACGAGCTGCCGGACGACGGGTCCTGACACCTACTCGTCACTCAGGACACTTCCGATCAGCTCCGTTGAACCGACATCTGAACTAGGGTCTCTATAGTGTGACCATGGCGCTAACTAGCACAGCGTGACAGAGTTGGCTTGTCAGCCTGGGTTGAAAGCATTACAACGCACGCAGTAAAAGCAGATCCCAGTGGAAGCATCCATCTAGATAAAATCTACTACATCATACTCGTAGCAGCCTCGTTTACAAATGTATTATAATTAAACAGGTTCACGTCAAACCATTTCTACTACGAGGCTTTCCTCGAATCGTTGTGTATCATCTTGTCATCCGTGAATTCACATCTGGCTTGGCAAATTTACTTTTGGCGTTGCTCGTGTATTGTTGCTACTTGTCCAAGGTTGTACAACTGCTTATCATGTTTTTATAATGTTTTTTTTATATGACTAAGTATTGGAGCTGAAGAAAGAGTTACCCGTGTGGCATTACTACGAAAAATTGTGAAGTGTACGATACATGAAGAGGTTCAAAATGTATTTGCCTCTAACAAAGTTGATTGAATATTTGCTACGACTTGACCAGCTGTTCATTGGAAACCATTTGCCGTCCAATCTTATTTTTCTGCTAATAGGGTTCGATTCGCCAACTGGGTCAAACAATGTAGTTGTCAGAGTTCATACAGCTATCCAGAGACGTAATAGATTTTCTAGTTGCTTCGGTGATCTCAATCATTATACAATTGTTACCCATTGGGTGACTCTCAGTACATCTACGTTCATTGAGTATCATCCGATAGTAGCGCAGTAATCAAACTCGGACCCGACTAGTCTTTATTTTCTTAACGTTGTCTTCCGCCGCTTATTCACTAAAAACGACTTTCTTGACGGCCAAGGTATCTCATTCAGAACATACTACAGTCATCGCACTTGCACGTGTGCACTACACACATTTGATACTTGATAGCTCACAAAGAAATAGGTAGCAACAAGACACGAACTATGAGTGGTATTCTTTCAGAACCAAGCTCTGGGGTGTCTAGAACTGTCCTTTTGTCCAGTGTTAATGCTTCAAACAAACAGTAGCGACTGTTCTCTGATGAGTATTAATTATATGGATAATTTGCAGTTCCGAAAGGCCACCTCCCTTTAAAAAAGTACTTTGTCCTTGTTGAACCTCGTTCAATTATTAGTCTCAAACAGTTACCTCAGATATCCTCAGCGACCAGGTGGAAATCAAGGCTCAGATAGTCCGTGGTCAGCTCAGGCTAACGTAAAGAATATTTGAGATAGCTATCTACATATATCTACATTGCCTATACTTTAAGTAAACATATGAGTGGCCCCGACAGATCCTCATAATAATACCTAAAGGTTAAGAGCTGAGGCCTGTCAAATTGGGAAACAACTGAGACTCAGCTTAGAAAAAAAAAAAAAAGTAAACATACGAGTAAGTATTGTTTTAAGTAAACATACAGGGTCGAATCTCTGTATAAATATTGCATGGCCGGATGCTATATATATATACAACCTTTACTCTATTAGCTTTCATCACTATTCTTAGTATGCTTCTACTTTTAAAAATGATAGTATCAGCGCATATCATTCGAACTGTCCGCTCTATCGAATGGCGCACAGTCCGAACTACGCGACACAATGCGTTCCTACCTGGAGTGCGCGCGCGCCAGGAACATGGCTTCCTTTCGAACACTAAGTGGTCTCGATACGATCCGAAAGATGGACAGTGCAGCAAAAAGTGCAAATTCCCCCAAAAATCAACGGGAAATCATCATGTCTTTGTTTCTCCAAAGACACCCTCCAGCTGAAATCCATCGACAACTAGTGAACGCGTACGGCAGGTCTGCCTTATGCCAGCGAACGGTGCAACGTTGGTGCGAGCAAAAGAAAAACTCAATGCTCCCTGATATCTCGACTTCTCGAAGAGATTGATGAACAAATGGCGTGGGGATTAACAGCACCCAGAGTGGAGCACCAAAATATCTTATTCTAACTAATTTAGTTCAAAAGTTATTGGCATTTAAAGAGCGGACAGTTCGAATGATATGCCCTAATACGTATTCTACAAATCAACGCTTTACTTAACTGAAAACCGAATTATGTTGTTGTTATTAATTGATATCCTTAATTACAGTATTACGCTAACCATTATTGGACGTTGGCTTAGTCCGTTACGTTATACTAATATCCTATCTGCGTAATAGACTACGATCAAAATTCGACAACATTAAGGAATTCTTATGCTATACTATATAGCTTCCGGTGGCAAGGTCGACAGGGAACTGGACTTGTCGGCGCTGTTGAATTCTTGCAAATAAATCACCTTCGTTTGAGGCCAGTTGCCCATATATCAATGGGAACCACTTTCGAATGTATTACAGATAGAGACCGCAATACCTTCTAGATGGTGGAACGGAACGGAACGGTGAGCTGATGTCAGAACTTAAATGATTTAACAAATTCTCTGTACCTCAGTTGAAGTTCGAACTCGAAACCTCAATGAGGTTGTTCTCCGAGCACCTAACTTACCCCGCCAGCATGGCAATCGAACCTATATCCTTCAGATGAGATTCTACGCTATTGTTTTAATGTTATTCGCTAAATTCTAATGTTTTTTTATTCTAACACGATTCATCGTCTCATAGCGTTGTTGCGTTCGAATAGCCTGAATAGCGATACACATATTTAGATAAGTCCAGAGTGTTCCACAGGCTATATGTTTTGAAATGAAATGCTCGTGTTGAAAGCTATCACGCCAAATAAAAATAGTAAATATATACAAGGCAATAATATATTTAGTAATATAATTAGACCATCGTCTCCCTCGGGACTATGACGGCCTTGGCCTGACAACTTCGTTCTCAATTATTGGATATTTACATCGTGTTTAAGTAATAAATATCCTTTTATTGGTACATTTATGCAGAGCAGCATTAGGGCACTAAAGGATTATCTCTGCGAAACAATACGTAAGGTATGTATGATTTCTCATATGTTTCACGAAGCATATACCAATGTCTTCTGCCAGTTCTAGCCCACCAAAGATTTTCGGGTCTCGATTGAATTGTCTCGCATTGATATCGAAGGGCTTGCATGCAAACAATACCGAGTGCCTTCGCAATCAGCTTGCCTGCCTCTTGAATAGGACATACGGCCCACAGATAAATCCTCGTTGGCATCTGTCCACCTCTGAGGCTGACTATGATGTCTCGCTTCATTTCGTCCGATTCATATATAGATCTTTACAGCGGGTCGACAAACATTGGCGAAGAGTTTGAGATCAAGATCACTGAGACGACTGCACTGATTCGTCCTCTGCCACCTCAAACAATAGAGTTAAGGGAGATCGGAGAGCGTCTTAATGATGCTCTGTTCAGTGTCTAGCGTTGAATGCAAACGTGCCGAGTGTGCAAGAGAAATGCCTAAATCTAAACGTGTTTGCTGGCTGCTTAGTTCTTCGAGTAGAGTCATACGTAGACTCCCTATGTAGACCGATAGACAAAGTGATGCTGCAACACCGCTGAGTGCCACTGAAGAATAGTGGCCTGTCTGTCTGTCTACCTACCAAGCAGTCTGCCGCTGTTCGGTGGCAGCCGGACCCCCGGGGGCGGGGGGAGGGGTGGTCTATTCGGCCTATCCAAAAGAAGAAGTCACCAAACGACAGACTTGAGCCTGGTCCATTGGAAAGGACAAAGGCTTTCTTTCTATCTAATGTGTTTAATACGGCGCCGCGCCAGCTGGAAAGCAGCCTTCCTCCATATCATCATCATCAGTGCCGGCTTCAGCATCATCATCATCATCGCTCGTTCTCTCTCTCTCTCTCTCTCTCTGTCTGTCTCTCTCGTCCTCGGTCGTCCTCTTTCACGCGTCTGTTACTGGCGCTAGTCGCCTCTAGCCAGGCTGTCGTACTCTCTCTCTCTCTCCCTATATATATATAGATGTGTGTGTATGTGTATCTGAGAGACAGAGAGAGAGAGATATTCCCTCTAAGCGGGCCCGTGGAAGAGTGAGGCGGGGAGATCGTTCCTTTGGATGGAACGGACCACAGCACTGTGGCGCCGCTACAACTGCTGCTCTTCGTAGCGAATGCGATCTGCCGCGGTGGCGCCGACTTCTTCTTGACGATCATCCACTGAATCGTTGCCATGGTCAAGGAACACACCCGTAGAAGTGGCGGCATCTGCTGCTGCTACTACAACTATTAGTACTACTACAACTACCAGAATAAGAAACATCCTTAGAGCCATGGCCATGGTCCATGTTATGAAAGGAGTCCACGACAACCCGATGGAGAATAAGATGCTTCCTGAACCTATCCGATAATGAATCTGAGAAAAGTGCTCAATGCTTGATTCCAGTTGAAAAACGAAATGAGGAGACATGATATATTTCGGATTGTGCATCAAATTTGGGCTGACCTTACATTTGGAAAATACTCCCCAATTCATTTTCTTAATTAAGCAGGTTTTAGCGTACAGCCTTAATAAACATTAATAATACCGTTTTTGGTTTACCTATGTGCAACATACTTGAGTATCTAGACCGGTCTATTATAAATACTTTGGCTGTTCAAAATTGCTATCTCGTGTTTATCGCAATAACTAAGATAACAAAAAAAGGTGACATTAAACGAACACTGATGACTTCGCAGACGCCAGACTGATGTTCCCTCGGAGGATTTATATGTGAAACACGTCTGGCCACACACCAAGATAGAACCATATCTACATTAATTCGGACGACGAATCGGTCATGCAGAGGTGTTCTTCAAGTAGAGGCCAGTGAATGTGAGCAAAACGTTCAAGAACGGTATAACTACTGCAGTGGAGAGATGAAGTAGTCGGTTGAATGCGAATGTTTCACTGTGAATTATATAGATCAAAAGGAAGGCTTGAAGTTAGTGACTGCTGTATTAATATGTGTAATCTAATGGCGACAACCCATAACTACTTTTGTGATGCCAAAACTTGTTATGTAGAAATATGATATATATAGGTATATAGTATCTGGCGCGGTCCGAATCGCTCCCTCTCTCTCTATATATATATATATATTTATATATATGGCAGCTTGCGCATCTTAACAAGGTGCTACGAACAATGGTAAACTATACTGTGCTTAGCCATAGGGCCTTCCACTATGAAATCATCTCACACCGAGTCACCTGCCTCTTAAGATAGCCGCCACCTTCATCCACCCCTGTTCTAACAGACATTAACTATTATAATCGGTGTGACGAGACGCCCATAGTCAGGAAGGCCTCTTGATAAAAGGTTCGCTAAATATAGGGTGAAAACAGAATGCCCGATTATGCTACCGACATTAGCTCTACAATAGTGCTAACGGGTTACTAACACAATGGATGGTTACTAATATCCTTATTATTATTATTATTTATTCAGTTTCAAAATAGAAAAAGAATAACTTTGGTCACAATGTATGGGGGTTAAAATTTGTTTTATCAAATTCACAATTCCTAGTTAATTTAGGCCTATATTATATATTACCTGAATGAAGCCCTCCCCGCCCCCCCCCCTGCTAAAGGGTGGGTATTATTCAGGTAATATATAATACAAGGGTAGTAGCAAAATAGCCAACTTGAATGAACGTGCTGTTTAAGAGCCGAGTCACACAACATGGGCCAAGAACGGTACTCGTGAGTACCGGATAAATATATTCGTAACAAAAAGAGACGCCTAACTAAGGGCGAACTATACACGGTATCTACTCTGAGCCAACCATCATAGCTGGTTCATCTATCATTTAGCGTTCTTTATTTTATTCGAAAATGGGTTCTCGTTATGCTTAGCTTAGGACTGAAGCTCATGTGTGTGAACTGATCGACGTTCTCAACGCCGACGTCTAAGAGACATATGGCCCTTACTTAGTCATTGAGCCCGCGACCGACCACCGTTGTGCTGGGCGCAACTGTCCTCGACAGTGGCAGCACTTGAGCTTGAGTAATAACGCGTTTGGGCTATGTCGCACTTTTCTCGGGGTCTGTTAACTCGTCTACAGCTTCAATTCGGAGGCGACAGAACGGCCGTAAGCCATCATTCTTTTTCCACTGCATCATTTGCACGGTTAAGGATACACTATCTGTAGAATTTAGGCAAAAAGATGAGAAACATATGTCTTCAGCCTCCATGGAGATATGGGATACATTTAAGGTATTATGGTGTTCCTATGATGAGTAACCAACACAAATATAGTTTATAATAGATAGATCACTTCGTTAAGTGAGGGACTAAAGCCCATATATGCACAATTGAGCATTTCGACGTTTTTTTTAATAAACAATCCAACGGAGAGCCTGGGTGAGCCAATTTAGTAAGCAAACAATCAGGAATCGAATTGCGTCGGTCCCTTTAAACATCACTTTGATATCAACATGATATCTCACGAGCACCTAAATTTTTGTCATATGCGAACGAAGCTGAAAACTAACGGTAGTCTAATAGACAACATCAGCTATGTTAATTGAATGTGCACATTATTATACAACGCGAAACATACACACACAGAAACATATGTCTATAGAAGTGCCCAATGGTGGCATACCTACCAGACTAATGACTACTAAATATAAGAAAGCCAATCCTGGAAACACTGGGGTCTGTTTCTACTCACCGGCGGTTGTCGCTTGGTGATATCTACGCTTATGCTCCCTAAAGCTATATAAGCATTGTATAACATGTAAACCTTAGATCTTATTGGTTTTATCAGAAAGAAATTATTCAATTTACCCCGTAAGATTTCACCCTACGGATTATACATAGAAGGTTTTAATTGTACACCTGTATCATCTGCCATGTGAATACGTTGGGTACAATGGAGGTCCAATAAATGGCCCACTGATGATTGAACGAATCGCAGTCACGAGCCTGTGTTGCGTAAACATTGCCGCCACATGTCGACCTTGTTCTTCCCCGATGAGAGAATCCGTTGAGGAAGTCGTGTTCACTAGGCGGCTGGTTCACTTTGTTTTGCCGGGAGCAAAGCAGCGCCTTTTTTTCCCGATCTTTCGTTCGTTATTTTATTCTTCCTTTCTGTCTGTCTGCCTGTTTCTCTTTGCTTCGCTTAGACCGAGCGTCCCTTCAGCCTCTGGGTACTAGTTCTCGCGTGTTGCACGTGTCAGATCAGAGTGCTCGCTCAGCAGATTGTCTTCTGTCGGCTGCCGCGCTCAACTATCACCGGTCAGGCCAGGCCCGGCCCTGTCAGGCCCAACCGGTTCAGTGACTATCGCTATGGGACAGTCAGTCACCGGCCAAGCAACCGAACGCCCTAGTCTTTCACGGCACTCCAAATTAGCAAACTGTTATGTAGCACAAAGAGCACTCAAATGATTCCCTTATTGTAAGGCACTTTTGTGTATATTGTAGGTCCCGCAATCTTCGAGAACTGTCTGTATACTAATATGAATGATCTCGTCGCAACTATAGTTTACTACAATAGTCTCGATTTTGTATACTCAATTCGAGTTTTCGTTTTGACGAGTTCTGCCGTCATTATCGAATTCGAATCTTCTTTTTATGTGATACGATAGGTTTCTTGCTGTCAGTGCCCCAAAGATATTATCCTTATGCTCATAGCTATCGTCAGATTCGCCATGTGGATCACCGGAACCACACAGCTTTCAATCAAGACGCCCTGCCACCACCTGTCGTGGTCGGACGCTATAAAAAATGCACGATTCCACGCAAATTCAAGATGTCCAACTCTCGACAAAAACGGTACAACACGGACGTCACACCATCTGATAATACCTAATAGCATATTCTACACTGCCCATTAACAAATTTATCTATGCATATTAAGGTTCAAGCATGATTATTCCATAGAACGAAATCAGGCTATCGTAATGCTTGGTTCAATTATAGAAAACCCTTGAAAACGATTCATTTTAAATTTTCTAATTACAACCTATATTCCACCTGACTGTTATCGTCGCTATGTATCTTATTTACAACAGCTTGTTGAGATTTAGTATGTGCTAGTTACCTCGCTGTTTGCTCGGTGGCAACGCCCAAGATAGTTGGAGAAAAACAACACGAACGCGCGGGGGAACATGAACGAGACGAAATCATTTGTTGCCAGGTGTTCAACCACCCTCCCTTGTTTTAGTTAGCAACAACCAGCGCTTGTGCTTGCTGTGGTAGCGACGGCTTTATTTAGCTTTTGCTAACGAATGTGCCTTGAAGAACGACAGCTAATTTGTACGGCGAGGCAAAGGTAACGGATTGGTTGCTTGTCCCAAATGGTAACGCCCCAGAGGGTTAAGATTCGATTGTGCGCACCCACAGCCTGTTACACCGAATCGTCGAGTGTGTAGATCCGTTTTGAAGAGTTCGCTTTCACATGAGCTCGTACGACCAATTCAACGCGTAATCTGTTATCACACACCATCATTTAAATGGGCAGGTCACCCGTTATACTGGAGAATGCTATAATTATAATCACTACCCAGAACCAGAAAATTCAGTTTGGTTATTTTGGTGCGTTATTGCTTCTAACCTACGAAGCACCAATGAACTACTCAATTGAAATCAGTGATTCGAACGTTTTACTCAATAGTAATAGAAATAATTCCTAACTACTGTATGATTGAATAAATCTTTGTTGTTCTATTTAGAATAATAATATTGAAAATTCAACGTTACCTCTTGTGGCTCAAATAGTTCGTGTTGGTCATGTGTTGGTGGAACTATAGGAACCTTCAGTTCTTGCAGCGTATGCACATGGATTCATCAATGAGTTATATGTAATAACATACATATCTTTATAAGACATTGTAATATTCAGATTCCTAATCTAAACGACGATTAATGAATCAATTAGTAAACTATAAATCATGAAAATAGTTCAGTCTTGTTGGTAGGTTTTGAGAATTGTTGTTCATGCCTATCTGGCTCGTTCTTGTGATCTTATTTATTCATTAAAAAAGGGGCCTTTATAGAACCAGAATATCACTAAGAAAAAATAAAACCATGGATTTGCATGCCATGCTGCGTTTAACGACACCGTTAGTATTTGCATTTGACTTTTTAATCTTGGCCGCCGCATCCAAGGCTCGACTGCAGACTCTTGTTGACTGTATACAATGCTAGATAAACTATGCTGTTGCCTTCGGTGATAGCGACTCGTGTTGTATCGTGGTAGTCTGTTACTCTGGTGGAATAGGTTCAATACAGAGGGCGCATTTCGAGAGTGAGCCGTTCAAACCGATGCAATTACATTAGCTATAACGGCCCCTGAAACTGTCCAGGAGAAAAATCAATATGGCTCAATCTCACCATACAACGGGCCCTCCAACATGCAACTAAAAAACAATGAAATGCGAAATACTGATGTTCAGAACACAGCTTGGGACTCAATTCATCTTGTGACGAAACAGTGTATTCATAGGCACGGAATATTTTGGTGGTCAGTCCTGTAGACGCCATTCTTGCCCATAGAGGAATCACAAGCCAAAAGACAGTGGCAACAATTAATTACCTGTATGATAAATCGCCTAAAAAAACAGGATCATTTGAGGCGATGTGTGTGTAAGGTTAATGATAAAATTGAACATGATTAAGTTCGTATCTTGCCTTGTCCCTGTCAGCTATTATATAAATATATGTCGTGTTGATTCGCATCTTGTTTTGGGGACAATTCGTCACACGAATGACGTCAACTATTATTATAATATATAACTGGCGTTACGCACAGCCAACGATCGTCACTAGACGTCACGATTAAGCAGAAGACCGCCTCTTCTGTCGTGTGTGGCTCCACCTGGCGATGGCACTGCGAAGTTGAATATGGCACAGTGAGTTATTTTACTAAATCCTGCTGAGACGAATGAAAGTCACTCTGAAAAAAATCTACGGTAATATTGGACCTTGATCTTTATTTGACTGACTAAGGCTGTAGTCGCTACCCAACCTACCACAGAGAGGGATATGTGCTACTGCATAAATTGAAGGCAACGCATGCCACTACGCATGTATCATGCCATGATACATCGAGTATGGTCAGCTTATATCGTATATATATATATATATATATATATATCGTATATCGGCAGACAACACAGAAAGTGACTATTCTATTATATTCTTAAATATTTTGACATTTCACTGAATGAAAGTCATCACTTTTGAGCTCTACCACTTTACCATTGCATCATTTCGCAAAATCAAAGCGCTCATCGCCCACAAAATATTGGCCTCAATACATACAAATGTATCCATATCACTCTCTAAGTTAAGTCGGCTTGTTTAATGCGTTTGAGTGTCAAGGTTCTAGTCGACAATATTCCAAACTCACGTCACTAAGTACGCTGTATACTTACCCCTGAGTTCAATTTAATCCCTGTTCAATGGTTTTCTGATTCGTGCTCTACTTTTCCCTGATGCCAACAGATGGCGCTCCTTGAACCTCCTCTGATCATCGCTCTAGTGAGTAAGTGTGGTCCGCTCATCCTACCCATCATTCAGATCGTGTCTGAAAGGAGTGTGTTTGCTTGAAGGCGTTCACTATCAGTCCATGCGGACCCTCACCCTCTGCAGAACTCCGCTGCAGACAGATACAACGAGCAATGGCATGATGCTCTATCTGTCGTCTGTCTGACCGTTTCTCACTCTGTGGGTAAGGAGAACGTTGTTGAAGAGTGAGCGTTATCCGATCCGACAGCTGAGAAATATTTGCTTGACGGAGCGAATTGGGAGTAGATGGTACACCCACCATCAGATCGAGCCATCAACATACTCACACAATCAGTTGTGGCTACGAACAACCCGCGGCTGTAGTACAACCGAAGCATAGAATCGGACAGGATCATATCTATCTGTGTGCTGAACGTAGCTGTATCGAGAGTGAATACTCGTAAGACTTCAGAACGTAAAACATCTCGAAGTAAGTGCTTCAGCATGAGCTTTGTCCAGTAGTGATTTAGTTTGTTGAGAGTGTTTTATGCAATGTCTTCACGGGAGACAACAGTCCACTACTACAGCTGCAGTTCTTCTGCAAAAAATTCGTGCGGTTGAGGAATTGATGAGGCATCATAGTAGAGCATAATGGTGGACGTCGTTTTAGGCAAAGAGTGCGAATGATGTTTACTATGCAATGTTAAGTGTCTGGATTGTCCTTCCATTGCTTCGCCAGGCTGTGGTGTTACATGGCACATCGGCCCTGATGCACGCAAACAGGCCAATACGTAGTATTAGTGACGCACTACGCATCGGAAATTACGACAACTAAGGCAATGCAGGTTGTAGAAGTTAGTTGTTGAAGAAAGAGTTGCTCAGTAGCCTCTGGTTGATCCTCAAAGTCCGGTAGAGTACACTGTGGCTACGAGTATTGAGGTAAATCGGCTAACTATGGTTAGCACGGTTTAAAGAATATCGATAGAATCAATAGAAAGTTTTCAGTGGCCGCGCTAGATAAAGACAAGATTTCTGCCAATTCTAGTTCCTTTATTTGGTAATAGTCTGAGCGATTTCGGTTGGAGTGTAGGCTAGATTACGTCAGATGACGAAGCAATGAAGTAACGATATTGAATCTCGGCTCCCTGATTGGTAAGTAGTTGATTATTTTCGTTTACATTGTACCTTCCTAGGCATCCCTGACGTCTCGGAGAAGAACTCTAGGTACAGATGACCAATTGGTATAATAAAACATGACCGGGATGCTGAAGTACGTCCTATTTGGTAGGTCTGGAATGAATTTGAGCGCAATGGAGTTGAAGACGGCTAGACATTAGCAGGCCATTATCGCGGAAACGAAGATAATAGACAAATGGGTCTCCCTAAATCAGCAACTCTCACTCTACTCGCACAGAAATAAATTTGTTAGAAAACGTTGTATTATAGTATACCAGGATACGGCGTTGACTGTGCCTTGTTCAGCATGCTGATCACTTTCACTAGGAATACTTTTCACAAAGTGCGTATTCGATGCGAAGTTATATTTTTGGCAATACCGTTTCAGCATTCACCGGGTGCACTTAAAAGATGATATGGCCAACGAGTTCGAAAAATGAATTGGCGTTTCGGCGAACCCAACTTGGAATTTTTCACACATTTTTTTTCCCAGTGCGAGCTAAATGAATAGAAAATAATTAATTAACAATCATCACACTATGAATAAGCTCAACAATTTGAGCTTGATTGATTTCTATGTTATATTGCGTGGCTCACACCCAGTTAGGCAGGATTTCCCAGTCACTGCGACGCCCTAGAGTACTTCCCCTAACAATATTTTCACTAAATTTGTAGATCCAGGCACTGAAGATTTTTCGTTGCTCTTTTAATTGTTCAGTGAACAATTTCCGTGATGAACACAAATAAACCTATTGTGGCCAAATAATACGTGTGATCATCTCGAAGAGCTGAAATCCGTGTGTTAATCTATTGCATATTGATTTGCTTCTATGCTCAGTGCATTTTTAACGGATGCTGTCTCAGTAGCCCGTATACGATATGATGATGTGTTGCTATCCTCGAGTAGGTGAAATGAGACAAATGCAGCAAGCACAAGTGGCTTTTTGGTTAACAGAGTCCTCTGTGTAGGCATTCAGTCTATGGGAAACCTTTCCAACACACATGTGTTTCGAAAATTCCGAAGCGTCCAACGGAATTGTAGGTAGTCCAACATATAACTCGCAAATGAAAAACAAACCATTCCATCGTTTGTAGCATCATACATTTTGATGGAGCCAAATTTCGCATATCCTTTAAAGGACGATGGTCTAGACAAGTAATTGCCGTACACTTCAAGGCTGTCGCGTCCATAGAAAATGTTGTATTGAGTTCCATTTCATTCTTCCATTTTTTTGTTATAATATAAAAGTCATTTCCTCTCGCTGTGACGGATGACCAGTAACGCCGTCGGATTGGATTAGTCCAAGATTTGTTCGCCACGAACCTACAGAGCGAAGCACAAGAAATGAACGCGCGACCCTGTGGGTAATTTGCCAAATGACAATTTCGTCTCTAACGTTGCCATTAATGCTATGAATCCAGTCTCGTCGTCCTGAGTACTATGCTCGTAATCAATAGCTAATGACGAAGAAATATCTGTTTGAGCCAGCAGCCTGCGTTGACCGTCGATTTCTGTTACTGGTCTGATCCGATCTGAGCTGAGTGCTCAGCGCAAGTACTAATATCGGCAAAAAGCCTCTATATAAGTATTTTAATAATTACATCAGTACAATAACCATATAGGAACAAACAATACAACAAACTATGAGCATATTAAATATCAACATCCCGCAACATGTGCTGTGGTGAATCACGCCCGCTTATTCATATGAAGTCTAATTATCAAGTAGAGATCAGAGCTATTAATAGCCTTCTCATTGCCGGAATTATTCGTTTGTTGCTGGTTTTGGCCTATTTTGACAAGGGACTTACTTCTCCATTGAACTCTACCGCAAAGCGATCTATCGGCTCGATCCGCCGAGCTAAATGTGCCGCTAAAACATGTATATATATGTATTATATATATATATGTGTATAGTGTACTTCGTCACTCCGACATGCACTGCACAGTTGAGCGGTATACAGGGATTACGCTATTTACGGTATACATTGCCATAAAAAGAACGTCTCGATGCTGCTGCTGCTGCTACTACTCTCATCTGTGGCGCCATCATTTGCCGCGTTCTTTGACGGCTGTGGAACTGCCTTTGGTGAGTTCTGCTAGGCTGGTTGTAAACGGCTCCGACGGATCCAACCGGTGACCGAAGAGGACTGACTATGTTGTGTCGACTTCGACGGGAGGCGACGGTGGCATCAGCAGGACAACAACTAGAGACAGCGGCAGAAACAACAACAGACACCAACCAAATCCACATGATTACCCGCGAATCGCAAGTCGCACTGCCATCATAGCCGTAGTAGCGATCGCGAATAAGGGGAGGTTCACTTAGTCGCCCATCGAAGCAGCAAGCGAGAGATAGTCAATACTAATCAGGCCGTGAGTGAGAGAGTCGCCTCAAATCGTCATAGGGTCAATACAAACGTAACATGATTGTGTTGCTGTGCGCATCTGTGCCCTTCTATCCAGATGACTAGTTAGATAAATAGGTTTTTAGTGCATAATACTGTATACCTATAGATGACGATGATTATTATTATTGTGGGTGCAAGCTCCATCCATATGGTATTTAATGAAGTGCTACTAAAAGTTGGGTCTATATTGCTGTCTAGCGTCGATTTAGCTGCACCGTTTGAGGCGTTTGTACATGGAGATACTAAATCATCCAATGAAAATGGCGCTATCACTTACATCTAGAATAATTCGTATATGATACAATGTTGTGCACTCTGAATAGAGTGGTAGTTAAATAATTGTGTAATGATAAAATAATGTCAATCTATAGCCACCTCTAAAAACAATTCGAAACTTAATTTCAGCGTAATCGAAGAGTTGAGCTTTGTCTATTTACGTTTTACTGATACCTGCCGCCCTGCTGAACAAATTAGCTGGGCAAATGATTCCAATATTGCCTACGCCGACTTGGCCGATTGCCTACTCGATTTTCTTAATAATTCGCAATGGACACTGCAACCGCATGAATATAGCGCCGTTATTGGTTAGTCAGAAACGTCAATCTTTAATTGAAGCGCCTGCAGTAGATAAATAGTTTAATAATGAGCGTCCAGTAATAACAGTGGTCTATGTTATTATACATATATATGTTCATGTACTGGCCTTCTGTGTTCTGAGTATGTGTAAATATGTACACATATATATGTATATATGTAAGTATTTACATGAAAAAGATAATTCAAGTCGATTAAAATTATTGCTAAAAAATATCTAACCATTATTATAGAGGCAATTCGAAAAACCAACTCAATTGAAATATACTGAATCTGACAAAAGACAAAAAACGAACAAAAGAACTACACAGCATTTATACCTTCATTCGAGTTTGGAATTCTTCGAAAGGCAACGGTGACGTTTGAGATCATGTTGAGCTCTGCAGAATATGATTCACGTTGTTGAATCAGTCAAGCGCTCGTTGAGCCTAATGCGCCATTTCGTCGAGCAGCACAACACAATTTCGCGATTACGCAACGCAGTAGTGTGAAATCACAACCTGTGTGGAATCCTATCATCTCGATCTGTGAAACAATTAGACGTTGACAAGCTGGCGCCGTCCAGCGACATAGATACATCGATTCATGCAATTGTTCCACGTTGAGAATATTTATTGTATGAATATCAATAGCACATTCGAAATTAACTTGCTTAAGTTAATAGTCGTCGTAACGTGGCCAAATATCACATCTAGGTTGGCGGATGTTACTAAGCTTATTGCAGGATTGTTCGTTTTTCACAGACAATTTGTTGTTAATAAACAAAGAGTGTAAACTGCCGTAGGGGGTGTTCCGAGTAAAGGATAATAATTCCTTCATTATTGGACGTGTCACACGTTGTAGCTCTACAGAACTGCGTAGATGCCGTCTAGTGATTCTTGATAAGCAGCAGCTATTTGTAAATCGCACCATACTCTTTATTTGGGTGATGTATTCTATTACGATCTTTGTGCTATTTCTATAATCATTTACCCTTAATATCACGAAATATCGTATGTCGATGAGTCGCTATTGTGCTGATTCGGCATGTAGGGGGTGTCCATCAGTATTCGTATGGGTGAAATGTGAGGTATACCTCCTTGGTGGAATCTTTGTAAATAGGCTTCTGTCCACATGGGGAAGACGATTCAATATACACCAACAGCAGTAAGAGTGTTCGAAACAATTCGGAAGTCGAATATTTGACTAACAAAGAAACCTCATCTCTCGTGAAGAGCTCTCCGAAGATAAATGGTGATTCCTGATTTCCTGTTTCCCCAATCCGCTAAGATTGTACGATTTCTGTTGGGCGTCATTTGGCACCTCAACGCAATTTGTTTCCGCTGTGTCCGTCGACGCTAACGTTCTGTGGCGCCACCCTGACCAACGTACGCTGTATCACGAGATCAATGTACAGCTTCTAAGCGTCTCCTCACAATTGTCATACCGTAGACGCTCTTGGTTCTATCGTCGTTTTATCTCCAACTCAATTCGCATTTCGGTGAATTCTAGGAAAATGGTAAATGGTTGGATTACGCTCCGTGATGAAACCGCACCGCGGTGATATCTGATTGGTAGGACTGAGAACTCATGTATAATAATATCCCAATGGTGGTTTGACATATGAGTGTATCTTACGTTTGCTAACTACAAATGGCTTGACTCTCTGACAAGGCAAAAATGCACTCACGGAAATACAAAACATCTGGAAGCTATTCAACATTTTCCAAAGAGAGTATCCTTTAAAAAGGCACAACAATCGTTAGCTTAATCCCATGCGTGTCTGCTGCTCTGGGGACTGTTCAGAAACTTTTTCGATACCCTTGAAGTGGCCTGATATCTGTCTGGTTGTCAACCATCATCGGATGCCCGTGACGGTTGACGACAGCTCTCATCACATTACCTCGACTGACATCGGACTACGAGAGACTATGAATGTTTTATTCTGAAGCACTGGATTCTCTGGATAGGTCACTGCGCAATTTCGTTGTCACTCCAATGGATCGTCTATGCGTCTGACTTATCTTGTGATCTATACTTCGTCGCTGATAGAAGCGTTACGCTTGTTAATGTTTGTCTCGATTTTCGCGTATACCGCGTAATTAATAACATTACAAACAGACAATAGCAGGATTGCTAACGTGTCGAAATTGTATGTATTCTAATGTATATTCTCCCATAGAGCGTTGTTAGTACTGCAGGTATATACACATGATTTTTTACTCGAGTAGACGAGATCAGTATCGGGTTTATCAATTTCATCGTTTTTTTTAGCTCAAATTTCTTAATATTTCGAACCTGTACGATTCGGTTAGCCTATGGAGGACATATGCCCTTCTATTTACTCCGGAAGCGTTGCCGTCATTTGGATGAAGGCGAATTGCCATTGTATTTATTTGTTTTACAAAAGCTGGCAGGACACCACACATGTCTGTGTTGTTCTAGCTGATTTAAGCCTCTAGATCCTGGTATATGTATTGCCTCCGGTGGCA
The DNA here is from genome assembly GCA_019614645.1 of Stratiolaelaps scimitus. Lineage (NCBI taxonomy): Eukaryota > Metazoa > Arthropoda > Arachnida > Mesostigmata > Laelapidae > Stratiolaelaps > Stratiolaelaps scimitus. Next base: position 545,785 of record JABWDB010000016.1, read on the forward strand.
CGTAATAACTGGCTATAGCTCCATTCGTGAGGGTCCTTGAAGGCGTCGTTAGGCGCGATGTTATTCAGCATAGGTGAGCGATCCTTTGAGTTGGCCCAAGCGTTTACCGTAGCACACAGCGCCGGAGCAGTGTAAGGTTTGTTTGTGGATTGTTTGTTATTAATGCTCTAGCGACAGACAGACCAACAAGCAACAAGTACCCAGGTACTAGCTACTATTGGTCAGTGCAGAGAGAGAGAGAGAGAAAGAGAGCCCTGGTGCAGTTGGTTGCTTGGTGATGCTGTTGCTTCTGGTAGATGGTTGACTGACGGAGCAGCCAGATGTCGTTCTACGGAGTGACTAGATGACGTGACGCTTGACGTGACGGGTCACGTTTGCTGCAGGGGTTGCTGCTGCTGCTGATGCGGTCGCTATTGTCAGGCCAAGCAGCCAACCATGTTGGGCCTGTAGCTATGTAGTTGCTACGCGTGACATCGACGCGATCAAGATATAATAGCTGCTGCTTACTGCAGCCATCCTGTGGCAGTTGTGTGAACGGGAACATTTCACCCCGTTGGATTATGCTGTTGTCACTGTTGCTTCTGCTGCATTTCTGATAATGATTATGATGACGGTAGCGGTCTGAGACTGTCTTACGTCGTAAATTTAACTGAATCGGTACAATTGGGGAATACTGCCTACACTTCTCTCGGACAACGCAGTATATGCCTGGATTCGAAGCGTTGTCTAATTATCGCGTACAAAACTAGCGTAGCGAATAGAAATTCTCTAAAACATAAATCCATCCGGAACGCGAATAAACAGCAAACACGTGCTTATGGGTTATGCTCTACTTGTCCAAAGGTTAGCCCGTTGAACTGTACATCAAAGCATTCTTCCAATGGTTGAATTATTTTCACTGTCTAATTAGTGATATATTTAAACTTTGGCCAGGTTCAAAATCGACACTCAGTAACTTGAGATAGCGATGATATTTTTATGATATTTAATAGTCTTTAATTTTACACCATTTCATTTAAATTGGTTACTAATCATGAGATCATCCTTGATGCGAATACTATACCAATGCTTGCATAATACATAGTATCAAACTTAAGCGTTACAAAACTGCCGTTCCGACTCTGAACGAACGAATGATATCTTTACCACTACCTTAAGTTGACCATCTGGATGAGCAGTTCACCCCGCAGCACTTCCGAATCGAACTGTTCAATGTTTGCATTGCTCATGCATCGACCACTTGTGACTAACACTGCATACGAACACGCCAGTGACACCCTTACGTATAATAATAAATAATAGCGTAGAATGATAGACGGCATCATCTTAAAGGGCAAATCTGACGCGAACTTACGTAAAGGTGGATGAGATACAAACATCTCACTTATTCAGCTCTATAAGGGGATACTTGAGACGGTGCCTGCAATGGTTTCCGAGAGATTTAGGACGTGACAAGAAATCCCAACGGGAGTTATGGAGAGAGCTTGAGCCAATAGGTTATTATGACTCCAACGTTACCTTGACAGCGAATGTGGCTAGTGCCATGTTTCGTCGGCGATGGCCATTTGTTGCTCTGTGCGTGTTGTACACTAGTTTGTATTCTGCGACTGAAGACAATGCTCTAAGCTCTTTGGAAATGGCTCTGTATGTGCACAACGTGATTAGTGAAGTTATTGTCGGATCGAGCATCGTGTAAACGTTAATAATCGTGTAAATTATGCCATTCAATTTTTCAATCAACTACTCAGGATCCATAAATACTGGACGCCCTGCAAATGCGCTGGCTAAACTAACTCAGCAAAGGTGCCAATAGCTATTATATTTCGTTAGGTTCATAGCATTTATCAGGTTCTCCTCATAAGAGACTTAATAATATCTAAATATATTAGCTTTTATAGTACCATATTAAATCGCACCATCAGCGCAACAGACTAACGATCAGTGCGGTAAATTTTCGTCCACGATCTATCGCTTATAGAGTATTTAGCTGACATCCGCTCAATTTTCTATACGCCCATAGCTTTGAGCTTCAAATATCCTTGAAACAGCCACAAAACAGCCTTAGCACACCTGGATGCACGAACAACGATTCTCCGCTCTTTCAACAATTGCCTCGGACTCCCTCCCCCTAGGACCTCTGCCTTCTTACTAGTCCTCGTATGTGATCTTCTACTATCCGGCTGCTTTTTCACTCGTTCAGGAGTGAGTGGACGGACCATCTGTCTGTCGAAGTTCAAGTGGCGCCGCCATTTACGTGCTATATGACGAACCTGTTCATAGATATATATATAATATATAGTACTAAATATACTTCGATTGGTGCTGTTATTGTTCTTGCGCTCCAATGGCCGGTACATGAACGAACTTATAGGGCAGACGTCCAGCAGAACCTTTCTTCAGCTATTTTCATCATCAATTTTCCGCTATTGCCGTACGTCTGCTGTCAGACATCGAGTTGGCTAACGCTCGTTTATTGCTGTTGTTGTTGTTGTTGTTGTTGCGAAAGCTACCGGCGGCTGACTCAGCTGACTTGTTGTGCGGGTTCATGTTCATTCTTCCCAGACGCTGTTTCCATCTATCGTTCGTTGTACTGAGCTGAACGGCCAGCCAAAAGCAACATCGGTCCTGAGCGATTCGACCCGATCGGCTCGGCTTTGGCTAGCTCCTCGTAATCTTGTTCTTGTTCTTCTTCTTCTTCTGCATCTGTTCGTTGCTTCGTGCGTTCTTTGCGATTCCTTAACAACAACGATCCGCTGCTGCGGTCCGCTCCGGATACCTCCCCCCCCTTACTCCTTCCTTCAGGACGCCCACTCGCGTTGACGACTGCTGTGGCGACTACTTATTATTATAGATTGGATCGGCCACTATATGAGTGCCGACAAAATGAGCAAAAGAAGCCTCCTTCATCTTCATGGCGACTAACGCTATGTGGTAGCTCTGGAGCATGAGCAGAACACAGCCAGTTGCTATGTGCTCGTCGTCTTTGTCTGTATGGGTGTAGTGTGTACGTTGCAGCACGTACACATAATAATCATAATAATATGTGGGTACGTAACTACGTCTGACTTTTGTATTTGCCGCAACCAATCTGTGGTTCGTTCGACAGTGAGGGACAAATTTGGCGGACTACACGAGTTCGATTCGTACGTGCATGCAGATTGATGGATGAGACGAACGATTGTGAGCCCCCATTTGAAGCCGTTTCTTTGTTCTTACTAATTCACTGATTAGAGTGTGTTACCTACTTGTAGTGACGATATCACATGTGATGATGATGTGAATGCTGTGAGTGGTGAATTGTTGTAAGTGTCTGCATCGTGGTGTACCGCAAGATGACGTTAAAAATCGATCATCACACTGGTTGTATGAAATTCTATTTCAGTAGAACACAACGTACGATGCCCTACGACTGAAATAGCGCCTTAACAAATGCCGCCCTTCTGAATATCACAATTCGCCTAGAATCCCACTACAATTTGGATTTGTGTATTGTATATTTTAATTATCGTTGCGAATCGCTTAATTGTGACTAAAGGACAAATCTGGCGATTTTGTTCCCACGACAAAACAATGACAAAATGTTCGCTCTCTGAATACTTTCAAACGCTTTCAAGTATGACTCCATATTTCTGACACATTGATGACAGAACAGCTAACAAGTCATGATCTAAGCTGGAAAAACAGTAGTTAGTGATTGAAGAATTCACAAATAGACGAACAGTCGTCACGTCAAGCACGTGCGGCAGAAACGTTTTTCTAGTACTAAACACATCCCAAATATGCCAAATAATTGACGTTTGATGCTACAAATCTATATACGATTTAGGCATTACTATGTTGATGGGAGTTCAACACCGGAATCGAACAAATGAGATCTGAACTTGAGATGAGGTTATGCAAAGGCAAAATTGATCGGTGCTCAGAGGTTGAATGTTACATGTAACTCAACATTGTCCAGATAATATGTATGAGAGAACCGCTGACATAGCTGCTATCAATCGCTGATTACCATTATTTGCTAATAAACATTTTGGAGATAATACATTTTTAAGTGCAAAACTACAATATTCAACCAATGAATTGTGACACTACCTGCAACTACTAGGTGACCTATTGTTTTCTTGTAGAGGGCAGCCCCACCCGAAAGATTAATGAGCCAAAGAAGCTTGTTTCCCAAAGTAATTAGCTCAACACGTAAGCCAGCAGTAAAAGCAGCGGAACTAATTCCAGCTTCGATTGGTGGGGCTTAGACGAGAAAAATCTAGGCTACAAAGCCTGCATGCTCATTGCTGGTGGATATTGCTTCGAGAGTGTGCCTTGATCAACTAACTGAGAGACGTTCTCTCGCATTTGTGACATCTTAAACGAGGCTGTCTCCACCCTCAACTATCTCCAATGATGACAATAACGCGGCGTAATGGCTGAGCTACTGCCATCTATATTTTAACATTCAGTCATTAGTAATCAACGAGTTTGTATAGGACATTGCCGAGCGTATAGCTTGAATGGCAACTAACAAGGAGAGGAATACGGCTTGAGTCATTTCTTGGACAAACGTCTACGTGAACCCTAGAAATATCGTCAGTAGCGATCTCATTCACCTAAAGACTGATGTGAATGTAATTGCTGCTTACCTTTTATCTTTAACCGATGAATGTCCGCTGTTTCTTGGAGGGCGTTAGATGGCATTGATGGAGCGGCTGCCCAGAGGATAGCTGATCTTGTGTTTCCCGTTGTTAAAAGTAGGAAAGGTAGAACCACGCGTTTCGCTTGTCAATTGGTTATAATGTGATGTGGTGCTTGGGGCCTCCGTCCGTCGTATCGTTTCGTGGCTTCTGTTGCAGGTCGCTGCTGCAGCCAGATACGGCAGCAATAACAATGGTGGTAGTAGCAGCAGCAGCAGCGGTAGTAAAAAAACTGTAACGACTAGGCAACAGAAGGTCTTTGAGCCGTTGAAGTAGTGCTGGAAAGGTGCAGACAATTGTACGCGCGAGTACTTAAAGAGTCAACGTCATCTGCATGCCGATTCGTCTGGTTTAAACAAATTGTAAAATTATCAGATACATTAGTGAAATTAGTGATTAAAGAGTGCCGACATAGGCTGACGGAAACGAATCCGATAAAGGGGGGGCCGCCGGTCGGAGGCGTACGATAAATCTTGTGTATTTGGATTTTGTGAAGAGCCATCGCTCTCCCAGAAATTAACGGACCCTCCCCAAGTGACTTAGTAAGTTGGTAATTACGAGAGTTCAAGTGCTAAAATTTCTTTAAAATTGCTAACTAGGTCTGTTTTACCTGGATTGTTGTGACAACTGTGTGACATGGGATTGAATCTCTGGATTATCCAGCACGTTCCAAATTGCTTAAAGTACGTTGTGTTGTAGCTTGAATCCGTAATAACCTGTGTCCTGTATCGATTATACAATACAGCCGTGTTTATGATAATCAGTTTTCACTTAATGAGGATTTCGGTCGAAGCAAAAATCAAACTAAATGTATTTGCTATTAAATGCCATAATTGACCGATTATATAGAGAAGCTACGAGACGCGCAGAGATCCCTGAAATAAATCCTAACGGGGACCGGCAGTAAGGGTTGAGGCAAAAAGCAGGCTGATATTATTGCTAGCTTAAGACTCTTTCTTGGCCTTGCGTTTTACCATCGAGCCAGTTAGGAAGCTAGATCTTTCAACAGTTACACGTACAACGCAGAACGTGAATCAGGAGATGAGCATCAACACTCGTAGAGTGTCAGAGTTAGCCTATGTCTCTATCGAATAAATTTGGTGAGAAAAGTCAGTGGCAGTCTTTTTTAATAGGGTAGCTCCTATGTTGCAACGATGTGCTGGAGAGCCCGGTAGTATGCAGATCTTGATAACGAGACATGGGCCAGATCTTAAAATACTGCCATGGTCTCGATAAATGAGAGAAGTTCTGGAGGTCAGCCGCCTGGGGACGCCTAGTTCTGCTAGTACTATGAAGAATAAATAAGTGACCAGTGCAGTGCCTCAGACGAAAGGTGTTTTCAGTCTCTTAACATCAAGTGCATATGTTGATTAATAATAGACGTTATCATTTCCTGCGGTTCCAGCTTTAGTTCGTAACATCTGACAGGTGTTGCCAGTATATTCGAGCTGCCGGCGATGGCTGACTACGAGGTACTTCCTGAAGCCCAAGCGGCCAAGGACTTCATCAACAAGGGGCCGGACATGATAAACCTCTTAGGGAAGGACGTTGTTGAAGTAGAACCTGCAACAGAATCCGTCATGACTTCTTGGACAACCCTTCTTCTTTCCACAAATATGCGTAAGTAATAATATACCCCTCAGAGTCACCTTCACATTGAGTCAAGTTCAAAAGGAGGTGACGAAGAAACTGAGGGATGCGTTGCTTTCATTGCCGATAGGACGTAAAGCTGAAGCTTTACTGCGCCTACAAGCGCTCAAAAATGCAAATATAGTTGCCAACATATCAGATAGAGCTTCTTGAGGATGGCGCATCATTTCAGACAGTCAATGCGTCGAAAGTAAAATTAAGAGCTTTTGTAAGACACACGCAATAATATGAAATCAGATGATATACATAACCTATAAGATAATATCGACTATAATTCTAAACCAGAGTTGGCTATATTGTCTACTCATTTGTTTTCCAGTGAATACAATACATATAAATGTGAAAATATTTTCACCGATAAATATCAACCGAGCAGTACACAGGTATATAATATATCCAAGCGTTGTTTCACGTTCACTGTACACTCGTAAAGTATATGTATGCTCTTTTATCAGCAAGTGCTAAAAGATATCCAGAGCGGGTAAATAACACGTTTCATATAATAATACTTACAATAGCCTTATATTTGCATTGTGTTCATAATGGTGACAAATACTCATTTGTTATTGTGGTTGTTGTTGTTGTTGTTATTGTTACCTCAGTTGCTCGACCCTGTATCGACTTTCTCGTGAGTATGTTCATTGTTTGTTCATCACCCTGTTGATATCTGTTTTTCTCTATATTTCTCATTTAGTCGTGGCGCTATGCTCGTGCATAGTCGTGTTCACACTTGTGCTGAGCATTTTCGTACGATACCGGGAACGGGTCCGGCGTTACGTCACCGGTGAGAATCGGCGAGTCGGCAGTGTCTATTATGTGCGGCCGGGAATCGCCGCAACCCAGCCGACAGAAATTTGATGGGCAGCGAGACAAAACAACAGGCAGATATGTAAACAACCTCAATCAGCGCTGTGACAGTCAACAATGAGAACTCCAATAGCAGCAGCAGCAGCAACAACAACAACATCGTGGACAAAATTGTTAACAATATAAGGACAATTGTATCGCGTAGTTGAAGTGCGAAAATTGCGTTGGACAAATGTGTTGATGCATCCAATCAGTCTACACAGTGAACGGGGCAGGGGACAACTTACTGAGCAAATATATATATATATATATAGTTAGCACAGTGTGTGGTGTAGTACTAGCCTGATTCTGCAGATGTTGGTTTCGTTTAAGAGCACCCATTGAACGAATACAACTCGAATAACTTCCCCTATAGAGATCGAATGAGAGAGAAAGAGACTGAATTCAACTGGCTCAACGTACACCATTCGTGACACCTTCTCTGAATATACCTAAAATTCGTCATATTTTGTGATTAGGTCCATCGTTTTAACAGTTTTGTTGATTTATACCTTGTACGCGTTTTAAGAAATATTGTTGTTGTGAGCTAAACAAAAAAAATGCACAAGAACCATTATGAACATTCCAGTAAGGCCCGATTTCTGACGAAGACATCAATGTACCTATGACTGACAACGACATCCTTGTCGGGCCTGATCTCGCCCTGTGTGATCAGGCTCACTTGATCTTCGTAGAAAGAGCGAAGGGCTGCTATATATATATATATATATACAATACTTCTTTAGTTAGTTTGTTTCGGCAACGTCGAACTCTTAAGCGTATCAATGTTTGTAGATACTTATTATTGATATATTTTGGCCCAGTCCTGAAGAAGATCGTATTGCACATGTTGGTATATACTCGCAGAAGGAGCACATGTCTCTAAGATCGTAGCTGTAATCGAGGCGGCCACATCTTTATTCAAGAATATCTCTGCCTTCTTGTGCGTTCAATTCATTATTTTTATTGTAATTCTTATTAATCCTTCAATCATTTTATACAGAGGTGAGGTGTTGTTACGTAGAAGAAATAATAAATTATCTACAGATTAAAGATGACAAAAGTAATAATATCAATGACCTAGCAGATTTGTGAAAAGTATTGGACTTTCAAGCAACCTTCGTTTCGCTGTACCGATACCACTTAAAATTATTATCTAACTATATCAAACTGTACCGGATCTACTAAGATACTACGGTTCCTAGGCGTAACCGTTGCCGTATTGAACACCTGTACACGAAGTCCCAAATCTTGAAATGTCATTATTCGTGAATTATGGAGACGTATAATCAGCAGAACTGTTCTTCAACTGAGACATGTGAAAATGCTTAACGTTACATTTCAAAGCCGTTCAGGGTGTGCTGTTTTCTATGCTAACAAGAGCGACTCTTCCAACGGTGTGACATTCACCCGGCCTTACATAGACCATGTTATTATATATGACCAAGACTAACGCCAGCCTTTACGACTTTATTGTTACCACTTAACGGCAAAATAAGTGTTATATATAGATATCGGACTGGAAGGATTGCAACACATTCTGAAGCTATCAACTTAAAACAAGAAGAACTTGAAATCGTCATATCTTTCTCCTAAACAGATATTCGAGATAGCTCTTCTAAAAGCTAGGCTCTAGCTTCTATATAAAGTCTATCTACTTAGCTTTGAATTACAACTGTGAACCACTTTGTATCTAGACACGAACTTGTTGCTGGCGAGCTAAAGCCAGCAGAGGCATCACTACTGGGAGAAATATTAGCACTAAGAAAATGATTTTATGTCTTGCGCGGTTGTACTAAGCATTAGGGCTTGCTTAACTCATCTTTGTCGTTCGATCGTAACGAATAACGAGAGTGGAAAGACCAATTACTTCATAGAGTCTCTTGAAGAATTAATGCCTCGCATTTAAGGGTGCGTGATACGTGATGGGTAGGACAGGGTTATGTAATAGCCAACAGAATGAATCACATGAGAAATCAGTGCCATCAATTGAGGGTACTGTTTGTTGGTGAAGAAAAATACCCAAATCTGATTATGGAATTTAGGCAGTTGATTTATTTATCAAATAAACTGGTACCCAAGTAAACGTCTTAAACTTTATTCGTATATGCAGCTAAAACGGGCGCTCCAATCATACCGCAAGGCCCTAAATGAGTAACAAGGTCATGACGACACTCAGTGACAAATACGTGCTACCTGTTAAACGTAAGCATATACTATATATATATACATATACTTATATGTATATGATATATATATATATATATATATATAGACACACAATATTTATGAGTGTCGCTTTCTACTATCCATTACACTGTAGTCCTATTTACGTGATTTATAATTGACATCCTTTCTTTGCATCAAGAACAAGATGTTCCACATTTTCTGTTACATCCTTTAATCGAACGTCTGCATATGGTGCACGGCACTAGTCTATTGTTCGTACCGCTTATTAATACTATTATATTTACTGTTGCTTTTCGCGTTACGTGTCGTCGTAGATCGAACTCTCAGGCTGCGTAATGGCTTCTTTTGTAGGTTTCTTTTTATGATAAAAGTGTCATAAATTCAAGTTTCTCAATAAAATATAGTCGCGTTGTAACGCTCGTAACATCGTTCGTTGTCTTGATTCGTCTTCATAATGATTTCTTTGAAATATAAATGCAGCATGATGAAAACACGGATAGTTTTGCCACAGAATTCAATCTATGCTCCTCATTTTTAGATTGTACAGCTCGTTGATAAGTTTTAGAATTTATAAACTGATGTATATGAAGTTCCAGTATTTCCAACTGTTCCTGCAATGTGGTTTACATGAAATCTAGGGGCACACCATTAAGGCCACGATAAAATATGCGCCGACGCTTTAAGGACCGGACGTAAACATAACAGTTCCTGATCGCGTTCGCAAATTTGTGACAATAGTTGTTTTTGAAATGAAAAGTGTGTGGACACAGGGACGACGCGGGTGTTTGTTTGGAGCTTCTGAGTGGCAACGGCGAATGTATCCAAAGACGGAAGGGATCCCGTAACCCGGCAATTGCTACCACATTGAAGTGACCGGTGTGAATGTTGACAATTTGTTCACCATATAACGAAAGTAAAATTGTGGTTCGCAAGTTCGTTTCCCGTCATGGTTGAGGCCATAGAGGTGGTGATGTTATTCTGCTCGTAAAAAAAGACCCGCATGCCCTCAAGTCAATCTACCGGATAACAGAAAAAATATTTACGGAGGTGATTGGCATAGATCGATTATTAAGGAATAGGAAAATGTATGTTCGGCTAAGGAAACGAATATTTTTCCGGGTGATATAAGTTTACCTGAAATAAACTACGCCATTAGAATAATAATTATTATTATTATTCCAGGTACATTTGTACTTACTAATAAAGTAAATACTATACAAAACGACAGAGATGCAAACAAAATCGACTCCAAAGAAGTTTCCTTCTTCACCTTGTGTAGTAAAGGAGGCTTCGTTCAGTTCATGTCAAAAGTCACCAAAATATACGGAAAAAAACTAATAATAATAGTAAAGAAAAAGCAGAAAATAAAGAAAAATCGGTGAATATACTCGATATTCTTAGATTGGACCACGACGAGGCAGTAAGGAAATTGCGCAAAAAGCGCGCGCATTTGCAAGATTCACATGTCATGAACAGTGAACTGTATCTACTATGGAGATATGTTACTGATTTTGTTGAGGTTACACATCATGCCAGTTGGATTAATTCTTCGGGAGAGTGGCAAAGAGATTTGACTAAATTATCCTTTTACTATGCACTTCTTCCTTGTACTATAAATTAGAATTAAATGAATCCAAAATGGCTTGATTAATCGAGCCTCATGTGACGATACTAAACTATATGGACAAGATTTTTGACAGATTCTCGTGAGCTAAAACAAAATTTTTATCGACATTATTCGTAGAGATTCCCTTCAGAAAATCCAGCTAATATAGGCAAAGAATATATAATGGTTACAGAGATCTTTGTCATACATGTTTATATACAACGTTAGCTACACAACATCATATTGGTATTTGAATATTAATATGTACTAATTATCGTACATCTGTCTTTAAGAAGCAATTATTATGGTGTACAGACTACACCATAATCCGCAACATTTTATTTTAGTTTATGCCACTGGTTCCTAATATGTTCTGTTTGCTGGATAACATGAATTACCTGTTTTTGCACAGAAAGCGTGCTACAATCATGAATACTAAACGTCTTTATTCATTGTGCGCACATGGCCACCTGTGCACATATCTCTCGGCCCAGTTCTTCAGATGAATCCCCGATTCGAGGGTGAAACTCGATCTACCCTTTCCACAGACCAGCTCCACTTCCCCAAAAGCTTTCTCCCCGCAGCCGGATTTCCACTGGTTTAAAGAGAACGCATGAACAATGACACATCGCTACTTAAATTCAAATTCGCCTCCTCTGCGCGTTATCACCACGTCAAGGTCGTGTCCTTCATAAACCGATACAGGGCCAATATCGATCGTCGTCGAGGATACTAACCGCCCGGCATTACGGTGCCCAGAGAGACCCTTTGTTACCGCGCTCTCAACAGCAATACGTTCATCCATTCAGTCGTTCGTCAGCTGAGCGGGCCGTAAACAGAACTGGACAGTTCGGGACATCTCGGGCTCCACGCGTTGTTCTACCCAAAAGCTGCCGAGTAAAGATAGAAGGGAAGAGAGAGAGAGAGAGAGAAACAGAGAGGTGTGTGTGGAATAGCGCAGCCCGGTGGTAAGTTAAGATGCAGCAAAAACAACCTTTTTCATAATCGGTGGTACAATGTTTGCCATTTACATGTGCGTGCGATCTTACCAGTCTATTCTCTACCCACGATTCGAATGTGCTAATTCGCCAAACGGCTCCAAAGCAGCACATCGATAGATGGGCGAGTTGTGCTTTGTTGTGTTCGGCGAGGGCCGATCACAAGAGCTGCAGTCTCATTACAAGGTAACCCTCATTCGGCTAGTGAACCATGATTGTTGAGACGAATGATCTCCATCGACGTCATGATGATACAAAAATATAGATATTTAGTTTGTTGCGAACAGGGCCCTCGGTAACAAAGGCATAGTTCATTCTTGGTCGTGACGTCCAGAGAGGTCAGACTGTTACTCGCCGAGCTGTTGAGTTATCGCTCGGCGAAATGAAATATTCAACTAATCAGATAGATATTTACACTAAACAAACAAGCGCGGTAGAACAATTGATTATAACAACAGCAATGGCAGTAGTGTAGGTATTTATTTTCGTTTTTAATTCCTATTGATTTTATATAGTGGACGTCATAATGTTGCATTCACTATTTATGCATGGTAATGCAGCTCATACTCTACCGTATCCCACTGAAACTGTTTGAGAAAGGCCAGCGATGGAAGCTCTAAATGAGACCGTTACTGCCCTGCCACTGGAGTAAAATTGACGACTTCTGTGTAATTGTTTTTAGCACCCAGATGAGAGTAAAACATTTGATTAAAAATAATCGGTGTAAAGAAAATGAATTATTGTAATTACTATAATAGATGAATAACGACAGGGTTCATGGACGATATTTGTCATTCAATCCTCTTCGGGTGGTTTCAAAGGTCTTATGTAGGATTATGTATTCATTGAGTTGTTGTGCTCAGAGCAGTTAATCTGTGGTCCCTTGGGAAAGTTGTTTGGGTACGTTAAATACCCCTGACCTTTTCCGCACGAGCGCTGAGGATATAGCGAGAGCAAATGATTGATAGTTTCAAAATTTCCCGACAATGGTGCTCTATCTGGTATACCGCTTTGTTACAGTAACGGAAATCAATACAAACAACTGAGTATTGATTTCTGTTGAGCTTCACAAATATAACAGAGTTAACCTTCACAGTTCACAGAACGAAAATACAAGGTCCGCTTTACGTTCACTTAAAAGACAGCTACCAAATCTATTATTGTTTTTTTATGATAAACGCTAAATCTGTGGGTGGTCCTTTCCTTTGTTAAGATACCCTCACTCATGTATATGTTATGTAAGGAAGTGAACTCCGAAACACTTTCACGTCACAACAATTTTTTCTTTGTTGTGATTCTCAAGCTTCGTGGCGTTTTCGTAGTCTTGGAATATAGGACTCGAAATTTTATATCGAAACTTGCACTTTGAACGGTGTCTCATCAGTTTCGTGTCGCCATGACTTGTAGCGAGCAATGCTTATGTTATGGGGAATGCGAAGGACCAGAGTTGGTTCATCCAGAATTAGTCGTCTTGACCACTGCAAGGCAGGTCACACAGCAGCAGGGTTTACCGCCCAACGATTAATAATATGGTCTATTAGATTTTGGTTTGACAGGTTGCCTAGAAAGTTGAAAGTGTTATATCCTCTTAACCGATTATGTTTGCTATCGAATAACACACAGGGAGTGAAACAGCTTCGAAGGTACTATCCAGAAGTGTGTGGATTTTGGGTGTACTCCGGATTTCGATGGATTGAAGAATTTCCACAACGGCGCCAAATTAACCACAAGGTGAGTTTAACTGTCGATACGTTTAGGACTTGCGCTGATGGGTCGTTGAATTTATACTAAGAAAATTAGGCGCCTAACGCATTTCGGACACCTAGATCCACTCATTATGTTGAGAGGACCATTATGAGAGACGACTTTAGGCGCGTAAGCAATATGTTTATTAAATATGAGCGGTATGAACTTTGGTTATGTCAACGGTATTGCTTTCATCACAGGGCTCGAACCATACAAAGATTTATACACCCAGATATTTTAGTAATCTCGGCGCCGATTTTACTACAATTGTTTTTATTAGCGTAGTCATTTCCAATTTTTAAGGGTAGGAGGGTCTGTGAGCCAGGATGGGAATGAGAGCCACTTACATTTAGTTTGGGTTTCTATTTCAGTCGGGTAGAGCCGCACTCCGCTAACGACAGTTCTCAACACTCGTCTAAGTTATTGTGTTGTACTCACACATGACCATGTCGAGAGTAGGAAGTCTGGAACAGCGACCAAAGGGCACAGATGATGACGATGAACAGTCACCTCCGTGGTAAGTCAAATATGCATTTATTAGTTCGGTTTATATATGAATCTATAGATTATATATGAAAAAAGTCGAGATTTGAATAAATCCACACCACACACATGTTCCTTCTGTATTTACTAGCAGAATTCCATTTCAGCTTTGAGTGACTGTCACTGATCTTGTTTACGATAACGTGAATTATGTCTGCGCTTAAAAATCTGTTCCGATTGGAAAGCGTCCACGTCGTTGCAACTGATTACGGCCAAGCATCTAATTATCCATAATAGTCAATACGAAGTCTTAAATGTTATCGGTATAGGGGTGGATTAACGAGCCAGCAAGCTTTGTTCTTCACCACGTCGGTGCTGACGTCCACTCGATCCTTATGTTATAGGTTCCTATTGTTGACTCTTTGTTGTAGTGAAGCATCAGATCAAATCGAAAGCACATACTGGAAGATTTCTTTTGTTACGCAGGTATGCAGTTGTTGGCAAATGCGTCATGGGCGCAGTGATTCACCCGTTGGAGTTTGTCCGAGTCCTCATACAGCTCGGCTATGAGCCAATAGAGCCCGTGCCGACACGTCGCCTATTTGGAAAGCCTGCCCTAATGCTGCCGTCGGTGTTCACCTATATGGGGTATGGGGTGCTTTAACCTATTGTTTCTGATGCCTGACAAAATAATTATTTTTTTCGATTGGGTTATCGGCGGTTTGTGCCATCGAAGGTACCACATGCGGTGTAGTGTTAGAGCAGAAGAGTGGCTGTCGCTTTTTGGAAGTCGAACTATTCTGTTAGATTTGAGTAGTTTCTGTCGACATATTGGTTGCGTTTCCATTGAGAAAAGTCGCTGGGGGAGACTGTTGAAGAGATGTTTTCCTCATAGAATTGTTGTTCGTACATGTTGCCTCTATTGCCAGGTACATTCGGAGCGTGGACGGCTTTTTCGGACTGTACCGAGGCTTCAGCGCGAGTCTCTGCGGGAACTTCACGCAGAATGTTGTCATACTTCATGTGCGTATTATACATATCATCGTTTCTTTTTTTTTGCGATCTCTACGTTATGTTTACTCGTAACTTAATGAAGCAAATATCTTGATCTTTACCACGTGTTTACTCTATATGTTAAACTATAATATATATATATATATATATATATTTATTCACTGTTTGATTCGCTTCTGATGCCTCGCACTGCAATATACAGTTTGGATGACTCGACGCCGTCTCAATATGATAAGCCATAAGACATGTCTTACGAGCTTCTCTACAAACAACTGAGTGAACTTATTCTTGAGGTATTTTATTGCAATTCCTACCTCCACAGATAACGGCAGCTATGCCGCCAGTACCAACGTTCCAGGAGGACCAGCAACTTCAAGCTGAAGACGTAAAGATCGTGCACTTTATTGAGCGAACATCACAGCAGATGATTGCGCGCACCGTCGCAACAATTCTATCGCAACCATTTTATGTCGTTTCCTGCCGTATGATGGCTCAGTTCATCGGTGGGGAGCTCAAATATACATCGGTTAGTTTCCACCGGAGAAAAAAAATCGCTTCTCAAATATTCTTCTTCTTCTCTTCACTAGTCTACAATTAAGCATCTGTAAGTGTGCTTATAGTAACAATACCCCTTTCAAGTATTTACTAATTGTTCCAGTAATTTAAAATGAGTAAATTACTACTTATTGCTGCTATAGTAATGGGGCTTTGGCTTGCTGTTATTTTGCAAAATCTGGAAATTTCAGTTGTTTGGCTCGTTCCGCGAAATAGTCAAGGATGAAGGAATATCAGGTCTGTGGAATGGGCTGATGCCGCGACTAGCCGGTGAAGTTGTTCGGATCTGGCTGGCTGGAACTGTCGCCTTCTTCATCAATAACTACATTGTCGATGAGGCGTCGGTACGTAGCAATATCGCCGTAAATATCTTCGTTGACTTCGCTGCCGTGTGAATTACCATAATGCAAAATGATATAGCTGCTTCATCGGGGCAAACTCTAATCAATAGCTAACAAAATAGCTATCTTGTCTTTGTGATTTACTAGAATCCATGGCCAGTTTTGTTATTTCATGGTTATCGTTTTTTTATTTTAGACGAAGATAACGTATCCGTAGGTATTGCCCAATAAATGTATACAATTGAGACGATGATTTTTGTTATTTTCTTCGACTATTTCCAGGTGCGGACCTACATTTCAGGCACGACAAATTTCTTAGCTTCATCATTTACGTATCCGTTCCAAGTTGTTGGTACGGTCATGTCTGTGAGTGGCGCCCCCATAGAGGCTGGCGGAGCTCCGCACCTGGCGCGCTACGCTGGATGGACCCAGTGCTGGAATCATCTTTCGCAATTGGGACAGCTCAAGAGAGGCTCTTCGCTCTTCTGGAGGTTCGTATTCAACTGATTCAACTAATTGACTATACAACGTGCGATGTGCACAACGACCGCATCTAATTTCAATACAGTTATGACTACTGGGTGTCCCATCAACTTTAGTGAACGACCATGGGTAAAGACGCGATAATGTCAATCGTAGCTATATCAGTTAAACACTAATTACAGTACTGTAGCGTTAGCATGCTTAGCTAATCATATTAATTGATTTAGTAGACACCAAATATGCTGTATTATTTACCATGCAATGCACTGAGGTAATGCATAGGAGATGCGAATTCGAGTTGCCTTATCTGTTACTACTTTTGGACGAACGAGTGTTATCGAAATTATCAGTCAACTTGGTTTGCCGCTTTATCGTTTCACAAAGCCTATTGAATTGTCAAGAATGGACGAACTCCTAAATTCGAACGATGTAACAATTATTTCAAGCATTATGTATTTTGTTCAATGAACTCATTAGGATACTTACTCCCATCGTATTGAAGAGTTTTAGTATGATATATTATTATTATTATTCCTCACTTTCGATTAACAGATACTACCAGGGACCGATCCGGATTTCGCCCGATGGGACAGCGCACAAGATTCCGGTAGACGTGAGCCTTCTTCGTAAAGTCAATTGAAACCTGAAAGTCAACTGAAATATGCAGAAATTACCTCCATCGATAGGAACCATCTTGCTCATAGGCAATCCTGAGTGAATTATGAGACTAACCGTAAAAATGGGCTTGGTAAAAGTTGATGAGCACCGCCTCCCCTGGTAGTGCAGACATTGCTTAAATCAGTAGCATTGACTCAGTAGCGTACGCCTGATTTGAATACAGAGCGTATTTCCAATTCTATTCCCGGTCAAATATGGGGGGTGCACCCCGGAGATACACATATAGATGAAGACAGAAAAGCGCGTAATTATGTCAAAAGTAAAAGTGGATGAGAAACGATGTGTTTTGATTAGTCTTAATGAGAGGTTTGACCAATTAACGAATTTGATTCAGCAATGAAGGGTTCCGCTGTCGCTTGGCTGATCGATGTTTCTAACGCCTGCGATGATGTGTCTGCCGTCTCCTCGCTGTTCTCGCTGTGAAAAAAAAACAAGAATAGTCCTAGAATGGAAAAAGTTCGACCAATAGGGACAACCCTATTTAAGGGAAGAAGTAACTAATAACAAACGATAAAGATGGAGGGATGTCTTTGGTCGTCGTGTATGTGTTTTGCAGTTGTTGTGGAATGGTACCAGCTGGTTGAAATCATTGCGATACCGACTCAATAGATGGATGGTGTATGTGGAATAGCACAAGATGTTTCCAAATACAGCCATTCGAAATGTTGTCGGCTATCCCTCTGGCTGTAATACGAACCCTTTAAGCGATATTATTGTTATTGAAATAATAAGAACTT
Organism: Stratiolaelaps scimitus; assembly: GCA_019614645.1. Classification (NCBI taxonomy): domain Eukaryota; kingdom Metazoa; phylum Arthropoda; class Arachnida; order Mesostigmata; family Laelapidae; genus Stratiolaelaps; species Stratiolaelaps scimitus. The sequence goes on from JABWDB010000016.1 coordinate 563,797, forward strand.
TCTAGCTCATACGTAGCGTTGACTACTTTTGATTAATGGTGACACTAGAATCATTTTATGTACATGTACGAGAGTCGATGTTACTTTTTGATTGTGGCGCATGAGTGCGAGCCACACCTGCTGAATCATTATATGCATACGTATTTAGACAAGGTGAAATATATAGAGATCTATTGTGAATTCAAACTTTGAGTTGGTCTATTGTTGAGAACTTGAATTGAGCTGACTTGGGGGTCCCCATTACTGTATAGGGATCATGGGTTGCCTACGCCTGACCGTATTAAATTATAAAATTTCCAAAATATTCAAAGCTAACTCCTCCTTTGCGGCTTTCCTTCTGATTATCGTGATCAAATGCTTTTGTTGTTTTTTAATATTCCCTATGTTCTGCCGAAGCGCAAGTGCATACCTCGAATTTAGCATCTGTAAATCATAAAAGAATATACTCAAAGAGTATGAGATGAGTCTGGTTCAACTTCATAGCAACTTGATAGTGGTATTCGTTTATTATTGTTCATTATTAATATCTCATTGGTTCTGGCTGAAGCGTGTCTAACAGGTTCCTCTGTAAATGACAAACGATAGGTTAGTCGGACTGCACCGTATGACAAAGTTTAACCATAATGGCTTCGCTTAATCCATAACCACTTCTTAACTAAGATACCGTCGTAATAAACCAAAGCGCATACGCCATAAGTGATTGCTAAATATTTAATTAGCTGTTGGCAGTTCCAATTTGTTCTTCTCATGCTAATTCTCTGAGAAGAAATATGGTACTTGGCGAAGTATCTCACTTCGACAACATACCGTATAAAAATCTTTATCTAGGAATAAATAGTTCGTGTGTAGTGTTTTTCATCATTTAGTTGAGGACGCGCTTATGAGGTGACAACTTGAACCCCACTAAATACCTGGATGAGAAGAAATGGCATTTTTGAGAACTTTTTCACGTATAAAATCAAAAAGGGCCGAGGTTCACTTCTAGAGAGCATTATCAACTATCGTGATAGATGTACAAATAAATCATCTCCCTGAAAATGCGTCATTACATCTTTCCTTTATATCTATGTTGTGCCTTCTTTTTTTATTCGTTGTCATAAAATGCTTCAGCAAACAGATTAATGCCGTGCTCGGCAGAGAGCATATATATATATATTTAAAACACTGGAGGACAAGAACGTTTTCTCTCGTAATAATTTGCCAGGCGTGTACCACTGTAGAAGGTTAGATCCCACCGTAGCGGGTGCATAAAACGAGAATAAGTTGAATATTGAGTGGAAACCTCTTCAAAATTTCGACACTCAAAAATAGTCGTGCTCAATTATTCTCACTATTCTCCAGTACCAAAACAACTAGAGCGGTAAATATGCCAACTCAACGTGTTGAGGGAGTTTGTTCATAGAAACTAGTGCTATTAGACGGCAACTGAAGCCGGGTTCTGCGAACTTGTTCGCTCTGTGTAAAAGAAGAGGTAAAAGATACCATATACACACATACACCAAAAAATGTGAACATGCTATGAGCCAATAACAATCGGATGAAATTTTCCAAATGAATACAACAATTACAAAGCATACACCATATATACATGCTCATCCATTGAAGTAGTTCGACATTAGACTTAGGTGATAAGTAAAAACAAGCCAGTAATATATTTAGTACAAATAATTTATTTGGTCTCTTTAAATAAACGAATATCGTTGAAGCTCACAATGACTAGAGTTTCTATCGCAACGCAAGTGCTCTCTGTATAATAACTACTGAAGTATAGCCACAGTTGCCCTTGTTTGAACGTGTTTTTAGCATGAGCAGCAACGCGTGATACTTGTTCACTATTCGATGATCACTATCTAATCTTATCACACATATGGCATCGTCCGGCTCGTTCGAGCAGTGAACAGCAATAATAATGAACCTTAGAATTGATCACAAAGAGGATGAGTCGTTTCTTTTTTTGTCTTCGGAGGAGGAGTATTAGTAAACGCAACCAACAGAGAGAGAGAAACCAATTCAGTTTTTATATAATGATAATAATAATCATAATGATAATAACGTGACATATTTGTGAAAGTTCCATTTCTGATACTCCATTTATCTCGGGTTGTTGTAGTGAAAAAATCGAGAAAATCGACTTTATATTTTTTCTCTTCACGGTCACAACCCAATGCAATCAAAATGAGTTCTAATTTCCCGGATAACATTTCATATCACATAGGATGTTCCATCTTGTTTAGCAACGATAGGATCGTGCCACCCATCGAAGTATTGTCCACGTTTTGGTTCATCACGAAATATTGACGCGGGAAATTACTGCAGGTCACGTCGAACTGCTCCTGAGATATAATTAATTCTAATATATTAATTAATTTACGATTATTACTAGTTGTATTTCTTAAGACTGCTTCGAAACGCTCTTTCTTTTGCTCGCTTTGGACTTCGCACATAGCGAAAAGCGGACGCTACTAGTAGGCCAGCATTAATAACGTACGTCGTTACGCAAACGATGCAGAGGTTCTCGAGAATGAAGAAGAGGACAGCGGCAAGATACAACGACATAGCGTTGGCCAGTAGACTCAGGAAGACGGTAAGCAGGAGTACGTTCGGTTGATGTAGAAATCCTGTCAGAAGAGGGACGGCGGTGATCGAGTTAGAAAAGAGTCCCACTTTTCTTCTATTGGTGAATAATGAATATTGGACCATCTTTGCATAGGGCTGTAACGCCTCTTGCGACTCCACCTCAGGGTATAAAATAAATATAGCTCAACAATATATGTGGCCTTTACATATCCACTAAGTAGATATAGATGTTTTCCCACAGTACCATGGCAAAATACCTTAGTTGTGAGGCCTGGTCTACATTCTCTGTCATAAAAATAAAGTAGATATAAATGTACGGAGACATGTACAGGGTCTTTACTTCCGAACGAGTGATGACGACATATCGTTAACGTCATCCACACACCGAAATAATACATCTTGACGATCCATCCATTGACCTACCGAGACAGAAAAGGATCATGTAGAATACGATGCCGAGTGCGCAGTTGGGCATATTCAGAGCAGAGTCGTCACCGAACAGGCGACCCAGCAGTCCGAAGCCACGAGAATACCTAAATAAAGAAATAAATGGAGACATTGGAATAACGAAAATAGTAGTTGCTATGCTCACGGTATCTATTTAAGTGAGATCCATAATACTTGCAAGACTTGTTGTGATAACTTTACAGGCAACGTAATTAAAGTGTGTTGACCTCTTGAAATGAAACGCTACTCGTGCCTGTAAGAACGTCAATCTGTACTTTATTCCTTCATCTTCAATATAGAGGCATTTTACATCAAATACACACCCTAATTAGCTATATATATAAAGTGTTCAAGAAGTTTCCTAATCCAATGGGAGACTAACCAATATTTGACGATTTGGAAGGAACCTTCCTTGCACTAGGTTTTACTTATTGTATTTTCTGAAAATATACGCCTAGATTATAGCGTATATTTTAAAATAAAAAAATGCATTAAGAAGGTCGGGAAACTGTTTCTCATAAGACAACCGAGTTTGGTTAAAATCCCACTATATATATATATATCTATATATATATATATATATATCTGGTGTGAGAATAGTTGACTTATTTTCTGTAAAACCAGGCTATCGCTACTTCATATCTCAGCATCTTTTTGATGATGTTTTTTGTCGCTGCATGATATTCGTAACCTCGAAGGAACTTACTCGGAAGTGAGGACTCGCGAACAGCTGATATGTTCAGCGAGATCACATAGTGGCTTGTAATCCGGTTGGCGAGCTATCGATTATTACATTGGTACATGCAATGAAAAAAGAAAGATAAAACTGTCACTCATGTTGTCAGTAGCCGTCCTCCATAGTGTTATTTAAAGCGAATTTATGCCAGTTGAACTGTCAAAGGGTTCAAGAGATGGATTGGCACTTACTTTTATTAACCTCTACGTAGAGAGCATACATCGAGACTCCAATCCCTGCAGCACATAATACATGGTGAGCTAGCTGGGCTCTTCGATATGGATGCCACTGTCCAAGTGCTGATAAGGTCCCTTGCAGGATGCCCTGATCAGAGGACCTTCCGGTTTGTTGGCTCATTGCGACAATTCACCTTGATTTAAACGTGCGTGTGGTGTAAAACAGTTCACAATAACTAAGTCGCCTTACATTGACAGAACGATATAAATTGAACATCGGTTAGTGGCTGTTCTTCAACTATATCAATATCCGGGATTGCCGAAAACCATAAACTAATCAGCCTAGCTAATATAACAAGCAGAAATTACCACCAATGTCGCAAGGCATCAGAGTATCACTGAAGCATGTTCCTCTGGTCTAGTTAATACCGATTTCACATGGAAGGACTGAGTATAATTCAGATAAGATAATACATAAACGTACCTCATTTTAAGTATAGTGGTGCACGTACGTATGGAGAAAAAATACATCATATAAAAGTGTTCGAATCTGGCCCATGACATTTTCGCTTAACCCGACTAGACTGAAATATTATTTCAGGAAGGAAATGCGCTCGATGAGATATATTGCTATGTATAGCCGTTTCTTTCGACAGATTTAAGTATAATTCTCCACTCACCATGCTGTAATTTTCGGTGCCAGGCTATCAAACCAGATATATCGTTCTAATAGATATCTTTGTTTTTATCTGTATTATTAACCAGGGAGAATTACGTTGCACATTGTAATCCTTGACTCTTCGAAAGGGCAAAGAAATAGCATTGTGCACTGTCTATGGGTCATTTTTGGGGGCAGTTCTACCAAATCAACACGTGTCATATTTTGAATTTTCGATACCGACTTAAGATGTAGTATCTACTGTAGTGCCGCATCAACAATGAACACTGTACAATTGACAGCAAACATCGAACACGGCAACAACAACAAGAATTACCAAGCGCGGCTAGGACTGACGTCTGCTCGTTGTCAGCGATAAACATTCACGGTGGTTGTGGTTTATATAGTGGATCTGCTGCAGAAATGGCCAATCTTCCTACTGGCTCCATCCAATACTTGTTTTTTATATTTCTCCCTCAGCTAATAGACTTGAATATCTGCACTCAACTCCAATTCTCCAGCTTCACTATATGGCGCAATTTGCTTCGCGGCGTAGGCATACACCAGCAAGCGATTGCTGAGAGTTCTGTACACCCTCTCCAGCTGTCCAACTATCGCAGCCACCCTTTCTCTGGGGGAAGGACTACTCTGTCTCTTACGACGTTGCCCAACGACGACTCTCTCCCTTACGACTTTGGAAAAAGAGAAATTGATTCGTTTTTGCCATCGATTTTAGGAAGATTAGTTTATTTCATATGTCAAAGCTTAGAGGGAGCGAAGATATTACAGCTTTGCACATAACGGCTGCGCTAATCAACACCCGATTTTATTCTCTTGTCCGAATAGAATCCGACCTGTATCCGACGATAGCACTGAGAACAACAATAACAAGCTTACGACCATCCGTCGAAAAATAACCGGTGCGCGAAGAGGTGTTCGAATAGACTTGTGAACATGTGTACGCATTTTGTGTTCAGCAGCAACAGTAACCCTGAGATGAATAGTGACTAACGAAGGGTTTTGTTTCAATGTGCTACAGTTTAACAAAAGCTAATAAATTCAGGTTGGTTCATGTTGTGCTGTGCTAAAACACAGATAGTCGATGGATTTCTTTGAAATCAATTCAAATCTTCTGTGAAACTGAATTCAACACGAAATGTAACCTTCTGTACACTTTGCTTAACTTCTCCCTCTGGCCGTTAGTGGTGTTAATCGCGGAAACCTTCAAGTGCATTTGAATAATCACGCAGAATCATGTTCATTGCCGCCACGGTTAAGGACGATTTTGTAAGCATGGAATGACTTACGTAAATTTGCCCGGCTGACGCACAGCCAACATTTAATGTCCATGGTACAACGGCTTTCGGTATTGCTTCATAAGACGGACTCCGTTAAATACAAGTGTGCAACGGTGGGGATCGAACCCGAACACCTACGTGTCTCGTCCGTTTGCCAGACAAGCGTACATGAATGCACCACTCCACCGGGCTCGACATGGAATGACTTACGTAGCTCCTTTTGACTGTACTACAAATAAATGCCATATCGAAAGCTTGAATTTTGCAATCTACTGGTGAAGATGCGTACCATTCAAATAATTATCGTTTCATTGTCCCCGAAAATATACGTTCCCTGCTTTCTCTATGAATAGCTTAATGTGTTGATGAAACATTCGCGTCCAAGCTAAAGTAGCATTAAACGGGAATGTTCCATGATCACTTTGTGACACTTTATGGGTCCTAGCGTACCGTAATAGTTTCAATTGAGTAAATGTAAAACATTGCAGATCCTCCAGTCCATCTTGCCGGATACTTTTATGTAATTGGACCGAGGTTCATAACTAGTTACGTAGTTGAATGCTAACATTAAGCTAATCTGAGCCCAAGAGCGAAGCAAGGGAATATTTTAAGGAAATCTACGCTTTAAATACAAATGAATATAGGACTAATAATGTGAAATTCGTATTATGTCAGTGCTGTTCGTTTCTGAGTATATAGGTGGCGCTGTATGCCATGTTTCGGTCCCGCTCAACTCTGAGGGCTTATGACATTTATAGACGAAACCTCGGAAGTAAGCGTCAATTATATAGGCATTACCTCAACCATCGTTTGACATCATCAGCAGCAGAAAGCGGTCGTTATCTAAAACCCGTAAATGCGGAGTTGGAGGATAAATATGACAGCGTACGAGTAGAGGGAGGATGGGCCCGCCAGTGGGCTGACACCGAGAGCAGAGCATCGGAAAGGTTGAACTTGTTCGAGAATGACCACGACGGGAATGCCGCTACTAGAGAGAAATTGTTCAGAATTGTAAGCAAACATGTGGTGCCTTATTATTAATTTTAGATTTGACTGAGTCCGAAGTAATCTTAGTTGCCCTATTTAGTGAGTGAAACGATACTAGTTAGCTTCAATCCTGAATTAATAATACCGGAGTATATCACTGGGTCATAGATGGCTCACGTATCACTGAGTCCTATATATCACATAGTGATGTTTGGTAATTATTATTATTTGGCTGGGCGAAATGATGGTGATCACTTAACTGGTTATTTGTTCTACTCCTTCGAGTAGAACCCTGAGATATCCGTGGAGTTGACATTTGGTCTGTGCAACACTTATAGCTCAACTGAACAATGATTGTTTAGGAGTGAATGAATTAATCGATCGCTTCCATCCTCATAAGGTTCTACCACCACCGAACATTACGGGCGATCTTCATCTTGGCCATGCAATGACGGTTGCCATTGAGGATTCTATATGCAGATACCGGCGCCTTCATGGAGATTGCGTCGTCTGGATACCAGGTGTGTCAAACAGTGCCACAACTAGTCCCAGTTAGATGAGCTTCGGCTTCAACTTCAGCTCGCTAGCGAAGAGGCATAGGTATTCACTTTGATGGACACACGCCATACTTTGGACAGAAGAAGAAAACATTACGTTTCGAGAGTGATATGGACAGCGGTAGAATTAATGTCCTAAAGTATCTCAAGCCTTCATCAGTATTTCGGCCATATGACCAAACGGAAATTATGAACAGAAGAAATGTGTTGGACGTGTCGATTTTTCATCAGGCATCGACCACGCTGGTATCGCAACGCAGGCCGTACTCGAGCGTAAGATCGCCAAGGAGACGGAGCAAGCCAAGCAGTCTTCCAGCGCTCCTGCTGACAGAAACAGCCAATGGAGCGCGGAACATTTTAAACATCGTCTCAAAGTGGCTGCAGACTGGAAACTGCAGAAGGTAAGAATAAATCCCGGGTAACTTCAAAGGGCTTGTCGGACAAGCAATCAATCTGGTTGTTAAGCAAAATGACCATCCGAGCTATTAAATATTGTGACAAGGTCAAGGCAAACTCAACGCGTAAATAGTTGCTCAACTTAAGGTACAACGCTTCAGGAGTCGAAAATATTTGGTCAACTTGCTCGAATGGGCGCTTCGTTATGCTGGGACAGGAAACTCTTCACTATGGATGAAACAATGAGCCCACGTGTTAGCGAAGCCTTCGTTCGACTATACGAACGTGGCTTAATATACAGGTGAGCGCTTATTGATGGTAGTAACCTATACTCTCTTGCAGATTACTATGAATGTAGCCAAATGATCGAGTTGTTGGTTGCTCAAATTTTGACACCCAGTCCTTCACAGTTCTTCTTCTTTTGCTGGCCAAAATGTTACTATGAAAGATCATATACTAATCATATTCATTTTTAATTTAATTGTTTTCTAGAAATTGAAAGGAGGAGGAACTTATCGAATATTAAAAATAACTGAAAACACCGTGGTCCTGATCACGTTCAATTTCATTATTCCAGAAATCAACGTTTGGTGAATTGGTGTGCCAAACTTCAATCAACCCTGTCGGATATCGAGGTGAATCACGTTGACGTGAAACCAAACCAGAACATGGATGGAGTCAATATGGGCTGTATGCACAATTTTGCCTACCCAATCTATGGAGGTAAGAGCGTTATATGAATTGATTTGTTTATATCAATCCCGAACTTGCACTACAATAGTACAATCGATAGTTTCTATTATTATTGTCATTAACGTTGTATGTTTTCACTCGAAGAGTAAACTTGAAACATTTAAGCAAGCCCGAGAGACACACCGGAAACTCGTTTGACCCAAAATACGCATTCGTTCAATAATACATTCGTTGAATACTACAATTGTTCTGTATTGTTCGGTGTCGTCTCCTCACACGTGTCACTCTGTCTCTCCATTATCTATTATGTATTATATTTACCGGGAATAGCGAGTGACAAAGAAGACTGCCGTCTTACTAAAATCGTCCACCTGTTTCTACTTTCTCTCTCTTGATTCGCTAGGCACGAGTCGTGGTGAACATGAGGTGGTTGTGAGCACGGGTCGACTGGAAACGATGTTGGCTGATGTTGCAGTGGCTGTCCATCCAGACGACACAAGGTTGCAATTTGGGCCTCCTTCTATGAGCGGTTATGAGCTAGAGTTTATTGTTTGTAATAAACTCTAGCTCATAACCTCTAAAATATTATACGCTGTGATAAAATGGTGTCAAAAACCAAATGAACGAGCTCTAAGGGATAACTACCCCATATTTGCCCCAAAAGGGAACAACGCCACTAATATGAAGCAAAATACGTAATGTTTGTATGTGTGTATATATATATATATATATATATATATCAAAGTGCTAAATGTGGTTACTGGCGTGAGGTTTGAGGTGAAATCAAACTTCTTAAAGAAATATTTTTCGTTTGAGTGTAGAAGTATTTTTGTTTGCGTTCATAAGATCTCGTCTAATATCCCCTGTTAAGCTCTGTTAAAAATGACCAATGTATGCACTTGACAGGTATTCACATCTAGAACATCTGAAGACGCGTCTAGAACATCCGCTTACCGGGAGGAAACTTATTCTGATTAAGGACTCACAGGTATATACCTCAACCTCTAACCTAAACACTTTAAGCGCATAGTTGTGATGATTCGCCCACCGTGACTGTGTCCCCTGGAGTTTCTCCATGAATATGGACCACCCAACTAGGCGGGTACTGATAGCGTGCGATTCACGTCTTGCGATTCAAATGTCTTGCGTGTTATAGGTGGACTTGAAAGTGGGCACCGGTGCATTGAAGGTTACACCTGCCTACTCAAGGGTCGACTGGGAAATCTGTCAGCGACATGGCTTATCTGACTTTGTCGAATGTCTTGACGACCACGGCAGACTCACCCTCGAGGGATTTGAACAAGATGATAGGGCTGTGGCGACAAGAAAAATTCGAGCCAAACTAGACGAACTCGGATTATACAGGTGTGATATACTGGCTATGATATTCCGGTAATACAATATTTATTAGACGAGTGAATATTTCTCTTCGTTTTGAATTTCAGTAGCTTGTTCATTAATAGTTCTAACAAATTGTGCCGTGCGGAAGAAATCTGTTGACTTAAATGATTAACTACGTCATTCTGATTTCTTCGAAAAGGGGCTCAAACCCAATGGCGCGTTCCATTCCCGTCTGTAGTCGCACTGGCACCTTCGTCGATCAACGCCTGAGACCACAATGGTACATTAAGTGCGGTGATTTGGCTCAACGGGCGCTCGAAGAGGTAGGTTACTAAATTTAACTTAAATTGGAAAGAGTAGCAGGACGCTTTGTAACGTGTAGTGTAGAACATCTCGAGAAAGAGATGAAGAAGTCTGCGTCCTTGACTGTTAAATGTGGGTTAATGCACCCATGTAATCCGCCTCGTAATGAGGGCCTTTCTTTCCGCAAAGTTGAATAGTTGTTTATCCTTGTTCGAACGTTCAGGTTGAAAGTGGCAGAATGAAGATGGTACCGGCGTACCATGCGAAGATATGGAAAGAGTTCTTCTCTAAGCCCCAAGATTGGTGCATTTCACGACAACTTTGGTGGGGACATCGTATTCCAGCATACAGGTTAGTAAATGATCGAAATCGAATCCAAATTTCTTAAGAGAAAATATTCGCGGGAAGTGAAATCGAGTTTAGAATATAATAAGTTTGTTGCAAGTAACCCTTTATTGCTGTAAGTAAACATACTGTCGTGGGCCGAAAGAAGCAATAAAAATAATAAAATAGATCAATGAGATCAATGAGCTGCGAGAGTAGTAGCTGAGATTTAATATATAACAACGCTATAATATGTGGCAGTATCTAATGGTATACGCCAGATCATTACTGATTATTAATGAGCGTTGCACAGGGAGTCCACCGAAATTCTGACTCGTGTTATTCGTCATACGAATATATCACTCGCCTCTTTCAGGCTTCCATCAGGATCGCCCGATGTTTCAGAATCATCATCTTCATCATGGATTGTGACCACTGACGAACAATCAGTTCCTCCTGGCGCAATGAGAGATCCGGATGTTCTAGACACATGGTTCTCCTCTGCACTCTACCCACTCGTTGCATTCGGCTGGCCGAAAGTGAGTTGTTCACCTACCAAATACAAGTTCATGATAAGTCCTCGCTAACGAGTCCTACGACGGCACTGGCGGCAATCAAATCATTATCATTCAAAACACCGCCAGCGCCACTAAACACCGTAAAAGGCACTTCTTGCGTAGTTCCTATCTTATCACTATCGATAATTTTGTGCTTGTTTTGTGGTTCATTTCACGCAACTCCTATGCCGAGCTATAATCTACTTCCGCGAGTATTTTTTTTTACTAATAAAGGATTTTACAGGTGAGTCGCCCTCCGCCGTTAGAAATCATGGAAACTGGCCATGATATACTCAAGTTCTGGGTCGCTCGGATGACGATGATTTCTTTGGCGTTGACCGATCAGGCGCCATTCAAAGAGGTAACTTAGGTTCAATTAACGGACTCTTGTTTGTCAGTATGATGCGAAGGACTAAGTTGGATGTGGAGTACAGATATGTTGAGTCACCAAACGTTAGTCAGAAATTCAGACCTTCATTATTAAGATCTTCACTTTTGAACCACCTATCGTTATTCATCATTTAACAATCGACTCTAACCCTGATTGGAATAACTAATAATAACTAATTACTCGAATTTATTCATAGAACCTTGAATGAATACCAAGTCAGATACATCTAAGAAGATGTGTTGTTGCATCTGCCTAGTTGATACTATCTGAGCCGGTGAAGTAGATACTCGAAACTTCTTGGTAGGACGATCGAGAGGTCTGACGCGGTAAACGATAAACATGAATTGTCAATTGCAGGACAAAATTGACATTGGATATATCTATCGGTCAGCCTGTTGCCTTCTACCAATTATACTTGTGGGTTAGAAAATATACAGGGTGTTAGATATATGTTGTCTTATACAGGTGGTCCTTCACGGGTTGCTGCGCGATGCCAAGGGTCAGAAAATGAGTAAAAGCCTTGGAAATGCAATCGATCCTCTTTATATCATCGAAGGAGCATCTCTACAAGAGCTTCACGATGAGGTAGCTATGAATTTATGACCTAAATATATCTACATTTTTCCTATGCCCATCATTCTTGTTACTAGAAGTTGTTGAGTCCACGCCAAAATAAATTGCAATTTCATATATCTAAATATATACTCATTTCATTTCTGTATCGGAATGGCCATACTTTTCCAGACCGAGCAATTGTTCGCAAAAGGCTACCTGACTGAAAAGGAGATGAATTACGCATGTCAACAAACAACTCGACTGTTTCCTAATGGTGTAATTGCATGTGGGGCAGATGCTCTACGGATGGCTCTCTTACGCTGTGACGTCTACACGGAAAATGTTTCATTTGATTTTCGTACGGTTCTTTTCGCCAGGAAATTCTGTAACAAAGTCTGGCAAGGTAACCGGTCATTTGACTAGAAAATGTGAAATAATGTAGCTAAACGATTGCTAATCTATTGTTATCCATAGTAAAATGATTACTGCTGTTGTATTCTTATAGCTACTGTTCCATGTATAAGGCGTTGGTTCTTTACTACACATAAAATACAATAAGAGTTATTACTGAGGCTGAATAAAGGGAACACTTGAAAAATAGTCAAATGTATTTCACCCATTATACATCTGCTTGAGACCAATAGATAATATATTTTAGTATAGCCTATATATGTGAAAGCGGATGGCTGAACAATTAATTCTAAATCACAGAAGAGATTGATACTTTTGGTTTTTTAGAATTGCTTCAAATTATCTCGTTGCAATTTCCTTGTAGACCTACTTGATTGTTGAATGCTGCAAAAACAATAATATTATTTAAACAACAACATTAATATGCAAAAACTATAATATTATATTTTAGGATTTCGGTTTTGTATGGGGGCCGCAAATACCAACGTCACGGGGTGTAATCGCCATCCTCAGCTCAGTGATCTGTCAGTGTCTGAGGCACTCGATGAATTTGATAGATGGATTTTGGCCCGTCTGCACAACACCCAAGTGACAATCGAGAAGTCGTTTGAAACGTTTACTCCCCATGATGCTATAAGCGAACTTGAGAAGTTCTGGATCGCCTCCTTTTGCGACGTTTACCTTGTGAGTACGAGTATATGTATAGTTAAATAGGTCACATTCATAAATGACATTTCTTGGATAGAGGAAGGATGCAGACATCATAGACAACCAAAACAGCCTATAATTACAGATAGCCAAAATAAGTCAGCCTAATATGACATAATTTGGTTGACTATGCTCGGAAACCAGACTTCTTACATTTTAAGTATTTGCCATGTGTACATACATATCTCGGCAGGTTATGTTCGACCTTTCCAGATTATGCCTGTTAAATCTCGGAGCTATACTCCTCAAAGGTGTCCGAACATAACAGTGGTTTCTACATTCGAACTGTTAGAGGACAGCTTTGTCTTGCCGATGTAATAGTGTACCATATTACCATTACCAGGACCACTATGATAAGCTCTGTCAGTGTTCTCGTCTGGGCAGTGTTTTATCCAAGGGTTCCCACTTATCTGTTGTACGCTACAACCAAGTTAGCAGTTCGGATTTTCAGAAATAGCCGTAGAATCGAATAGCATTTAAATTCATTGAATTAGAATGTGTTCCGGTATATTTCTACACAAAATCAATCTCGTTTTCGTTTAGTGGTGAATTCTCTATAGCAGGTGCATGTATTATACGTCGTGTGATCTATAAACAAGTGCTTAATCCGATCTCATTGTTGGTTGCGCTATTCTTTAGGAGATAATCAAACCAGACGTGTGGAAAGAGACGTCCTGTCTTCCAAGACGTGTTGCTGTGCTTCATGAGGTCATTGAGACGTTTCTTGTCATCGCCTCGCCCTTCATTCCACATCTCACTGAAGAACTTCATCACAAACTGCAGCTTGCGGTAGATTCTCTTCAATGATAATCGACATGTCATTATTCTCAGTAGTGGTTCTTCTTGTTTATCTCAGCCGGTAGGAAATTTGAATCTATCAAAAGTGAATTTCAGCGTCTATATTTATCGTGTCACAATGTTTCAGTTATCGAGGATAGCTTAAAGCTAGCACTCATTCTATCGAGCAACATCCCCAGGTGGCTTCGACCCGATACCGACTTAATCTGTTCTGGTAGATCACTTTAAGATAAACCGCAGATAAAATTTTACGGTATATACAGTTGCTACCTATGATAATGCCATGCCATTCATAGAAAAAAAATAGGCGCTATATGTATCGTGAAATCCACTACTCGATACAATCATATATAATAGGTATTCTGATTGTTCCTATTTGTTACATCTCACTAGGCGGGTATACCCCGGGAGAAATGCACATCCATTCAATCGCAACGGTGGCCTACGACAGAACGATGGTGTGATGACGACGACGTAGTGCCAAGAATGGCAAAATTTCTCAATTCGCTTAGCCAAGTTCGCATAACAAAACAACGCGATGGACTCCCGCAGGCTCTGAAGGTTAGTTAGTTATATGTGCACTGTAAAGCGAATCTAATAATCATCATTACGGCGGTTTTTTTTAATGCTAAAGAAGCCAGCTTTGTCCAACGACTCTCGATTGGTGTATGATTTAAACTTCTTTGTTTTGCTTGTCTTATTGTTTGTTAATGCAGGTGTTGGACGAGTTGCAACTAGATGAAAAATGGATGAATGTCGCTTACCTGTTGTGTAAGATCAAAGCAGAGCAGGTGGCTGAGTCACGTCAGACTTCTCAAACACTTAATTAGCGACTGTGTGATAGTTATATATTAGGTGCTCGCGTAAGGAAGAATAAAGACAAGATCTACGAACAGATCTAACCGCCACTGGTATATGGAGAGCAAACTGAAATCGCTTCATAGAGATGAAGTGAAGCAATTGGAAAGCAGTTGTATCGTTGCCTCCTTCACGATACGGGTTAGGAAATTTTTAACCAACAGAGTCGACGTCGAATAAAGGCAGAATCGTTTAAAGATCTGTGTAAATAAATGCGTTGTTGATTGATATTAATTTGTGAATAGTGACTGCTAACATCAATAGCGGGGTCTCCATTGAACAGCTCGTTCAACATTCTGCTTTCAAATGGAAATTTGAAAACGTTGATAGAGGGCCATATGTCTTTACCAAGAGTGATGTTACTAAGAGAGTAAGAGAGAGCTAGTTGTACCATTAATAGAATAAATCAGAGCTTAGTTCGAGGTTTAGTTCAAAATAATTTTCATTAATATTTGTAGGGGTGGTCGTTCACTCTAGGTTTGATAATCGTCACGATTTGCAATAAATACCGATGTTTTCGGAAAGATTAACAAAGCAGAATCGTACGTATTGGTGTTTAATGTACTCGACGATGTGTTCGATTGACTGTTCGGTAATAAGCAGCCCAATCATTAATCAATATTTTTTTCTATGTTAGCCTGTTATCTCTTGAGTTTAGGTATGAAGTATTAGGTAGCAGCTATTGCTGTGATGCTATCCTCTTTATCTATTCCCAACATTCTGTTGGGGATTTGAAAAACAAGTTGATTAATTAAGGAATTTTGCGAAAGTACGTATAGAAAGTATGTAGAAAGTTCATCGGGCGTGATGTTGCTTACACTTCCCCACGAAAGGTGTCAGCTTATTCATTTTGTCTTGACTAAGCAAAGAAAAATAGTTCGGAAACCACTGAACTGATAGTCGTCGTGATGTATACTTACATTTATATGCGCTTGTCCCCGATGGCGCGGATTAGCCTATGTAGACCCCTTCGAGGAAGTTCGCAGTGAGGGGTCTGTGCCCGCCCAAGGTTTCAAAAGCAAGGGGGGGAAGATGTGAGTTGCCTGGAGTGCGGCGTACTTCCGTAGCTTGGCCCGCTCCGCACGCGCTACCGCGTTACCGGGGGTGGTTGCACAGTGGTAGACATAAGAAAGTGCTAAAGTGTCAACCAGCATGCCGTCCCCAACGAGGTGCTGGCCTCGGTGGAAGGCGATGAGAGTGAGGCCGTCAGGGCGGAAAGGAAGCTGTTGGGTTGTTTCAGTGCAAGATAAAAAAAGAGCGACTCGATCGAATGATTTTAGTAAATTCTGTGTGACTTCAGAATGGACCTATCTCGAGGCTAAATTCGTGCAATAAGGTTTTGCAAGTTCGAAATCGTAAATACCGCAGCGAACACTGCTACCGAAATGCGTGCTGTTTTCGCACACCCTGCTGTGACGACTTACACAGTGGAAATATTATTTCGACCTCGAAGGTGCCCCTCGCGAAGGAAGACCTTCTACATTTGATAACGAGGTACCTGACCTCAACACTTGAACGAGTTATGTCTCTTACTGCTCCTATGCTTACAGAGCAGCAATAAATAGTTGTATTATATTATAATTGTTTTTTTTTTTAATATTCAATTCATAATAAGGATAATAGAGAGATTTAAATTTATGTAAATAATAATATTTATAGATGTAAAATAAAATAAGAACCTCTATTAATCAATACTTATAAGGTTGGGAATTTTATTAAAAAAATAAATTAATAGTACTAAGAAATATTTATATTATTCTTTACTAAACGTGACACAGTAAACCGTTACAGATCATCTGCAGGCATTGGAGAGAGTTGATAAACTCGGAAAACGGAAATTGGATCAAGAAAGAGCGTTACCAAAACGCCAGGCCACACTATTCGAGTGTGGCATGGCTTTCTAGGACCCCTAATATATCAAAAAATTCCATATATGAAAGTGGTAATGTTGAACTCTTACTACCTAATTTACAAAATTAGATATTATTATTATTGTGTTTTTGTGACAGCTTATTGTCTTATTACGTCTACCTTTGAATAAAGTGCGCTTATTATTACGGTTATTATTATTATTGTGTCTGTGACATGTTATCTTCTACATTGTTGAAATGCATCAAAGATTTCCCTTGCGAATACGCACAGCCGTGTGATATTCAACATAGAGTATATTGAGTTCAATTCGACATTTTATAAACAATCTACTTTAGACGGCTTAATACTGGTTCCAATAACAAATACTTCCCTTTTAAATACACGGTAGTACTTTGATGAGCCACAGGAAGGCAATAACCTTTGACAGTTTCTACAATTAAAATCGATGAATCATTCTTAATGGTTCATTTGTATAATAAATAATCTCATCTGGTCGATACGGTGGAAGGTTGGTCATTTTTAAAGAGCTATAGTTCCATAGTTTCCCTCTACGATTCGTAAACCGGCACACCGGACACCGGAGCAAGACACCGGGTACACTCATTTCGTCCGCACAGTCTATGGGACACTGATCCAAGTGCTGCCGGCACAAGCAAAGCATTCCATTTAATATGAGATCGTGTAAATAGTCCACGCACGACAGCATGTGTAAATGTCTACGTTGAAGCCTGAAGACACCATTGACTTGTTCTCGCGCTCTTCGCCGGTTGCCGAGCTGTCATAGTCAGTCGCTGTTTGTTATGTAGAATGGTAGCGCTGCAACAGCTATGGCCGTGGTAAGCGCAGCTGGTGGATTAACTTGAAAGTAATTCATCGATTCATTGCTGCTGGTGTGATTAAAGAGCTGCAGAAACGCTTGTCACTACCATCGTATACGCCTACTTGTGTGACGTTCTGTCAGTCAGCTTGAGGTTCGGGTGGCTG
Organism: Stratiolaelaps scimitus; assembly: GCA_019614645.1. Lineage (NCBI taxonomy): Eukaryota > Metazoa > Arthropoda > Arachnida > Mesostigmata > Laelapidae > Stratiolaelaps > Stratiolaelaps scimitus. The sequence continues at coordinate 581,424 of JABWDB010000016.1, forward strand.
CTTTTGTGATAAAATCCTTTTCGACAAGTGGAATTTGTATTCAATATGGATTTCATCAAGGAGGTTGATTACTCGAAACGGCCTTTGGCAAGGGTTGAGCTGCATCTCCATCTGGACGGGTCAATGCGATACGGAACTATCTGGGAGTATGCTCAGAAAAAGAAGATTGACTTGGGTGTAAATTCCGTGGTGGCACTCGAACACTGGTTAAAGAAGGCGACCTCAACAAATCTCACAGATTTCCTCCAAAATTTTGCCAAAGCTGTTCAACCTTTCCAAGATGATCAGGAGGCATGGGCTCGAATAGCGTACGAGCTGTGTGAAGATCAGGCCCGGGAGGGTGTACTTTACTTCGAAGCGCGCTACGCACCACAGCTTCTCCGAACGGCCAATTCGAGATTTTCCAACGAGGATGTTCTTCTTGCGATACAGAAAGGACTTGACCAGGGAAGACAGAAGTTCGGTGTTCGATCTAAACAGGTGCTGTGCTGTACTCAAGAGCAGGATACATGGGCATGGGACATTCTAAAGCTTTGTGAGAAGTTCCCGAACTTTGTCGGTGGTATTGACATAGCTAAGAACGAAGCAATCCACGCGGGCTATACGCGGACCGAAATCGACGTGTATCGACAGGCTGGACTGTCAGGAATAAATCGTACGGCTCATGCTGGAGAATCAGGTCCCTGGACAACGGTAGCTGATGCAATGGATCTTCTCGGATGCCAACGAGTAGGCCACGGGTATCGAGTATTTGACGACCCTTCAGGGCAATGTTATATCAAAGCTCAAAAGCAAAATCTTCACTTTGAAGTGTGCCCAATTTCATCTGTACTGACTGGTGGATGTCGCACATTTGCATCCAAACACGCAGTCATACGATTCGCTGAGGATGGGACAAATTTCTCAGTGAGCAAGGATGATACCATGATAACCGGGTCAACCCTTGACGACGAGTACCGCTTCCTTCAACAACTTGGACTTACCGAGGCTCATTTTATTCGGGCAAACTTAAATGCAGCCCGTAGTTGTTTCTTGCCACAACAGGAAAAGCAAACGCTCATCGCTGATCTGTATAAGGCTTTCGGCGTTAATAGTAAACCGTAATGCTCCCTGTTCTACTCTATGAGCGTATTTCAGGGTCCAATGTCCCGGAGAACTTAAAGATATATTTTAAGAATTTTCAAAACAACTCATATTAAATAGGTATGGTATTTATTTCAATTGTTGCCTCAGTAAATAATACAGCTTAAAAAATACACCTAACTTATTGAAATAGGAAGAATCTTCGTTATACGTCTGACGTCATTGATTTGTTGAACAGTTTTATTGTCGTAATAAATTTTACAACCGTATCCTTTGACTTTGATTGATCACCTTGAATTAAACGCTGAGTCCTTCGAGCGAATTTCTTAGGGTTAACCACTTAAGAAAATCAATATTGCTGAAATCACTCGTTCTAATTAAATACAATATGATACAAATTCACCTTTATTATTAACGTCAAGTGGTTTTACCAGAAGGCATAGCTATTGTTGTCAATATTATACGATAATTTGCGTATGAAAAGGTCAATCGGAGCATCATTAGTGTATCGCGTTAATGAGAAAAAAGAATGAGCAATATTCACGAGGAATTGTTGTTTGCGCGGTCGCCCTTGCAACTTCTATAGCGCTTATCATTATGCCGCTGTGTAGATTATTATTCCGAGAGGTTAGAAATTGACAGGTTAAACTCTTTGAGCGTTCGGTACACACATAATTTTGGTACTGCGTCAACAGAGGACTGCAAGGGCAGTTGCCCAAGAGGTTTTATCACAGGTTTCATACTACTTGAGGTCATCTGTATACAGTTTGTGTACCTTGGTTGTTAGCGTAGAAAATCCGGACGTTTGTTTCAAACAGATGAACAAGGGTAGGTAATGCCAAGGCGGACGTCTCTGTAGAATCGAGGCCGGTGTAGATTACTAGAATAGGTTGAGCTGCCATCTGTCTGAAGCGGGATAGCTGGTGCCTTGTCTGAAGTAACAGATCAGATGAAGATAACAGCAACATTATCACATTCGATAATATTTAACTTAAGTACGTCAAAACGGGAATTATCCGTCCGACAGAATACTTACCCCTAAGGAACTTAAATCCATGTTTCAAACACCACCAGCGTCAACAGGGAAGCGGCAAAGCAGAACAGAGCCAGTAAATGACATTTCCCCACAGCTGGTGCAGCATGAAGGAAGAATCGTTTAAATATCTGTGTGAATAAATGTGTCCTTGATTGGTATTAACCTGTGAATAGTGCCAGCTTACATCAATAGCGGGGTCTTCACTGAACACCTCCGTCCAACATTCTCTACTTAGTTCGTTCAACTGCTTTCAAATTTGAAAACGTTGATACTGGCCCATATGTCTTTACCGAGAGTGATGTTACTAAGGGGGTTTAGGCCTTATTAAGGCCATAGTGGTTGTACCATTAATAGCATAAATCAGAGCTTAGTTCGTGGTTTAGTTCAAACTAATTTTCATTAATATTTATAGGTTTGGTCGTTCACTCTAGGTTTGATAATCGTCACAATTTGCAATAAATACAGATGTTTTCGGAAATATTAACAAAGCAGAATTATACTCATTGGCTTTTAATGTACTCGACGATGTGTTCGATTGACCGTTCGGTAATAAGCAGTCCAATCATTAATCAATATTTCTTTTTCTATGTTAGCCTGTTATCTCTTGAGTTTAGGTAGAAATTATTAGGTAGCAGCTATTGATGTGATGCTGTCCCCTTTATCTATTCCCAACATTTTGTTGGGGATTCCAAAAAAACATTGATTAATTAAGGAATTTCGCGAAAGTACGCATAGAAAGTGTGTAGAAAGTTCATCGGGCGTGTTGTTGCTTACACTTCCCCACGATGGGTTTCAGTTTATTCATGTTGTCTAGACTTTACAAAGAAGAATAGCACGGGAACTCACTATATCCCTTGAAGTGACAGTCGCCGTGATGTGACCTTATATATCAAAAAATTCCATGTATGACAGTGGTAAACATGTTGAATAGTTACCACCTAATTTACAAAATTAGATAATATGTCTGTGACGTGTTATCTTGTACGTTGTTGAAATGCGTAGAAGATTTGCTTAGCGAATTCATCGGAAACCACGCACAGCCGTGTGATATCCTCAGCAGAGCTGAAATTCAACATAGAATAGGTTAGTTCAATTCGACGTTTATTGTCAATCTACTTTAGACAACCTAATACTGGTTCCAGTAACAAATTCTTTCCTTTCAAATACACAGTACTTTGATGGGCTACAGGAACGCAATATCCATTGACATCTACCGTAGTCTTAATCGAATTATCTAAGTGCTAATTCAATTGCCAAGAAATGGCACGGTGACTCTATCTCTTCGTCATCTTCGGGTCGGTCATCGCTCTGAATATCCTTGTTGTTGATTGGCTACCGTTTATAGGCTTCGAAAATTAAGAATCTGTACGGTACGATACTAAGCGTTGTGGAGAATTGTTGTATTGTTGACACAGCACGAAACGACGTGCAGCACCTATGTTAACAGTTTGATCCTAAGATTATGGAAATAATAAAAGGGTTAAATTAACAGTACTGTTAAGACTTTTCGCTCAATATTACAATCGGCCAACAGAGGACGATGGAGGGAATATGCATTTTGTGCAAAACTTACCATTGGAACACATTTCGTGCATATTTCTTGCTTGCTAAAAGCGTGCTCGCCGTCGCGATATTCAGGTCCGGAACTTCCAACAACTGATGGAGCTCTGGAGAATCGAGGAATCGCAAAAGGTTGGAGGTATCCATCGAAGTGGACTGAGTCAGACACTTCAATAGCATCAGAACATCAACTGAAATATTAAAGGAATTCGAATAAATATCAAAAGCGCAATTATACTGCTTCGTGTAGATCATCTACGCATTTTTTTCTGCTCGTCAATTAAGTTGCTAAGCAGCGCAGGCTGACCTGAAGTCACCTGACACACTGTCGTAGAGTGACTAATGACAAAAGTTCATTAACAAATCGAGGTCCGGATGGTAATAATGGATGCATATTCTTAAGGACGCCTTCAAACATGGCCATAGTCATCACAATTCTAATCGATGAATCGTTTTTATTTGTATAATAAATGACCACATCTGTTCAGAACGGTGGTGGGTTGGACATCTGTAGAGAGCGATAGTTCCATAGGGTACCGCTATACGATTCTTGAGCGGGCTTGCTAAAGCGCAAACAAACTCATTTAGGTGTCCCGGTGGCCACAGCTGCCGATAATATTCCGGACAGATTTTGAAGAGATAAATGAGTGATATAACAATTATAGGTGGGATACAAAAAAATCATCCATAAGACAGATATTGGAAATGCAGTACCCAGAATTTACCAATCCTGCATTACTACGTTATTTAATTTATTCAATATAAGAAAACCATTCGTCCGCACAGTTCATGGGACATTGATCCAAATGCTGTTTCGTATGATTGTCGGTACGAGCTAAACAGTCCATTCAACATGAGATCGCGTAAATAAAATCGCGTTCGTTGAAGACTGAAGACACCCTCGATCTGTGCTTTCGCTCTTCGGCCGCTACGAGAGCTGAACGCAATCAGCTGCTCACCAAAACAGTGCCCTCTAGCAAAGCCGGGTTTGGTGGCCGAAATCGAACGGTGACCATTCGCTGCCTCGTAGTCAGTCGCTGTTTGTTATGTAGAATGGTAGCGCTGCAACAGCTATGGCTGTGGTAAGCGCATCTGGTGGACTAACTTGGAAAGTAATTCATTGATTCATTGCTGCTGGTGTGATTAAAGAGCTGCAGAAACGCTTGTGACTACCATCGTATACGCCTACTTGTGTGACGTTCTGTCAGTCAGCTTAATTATTCGGGTGGCTGCTTTTGTGATAAAATCCTTTTCGACAAGTGGAATTTGTATTCAATATGGATTTCATCAAGGAGGTTGATTACTCGAAACGGCCTTTGGCAAGGGTCGAGCTGCATCTCCATCTGGACGGGTCAATGCGATACGGAACTATTTGGGAGTATGCTCAGAAAAGGAACATTGACTTGGGTGTAAATTCCGTGGTGGCACTCGAACACTGGTTAAAGAAGACGACCTCAACAAATCTTACCGATTTCCTCCAAAATTTTGCCAAAGTTGTTCAACCTTTCCAAGATGATCAGGAGGCATTGGCTCGGATAGCGTACGAGCTGTGTGAAGATCAGGCCCGGGAGGGTGTACTTTACTTCGAAGCGCGCCACGCACCACAGCTTCTCCGAACGGCCAATTCGAGATTTTCCAACGAGGATGTTCTTCTTGCGATACAGAAGGGACTTGACCAGGGAAGACAGAAGTTCGGTGTTCGATCTAAACAGGTGCTGTGCTGTACTCAAGAGCAGGATACATGGGCATGGGACATTCTAAAGCTTTGTGAGAAGTTCCCGAACTTTGTCGGTGGTATTGACATAGCTAAGAACGAAGCAATCCACGCGGGCTATACGCGGACCGAAATCGAAGTGTATCGACAGGCTGGACTGTCAGGAATAAATCGTACGGCTCATGCTGGAGAATCAGGTCCCTGGACAACGGTAGCTGATGCAATGGATCTTCTCGGATGCCAACGAGTAGGCCACGGGTATCGAGTATTTGACGACCCTTCAGGGCAATGTTATATCAAAGCTCAAAAGCAAAATCTTCACTTTGAAGTGTGCCCAATTTCATCTGTACTGACTGGTGGATGTCGCACATTTGCATCCAAACACGCAGTCATACGATTCGCTGAGGATGGGACAAATTTCTCAGTGAGCAAGGATGATACCATGATAACCGGGTCAACCCTTGACGACGAGTACCGCTTCCTTCAACAACTTGGACTTACCGAGGCTCATTTTATTCGGGCAAACTTAAATGCAGCCCGTAGTTGTTTCTTGCCACAACAGGAAAAGCAAACGCTCATCGCTGATCTGTATAAGGCTTACGGCATTCATAGTAAACTCTAATAGATATATACCTGGTGATCTTCATCCCTCTCCACATAATTCCAGTGATCTATTGTGTAGCGGTAAAGGAACAAAAATTGTGTTATCTAAATGCTCACACGGTGAGCTAATCGTTCCCCGTTCCACTGTTTCAAGGTTTTTCAGGGTCCAATGTCTCAGAGTACTTAGAGATATATTTTAACAATTTTCAAAAAACAAAGAAAAATATATTCATATTTATTTAAATTATTACCTTAGTAAATAATATAACTAGAAATAGTACGCCTAACTTATTGAAATAGGAAGAATCTTCGCTGTGCGCGTAACGTCGTTGACTTAAACAACAACGTTGACTTTTAGTCGTAATAAATTTTACAATCATATTCTTTGTCTCGGACTGATCGCCTTCAATTAAAAGCTGAGTCCGTCCAGCGAATTTCCTAGGATTAACCACCTAAATATACAAATATTGCCAAATCATTTGTACCACTATTTCTAATTAAATCTCGCTTGGATGGGTCTGTTTGTGTCAAACAATCAACAGAGTTCGTAGAGTTGGCCCTGCTACAAAGCTTTCATTATTTCTTCTGGGCTTGTATTAAAAAATAAAGATAAATTATTGATTGATTATTTATCATAATCCCTTTCAAGCACCTAAATGCAACAAGTTATTGTTTGTTACCTTGGTTGTTAGCGTAGAAAATCCGGACGTTTGTTTCAAACAGATGAACAAGGGTAGGTAATGCCAAGGCGGACGTCTCTGTAGAATCGAGGCCGGTGTAGATTACTAGAATAGGTTGAGCTGCCATCTGTCTGAAGCGGGATAGCTGGTGCCTTGTCTGAAGTAACAGATCAGATGAAGATAACAGCAACATTATCAAATTCGATAACATTTAACTTAAGTACGTTAAAACGGGAACTATCCGTCCGACAGAATACTTACCCCTGAGGAACTTAAATCCATGTTTCAAACACCACCAGCGTCAACAGGGAAGCGGCAAAGCAGAACAGAGCCAGTAAATGACATTTCCCCACAGCTGGGAACATAATCAGTATGTAGATAATGACAACAAAAAAACTGCTTATGGCTATCAGGTTAAATGATAAGGAACCAGCTCGATGTCTCTGATAAAATTTAAAAGTTCCCGCGATGCTCTTAGAAAATGACCAATTAAGATTACTTGCGCGTTGTTTGAAACAAGCAGCACAATAATACATTGCAGCGCAAAAATAAAGCATTAACCACGATGGAATTAGCCAATATGTAAATCGAGGCCTCGGGCGCGGGGAGAGATATTGCAACGTGGTGCCACAGCTGCAGAGGACATTGGACAGATTGTCGAACTGTCGTTTATTATAGTTACTGTACTTATGTATATATGGCTACGATATAAGAGGGAACACTAAGGCGTAATGCTTAATTGTGTAACGAATATTTGAGTACCTTGCGCTGTAGTTGATCCGATGCGAGCGCATTGAATGGCAAAATTTTTACACAAAGGTCTTCAACGTAGATGTCAGCTTGATGGTCCTCAAAGCTTGACATGTCCACAGGCTCTATATGGTACCCATCGAATGTTCGATTTAGACCCACAAGGATATCCTGCAACAAAAATAAACAGAATGTATTATAGCATCCTTCCAATCGAGATAACAGCGCTATTTCCAGCTAGCCAAATCTTAGTTTCATATTCATGATCGCCATTAATGATATCGGCCATCGTAGGCATATTCCTAATGCTACCAACGCAGGCGGGCGATCCCTCACTCAAATCGAACTAAAATAATTTGTTGATTGATACACAGCCAAAGCAACACTGACCAAACAGTGTCCGGACAGAACTCACCGGTAGCATTTCCATGAGTGTCATACTGGCAAGCACCACTTTTGTTGGTAGACCATCTGCAGCAACGTCAGGTCGAACCACCTTAGTTACATCAACGGGCACAACTGGATCATTTAACATTGTTCGTGGGGCGGCGTTGTTCCGGCTGCCGGTTGTCCCATTTGCACCCGTCACATTATCGTCATTGCCAGGATTCTGATCTTTATTGGCCTAAAAGTTGTATAATTATTAAAACTCGATACAGGTACATATCGTGAAACATCAGCATGCAAAAACATGAACAACAGCACACGGTGAACTAACTACTACTATTTTTGTCTTCGAGCTGAAGGTCAGCTCGAAGACAAAAAAAAAAAAATTATTACAAGTCACTAATTACTATTGAATCATTTTACAGAGCAGTTACTGTAAAATGCTTTAGGCGTCTGCTATTGCTAAGCCAACCATTGGACTAACTATACTAGCCCGAACTATCGGATGCTCATCACTTATTTGAGCATGTCTCTCGTGTATCTTCTTTCACCTACCTTGATCGATGAGTGTTTACTGAAAGAACGTTCTGATCGGACGGAGGTTGTTGCCTCGTGTTCGTCACTCGTTGATTGCAGGAATACCCTTCGCCGTTTTCGACTTGTCTCTGTTCTGTTCGTAGGTCTCTTCCGTGACCTCTTTCGATTTGGCTTGTCTGTCGACGGAGTCGACGTCCGATGCATGACCGTGATTTCGAGTGGTAGTGTAGCCCTGCAAGCGCCACACGTTGCAGTCCATTGAATATACATTGCACATAAACAAATTATAGTTCGTAATTTGATCTAAATTTAAACAGATTCGTAATCATATAAATAAGTGTCCCAGGTCAATGAGGAAGTCTGAGCGAACCCGTTCATAAACTTCGAACGCCAGAATCAGTGTCTACCTTGTAGAATCTTATTGCCGTGGATGAACTTCTAGATTGTACCCTATCAAACGCCCTATTTGACAAAACACTCATAACTCGGATTTTGTAAGGGCTGAACCCTATGCGCATGAATACCCCCTTAATCGGCAATTTGACGTGAGCTGGCACGGCAATTAGAATTACTTCAGATGCAATCATGTATATATAATATTTATGTACGGTTACATGTTTGATATTAGAACTAATAATCTCATGGCCGGCATAAGATTCAAAAAAGAAGTCGCTCGAACTGCACATACAAATAATTTGTTCCGGTAGCTGAATTCTCCGCTCTTTAAGAACCTAACCGCTTAAGTTTTAATATAGGCGAATTTGAATTGTTCAAAATATCATGCATAAATGTTGAGTGTGACTCACTCTTCGATATCTCCTTTCACGACAAATGAATCTTGAGAGTCGTAGCTCGTGTCATCGTCTGAGGGTGACTGCGAATAGCACTCCTCCATTGGCACCAGATTCCGTGGCCCTCGAACAGGTCGACGATCTTCGCGTGGGGACAGCTGAGCGTTCACTTGAAGGTACATACCTGTAAATTATGATAAATACAGCGGTGACACTCTGAATGCCTTGCACAAATGCCCAAGCACCCGAAGGTGTTTAATCGCCGCGTGGTAAGAATGGTCGGCGGATGTTAGCAGTGTATACCCATATAATTATTGGATGTTAACAGTATATAATATACACATATCCTGAACACGTTCTATATAGAAGAGTGTGGTTGATGTTCACTTGAAATAAATGTTACTGTAAATATGATGGCTACCCTAGAAAACAATAGGAAAAAGTATACCTCTGATTATTTCACGTACCTTGCGTTTGTGGGGTTGGCGACGCATCGTCCACAAATGAATTCATCTCATAAGCATTCTGGCTAGTCTCTTCTTCATCTGAGCTGACAGCATCCTCGTCCACTGAGTCCAACGTAGCCTCCTCCTCCACAAATTCGCAACGTGGTCTCTTTTTAGGCCTTCGTTCTTCTCGGCCTTCAAAAACGTCGCTCATAGTTCGGTCCTCCAGCTGTATCTACGTAATTTTTTTTTTTAATTATATATATTACTATCCTTGAATATATCTATCCAATTGAATTATGGTAAACACTACTGCTCGAGAGTCGATTCTCAACAAAACTACCCTTTCTTTTTGCTGTGATCAAGGAACAACGTTATTTCCTAAAACGCGAATAACAATTGCATTTCTGATTTGTCTTATCTTTTTTTCAGCAAATTCTATCAGCACAAAGAACATTTGATTAGGTGTAAACAACTCTCCATACAAGAAAACTACATACGGTTGCTATACGAATGTGCATGTACTAATCCCACTTACCTTAGGCACGATCGATTTTACTGACGCCACTTTCACAGTGTTCTTGCAGCCGTCAACTACTTCATCAACACGGACAGGTTTTTCCTCGTCATTGCTAGATGAGCCGGACCAGTCCCTTTTACAGGATTTTTGCTTTCGAAAATTCCTTCGAGTAATAATAGGCACCTCATCCTCTGATGAACTTGATATCCTGAACATCATCGTCTTGCCCTCGGGGTCACCACTTGCAGAAGGTCTCTTTTCGATCATCTGACTTTGTACACCTGACACCGTTGCAGTCGAAGTATCCACAGGTTTGCTTTGATTTTTTGACTGTGTGGGCTCTTTATAATTCAGTTTGAGCTTTTCCACCAGAGATAGTTTCTTAGGCTTCAGTTTCTCCTCATGAGGCTTGACCGCATCGTCGTCCGATGACGTGTCGATAATCTCTTTTTTAGGTGGGGAAATTCTTCTCAGTGCTGTACTTGTAACAGTAATGGGCAAACACTTCATAGGTGACCTTCCATTATCTTTATCTTGTATCGGAGCTTCGTTGTCTCTTATAAAGCCCATTTTTGCCGAAGCTCTATTGACAGTCTTCAGATCGTCTTTCAAAGCACCTGAGGGTGGACTGGGCTCGTGATTTTCGTTCCAGCGGCGTCCATCAACTTTTTTCAGAAGTCGTTGTAAGACATCATCCTTTTCAATCTCTATTTTAGCAGGATCAGGCTCTATTACGCTATTAAATAATTCATCCGAATCATTTTCAGAATCCTCATCTTGTTTTGTATCCTGCATTCGCTGCTTTTTGAGTTCATCCACAATTCTTAACTCCTCCTTGAATTCGTCGGTAAATATATCACCATACTCTGCTGGTTTGGGCTCACACTCAACCTGCGGTGCCGGCTGTTTGTCCCTCGTAGCAAACTTGTGCATGATGTCGAAAATAGACCTCACACTATTCCGCATCTCGGCAGGCTGTTCGTGTTCTTCGAGAGCATCAAAAACTGAGCGGAACTTTTTTGTAGCTGTTGGCATTTTTACAGTGGGATTCGACGCAGCCCTCTGTCGAGTTCCCGCGATTGCATCACTATTTTGTACAACAGTTTGCGAATTAATTTTCTGAGTCGCTTTGATAATTGCTTGCTCATCGATTTGGTCGAAAAGGTCATCATCATCGTCAAGAACTGTAGCTGGGGTACTGCAAAAATTTGTGTCAACTGCAGACGAGCGTATTTCAGTGCCAGATGACGCGACTGCGGCAGAGTTATGAGCACCCTTGATTAAAGCACCAGTGGCAGTTGTCTTGCCAACATCGTTCTTACGATCAGAGGGTACATGACAACTCATCCAAGTATTTATCTCTGTTCCAGCAGTGGAAGTCGGATCATCTTTGCTTTCAGCTCCTAAGTTTTTCACCACCTCATATTCGTTAATTTCGTCAAAAATATGAGCACCATCGTCTTCATTATCGTCGATTTTGGGCTGATCCACTTGTTTCATGTTTACACACGAATCTTGAGTAAGTTCCTGCTTAGTAGAACTTTTTGCGCTGACAACTACATCCCCCGGGTGTGGCATATCGGGAGTGGCGGATAGTTGCACAATCGGATCAAACTCTTGTTCAGGATTTACGTTACGGCTAATCTTCGGTGAGTGCACTATTGTTTTCTTGGGAGGATCATCGAAGTCGAATAGAAGCTCGCCATCACTGTCCGAATGGCCGTTTGAAGAACGACCGATACTTGCCATGTTAGCAACATTGCCCATTGCGATAGGAATATCAGTCGGTGACATAACTGTGCGATCACAAGCTACTTCTTCATTGCCAGGATTGCTATCATTTTTATCGTTATTGTTATTAGCGTGAACGCTCTCATCATCAGATAAGATGACAACGATTTCGGAGACATTTTCATGTCGATCCTCAGGTTGCGATTGTGCCTTGAAAAAATGTTGTAAATTCTTCTGTTTTTTACGTTTTTGCACAAGGTTGACTAGAGCAGTTACACCGAGCCGCGACTGCCCAGCAGTCAACTCCATCGACTGAGCTTGCTGGAGTGATCTCATAGGTGTCCTTGATGGGTTTGGACGGAGTGGCGTGTTACTGTCAGGCATTCCTTGTCCGGGTTCTATTCCCGCAAAAGGCGTCGATGTTGCAGGAAAGCCTCTGCCACTTAGCGGTGTCACGATGTCGTTGAACAAGTCCTCGTTTTCCAAGTTTGACTCTTGCTGACTTCTAATAGCTGATGGCCTACCGTTGCCTATAGTATAATCTTCTGGTATCTTTTGACTAGTTGTTTTGAAACTATCCGGTTTCGCTGGTGAGCTTGATGGGTTTCCAGAGCTTTGTGGCGGTCCATCAGTACCCGCCAATGAAATAGGCGATGTGGAGGTTGCCGCCGCACTTATTTGAGTAGCTATACCATCTGTATACAATTCGCATTGCGATGTTGACGTGGCAATTCCTATCTCAATAAGAAAGTCGTTGATCTTCTCTCCACTATCAAGGATGTACCGGCTGATCGGGGTTGTTATTGCAAGAAAATCATACCCCTTGCAATCAAACTCTTCATCATCGATGTTCTGAAAGTAAAGGACGAGCAACACAGTAGATATTATATGGCATACGAGCGGAAAACGAAATCGTCATCAAGGCTTCGTAGCCAGGTAAATAAAAGGAATATGCGGACAGTGACTATGGGATCATTGGTCACAAGACGCCTCCTTGAACTAGAACGAGAGTTCAATTAATTATTTCCATCAAGTTGTGACAGCAACATAATTTAACAAACTAACATAAGAACAAACAATTTCATTAATGGATACGGGATATATAGCAACATGTTAGAAAAACCCATGAATCGATAAAAATAATAGGTTTGGGGTTACTATTACGAAGTCTGATACATGATTAGACCTTGTATTTGCAGCCTTCTCAATACTCAACTTTACTCAATTGCATAACTATAATTATGTACTACAATAATTAGAGTAATAAGGAAGTTAGAAAAAGCTATATCGAAAACTTCATTCTAAGTATTCAAAACTTTCAGCTATATCAGATAACTTTCATTATGATATCTGACAATAGTGCAGAGTCATTCGTGGCGGCTGACCCATGCTTATTCTATGACAATACTGGAGACCTATTTCACTGTTAGGTTTTGGAGTTTACATACCATCACGTAGTTCTCATCATTGTTAGATGTCTGCGGTACTTTTCCCTTCCGTGAAGTGAGAACGTCTTCTGGACAGAAATTAGCATTTATGTTCTTCTCAAAATCATCAATTTGGTTTCCTCCGTTCAACCTGAGAAGGAAGGGACGCCTTTGTTACAGATATCCTATAGATTTTTTAAGGAAGTTTTTCAAGGACTGGCTCTCACCATTCGAAAAGCATTAGCGAACGTGACAATCTACTTCGAGAAACTATTTAATGATCAAAATTGAATGAAGATCAATGGAAGTCTCTATACATTTATCTCTAGTGTGTTCCGCAGATATTCAATACGCCAAACGCAAGATCTTATCTCCACTCCTTGCGCAAACTTGAATACTTACAACAAAGACACCCTGTAATATTTCCTTTAAGGGGTCTTGTCTTACCTGTCACATATCCTAAGGGTTTCCACCATCGCCTCCGTGTCTTCGGCGTGACCAATACGAAACGTTTGTTGAAGCTCTTTCTGCCATGGACCCCACTCTGAGAGGGATAAATGGCGGACACTTCGACGTTGCGAAGCCGTTGGTTGGGAGCTGACACCTTGTTTATAAAGTCAGAAAAGCAGATCAGTTCACATTATCAGAGGAGACACTAGATTGAATATCTTAATTTATATAACCAGTAGATGCTTTGTAACCAATACAATACAAATCAATCATTTACAACGGCACAGCACATTGAAACCCCCAATACTTCCCCTCAAACAACAAAGAATCCTATAAGAATAACGTTATGTATGGTCTCATACCATTTTCATTCAAAACCTATTCTTGACTTGACCCATTGTTCCTATAAACCAACCTCGTTCAGGTGGGAGAACGTCAATGCCGCAACGGAAGTTCCTATCGAAAAGGACCTGTTCTTCTTTGCTGAGATGCCCCTTGCGTCCACGCGCTGCTTGTTTCGCCAAACTAGTCTTTAAATTCATTGAATACGAGCCGGTCTTGGGTGCCTTTGTGTTCGGTTCGTCTACCAAGAGGGTTTTCTCATGAAACGACTGCACCAAACCCATTATTAATTTACCCTGCGTTAGCTCCAGCAACTGAAACTTGAGAAGCTCGACCTTGTTTTGCCGACACATATTTATATATATATATATATATATGTATCGAGGTTGCCTTCGAGAATATTCCTTCTGTCTATGCACTGCACTGGAAATATCGTTTACTTGAAACGTACAAAATGGAGGAGTAACGTGCGGTGAGTTACTGCATTGTTCCTCTACTGTATATGCTATCAGGGGAAACCTTCTCGATCAATAGAATACGTTGAAGTCCAAATTAATCTCAACTCGATTAAATTACAAAATACTCATACTCCGTTGCCGCATTACAATACCATTTGAATATATCCGTCTACCGCACATTACATTTATAATAATTCTATCCGCAGATAGATGAAGAATCATATCGTGCGAGGCGAATCTCATGTTATTAACGATACCATATTCTATCTATTAGTGAAGGGCAATAGGCTTAGCCCTAAGTTTGAATACATATTTTTATAAAAGATAGCTTATTTATATAATCGATTATTTTACCAACTTGATTTTCGACGCTTGTTAACAGCATATAAATTGATCCTTTCCACTTAGGAACTTTTCGTAGAGCGGTTTTTGGAACGTCAAGGCAGATCGCTAGGTCTATTCCTGATATCTCGATTACAGGGGCTTCATTTGTTGACGGATCCGAGACCACCTGTAGAATAAAATGTGCTATTCTTATAGGCTGAAGCTTAAAGGTTGTCATAGTAATTTTCTAATCAAGACTTAATAGAATATAGATATTATATATATATATGTATGACACGATAAAAGCATGTATTAAAGAAGTATATTCGTCGTTCGATGCCTGATATATTTGCACCCAGCCAAATAGGTGTTCGCACTTACAACAATGCAGTTATACTGTGAGTCGAGAAAATTTTTATGGGTGGCCTTCGAATATCTTCGGACGTCGTAGATAAATGAAGAAGCGATGCGGGGCATTGCGAGAAGGATTTTGTTAACTTCCTCAGACAAGGCGGCTGAAGGAACCGCGATCATGATACGGCTAACTGAAAAGATTTAAATTAGTCATTTGCATGATAGCCTCAAGTTGTTGAAGTAGGTTTTAATGACAGGTCGTCTTAGAGAGGATTTCAACGAAACAGCAAACAAAATTAAAGGAATGTAATACATCTACGATATAAGTACATCTATCATTTTTGCGTTGGCGGATGATATTTAGACCCAGTAGCCGACTGCGGACAGGGCGTGGAGGGTAAGGAGGCAGTATTATAATCACAGGGAGTTTTGTAGAGTCGGAGGTTTAAATCTCAATTTAATCATTCTTACTTTTATGGGCACGTATCTCCGCAATAAGATTTGAAAATTAATAAGGGTAGCTAGAGCCATGGTGTTGTCATGCATTAGCATGGCAACACCCCCCAGAAGGACCCAGTAATCGTGGACGTGGTGTCAATGATAACGCTCATCACTCTGACCACATAGGTTAAAAAAATAGCTTCACATCTTCGAGGATGGGTTTCTCATACGCAGCTAATTAAATGACGTGAAATGAGCTCATCATATAATTAATCTGACAAGGAGCTGCATCATTGTGGTCCCTGAAATCGAATTTTGCCTATCTGATCGTTCGCTGAAAACGCCACTCACGGCGAATATACTAACATGTTACGCTATGGCGAAGGTGCTTTT
This sequence comes from Stratiolaelaps scimitus, assembly GCA_019614645.1. Taxonomy (NCBI): domain Eukaryota; kingdom Metazoa; phylum Arthropoda; class Arachnida; order Mesostigmata; family Laelapidae; genus Stratiolaelaps; species Stratiolaelaps scimitus. The sequence continues at coordinate 597,451 of JABWDB010000016.1, forward strand.
CAAGGATGTCCGCTAGTTTATTGAGTTTTCCACGCACAATCGAATCATCTAAGACAGCAGCTGGCCCATCATTGGAACCTGTTTCAGTTTCGCGGTTCAAGTTAAGATGAAGCTGTATCAAGGCCTCATTGCTAACCAGCTCAAGGCGAACACCTTCGTTTGTGTCTTCGTGGCCGCCGTCAATCAGCTCTGTAAAGATGGGCTCATAAGTATTGTATACAATTAGTCGATGATTTTATAGAAACGTGAATTGATAGGGCAGGCAGTAATTATTATAGTTCGCGATATCTTAATAAAAATTTTTAGACACTTTTGAAAAAATGTGAACAATTAACAAAGTGGGTCGTACACTGTGGTCGAACCTACCAGACAAGAAAGTCGATGCCATTCGAACTCCCTGCAGTTCGAGCCTCTCCACAGCAATATACAATTTCTCCAGAACTGCAAGCTGCAGGCGACATTTTCGACACTGAAAGATCATATAATCAAGCTAGTAATAATCATAGTGGCAAAATCGAGTCAAGGCGCAAATAGTAGAATGGAAATTTCAGATGTAGATTCCCACCAATAATCATAGATGCCTTGAATCAAGCTGAACTATTTTCCTCATGTAAAGAATTCATCATTATAAAGCTAAGCATACTGTTGAATAGCTTAATATCCATAAGATAAGGTGTCTGAGGTGAGCGGACTGACAGCTTTCAGGTCAAAGCATGATCCGATATCAAGAAGCGTAGGTCGCAGCAGCAGCAGGACTAGTCGACCGTAAAGCAGACTGGCAAATAATAGCAGCAAATGTGGTTGCTTGCAATCAACTTGCTCTCAGTAATGATAAATAAATGCTCACAAGCTCTACAGGTAATTATAGAAAAGCAGTAAGAACATAGCTAAGCTCGGTGAAGTGAATTTTGAATTAGATACTCGTAGCAGATATCCAACCTACTCCGCCGGATACTGCCTCTCCCGTCGCGCCGAAATAGCCCTACACTGTTCTCCATATCTTGAATATTTCAATCTGTCAGTCTATTTTATAGACTGACACATTACTGTGCAAGCCAACATCGCGAAGAGGCAATCTGTTATTGTTGAGTCCCTAAAATCGAACAACAGTCAAGGCTTAACAACAGTCAACCCATAACCCGCTAGACACAAATCATATCATATATACACTCCAGAGTAATAATCAGTGGAGAAAATCTACTCGCACTTCATTACACTTCAATGGCTAGTGAACGTAAACATTTCCCACCAGTTCATTGTCGATATCCGGTGCGACATCTTCTTCGAAGGATTCGATTAAACGCCGAAGATTACGGGAGTTCAAAGTGGTCGGATTGCACCGCGGTATCGCTCCACACGATGAAAGTTCAACAACGTATGGCGTAATCACCTGTCAAATATTACATATGAGTAGTTGATTTATTTCGGTAAAAAAATCGACGCACATCTCACGCAGATGTGGCATTCGTTGAGCTGCTAGGGAAAGTGGATATTTTTGACGGGATTGACGCCTCCAATTTCGGTATATTTCAGGACAGTTCATCGCTTGTCGTCTTCCTCCTCAGTAAAGATAAATTGACACAAGCAAGAGAGACCCGGAGCGCAGGTTGCCGTAAGCACGGCTGGCGGAGGATTTTATGAAATCACTAAACTCTTAGGATGGCATGTAAAAAAAACTTGAACCGGAATTACGTGTTGAAAAATGACATCGTGCAACAGAGTCCAAACGAACAGCTAATTCCTGTACACACCTTGTAAAAATCATTTTTCTTCTCTAGCTGCACCGTTCCGCTGCAGAGAACCCGGTGAATTTTTGAGGTTGCCATTAAATTTGTTCACCTGCCACAAACTTCGAAGGTCTCCCTTCTTTCGTTGGGTTTCTGTTCGTTTACGCCGCCCTCTGAGACCTTGATACTTTAAACACCTTCAATTGTTTTACGTTCACTGACATCTTAGCTTCGGGCTGAGATGGTTATTTCGCTTGAGACATAAGTGACTTGTATCATATGTTTCAGTGTTCTCACAAGATGAAAACATTCGACAACGTTCCCGCCGTAGGGTGAATGAATTTGATCACAAGCAACAAAACAGCTGAGAGTGAGGCGGGCGTCCTGCCATTAAAATGACAGATACGTTTAATAGGCATGGGTTGGACTTGCAACATCTAACATTCGGCATAATAAGCCTAGATTAGTTCAGTACGATCGACATGATTGCTCCTTGAAGCAATGCTACACAGATGTTCCGATGCCTTTGCGCCATGGATCGACGACTGAGGGTCAGCTTAGAGAGAACAGACGTAGTCCGCATAACGGGACTTAATGAATTTCATCTATTTCGTGTGATTACAGTAGAGACAGAAATCGTCCGAACCTCAGAGTTCGACGTATTCTCAGTTTGGCTTTCGTTCCATATTCAGATTCGATTTTTTAATTACATTATATTTTTATTATTATTATATAAATTATAATCCACGTATCTCCATTTTTTTTTACTTCCACTTAAGATCCACAACTCATAACGCTTTTGAGAATTCCTGTATTCTCAACGGATGAAAGTAAATTTGTAAGGAAGATTTAGCAACATCTAACACCTCATAGCGGTTTCCTTCCAAAGAAGAAATACTATGCGGAGATCCTTCTAATCGCAGGGAATGACGCATTTTATAGCAAGCGCAAATATGACCCAGGTTTGATATCTATAGTATAAGTTAATTGAGCAAAACATAAGCGCATGTCATAAAATGAACCAAAATGTCTCAAACATGTCTAAGAGAAATGTGCGAGCATTTTGTGTTATAGCGAATGCGTTTTAGTTGACGCCAAAGTGAAGCCCGCGTGATGTTCAACAGCTTTAGCCGGTGGATGATGGCTTGATTTGTGCCTGCTGTCCTCCACCAGGAATTTGGACAAGTCTTGCTTGATGAACATAATTTTTTTAAAGTCATACATGCTGCATATAGATTAATCATGTAGCTAACTCTCCAATGATACTCTAACAATATTGATATAAGCTTAGATGGCTTCAACACAGAACTAAGGCGCTTGTTCTTGGCGCGATTTTTTAAAGGCGCTGATTGCACTCGAGCACATGGTATTTGTTTACTAATACTCGCACGCATATTCGATTTGATTGCAAATAGAATTCTACTTCTGGAGGCTTTTCTTGTTCTTTTTCCAATATCTCTCTTTGTGAAATGATAACCCCGGTTTAAGCAATAATCGACGAAGTCGTCTATTGTTATACATCTGGTTGCACGATATCCATCGAACAGTGAGTGACTAACGGCGTTTTCAATGGCACAGTTGTAGATAATTCGAATTGCTAATTTTCAGATCCGCGACTTCTAAAGTAAAAGCGGCAACATATACGCAGATAATTTGATTGTTACTGAGAAAGAACCGAACTTTGAAATGCAACAAAAAATCATTACGGGCAAAATAGATGACACAGAGACAGATACAACGATTCGCATATTATGATGCTTTCATTTAGAGCATATGTCGATTACCCTCTTTGACAAACGCATTATTAATATTACAAACGAAGGTTATGAATCTTAGACCTCGTTTGAGACCCCATACGGTGGTTGACACTCTAGTACCCCCTTCTATCAACCACTGTGCAACCACCCCCAGTTTTGTGGTATCCCGTAGGAGCGAGCCAAGCGCTACGTTGCCCACCAAGCAGCTCCCTCTCTTCGAAGAGGGTCTACCATCGGCTGGTTTGTGTCACCGGGGAGAAGTGCTCAGGGTGTTTCCTTTTGCAACGCCTTTGCCTGTGCAGAGCCGGAGAGTCAATGCGATAGCCTTTCTCGGGACAATGACGATCTATCTTGCACATTAATGATGATTAATCTCATACACAATCATACACTAATGATTAATTGTACACATTCGTGATAATTAATCTCGCACGTTGTGTCAGCAATACGATTGCCTACGGCCCTACGAATATTTCGTAAACATTGTCACCCTATGCTGCGTTGGTAGGTTGCTTACATATTTGTCCTGTTTGCACTATTTTTATTGCATCATGCTAGAAGACGGGCGGCTTTTCCCCACAAGTTTGTATGCATCCACAAACAGTTCATGTGTAAGGTAAAGGTATATTGGTTTATTAAAGGATCTGCAATTTTACAATGCTTAAGCTCTCTTATATGTCACACAGCGGGGCTCGAACATGCACCCTCTGGCTTCTGATAGCCAGAGACTTAGCCGCCCAAGCCACCGCGCTGACTGTGTGTTTTTCTCGAATAAAAATTGTTCTCTATATTTGTTGTTTAATTATGCTCTTGCCGGTTTACTTATATAGTTGTTCTTACATTTTCAGATAGCCAACGATGGCTGATTTGTTCGCCGGGTGCAGTAGCGGTGAAGAGGATACTGGAGACTTACTCCGAACGGACAATGTCTACGCACGAAACTACGATGGGTGGAGAAGCAAAGAGGAGCTTATGAAAGCCAAGGCTCGATATGGCAGTGATCTCGAAGTGTCGTCTGGCGGCAGTGATTCAAGCGACGCTGAAGAGGAAGACGAAAACGCCAGGTCAGTCTGCTCGGTCCGAGGGCAAGGACTGTTCCGTAGCCTCATACCCATCAACTTACAGTAGACCGACAATTGATTCTTGTTTTGTATCAATGATACGAACTTAGCAAGGAACAGGTGCCATACCAAAGTACTAATGTTTGATCAATGTTTCTTGATGTGTATCTGCATGCTTTGTGTAGATTATTATTGATCCAATTAACTGCTTGGCCTCTTAATGCGTGTAATATATATTTGTTCTCGTTTGTAAAATGAAAAACATTTTCGTCATAGCGGCGCACTAATCCAGCACATATTAAGCATGTTCGTCCAAATAATAACGATGTCGATCGCCGAGAGTCTGTGCGGCGCTCCTGTTAGCTTAGTCGTTGTTGTCCCAATATTATATTTGTTATATAATTAATACAATTTATTTACTAAACTATTTTGGTTATTGCTCTTTCTTTTATTTAACACCCATAGTCAGTGGACGTCCGAACATGAAAAGAAGTTTCTTGTGACGTTGAGTGCATTAAAAGGGCATGATCCGAAAATCTATAAAAAGGATGAAGTTATTTTTGGAGAAGTGCAAACGGCCCGTAATGAGGATAATGAAGCTATGAAGGTCACAGATACGGCTGGAGGGAGCGACGAGACGGAGAAGGCTGCATCATTTAAAGGCCAGAAAAGAATGACACTTAAAGACTACGAAAGGAAAATCATATCTGAGGAAGGTTTGTATTGGATTTCCACCTTGTCTAATGAACATTTTATCAATAATATTCGACTGCGGTATTTCTTAATATCATAATATGCCAATCTGCGAGCGTAAACCATTCTAAAATATTAGCATTTACAAAATATATATTACTTTTAAATGCTTCTCCGGTTCGACTCTAGGAGGTCGCTATGTAGACGACGAAGATGTTGAAGGCCCTCGGGCGCGATTGTTCGAAGCTACGCAACAAGAGAAGCTCGCTTACGATGACGAACAGAGGGCTTTAAGGGACAGCCTGAAGGCGGCTGCGTGGGGAGAAGATGATGCCTCGGAGGAGGATAACGATCCCGCCGGTGGACTTGTTTCCCGAAAGCAACGAAAGAAGGAACAGGAAATTCAAGATGAGGAGGACTACGTCAAGTGGCTCAAAGGTCTGACACACAGCTCTACTACTGGCATATAATTGATTTGTACTTGCATTGAGTTTATGCGTATAGAGTAATGAGGACTCACCATTTTGGCATTCACAGAGAGAAGGCTGAAAGGGCCCAGAAATATGTGTGTGTGTGTGCATACTAAGCGCATGGCTGCTGCAGTATAGCAGCTCAAAGTATAAATAGTGATTCGTTTTGTTCGGACAGGAGAAATCTGCTTACGTTGGAAAACCAGCTATAATTCAATGAGCAAATGAGACCATCCCTTACGTTGTGATTCTTAACACTGTACGCCCAATATATATGTAGGTGAAGAAGGGGGTCTGGGTGGTGACTGATCAATGAACACTCTCCAAGTGTGAATTCCTTTGATATTTATACTTTATTGTGAAATTGACATTTGAACCTCGATATATTTATAATATGCAGGTGAAACCGATCGTTTATCGAATAAAAAGGAGGCCAAGGAACTAGCCGACTTAAAGCGCCTGTGGACGGAAAGTGGTGAAGAGAAGCTGGATGAAGCAGAGAAGTTTTTACGTGACTACGTACTCAATAAAAGGCATGCATTATCGATATTGCGTAATAACTATTGAGTCCATTGAACAAAGAAAGACTAAAGAGCATATTTTTAGGTAGTTGGAACATGATCGTTAAAGCCACGTATTTTAATAGCAATGAATAAATTGAAGGTAAAATGTCCATTGATCTAATGAGAACATCCTCATATATCCTTACAGGTATCTTACAGCGAAGGCAGACGACTTCAAGCTTGAAGTGGATCTCAGCGAAGATGAAAAAGATATTGAGGAGATGAACGAGTTTGAACATAAGTACAATTTCCGTTTCGAAGATCCCGATCCAGAGTTTATAAAAAGGTAAGAAGTCCGCCTGGCTGTATTTGTATATTTAGGGCTTCCGTTGTTCTCACCACGATATTCTCGTTGAACATTGCCTCTAATGTAAAATATATCTTACGTTAGAGAGTTCTGTTAAACAACAAACCATCAATATTACAACCATTGCATGGTTTTCTCTTTCTCAAGATGTTGGCATGTTGATGTCACCGAACGTGTTCGAACATTTGCTTAACATTTGCTTAAACAATCTCAGAAGTCTATATTCGCGTATCCTATAGTAGTTGCACATACTGATCTCATGAACGACGTATTCGCTTGGCGAATACGATCAGATAGGCCCACCAAGAACACGGCGCTTCTATCGAATTATTGGATCACTAAATTGTAATCCCCCATTGTGATGTTCTGTGTGAGGTCGCTGAAAGTGGTATATATTATATATGTAAGTTGGTCGCTATTCATATAGTTGAAAAACTACTAGCAACGTTCTGAATATTAGAGTTGTGGAGGGATTCAATATGGAGCGTATCATTTCCTTTTTAGGTATCCTCGAACGATTGAGGATTCGATGCGTCGTAAAGATACCCGGCGTTCAGATAAAAAAGCTGAGAAAAAGGCTCGTAGAGAACAGGAACGGGTGCAGCTGCGGGAAGAAGTGAATCGATTGAAGAGTATGAAAAAGAAAGAGATTATCAACAAGATCGATAAACTTAAAAGCATCGCGGGGAGTGCCGATATTGCCTTTGATGATGCCGATATCGATGGTGAGTCATTTTATTTTAGGCAACACTTTATAGGTGCTAATATGTGTCCTGGATCATCAAACGCTGGCCTTGTTTGATAAATTTGACGCGAACAGAAATAATGGAACGATTTAAATAAAAAAGAATTAAAATCTCGTTACTGGGATGGTGGATATATCGTGACACATTGTATCGTTACCTGTTGGCGATTTGGAATGCTGTTGTATTATGTAGTGCATGACGGATGCCCTGTTCGATATATGTATTGCTGACCGTAGTTTGACTTATACGTTGATATCCATACAGGTGATTTTGATCCCGATGAACACGATCGCCGAATGGCAGCTCTGTTTGCCTCCTACGACGAACAGGCCGGAGAAGATCTATACCCAGAACTGGAGGACAATGATAATGACATTGAAGACCTTCGTTATGAGGATTGGGACAAATATGAAGGTGTAAAAGTTGCGTCTGAGAGGGGAGAAGATCCCTCAGATAGCGAGAATGAAAGTGATCCTGGAAGAGCAGACAGGAAAGATGAACCAGGATCCAGCGGAATTTCAAAGTCGAAAAAAGCATCGAATGACCCTGAGGTAAATTATAATTAGAACACTTAGTTAAAAACGACAGGAAGACGAAAACACCATCGTGGAGGCCAACTGGTGGAATTGTATTGATATACAGGTGTTCTTGTAGAGATAGTTCTTACGTTTCCCATGAACTGGTGCATCTCAACATTTTTAAGAGTTTCATTTAAGTTCCTTTGACTTCCAGTATAATTCGAATATAAAATTGCAGTGACAGGATCTTTTTATGGCGAGCTGTACTCATAATGGTTTTCATTTTATTTGATAGGCGTCCGAATCCGAGTCGGACATATCTAGCAACGATGAAAAAGGTGAAGTCGAACATGGCGGTGCCGAATTAGCCGGCTCGGACGAGGACGACGACATCCACGAAAAGGAAGTTGCAGGAAGCGGCATTGAAAGGACCGATGAGGGTATGTATCATTATTATGCTTATTCGCTATGGCGTTTTTATAGAAATTGGATTTTAAAAGCATTTTTACGTTTGTTATTCATAGAGCTGCATACAAAGATCAAGTAAGATCACCTACAGTGAATTGCTACCATTGGTTAGGTCTATCGTAAATAACTACAATTCAGCTATCCATATTTGATGTTCCAGGAAAACTCCTAGTTCGAGGAAAAAAATCAGCAAAGCTGACACTTGAAGATATTCTTCCGCAGAAGAAGGAAAAAAAACGGAAGAAATCAAAGTTTGCAGAGGTAGTTATGTTGTCCATTTTCATGTCTACATTTCGAGAGTGACCAGAGTTTATCTTGCTTGCTTCGCAGATTTCGATAGCAGGTCAGATTTTGATTTGTCGAATACTCAACTTAGGCTTAGTAATTTTAGCGAAATAATTTGCACGTATGATATAAGCGCACCATCCAGCTGATTCAGATCAACGTCGAATGTCAGCATCTCATCCCGAGGTCTTGGTCTTCGTAAACGAGTGGAAATTTGATTTGAATACGCGCGTCGACGAAGGATTGGTGGGATAGTGTAGGTAATCTCTGATCTGTGCGGAAAAGCGATATCAATTTCCGCCTCTTTATTCGCTTTGCGCACTAAAAAAATGTTTTTCGGGCTGACCCTCAGCTGTTCCCCTATCTGACAGGCCTCAGCTCTTCGGCGCACTAATGCATTTGAAACTCTAGGAATATTAAATGTCCCATCTCAAATTGTTATAGGTGTTAGCGAAGAATAGGCCGACATTTGATCCTGAACGCGACCAAAATTTCGAGAAGTACTTCGATGAGTACTATAAACTGGACTTCGAGGATGTTGTTGGAGGACTGCAGACGCGCTTCAAATACCGTCAGGTTAGCAAACGTTCCTAAGCCCATGCAGAACAATTCGGAACTGCTGTTTTTGTGAAATCGATTAGGTGAAGCTTATAATTGCAAGGCTGTCGACTCGGGCCATGTTTGAGCCTTGAACGCCGCATGAATGTTTCGTTTGGTTCTATTTCAGGTGGTTCCAAACGATTTCGGTCTCTCAACGGAGGAAGTCCTGAATGCGCAAGATAAAGAGCTGAACAAGTGGTGCACTCTGAAGAAAATGGTTCAGTTTCGGTCTCAAGAGGAGGAGAACAAGGATGTGGAGGTGTTCAGCAATAGGAGGAATCATATGCACCTCAAGCAAAAAATCCTCGCTTCGGTATGACGCCTCTGTTTGCCTATCATCAACCGTCCTTATAAAAATGTAGCCTTAGCATTGCACTCAATGTGTTGGCCAGACCAATTCAACTTAACTTACGTTTAAATAAGTGCTATAACTTGCTTGAATATTTACCTAAGTTATGCCACATTAGGAATTCATGATAGGATCATCACCCACAATTTATTGTTGGGGTTTATCTCTCGAATCTTGTTCTGCGTCTTCAGTCTCACTATGCTGAAGTTATATTAACTTAAATGTTGCTGAAGTTCTGTATCGAGAACCTGAACAGAACGCAACATCCTATAAGACGTCCAACTAAAACCTGACGTTGAGATCCAAACTTTCTTATAAGGTACTCCACCGCCCTTGAAAACTGATAAATTATCACTACTGCTCATTATATACACTAGTTGAGGACTTCACGTACAAGAACAAACAAATGTTCATTAAGACTCTCTTTCCACTTTAAACATCATCCTGCATCTTAGGTGTACTCAACGGACGTAGAAAAACCTGACGCGGAGATCATACAGGCAGCCGCTGAAGCCGGCACCGTAACGGACACAAAATCGAAGTCCAAAAGCAGAAAAAATAAAAAGAAAAAGCAACGTGCTGCAGTGGAAATTCCAACCAGTCCCGGGGACAATGTCGAGGAAAGTGCTGATATTGATGATGTAGACGAGGGTGAAGATCATACTAATAGAGGTGACACAGAAATCTCGTCCAAGAAACGAAAAGGAGGTCCGACAGACAGTGGAGATGAAGTAGCAGGTGGTGGCAGAAAGCAGAAGAAACAAAAGATCGTCAAAGGGGAGCACGCTGATCGTGATGGAGATGATCAAGCTGATAGAATGAAGATCAGAGGGGACAGGCCGCCTGTTGAACGTCGCACCAGTGAATCGGTTGACTTCGACACGAATGAACGAGATCGGAAGAAAAACAGCATCAATAAGCAGAAGAGTCCTCACAAGAGAATGAATCAACAAAGGGCGACAGATAATGGGAAATTTGCAAAGAAGTTCCACGACAAAGGCAGTCGCTTCGGTGATAAGAGGCATTCATCTTCGAATAAGAAGAATCAGAAGAAGGAAAAGATCTCCAATAAAGAAATTGATTGTAAGGCGAAGAAGACCTCTAAAACAAATCCCGAGGGGGACAGTTCTGAGGTCACTAAGGCCGATACTGTTCCATGGGATCAGCTAACAGCAAAGCAGAAAAAGAACCGTCGGAACGCAATGATTAAGAAGCGTAAAAAGGCCGAGATGAAAGAGCTCAAGATGGAGAAGGCAATAAAGCACAAAAGCAAGTTTCGGCCATTAGAGGATTTGCAAATGAGCGAAGCGAGAATGAAAGCCTACGGTCTAAACCCGAACAGAGTCAAGGGTAATCTTGTCTATTCAAGTGGTATACCGGGCAAGAATAAGTTAAAGACGAAACAAGGGGAGGGGCCAGCAGGACAGTGAATGCAATACGGGAGGAGTGGATGAGGTAGTTTTGTGACGAAATATTGTACAGTCTCAAATGTGAATTGTTATATGATAACTACATGTAAATGTTCTACGTTAAGAAACAAATATATAGACATATGTGCGTTTTGTGAAGAACACAAGTTGTTTTGTTTTTGGTTTTCAAATAGCTTGTGTGCATAAATTCGTCAGAGTTATGCGAGTCTTTACCGTGTTTTTCTAAGATACTTGTTGTTGTTAAGGGTTTAGGCTATAAGGTATAGTACAGGCGATATTGGGGAACAGGCCAGACCGTCTTTCTTTAAATAAAGATATGGGGGAATAATCATATAGTGTTAAAATAAACAATATAAAACAAAAAATTGCATTTTCGTCGCGCAAAGTTGATAGAATAACCACCCCTATTCAATATACAAACATTCACCTTATACTCACCTTATATATTACATGGTGTTTCTCATGACGCCCGCAGCCCTATGGCCTTGCCTCACAATTCCAAAGCGCCTATGCATTTGTGTCATATTTAAGTAAGAATACATTCATTCGATTTCTTTACGAAAACTAATAATGTCGGTTTTGAAAAAGTACTATTATCTCTCTCTCCCCTCAATTTCTATTTCTCGTTGATTATCTAGCTGCTCCTTCGCACGGGTTGCAGAAGTGAACAGATATCTGTCTTGTCGCTCAATCGACTGACGGACTGGTAGTCGGTCATTCAACCTGGACGTAAGCCTTTTTATGCAAGCGGGGGATGTTCGCCCGGCGTCGATAGGGCTACGCACGTGGTCTGCATTCTCATTAATATCTAAGCTGCTACCTAGAATCGAAACATTAACAGGGCGGTACATTGGATGATCAAGGTGTTACTCTCGTCGGCTAGGCTCCGAACAGCTGAGGCATTAAATTTCACCTCAATTACGCGTCAATTAGTCTAAGGCCATCATCACCCATCCTTCCGCTTTAGCCTACGCCACTTGGTCTACTATTGGCGGTACATTCTGTAGGTGTCCTCTTCGAGGACAGCTCACCTAACGGCGTTCCTATCCTCGTCCGGTGCACTCCCTCAGTTCCCCCACCACAAATATAGGTCACATCACACACACACACGCACGCAGGCGTCCTCAAAGGTGTGCGTGCGTTGGCTATGGTCACTACTATAGAGGAGCTATCAGACACGTGCATTGTTAGGCCACCATGGTTGGGCCAATATGGGATGCAGGTGTATGGTCGGAGGAAGGAGAGGGTTAATCCGACGTTTCGGCGTAGTTACAACAGTGTATTGTCTTATTGACATTTCGTCGTCGTTGTCGTCGCTGACATTGTGAACAATCGGCGGGGGGGGGAATCATGATACTGTATATCCATCTACTGATCGTCATTACGGGTGGTTGGCGTCCTATTGTGGATTCTGTGCGGGCTTGTTCACTTGCTTCTTGGCTGCTTGCTGTATTCTTCGATAAACGGTTGATATATTCTTGAGTTTATAGATTGTGGAACTTGAACGTACCTACACGACGTTCGATTATAACGCAAGGGATTGCTGGCAAATGCCATAATATTCACTTTATTTTAAAGGAGAGCCAGAATATCTGTATTGAATACTGCCAAATGTGTATCACCATATATTTGATAAGCCTTGTAATAGAAAAAAGGCGGATGTCTGCGATAGATAAACCTTAATGAAGGCGATCATCAGAGTTTGAATCAAAGCGAGAACATTTACGCTCCACTGCTCCTGGTTGCCCGTTTTCCGCTTCTGCAGCACAATCCATTTCTCCAGGTTGGACAAACAGAGCTGCTGTATTTAGCTAAGGAAGATTGAGCATCTTAGGAACGAACGTGGGTTACCTAAGCCTTTGCTGACGTACGAACCAATTAACGCGTATCGTATCGAATTCCCATTAATCTCGATAGAATAAGGCAGTATATGCGTTAATTGCTGGGATGGCGAATTGCTAAGGTTACAATGTAGGTGTATTGTAGGATATATTGTCTAAACTTTTCAATTAAAACTTCTCGTTTAGGTGCTAGCGTAGGATGTTGAACACGAGTATCACAACTGCCGGCTACCTTAGTTGATAGAGCTCAAATCTCCGATGCTAAAAACAATCGAATTCTGCGCATTTCGAGTATTCCCGGATATTGAAAATCACAGGGACGATATAACTGACAGATTGACTATTTCCATGCCAAAAAACTGAATGTTACAGAAATAACTGTAATCGAGTGTCTGATAACCACCATATATATACACACATGGCGGAGGCAGGAGGACCACAATTTTGTTAATGCAAGCGTATTTTGTAGTACAAATAATAATCGATATGTGCTATACATATTTTTATATTTTCGTTACATACTTGTTGACATGCAGTACGCTTCGGCAAGCGATAAAGCTTAACACGATGCTGGAAGGGTTTCCGTATACACCAAAGGTAGCATATTAAGATAAAATTAGTCGTCTATACGCTTCTTCTCTCTTATTTTCGTCACGTAGAATTTTTGTCTCTCGTCGATTTTTCTGAAGTTGCAGTTCTGTCAAGAAGCAACACTTTGTATTTAAGGGTGACTTCGCATGCTTTCCTCAAAAACGTCCCTGTATGTAGTTCTTGTCATAGGCAGTGATTTAATGTTGTTTTCCTGCGTTGTGTTGAACTTACGCCCTACGGCACAGAAAGTGTTGTATAATGTCACAATGAGTGACCGGCAACAGACATGGGTAACACACACTATGCAAAAACCCGCATGTAAGATGTGTAATATATGTGAATATGTATCGGTGTAATATGTGATATGAATGCAAGAGGGTGCCAGCGTATGTATTAAACATTTATCTCTCTTGGAATGAATCGACAAAGAACAACTGTGTCCCATCAACTAACGCCTTTATCCGGCCGTTCTATACCTCCCTTGGACTGGAATTACTATCACTGTATATATATATATATATATATTCCATTAGATTCGTCCTGTAGTTTTGAGAAACTTCAATGTATGTGCTTTGTTTGTAGCTGACATGTTTCAAATCGCCCTGTCCAGAATAGCGTAAGAAAGTAGAAGCGCTGCCAAACAGAGGATAACAAGATCCGGCCATTGCTGCTGAGGGGCAGAGAACTCAAGTGGCCGAAAACAACAGCAGACATAGAAGAGAGAAAAACAAGCCCCCCCTTGTTATGATTAGAGGTCATATTTAAGCTCCGACTTAATGTTAAAAAAAAACCCGAAGAAGAGCTATGTGTAATGTGCTATGCCGCTCTATAGACCTACCTATGGTCAAGCAAAATTAGCTGGAAACCCCTCAGTAGTTTTGTGTGAAGTTCACCTGAGGCCATAGACGTAATCCGTGACCACCGCTGCCTGTACACTGCTATCAACTGCCGGCATCCTCGTGCGGAGGCCGCCATCACGCCTGACCCAAATCATCACCTGTCCATTTTTAACAAGGGGCAAAACGATACACCGCAATAAATAGCTACTACATGATTTGTGGAATCTGATGTTGTCTGTAGTGTCTGCGGCCATAAACGAAAGAGCAGCGACATACAGCGCTTGTTATGTCACCGAAATACTTGCATGAATAGCAAGCCTGTCCGAATGATCCCCCAAATGGGTGACGTTGACTCATCTTCGTTTGTGAATCGACAATTCAGAACATTGATACTCAACCGAATCAACGAAATGCTGTTCTAATTCTTATTCTGTTACTTTAGTTTTGTAAATAGAAAAATGCATTTATTTGTACAAGATACTGTTTAGGTATTTTTCCAAGCTTTATATTAGGCTTCTATGTTTGTATATTCTTGGGGAATTGGCAAATGCAAAGCAGAGGCAACGTTTATTAAGCGTGCGGTGTTTATTTTTATCGCAAACATAACATACCCCCACCCCCCTCCTTTTAATAATGTAATAATAAAACTGTCATTTGCCGCTCGTTCTACAGATTCGCTGTGATATCAGAGGCATGTTCCGGGTAGGATATTACGCGTATTACAAAATATTATTCAACATTATTGTATATGATTTCGTTGAACAGTACTATCTATTACTATAATTAATCATAATCATTCTTCACTCATTCTCTATATTACTCATCTGCATGTAGTCTCATTGTGTTCAATTATATCTTTTGCTTCCTGTGGATCTGCCTTACAGTCTGCGAGAATAGCTGAAGCTTTTGAATTCGTGAAAATACAACTGCGCAGACATAATGCTTCCTTTTGTCTTTATTATACTGTACGCAAGAGTTTTTCCTTTAGATGTGTGTGCCTTACTTCAATTTACAGAGAACGATATATTTTCTTATGATACGGATGTGTTTCCGAGGTGGATTATGAAAGGTAATTACCGATTGTCTATGATTCAGGAGAATAACGGCCAAGATAAACGAATACACTTTATTGCAAATACAATAATATTATGTAACGGAATAGCATCAATTGGCAGCGTCTGAAACCAAATGTTATTATTACACTAATGAATGAATCTGTAATACGTAATGTGCATACGCAGTGCCATTGCAAATAGCACCAATTCTATCTATATCGTCATACTGAGATTTGTGACTGAACTGTCATAAATTTGTCAGACTAATTTATCCCGGTTTGAGCAGTAGCATTAGCTATGCGACTACTTCCGAGTGGATATAAAACACACTAGGATCGGGAGCTGCTATCGAATCAGTCCGTGAGTACACTACCGTATGATCTACTTATGAGTAATCATTGTATCTGCCTCGAAACTGTGTTCGCACCTATCTAGCCCTCGACCGCTCTCATATACACAATATCATCGTCTTCTCCATTGACAATAGACAATCATACATACGCAGACTTTGTTAGCGATTCAGGGCAGTAGCGAATTTGCTCGATATCGGCAGATGGCAGGTTGGTCGAACGCCCTTCCCATACAAGGACGTCTTACAGAACACAACGATATGCTACTACACCAATTGTTCTCGGTATGGGCTCACGGTGACGTCCAAGCACATGACTATAGGTTACAAAAGGTTGCGGGGGAACTTCCACAAGATATGTAGGCCCCTCTCACCCTTTGTACGCCCTATTAACGATACATACCTCATTGAGTATAACAAAGGCACGTGAATATTGCGTATTGAAGTTATCGTACAGCAACTTGCACAGCTTTCTTCTCTTCTTCGTATCACTTCACCGTGATGATCGAAGTAAAGGTACCTAACAATAGCTTTGCGCATTGAGACGTGTACACAGGCAGTTACGTAGCGATGCTCTCTCTCTCTCTCTATATATATATATATATAATATGTATGTATATCCCTGCCTCTCTGTGTGTGTAGCAAAAGCATGTCGGAGATAGAAAAATCAAAGATGTTGTCTGTGGGTGAATATCCGTAACCTCTTTCTCATACGCTTAGCCTGTTAAAGAAGCACTGTATTAGAACCGCTAAAGGATTTCAAAAAGCCTTCAGGGGGAATCGGATTTTTCAGTCTCATGTTGCCTAAGCACTATAGGAGAATCGCTATGGCAGAAATACATATCGCATATTCAATGTGGCGCAACGGAACATGAACGGATAAAGCCGAATAGCAGCAACAAGCATTCGCAAATTTCGTGCCACTCATTCGCGTTAATTTAGAGTAGTGAGCATTAATTTAACTAATTATGAACATATTACACCTTGACAGGGCTAAATTGACTTGCCACTCTCCCTTTTCGCGGCTCTTTGACAATCCACGGTGTTTTCTTGTATTGTCTTGATTCAGTTTGGCCCTGGTAACGAATAACGTTCAATGTTTCACCGTATCTAAGCTGTCAATAGCAGCACACGTCCATTCCCAACAAATGTTCCCAAGAACGAGCCACCTTCTGGTTCTAGGCATGGACGTTGTTTGAGTTTAAATAAGCTTTTCTAGCGGTGAAGATTGTCGTTAAGGAGATCTGGGATCGGAGCAGCATCGAGTTGTTCGAATTAGAAGTCGAGTTTGGATTGACAACATTCAAATGTTTATGTAATTTCGACCGACTTGAAGGTAAAGGTAATGGTAATGCTTTATTGGTTTATTAAAGGAGCTGCAATTTCACAATGCTTAAGTTCTCTTACGTATCACGCAGCGGGGCTCGAACCCGCTGAAATATGAGTATTTTTGTCGGAGTACACGAATAGTATTTTTCTACTCAAAAGTCTATATGCATATAATTAGGCGGATTCATACAACGTTATGGGATATTTAAGTTTGTTATTTTCGAAGAAGTTCCTATCGTCCCTCCTCCACCCTTCTCTCTACATCGAGACAAAGCAGTTCACATATGTGTCCACGTCAGTAGTTGATTGCCCGGCGACGTCACCCCCCTTTACTCGACTGCCCTTGTCCACTCGATTGTTTGTGGCCCTACTTCAGGCCATTGACGCCCTACACGGCCACTTCGGATTGGCAGGATTCTGTCCGGTCGTTTGGTTGACGTGCCCGCCCTGGTCAAATGGGCAAGAACCCTTCGGACAACAGTCAAACACGGCTGAAGATGAACTGTTATGATCTCCCACTTCTGACGTTACAGCTGGATCCTGCTAGTCGTGTCAATGCAACCGGAGTACTGACTAAAGGCAGAAGAGGGAACAACGAAAGTAAGCGTTTCTGGGTTTGGGGGTGCGGTAAACTAAGAGGAAACCAGTGAACGCAGAGAACGGTCTGAATGAGCAGGACCCATGGATGGGGAGCTTTCTATTACGATGCTACTGCTCTCTGCTGTGGCGTCTACCGAAGCAACTGTTTTGTTCAATGCGCAGCCAAGTACACTGCAGTCCAGGAGAGTGAAGTTCGGTGGCTCGACCATCCTGCCTGCCATGCCCTGCAACTCTGTCTAGCTCGCTACATATCACCACACATCCTGCTGCCGAAACCGCATGACACATTCAGCTTGCTAACACCCTGACAGCCGGAAAGAGTTATCTCCTCGGGTCCATGGCTGGTCCGTGCCCGCATTCTATGAGGTCGCCACGGCAGACCAATGGGAACGCGCCATGCCACATTTGCCAGCAAGCATTTGGGTGACGGTGAAAGCATCGAATATTGCGTTTGAGTGCATAGAATGTCTCGAGTGACATGGCAGAACAGACATGCGCCTCCCGGCATCACACCGGACACTACCACTAGTTTGGGGTAGTTTGTCACTGGCTGGGGAGAAACATACACACACACACACAAACTAACCTGCTCCGTTGTTTCCTTGCCGAACAATGGACACAGTATATTACACAATGATACAGACTGCAAACGTGTTTTACGTGTTTAGCTCAACACGACCTGCTCGAATCATTGCTGATTCAAATCATCATTTGAAAATTTAGAATCCATGAGTGGTGAACCTAAGTTTTCTCACATCCGAGTCCTAAGCTGGGCTTGTGTAGGATTCTCGATCCTGACAATGCACGACAGACGATACGACAGCTCTGAGATATACTAGTGGAACGCTTTGCAGGAAGCACAATGTAACATGTGTTCGAAGTGAAAATAATACTGATCATGACATTCCACGGCGTACTCAGAATTTCCCCTCGGACGCCTGTTGTTGACTTGGGGCACTTATGAGGGATCAAGGGACACCAGACACCACACACAGACAGACAGAAACACACGCAAAATAACCTTCAAAATCAAATATACACAATAGCCGTCAGTGTAGTCGAGCTCTCGAAGCTCGAACCATAATACCATAAAAGACCTTTGATCGATCATCGTCCGTGGCGCAACTTGCCTCTTGATTTCTCTTTAAATAAGACGGACCCGCCTACGAAGATCCGCAATAGACAGCAAATATAACAATAGATGAAAATATCAAGGAAATAGTACATTTAATTGCGGATTGCAGATAAGAGATAGCGAGAAAGAGGTGATACTTTGTTCGCTTAGTTTTACCGTTTAAGTGCAACGGAAAATTTCATTGTTAGTATTGATAGTAGATATCTCATGTTATATAATTATATAGATAATTTTAAATACATACACACTGTGTGTCGGTAACATGCCAAGTCGCGTGATGAAGGTCTTGTATCTTCCCAAATGTCTAAGCGTGCCAACGTGCGGCATATAAAAATGTTCAACAATTGCCTTTTCAATATGTAGCGGGCTAAGGCAATTCCTCCAAATAAATATTTAACCGCATTGAAGCTTAATGCCAAGTGGTTGTAAGTTACAGTACTCAGTATGTTCCACATATATTCTACCACAAGCGGATGTATCCTTATTGTTATATCTAAGTGTTTTATAACAGTTTAAGTGTTGTATAATCTGATGGATCATAGGTCATAAATCTGCATTTCTGTATTGCGGAACTATTGTTAATATTATATTGTCCATTTATCTTCGTACTATGTAATAACTATTAACTATCAATAACTAAATACTATAGACTGCAATAGCTTCATTCGACCCAACTGTATCATGTAAGTAGCTAAATATGGCCACACACGTACCCATGTGGCCATAATATAACCTAGTTAATGCTACAAGTCTGTTACTATGTTACTAAATATATCTAATACTTAGACCAGATAAGGAAAATTCCCTTCTGCCATGTGTGCTGCTCACGCTTTGTCATATCTACGTCTGCGGTGCTTGTATTTTTCCTGGAAGATCAAGGCCCCCGGGGAGATATTATCTGCCTTGTCTATCTCATGTACTGCACATGTCTGTGCTAGGCCCGCAGCAGATGCTATTCTTGTGTTCCTGTCCATTATCATTCACCATGACACTGAGGTGCAGTACTATGTGTGTTTAAGCAGGGTTATGATTTACACGACATTCTAAGCGAGTTTCGTTCTAAGCTTGGGGGTAAAACAAACGAATTTATCAGTGCTAGACTCAGGCAAATACAAACCCGTGGATACGTGTTGCTGATCATTCTGCTGCCACTTAAACGATAGCTATCTTACTCGAATGCAAAACACATACACACGTTCCTGAAAAATGGATGAGAGTGTCCCAGTATGTGCAAACTTCAACACACGATACGTTGAGTTTATTAGCTAAAAGGGAGATTGAAGTAAACAGAGTCGTTTACGGCTCCAGGCCTCGTTATTTCTTCAGCATTGAAGCACTCCTGTTTGTCCGCGTGTTGTCGGGATTTTCGTTCAAAACTAAACTTTTTCGGGCTAACTCTCACCCAACGTCCACGGTACCGCTTTCGCATCGGGATCTCCGATCGGGGTCGCTTTCGCTTTTGTCGTTAGAACTAAATATTCGATAAATATAGTATATAACGAAATCATACTAAAAGCAACAGGATTTCACGCCACCAGGCAAGATATCTGGCGAAAGCTAGTTATTGTAAAGACCTCACTTTCTGGTGGACTCATTCAAGGCCATCATGAAGATCTTTGCAACAATTATTTTCAAGTGTGTTCAACGTCAGCCCAGAAACTTCCGTTTTGGTTTTCGCTGCCTCAGGTGTCCAACTTGAAATCAATCAGTAAAGAAAACCCGCAGCATAGAAAACGGGAGAGGTAACATTATTACAAGCATACACCTGAGTGTTCTGTGGATTGAAAGTGTTGCCGTGGAATCAATTGTTCTTCATTTTCTAATGTGCCTATGTGGCAGTAATATAACATAGCTAATACTCAAGTCTGTTACTATGTTGATAAATATACCCGTAGCCAGCCGCCAACGTGCGCTCATGCTGACATAATTGCATATCCCTGTAACTCTTTTCAGTCTATAACTGGGGGTGCTCAATTATAAAGTTTAAGCTAATTTTAGTCTATTTGACTATAGCCTTGCAGTTGGTATGTGTTCAGCGTGTTTACCACATTTCCTGGCTGTTCGTTATACACCAGACCGGCTTTGCACAAATTGAGCTCGTCGTTTATAAAAAATATATTCAATAACCTTTACCGAAGTGGGAAGGGCCCCTTCGGCCGATATCATCCACCCGATCTCTAAAAGATAGAACAGGATTTGTTGCCGGTTCAACCACTCGCCATCCGGGACGCCAATTCGCTCACAGCAGTACCATCTCAGGCACTGTCCATCTAGAGAGCACATTCGCTTCGGCTGCTGCTGCTGCTGCTGTTATTTGCTATGGCGTACAGCTGCAGCTCACACCCTTCGGTGTGAGTTCACGACTATCACCAGCGACCACCGCTATGATCACGACACAGCAGCGGAGCGATGTTCTGTTGTCCATTTTGTATCCTGGCAACGCGTTGCCTCAGTTCTCTCCTCTTCCGCGACGGCACACGACGGACCAGCACCGCCGCTACGGGTTGTCGTACGTCCGGGAAGGACCTGATCTGGCCCCGATGGTGTCGTCCCCTCATCTAACGCTCCCCGCCTGAGCCCCCTGTTCTCTGCAGCAGCAGCTGCCGCTGCTGCAGTGGTAGACACTGGCGAATTCGAGAGAAGAGTGCAGCCGAAAGCCGTGGCGCTCTCGAGAGCCCTAACACTGCAACGACACTAGGTCAGGCCATAGAAGATTTACCACGAGTGGACTCACGAGTGAACTCTCACCGGTCACGAATGGACAGGGCTCGCAGCCACTGCTAAGCCCCCACTTCGCCATAGACTAGCATTCGAACAAAGGCACACATGAGCATAGCACAGGAGCGCCGTAACCAACCCGGAAGTGATTTCAAGTTAGGGTCCGCAAAAACGCACGAAGTCGCGTTGTTGTGTCTCGAAAGTACAGCCGCCTTGACATCTACCTCATCCTCAGGATCCGAGGAGCATAGCTCTTTCTCTTATTGAGGGTCTTGCCTTGTGAGCGTGGGTGAGAGGCTTCGATTTGTAGCTAGTTGAGCAACCAGGCTGCCGGTGCGTGACTCTATTCGCACGTATAGTTGAGAGGTTCCCGGAGGTGTTAACGGGTCAACGGTTGATAACCGGTGGGTGCATTAGTGGTGGTGTGACGGTGAAAAACGCTGATGGTTGACGTCCCCAAAATTCTGGAAGTGATCATAGCAGGCTGCTCATATGGGTCTCCCGCCAGTTGGCTTATCTTCGTCCTCATCGACATCTTCTGCCCAACAGCAAGACGTAGTGTTGTTTCCAACCGCAACTCGTGCCTCGTCGAATTTTAACTTACAACCAAGTCTTGTGGGTGTTCAGGACAGAGGCCAAAGCACAAGCAGTATTAGTAGCGGAAGCGACACGCCGGATCGACCGGAGTGGCCCTCCGCGATTTCTAATACGCTTAAAGGTATGTTACACCACTATGAAACTAGTTACAGAAGAAGGTAAAGATGTTTAACAAATAGTAGCAATGGTCAGATTGTGTGCTACAATGCATAGGGAATCAGTGAAGGTTATTTAATTACAGTTCAAGGAACACATTATAGAGATCACACATTATAGAGGAACACATTACAAATCTCTCGGGTTAAATTAGCCTTTCCAATGGTCATTTGCAGGATTTCTGAACAGTATTTTATCTGCGAGAGACAGTGTTCCCGAATCGCAAGTACGTGCCCAGTTCTAGGTATAGATTTGATCGGGTGATTCTACTCGAAATGGTTCGTGTAAAGAACGGCCCCCATCCGGCACGTGCTCACTCGTGCATTAAATGTCCTACGTGATGCGATTTGATCTATGCACAGCTCGTGCGGATTTTTCTCACAAATAAATGGCAGAGTAAATGTAGAGCTTCAAGAACTCAGACGTCACTTCCACTCGTTTCCAGAACTAGGAAAAGATGAGTAGAACATTAGATAGGGAGAAAAGACGACCATTAACGACCATCCAGACAGCGTTATGGAAAAAAGACACTCAACATTTGCTCGTCGTGGTTAGAATATTCACTGTGCCGTCAAAATGCTCAAAAACATGTCGGTGAACATTTGAAAATACTATGTACTGTTTTAATTATATTTTCAAACTAACATAGAAGCATTGTCAATGGATAAGACCATCTACGCCACGTTCAAGTACAGTACGTGCAGCACCGCGTGACATCTGGAGCTCGAGTGCGCGCGAACACATTGATGGCCCCAGCAACGAAAGAGTATGAAACCATGAGTAACGTTGAAATGCGGTGCGTCACCGGGGCCTTCTATCTATCTATAATATACACATCGAAATTCATTCGACTAATTACTGCTTTGATGCTAATTCACATCAATAAACACAAATAGTTAAACACAAGTGCCACGAGTTGATCTATGATGCAGTTCTCTGTTTCATGTTCTGCCGGCGAGGTTTACAGTACAACTCAGCAACAAACTGCCTGTTTTGCTTCAATAGGCAGTCGCTGTGGCATAGTAGCATGTTTGGATAGTAATGCGCATAAATGTCAGCCCATAAAGGAGCAGATCCGTATGTAGAGCCGCAATTAGAAATCATGATTGCGCAGAGACACCCTCATTAGATAGATTGTGAAGGTCGTAATCTCAAGTTTGAACGGCCGCCAAGTAGGCCACAAGAGCTAATCTACAGAAGGTCTCGATGCTCTGCTTGGTGAAAATGCAAATTTCCGCCATGAATCGGCACACATCAAACAACAGCAGATGAGTGTTTGCAGAACACAGATGTATAACTATATATATATATGTAACCCATGACATCCAAATCATTGTTCACTATGAATCCACCATATGAACAGAGAACTGCATCATAGATCAACTCATGGCACTTGTGTTTAACTATTTGTGTTTATTGATGTGAATTAGTTAGTAGGCCATAATGAACTATGGCCTACAAGCTCTATAGAGAGCTATATATTTAGGTTGGCCTAATTTAACTTCATAGATCACCCAGTTTGCAAGATTGCTAGTAATTAACATCGTGTGATGTGTTACATTGTGTATGATACAGCGAGGCATACATTATTATATAATATATTACCAAATGCTATGCTAGTAGTTCCCGATGCTTCAAAATAATAAGTCGCAAATATTAAAGTTAATCAAATAATTGAGCTCAATTCACGATTTTATATACGCACATATATTAAAGTAACCCAGGTTAATTATATGAATTGAGCCTACATCTTGAACTATACAGTTTATCGATTCTGATCAGTTTAGCCGGCAATACATTTCCTGGTAATCAGAGAGATCGAACAAGTTTCAACATAGATTCTGGGATAGCCAAATCGTGGAAACTAAAGGATTGGATTAATGCTACTCAGATGTCAGGGGGTAATCAATGTCATGCCCATCTATTTGTACTGCATTCAGACGTTTCATAGTCCCCTTTTACACTATTATTTTTAACCGCGCTTAAGGATTGTAAGGAAAATGGTTACAGTTCGGCGAATACACTGTGAGTTGAAGACAAGTACGTTGTCTTTCTCAAATTACTAATGGTCTTGCACAGCCCTCGTTTATTATTCTACGATATCAAATCAGAGTCTTTAAGATGAAGGAGAGTTTGGGTCGATCTTTGCTATGCTTTCATTTGTTAAATATTATCATGTTTACGTTATTTAGCGGTTATTTAACGTACCTCTGTATAAACATTTGTAGTTTACAAGATCATCCAGATGTGGACATATAGCCAAAGCGTCCCAATATTATAGATAATTGATAATCATTTCAGTTCCATAATCATCTAGATTAGTTTTGCCCTCGCCCGTCATTATATTTCTTATATGTATGTGACTATGATTACGAAAAAAGAAACCTTACCGGTGAAACCTGAAAGATACACTCCTATGTGTGACAATTAACCAGTTACTCTCTTGAGATTACGATAAATCAAAACTTGATTTACTATGATCATATAGTTACCACCCAGTATTTCTGATAAGGCCACTCTGCCATAGGTTCAAATATAGAATTGGTAAATGTCATCGATAATATTGGAATTCTGACGACGCCCTCTTCGAATTCTGTCGGACGTCAAACCAAGCCTTGTTTCCGTAACCAGATGCTATCGACAGATGTAATCAATGAGAGATGGACAATATTAACCTTCAGCAATTGTTATGACTGAACCTCATTTCAATGTCTATTGTGCGTGTTAAGGTCCACGATTTTGCTTACCACTATATAGATCCGTTGTGAATGCAGAAACACAGATTGGTCTATTCGCTTCTATTGAAATGCCCACACTTTTACTTTCATTGTATTAATTTAGCAGTCACCTTTGGTCGTGCGGTTCTAGCGTGTGCGCATATATTGGTTGATAGAGAGGAGTAACCATAGCGTACGGTGTGAGTCCCGCCATTGGGCGAACTTCAGTTGCTTAATAACGATCTTTGTTAGCAGGAAGATTTTCAAGGTTCTGAACGTTAAATGTTAGCTGTGAGTCAACCGGAAAATCTACCATGAGCACAAAATCTAGCGAATATAATCGTATGAGCATTTAGAGGGGACAAATAACCAATTGGTTAGAATAATGAACAATGATAGCTAGATGGTTTAGCCGGGTCCACATGTGTTTCTAGAGCTGTGCGGTCAGCGGGGGTCATAACATGGCAACGAATATTAAAAGTCAGAATCTTTAAGATGTTTAAAAGCAAAAATGATAGAACGAGTAATTCAATGGATAATGATAATCGCATATCACCATAAAAAAAACGAAATCTATACGTCGGTAACAATCAATCAACAAAAACAATACACGAAAACAAAATATATATATATATATGTATATATAAAGGCATTTGTAAATCTTCAGCTTGTTTTGGGAATGATTAGAAAGGCTAAGCGGTGTAATGGTGAAGATCAGAAGAAACATGGTCGTAGGCAGGTATGGCCCATAATCGGGTATGGTCTGATCATCCAGAGATAAGATGTCGTCATTATGAACATTAACTCTGAACACATTAGGCGATTTTAGACCCATTTCTAACTGGGCGCGCGCAGTTTGATGGCATCATAGCTACTTTAATAGATCCAATGGCGACAAGAATTGATCGCAGCAAAGTGTCTTCCAACTTACTCGATATGTCCGGGTTAGCCTATTTGACGTTATAAATAACCAGCCACATGAGACTAACATACTATACTTTCCAGGGCGGTATCACCCTCGATATAAATATCGATTCGTTTACCGCTAAACAAAACGAATAAACATTGACTCGTCAGGTTGGCCGCCGTACATTCACCAGCTCCACCAAATGCTCCACCAGCTCTCTCTCTATCTCTCTCTCTTTAGCTCTCGCTGTGTGAGGGTGTACCGAAGTTGTTCGAAAGTAGCCCTTTCTTGTTTATAATCGTCGCGCGGGCCAGTGGCGCTGCTGTATGCTCGCGCCAACATGGCTGCACTTAGTGTTTTGATTTGTTCGCGCATCGTGTTGGGATGGAGCATTTACTTTGTGCATAAATAGAAAGTTTTGTGATAAATGAATCAATTTGAGTGAATGACTCAAGAAAGTGCGAATTTAACCGCTTGAATGGGATGTTGCGGCTGGCGTTCCGGACACGTCCGGGCTCAATGTTATTCTCATCCAGTAATAGCAAGAAATCTCTATACCGGCATGAGTTCAAGTTGCTCCGAGACTATTCATCGAGCAGTGGTTCAGCGGCCGCCGCCGCCGCCACACATGTGCTTTCAGCCGGCGTGTCAATAACGCGTATTAAGCAAACTCTGGCTAGAGCAAAAGTAGCATTTCAAAGTGGGCACACCTGCTTGCGGGTACCGTGTCCTAAGTGTTCTCATAAAAACGTCCAGGGATATCTTAATACGGCGAGTGGTACGTTTATTTGTTATGAATGTAGATTTGTCGCACAATGGGAATCGTTTCAGCGCTCATTGCAGACGGGCTGGTTTCTCGAAGAAGAAGAACCCAATATAGCATTCGCTACCGATGACGAAGTTCAAGAAATTCAACAACGAATCGAACGTGCGGTGAAAATAGAGACTGTAGATTCGGGCGAGGTTGCCAGGATTCTAAAACGAATGGGTTTGCATCGAATCCAGGTAGCTACACTAGTTCGTAACGGGTATCACCTATCGTATGATGACGATCAACCAAAGATTATCCTGCCGTTACGGGGCTATCAACGAAAGCTAGTCGGCCTCAAATATCTCGGTGATGAAGGTAACATTGTAGAGACGTTTCCACGAGAAGAGATGGCTGGCCACTTTTACTTGGAATCGTCAACTACGCCCAATCGGGCTGTTCTAGTCTCGCATCCAGCTGATGCGATCTTTCTGAACCAAGAAACCCAATTGCCAGCTATAGCTGTTGAGTCCACTTCTCGGCTGCCTATCACAAGTTTGCCCCTCCTCGAACACTATGACAATTTCACTATTTGGTTTCGACATTCATTGGCCGAATGGGAAAATGCTAAGCATTATGCAAGAAAGCTTGGAGAAGGCAGGTTACGCTTCGTTAGGCAAACACCCGAACACGACCGGCCACTGACGACGAAAAACGTTAGCAGTGCACTTAAGCTCGATTCGCCCGTTTTGCATCAGTCGCTCGTAACGTTTCGTGAGTTACGACATTCGTTGTACGACCATCTAATGCAATGGGAACAAGCTGCTGGTACCAAGTGGACACGTTTTCCCGGCCTGAACAAATACTTCAAAGGACACCGCCGCGGTGAGCTGACCGTGTTTACCGGCCATACAGGCTCTGGCAAGACGACGTTCCTCTGCGAGTACTCACTTGATCTTCTTCAGCAAGGGGTTCGAACGCTCTGGGGCAGCTTCGAGATTTCAAACACTCGCTTACTCAAGACACTGCTCACTCAGTTTGCGTTAATCCCCCTAGAAGGGCATATGGAAAAATTTGACGAGCTGTCAGATAGCTTTGCTGAACTGCCCTTGTATATGATGAAATTTCATGGCCAGGAGAATATTAAGAACGTGCTTGACACAATGTCCCACGCGGTCTATGTCAATGATATTCAGCATGTAGTTCTGGATAATTTACAATTCATGATGGGCGTATCGGAAGATCGCTTTCTGAGACAAGATATGGTTATATCATCAATGAGGAAATTTGCCACCGAGCACAACGTACACGTCACACTCGTTGTACATCCACGGAAGGTAAAATACAATTATGATACTAAAATAAACGCCCATCGGGGCGACGTACTAAGAATCACATTTTCGTTAAATCATATTTTTAATATAACATATGAAATTATTATTTAAAATAACATATGACATTAGTCTAGGAAAATTGCTCTATGTCTCTTTGTTGGCCGAAATGTGTTTAAGAGACCGTATAACCAATTACGTATTAGACAAATATTGACTATTAAAATGCCGAGGTTTTTCTTTGTGGCAACCACCACTCAAGTGTATGAACAGAATGAAGATTTCTAGTCCGCTTTGGCGATTCGTTTAGGTCTTCGGAGTTGTAATCTGTTATGAAAAGAGAAGTGGGCAACATTGTTTAGAGATTAGGCTATCGGATTGTACTATAGCAGCGTAGAATCATTATAGTTGTTAGCATGGCGTTGCGGCTATGCGCTAATTTATGCTCATGTACAGAAGACTACAATGAATACTGTTCGAACTAGGGCTTTTTTTGAGAGGAGGAAACTTTCTTCAAATGCACGGACCATCGTGCACATACAAATCGAAACTATAACCAATCATCTGTTCGAACTGGGGCTTGCTTCAGTGGAACAGTACGTTGCTCTGCAAATGCTACATATATGTTTGCTTGATTTATCCCATGTTAGACGAATGCTTTTACCAGAAAAAAGTCTTAACACAATCATTTTCCCACAAAATTTACTGACTCCACCGATTTACTGGGCTCCTATTCCTGCGGCGACAAGATTAAGAAAGAGACAACTTCTTTTGGAATTATAGCATTTGTATTTAGTATAGATTACAAATGGCTCCCTACTGTATAGCATTCCTGGACGTGTTATTTTATGGGAGCCACTGAAGTAACTATTGAAATAAGAGCCAATCGACACCGTCTACATAAAAAATGTTCAACTCCACCAACCCGTCGTTTCATTGATGTTCCCAAATATTAAACTTGTCGAACATCATGTTTTGGTGGATCATGAACAGCAGGTTTAACATCAAAGGAACAGTTTTGTTTAGAGGACACTAAAAAGCTCCAGGTAACAAAAAAGGTCACATATACAGTGGTTTTAATTTTATTTGGTTTCATTACATTGTATTCGTATTGCGTATGAGTTACCAGTGATATATATATATATATATTTGATGTTTAGTTCTATGTTAATAAGTAGTTAATAAGTAGCATGCTTCTTTTAACTTTTGTTTGACAAATCCTGAATAGGAAAACGATGACGAAATGCTGAGAATTGCGAGTATCTTCGGTTCCGCGAAGGTTTCCCAGGAGGCAGACAATGTCATGATACTACAGAAAACGCCACACAATACGAAATATATTCAGGTGACAAAAAATCGCTTCGACGGCGACATGGGCACTTTTCAGCTTCACTTTGACAAACCGACGCTCAGTTTCTACAAGAAACTTCAGCTACATCAGCAGCAGCAACAGGAACAGCGAGAGAAACAAGAGAAAACAGGAGGCGGAACGAATGAGGGACATACGGCTCCAACGACGAAGACGTAAAACTAATATCAGTTGATGGTGGGGCGTTCGTCTGGAAAACGTCGGTACTCAAAGGAAACGAGGAGTATAGTAACTTAATTGGGGAAACCGAAGCGGGATCATTTTAGCCCCGCAAGATAACTCCGATTTGTAACCATTCTTTTAAATCTTAACGAACACTGTGCATCATCATATCGCCATATTGCTGTTAGAACAACCATAGGAAGAAGAGACGAATGTTTACCTGCCCTGGGCATGAGGGCGGCTCACACTTCGTTGGATCAACTCAAAGACATCCATGTATATTTTTCTCTACACAATTATCTGTGAGTTGATTACTTATGTACGTTGAAATCATCGTGGTGCATCGAATCGAACACGGATCAAGGTGTGCTGGTGAAAGCTAATGTTAGCTTCTAACGGATATCATAATCCCACTTCTAGAAACTAGTCCAAGTGATAATCGGGATTTCAACCCACCCTAAATATGTGCTTCCTGTGGGCATGTTATATAAAACAGTCGATAAATCTATATCAATTATAATCAACGCCTGTGTCGGGCGTGAATAACACAAGCCTTCCTTTATATATATATATATATTATGTATTACAGTTGGTGTTCACGTTGTCCGTTTGTGAAAGCAGTTGTCTGAGTTTTTGTCTTATTCGGTCCCGCGGATGACAATTTTAGAACAGTAGTTACTTCCGTAAAAATAACATGTACAGTTTCAGCGTCGTTTCGCATTGCTTGCACACGGAACTAACATTGAGCAAAAATTTTTAATTTACACTTGGTCAGCTGCTGACTTGTGCTTCTCCGTCAAAACTTTGCCACCAGTTAGTTTCCCGTTCTACTAACTCTTATAATTCGTCTTCGTTGTTTCATCGAAATTCTTCGTCATCGGGGGTCGTCATCGTTGTCTAATCGCTCTACAGCTTTACAATCTTGTACTGAATTTGTCCCCGTGGTCGTGACATACCTCTGATCGTATGAATTAAGCGCTGGCATCGTGAATCGCTGATCAGCGGATACCAGTAGACGGTGTCAGTCATACAGAGATCTCGCGTAATCATCGTTCGTTCTGTGAAGTCCAATAGCATCATGATTATTTTGCTGTCGAATCGAAGCTTATTAATAGAGTGACGTGGCTAGCTTACAGGTGCAGATTTTGCCGAAGCTCAGCTCAGTTCAAGCTGCGATCTGAATTCCATTCATTGTCCTTCCCATCTAATGAAGAAACAAAACAGGCTGTTAATTTCTCAGACTTTCAGCTAATGTTAGAGCGATCTGTCGGACTATTCCAGCTGAATATGTTTGACCCAAACAGTATAAGATGTATGATGTTAGAATGTGATGAACTCGCTCAAATGGTTTCATTCCTTGCCGTAGAAACCTATGCCGGTACATAAGCACCTTTTGTAAGTGGCTTACATTGGGTGGGGCTATTTCGTCGTCACGGCTGAGTGCCCACCTCGCGATTCAAACGGCCTGATCGAGCACAAAACATAGAAGACTGGTGGATACGTTTGTGCTAATCAAGATGGCCAACTCGAGCGATACTATTAGTGTTAGATAGATTGATGTGTAGATTTATTTGAAGATATAGAAGAGATATAACCTTTGAGAATAGCTCGAGGTATGCGCGTGCCAGTGAGTGTTCATTTTTGCAACGTATGTGACTGGTTTGCTGAGCACATGATGAGAAAATGTCTGAAGCCGAGGTACAGAGAGCATCATGGAAAGTAAGGCAAGACCATGGATCCATTGCCATATTTTGAGCTCTTACGTTTGTAAATTAGTTGTCCCAAAGCTATGAAGTCCGTTGTTGATATGTCAGTATGTCCTCGTCACCTGCTTCACTGCTTGTGTTAAGCAGTTCAAGTATTAAATAGCCTTAACTTTCGGTGGTTGACAAAACGAAAGCGAACGGTGAAGGATGGCGAATGAAGAAATGAGGGATCTCGATGATCGAGGTCATCTAATGAACCAAGGCAAACAATGGATGAACAAGTTTAGTATGACAGTGAACAAAAAACGATAGTAATGTTATATATGAAACTTGTGCCTTAGTGATTGGAGAAATAGGAGAGCTGTTTACGTGTTAGACGATCAAGATCGAATGTGAAGTGTAGTGTTTGTATCGTATTTTGTATAAGAAAGCATGAGAAAAAATGCAATATAGGATTTATATGAAATCTTGTTGTGGTCCGTGTTTTTACTGTAGGTACATCGATTACGAAGTCTAGATTAATAAACTGAGGATTACGCTTATTTGATACCTGAGTGAGTTTTGCAATCAATATATTATTATTATCGATCTTTCTATGATATAATATTATATAGAATACTATATATCATGCATGTGCATAGCCTGTGAGTTGTTATTAAGCGTTAGAATGTAAACAGTACAATCATAATGATAAATATTCAAGCCCAAACACATGAACATCTCAACGTGTCCCGCAAGTCTATCTACAAGACACAAATTCACCCATATTCTGTTAAGGGAAGCGGTGCAATTGTCCGAACAAGAGGACCAGTGGCATCAAACACACGAAGCTAAATCCTAATCACTTGGTATCACTGTCCTATATGTACGGTCTGACATGCAGTCATAGAACATGAAATGAAGTAGTGCCTGACCACCGGTTGTGTCCTGAGGCAGCCAATATAGTATGTCTGTTCTGATAGCCCTACCCAGCAGAGTGGCGATACATCTGTCGCCACAAGGCGAGAGATTAATTTCAGATATCCCATACAACTTTTCGCAAGTGGGACGCGAGAGAGATAGTATCAGGCGGTCGGTCGGCGTCGGTGAGACCATGGATAACATCTTAGAGTGTGTGGAAAATGCAACTTTAGATACCCCTCCCCCGCGGGGCCGGACACGAGATTAAGAGACTACGGCCACATACATATATTAATTAACATTAGCTGGTGACGCACTCACTTGATGACGTCCACCATGAGGGGTAAGCGCCACTGTTGAAATTGCAGACAGGGATGAAAGAAAGGACACCCAGCAGCTGTTTGCATTTGAGTCATTTGACTAGATTAATTTTTTTTGCCATTAAAAATGCATCAGAATTACGTCTGAGTAAACCCGTCGTATAACCAAACGTGCAGGCCTATGTACATAGATTCACTCTGGATCACTGTGGATTCAGAACCCGATATCCACAGAATCTCAAGCATTAATATAAAACATCAAAATATCATATATGGACATCTATAATAAGAAGGTGTTATCGGAGGTCCCTAAACAAATATGAGCTTATTGGTATTACGTGGTTACAAAGTTTGGACCTTAGAATAGTCTGTGTACCACTCTTATCAAATGGCTCGTTCTAGCTTTCGTCAAACAGTTCTCGACAGCAAACCCGTCCCAAACATCACTACATTAGACCACTGGTTCAAACTGATTGGAACCGAATCAGCCGAGCGGCAAACACGCGAATCCAACATTGGATCAATGTTTCACTTGAATATTTGGGAACTGGGCCACTATTTTGCCAGCAAACGTCTTTCCGCCTTGCGACCAACGATCTCTGTATGTAATTGTTCTGGCCTCTTGGCGTCCCACACTTGTAGCTTCTACTTGTAAGATTTGCATTTGATGTCGATGATGGTTGCGCGTTCATTTACTTAGTTCGTTGTTAAAACAGTCTGGTATTTGCATTCTATAGATAGACATCCACATTAAAAGCGGCCAGGTTGCGGCCCAGTTTGGCACATTCAAAAATAATAGATTAATTATTAATAACTAATAACATATAGATATATATACATAAGGATAGGACCTCTCCTAATAGTAATAGATGCAGCACTGTATTAAGATATTCATCCCACTGATAACGTCTACAACTTATCATTCCGGTGGGATGCTTGACAAAGAACTGTTTTTTCTTCCATTATGGAACAATAATATAATGGTTTATTCATGCAGATACGCAACATTACGTGCTCTCTCTCTCTTGTGTTCACAAAGCTTTGTCTATTGGATACAATCAGCGCTTAAACCCGTAGGGCAGACCGATCACGCTTAGACTGGCACCAGAAATCGTAATGCTTCACTTGTGTAAGTTAAAATAACCAGCAAAATTGTTGCTTTCCCAAAATCTCTTAGGAAAGCAATCAAATAAAACGCTCACAACCCTCAATTGCTTTTCAATTGGCTATTTCCATGGCCCATAATTGGCCCACGCTGTAACCAAATCCTCCTCCTCCTATTGAGCATCTAGACCGATCATAGCGTCGCCTACTTTACCGAATGCTTCTTCTGTCACTGAAAAAACTTCTCACAATAAAGACACACGTAATAAATATCGAACAAATGGCAAATGATTGAACCGCCGAATGCCACATCACTCGTTTGTTGAGATCCAAAGCTGCTCTCCGGGCCTGGTTTTCCCTCAAGCGGTGCTGAGTCTGATAATCAACCATTGTGTTGAGATTTGTTCGAATTTCGCCGATCGTCTTCTCCATCATGGTTACGGCCGCCGATGTCTTATTGGGAACAACAGCTGCGTGGTTCACCGGTAGATCTTCGCCAACCATGTAGTTCATGTATACAAGCTTGTGGCTGAAGGTCGAGAATTGGTTTGAGAAACACGCGCTGTAAACACCGCTGGACGGTGCCGGAAACGTCATCGATTTGAACTGCTTGTGGTGTTCTTTGTAGAGCTCCACACCACCCGGACCGGTGATCAGCAGGTCGACATCGAGCTTTCCGCCGTAAAGCACCTGAAATTGGAACGTGAGTTTCGTTCCCTGTCTAACATCCTCGTGAAAACACTGCATTGAGCTGTCTGGCATCTCGAATGTGAGTTCGATTGCAAGGTTACCCGAGACGACCACGAGAATGATTCCGAGCAGCCACAGCATCCTTAAGAGGAATGGGGTTTAGTGCATTCGGTGCACTCACCACTGTACTAACTACACTTTTTATGGCTGATTAACTCCTCCTACTGCGGGCTGCCTGGATGGACGAATCTTATATCGCAGCATTCAACACGAAATGAATATGTTTTGAGCATCGGTCATTAAGAAGTGACGTCTTAGAGCTCTTTCATAAGAAACAATGTCCTTCTGAGAACAAGGACGTCAGTTTTACTCAGCACCCTGCGATGTTCTTCGCTGGACCGTGTTTTCTACATCACACATCGTTGTTTTAGCCATTTGACGATTTGTTGATTAACAAAATATTTGGAATTAGTATTTTTATCGTTGCTGAATGTCTGT
Source organism: Stratiolaelaps scimitus (assembly GCA_019614645.1). Classification (NCBI taxonomy): domain Eukaryota; kingdom Metazoa; phylum Arthropoda; class Arachnida; order Mesostigmata; family Laelapidae; genus Stratiolaelaps; species Stratiolaelaps scimitus. The sequence continues at coordinate 632,087 of JABWDB010000016.1, forward strand.
CAGTTATAGAAAAGACAAGAGAGGAACAAACATGTTGCTAATTTGATTTAGTATGAGAAAAAGCGGGTGGATGCTAGTCATTCGATTGCCTCGATTTCCTCAAAGAACATCAAACGCACACACCATTGTGGACAGGGAGAGACTTAAACCGATCGAATTTGTTTTCTTCATGTGGACGATCCAACATAAGTTCAACTGCTAGTGTGCCCTTCGCATCATCTCGCGGAAACAATTTCAAGTGACAATGGGAGTGCGCGCTAACGATCGACATAGGCAGAATATGCTGCACAGTAGACGTTTGATTGCTTTGTGGAACCCTTCGACCATCCTGTGCTTGCCTTGTTTCTCAATCAAAGCGTAAAAAATCATTTTGTATTTTTTTTAAATCTTATTCTTTTCACTAATATGGAATAAGGAGTGGCTATACGATTTAATTACAAAAGCTTAAAGATCCTACATGTCGATGGCCGGTGATGATCAATTATTAGGTGTAGTATTATATTACACGTTATAGTATAATGTCGGCCAATGTTGACATTAGGTAATATTGACTTGCGCCATGGCTACGAAGACCAGAGAGCTCTCAGAGGACTCATCACATACTTGCGTGAGATTTACTTGAGTGCAAGGCAAATTGAGCTGGCTCATTAAAAGGCCGGGACGGATCAGTGCAACGTGAGTCGGATAGGGAGCAGTAGCTGAAGTGGAATCTTCGTGCTCTGGGCCTGATTAGGAATAATTCAGGCAAGCGAGGGTTGTGACCTCTTCTTCTTTATGCCTGTAAGAGTCCCTTTACTTACGGCCGAATATTCAGTTCACAAAAATACTGGTCAAAAGTTCGAGCAGATGAAAGCGCCGGGTGGAATGTGTTGTGCATTCTCAATACAACATGCGGCGCGTGGTCTTCAATCATATTGTCTAGAAACATTGATGCAACGATAAGAATATCTTCTAGCTGTTTTTTTTCGCATGAAAACACTCGTTAAGGTGCACTCTGAGTTATCTGTCGGCGACACAGTTACAATGGCTTTGACCAACAGCATGCTCGGATTCAACACTGTGTCACCATTTCTTCATCATTCAAATAATTTCCGCTTTCAAAGAGCGATCTCGTTTCTCTTCGAAATGCCAACAATCAACGGTTTTCAAAAACGTCGATTTCTATCTTGCGATCTATGAGAGTCTTGTCATTCGAAAATTTCTCTACTGCTCTCCAGTTTGAAGGCCCTACGTCAAAAAACATATCCCAGCGCTGGAGAGGGTGCAGTCGAAGTTTATCCGAAGAGTCTGTCTGCGTTATGATGTCCCGAGGGAACTAGTGCGGCTTCCCTTCCACCAGAACTTTTCGGCAAACGAAGGCAATTGCTACAGGTCAAATAGTATGCAATAACTAGAACCGAGCCTGTACACTGTTCTACACACGAATTAATTAACGCAGATCGTAATACGTTATCAGAGACGTGTTGTATGCATGTGTTTACTGTTCAGGTCATGATTTAATTATTAACAGTTTAAATTCTAGTCGATCTGCTACGGTACAGCGTATACGGCACAGTTGATCGCCCAATAAATGTTTGACCACATTGGAAGATAGTGTAATTTATGAAGATAGCATCATAATGCTCTCGTCCAGTGTGAGCATCGTTACACAAATACTCTGTAAGGAGGAAATAGACCTTTAGGACAAATGTTGTCAAATCATGTCCTGCCTAGGACGTACGGTGGTGTCACATGTGGATCGCCATGTTGTCGACCAATATCGTCGATAACGACGCTTCTTCCATCAGACATTTCTCGCTACCTGATATCCATGTGCCCACATTGTTACGAACAAAACCTGGAGGGATATCCACAACACACTCAGGCCACGGTAGGATTCCAACCTGCCACCTTAGACATATCTCTCTGCCGATCTAATTATGCAACTCGTGCCGCAGATACTGTGACATTATAGAGTACAAGGATTTAGTAGCTCTATGCGCTTCAAAAATTCTAACGTGTTCTGTGTTTTGCGTAAATTCATTGCAGGCCCGTCAGTGGTACCCGCTTCGCGAAGCACACTGGCTCGCCATTGGCAGCCTCATCTACGCTCTAGATCCTTCAATGGGTAAGCGCACATTCAGATATTCAATTTTAGTCGACGGCTGCTCCAGGTTTCAGGCTTCATTCTAGTTAAAATAGGGTCTTGCAATGAACTTGCCGTGAACTAATTATAGAACCTAAAGTGGGGTCCTTTCCTCGATATCATTTTGTGTCAAAAAATCGCCTGAAGTTTTGGTCACTTTTAGCTTTCTGATACAAAACCCACGTGACCAGTCGAAGCGGAGCATGATTATATGATCGAATTGAAAGTCAAACATTTCACCTGTCTGCCTACCGACAACGGCCAAACTCAACGCAAAATAGCTGCTATAAAAATAAACTATTATTATTATGATTATCATAATTCAGTAAATTTATCTATAGGTCTGTGTTTTAGACGAATTCTATCGTGTGTACGCGCCAGTAACCGTACACTAAAAACAAGCGCTTTTGTAATATGGCCGAATACAATTCTGTCATTACAATATTACTATCCTCGACACGCTGGTCTTGCATGTCAAATTCTCGCTAAACATTTAACGAAGCGACGTAATCACTGCCACCAGAAGAGAGAGAGAGAGAAAGACTTCGTAGTAAATCTGTTTTGACAATCTCATGTCCCATATCGAACTGTAGCTCTTTATATTATGACAGTTCTATTAGGCAGCGCTATTTACTAATGTGTATACCAAATACGGTTGAAATATGACATACCCAATTACATCCATGTGCTTATCTCAGCTTTAAGTGATAAGACCTAAGTTGATTCTGCTGACGCAAACGTTGACCGGTCATAACAACTTTGTCCACTTGGCCTGCCTGCCTTCCTTCCTTCTACACATACAACTTCAAGGGGAAGATATTACTACATGGTTAATTAAATCGCGGAGGTAATATTTTGTACGGAGTTGCGAATTACCGCGCATAAATGAATTTCAAGAAACACCACTGGTTGAGATTCGTGGCTTACGGAGTCGCCCACCAACGTACAAACGTTTAATCATGTGAAAAGGTAACGTACATAAGAGATTTAACGGCGTGTTCGTATGTATGTAATGTTTGAGCACCTCAAATGCACAGCCAGATCTGGTCTGATCCGCATTTGGGAAGATTGGTTACAACGGCTCTACGTATTTTCAACGGTGTGACATTTTGTTACAAATATAATGAATCATCAGAAATCGTAAAACTCATCGATCAGGACGACGTAGTACAGTATCGTCGCCCCTTTTCAGCAATTATCCAAGAACCACTCGCCAATTGTTGTTGACTATCAGAGGGGTACCTATGCACTGAGGGGTGCGAAGCCTCCCTAAAATCTTTAGTAATAAAGTTTGGCGACAACAACAAACAACAACAGCCCCGGCTACATTCTCAATTCGCCACTTCCTATGAGGTGCTTTAAAGGTCCTCTGTCGAAACAAGGTCGACCTTGAACGGTTAGCTGTGAAACCTCTCTCTCTTTTGATATCTCTGTTCCTCTTGTGTGTCTCATATCTGCTTCGTTTTGCATTGCGATTTGCAATCACAAACGATTCAGCGGAAAAACGTCACTGCCGTTTGTTCGTTTTGTTCTTTCAATTTGAGTCCTCGCCTCATGCCATAGAACTGGTGTTGATGCAACCCTTCACACTTCTGTGATTTGTCAGCTTCCTCTAATCACTGCGAGTTCGCCGTCGGCTAAAAGTCTCGTGTCGATATCTTGCTAAACAGGGAAATGATTCTTGTTGACGTCAGAGAATGCCTTAGTGCCTCATCGATGAAGAATTTATACCCTTTCTTGTAGATCTTCCCGGGAAGTCTAACAGTATACAGCTTCGTTTCGTGTTGGGTGGTTCCCGGTGAAATCCAAGTTGATATTTTGGGGGCCAGTATTTTGGTTCAATTTTCCGGACTTTTTGAACAATGAAAAGGGTGATGGCTTTACAAATCAGACTTATGTACATACTATCTCAATTACTTTACATTAAATTGTCACACAAGCCTCAAAATCATACCTGCCTCGTACCACCAACCTGTACTGTTTCATAGCATTTAAATGGTAAATAATAGTACATACTTAGGTAAATAGTGCGTCGTAAACTTCATCGAAGGCTATATTCATACCGTTGGTTTGTTACATTCGTGAAATTATTATATTTCTACGAAACACGACATTGCCAAGGTGTCGACTAAAAAGTTGACTCAAATAAAAGATACAGTGACAGTGTTGCTGGCGGTGTTTCTTATTGAGTTAGCAGGCTAGATACTGCCGCGTTAAATCAATTTCCATGTGCAGATATATATATATATATATATATGCATCAATCGCAGTGGATGACTGTAAGGTAGTAATATATTGTTGGTGAGTGAAGAACGTACACATGTGAAATCATTTCGTATTCTTGCTGCCTCTAGAACGTATCCAGGTCCACTGTAATATATGCAGTAGACAAAGTAGCAGAAGCAGCAGCAGCAGCAGAGGCTTACCTCGTATAAACAGATTTATACATCCGTATGTCCAAGGCAACATCTGCTCAACATCGATGTTATTGAGGAATTCTGCCGAATGCTGCCGCGTGTAATGCAAACCAACTGAGACAAATATACGGGCATATAGGAGGGAGTTTTCTCTTCTCTTTGAGATTTCTTACGTAAACGCCGTGTACTGAATGCTGGTCACATATATTATATATATATTCTATACGATACATCTTCGATGAATTAATCAATGTGAATAATAGCAATTCGCCAGCCGATCGTGGAAAGATTACTTTTATATCATCGCAACCATCATCGACACTTGAGTAGCGGTGGACGATTCTATAAAAGTCGCCCTATCAAATTACTATAGCATTAAACAGGTAAGGCTTTTAGAATAAGGAGAAGTCTTCGTTTTGACTGAATGTAGTTGTTGTACGTACAATACACTGAGCCACTTTACATGTTGAGACCGTGGCATTTGTTTACTGTCACTGAAGTTACTCAGGTAAGCTCGGACACGTTAGGCACGTTGGGGAGGATGTCTGATCAGATAAATTGAAATTGCCATCGTAATGAAATGTGTTTGCCAAAAACTGCCAAGGGCTGAACAGGCAAGTTCCAAAAAAATCGCATAACCAACTGACTGACTTGAATGATTCTAAATTAGGTAGACCCAGTCTATACCAGTCTATAATTGCCGCAGTCTGTTGATGAGAAAATCAGTAAATCGCTCACGACTGGATACTGGTCACAATTTGATGTTTTCGTTTTATCAAGTGCAGTTAAGTGCATAATGCTTTGCAAATTTTGACTGTATACTGTTCATATTGCGCACATTTCCTCAAGTGCAGTTGCTCAAGTACATGATGATGTTTCAATGGCTGGCCATCCATCTCTGATGATATCTGTCCGCAGAAGAGCGGTTAGCCACGTGTAGTTGTCTATATCGTGAGAGGGCGAACCTATGGAAGAAGGGGTTGTATTATATAGCGCTTGTGTATGGGTACGTATGTATGGGTGACGGTACCGTTGGCGGTGGTGTCGCAGTAGTCGTGGGAATGTCATCATGGTAAGGAGTTATTGTTTTTCTTCTAACCGGTCACGATATTGTTTCGATGCCTTTGCCTGCGGTAGATTGTATTTATAGTGTATCTGTCTATTGACCGCTTGTGGCAGAGTCGTCATCGGCAACTCTCTTTTCCTCATGGCAGTCCTCGGAATGGGCCACAATGATAAAGCTAACGATGATCATCCAGATAGGCCATATAACCTAACGAATTAGACATCAGATGAAACAGTCAATATGAGAATGAAGGGGGTGGTCTATGTTAGGTTTGTAATAATAATCCTAAGATTCTATAATACATGTATAATATTATTTGATGTAATTCTGTACATGTGTCATTTAAGTAGAGATTGGAAATATACACCATTTTCAACGTTACGAGCTAAGTCCCTTTTGTCAACTATTCAACTATTTATATGACTATGGCTTTACCACTGTTATTGTCTGTAGAAGCCAATACGAATCCAGAGAACTCCCTTCCTAACGAAGTTCATCATTGGATACATTTTTAGCAATTCATCATTGCCAACCTTCAAGGTGTTTTATTGCGTTGCTGCACATGCACTCATTGATAAGTTGAATCTCCGCTCCTAGAATAATTTGGAAAGAATACTGAAATAGGAATGTGTTATATGGAAAATATGATTATTCTAATTAATCAGAATACCAGAGAGTAGTTTGAGTTAACAAAGAGTTTGTGTAATAAATTAGGGGTAAATCGTTTAAATAAGGGTCAAGAAATATTAAATTAAGCGGTTTGGAAGTATTTCATATTATGGATGTCATCTACACGTTCAGACTATGTGGATCACAGATCATTATTATCACTATTATAAGGACCTTAGCCGAACTTTTTGCACGTTTTTCCCCCAGTTATCATCAGCTATCATCACGACCGTTGACTTTGAATCGAGAAAACGAGAGGATATTTGACATTTCGCTTATAACCAAACCACTGACGTACATACCTACATATATATAGTATATATCTACGTAGTTGTGCGGCGGGCGTCGTTTATATAAATATACATATATTATATATATATGTGACTCCTAGCTTTAAAGGTAGTTAAACGAATGAAGGTGTGTGTATAGATAGATATTAAGGGCTCATGTAATGTTTTTATATTTTTTTTTGCAGTCTGACCATACTTATGTAGTTTATAAAAGTGGGCAACAATTGCACCCGCTGAACGTGAAATAATGGTGAATGTTTTTGTTATTATTTAAATAATGCGGCTTCATAATGGTCAAAATCTCATTTCTCGTTAGTACTTAGTCTATGATGTGAATTTAAAAAGTAACGCATTGTAGTGTATAGTGTCGAATGCTGAATATGTCCAGAGCTTCATAGAACCACCTAATACTGTGCTATCTATATGGCAAACTTCGCTGCGGAATTATTCATAAAGAAATGTCATCCAATTTTAGTGTGTTGCGAAAGATTAGAGCGGGTAGCTGATTCGCTGCCGTTATGAGACGCATCTACCCACAGGTAGATGGTCAGTAGCCTCATGGGACAGCTGGAATTTCCGACTTATCTTGGAAATGATGCGATATACATCAAATTCCCTGTAGATTTGGGATTACCCCGGAAACGTCCATTACGAATAGACCAGCATGCAGCGATGTATGGAGGTATTTCCTTTCAAGGCCACAGGCACGAATGGATTGTAAAGGTTTAGGATTGTTTGATTACGTCTAAATCATTTAGAAAATTGTCTGATTTAGTCGATAACCGCTTGGATAACTAGCTTTAACTTTACTTCAGTGTTTGCTAGTGCGCAATGAACAAGTTTTATAAAAGCGGTGTGCAAGCGCGACTCACATTGACCGCACAGTAATACACCAATACGCACAGTGATACCACCAATGCGACCTGGAACAAAATCTCGGATTAAAATAGACATATGTGACACTTCGTAATACCCTTCTACATCAGTTCTGAATGAGTTATTTTTACATTTAGGGACCAATCGTATTCTACGTTCTTGCCAAGGGGTGCTATTAAAACCCACCTCACGACAAAGCGTCAACTCAGCAATATGTTTATGATCATCGCCAGTTTTATACTCTATCGACTCCTCCCGAACGCACAGGACCCCCAAGGGTGATTGTCCAGTTGCACAGTTCACACTTCAGTGATTGTATGCCCTCGAAATCACCGCGAAGGGCTCGACGATGTTCGTACGCAGCAAGCGGGACACTGGGTGACATTTCAATAGCAATCATTTTTTGATTTGACAATGTATACTTTCGTCATGCTTGGGACTCAAATAGCACAAATGGACGTTCATTCTCTAGCGCTGTACAGTAATAATATGAACGATATATTTGTCTTTGTTTGGTTTTTCCTGTTCTGATACACATTTTCGTTCGCCGTCACCAGACGTCTCACGGAGCCAGCTCCCCCGGCGGCACTGGTGTGGCACTCACCTCCGGATAGACCACCGCCAATCGCTGTGGCAGCTGAGCAGAAAGAAACAACAGGCGGATCCAGATCAGGCTCGCCGTCCGTTGGTGATTGCGCTGATGACGACGGTGGCGACGATGACGACGACGAAGCGGATGAAAGTAGTTCGAGACCGCAGCCAGCGATGTCAAAGGCGACCCTTGAAAAGATGGCCCGCTTACGGCGAGAGCGACAACAAATTCAACAGAAAGTCCGAACGTGAGTTGAAGGGAGCGCGCGATCGAATACTTCGAGCCACTGATGCTGGGATTTAATTGATTTCATTATTCACCTGTCAGTGAACAATGAAGCCAAAAACAAAAAGAGTGACGAGTTAGCCTCGATGAACAGGAAATGAATTGCTTATGTTGCAATGCCTTCGTTAAAAAAACTTATGTCTTGTAATAGATCTTTGAAAGAATTCAGTCGTTACTGTATATTTTGCTGTAGCATGTTCTGGTCATATGTTCCTTAAACACGTGTATAATAAAGTCTTTCACGGATTGATTCTATGTTGAGTGGTGTCCTTTTCATACCAGTTGAATGGAAATGCATTTCTAACTTCTCTATCATTTTTTTTACATTCGTAGCGCAACATCAGTTCCAAATCTTGCGGCCCACCAGCGAGCGCAGGCGGGAGTGAAAAAATCTCTCAAACAGGTGCAGCAAAGAGACAGTTGGACATTGCAGGTGGAAGCTATGCAGCAGCTCGGCAGGGCCGCGGGAGCTCTCGATCAACATTTGCTTGCGTTGGTAGTTAGGAGTCTTTTGCAGGTAGGCCATTTGTTCGTATATATGATTGCGTAATACTTCTTCCCTCAACTTCTGAATATCCGCTTGATTATTAAACGACTTGTAAAAAAATACTGATAAAACGTGCATAAGTCCAGGGGCACTAAATGAGATGTGCAACGGAATCAAAATGGTTCCCTGCGTAAAATTTGTCATGTGATTAAAAAAATCGGGTTTGTATGGATTTACCAACTCATACGATAATGGTTACGATTTCTTTGAGAGGAGCATTAAAAGATCTACGCCACAGCAGAGGCTTTGGAACATCCGGCTAGGGGCGTTGTGTCAATGAACCAGTTTCTCTATATATCGGTCATCGTTTTGTGTAGAGATACTTGTGAAGACTTCATAGCTACTGGCACGGTGAAGACATTCTGGAACCGAGTCGTCGATGCCACCAGAGTTGCTCTTTATATACGGTTTTACTGTGCCTAATTTAGTTCTAAGTTTCGACTTTGTATGCAGCCGCGATTGTCATTCTCTGATGCCATAATCTGCCATACTGTACACGTCAACCAACTAAATTTCGTTTTATTCCTAGAGAATTGCGATTTAAGAAATTAAGTCCCTAAGTCGTGGAAAATATCATTAGCGACTAGCGATATTGTAGCGTTGATACATTCGTAATACTATGAGCCAGATCCGAACTCAGTTTTTATTACCCTGTAATGCTTAAAACATACTCTATAAATGGTTAAATGAATCCAGATCAGACAAAAATATCTTGTATCGTTGAGAGGCTTACTAGCTTCATATATTTACTTATAAGGCGATAACACGAATATAATTAATATTATATTATGACCTGATAACCGACATTCGTGTTGAACGAATCAGCCTAATCCTGTCACCTGACGCAGTTGTTAATGTTGCAACATGTCGAGATGTCGAATAACTTGTACAGCTTCCAGCTTGCTTGTACAGCTCCCAACACAATCTGTTTTTTCCTCAAATGAAATATAATTTATTTTGATCTCTACTACCTCCCCAGCAATTTGCGAGTTAACAATCTTATGTAGCAGCACCGGTGTGCCAAAGCCACCATGTTCATACTTATATACGTCGAACATTGAGAACAATCACATCAGGGGCGGCGGGGGGTGATAACGGTCTAAGAAAGAGCGGCCAATAAACGGAGAGCCGCCATTTTGCAATAGACCTCTTCATGTCGAGTGCAACGAAGCTTGAAGATTACAAAAAGGCACTATTTGTTCGGTAGCTGTATCGAAATGGAAAAGGCCCTCCCCAAGTCTTCTTTTTGAGCATTGAACAAGCGTCGCTGGCATTCGCGTCGACCGTCTGGATAGATATCATTGCCGCTGTTGTAGATGCTTATAGCCGCGAATCAACTGCGGAGGCGTCTTTGATCATCGGAGCACCAATACGACAGAAACTGAGTACGTTCTCTTGACGCCGACTCGACTATTTATACTACCACTAACAGTGAGGAAATGAGCTCGACTGAATTAGACTGAACAAATGCGGCTCCGCGACGTTGATCAGCTGAACGCATTCGATAACATCGAATCTTTAGCTGTATCCAGAATTAGTCAATATATTCCAATAATAATCATCTGATTAGTTATGCATACAATATGCGTACATGTTTATTACACATTTACAATACAATACAAATACACCTTTATTAACCAAAAGGGGGTGGTACAAATTTATTACACACTTTCACGGAAACAGCTGTCGTACGTACCACACGACAAATGTATGAGACCGACCTTGAAAATGATAGTCAGGTGGTGTTGAACCTGTGAGGATCACCTAAAATTAAGGTTAACTATTCGCTCCCATTTACATCATCATGACATCGCACCTGTTTATTTAGTCGTGTTGAGCCGCAGTCGCGTGACAATGCATCCAAGGGGACCCATTTCTGCTATGACTGTTAATAAATAGCGAGATCTTTACCCGTACATAATCAATGAGGATAACTGATGTCAATAATTCGCAATGGCAGACATACGTCCGTTTAGTATTTGTTCTTCAGTTGTTCACTTGGGATCAGTTAGGATTTGTGAGTGTGTTCGTAAACAGCACCGTTATCGAAGCTGTTATTCGAAATAGAATGGGATACATATAATATTACGTAAAGACTTGAAGAACACCGTTCTATGTATGTAATGTGGTCTCGCGTTAAACTAAAATATGTGTAATCTCCTCTTAGCTAGGTCATGCTAACTCTGTTTGTCTCTGACCTCTATCAAAACGTCTCTCAACACTCCACTGATAAGGGCACCAGTTAGTCAAGTGCATGCCCTCTAGGCTTCTTAAGGTAGTATGTCACATTGTGGCTTCGTCCATAGTAAACAAGTTCGGCAGTTGCTGTATGGTAACTTGGTGACATATACACTCTTCTTTCAAAGTTGTCCTTGTATTCTGCCTTGTTCATCACTTCCGCGATATCTGGTGATAAAATCTTTGAACTTTCGCATCCCGAACGAACCAGAGAGTTGTCACTTGATCATTACGGACACCCATTTGCACACTGAACATTTTAACTTAATCGATTACGATCTTATTTTCTTTCCTAAGCATGCGTAGACACACACGTGTCATTGGGATTAAACTAAAACGGTCAAGCAACGAGTCTGAATTTCATGTTGCTTTAAAATCGAACTTAAATATGCACAAACTGTGTGCAAAGTTAAAGTTAAGTTCATCCCTCTCGATGAAAAGAAAATATTCTGATCGGCTGAACTATGCAGAGGATATCTTTGCATTATCCGGTAAAAAAAGTGCACGACTTTGTGGAAACTCTGCACGTATTGCTCATTGCCACAGCGTACCGGCCTGCGCTTCGCTCCGTATACAAATTAATCGTTTGGAAAAAAATTCAATGGGCGTCTTACCCAAAGCTCCATATTCACTCGACATGACTGTGTTTGAGTTGACTATTTCCAAAAAATGTAGAAGAACACCAAAAAGAGAGGGATCTGAGACAATAGAATATATTAAATAAAAGTCAAAAACAGTGTACACAACATCTCAACACAATATGTTCAGTTGTCTCCTCTGCCACCCCACAAAGTACGTGAACATGTATATGAACATGAGGTTTCTCCATATCTATTTGACGTTTATACATACTTTTGTTTTGAGGGAGTTTCTATTCTTTCTGTTCGTTAGTGTGTGCTGAAAAAACATTTGCACAAAAGGTGGCATAGGTGGGAACTCAACTCGGTGATTTCTTCTTGATTAGATTAATATATGTTAGTCTAGTAAATTTCTGTTGTGGACCGTCGTCGTGAGCTGTGTTGTAGCTCGTTTTTTGCAATATTTTTTACGAGAACATAAATGTTGTATAATTGCAACTCTGTTCATAAATCACAAATGAATTGAACTTGAATTTGCAGTGATTATCCGGATGTTCAAGTTTGTCTTATATACGCTTTTCGATTATATATATATATATATATATCATAATTGTTTGTTTATCATTAAATGTCTTCCTTTAGGCACAGATGATCTGTGTTGATCAATTACATGATGTATTCGGTTTTATTTTCAGGAGGTGCGGAACCTGCGTAGTTCAGTGTCCCGGTGCGCTATTGCAACAATCGGTCAGCTGTTTGAACAACAAAGCGTAAGATATAATTCGGAACGATTCTAGTTTTAATATAGTGTAGGATATAATTCAATATAAAGTTCATTAGAGGGCATAGAAAAAGAAAGACTTCACGAATGTTGGCTTTTTTCTGAAGAGCTCTCGAAGATTATATCATATTTTATGATATATAATATATTTTTTTTTAATTTCGATTCACACTGTTAGTATAGTATCATTGAAAACATTTATGTGAACGCTCATATAAAAATATTTATTTGATTGTTATTATACTTATTTACTTGTTATATACGTCCATAACGGGTACGCGGTCTTTGCGGAATTTCGCAAAGTATCGGTGTTCTATCTATGACATACAATTCGCGTTGCGACTTTGCACATATACAGTTCTAGTAGACGTTTATGCTGGCTCCAAGTGGTGTAAAAAATTCAGTACCATTCTCAGTGAACCAATGCCGGAAGAGATATTCTCATCCATTTCGATCAATTAACCCCACCCGCCCCTCTCGTCTCCATGTACGAGATGATGTCCTATTTCGTCATAGAGATTGCCTGACATTCATGGATGGCGTCGCGGTCTAGGAAACATAGAGAGCGAGAGAGCTGGTCGCCAAAAAATACGACCTTCATTATTCGGATCGGTTCATTTTCCGTCACGGCCAATGAACGAACGAACGGTTATTGAGAGCAAGCCACACCACTCTATGGCTGTATATGACCGGACACACCAGGTTCGAGTCCCCGGTGAAATGGACATTCCCTTGGAATAATAGGGGAAAATAAACTGGATGAAAAACGGTTCAAATACAACCGCTACATTTTCCAGAGAATTCATCGAGTGCATTTTATATTGTGTTGAGAAAGCGACAGTGAGTAAGATAGGATATATTATGAGTTCTTCCTTTATTTATCGATTACGATCTTGCCTGTGTAATGGTCTACTTGCAAGATTCGTCATCATTAAGCAATTCTCTAATTTGATGGAAAAGTTCTCGCTTTATTTACACATGTAAGAGGGGTAACGCTTGAAAGCATACTTCACACGGTCAACGTTAATGACCTGAATGTACTTCTATAAACGCCTTTTCAAAGGGCGCCAGCAGGTGGCCCCTGCCAAACTTATGTAATAAGTTACTGATACAAGTGCTCTGAATTCCTAAAGTAAAATGTCCTCGAACCAACTTTTGAGTGTCCCAAAAAGGACAACGAACGCTGGCGAATCTGCATTTAGGTATTTAGGACAGCACCGAATGAGGGAACGTAAAATACACCGAAGATGTGTGGCCTCTTAACCTAGCCGGAAGAAACTCTTCACAAGATGGTGAAGAAGTTCCTTCTCTCATACCAACGGCAGAGTCGTTTTCAGCCTATAGCTTAGCATCTTATGGTGACAATCGGACACTATAATTACACGCATGAGCCCCCTCCAGTGGCAAGCCCTCCCACAATACTACACTCGCTACCGAAGTCTGCCATAGACAGACGATAGGTGAGGGCCAGCTTTGAAAAAGTTTTCCAGAGTTATTTGCGTCAATACGAAGAGTTGATAAAGCGTAGAGCTAGCTCTACTGCTGAAGCCACACAATAGGTTGTCGAATGATCAAAACAAGAATATTGAAGGCAAACTAGCTCTATACAAAATAGAAACGCGACGTTTTGTACAATATAGGCGAATAATAAGGTGGTCCTTGCGTTAGAATGAAACAACTATAAAATTGCAGTTACAGTTCTAAATTACTATGTCTAAATGACTATGGGCTACGAGATAATGCAAGAAGAATCGCATGTTTGTGATCGGCAAAAGCAATGAGATGATGCGCGAATTGCTTAACTTCCTTCCGTATTCGGTAGGTGAATCCCACCGACTTCTGGACCTCAAATGAATTTCTCGCATAGTAAAATGTGAATGACGATTTTCTTTCCTTATTGAATCAACCAGGTTCTAGCCGACATTTTATATAGAGTTTCTGGAGAGCTACGATGGCAATATTCAATTCAGTTATATGGACTCGTTTAAATATTGACCACGATGTTTACTTTATTTCCAGTCCTCTTTGATCACATCTCCCGTAACGATTCCGGTTTATCATTTCCGAACCTATGGAAATATACAAGTTTTTCGATTGATAGCTTCGTCACTTGTGGCACAAAAAGGAAAATTCTATAGGCTAGGATCAGTAAAGCTTAAGTCTTGTTGTCCCTATATGACCATACACTCATTCAAAATGTATGCTTATTCGTTTGCTCATAAGTAGGGCGTTGCCCCCTCATGCTGCTTGATCACAACCAGATATAATCAGGCGACCTGCGGACCAGGTATGCAACGCCTGCCATGTAGGAACACAGTCTGCTAAGCCTACATGAGAGATATATTAACTATAGATTTATACAGTATGCATTGATTAATCACACACCATCTCCATAATATCGGTCACCGATAAATTCCCTGGCCATTGCCTATACAGCTAGCGACCACACACAATCTATATCTATTTATGTATACCCATTTTCCCTAAAGGCCTTCCCCTGTTGTTTGGGATCTCGACAAACCCAGCATTGACATTGAAATTGGTCTCGGAGGGTCGTCCAGTGTCGGATAGTGCGTCAAAAGCGTTTAATCGTTATTGAAAGACTATCAAGAAGCGCATTTCAGCATTAGGTAAACAGTGAACTTAGTGATTTGTGGTATTTTCTTCGCTTGGGTAGAATGAACCAAAGTGAATCACTTAGACTCGTTCTATAATAGCATTGCATCATTGAAGTGGTTCTTGCTGTAACAGTCAAGCCCTTGCGTTCACTAGCATTTTTAATTCAATCAACAAACGTGTGCGAGCACTATCGTTGCGTTCACACAGGCACTGTTTGTATTGAACGAGTGAAGCATGTCGATACAGCAGAGATATCAGAACTAAACGGACGAGCTCGTTAATCGGTTGGGTCGGTTACGTACCGTATCGTAAGACGCACACCTAAATGGGATTCATTATCTACAGAGCACAGTTTCTGTCGTAGGGGCATTAGCAAACTTTAGCACAAAATATAAATATGGAACACGAATCAGGGGGCACTAGAGGTTCCGCTAGAGGAGTAGGGACAGGAATCTTCGTGAGGGTATGCCAGATTGCGGTGGTTTTCCAGGGGGCTCCCTCCCACTTGGGAAGCGTGGGGAAATCGGGGTAGATATTCCGTCTTTCCTCGTAAATAAAAAAAAGAGAGGTTCCGCCGGTTTATCTTTTTGTGTGAGATTGATTCAGGTCGGTTAGAATAATAGAACTCGAACAGAATTGGCCTACAATATAACTGAAGTACTGCTACGCTCTCTCCTTTTCTTCGAAGCCTTTTCACAATTAGCACATACACCCGGCTGGCAAAGGCGCTCTCTTTTCTTGCATTTTGTATTCTGCGCAGGCATTACTTAAGGGCCTAAAAGTGCGAGGAAAAAAGGCCGAAGCTGGAACGTTTTCGCCTGGCCCTAATGCTACAAATCCTTCTTGCGATCAAAATGGCTTGCTGTCAGAAATTACCCCGAGATAGCTTTGCTGCTATTCTTCGTCAGCCATTAAAGATTTCACAGCTTTACCAACTTGATGATAAACGATCATTTTTTCTCATTATAAGAACCCACTTACGCAATGGTCCGAGCAGCCACGCTAATAATCACAGATATTCACATTTTAAAGGCTGCATAACCCTGCGCCACTCTGTAAGCCTATCATGTGACCCTATAGGCGTTTCTGTAAACTGCGGCACGTGATTCTATAACATGAGATAATCGAATGTAAAGTTTTGATTTGGAGATTGTTGTGGTGTTATTCTTTAAAACAAGGTTTGATATCACTTACATTAATATATGTTAGAATATAAGTGTTGGAAATAAAATCTGTAGAACGGCGAGGACCCTGGGCACGAATGGCAGCCCTACGCTGTCGTGAAAGGCCCTTTAACGTAGATGGAAGCTGTCCTGACCAAGGCGGCCGTAATTTCTCGCGTAGGTGCCACAATCAAAGTCCTTCGACCAGAAAGGGAATATCGGCATGCATGTATCAATTTATACAAATCCTTCGACGCTCCTCCGTTGAACCCCAGAAAAAGGCATTTCCTCCTGGTGTTCAAAGGAGGAGCGTCCCAAGGATTCTTTATATATATAAGGGATCCTCATAGTGTAATCCAGTCGTAGCAATTATACACAGCGGCTGAAATCTCGTAGAAGCATAGAAACGTTACCAAGGGGGTTTCGCTTATTAATACGAGTACAAAACATTCATAAACTAAAGGGGGTTTTAATAAGTTTAGTTCCACCACGACTAGAAACAGAAGAAAGGCAGTGAATCTGAACAGGGACTCAATAGGCTATTTATACACTACTAGCGTAGTCTATAGTGCTGTACCTATTACTGTAGAATCCTGACTCCGTTTACTCTCAGGTGGACCGCTTTTACGGAGAAGGCGACGCAAGGGAGCCGTTTCATTACTGCTCTCTGCTCTTCTTTTGCCTTAATTGCACCTTTTTACTCCTAGTCTGGCGAACGCCTGTTAAATACAGGCTTGTTGCCCATGACAAATCCACGATGAGCCACGATGTCAATGCTTATGAGTGAAGCACTTAATTAATATGCTTAACGCGTGTCTTAGTCTAGTGGTAAGGAGGTTTCATCAGTGCCAGTTTTTGTGAGTGCTATTCAGCTGGAGGGCGAATATAAATGAATTAAGTGAATACCCTAATCATTCTAATACAGTAATGTTATCCAGATATTTGTGATTAGACCGACTTTAAAGCTGTGTTGCTTTCTTCATTTAAGTAGAATTCCACCGACCCTAAACAGCACATGAAGACAAATGATGTAAACTCTTTAAACACATATGTTCTATTGTTTAAATATGTTAGATCCACTTTGGTTTTTTGTCCATCCAACATATCATATTCGAATGTACATAGCACTCGAGTGGTACTGAATAGCCTGTTGTTCTATCATTGGTATATTTACGAACTTTCACAAGGGACAAATACAAATCGATTTCCTCGTCACTACATTCTCAGCCGAGAAGTTTCGCCCACCGAAAAAAACCCTTAGAAAAGAAATCACGTCGACATATGCAAAGAAGACTGCATCGAGCTGCGATGAAATTCGATTATTTGCTCAATTGTTCTATGTAATTGTATTGCAGATGAGTGCAATGGAGCCCCATTTGGACCCAATTTGCCAATGCCTTCTACACAAATCAGGCGAGAATGTACTTTTTATTCGACAGGATGTTGACAGGTAAGCATATATTGTTCTACTGCTGTTATTGTAGATTGAGTGAAATAGAATCATACTATAACATTATTACATAGTGTAAAATAAGTACCAGCTAATTAACTTACGTTCGCATATAAACGTCGATTAAGAATAGCGGTAATTAGTTGATGTTGTACCTATCTTTTTTACCTGACGTTAATGCATGAGCTGAGAAAATCGATCGAGGACCATATTGATAAAAATCGATTCTCCTAATGATAAGCCCGCAAGGAAGAGCATCAAAATGTGTAGAATATGTGAAGACAACACCGTAGGGTGGTCAGCCTGTTGAAAACAGGCTAACCAAGTCCTGTTCTTCGGTTTGCTTGCTTCTGACCTGAAGATACTTTGAAATAACACATATGTCATTTTCGTTTTTAGAACATTGGAGACGATCCTCGAGCATACTGTTTCTGCTCGGTTAGCTGCTAGCCTTCTGGATCATGGAGCGTCACATAGAAATGCATCCGTCCGTAGAACGTGCTCCCACTTTGTCTATCGCTGCCTTGAAAGAATGGGGGCACAGAATGCTCTCGAAAATCGTCTGCTTATGGAGAAGGTTTGTATTGATTGATTGATTGATTAAAATCCGAATTGCACAATATTTTCTGGCTACTAAGTTTTATTTGTGTTGCTCGTTAGATTTTTAGTGCCTGGATGTAATGACTGATTCCACTTGATTTGCGTCTTACGAATTGAATTTCAATCGCAGGAGGGAGCCCAGTTATTATTTCATGTTTCACTTGCAGTCACTTATAGCGAACACGTTCATTCCTGACTGTCTATATTCGTTGTAGTCGGAGGATTTTCTTTCACTCGCATGCATGTTTCAAGAGCTAGTCGAAGACACTGACCCAGGTTTAGCGATATGCGCGATCGAATTAAATCTCCATCCGAACCGCAGTCATTATCACTAGAATTATTTCAATTAATGTGCGACCGAGTCCCTTGCGGTTTTCGGGGGTACGGCCTCTTCTCGGGCGCATCTCTTGCTTGCATCCTTTGGTTGGCTTTGGTGGAGGAAGTTGGGGACGAACAAGTAACGACAGTGATGGTCGGAGAATGAATGCTCTAATGCCGAACCCCATACGGGCATCGATCGTTATCGAGGAGCGATCTGACGCTGCGACTTTTCAGTCTTTTCCAAAACATTTTTATGGAACAGATTATTTTGAAATAATTTCTTGAAATTTTGAAAAAATTTTCGACCTAAGAGCCGCGTTCGATTTAAGTTTGCTTGTTAAACAGAATCGTGCTGCCACAGATAGGTTAACTCGTCAGCCGCGTGGCAGGTATTCAGTCGAATGATGTAACTACTATATATAAATATAAATATATAGATATATTTCAGTTCAAAGGGACCTAAATTAGCTTTTTCTTTTAACCTTTTGGATTCCCCCCTCAGTGGCCCTTGACAATCTGACAATATTCACAACATAACTCCTTTAAAATCCGACTCAAATGCGTATTTTTGATACAAAAGCGCTTCAAACTAAGGCTAGTTCCACACAGAAGGGCTTAGATCCGAATGTATGTATATGCCTTCAGTGCAAACGCAGATAAATATCGACTTAAGTCCGCCGGCGATAAAGTATCAGCTCAGAACATGAGACTGATACACAAGAGCGACGGACTAAACCTCTAAGACGACACTACGCTTTAACGTTAGCCAAAAGCCCGAGCAATAATGTACAACGAGAGTTTTTTCGCTTTGGTGAATGTACTCCGTTTATTCATATCTCTGCTTAGGTTCGCTGCATCTGACACTTGATTCACCTAACATGGCTTTATGCCATATAATGTACAAATTTAACAATAGCACCTACTTATATTGCCCAATACATCACGTCAATGAAATCAATTAATCATCTATAGTGATAAGGATAATCGTCTTTATAATGGTGAATATTTTATCTAATTGATATTACGGCCACAGGGGCCACACGTATAAAGTGTCATTTCTAAAAGTTATATTCAACCTATCTCTTGAGATCAAAGTGCCTCTATGTCCATTTCCGTGGTTAAAATACTGAAAAATATAAGTTCGACACTTGTACTCATAGGTGTAGTTACTATACGAACTAAAAAAGGCTTTGTTTCCGAACGAGTAGTGACAATTAAAGCTTTGAGCAAAAGCGCCTGCGTCCAATGACCTAAGAAATATATGCCGCTGCGTCAGAGAGCACAATGCCGATATTTGGCAAGTTGGTGTCAAAACTGCAGCTTGGTTCACTAATACTTCCAGTCCACAGAAGAATTATTTACGCCAGTATTATTATTCTTTATATAAAATAGTCTTTCTATCTCCATTTTCTATATCCTGTGTGTGAAACCTGGATCAGTGAAACAGTGAACCTGGATCGCTTTATGACGAAGCACTTCGCATGTTGTAGACAAACAAGATAAAACACTGGACCTCACTTCACATAATGAACGTCACAGAAACCAATTATTATTTAATTATTGGCCGCCACTCAGACAAGACCGTTTGAAACGAATGTCCTCGTCGAAGTATCATTTACAAAAAAAAGAATAAACTTCCTACCCACTTGGAATCCATTGGTGTCTATACGGAATGAAGGATCAAGCCAGGGCTGATCTGGAGGATGGTCTGAGCAAATGGTCCGAGTGTGATGTTTCATGGCTCTCAAAAAAGAATCCGAAAAGGATTCGGATCATATCCTGTCGATCGTTAATCGTTATGTTGTCACTAATATGGAATCAACACACTCATTTTAAGACAATTTAGAGTCACTTTCATTTATAAAAGGGTGGCTCAATATTAAAACATAACTACTATTATGTTTTGCGCTTACGATACTTCTGGTAACTGCATTCGTATTGTATCATTGTGACGTTTACGGGGGGGGGGGCCTAAACACGACGGGGTGGCTGGCATACCCACGCTACCAGGACCCCCGAAACCCCGTTGTATTCCTTTGATCCCGGTTTTATCCGAGAAATTTTATACCGTAGATGAACGGAGTA
Source organism: Stratiolaelaps scimitus (assembly GCA_019614645.1). Classification (NCBI taxonomy): domain Eukaryota; kingdom Metazoa; phylum Arthropoda; class Arachnida; order Mesostigmata; family Laelapidae; genus Stratiolaelaps; species Stratiolaelaps scimitus. Next base: position 652,789 of record JABWDB010000016.1, read on the forward strand.
AGCTGAAATCATTATACTCATGTTGAGATGGGAACCTGACCATGCTCGTGACGTGCATATCAAAATGACTATATAACACATACGCATAACGCCTTTTTGCAGTAGGTTCTTGACCATTTTAATTTATTATGTAAACATAATAATAAGAATTATTATATTCATATGTAGAGCTAAATTCTATCGCGCTTTTCTTCACATATTTGGGCAATATATATATTATTTTGCAACTAAAATATCTACCGCGTGGCCACATTATACGAGTAGGCTCCGTCTTGTTTGTTCAACTAGATCATTGTAATTCTGATAATTCCCCGGATTGCGGTGCCTGCACGAGTTCAGCGGCCACTAGTCGTTCGTGTTTGTATAATATATATAAGAAGCTCGATGTGAAGCTTGACAGAGATGTTTGGAGTTAGTTTAGAATCTGGGCTTCACCGATCGCCACTGAGTTGTATGGCTAAGATTTTACGAAACCGTTAGGTACTTATGATAAGTGTAACCGTGCAGCCTTTTTGCAGCACGACGTGTGCTCGTTCATGAATAAGTGCTCGTTTAGTAAAATATAAAGTAGAGGCTCTTTGCAGTTCGCGCATTTTAGTAAAGAGAATTCCGTGACACACTCAGAGCAATTTTATTCGAAACACTTTGAGAACCTTTGTGTGGAACCTCTCAAATATAATTCGAGCGTTTGAGCTTCGGGAACGCACCGATAATCGTCAAAATCGACACATACTTGCCACGGCTCCAGGGAATATAGCATAATTGTTCAACGATGTGTGGAGGATTTCACAAACCCTCGGCGCTAAAGGTAAAAAAATGTTGCCTGTCAGTTTGGGCCCGGTTTCCTTTCAACTGAATCACATCTGCGTGTGGCGTCCCTGAGAGAATAACAAAATATCGCACCCAAACTTTTCTGGTGTTGCAAAATCAAATTGCACATTATGCCAAATACCCCCCAGGGGGTACGCAGTGGGGTTGAGGCGGCGGCGGACAGACGGACGGCTGTCTAACTTTTTGTTTCCTCTGATAATTTATAGGTTATCCCGAGTTGTGCACTCTGGTTAATGGATACGGCGCCGCTGACCCGCTATTACGGACGATCGGCTTTCGCTCTCTTTGGTACAGAGCAACCACTGGACAAATTGGTAATTCCTTATTGGATAATCAACTTTTTTCGCCAGACCCCTGATTATTTTAAAGCGAGTGACGCTATCGGTTAAAGGTTATTTTCTTTTATAACCAATACACAAGGTCGACAGATAGGTATTTTAACATGATTGTTATACATTTTTTTGCGATCGCTAGCTTTGTCTTTTCACCCCTTTTTACGCAGTTTGTTTTATAAAATACTATTGGTACTAAGACTTCTACTCATAGGTCATTCTTTTTCCTAGCTTCTCTGTTGAAGATACATGCTCTGTATGACACAGGATCTATGTAAAGCAATTCAAATTTTGTCCGCACCCCAGTCATTTTGTATCAACGCACGTGCCGTTGAACCGGCGAAAGTATCTATATATATGCATATATATATATAAACCGCTGCGAGCTCCCGTGATTCTTGCGAAGCATTGAGGAGGAGTTTAGTTTAACAGCAGATACTGATATGGAAGGTTCAATAGATATGTTGTATCAACTAAAACCTTTATGGCGTTTCCTATTACTTAATCGCAGCCTAACATTCACCACCAGCCATGATGAGCTCGCCCACATGAACTTTTTAGCCCCCTCTAAAAAGCTAACATCGACACACTCAGCTTGTTCTCGATTTTTAGCCCTTGAAATCGAAACAAGATCTACTTAATGAGAATATTCTTTTCCGATATCTATTCAACTTTCTTTCAATCGCTCCTGTCGGGTGCTGCAGTCGAATACTCCAATTCTGCATACGTGCTCGGAAAATGTATCTTGTATTTGTGCATTTTAATAAATGAACGCTGCTGTTCTCGTGTGTTAATACTATAAAGCTCGATGCGGAAAATATTGCACTAATAACTGTTAATTGTTTTTTACTTGTTAATTTATATGCCGGAGAGGTTTTTTGTTATCATCGTGCGATCGATCACCATACAAAATGCACACTGGTTTATTTATGGCGATCTATGTAGATTCGTTTTGCAAATTACATTGGTCGCGCGCGTGCGTCGGTATAATTAAATCTCGTCTCTGGCGTCTTGGTGCCTACAATTTGAAGGAATACTTGTGACGTGGACAGGCTGGTATTAAGGTCGCTCCCCACGTCTAAACGAGAGCTTCACTATCGACAGACTACCTGTTCGCCAATTCTGATATGCTACACATATATCTTTAATGACATTTGTCTTATTGAATGATCAAAGACGACTACGCGTGAACATAACTCACTGAAATATTTTGTTATATACAATATATAACACTTGGCCTTTGAGGAATCGACTGTTATCTCCAATGAGGGAGAATCGTGTTGATCGAATACATGCGTGTAGAGTGCTTTTTTACGTATGTAATGCACGCGTTTGTTTTTGTTGTTATCGTCATATAGGCGCAACAATTCCTTTCGCCGTCCACGTGGCGCAACGTGCAGTCAATCCTCAAGGTGATCCAGGATAAAGGAGTAGGTGACAGGCCTCAGGACAAGCACAGTGCATCACTGACTGCGCGACATAGTGCTGCGGCATCTAAGCAACAAAACAGCATTCTGCCTAGTCGGACGCAGCCAAGGAGGTAGCCGTTAGGATTCGCTATGAAGTCGTATTCATAAAAAGGTACTCATAGAAAACGATCCATTTAACGAGTGAATTTGTTAACGGGAACGAATTACTCGTCAAGTTTTGACCACCGCATGGATAGAATTGTCGAATTAGCTTGCTAGACTCAACGGGTGATCGCCGTAATTCCCAACCCGCGTTTGTCTTTTCAGCTTCCGCGTAATATATATATATATATATATATATATATATATAAACAGTCTTTATATATAAATATACATACTTTTTTGATAGCTAGGAAATAGGTGCGCAGTAATTATGTTAGTCCTCTTAGTTTGGTCAGGTCCTTGCTTAACTGCGGTGGTGCTTCTCAATTTTTGTCACACTTTCAGATTGCCACTGCCTGCATCCTGATCTCTTATTCAGGACGTGTTTGAGCAGCCATTCACGGGTCATTCTAAATATGCAACATTAGAGGGAGAATACACGGTTCTGCCAAGACGAGAAATACTTATATACTGCACAGAGACACAGACATACGCACGTTGTATTCCGTCAGTGAAAATATGCATTGTAAGTGTGACATAATTCGTTCGAATTTTAATTTTACGAATCAACTCAGAGAAATAGGATACTTAGAATTCGTTATATTCCACCGATTATAGTTGCCTATACCAAATGAGTAGAAGCTTTTTCCAATCTGCGTCATATATGCATATATACATTAGTTATCACATTTAGTGTCAAACACAAACAGGATGGTTAAGTGTTGAGCTACATATACAAGGATATTTATGTGTCGATATAGGGTGCAAGGGTAGCGATTCATTCCAGTATTTTCCACGTCCGTACGCTATCGAAATGAACCTAACGGAGAAAAAGTAAGGGTTATCACGGTTGAAGCTGTGGAAACGCTTAAAGCCAAAATGACTTCGCCACGGATGATAGACTTTGCCCAAATATTAAACAATGAATAATAATAATAATAAATAACTGTACCAAACTTTCATTAAAGCACGAACATATGTTTTCTATTGAGCTGTTATACAATAGATATATATGATGACCCAGGCGGCCTGACATCGATGTATGGAAAACCCTCAGGGAAGAGATTGAATTTTGTCCTAAACTAATGCGTTTTAATGCTAATGATTTCGCAAAGTCAAAAGAGCAAAAATTAAACAAATATAAAATCTATTATTGGCTATAAGAGTAACAATAATATTGTCAAAGTATCACCTTGATTATACTGCAATACTAGAAATATGGTTTAGTGCATCAACATTTATCCTGTTTTTATTCACTCAGCAATATGTTGACGATTGTAAGTCTCACTCTAGTCACATGTGACCACTTTGAGGACAATTTGTGATACGGCTTCAAAGTGGGCACTATTTATTATAAAAGAAAAACATTGAGCAAGACAACCAAAACAGCGAACTGTAACCATGAGATAGATAGCCCTCTCTTGAGCGTGGGGGAAAACCCGGGTTTAGTGGGTTTGTGAGTCCCTCATTAGTCACTACAGCTAATGACACATGTGCATTAAGCATTTCCGAAACCCCCTATATATAATAAAAAAAATAGATAGCCCGTTGTCTCTATACACCTTGACGGCCTTCCGCTCTATGGGATATGGCATACGCAGGTCAAAATTAAGCGTAACCACACGTGGATGGAGCAGTTAGCAAACAGAGATAATCAATGTCGACTACAGTGGCCTGTTTATAAAGGCGTGCTTCAGCATAGAAGCGAGCAACTAATGGCCCGCTTCCCAGCTCATCTATCTCTTTCATTGCTTACAGTTCTTCGCCTAAGTAAATAATCTACACATAGGGTTGCCTTTGTTTCATATGAACACGGGATCATATGAAATCCAACTGTCGCATACACATTTGCCATGTATGAGTTGCAAAGGAAGACTCATGAAGCAGAAAATAAGCCGCCTCGCAAACGATTGGTCCGGAAGAGGATTAGGTGCACTTCTGCTCGAGCTCTCGAAAACAATCCAACACAACGAGAGGTTTGCATCATGCGGTGGAGAATATTTGTTCCAATGATAGTTCCTTTGCGTCCGGCGCGTGGGACCTATGTAAAGTGTTCTCGTCAACATGGAAATGAATAGGACACTTGGGTGGTGGTCGGTTGTAGACATCTGCGTGTTGACCAGCAAATCTTAGAACAGGGCAGGTGTTCATTTTGCGCAACTGTTTACCCACGGATTTCATGAATGGGTTATCTTTCTCATTAGCTTGATCTTAATCACATCCTTATCTTGTGACTGTCCTTTATGTACTATTTAACATTATTCGGAATAAATAGATTGAATTTATTACACAGCTGGGGACACCGTGACTGAAACTATGTTTTCCTGCTCGCTGTGCCACTAGGGCAGACTCCATACGAGACAATGAGTTAAGCACAAAAAATACACATTTCACCCACTATAGTCGATTGTTATTTTTATGTTCAATAACGTGCCAAGTTTATTTAGTATTCCATAAATAGCTAGCGTTTGTTATCTTGTCCTTCGATGCACTCCATTCAATGTATTCAATTTCTTCAGGGTGTAGTTGTTTTCGTTCAAATTGATTCTCTCCGACTACTGGTTTTCCAACCGACGAAGTGGAGATCTATCTATTCGGACAGAAAAATACCACTTCGTTTTGTTGAGATGTGTGCGAAGCTTATTCTGTTTTTGAGGTGGGACTGGACGTGGTTCTCTGAGGATGATGTGTGATGACCAGTGGTAGTTCTCATGAGACTAAATTTGTGTCTATGCTTATAAAAAAAGTTTTAGATTGAACTCTACAAGTCCTAGGCTGTGGGATAAATTTGTATTTCGCGCGTACTCTACATTCCACTTGGCTAAAGCTAGCGTGAAAACAGTGTAAGCGTGCGTGTGTAATTTATATATATATACATATATAAGTAGCATTTAATTGCATGCACTTATTCTGTCGTGACTCCAGAGGAGGACACGTCATGAGGCGATTCATATTTCTAGGTATGAAATGTGCACATTTTTTTGGTCTGTTCTTCTACCAGTTCATCTGTCAAGAAACAACGGTAATGTTCTCCACGGGGCAGTTAGGCTTCATCTAGGATATCCATTTAAAGTCTATCATCTTTTGGTTCTTTCGCATGAGAAGTTGCTGTCATAACGGTCATGCAACATAATAAAAGCACGTAGGAGTGCTGATGTTAACGTGCCAGGCTAGTTGCTCAAAGTATGTTGATGGAACTACACCTCACGTTGACTCGCGCCAGGTTAGCCGCCACATGCATTCAACCAGAAAATGGTTGTAATGGTGTTCAGCGAATATGGCAAATATATATATATATATATGTATATACTGGGACCATTTGTCATTCGCCTCACGCACCGTCACACCATTGCACGCTCGCACACACACATACATATATATATATATATATATATATATATACACACCTATCAACGAGCTGCCGTCTAAATCGACCTCGCAATGTGACGTTGATCATAATGATGTGGTTATCCATTTAGCATTGCTGTAAGCCTGAAAACTGTTATATACCAAACTGAGAGTATAACATAATCGGAGGGTTTTATTTGTGGCCTTGTTTTCTGTTATGAGGGCTTATAGACGGCCGTTCACAAGAAGCACATTTACATTGCTATTATAGATGTGTATTATGTGGCGACCACACAGACGTGAAATTATCTATTGTATGTGCAGTACAATATAGTGGTTTTTCCAACCTAGTGCGGTCGTACCCTGACTTTCAGTGAGGCGTGTCTGGTTTCTATTACCAATAGATATTGCTAGTAGCACTACATCCTTCATTGAGCTTGTGGGTTTACTTCTTAAGAGACGATGAAAGCCAAATGGAATATATTAAGTCTCGGTGTTACTACTGCTGGTTTGAGTTTCAGATAGATAGAGACCAAATATGGATCTTCCCGATTCTGAAGATCCATGTTATCACCTGTTTGGATATGGTAGCTCACAATTTCAATTTACATGATCTCGCTATTTGGGGAGTATCAATGCGGTGAGCATTAAGACCTTGCTAGAAAATATTCACTGTGGGCGAGAAGTATGACGCATATGGAATAAAAACGCTCAATTGATATCTGTAGAGTCATTCAATTTCTTCCTAAATCTTGAGACTGAGCATTAAAACTGTACTAGTGCGATCACCTACTATAGAATAAGGGGAATTAGATGATATGGTTTAATATAGAGTCAATGACATATAAGGAAGAAAGGAGGTTTTACTCTAATAGGTTATTAGAGTAAAACTTTGTTAATTATGTCTATATATCTTTACTCGCACTTAAGGCTATGTGTTGCTTCTAATTATCTCGGCTCAAAGGAGCCAATTAAATTCATACGGTTTTCTACTGCTGAAAACGACAGAAATATTTGAGATTAGGTTTCTTATACTAAATTAAATTAGCTCAGCAGATTCCAAGGAACACGTCCCTCGTATCGTCTGACGTAAGTCAAATTGAAATGACGTAACTTATCATTCTTATTCATGATTAGGGTGTGTAATATTCAAACAACACAAGACCGAACTATTGGCAGCGAATCTAAAGAAAGAGCATTTGCTGGTGTATGTACAAATCGAAGCCCAATAGCAAAGTGTGAGTCGAACGACGGTGGACTCACTACACCGATATCAAACAAGAATACATAAGCAAACTGTTGGGCTTCTTCTACCAATTAGGGTCGAATAACTTCTCAGAACTTTCATTTTAGTGCGCTGTCAATGTAGGCGCTAGCTGCTCGTTTAGAAAGTTTGCCCCAATCTCACCCTACCGTTTCTGCTTCGGCTATCCCCCGAGAGCTGAGTGCCCTTCCCGTGTATCTGCAGGTCCAAATTGCTCTAAACGATGCTGTTAGGAACGCGATGAACAAGCATAATTTTTCCAGTTCATGTATTTTAGGCTGAGAGCCACCGAGCGTAAAAGCAGACACTCACTCAAGCAAGTAAGATTCTCGGATGATTGCGTTCGCTATTAAGAAATTTTTATTAGACTTCATACGCATTGCGTCCTCATAGTCCGCTAATTTAACATAGTATTGTACCTTACGATACGATAGGTAAAAATAGAGATATTAAATATCATTTCATTTAGGTTTCTCGTATACGAATACGCAGCGGTGACACGATGTCTGCGTCAAATTAGACATTGTCACTAGCCAACTCGGCCCTATCAACACCACATCAAAGCCTTGTTGAAGGACATCTTAGACCTGTTTGCTCATCGATTTCAAAAAGCAGGCAGAAATTTTGTATGGTATCAACGAATCCAAAGAAGATATGCTCAACGGCATATCACAGCCGATACAAAATACTAACGAAAGGTTTTCAGATACTCTTTTACTTAAATTCTCAATTCGAAAAATTCTCAAATTTTCGAATTATTTTGGTATTTGGCTACTCCTCCCATTATGTATTTCTAAATAAAAACGATGATGCCTAGAATAACGGAATACTGTGGGGGCTAATAATTTGCACAGCTCTATAATATTTGATCAAGTAATTATATTTGAATTGTACCTATACGTTTGACTTGACTTAACAACACAGGCCAGGTATGTTATTGATCAGTAACGATAATTTCTATCAGCGCCAGCTTTCTGTGCACATATTGCCAATGCTTATCATTTGCTTGTAAACAATATGCTGCGCTGCACGTAAGCTTGTGTAAATTATAAGCTAATAAACATCTTGTATTGTTCAGACGATGCCTTCCGGTACGATAACTTTGAACGGGTTCGTAGATCTCATATCTGGGGCCAAAGCGCAAGCGTTTGTTAATGAGCTATTTGAATCTCATTGACAGAGCACTAAAATGAAAGTTCTGAGAAGTTATTCGACCCTAATTGGTAGAAGAAGCCCAACAGTTTGCTTATGTATTCTTGTTTGATATCGGTGTAGAGAGCCCACCGTCGTTCGACTCACACTTTGCTATTGGGCTTCGATTTGTACATACTCCAGCAAATGCTCTTTCTTTAGATTTGCTGCCAATAGCTCGGTCTTGTGTTGTTTGAATATTACACACCCTAATCATGAATAAGAATGATAAGTTACGTCATGTTCAATTTGACTTACGTCAGACGATACGAGGGACGTGTTCCTTGGAATCTGCTGAGCTAATTTAATTTAGTATAAGAAACCTGATCTCAAATATTTCTGTCGTTTTCAGCAGTAGAAAACCGTATGAATTTAATTGGCTCCTTTGAGCCGAGATAATTAGAAGCAACACATAGCCTTAAGTGCGAGTAAAGATATATAGACATAATTAACAAAGTTTTACTCTAATGACCTATTTCGCCTCCTTTCTTCCTTATATGTCATTGACTCTATATCAAACCATATCATCTTATTCCGCTTATTCTATAGTAATTAAGTACGTGTATGCAAGTGCCACCTGAATGTGAACATCCACATTAAACCCGCACATCTGTTCGATTCGCCTAGAATTACGGTTAACTGATTATTTTATTTTAGTGCTGGCTGAATCATCTCAGCACCAGTACGTTCTCAAAGCAGTACTATTTTATTGCATCTTCGCTGATCTGTTGATGTTTCCTTATTTATTTATTTGCTTAGTTAAATGTTTTCTGAGCGTAAACGAGTTATGATGATCAATGACCATAGATAACCCAATTAAGCTAAAAGAATATTCAAGTACTGGCACATTAATATATCTCACATCCTCGTACGTAATGCCCCTCTAAGTGCTGCTTCTTGCTTGGAACTTGTCTATTACGGAGTTAAAGCATCGTTACACACTTTGTAGCGTGAATGCTCCAATTCGTTTCAGGACCTCGATCAGATGAGTGCAGCTTATATCTGTCCTGCTGATGCCCGACGTTCGTTCAATGAGTTGACCAAGTCAGATTCTTGGTTAGTCTGTCTACATGCAGTGAATAGGAAGTGGCGCATACACACCGTCTAAAAGGGCCCAGTCCTATTTTGGGATTCCGGTCTCAAACGATCGTCGCTTGCATTGTACAAGTCATTGGTCACGTTCAGGGTCCACCAAGACTGACTATCGAAATCTTAATTAGATTTGGCTAGAACTTCCCTGTTATAAAGACCTCGGCTTGGTCCTTGACCCTCCCCAACAGTCAGCCGCCTTTCGTCTCTTTGTGGAGTTTTGTCGCAATAGCGTAAATAGAGGAGCAGTGCACCGACGTCAAGTGATAATTAACTTCTGTGTCTGTTACGATGATGACTTTTACAAGGCGTGGACTACGCCGTGGAACTTGTGTGGGTGTTGCCGACGGAGATTGCAACTCTCGTGGGGGTCTCAATTATTGGAATTTCTCGAAAGGTGGTGATTGCTGTAAAAGTTGATGGAATTCAATCACGTGCTGCTTGTGTGATTACGCCGTAACGAAATCTGAAAGAATGATTAGATTTTTTTCAAGGATGATCAGAAGATTATTCACGATTTAGACTACTTACGCCACAAGTAGATCTTATGAAACCTTTAATGGCGAAGATAGAAGGGTGGATATCGCCTCCTTGCTCCGTTGCCGCATTCAGTCAGTGGAAATCAATCGAACTCAATTATCGAAGTATCCCAATCATAGCATCTACTATAGGCATAGCGAAACACAGTTACGAGCTTTTAGCAGAACACGTTATACACATTTTCTTCTGACTCTTTTGGTTTATATTTTTTCTTTATTAATGTGTTCCAGAGATAGGATGAACTTTATTTTGTTCCATCTTCATTTTATCTATTCGGTTGATGCATAAGCTCAGTTCTCAGTTGTCTCTCGACTCTCGCCTGTGTCAACGTATTGTGAACTAATACACCCTAAACTGTTGTTTGGAGGTTATTGATTCTATGGAAGCGAGTAATCAACAAGGGTGGGGGAAAAAGAGGAATAAGACCTATTTAATCGACAATGGGACGGGGCTGGTATAGAAGAACGGTGGAGAAGGATCGTTTGCAGTTGTAGAAGCCACAAACAGTCGGTAATGTGTAGCTTTGTGGATGCACTCCACGAAAGAGTCACATCTGTGGGGACTCGATAGATCGGGCCTAAGGAGTATGCATTGTGGCTGAAGTTGGGACTAAGTAAGTAACGAACTCTTGTTTGGATTATTTCATTCGACCCACAGCTAATCTTTCAGGGTTATACAAGACCATACAAATTGTAGCTCACATTATGTATTAACGATTTTGTAAATTACTTTTTAGGCTATGGACAAAAATATAAAATAAGGTAAACACCACACTATGAGCTATTTTTTTCTCTGACCTCCCTCGAAATGTCACATATGCTAAAAATCAGTAAGAGCTCCGGTTTATTAAAGCGGACTCCCTTTTCCTAGAGATAATTGAAGTAAGTGTTGAACGAGTTTTTTATTTCATATAAATTAATTAAACAATCTTTAATATATCGTATGACGTTTAAATGACATTGTTGCGCTCGTAACAGGTCATCTGATCTGTGGTGCTATTATAAAAAATAGAGATCTCGAAAATTGATTAACACTATTTTCTGTATCCTCTCACCTAAACCTTTTCACTTATAGAGAACAATCAAGCGAGTCAAGGCATTCAAATACATCCCTAAAACACTCCGCAGAAAAATCACTTCAAATTTCCGAAAAAAAATGGCAAGCTTATGAATGCCATCCATCCAATGGCGAGCTATGAATGCTACCAATTCACTAGAAAAACAATGAAGATGATCCTATTGAAACCACGATGCTGATAACTGCCATCCCAGTGAGATGGACATTGATACGGGCATCAAAAATATCTACCATGTCAATACGACAGAGAAGCTTTTACCATTCCAGAAAGAGTGAAGAAATTCAACATAAACTCATAGGGAAATATATTCATCCTGGTAACCGACAATGAGTCCCCTGATGTCAATATATGATTTGGGCAAGGCAATGCCGACGCTCAGCTCAGCACACCTACAAAGTTACGCATTATTTCTATCTCTCATAGTAAAAATTTTCTACTCAAATCAACTTTCGCTTACACCGATCTCTTGGAAACAGATTGAGCAAGCTATGATATATGATGAGGGTGCTAAGATCATCACTAAATATTAAAAAAAAATGTTTATGACGCATACAGGGGGTGTACTGTGGCTTCATTTCTGCGCAGTGGTAGCTGTGCCGCAGACTACATTAGTTGTCATCCTCATCATGCATCATACTACCAATTTTCCAAGTCTTATTGCGCAGATACCGCCCATAAAAGTAAATATGGCTCCACTTAGATTTGAGCCTCCGACTCCACAAAACTCCCTTTGATTCTATAATAATACTGCCCTATTACCCATCACACCATGCCCTCTGGTGTACATATATTAGGCCTACCATATTATTACACCCTTGCCGCATAGGCTGTTTTTGAGTATGAGGAATTTGAGTAATTCGAGTCGGAACATTTGAAGATTCTGGTCATAAATGCAGTCATCCGACCTTTGTAGTTCTGATCCCCTTTGTTCGTGATTTGCTGAATTGTTCGTGAATTGCATGCTACTAGTCTTCCTCTAGGATCTGCCGAATTTCAAGGAAACGTCATTATTTAGAACTGTTCTGGATCTCCAAATTTACGAATCAACTTTCCGGAACATGAAATGTCAAATCAACGGGCTACACTCTGATACCTGTCGAGAGTGACAGCGGCTTTCATCCGCGTCCCCTTTACTATCGGAAACAATTGTCGAACGCTTACTTTATCGCGTAATAGTAAAGTTATTGTTGGTCGTCATGCCCTTGATTGTGATACCCTTGACTACAACTACTGTCCCCAGAAAGAGGACATACACTACGCGTACACTGGATGAGGCTGCTCCAGCTTTGAGACAGGGAAGAAGAACAAGAAGCGGTGTAAGAAATGACAGTCAGCCGGTTGTCGAGAGAGGGCCAAAAATAGCTGAGTCTTTCTGCTGTCCTTATTTCGCGCATTGGTAAACATTTCCATTTCACTTGCAACAACCGTCACCGTTACCCGTCGGCGGTGCATACCACTCACATACAAAACAACGACGACGACAACAACAACTACGAATCAGATAGTGGAGAGAAATTGCAGTATACAAACACAACTACTCCTCCTCCTCCTCCTCCTGCTCTTTCTTTTGCCTTCACAGCAGCAGCAGCAGCAGCAGCAGCAAGAAAAGTAAAGCGAACCCTGAGGCTTTCTCTGTAAATGGGACATGCACACCGGCTAGAGCAAACCGTCTCAGATACAGACGAGATTCTGTGAAAGGAATGGTAATCAAAACATTTATACGTACTATATATATATATATACATATATATATTTGTTACCATCTCTTTATATATATATATATATATATATATATATATATATATGTATCGGTATACAACGATTCGGGGATGTGGAAAGCTCCAAAACGATGTCAATGGTGTGCGGTGCCATCTACGATCTGTTGGGTCGGGTGATCCGTTGGGATTTTTATCGGCTGTAGCTATCTAGATTGTGGCAGTGCAAAGTGTTCACATACACATGTTGGCGCCAAGGCATCACAATATAACATTTATTCAACAGGGCTTCACGATTAGTGGTCTCCATTGACCCTCAGTTGTGGTGTTCCCGACTGTACCGCCCGGATGACGATGAACTGATACACAACTAAACTAATTTATCGTTTAGACATACAGATGAAGACAGAAAGCGAGAAAAAAACGGAACTTCGTACCAACACATCTCTCTGTATCATCCTCAAGCATAGAATTATATTATACAATGGGCCCTTCTGGTAGATTCCGTGAGGGATAACGGGCCCCGAGACGACCAGGTGATTGGCTATATATAATAATATATAATAATTTCATTGGCCTATTTCTTGGTTGCACCAGCTCAGCTAGTCTGCAGTAGTTATCATTCCTGTCCCGTGATAATTATCTCGTTGCAACTCTCTTATTAGTGTATTTCCATTAAACGACTACAGTGTTCTCATCATCACGTTATGTCAGTTATCCGCAAATTGTCTCATTTTGCCATTCAGTTGGCCTAAGGTTATAAGGGCTCAAGTCCAGGCTCTATTGCACGAAAACTGGTATTGACCTTAAACCTTTTTGTACAGAAACAGCACCTTCCAGTAACATTTTAGAACGCTTCGGTTAATTAAATTGATTAAAAGTATCGCAAAATATGAGTTCGACTCATTTTTACGCAAAAACGTATTAATGTTTTGATCAATAACATGCCATTCGGCTACCAAAGATTTTTTTAGCTGGTCAAGTACTGTTGAGGATCTTTAAGAAAATTCGAAATCACCTTTCTGCTTTTTTTGCAAAATCCGAACGATTTCCGATTTTGACTTGTTCTCTTTATTGAGGTTGAAAATAATTTTTTTTTCATCTCCACTAAGGTCGCGGCCTTGGCCCATCGTAGTTTTCGCTGACAAAGGGTCCAGAAAATTTGCACCAGACAACTCACTTGCGTGTCAATTGTCGTCCCACTCGACAAACCCATAAGTGGGCTATCCTTTTAACGCACCCTCCCTCGTGGTGTGTACTAGTGTAAATATTATCCATATATACGCCCCTATTACCTGACAGTCTCCTTATTCCCTGACCGACAATATATGTGTGTGTGTAGTAATTATACGATATCCATATGCCACCACAAAGCAAACTTCGCCAAACGGTTTCCTCGGTAGAGGACGGCAACTTAGCTCATCCGCGAAGTCTGACCAGTTGCTGAGATACGTCGCCCATTGTAACGTCTTCAGTGGGCCGTACTCAGCTGTGGACCGACTGTAACGGGTTAGCTGCAATCGTTAGCGAGATGCACCACTTTCCAGGTTGAAACGGTTCATATTCTACCACCACCACCATAATATGAGAGGTTTTTTTAAGCCTAGCTCATCTTACCTGACCATTTGTCCTTTTGTCTGTCTGTCTGTATGTGTGATGGTGCGGTAAACGACGACCACGTGTCACTGGAGGCTGGGGGCCTGCGGTAGATGAGTGATTCCATGCAAACACGATATATTATAACAACAAAGAGCTGCTGACCAAATTACCTCCTTGTGATCTCTGCGACGATGGGAATTATTCTTTGTGGACCAACTGCCGTATACTCTGTATGTATATATACGAGTCCTGGTATGAACCTCTTGCATGTATACTACTTCTATCTACTTGGGTAGCTACCTGGCAGAGACCCACATTTATAGTATTAGACGAAATTATTCTGTGAGATGAATACGTGCATTCAGGAAAAGGACAAAGGGACTATTTCATGGCACATTCAAATAGCACAGTACGGCCACTGTTGGCTGGTAGTAAAAGTTTGAAGGTAAAGGAGGAAAAGTTGAAAGGTAAATGAGGCAAAAAGTGTAGATACATCCAGAAGAAGCCAGATATGATGCCACGCGGCTAACGAATACTGTGAGTGCTACATAGTAAAGACCGCAGGTGTACCCTTATAATGAAAACAGTGACAATCTGAAGCTCTGAGCCTGATTGTCTCTACGTGCCGGCAGACCTTAGACTAACGATCTTGCCATGGTGTCTGGGACAGGTAGTTTAGAGAAATTTGAAAGCCATAACTCGCATACATATATGCTTCTAAATTAACGCATAATTCGCGTACGTGTGTCATACATAGGTCTCTTGTTATTGTAGTGGAAAGTGAATTTGCAATATTTCATTCATTCATTCATTTATTTATTCACCTTTGTTAGGTAGCAATATAACAACATGTAGGGAACAGCTGAGGGTCAGGTCAAAAAAAAAATATAACAACATGTATATAAATATAATATCAATATGTTACCATAGGTGGTAGGTAAGAAATCACAGATATCACAGCTTTGTATGTGCGTGTAAATATGTATATATATGAGTAGAGTTTACAATATTCATACAATATGAGATGCAAAAACTATATACTAATTTGCAATATTTCAAGCCTGCTTAGTTCTCCACTGACTACATAAAACACTGTATTACGTATTGAAATTTCGGTCACCGAGACATCTTTTCATCAAAATAAGAACGCTTTCTTGAAATCTAAGTTTGATCGTAGCCGATCACTGGGTTCATTTTGGCGCTCAACCCGGGACGTACTATGCACTATATTCCTCTAGCTGCTCGACTACTGTAAATGTTTCACATAATGAGTTATTAAATAAGTCAATGTGGACATTTCCAAATTATCTTTTAACGTGCTTAGAAAGTGCCTACTTTTCCTGTCGTGGTCGAATGGATAGTATTGACTCGAGTCCATTTGGCATTTCCTCGTTGGAAAGATCTTTCGAAAACGAATCATCCAGTTTGGTAGTTGAAATCTCGTGCCAGTAAATCCTCCCACCGACCTTACTGGATAATCCTTCTTACGAGGCTGTAACGAATGGACGAACACAAGTACCAGCGAGACACTGGGCTCCTGGAAGGGGGGTATTATAATCCAAAGGAACATTTGCCTAATATAACCCGAGGAAATCTAGCCGAAGTGGGCCCTGATGGACGTAAAAGACGGGTAGCTGCAGAGAACAACGTGTGGTAGTTGCGGCAAAGGCTATCTATGGATGCTCTTAGAGCTAAAATGTTCTCTCGCAGCGAACGCAGTTAGGCCAGATGGAATAGCATTAGCCAGCTTATATCAGGACAGACAGAGTCATCATTTGCTATGATGCATTGTCTTTACACTGTATATGCATTTCTAGTTGTATTAGAAGAGATGTATACCGGGATTATTGGTGATATGTTTGCTATTTGGGATGGTTTGACCATCGTGATTCCTTCCAGTTCGCAAGAGACTCGATGGCATTTGCGTACTACGGATCAGGACAGCGAAAGATATTAATAGAGGCTCTCCATCACGATAAAGTAGCACAATGCGGTCTGATATTCAACACCCAGGAGTATGCCTCTCCTTGTATAAAGGAAGTGGATGCCAGACCACTAAGCTAGGGCTCTCACCACTGCGCTCCTCTTGGCTATGGATCTCTGCAGATGCTTTCACGAGATAATGACTATTCGCGCCGGCACAAACGACATGGTTACTGTATCACAAAGAGTATGAGAGGCCATGAGTTTAAAAAATACTGTTGCCCTCTAGTATGGCGCAAGGGCATTAGCGCTACAGTGAGAAGGACCTTTCAAGTGCAGACAACGCCGCTAAACCCAAAAGAGTAAAATTACATATTATTACAAACGAACAATGTTTAGCAAAATAATATAGCTTTGCAATATTAGAAAAATGTACAAAGAAATAGATTTCCGCAAAGGAATCTATATTTACAGAATATTTATATTTCAGAAAATAAACTATTTTCATAAGAATTTCATTTTATATGTACGATTCAGTCAGCAGCTTTGTGTTGTAACACTCTGTCGTCCGTTTTCCAATATAAATAACCCTACATTTTACATCGGCTTTGATTAAAGCCACAATTTGGCTAAAGTGTGGACGTTGCGGGCCATATATTGAAACGGCCCATTGAGGCTCCTGAGTGCCGATATCGGGATCGCCATTATCCTTTCGACGATTGTCTCACATAATCCTAGGATCGGGCTGACTGTAACGTTTGTTGAAATGCGGGTACCACCAAAAAAGGATAGAGGTTTTCGCGGAGAAGTTCGCTAACGAACAGTTGCTGTAAAGAACGGCAGAGTACTTTCCATTTGCGTAAATAATTAGTATCTATTTCATATTATTTTGTGTCTTATTAGATACAATAATTAGTGACGCAGCTGAGGACAGGATTTTCAGGCAGATGCGGTCATGACCTCGAAGGAGGCGATGGCATGGCAGATTAAATCGATCAATGAATACTGTTAGCCTCCAGATCCAGATCGTTACTGCAGCGATACGATGATGAGGTTTTGCATGGCTATCGTGAAGCCACATCGCTTTAGATTCCCGTTTACATTTAAGGAGTTCGTCGTATGACATAATGCCGAAAGCAGTATCGTAAGCGTTCAATGTTGGCTGAGAATTACTTCGGGAAATTTACTCTTAGATTCTCGCGCCGTTTGCCCTGAGTAATTTCAGGATTACATCGATTCTTTTGTTTCAATAAAAAAATAACAAAAAAAAATTCAAAATAACGAATGCCGTTAACATCCACAGCAGGTATAATCATAATGTGGAGGCCAAATCTACTCGGCACTACCCGCTGGGGATGGGCTTCCGTCCGATCAAAGTCCCCTTTCAGGCTGCCGGTATTATATAATATTAACTCGCGACGGTACGCGTTAGCCGAGGTTCTTGGTTTACAGTTTTGTAGATTGCTACCTAGGATGTATCACACGTGTTTACATTTGCGCCGGAGTCAGTTCGTAGGGACCCATTTTTAATATTTTGGTAATTTTCAATGTTTTCATTCGTAACAAATGTTGCGCGGGCCGATAAAGAGGTTATGGCCCAACCTTTAGTTTCCTCAAAGGCTATGGTAATTGTCCTAACTTGTTCTCTTCTAAGGTGGCCTCCACTGAACTTACCTCTTTTGTGGTCTGAAACGGTCCAGTCATCCTTCCTAAATCGATTACACAAGTCGCAAACGTTTTGCTCGGTTTCCCTCGCGAACACTTTCACTAACTTTAAATGAACTTCGTTCGGGCTTGTTCAGGGAACAAACAATTGCGCACTGAACGCTGATTTCTAACACAGAACGACGTTTTAGCCTTTAGATACGTCTCTGTTTTTTTTTTCTCTAGACACGGAACTAGAGCTACATGTAAGCGAAAATGATTCAGGTTGTGGTTATTTGTGACTGTGGTTGAAAGGTTATCAATGTTTCCGATGTGTAAAATAGCTCCAAACGACGTAATATATATATATATATATATATATATATATACCTTACTCGAATGTACAAAGGCTGAAGGCGGTAACATGTCAATTCAATAACCAGAGCAGAACACAGTTAGGGTCACATTATATAGGACAAAAAAAATAGCCATTCGATGCTTCATATATCTCATAATGAAGATACACAGCATACACTCATAGGCACTATATATATATGTAAATTTTAGGTATAATATATATGATATTACAATTATCGATTTTTAGATATAATCATGTGTGTTAATCATTCGGTAATCTCAAGCAACTGTTTTACAAATAACCCGCTTGCGAGCTCTTGTGATTCTTGTGAAGCATTGAGAAGGAGGAATTCAGTTTAACAGCAGGGCAACTGATGGAAGAAACAATAGATTATGTTGTATCAAGGAAAACCTTCATCTGCGAAATGTTATGTACATTTCGCAGATGAACTTGAGTCAACAATTTGCCGGATTTTCTTTTTATTGAATTTGAATACAATCAAAAATTGAATACAGCGACCGAACATTCATACAACACGATATTTCAAATAATTTTGTGGCTAATAGTCCCCTATTCGCTTGCCGACATAAAGGTGACTCTAGTGTAAAGGAAACGTATCCGTGGTGAGATGTCTTCTATGCTGGCAACGAATAAGCTGTCGGTCTAAGGGCAACGGTTGAAGAGAAGCAGGCACAGCTCAAAAATACTAAAAATCACTTCAGCAAAAATGTTTTAAATCCATGTACAATGTATATAATTGCTGCGATAAAGCACGCTAATTAAAAATGCAGGGGGGGGGGAGTGTTCTGCCAGCCGTCAGAAAGTACAAGGGCTAGTAATGATTTTTCAATAAGCGATTATCTAAATGCCACTTAATATTGTTAGGGCAATAAGAAAAATCGCAATGGTTAATTAGGTTCTTCTGGTTTCCCCCTTGAGAGAAGCACGCCGGGTAAATGCAGTGGCGAACGATAGGGACTCATGAGGTCCGTTGGAGTGAAGCGCAATCTGTATGCCTACTCCATCATAAATATCTCGCCTAGAACGCTCGCCACTTATGCTACGCTCGACGGGCAGGCTGGTATTGGGCGTACCTCCTCGTCAAGGATTTCATCCTCCAGTCCTCGGTCTGCCGGAGGACTAACTGTGAGATAAACTGTGCTTTGACAGATCGAGGGGGGCCAGCTTTGCAAGAACGCCACATTTTTTTATTCTACGTCTTTTTATGAAGCGTACGGCTCAC
The DNA here is from genome assembly GCA_019614645.1 of Stratiolaelaps scimitus. Classification (NCBI taxonomy): domain Eukaryota; kingdom Metazoa; phylum Arthropoda; class Arachnida; order Mesostigmata; family Laelapidae; genus Stratiolaelaps; species Stratiolaelaps scimitus. Next base: position 672,515 of record JABWDB010000016.1, read on the forward strand.
CACTGGATGGATAACATGATAAAAACCTAAAATGAGGCGTGTGCTTCACAAAACCTAATCATCTGCGGTATACATAGCAAAGTTGACCCGCAACACCCTTCTATTTTAGCTGTCGCAAGGCATTAATGGAAAGTGCTGGTTTGTTGGCAAGTCAGAAGCGGGAAGAGTACCAACTTGCGGGTTCTGCTGGAAATACGACCTCTCTTCGTTAGCGAGCTGAGATGGAGTCGGACCAGACGCCGTCGCAAAACCACCGCAATCATCCAACGACTGCGTCAACAGACGGCGATCACCAACGGCTACCCACAGGTTCTGTAACCCTTTGCTTTTTTCTTTTGGGCCACAAAAAGCGAACAGGAATCAGGTATCAGCAATACAGTTGCTTTCACTGGCAACAACACAGCCATTCACTCATTCGACAATGCATTCCGAAATAGACGGAATAGGATCCTACGTTGACACTAAAATGGGTAGAAAAACAAGGATCGTATCTATTTTATCTCTCCAGGGCGAGGTAATTAATTATGTTTTTCTGTATGCTGATTAAACGAAAGGACCGCTTGGAGAAATTGACGTTCATGCGTATATTGCGCCACCCCAGCGCCTCCACATCAGTGATATGTGCTTGTGTCATAAATGAGCATATGTATGATAATACGAGTTAGAGGGTAACGAAGCTCACATGATGTGTTGCCGTTTCAAAATTTCAAAAAATGAATTAACAAAAAAATGGTTTTTGTTTCCTGCTGTTACAGGTATTAGAAATTCGATCAAACGCAGATATTGATTAAAGCATCCTCCTATCTCCGAAAGGCACGGCGATGCTAATATATCTCTGATATTACAGTAGTTCTTAGTGCGATTCAGAATACTAGACGCTTTTTGCTCAGTGAGGGTGAAGGTAGATAGTCCCCTGGATGCTTTACTGGTGAGCGTCTTAAACTTCTAGACAGGGAGGACATATAGGTTCAGGTTCAAATCCCACCAGACGCGGGGAATCTTTGAAACTCTTTATCATCTTTCTTATTAAATGGATTCTTGTCAAGTGCGAAGAGTTTCTTACCAGGGCGAACAGCTGAGAGTCACCTAACAAAAAACCTTAGTTTGAAGGTCGGTTGCTATGAACTGTTGATTTTCCAATACAGTATGCCCTAAATAAAAGTTCTATACTAAACGGCACTTCATTGTCGCCGCTTGTCGTCATTTATCTTCTAATGTACGCAGCTATGCATCAACAATGAGAATAGCCCCACCCAATTCAATAGGGGCTTGGGGGGTAAAGAGGCTTATGGGGAATCGTCCTATCTCAAGACCTGTGCGGAGCCGCTGATGGATTTGATCAAATAGCTCATTGTCATGCAGAAGACGTGCACAAGACAGACAGTCAGTCAGTCTCAAATGCGCGGTAAGACATCCTCGTGACCCCGAGCTACACCAGGATAAAGTGTTGTAAAGCAGCTTTCTAAATCAATCATTCAGCGAATCAAATCGCTTTGGATAGATTGGAACTATTATAGAATGAACTTTGGCTTGTGGCTTTCCCCTGATCCTTCTCCTGTCAGACATTTCCCGGTTCCTATTATCGTATTTCGAGGTACGTACGGCGGTATTAGTATGAGAAATGTCAGTCGGAGGAAAAATCCACAGCTCTCTGAGGCCATACACTGTAGTGTTTGAACCAACGACCTGGGATGTTCCCGGTCTATCTATCTAAGCTTTGTCCCTAGGCAGTGCTTTGTTGGCGCCTCAGCCATCACGAGGATATTACAGATAGGAACTGATGAACGCCTTTAATTGCTTTTTGCTCGCGTGACTTGGAATGGCCACATCACACATCCGTAACAGCTGATGTGCTACTATGGAGTGGTAAATTGTGCTATTTATCCTCGCGCCCTGTATGCTACCAATTAGTGACATATAGATTCGTTTGTTATTCAACAGTATTGTAGGTTAATGAATTTTCGTTAAATTCCAAACATCAGGAAGATCAACAAATACTGACGGCGAGTGATCACCGATTGATCCAGCAGTTACATTTACGCCGGGAGCGTACCAATTATTAAGTTATAGAGGGCATACATATATTCGACTTGGCGCAAGCTCCTAAGCCTTCTGTCATCAACAACATTTCTACACATTTGAATCTTCCTTTTCCGTTTATTGCCACGCGTACCATATTACTTGTGTTTACATTAGCCGAATTGTTGTAACGCTCATATCAATTGAGTTGATAGGAACGAGTTGGGATACTGTCGGCGGGAGGACAACAGACAAGAGAAGAGCGGAACGTCACTGCTAATCGAATCTCTATCTGCTATCGAACGAAAGTATACGCTTAACGAATACAACCGTATAATGAAGTATTGCACAACGTAATGAATTTTTATCTGGCTATTGTCTGTGTCTCCTTCTTCATTTTGTGGCGTGGCTAGCTCCTCTTGTAAGATTCGTTAAGTCTTCGAGTTGATTAGAAAGTGATATGAATTCCTCTTATATTGGCTGTCGTTCTTCCTTGTCTACGCGATTTACGGCATAAAGACATGTGAACTGTGTGATTGTTATCACGATTAGTTATATATAGTCACTAGCAGAATCCGAATGGGTCGCTACACCGAAGATGCGTTTCGTTTTCGAATGGCGTCACTGGTTATATCATAAGGCGGGTTGCCACAATATATATATGAAGATTGGTGTAGCTTGGCTAATGCCCCCTCTCTCTGTCTCTCGCTGTTTGCGTTGCTCTGGGAAGTACGAACCGAAAGGAAGCCTGTTTCAAGTCTCAAAAAGGGCTAAGATAGAGATTCTCACAAAAATAACAAAAAATGAAAAGGCAATAGTAACAAAGAGCGACGAGCTAGCCTTCTGCCAAGTAGCCACGTTAGCTAAACCTAGGCTTTGTCGGAAGGTCGATCCGAACTTTAATTATTTAGTAAGGATAGTTGAGGGTCAGCTGAAGGTCAGGAACGTGTGAATAAAGGCACCATTTAAATAGTTGAATTTCAGGATAAACTACACAAATTGAGGATTCAGTTCATGCAGTATTGAATATAAGCCATACTATTTTAGAATGGAAAAGTGTGATTTTCAATTATGAAATATATTTAATTTTACTTCCGCATCGAATCACAGCAAAGACGCTCCTTCGCTGCTGATCAGACAGAGTCGCTAGGCATGTTTTTCTATGTAGACCATTGGTTCTATTATAATTCTCACATTGCTGAGCAAGGCGAGATCAATATTATTCCTCAGAGTCTATATCTACCGTAGCCAGAAAGCTTTTACAATATGCGGGACAATGAGAATCAATATCCCATTGTACTGCGGGATAACAACTCGAACCTGATGAATTGGTAATCACGCTCATTTTTTCCATTAGCGTCGCTTAGACGTCGTTCAACACGATGTATTTAGCGGAAAGATAGGAAATAGTGAAATGCAAACGTAAACTTAGATCTGCTATTTCAGCAGAAATCGTCTGCAGACACATTTCGCTTTTTGCCATCGCATCTACCATCTCCATCAGGTGGCGTTGTTAGCCTTAAATCTGGAACAGATCCAACAGCTGAGAACTGGGTTATGTGCTCGAAACTTAATTCTGATATACCATGTACCGAACTCGCAAGATGTTTTCACAGCCTATACTTAACGTGGCCGATTCCATACCACTGATGCCCGGTGCGCAAGCTTTTCTATTCTTCAATACATGGTTATGTGCAGGCCCTATCCGATGGAACACATTATCGGGTAAGATTCACTATTCGACAATGAACTTACGTTATTTGTCACAACCAAAAATAGATATTCAGCTTTTTTTCGCATCAGTGATATTCTTAATGATAATGTTATAAGGATTTCGGGGATCATGTGCAGAATATTTTAAATATTTTCGAAAGTATTCCAGAATATCCCATAGTGTTTTGTCTAAATAAAGTCAAATGACCACGCGATCCATATTGCATCACTGATTTTCTGTATCCAGACTTGCTGCTACTACCCTTTGCAAGGACAATTTTTGTAAAATCACTCCTTACTAACCCGCATCGATGCGGTTCGATTTTCAGTACGATTTGAAAAATGCGGCAGAATGCAACGACTGGTAATGTTGGTAATTTCGCTCGGCCTGCTGCTCCACGTTCTCGGTGCTTTTTGGTGGACGATTATCTACCCCAGAAGTAAACCGGACAGCTCGATAAAAGTTATCAAACGCATTGCTAGCGTTGCGACAACGAGCTCCATTGGCTGCATAATCATCATTCAGTGGTGGAAAGGCCACCGCATTGCCGGACCGCTGCAGAAACTTTACAGTCTTTGGATCAGGTATACCTATATGAATGAAAGGCTAGCCTACCTTACTTTATGGGACGTTTCACACGATTAGGAGAACATCGAGTTATAATGTGGGTGTTGAATTTCTCTACAAGCATTCGTTAATGAGTGACAATTTGGCCCTATCATATGAAGTGTGGTTTCACCAAAATAGCAAATTAGACCGGTTCAGTCAGACAGATGTCGAGATTCAAACAACTAGAAAAATAGAGCGTCTAAAATACGTTCGATCTAACCTTTAATGGCAAAACTTGTTCACACTAAAACAACACTGCCACACAACTATATTGATATGTTAAATACGAGGGACCAGCAGGCTACCAATTGCAGACTATTTAATTTGGTATCGCTAGGAGACGCCAACGCAATCCTTCCGGCCTGTCTCCGCAGGGTCCGAACGATTCTCACCTTGTTTCCGATCGTACTGAATTTCCTGTCAGCAACTTTATGGCTGTCAGTTCTGGGAGAATTTCACGAATTTTTGTTAGGTGTCATATCGATCGTAAGATCTATTTAATGCACAAGCACGCTCGTGGTGGGTCATAAATGCAGCCTCAGGTCGATGCTTCAGTTGAACGTATATATATATATATACATTCATGGTAATCAAGTATATTAACGCACTATGATAATATATTTGGCAATAAATGTTTATTCAATTATGAGTCAAACAGGCTTGGTCGTCCAAAAGACAACATGAGAACGTCTTTGTTGTACGTGGTCCTTATGGCCATTATTATGCTGTCAACCCTCAGTGCGGTAATGGGAGCCAGTTTTGTGTTGCGAGGGGACTTCGCATTAGCAGAGGTTTGTTACACAAGAATATACCTTGGTCAGTATTGCACCACAGTAGATACGCTACTCGCACCGTAAGTTCTCAGTCTTTAGAAGAAGAGTCGTTAGCTTAAATTAGAATCGCCACAGGTAGTGCTTAATTCGTACCGCAATAGTACAACGCACACCATAGCAAAAACGAGCAAATGGTGTATTGTATATAAATAACTGTATCAACCTTTATGTGTAACTAACTTATTTGTTATCCATTATTTCCTTCGTCTCTTATTCTCATTATTACATTAAGATGAGTGCATTGATCATGAGTGTCGCAATAGCGGTGACGACTGCATGCACTGGATGTGTCACCCGTCAACCCTATGTATGGTTGATATTCGTTGATGGAACACTCCAAGGTTGTGTGGAAGAGATCATTAAATTGGTCAAGGATGTGATCAACAACCACACGTGGAAGGTACGTAATGAGTAAATTGGAGTGAACACAGCTAAATGTTAATAGACGCGGGGAAGAAACGGAACATCTGGAAGATTTATCAGCGAAGGATAGTTTGGCTATCATATGAAGCGTTTTGGTATCTCATGATGTACCCTACCTACTATGTGTCGATCAACGCACTGACGTGTACGACAACAGGCAACCGGACACAGGAAGCTTCAAGTGAAAGGCTATCTCGGCGAAAGTGCAACGCCACAGACGATATATACTCGGTGGACTACCATAATAATAATAATAATAATACCGCATACTTGAAAACTGTACATTTTTTGTTATTTTTTTTAAGTACTGGAGTCGCCCATTTGGAAGCGAATAGACACTTCGTGTACGTCAAGGTCTTGGTACGTCGGACGTGTATCGACTCCCTCTATTTACGATCTCTTTAGCCCACCAAAGTAGAAAACTCGTTCGCTTTTGCTTTGTTGAGCAAATGTCTTGTGGTAGTCTATCTACCATTCAGGCCTTATCTCTAGTAGCTCTACAACGGGGTTTTAGGGATGCGACATTTGCGAGCCAATTACAATTTGCATCCCTTTATTTTTCAGGTGGCCAGTTTGTCTCTGAAGAAGGAACTTAAAGAGGTGAAAGTGATTCTGTCCGAAATCGAGATGATTGTCTCCGAATGTCTGTTTTTTGAAATGATTTATTTCTTGGGCTTTCACTTAATTGTCCTTGTTCTTATGGAACAATACGCTGTCGTAGAAGAGAACTATTTGCGCGTCTCGAAATATACGATATTGGTCTGCCAATGGCTATGTGTCATTATTGTTATCTTCACAGCGCGCAACCTCGAACTTAAGGTAAGTCCTTACAACAGTGTACACTATCGTTACCGCTGACTTTGTAATCAAGAAATTACGATTAATGGAAAATTCGTTGACAATCCTAACCTAACCAATGGTGTATCTGTGATAATCGACCTTTAAAGTAGTCCAAGTTAGGGACTAGAAACATCCGGTATGAAAATTAAAATATGGAAACTCTCTATATTGTTACACTATTCAAGAATTTAACCTTAATTTACCTTGAAAATAGTTTCAGGATCTCCGTGAAGTTTTGGATGAAAGCGATATTAATTCCTGGGATGAAACATTGACATACGTAAAAAATCAGTTAAACTCGATGCCGACGTATGTTACTGTTTGTGGACTATTCCAGTATTCGCCCAAAATGTTGGTCTCAGTAAGTAGAAATGATGAAGCTATCGATTCATAGAGCTACCTGAACAATTGACATAAGCTCCGGCTAATTAGTTCCTATACAGAGGAAGAACCCAGAAAGTTTGTTTCTTATACTTTTCTATTCAACGTGGTTTTCTATTTCAGCTCATCGGCAGTGTGATAACTTATCTCGTCATTGTGTGCCAATTTGACACCACGCCTGATGTAACTTGTCGCTGCATTTTGGATTTGAGTAAATCGACTTGAGCTGTTTTAAATATAATACTAATCATTGATTCGAAAGTGCGGACTTGCAGAGACAATGTTTGAGTCTACAAGCTCCATAGCTAATAAAAGAAAGACACCGCGAACCTATTTTGTTGTTGGTTATTATTATTACCATTATCATGAAGGTTAGCCGCTGAATACCGTCGTTAGCAATCCCAGTGAAGGGCGTAGCTTGTGAGTATCATTCATTCATTGAGGTTTATTTTCGGAACTGCAGTTTCGCAATGCTTAAGTTCCGAAAAAAAATTATGATAAAAGGTGTATATATATAACACGGTCAGGATAATCTGATTTATAACGTGCTCAGAATAATCTGACTTATAACACCGTCAGTATAATCTGATATATAACAAAGTCAGGATAATCTGACTTATAACACGGTCAGGATAATCTGATATATAACGTGGTCAGGATAATCTGACAAAATATAATTGTCCAAACCATGCACACCACAAGATGGTGCGCATATAAGTCCCCATAAAACGTATAATGTTTAGTTTTTTTTACAGTTGTTTATACCTTGTTGTGTTTCTCGTCTACTCTCGTGCTGTTCAAATAAAACCTTAAAAGTTTATAACTAATCCGTAAAGTTGCCAGAAAAACTCGACTAATGTTGTAAGTCTACATATCATATAAATATTGTGAACTTAAAGCTTGCGGTAATGTAGCGGTATTATATATTATATTATATTTTTCGTAACCTGGATCGAAGATATTCCCTTATCTGAGACTATTCGAAGATCACCTTCTTCCGATAGTAAGATATTTATATTTATAAAGCCTCCCTGTAAACGTTTCTTGTGGCCGTGTTACCTGACCGAGTAGTGCGCATCTCTTTGGTTACTGCTGCGATGGAAACAAGCAGCATCACGATTGGTGATCGGAGGTTCCTTCTATGGAAATCATCGATGTTAATATATGGTTGTAATTACCCTGCCACCACACGGTTCTGTTGGTCGTCCGTGAACGTCTCAACAGATATGTTTCAACTGTGTGGACCGGCCCTCCAAGATGGCCAAGCGAAGGCGATGAACAGAGTAATCGGGTCCGACTTCGGATCTTCAAAAAATCTACACTCGCTTGTTATCGAGCAATTGCTCTACCCCAACAGAGGTATTTGTTAGCGTGTCAGATGTCGGAGTGTCAGTTACAGAAAAACATGTTGTCAATATTTGAGATAAGAAAATTCGTTTAATACTGACTTTGAATAGATTTTTAAGTAGGGTTTACAAGAGAGCAAACAATAAACGTAAATGAATGACCTGATAGAGTCTACCCTGGGTCAGATCATATCAAAGAGAAGCGTGTTCACTTGCGCGCAATACTAAGTTAGTGTATCGATTGAACCATTAGCTAAAGCTAATGATTAATAGCAATGAATGAGGTGACTATGCACGTATATGTACGGCGCCATGTAGTCCGCACCGGTATGCGTCATATCGTGCGTGGACACTCTACGATTGAGCTGTTGTATGCGTTATTACCGGTAGTAATTTTACTATTATCACATTCATGCTATGGGACTCAGGATGGTCCCGAATATATTACTTATGACGAGACATCTGTGAAAAAATGCAATATACCGCCAACAATATTCGCAGTAGATGTTTGTCCAGCGAAAAGTAGAAGAACACTTTTCACCATTGTAGCTTCAGTGAGAAAAACGTGTAATATAGACTGAAAGCGCAAAATAAAGGGACCTCCTCTGTAGAAGTGACTTGTGTGTGTCATTACTTTCGCTGCTATACATATACAGCAATTCGTAGCTGCCCTGAACTGTTATTCTCATCTGTTTGAAAACCTCAGCTAGGTAAGGACTGCAACAAGTTACATTTAAGACACAATACCAAACACCAAAAAATGTACGCCGAAATGGAACTATGCGCATCACCAGTGTTGAAGAGGACGAAGCAAGTGAAACGCCAACTCGTAATGCCCGGCACGCGCGTATTCATGCTGTTCACGTCATGGATTTCTGTTAATTGTATTCGATGGAACTCTACATCTGGTAAGTTTCTCTAAATAAGAATATCAGCCGCTCTTGGTGTAATATAAAACTCCTTCTAATTTGACACCTCATAACAGTACAATCAAAGCCTGTAAAACAGATCTTGGATCTCCAGGTAATGCTTTCATTTAACCGATTAAATATCTAGTTTCGAGGCTATATAAAAACAACTATATAAAAGGCTAGGCTATATAAAAACAACGAGGCTATATAAAAAACACTTTTATCTATCGCATCAAGTCTCTTTGCCATAAAACACAAAACACCATAGACCTAAATGAGCACTGTTATTGTAATTATCCAAATTTGTTATCTCTGTTGAATTTCCATCTATGGTACGAATTGGAACTATCGGGATAAATTAATCCCGATTTCTACAGCACGGGGACGATGACTACCGAAACTTGGAAGTTGGCTGGTAGGACATATCGGCATGTTGTTACACTATTCACTGTTCATGGTTTTCATCAAATGTTGTGTGGGACAGAGGGGTTTCATACTCCATCCGATATCTGCTTCTGTATCTGAGATGTGGTGAGGCTTGCCCCCCCCCCCAAATACCGCACGCAGCGACTTGTGCTTCTGTACCTTCCCTTGGCAGCCTCGCGGAGAAGGTCCAATTGTTATAACTACTCTTTGTTGTTTTTATTCTTTTTATATCAGACGTTCATATAAGACCACTATCATTTTTGAAACACAAATAAATACAATTCGAATTTGAACTGTGTGGATCTGCACACTATGATCTATCGCACTGTGGTTTCACAATTCACCAAACCTTCTGCACGTCGGATTTTCAGCTACATAATTCACAGGATCTTATTCACACGGATTCGTTAGGTTTGTACATGTAACCCAAACTCGGAGCATTGACTTAGTTAATTGGTCTTAACACAAAACCCTATGTGAAGGGAGCTCTCAGGAAAGGAGTGGACCCCTATTCTAGTTGTAAATAAAGTCGTTCTAATATATAGCTGTAGGAATAGTTCCATTGTGTTTGACGCACTGTAACATTGACGGTACCAGTTAGTCCTCAATAAGTCCTCTAACAATTCTACCATAGCGTATGTTCATTAATGTTGCAGGCCTGTTTGAGACGAGTGGCAAAACACATCGGGTTTTATCGACATTTTGGTCACTTGCTTTGCTCGGTCATATGGCCGCCGGCTTTTGGTGGACGGTGATTTACTCTGATAGCATCGACAGCATTGCGGCAACATCAGTCAGAGTAATTAGAGGCATCAATGGGTTTGTAACCATGGCCTCTCTTAGCCTTTTAATCATTATCCAGTGGTGGAAAGGCAGCCGAATTGCTGTTCCTTTACAAAGACTACGCGAGCTCTGGATCAGGTGAGGCCATATCTGTCTAACGACTGTCACAAATAACAAATAGGTGAAAAGCAAGAGAAGAAAGAACACATTACCATACACGTGTTTCTGTTTATGAGTGAGGAAACGCTTTGAACTCAGTGCAAAGAACGACACTAGTGTGAGCGGTTCACAACTTAATGCACGTGTCATGTGCATATATAGGTATTTGAGAAGTTTTCGTTTTTAAGTTCCAGTCCATACAAGCCTACCGACCCATTATTTTGCCACAAAAATAATATTGGAGTATCTTGTCTATTGAAAGGATCTAAGATTATTTTTTTTTAGCAGAACGTAGGCTAAGAAAACAGCTGTCCATGGTCTTCTATACAGATAAATGCACAATCGACGAGGTGATATGACGGCGTTTCAGTAGCTCGTTTGAAATTTTTAGGGTTGGTTTTCCTGAGGACAAACGCGTTACGTGGAGGTTATTCCTAATCCTGATCGTCATTGTGTTGGACTCATCCCTCACTGGCACACTGGCCATCACCTTCGCTTTGCGGGGAGAATTTTCAATGTCAGGGGTTTGTATGTAGAGGTTCTGACATATACATACGCAGCATAAGTTCACCTCAGCTAAGCTGACTCCACACATCGCACATGTGTTGACTGTGGTGTTATCAACACACACAAAATATCTGAGTTTGAGCGGGTGTGCCCCAAGGTCACATTACACTTCCGGTCTAACAAACAACGATGACCTCATTATATTGAAGTGTGACGCACCCTCAAGCTAAGAAGTGGCATGTGCAACATGGCAGGATGTTGTCTGTCTTAAAGAATATATTGGAAGACCCTTTACAAGGGCGTAAAGCATCTGTCATGCACTATACTGCTCAGACCACAATAGTCGTTTACGCAATAGAAGCGTACATGTAGGTCCTAAAGAAGAGGCCTGGGTAGAGAGGAAGAGGAAGCAGCTAAGTGTCAGCTAGCCCAAGTCATGTCCGTACGTTAAGGAGGATGTGTGGTGCTCGTGCCTGGACTTATACACATCTCATCGCCCTTACTGAAAGAGTGCGCTAAGCGATACCGGGGCTGCGATGCAGTTCAACAGCGTCAACAGTTCCGGGTGGAGGGTCAAGATATTGTCATGCATGATAGCATTTCAACATCCCTATTTCTAAGAAAAAAGTGCAACTATTATACTAAAACTTTGGTATAACATAATAGTCATCCTTTGAGTCGATATGAGAGCAACCCTATTATGGAAAAAAACGATTGCGAATATATTACATCAATATTAATATAAATATAATATATGCAGTATCCGTAATCCGCGGAATGTTTTGTTGTATGGTTCTAAGTTTAGAGTATTGTGGTTCTTCTTTGGTAACGCTTTGTAACAAGATCATATCGTGTTTCGTTTTCAGACTGGCGCCTGGTTGCTAAGTCCACTTATATACTTCCTGTTTCTATCCGCTTTGAGTCTCACGCGTCATCCACTTATTTGTATTGTATTCATTGACGGAACGCTCGGTTCGTGCATACAAACTATTAGTACATCGGTTAAGGTGGCCGATGATAGCAACTCGTGGAAAGCAGGTTTTGTATCCATCTAATGATGATCAATTAGAATCTAGAACATAAGCACCAATTTTACGTGACTATGTCTTACCGTACCGCGTAGGATTTGTGGTAATCGAATTAGTATACCGAGTTTTTCAAGTGGCTGTACGTTGTATTTATAATAGCCAAATGTTTTATCGGCACGTTAAGGAAAAACTCGCAGAAGATGTTAAAGTGAAGCCAATGGCACGGACAAATAAACAGTGTTTCACAAATGATATTCAAACATGATGTTCATTTCGGCAATCTGTGAACATTTCATCACTTTGTCGCATCAATACGCCGATTTCGCTATAACATAATATACACACAGAAGAAATAACAAAATCTAAAATGAAAACATTAACTGACATTTTTCAGATAAGATAGGTACAATGCTACGGAGAGAGTTGAGGGAAATGAAGCTCATCCTGTCTGAAGTTGGATCGAATCTATCCGAGGGTCTGCTGCTATCAACAGTTTCGTTCTTGGGCTCCCAACTTCTTATACTTGTCCTTTCGACGCAGTTCATAGATGTCGAGGAGAACTATCTGCGCGTTACGAAATTCACCGGCATCGCCTTGGAGTGGCTTTCTGTCATCATCGCGGTGTTTGCGGCAAGGGAACTTGAATTAAAAGTGCGCCTTCAATAAAGATTTTAATGCTACGTTTTTCAACCAAAATAATGAATTGAATGCCAGGTTTAGACGTTGAAGGTTGCGACTAACACCTTAATGTAGTGAGTATCGTGTTTGTCATCAACATGAATTACTATAGCCAACGTGAGGTAATATACAATCTTAATATACAATCAACGTGTTTTCTAACATAGTAATGTACAGCGTTCAGCCCAACTAGCTTGATGTCGCGAGCAGTATCAGGCTGGCTCTCTGATATTTATTTATATCCGAGTCTGTTATTCCTTAAGAGTTAAGTGATGCCCATTCGGTTCTTCGGTTAGTTCCAGGAGCTCCGAGAGGTCCTAATTGAAAGTAACATAGGCCCGTCAAATGACATTATGTTATACGCGAAAAGCCGACTGGATCTAATGCCGATCTACCCAACCGCGTGTGGCCTTTTTGACTATTCGCCAAAAATGCTCATATCAGTAAGTGCAGCTTATGCTTCTATAGGTATGAGAATAGATTCACCTTTAATAACCACAGGATTCGTCCCGGTACCATATGTACATTCTAGTCTAGAGTTGTTTTGTTTGATTACCACATTAGCTATGTTGGCCCTCTCAGAATTGCGGATCGTGACCTAAAGAATCATGATTATTCCTACGATGAAAAGTCAGCGCACGCCAATAGTAGTATATCTGCATTTCACGATGAATAATTATTACGATGTGCAGCATCTTCTATTTTCTCGCCAGGTTCAGTGAAGACAACAGAATATAACTTCATCCCGGTGATTCAACAGACCAGTTAACATATTCAGTTATTATAGAAACTAAGCGATGTTACTTCGTGTCAATATACGCTTAATACTTCCGTATCATTTTGATATATGGTTTTATGTTAATTTTCGTGTACAATTTTGTGCGTTTCAGCTTACCAGCAGTATGGTAACATACCTTGTGATCGTGCTCCAATTTAAAAGTACCTCTGGTGCCACAGCCTCCAATTGTATAACTTCACCTTCAATTCAATAAACTTTTTTCCTAAATCCATGACAGTGCCAGAAGCGGCTTGGTCGAACCCATGTACCTTGACAATTAGGAATAACATTATACATCTGGATGGCTGTAATGCATATGTTCATGACTAATGAAACCCGCATATTCAGATCAAGTGTATTTTGATTTAGTTGGAATTTGGTTTAGGCATGTATAATAGGAATGGGAGCAACACATACAAATAAACAACGATACCTGTGGAACTGAACATGTCCTTCCATGGCTAGACTTGCAGATACAGCAATACAGAGCAGCTGCTCTATTACTAACCCAAACGTTCAAGCGAGGTTTATAAATGTATATTCTATTAGGCCCTGTCTTACAAATGGCATATCTGGTAATATCTTAATTGACTTATATAATATATATTCAAATAATATCCCTACTGATGGCTGAGAGACGCACCTCGAGTGGCGCTGTAAAGCGATATACAGTGGTCAAACTGGATGGTTATCCAAACCCTAATTTTTATATTTTCAATCTGTTTCAATGTAAATGATGTAATCGTATTGTCATATCATGTATTACAATAATAACTGATTTGAATTCTCCCTTCCGATGTCATCAACGGACAAAGTGAAGCAAAACCCCCCGAGTAATCGCGGCAAACTGTTGCGCAGTTCACACACACACTACTACTGTGAAAATAGTAGTGTGTATCAAAAAATCAAAATCGCTAAACATTCAATAGAGATGACTATGACTTTCTGAAACGAATGCAGTGATCGACTCTCTCCTGCGGCATGTCACTAAATGGATGTGTGAATTATATTCGATAAGTTTGACGACGACCGATATCAGCAGCGGGGATGACAGGAGACTCGGTCATCTTCAAAGTCGTTTGACGTTGATGAGAGATATTGGTCAGCAGACGGCCGATGCTTTGAGTACATGCTCCCTAGTCAGCACTGGGACGACCAGAAGCATGCAGCGAAGACAGAACGAGTGTTTGCAATGTCTGAAAGAAACACACGTCTATACTCGACCATACAGTGAAATGCATACTACTCTTTGTGTCTGTCCAGTCATTTATTTGTGTGAAGAGCACAATAATGGGACGCATCGGTAGGTAGGTCATTCGAGTACTGAATGAGATATTGAGTGGCTGTTAGCAAATAAATAAATAATAGCAAATAATCCCGTAAATAATTGTGCTTACCACAGAAATGAGTGATCCGTGTAGTCCTTCGTCAAAAAATCATATCCTGTATTAATCGTAATAGAGATACATGCAGTTATACGTCGATAGTTGTGCGAAATATTGTGATTCAGTACGATATTCAATGGCCTTTAGTTGGTTGAAAATCAATGAGAGATTATTTGAATAAATAGACTCGAAGTGGAACATATACAGCCTTATTGCCGTTAAAAAAAGATGCATTTATTTATATTTAGCAATGCAATGTAAATATAGCTTCAAACAGTTTTAAGGCTAACTCTCAGACAACATTGAACGTCCACGGAACTGCCTCGCATTGCTTCATCTAAATATAGCTATGTAAAATTTCGTGATTTCGGTTATACTCGAAGATTAGAAAGCAACTAATCCTATGCTGCTCCCTTTAGCGTGGGTGAACCAATGCATTTGTATTATTTTGTTATGAAACACTAATATCATTATTGGATTAAAGTCAACCTTACCCATCATCTAATCATTCTAACACGGGTAGTTCAAACCGAAGTGTTCACGAGACTTGATTGAAATTTGTGCCGAAGAAGCTTGCTATCAGCTGTGTGAAATATGTTTATGCGTTATTCAGACAAATTTGAATATCGAAGTAATTTGAACTTCAGCAAGCTCCATGAACTACTTTTTCTATTTATTAACTATTAAGAGCCACTAAGAGGACACCTCCATAATGAGATTTAGAAATATTTGGCGATACATAATAAAATAATAATAATAATGGGCGTCTTCTTCGGCTTCTTTTCTTATAAGATAGTTATTGATGGAACCACCATCTATTGGACATTCAGTTACAATGTTAACTAAACAAACTTTGGAATTGATCAGCTCAAACCGTTGTGTGGAAACATTCTCCACTTATATGTTCATATCGTTCGGAGAAATTAGGCTTAAAACGTGATCGGGGACAGACTTCCTTATGATGATCTGATTGAGGGATTTATATGCATTGTGAAAGACGTGAATGCTATTACTAATTTTATATTGATAAGTAAAATGCAATATGTTGGGTATGGATCATGCTGAACCACGTATAGGCCTTGTACGAAGAATAAAAACGCACGGTTTTTATTTTCTAAGATAAAATTTTGAACGCAGGTTAAAAGGGAAATCGCCTTTATAAAATTTGACAGTAATACCCGCATACCATAAGCTCTTGGACTCGTGCGTGACATTTAATAATAGCCTTTTTAGAACCTTGAGTTGTAATTTTAACCCCCTGGGTGCTGTATGGCACATGCTGTTTTGGAGCTCTATGGAATGATGGGTTTTGCACTAGATTATGTGTTCCCATTGGAGCACGCCTCCATTAGGGCCGGAACAAACTGCACCCTCTGGTTGTGTCAGTATTTCCGCCGAATCGGTAAGTTCCCGTATATCTAGCTCCCGGCCTATTCTATATTACCCACTGTGGGGTGATACAGGACAAAAAGGAATGGTGTCTTTCACTGCCATTATTTCCAAAATGTGTAAGCCGTTCTTAGACACTTTTTAGATAGACCATAGAATATAGCATCCGTTGAATGTCTGCTTGTAGCGTTTGGGCGAAGTACTATCCCGTGTGCTATTAATAATCGCTATCTTGTATTTATGGGATCTTGCTTGTTTGAAGTGGGACTACTTCTGAGAGGTCGCAAGGTCGACACAGAGCTGAACGTGTTATCCTATTTAATAGCGAATATGAAAATGCCGACCAAACAGTACACATCTTGTACTACAAATGGACTACAATTTTCTGTTATTTGGCATTGATATAATAGCTGCTGCTACAACTACCTGCTCAATTGGCCTCGGAGGCGAAATAAAAATCGAGAGTAAGTGTATAACGTTCTACAACATGTCGAGTAGACCGTGAGATCGACAGACGGAGGCGGTAGCGTGCTTAGAGATGTCGAACCACTATAGTGAATACCAGACCTCATTTCTGAGCAGTATTTAATTTGCTTTTGTGCTTTTTTAGCATCATAGTCCAAGCCCACGCGGCTGTTTCAATCGGAGAGATAGTGGGAGAGTGTTGAGTTGTTCAACACTGCCAGTTGACCTTCAAGTAATAGCCTTTCCATATTGTTTTAGAGAGCGATGTGTCGATTAATTCGTTGTGTGTGACCTTTGCTTATCCCAGCCCAGCACCCACACGATAACGAACCTCGGTAAGGATAAGATCAGCTGTGTAAGACGACCAGTTTAAGATTCCGCATGCCCCTTTATTGCTCACGTTACAGCTTTGGGAGTGTGATCATAAACCGTGTCATGAAATATATCGGGAAAATCCGCCTCTCCCCGGGCTGAATTGCTTCTTCTGCTAAATCTGCACCTCTTCTGGCAAACAAAACACATCACGTCCCACCTTCATCCCTATGAATCGGCGTGGGGCCCTGCGGAATGACATATCACATATCTGTCACATAAACGACAGCCATAGATCAGCATCTGTGTGGCGACAGTCGGCGCGGGCATTTATGTATCTCTTACCAGGTTGCAGCAGGGACTCATATATGTTAGCCATCAAGCGGATATCCAAGGTGGGCTGAAATGCTAGTTAGGTGCAAGCTACCAAACACGTAGCGTGTAAAAATGCGAAAGATAGACAGAAATATTTATCTTTCAGTGGCAGACTAAAATCGAAATGTTCATCACATTTTTAGTTACACAATTTCTAGTTTCATAGCAAAGCTTTTAAAGATACTTTATATTATATATGTTATGCTAATCTTGGAAAGAGTGGGTTCGACTCACTGCCCCACAGAGATTTCACGCAAATTTCTGCTACGGTCAAAGCTCAAGTTCGTCCCGGGTTCGCCATAGCTTCAAGGCAATTTGTAGAGGTAATTAAACACGCGCTCTCAATAACAATCCGCTGGGATTAGAAAGTCAACTGTAATATATTCAAAGTGGTCTTTACCGCCCATGCGCATGGCCTTCAGCGGGACGTATTGCGAGAGGTTTCAGCTCTTGCAGTAAAAAAAATTGGTAGGAGTATGTGAAAGTAGATGGGATTAGGTCACAACTGCAGTTGTGCACTGTACATGTATTTAAAATGATAACACCTTAATAGTGCTTTTGATCTCAAAACGAAATAATAACAATAATAATGAAAAGGCAAACTACTTTGGCGAATGAATAAGACTTTTCTGCAACATATTGCCTACTCCTTGCCCAAAGCGATTGCGCTTGTAGTTATGGTGCTTAATATAGCTTTCTTTCTCTCTCTGAAAATATCCACCAGCAGAAACAAAGTCGATTATATTCATTTATAGACACATAGACACTCATAGACACATTTACAGAAT
The DNA here is from genome assembly GCA_019614645.1 of Stratiolaelaps scimitus. Classification (NCBI taxonomy): domain Eukaryota; kingdom Metazoa; phylum Arthropoda; class Arachnida; order Mesostigmata; family Laelapidae; genus Stratiolaelaps; species Stratiolaelaps scimitus. The sequence continues at coordinate 690,664 of JABWDB010000016.1, forward strand.
CAAGCTCGAAAACGAGCAATCTCATAGGGGAGGTTAATGTAGGCAAATGATAAAGGACTCTTCGATTCGGTTCGCAGTAATGGCTTCCGCTATAGAAATACATCTATAGCTCGCAGCAATCAATACTTCTCTACAATGCATTCTGTTGCCGTATATAATATAGATTCAGAGCGCGCGGGAGTATTTCTCAGTTGCTGCGTTATTTAAATGCAATAGGAACACCCCAGTGGCCTGTGAACAGATCAATAACCTGTTATGCAGCGGCGTTCGTTGCCTATACACGCCTTTATGAACTATTGTAGTTCATAAATATGTCACGTCCCTCTGGATTTACTTCGGTGATTCAGTGTTAATATTCTTTAACATAACAACCGCGGATCCTCGTTAGTCCCATCAAGGGGTAAGATGCACATAAGAAACATGTCAGCATCTGCAACAAAGAATAAGAAAGTGTCCAAAAGCTGGAGTGAACCCGTTCCACTGATGACCAACGTCAGGGTGTTGCTCCTGGTAGACTCTGTATTATGTGGCGGCGTCACCAAATGGAACGCTTCATCTGGTAAGCTCGAATGAAAATCCATTTTATATCAACTCATACATAGGTATCATAGTAATGGTAATCAAAGACCCATCAATTGTACACAGCAATAACTTTCAGGACAATTCGAGACCGTCGGCAGGATCCTGCGATTCTTATCAACTTTCATCAATCTCGCAGCAGCGGTTAAGCTAGCGGTAATCGGCATCACACTCACAAAGACAACTGAGGACAAAGTTACATCCGGAATGACCATGCACATCATTGCCGTAGTTGTCGGGACGGTTCCAATCTTTATCATGCTCATCGTTCAGTGGTGGAAGGCTCTTAAGCTTGCTGAGACGTTGCAACGACTCCACCGACTTTGGATAAGGTTAGAGTCTGTATAATAGGATGATTGAAAAACCCCCCGTAAATGTTGACGAACGCCTGACGTATCTCATACACAGGTATTTGATCAATTTCATGCAACATCAAAAATAACTTAAGATAGTCAAGGTCAAGTGAAATGAAGACGACAAAATTAGTATCACCCTGTATTATATAAGAGAGCTAAAGCATTGTAAAATTGCAGCTCCTTTAATAAACCAATTAAACCTTTACATTTACATTGCTTTCTTCACCCGACTCACTATATCTGCAGCCTTGACTCCGACTCTAGGCACACAGGCAGACATACAAGCACAATCCTTTTTGTAACACAGCGTGTTGAAGAATTGACGCACTTCTATGGAACTCAATGGTCAACGAGCAACATTGCTTCGGATTGGTGCCAAAATAAACTGTTCAAATGTAACACATACTTTGGTCAAAAAGTAGTTGGACCGGTTATTTCTCGAACACTGATGGAAACGCCATAGGATTACGTTGGCCTTTTCAATGGGAGCATACATGATATGTCTATCGAGTTGTGTGAAGTTAAGCTTTTGAGCACTCCATATTTGTGCATCGCCAACTCTTACATGTTTGTACAGATGGAAGATAATGTTCACTAAGGGCAATCGCGAACCATTTCTAAGGTGCACCTGAATCTACTTTTTTGACTGATCAATGTCAGTTGGGTCATACTATCATTACCTGATATGACATGGCGTATTGGAAAACAGGTCAATTCGGGAAGAATCATCCTTTTCAATAATAGCATTTAGGGAATCCGATCAAAAATGATCCGAATGCCGAAATATGTAAGATAGTCTATTTTGTTTGACGTGAAGACACATGGGGCACTTCTTCACTTCTTGGAACTCGAGAACTGTACACCGCACACGCAAGGAGAGTGCGCTACAAAGCTTTGTTGTATCTATTATGTCCTTCAATTTGCTTTTATTTTTAGTTTTCGCGCAGTTTTAAAATGAGTGACGTAGTTATTTTCTCTCTCACATCAATATAGGAATCGCTGCCCTAATGGAGGTCATTCAAGTTATTGGTTCTACGCGATTGTTGGTGTCAACAGCTTCTTATCGTTTTTGAGTTTAACGATAGGTGCCATCCAATCTAGCGACTTCGTCGTGACCTCTACATATCAGCAGGTTTGTATCGACAATAAACGATCCCCACATGTGCAATTTTAGCACACAAAAATAAATATATATATATATATGTGAATTTAGAAAGCTGCATGAACCACTACATAATTCCATATATGTATTCGGCGCTGTGTCAGTTCTTTTCTACTGATTCCAATTTCCTCGAACACAAAAAACAGCGTTTTCACTATTTCTATCCATAAAAATCATATTGGCGAAATTCGTAAATTATAGTGAGGTCGTTTGCCGCACTGCTGCCACTAATGCCGGATACACTTCAAGCGAATTCATCAAGATACGATCTAAACTATGTAATAATAATGTTTAATAACCGTACCTCAATAATCAATTTGTAATATAGATTATATGTACAAATTATACTTGTCATGTGTGTGCGAATATACACGTGTTGCTTACTTCTTGACTATGAATAAAGGTTGCCTCGAAATTAGCTGACATTTTAATTGTTTAATAAAGCGCGTTTTATTCGAATATTGATTATGTATTTGCTTTACTTGAAAGCAGAGACGTCGATGCTTTGTGTGGCATATAACAGTTCTGGAAATTTACCCCGTTAACCGTGGCAGAATGTATTCACTCTTTTGAAGAGCTTTTGACATAATTGCTGGTAGATTTTAGCGCTGTTGTGTTGAACTTTTTCTTTGGGGTCTTGAAGAGTTTGTGGTCTGTGGTGGACACTTTGTTGTTATGACAACCCCAAGAGACAGAAGTCTAACGATGTCATGATCTTTGGCAGCCTATTCACATCACCTCGAAGCAAAATAGCGTTATTCGACCACTCGAATTTTTGCAATTTGAGAACTTAACCCGAGCGCTTACTGACGATTGTCAACAAATAAATGACCAGGTTCGCTTTACCCTGAAATCAATAGCGGCAAACATGCGTTGCTTTTGAGACATACTTTACAAGACAATATAGCCACACCCTTGAGAAGAGAGCAAACGAAATTTATTTACGATTTATTTTTTTACCATATTCCTCTGATTTAGGTGATTTATTGGCTCACATATCCATTCGTATTGTATAGCCATGCAATCATTGTGTACGTCACGTTGCAACCAGCAACCTGGTTGGCGTGTGTCCAGGGAACTCTGTCATCCTGTGTTGAGGTCATTACGATGTCCGTCAAGAACGCGAATCAAGAAATTGCATGGAACGTGCGTATCCTTACCTGGTAAATCTTTGACTGTATGGTAGATTATTTAAAAAAACGAAAAAACAGGGTGAAGATAGTACTACAGTGGACGATTTTAGAATGTGATACATCCGAAACGGGATATGTTGATAGCCAAAAAATTGATGGCCGGTCGGGGACGGTGACACAGACCAGCTTCAGTTCTTTGTGTGTTCATTAGATCTACTATTTTTTAGCCACCACCAAAAATTTTCATATGTCACACACCACTTTAGTGAATAGTAATTTTGCTTCATCAACATCCTGTGAGAGAATCGCCTCTTAGTAAGATGTAACTCAATTGGCCTATATTATAGTCGTCTTGACACAAGGGTTATTGTCTCGAGGAAGCGGAATTCGTAAGGATTTCGAGAGTGTCACTCTGTTCGTCTTTGGAAGACATCAAACTGACCTAGCTCGCCGTCATCATCATTGTCACTTATAGTTTATCTTTACTCAGGTGGTCAGCGTGTCTCTGAAACAGCAGCTCAGTGAGATGAAGCTCGTTCTGTCCGAAGTTGAAGCCCTTGTGTCTGAAGGCATTGTATTGTTTATGATCCACTTCGTGGGACATCAGCTGACATTGTTAGTAGTATATAGTGAGTGGCACAGTGCAAGATCTTTTGTCGAACTGATACGGCCCATTGGATTATCTGTGCAATGGGTTGCGGTCATCCTTTCAATCTACGCCACGAGAAATCTCAAATTAAAGGTGAGCTTTCAGTTAGTGTTCTTAAGGATTCGCCTATTGACAGAAATTTTCCGCTTATATCCGATGATGTCCATTTCTCAAAATGTTTGCTCGAAAATAGATCGTAGTGTCAGCCAACCCTTGTGATGATGAAACAAATGTAAGGCGAAAATGTTTTCTAGTTCCAGAAATTGGGCGAGACCCTGGATGAAAGTGATATTAAGTCCTCGGACGAAGTAATTGTGTACACGAGGAGGCAGCTGGACTCAATGCCGGTGTATCCAACCCCCTGCGGGCTATTTCAGTATTCTCCTTCACTACTAATTTCGGTGAGTAGTCTGGATTCATACGCCGAATAGCCAAACAACATCGGAGCTACCCGAGACATTTTGTTCGCAATCTGAATGTGCAATTTTTCAGCGGCCAATCAGCGAATGACCATTTTGATCATTTTTTTGCTCTGACTGTCGTCGGATGTTTGGCATCCGCATTCACAGCAGACAACCTACAGTTGCGTACTGCTCATGATGAATAAGTTTAAGGCACCTACTAATACTTCTCATTTATTCTTTCGTTACAGCTCGTCAGCTGTGTGGTCTCGTATTTACTAATTGTACTTCAATTCCAGATTAGCCTCTCCCCTTCATCTAGTTGTAATTGCTCATCTACGAACAGCCGTGGGTTATAGATCAATGTGAATGTTTCGAATGATTTGGATTGATTTTGCAGTCTTATTAAATCGAAAATAAAGAAGAATTTGGGTAAGTAGATAAAACCGTATAAGGAATAAGTGCTTTAAGCTGGAACTACAGCGTCATACATTGAGGCTAAGCTAGTGTTTTTTTCATCAAAGTTGAACTGACTGTGTTATCCTTTAAGCTTGCGTGGGAAAATGTAATTATTTTGTACGCTGATAATTTGAAACCACTAAACTTCAACATAGATAGAAATATGTCTATATCAAGGTTTGCGTTAGCACTATAACTTAAAGCAAACCTTTACATAGATCTATTTCTGAGTTGGATGACTAAAAAGTTGTTAATTCTTTGATCCTTTTGATTCTGTCAGCAGCACAGACCCAGTTTAACTTGGTAACACCTGACGGTTATCGAACTTAATAGTGTAAACTCTAAGGACGTCATGACCACTGCATCACCGGGTGCAGAGTTTAATCGAATTTGCTTAATAGTGCTCAAACTCATATGCCTCATTCTGTTGCTTGACACAACTATGAAAGAGTGCTTTACGACGACTATAATAAGTTAAACACGCCGACCGTTTTTCTATTATTTTTACCAAAACTTAAGCGTTGTATTATTATATAACAGAAATTCCGCCAATAAATCGACAATGGAATATATACATGAACCCAGCCATATTAACTAAATATAAGGTCATTAAAAATTGAAATAAATTGCTCATTTCTATTCCTATGCAACGATTGAATCCCGCAAAAAAATTAGATTTCGGTGCGACATCATATGTAACTTTGACTTGAGTACAGGTTGGCAATAAACACCACCACCGATTCCATAGTGTTAAAAATTTGAAATATATGACAGTAATCCATTTGGTCCACCTAATTACAATTGGGTAGAAGCACGCATTGGCTGTAAGTTATGAATCATAGCCTACGATTTTTGTCTGCTGATTGGCGCTACCACTCCCCGAATCTAATATGATAAATAATAGCAGGTAGATGCTACATAGATGGACTGCTGGTTTTCGTGTAGAAATATATGTGCGCACCTTCGTACAGCCGTCAAATGGAAAGTCAAACAGCTTGAGCATTTCCCACGCTATGTCGGTCGAAGTGTTTCATTGAGACGGAGGGCTCTCCGTTGAGGCGTCATCTGCTGAGGGAAGTGAGATATGAGATATTGCAGTCAATGATGAAAAGGAACGAGCCCGGACACAGCGCCCCGTAAACAAAATAAGTTCGCGTGTCAGTCAGTGAGTGTGTCTACGTATGAGAAGGAAAAATGAGGCCATATATGGAGAACAACCACAACAGAAACATCAATAACAAGGTCATCTTTCTGCGAAGTTTGCAAAACAAACAATAAGGAGAACGTGAGAATACTTGGCAAAAATAACAATTAGTAGGAATTGATATTTTTTTCGATTTTTTTTGCGTTGCATTCCTCTCGTTCTAGGTCACACGTTTGGTTCAGAAGGCGTTCACAGTAAAGGTTAACAATATAAGCCTGCCGTGACAGTTTCCCCATAGTATAACATCTACCTATAGCTACGAATAACCAGACATTGCTGACTGACTTTGGTGTTTTTTTCGCTGTTTTGTTAACGACAAGCCGAGAAGGGAAATCATGTTGTCAGCAATATACAATATATATATATATATATATAGGTCACAACATCCCCTTTCTCTCTAATAACCGGTGAGGACACGGTGCTGAAACACTTTTTAGATGGTCCAACACCATTGAAATGCTCGACTGTAGGTTTGGTTTTGGAGCCATTGGGGTTACAAGTTATTATATCGAATTGCTTGATCTTAGAGGATCTATTCTCTAATCATCATCAAAAAGAAGGATGTGCTTTAGGATTATACACATCCTTGATATATATGCTGGTCGCGTTCGTGGTCTAGTGGTGAGTGTCTTGGATTGCTAGACAGGAGGGACGTAGGTCTTGGGTGTGAAATACTACCAGACTAGGAGAGTCTTTGGATTTCTTTATTATCTTGTTGCCAGGTCTGTAAATATGGTAAATTACGCAAATGTGGCCACGAAATTTCTTCGTGGTAATACCTAAAGGTCCGAAGCCAAATTCGGTCACAGAGGGGAACAGTTGAGGCTCATCTCAAATAATGTCACTACAGAATGGTAACACTTTTCGGCATAGGATAGCATGGTAGATGAATAAAATAATAAATCTGCAACTTGTGAGAGTTGCGGTACCATTAAATTGTGAGTCAATGTATTATATATATCTCTCAGTCAATCTGTGAATCGATCTACTCTCCGTTGCTATTATCTGCTCGCAGGCCTTTGTCGGCCTCTGGAAGTCTATTTTCCGTGTGTACTTTAAAGTTGGCGTTTGCGGATAAGTTTAAAACATGCAACTAAACAGCAGAGAAATCTCGGTATCACTATCGCTGGGAGTGGCTACTATACTCCGTGGTAGGAGCACACCATCCTTGCGCACTTGTACACAAGCCACAGGCTTTGTAGGGGGTGCTGCAAGGCAACGTCATTAACCCAGGTTAGTCTGGGAAGGCATAATTTTCTCAAGAAATATCATTTCCGTCAAAGAGTTTTTATCGAAGGATAAGCCTTCCCAACAAATAATTAAATAGTAATCCACAAAATTGCTCGAGCCGTTTTCGTTGGCACATAGATACATACAAACCTAATTCACTGTATATGATAAGGTTAGTGAGATAGCAATTTACACGTAATAATAAAGCACACAATTGCAATTCCTGATTGCAATTGTGTACATTATTAAGCAAATACGCAAATAAGCCAAATATTGTAAAACTTAATTGGCCACCCTATGGAATCAGTATCCAATGTCCTACATGCTAGGCACCACAAAGCTTTAATGCAGGACTTATTTTCACAAATTATATCCCTCAAGCCTTAGAGACATATTTACTGAGAAATATTTAAAGTTTTGAGCCATGCTTATGCCGTGGTGCAAAGAAATATATTAAGTAGGTTGTATCATGATATAGCCCACTTAATATTATTTCATTCTACCTAGGTAACACATTGGTTGCGTCCGAAACTTACGCCAACATCGACTTATGAGGCAATTCCAACCTTACGCTGGTGGTTTCATATTATTTTGCGATACATGATACATATCCTGCTTTCAGAAGAACACGTGGAATCTCTAGGGGACATTAGATCTCTGTTTACTAAAGCATGACACTATGATCGTCAACTTCATATGACATCGATGCGGAGTGGATAGCCTTGTACAGGAGGCGTGAGGCGAACTTGTGAAGGTAGTCTTGTGAGTATGAAGTATGAGCAATAAATATAACACTACCGTATCGTGTATATCATCGATGCCATTAAGCATCAGTGAACGACATGGTCGCACCTAGCGTAGTTTCAAATGAGATTGGTTGTACTTGCATAAGCAGAAGGATGAAACCAGCGATACTGAATACATCGCTCAATCCCTTGAGTCCTGAATGCGTCTTGTTGTGAAACGAACGTGCATTACGGTTATGCCAGTACAATTTAAAACCATCCCAGCACACGACATTCCCAAATAGGTCCACTCGTGCTGGACAACTGCAATGGTGGAGTTGTCGCTAAGAATTTTATTCTTCAACAAATGCTAATACCACATCCTTTCCACTTTTCTCAGGATATAGAAAGACAGTTTACAGCCAGGGAAGGTATGAACACACAATATGTATGTTTATATTATTATATTTGTACATTTAACATCGATACACCCACTGTTGCAATACGCCCTGATGAACCACTCTGATTGGAGATCAATGATGTTTTAATTTTCTCTTATTTGACAATTCGTCAATGCACATCCAGTCTATGATTCAGAAGGCGATGAACTAAGGAATAAATTTCAGTATTCTACTCTCACATGTTTATCTTGGAGATCTTCTGTTTATTCTTCGGCTTATAATAAGTGTTGTGCATTTCACTAGTTGAACGATCGGTTACTGACCCTTTTCATGTGCATTTTTATTAAATTGTCGTGAAGAGCGCTTCATCATTGTTTAGAACGACTCCTTTACCGGAGCGGCGCCCATGATGTTTTTGGTAGACATTTTGCTCAGGGTACATATTTATGGATGATGAAGCTTTCTTTGCAATTAGGCACTAAAAAAGATGCAAACAATCAGTGATCGATTTGGCCTGGAATCGTGCTTATCATATATGAGCTCACAGAAGAAAATTATTGATCTACTCTGTCTGCTATCTCTAAGTTGAGGACGATGATACCACTGCGCACATAACATTGGCGCATTATCAAGAAATGATAGGTTATGTTGACAATATTGATCCTTTGACAAATAATTTTACACAAAGAAAGTATGCGCTGTCGCGTAGCTCTGAAATAGTTGTATGATCCTTTTTACAGCACGAAATATATAAAAGGGCTTACATTTTCGTATGTATTAACATTTGAAAAAGTACAATCAGATGCAAATTTTGACGTCATATACGATCAATTTTACAATGTCAATTAACGACGTTGAGTTAATGTGTTGCGTTCGCATAGTACAAATATAATAATTGTGTGTGAGTGTGTGTATGTCACTGGACATTTCTAGATATCGATGCCACTGACCGTTTCTCCATACCTGTGATGTAGCCGGCACTGACGATTTTCCTGTTTTAATTTGTATTTAATCATTTTCACGTATTCTTTAGGAAATATCGTCCCTTTGAATAAGGGGTGATTATATCGTATATTTGTAAGGATTCAAATTCCAAAACATGGCTTTCCGAACACCTGTGCAAAAGTACAGATCGCTGAAATCCCAGCCTTTGAAGAAAGTAGATTTGGTGGTATCCTGTAACCGCAAAGTACCGCTCACCCCATTAATGGAGTTTACACCAAAATGACTAAGCGCTGGATAAAAATGAGCCAACTTTTAATAAGATGAAAATATCTGACAAGATGCATGTGATGCCACGCTACAAAGTTTGACCCGGTTTAAGACCCGTGTATATTATATAGTCGACAGAGTATATATTTTCACAGAGCCATACTCGTAGTTCTGTAAAGGTTGTTAGTACTTAATCGGCGTCATACTTGTATCATGAATAATTACTGGAACTATGCGTAAATCCTTTAGAATCAGCTACAATTGAACCAATGGATGCACCTTTTTCAAAGGGTAATGTATATCCTCTGCTACAGACATAATGAAGTCAATCAAGCCAGACATTGCTACAGCCCTACGCTCCGCCGTAGAGATCCACTCGGACATCATGACCTCTCCTCTATAAAAAGAGCAGGACGTACACACTCACTTCTAAACAAAACCTTAGCCAGAGCCCTCCAATCTGCATCTATACATTGTATTCGTGAACCTGAGGGTCTTTGCCGCTGGGATGTCAACGCAACCGTAACAGATAAATTAGCACCGTAAGTCACGGAGCATACAGTCCGGTGATGGCTGCCGAACATTCCAATAATAGAAAGTACACTACATAAATGAAAGAATATTTCGAAGCTCTAGGGTGACCAGGAGTTCAGTCCTCCAACTTTCTACATTCATTGGTAGAGAAATTACCTTCTTCCACAGGAGATCCTCGTTAAGGGGAATTTGTAATACAACGATTTTTAATTGATATTCAAATAGGCAACGCAACCTTCATCTTGGGTACGTTTCGAGGCTCGCACGTCAGAGCGCGTCCTGAAAGAGAGTCTAAAATTTTGTTAATGTGATACACGTTCAAGGCATACAATTGTTGCCTAAATAATTATGGAATACATAAAAAGCAATGATAGACGTTGGAACTATTTAGTTTAAGATGGAACTTTCTAATTTTGTGCACGGTACACTCCTCTTTGATTAGCATTGGCGGTTAAGGTGATGTCCCTTGAACGTTGAGTTCAATTGAGGTAAATAGAGTATAACAATGCGATCAACTATGCTTCAACAGCTTCATTATTCCAGAGGGAAAAGTAGAACGGAGTCACTTTTCGGGTACACAATTAGATTAAGTAGAAAGTTCTCGCCGTAACGTGTGTGACGAGGGAAGTTAAGTATTTCTTGGGACTACCAATTTGCTTGAACTAGGAATTTGACTCTCTTAGGATTTATAACGAATTTAATATCTGACTGTCCTGTATTGTTATTAGTTGTTATTTCCCTCCTCCCCCACCCCCCGGCATTTTTTCCTCGAATAATTAAGTCGAAGCCACGATATCAAGTGCTGATTGACCCTATCATAATTCATCTCTTGAGTTAATGCTTCTGTACATACCAATTTATTAATCACTTTATGTACAAAAAGTACCGCACTGAGTTTCCCTCGACAATTTTCAGTTGATCGCTACATCGTGTCCATCGCTATTCCCTCCTTTGCGGAATGGGTGGATGAGTTTTACAATGCTATCAACTAATAGTTTGAGACGACGAATTGGAAACGGTAGATCAGCTGTAGGTATCATAAAAACGGATCTGACAGCAGGCGATGCCTTGTCAAAGACGTCATTATCCAGGATGTCGGCAGATCGTCAACCCTCGATTTGCTAATGAATATGAAGGTTCGCCTAACGCTGGCATGTTCCCCATGCCAACGTTTAGTGGCCAAGGAAATGAGTACGAAGTCCGTTTCGATGTCTTTCAATGGAGCAATATTTTAATCGCAAAAATCCTGAACTGCTTAAATCACGGCGTATCAGATAGTGGTTGGCTGCCGTTGGAAGACCATCTGGACGAGATCCAAGATACGAGCGAAAGATTGCTACATCGACTTCAGACACTTATGGCCCAATGTAGGATCAATGTTTCGGGCGGACCGTCGCCGAGGCCTGAATTAGCAGGGCCGGTCACTGCCGACATGCTCCGTGGTCAGCTTGAACATTGTCTAAAGAAGCTGAGAGATGTGCAAAGCATCGTATTCAAAGGTACTTACTCTGCCGATGATGCCACGACCATAATTCAGGCGAACGATCTAATGCAGGTCTATTTAGATAAGGTCATATCGAGTTACAAGGATACTCTGCCATGCCCGGGCTCGTGGATGGACCAGGCCGTACTCATTGATCATCCGAGTTGTCAGAGCAATGCTCCATCCAGTCTACCGAATGCGTTCTCACCCCGGATGCACTATGGGCATCTGGGACCTGTCGGTCACGTAGTGTCAAATGTAAAGCTACACCCGCAAGCTCCCAACAACAAAATACGACCGATGTGCAAATGCACAAAGAATCGTCCGACAGACCTTGGATCGATTCGAGCAACTGGAGCAGCGAACGCTGAAACTGGGAATTCATCGAGCCCTAATTGTGATCAACTGGTGAAGAGAGAGTATTTTAATTTCATTCCTTTATGGTTTTTTGAGGCAATCAGGGCTGTGTATAACTCACTCCTCGCATGGGGTCGCCTCCCAAAATTCACCGCTGCACACAACATAAACGAGTTGCTGGCCTCTGTACCACCAAATCTCGACGGGTATCCAGCTACTGGCTGTTGTAGCGCAACGATACGCAACGATCAAAATATGAGGGCACAGCGGACGAGCTACCCGAATGCATTGAATCGTACCGTGAACTACTCAAATACTAATTATTGCCGTAATCGAAATGTCCACTGTCCATGTACTTATCATTGACGTGTTTAGAGCACAACTACTATGCTTTCAAGCCAGCTCCGTTTGTGCGATTCGGAAGTTTGCACAACTTTAACGGGCAGTAAAAATTACAACAGCTTTTTGCTAAATTGCTATGTACAAACAAAAATCATTCAAGGAGGTTGGAGGGGGCGGGGGGCACCACAATCTAACTTCATTGAATCTAAATTAAAATTACATATAATTAAGTTAACTCAACGCTTAAGGTTTATTAGAACTACTTTGTACTATTACTGTAAGCTAACACAGCAGGTCATCAACACTGACTCGATCTGCGTCGCTTTTCGTCTGTGCAGGAAGACAAACGTGCGACTTTAAAGCGATCCCTTTTTCTCCGCTACGTGTTCTGCCACGTGAACGTGTCTTCTGTTGACTGGCATTTGGCGTCGTTGATTCGCGCATTTGAGATTATTCACACGGATCGATCGATCGAACTATACGTGACGCTCCATCGTACGTTATCTTATGGCAAAGGGAAGGATGCTGCGACCAATGTGAGCCGTCATAAATCGTCATCTCTATGACTTGATTGACTGCCCCTCTCTGCGCAATTGAGAGACTGGTTTTCTTTTGCCTCAAGGCAAAATGCCGCTGTTATTCACACAACCTATCGAAGAAGAGAACTCTTGATCGGAGAAATCTCCGATCTCCATTTCTCTGATTATCGACAGGGAGAGGTTCTTTATATTCAGGTGCTCAATCGACTGGCGAACGTGAAATGTCGACTTCAGGGCATATCTCATGCGCTCATAAAGTTTTTCTCGTACGGTGGCAAGCTTGGGCATGTGAGCAGTCTGCACACGGTGCAAAACGCACCATTCAGTCGATTTTCAAAATGCCACCGATTCATTTTGTCAAGTGCGATCACGAAGGCTGTCCGAAAGCTACTTACCTTTTTATGACTTTTCCTTTTCTTTGATTTATCTAGTGTACGAGTAGCGATATATTTTCTGGATGATTTAGTTAGACAACGCACCTGCACATGGGTGGGCGCTTTTGCAGACACGTTCTAATGGCCATATAATCTACATAATTTAATATGTTCCTATCCATATCTCGGTTTTACACTGAAGTTTGTCATTCTAATTATGACAGCCATTTTACATGGGTTTTGGTGTTGGAACTGGGTACTAAGATTCGCCATAAAAGTATTTAATATACAGGCGTTTCTCAATGTACGAATATAATATATTTATGGCGGCGGAGAGACTATTAAGTAATATCAACTAGAAAAGTCGGCATAGTTTTGTTGATACTAAAGTACGTTTGATTTCATATCGTAGAAGTGAAATTGAAATCCATGTACGATGTCGAGTAAGATCATCTCAGCCTTTTACACGGACTTTCGGTTGCATTTTGTGCAGGGTCGCATCAAGGAAGCTAAGCTTTTGCTGAAAGCTAGTAGAGTTTGATGTTATGGTCCTGCTACTCATCGAGTTCCCTGTGGAGTAGAGGGGCTGACATAGACTAGACTTTACTCATCGCTTAGCCTGTGTCCTGTAGAATCTCGAACACTCACATGATCACGTAGAGCACACTCGTTGAGCGGGGTGGATAACGCCGGCTATTGTATGTGAAAAGCTAAGTAATACTAATTGATCTCAGCTCAGCTTTTCTCAGCCTAAAAAAAAACCGAGTCGATCTAGAAATCACTTTACTGTTATAGTTACTGCTATAGGGTCCCTTGGCCATAACCATAGTAAATGTGTGATTTCACTGACTCTCGAAAACGCACCTGCTTAAATGCGTAGTCATCGAATACACCACATGTATCCCTTATGCGGTATAGCTAAACAGTTGGGGTAGCGACAAAACTGAGGCTTGTGGCAGGATGGCCTCCTAAGGTCGTGCTGCATGTCTAGTTAAACTATATGATGACTGTTTTTGATGCTATCCGATAGAAAACGATATTGCGTTCACGAGATGACTGGCAGAAAAATAGTTTCTGCGAATGAAGTGTGTATGATATGTGCGCCTCCCACTCGAATGCTGCAATTTTAAAGGTCAACAAGAGGTTGCATCCTCGCATATATTCTGGACGTCTGTCTGTTGTAGACACATGGAGATGACCGGTCGGATGCGGGGACGAATGCGGGCGAAAACCGGGATAGCCTACGCAAACAAATGTAAAAATGTGAGCTAGGCAATGAAGGAAATAAGTTATTGTTCGTTGATTGTAACATATTCCCCAAGCGCTTTAAAGCTGGCTACGAGTATTAACATAAAAAAGGAGCAAGACACCACCATGTACAAACTCTCTCGTAATGTCTCGAATATTACATATTGAATATAATCCCTTCAGTAAGCAGTTATAGCAAAATATAAAAGCGAGGAGTCACTACTTTTAAAAACTAAACTATTACTAAAAGTCGTAAAAACATCAAGCATATCAAGCCTATTCTTGCGAAATCCCGCAAATGTACCTGGATCCGCATCAGAAAACTTATACCTTGTAGAAACTGATCGCTTTTGATCGTCGAGACGTGTGCACGTACGCTGTTGCGCTAATGGACTTGATGCTTTGTCGAGTTCTTCTCGCGATCTTGGCTAACTGCAGAGACCCTAGGCTGCTAGCTAGTACATAACGTAGCGGCCTACGGTAAATAGCACTTATGTCAGAGCAGGTATGTGGCAAGGGCCACCATTGGCCTTTCTTCTAAAGCCGAAACGAGGATATCAAGGACGAGTAAGAAAAAATTCTACCTAAGGCGTAAAACATATAGTAGGATAAAAATCTAAGAGCCTTGAGGATTATCCATGAAAATGAAAGCAATAGCTCAAAGCAAAGTGCGACGTTTACCGGTGAAGACGGAGCCACAGTCGCAGCTATAGCCAGAGATACCAGGGAGATCGGCGTACAGGCATCGACCGAACTGATTGAAGGGGGGATCATGGAGGAAGCGATTGAACATAACAACACGACGACTGTGACACCGTCGAACGTATAGAAGCTCTACAGTTATAGTAATGGAGTAAGTAGTAGTATCCTGCGGGATAGCCCTCCAAGGGTAATGATCATTCGTGAGGACGACCAGGCAGATCTCACCAAGCGGAGAGACATGCCATCCCAATCCCAAGGCCTGCACCCCTGCTAGACCCTGCTAGAACACAAGGATAGGTACCTCTTCGTAGAATCGAAAACAAAGCGGATGATGAGCAATTCACCAGGCGAGCCTTGGTAGATCTCAGATT
Source organism: Stratiolaelaps scimitus (assembly GCA_019614645.1). NCBI lineage: Eukaryota > Metazoa > Arthropoda > Arachnida > Mesostigmata > Laelapidae > Stratiolaelaps > Stratiolaelaps scimitus. Next base: position 706,125 of record JABWDB010000016.1, read on the forward strand.
TCCTAAGCAAGTACACATGAGAGAAGGCGGGAACATAATTGAACACGCTGTACGGGTAGCGTAGGAACCACGCGGTTGGTACCATTGAATTGATTTGGCAATATTATGTGCTAGCGAGGAGACTACATGTTTAAAGGCATGGCATCAATATTTTCAATTTAGGTAGACCTTCATTGTATTTAAAGTACACGTTGTTGTAGCTACTTTAAAGTTTTATAGGGTTTTCTTCAATAATCGGCATAACAATCGGCAACGAACATGGCATATGAATCAACTGAACCACGCCCTGACCACTGTTATAGGCCATGTCACAAAATAACAAACTCAGAGCGAACAAAACCAAGCGGCACTAACTAAGTTAAGAACTATATTAACAGATGGATGTCTGCTAGATTAGGAATTATCCTTATAAATAATTCAATGTTTAATTAAACATTGAATTCTGCTTGAAGTTACGGCTAGATGAATTATTGTAAAGAACTTCCTTCCACTGACGTGTTGCTACCATTATATAATATATGAAATGTGAATAATACGTGTTTAGCTGAGAAAAATGTATTTGGCTTATTGGAAGTTCGCAACAGAGTGTCCAGCACGTCCACTGCATTATCCCTTCTTGATAAAGCGGGAATTGCAGCCAACGGATCTTGTCGCCTGCTCTGTATGGGAGAGATATACACCTAACTGAAGACTGCTTCAAGCAAAGGTTGCAGCTGTATAGCTTTATAGAGAACATTGCATATAGGCGTTTCCTGTATGGGTAGAGTTCGGATGCATATCATGGAAAACCTACGTGAGTTCTTTTTCTACTTCTAGGAGCACTTGGATCGCTGCACCGTATATATATATATGTATATATATATATATATATATACATGATGATAAAACGTCTCATCTAAGCAAATGCCGATGAACCAACCTTATATGAAGATTGCGTGTGGGAAGTTTCGCTGGAAACGTTCATGACAACGTAGTGCAAACACAGACCTATTATAGCTTATAGCGTATGGATGGAAGAAGCCTAGAAAGAATGTAGAACAAGTCCTATTTAGTCTTTAATGTGGTTTAAAAGGCGATTGTTCACAGAATCTACTGATCGCTACGACGTTAGAGAAAGGCAGCTATTCGATATGAGTCAGTTAGGCTTGGTAGGCCCCCAAATATTTGGTATTTCTGTGACCACGACCGATTCAGACCATTATAAATAAAGAGAAGTTCTTGCCGAGATCAACCACTTTTATTATCCATGAATTAATCTCAAAGGTGATTTAACCATCGAAGACTGGAACACTCTCTTGTTTCCTTTCGGACCGTTTTTCAGGTGATAATTTTGGTTAAAGAATAAGATGAAACTATTTATCGTGTCGTGGTGTATATTACCACAATGATGTTCATCCTCGCTCGATACCTATCTAAACGCGGGTGTTGGAATACCTAGGCGAATCGAAAAATTATGTACAAATTTGAAGCAGTATCATTGTCGTATGTGATTGATATTTCTATGTAGGTGGATGAAGATCATTTAAATTAATTGGACCATCGAAATCATTGAGGTCTTTGCTATGGGAGATCGTAGTTAATAAATATGGTTATATATTAATAGACACCGAATAATTTTGATTTACTAGAACTCACTAGTTCACTTAATGGTCAGTTATTACGACATCCTATTATTATATTATGTTGTGATAACTGAGCTTCTAGTGGACTAGTTTTCCTGGCTCGTAGAGACCGCTTAGTTGGCTTGGGGGATGTAATGAAAGTGTCTGAAAATGCTTGACAACTCCAGTGCCACCAGCAAGAATGAAACAATGTACACAGATACAGAAACATTCATGACAATGTATTATTACCTTTTTATTTTAACTCTCGCCTCGACAATGCTCTTAGTTATTTAAACAACTTCACTCAGCCTTCAGAGAATCAACGGTGAAGTACACCGAGAATTCAGTATTCCTGTGCTACTTTGCGTATTACCAGGAAAACTAATCACAGACTCAGCAAGGCGTGACTAAGTGGCGGAAGACTCGCTTCATTTGGAACTGCCAGTAACGAGGTATGGGCCTACTTGGCGTCTCCGCCAATCGACTAATTCGCTACGCTTACAGCATGCTGCACCCTTTGGACCTAAGGATTATGGTTATGAGCTGTTTTCGCCTAAGCGTCTAGCCTGCCCACTATTCACATCTATCTATTATTATATATATTTATTAAAGCTCGACAATAACATCCGAATTCCTTTGTAGCAGACGACGCGCATTCCAACAACGTAGCAGACGACGCGCATTCCAACCACGTAGCAGACGACGACGGCGTCGGACAGGAGCCGAAGGCTCCTGGCCGACGCTCATTCAACTGCGGGGAACGCCGTCGGACAGGAGCCGAAGGCTCCTGGCCGACGACCATAGAACTGCGAAAGCCTGAAAAGAGTCACGTGTGTCGGCCAGGAGCCGCAGGCTCCTGCCGACACTCATACAACTGCGTCTCAGAAACTCCTGAATCTCAATTTTTGGATTTCTCCAACATGTAATGATAATATATCGCGAGCGGGACTAGAGTTGGCCGCTGCCCGTAGGGCAAGGCCAACTCTAGTTATATATATTTATTAAAGCTCGACAATAACATCCGAATTCCTTTGTAGCAGACGACGCGCATTCCAACAACGTAGCAGACGACGCGCATTCCAACCACGTAGCAGACGACGACGGCGTCGGACAGGAGCCGAAGGCTCCTGGCCGACGCTCATTCAACTGCGGGGAACGCCGTCGGACAGGAGCCGAAGGCTCCTGGCCGACGACCATACAACTGTGGAAGACGCGTCGGCCAGGAGCCGAAGGCTCCTGGCCGACGACCATAGAACTGCGAAAGCCTGAAAAGAGTCACGTGTGTCGGCCAGGAGCCGAAGGCTCCTGCCGACACTCATAGAACTGCGTCTCAGAAACTCCCGTATCTCAATTTTTCGATTTCTCCAACATGTAATGATAATATATCGCGAGCGGGACTAGAGTTGGCCGCTGCCCGTAGGGCAAGGCCAATCTATAGACTTTATTAACGCTCGTGGTGTCTGTCTGTCCGACAATGACTTCCGTTTCGTTTCGGCGAGTGACTTTTGGGGTTTAACTTTTTTCAATATGGGCATGTTTGGTATCATTGTGTAGCTATTGACGAGGGCTATGTTTTTAGGGGGGTGGGGGGTGGCTGGGGGGGTGGGGGTCAAAATGGGGGGGGATTTTTTAACATGAGGTCTATGTAAGGGGTGCTTTTCTCTGCATGTATCGATGCATTTTACAGTCCTGAACAACTTTGTAAATATTGTCATCAGGTGAAATTGGCATTTTCGACCATTTTTTTGCCTTTTTCTAAAAGGTGTTTAACATGGTGATCTATGTAAGGGGTACTTTTCTCGCGTGTTTCTGATGCGTCTCGACGAGCTGAACACTTTTGCAATAGGTATACATATACCTAAAGTGGATACTTTTTGAGTTAAAGCAAAAAACCTCAACATGGTGCTCTATGTAAGGGGTCGATTTCTTGCGCTTAATCGACATATTTCGACGAGCTGAACACTTTTGCAATAGGTGTTCCTATACCTAAAGTTGACCGTTTTCGAGTTGACCATTTTGGGGGCCGAAAAACCCCGAGGGGGTCAATTTTTCGCCACTTTTCATTTTATTTGACTACTTTGCTTATGTTGGAAATGATTGGTTTTTATTTGAGGTTAAAGCTCATCGGGAGGGCTATGTTCTGAATAATTTCAAATGAGTCAAGTGTGCGTTAATATTTTTTTAATTGCAAATAACAAAAACCTATCACAAAAAATTGAACTGTTTTCGTCATTTTCTGATACTTTCCTTTGACTTTCTCTTAACAATGTCAATTGGGGAGTTGTTGCACTTGAGAAGGGGCATGTGTACGTATTTTTCTATATGTCGATTTCGCTCGGGTTTTCTTTTAATTTAAAAATTCCATTTTATTAAGTTTAATGTTCGATTTATTCCTTATACAGAGCACTGAGCACCCGTATTATATCATTAGCTGATACGCCTGGCCAAGCTGAACAAATCAGCAATAGGTGTTCCTATACCTAAAGTCGACCGTTTTCGCGATAATGTCCATTATGTGTTTAGATGCTCAAAAACACCCTATTGTCTGTCTGTCCGTGTGTCCGCCATATTGAGTCACGGCGTTGGCAACTGTGGAAGAGCGCGTCGGCCAGGAGCCGAAGGCTCCTGGACGCCGCTCATACAACTGCGAAAGCGAGAAGTGAGTCCCGATGTCGGCCAGGAGCCGCAGGCTCCTGCCGACACTCATACAACTGCGGGGGACGCCGTCGGACAGGAGCCGAAGGCGACTGGACGACGTCCATACAACTGCGGGATACGCCGTCGGACAGGAGCCGAAGGCGACTGGACGACGACCATAGAACTGTGGAAGAACGCGCCGGCCAGGAGCCGAAGGCTCCTGGACGCCGCTCATACAACTGCGAAAACCAGAAGAGAGTCACGGCGTCGGCAGGGAGCCGAAGGCTCCCGCCGACGCTCATACAACTGCGGGGTGCGCCGTCGGACAGGAGCCGAAGGCGACTGGACGACTACCATAGAACTGTAGAAGAACGCGCCGGCCAGGAGCCGAAGGCTCCTGGACGCCGCTCATACAACTGCGAAAGCCAGAAGAGAGTCACGGCGTCGGCAGGGAGCCGAAGGCTCCTACCGACGCTCATACAACTGCGGGGTACGCCGTCGGACAGGAGCCGAAGGCGACTGGACGACGACCATAGAACTGTGGAAGAACGCGCCGGCCAGGAGCCGAAGGCTCCTAAACGCCGCTCATACAACTGCGAAAGCGAGAAGTGAGTCCCGATGTCGGCCAGGAGCCGCAGGCTCCTGCCGACACTCATACAACTGCGGGGTACGCCGTCGGACAGGAGCCGAAGGCGACTGGACGACGACCATAGAACTGTGGAAGAACGCGCCGGCCAGGAGCCGAAGGCTCTTGGACGCCGCTCATACAACTGGAAAGCCAGAAGAGAGTCACGGCGTCGGCAGAGAGCCGAAGGCTCCCGCCGACACTCATACAACTGCGGGTTACGCCGTCGGACAGGAGCCGAAGGCGACTGGACGACGACCATAGAACTGTGGAAGAACGCGCCGGCCAGGAGCCGAAGGCTCCTGGACGCCGCTCATACAACTGCGAAAGCCAGAAGAGAGTCACGGCGTCGGCAGGGAGCCGAAGGCTCCCGCCGACGCTCATACAACTGCGGGGTACGCCGTCGGACAGGAGCCGAAGGCGACTGGACGACGACCATAGAACTGTGGAAGAACGCGCCGGCCAGGAGCCGAAGGCTCCTGGACGCCGCTCATACAACTGCGAAAGCGAGAAGTGAGTCCCGACACTCATAGAACTGCGTCTCAGAAACTCCCGAATCTCAACTTTTGGATTTCTCCAACATGTAAAAAGTAACATATCGCGAGCGGGATTCATACAACTGCGGGTGACGCCGTCGGACAGGAGCCGAAGGCTCCTGGACGACGTCCATACAACTGTGGAAGACGCGTCGGCCAGGAGCCGAAGGCTCCTGGACGCCGCTCATACAACTGTGAAAGCGAGAAGTGAGTCACGTGTGTCGGCCAGGAGCCGCAGGCTCCTGCCGACACTCATAGAACTGCGTCTCAGAAACTCCTGTATCTCAATTTTTGAATTTCTCCAACATGTAATGATAATATATCGCGCGCGGGACTAGAGTTGGCCGCTGCCCGTAGGGCAAGGCCAACTCTATCTATATCTATTATTAAATTCTTTATTAAGGCTCGTGGTGTCCGTCTGTCTGACAATGACTTCCGTTTCGTTTCGGCGGATGACTTTTGGGGTTTAACTTTTTTCAATATGGGCATGTTTGGTATCATTGTGTAGCTATTGACGAGGGCTATGTTTTTAGGGGGGTGGGGGGTCGCTGGGGGGGTGGGGGTCAAAATGGGGGGGGATTTTTTAACATGAGGTCTATGTAAGGGGTGCTTTTCTCTGCATGTATCGATTTGTTTTGATGTCCTGAACAACTTTGTAAATATTGTCATCAGGTGAAATTGGCATTTTCGACCTTTTTTTTGCCTTTTTCTAAAAGGTGTTTAACATGGTGATCTATGTAAGGGGTACTTTTCTCGCGTGTTTCTGATGCGTCTCGACGAGCTGAACACTTTTGCAATAGGTATACATATACCTAAAGTGGATACTTTTTGAGTTAAAGCAAAAAACCTCAACATGGTGCTCTATGTAAGGGGTCGATTTCTTGCGCTTAATCGACATATTTCGACGAGCTGAACACTTTTGCAATAGGTGTTCCTATACCTAAAGTTGACCGTTTTCGAGTTGACCATTTTGGGGGCCCAAAAACCCCGAGGGGGTCAATTTTTCGCCACTTTTCATTTTATTTGACTACTTTGCTTATGCTGGAAATGATTGGTTTTTATTTGAGGTTAAAGCTCATCGGGAGGGCTATGTTCTGAATAATTTCAAATGAGTCAAGTGTGCGTTAATATTTTTTTAATTGCAAATAACAAAAACCTATCACAAAAAATTGAACTGTTTTCGTCATTTTCTGATACTTTCCTTTGACTTTCTCTTAACAATGTCAATTGGGGAGTTGTTGCACTTGAGAAGGGGCATGTGTACGTATTTTTCTATATGTCGATTTCGCTCAGGTTTTCTTTTAATTTGACAAACTCATTTTATCAAGTTTAATGTTCGATTTATTCCTTATACAGAGCATTGAGAGCCCGTACTATGTTATTAGCTGATGCGTCTGACTAAGCTGAACAAATCAACAATAGGTGTTCCTATACCTAAAGTTGACCGTTTTCGAGATAATGTCGATTATGCGTTTGAATGCTCAAAAACACTGTATTGTCTGTCTGTCCGTGTGTCCGCCATATTGAGTCACGGTGTTTGCACGCTCATACAACTGCGGAGGACACCATAGAATTGTGGAAGACGCGCCGACCAGGAGCCGAAAGCTCCTGGACGCCGCTCATACAACTGCGAAAGCCAGAAGAGAGTCACGGCGTCGGCAGGGAGCCGAAGGCTCCCGCCGACACTCATAGAACTGCGAGTGACGCCGTCGGACAGGAGCCGAAGGCGACTGGACGACGACCATAGAACTGTGGAAGAACGCGCCGGCCAGGAGCCGAAGGCTCCTGGACGCCGCTTATACAACTGCGAAAGCCAGAAGAGAGTCACGGCGTCGGCAGGGAGCCGAAGGCTCCCGCCGACGCTCATACAACTGCGGGTGACGCCGTCGGACAGGAGCCGAAGGCTCCTGGACGACGTCCATACAACTGTGGAAGACGCGTCGAGCAGGAGCCGAAGGCTCCTGGACGCCGCTCATACAACTGCGAAAGCAAGTAGTGAGTCACGTGTGTCGGCCAGGAGCCGCAGGCTCCTGCCGACACTCATACAACTGCGGGTGACGCCGTCGGACAGGAGCCGAAGGCGACTGGACGACGACCATAGAACTGTGGAAGATGCGTCGGCCAGGAGCCGAAGGCTCCTGGACGTCGCTCATACAACTGCGAAAGCAAGAAGTGAGTCCCGGTGTCGGCCAGGAGCCGCAGGCTCCCGCCGACGCTCATACAACTGCGGGGTACGCCGTCGGACAGGAGCCGAAGGCGACTGGACGACGTCCATACAACTGTGGAAGAACGCGCCGGCCAGGAGCCGAAGGCTCCTGGACGCCGCTCATACAACTGCGAAAGCGAGAAGTGAGTCCCGGTGTCGGCCAGGAGCCGCAGGCTCCTGCCGACACTCATAGAACTGCGTCTCAGAAACTCCCGAATCTCAACTTTTGGATTTCTCCAACATGTAAAAAGTAGCATATCGCGAGCGGGATTCATACAACTGCGGGTGACGCCGTCGGACAGGAGCCGAAGGCTCCTGGCCGACGACCATACAACTGTGGAAGACGCGTCGGCCAGGAGCCGAAGGCTCCTGGACGCCGCTCATACAACTGCGAAAGCCTGAAAAGAGTCACGTGTGTCGGCCAGGAGCCGAAGGCTCCTGCCGACACTCATAGAACTGCGTCTCAGAAACTCCCGTATCTCAATTTTTCCATTTCTCCAACATGTAATGATAATATATCGCGAGCGGGACTAGAGTTGGCCGCTGCCCGTAGGGCAAGGCCAACTCTATTATTATTATATATATTTATTAAAGCTCGACAATAACATCCGAATTCCTTTGTAGCAGACGACGCGCATTCCAACCACGTAGCAGACGACGCGCATTCCAACCATGTAGCAGACGACGACGGCGTCGGACAGGAGCCGAAGGCTCCTGGCCGACGCTCATTCAACTGCGGGGAACGCCGTCGGACAGGAGCCGAAGGCTCCTGGCCGACGACCATAGAACTGTGGAAGACGCGTCGGCCAGGAGCCGAAGGCTCCTGGCCGACGACTATAGAACTGCGAAAGCCTGAAAAGAGTCACGTGTGTCGGCCAGGAGCCGAAGGCTCCTGCCGACACTCATAGAACTGCGTCTCAGAAACTCCCGTATCTCAATTTTTCCATTTCTCCAACATGTAATGATAATATATCGCGAGCGGGACTAGAGTTGGCCGCTGCCCGTAGGGCAAGGCCAACTCTAGTATATATTTATTAAAGCTCGACAATAACATCCGAATTCCTTTGTAGCAGACGACGCGCATTCCAACAACGTAGCAGACGACAACGACGGCGTCGGACAGGAGCCGAAGGCTCCTGGCCGACGCTCATTCAACTGCGGGGAACGCCGTCGGACAGGAGCCGAAGGCTCCTGGCCGACGACCATACAACTGTGGAAGACGCGTCGGCCAGGAGCCGAAGGCTCCTGGCCGACGACCATAGAACTGCGAAAGCCTGAAAAGAGTCACGTGTGTCGGCCAGGAGCCGAAGGCTCCTGCCGACACTCATAGAACTGCGTCTCAGAAACTCCCGTATCTCAATTTTTCCATTTCTCCAACATGTAATGATAATATATCGCGAGCGGGACTAGAGTTGGCCGCTGCCCGTAGGGCAAGGCCAATTATATTATATATATTTATTAAAGCTCGACAATAACATCCGAATTCCTTTGTAGCAGACGACGCGCATTCCAACAACGTAGCAGACGACGCGCATTCCAACCACGTAGCAGACGACGACGGCGTCGGACAGGAGCCGAAGGCTCCTGGCCGACGCTCATTCAACTGCGGGGAACGCCGTCGGACAGGAGCCGAAGGCTCCTGGCCGACGACCATAGAACTGCGAAAGCCTGAAAAGAGTCACGTGTGTCGGCCAGGAGCCGCAGGCTCCTGCCGACACTCATACAACTGCGTCTCAGAAACTCCTGAATCTCAATTTTTGGATTTCTCCAACATGTAATGATAATATATCGCGAGCGGGACTAGAGTTGGCCGCTGCCCGTAGGGCAAGGCCAATTATATATATTTATTAAAGCTCGACAATAACATCCGAATTCCTTTGTAGCAGACGACGCGCATTCCAACAACGTAGCAGACGACAACGACGGCGTCGGACAGGAGCCGAAGGCTCCTGGCCGACGCTCATTCAACTGCGGGGAACGCCGTCGGACAGGAGCCGAAGGCTCCTGGCCGACGACCATACAACTGTGGAAGACGCGTCGGCCAGGAGCCGAAGGCTCCTGGCCGACGACCATAGAACTGCGAAAGCCTGAAAAGAGTCACGTGTGTCGGCCAGGAGCCGAAGGCTCCTGCCGACACTCATAGAACTGCGTCTCAGAAACTCCCGTATCTCAATTTTTCCATTTCTCCAACATGTAATGATAATATATCGCGAGCGGGACTAGAGTTGGCCGCTGCCCGTAGGGCAAGGCCAACTCTAGTTATATATATTTATTAAAGCTCGACAATAACATCCGAATTCCTTTGTAGCAGACGACGCGCATTCCAACAACGTAGCAGACGACAACGACGGCGTCGGACAGGAGCCGAAGGCTCCTGGCCGACGCTCATTCAACTGCGGGGAACGCCGTCGGACAGGAGCCGAAGGCTCCTGGCCGACGACCATACAACTGTGGAAGACGCGTCGGCCAGGAGCCGAAGGCTCCTGGCCGACGACCATAGAACTGCGAAAGCCTGAAAAGAGTCACGTGTGTCGGCCAGGAGCCGAAGGCTCCTGCCGACACTCATAGAACTGCGTCTCAGAAACTCCCGTATCTCAATTTTTCCATTTCTCCAACATGTCAAAAGTAATATATCGCGAGCGGGACTAGAGTTGGCCGCTGCCCGTAGGGCAAGGCCAACTCTATTATATTATTATTAAATTCTTTATTAAGGCTCGTGGTGTCCGTCTGTCTGACAATGACTTCCGTTTCGTTTCGGCGGATGACTTTTGGGGTTTAACTTTTTTCAATATGGGCATGTTTGGTATCATTGTGTAGCTATTGACGAGGGCTATGTTTTTAGGGGGGTGGGGGGTCGCTGGGGGGGTGGGGGTCAAAATGGGGGGGGATTTTTTAACATGAGGTCTATGTAAGGGGTGCTTTTCTCTGCATGTATCGATTTGTTTTGATGTCCTGAACAACTTTGTAAATATTGTCATCAGGTGAAATTGGCATTTTCGACCATTTTTTTGCCTTTTTTTAAAAGGTGTTTAACATGGTGATCTATGTAAGGGGTACTTTTCTCGCGTGTTTCTGATGCGTCTCGACGAGCTGAACACTTTTGCAATAGGTATACATATACCTAAAGTGGATACTTTTTGAATTAGAGCAAAAAACCTCAACATGGTGCTCTATGTAAGGGGTCGATTTCTTGCGCTTAATCAACTTATTTCGACGAGCTGAACACTTTTGCAATAGGTGTTCCTATACCTAAAGTTGACCGTTTTCGAGTTGACCATTTTGGGGGCCGAAAAACCCCGAGGGGGTCAATTTTTCGACACTTTTCATTTTATTTGACTACTTTCCCATTGTTGAATTTGTTTCTTTTTGCTTTGAGGTGAAAACGCATCGGGAGGGCTATGTTCCGAATAATTTCAATTGTGTCAAACATTTGCTAATATTTTTTTAACTGCAAATAACAAAAACCTATCACAAAAAATTGCACTGTTTTCGTCGTTTTTGGATACTTTCCTCTCCGTTTCTCTTAACAATGTCAATTGGGGAGTTGTTGCACTTGAGGAGGGGCATGTGTACGTATTTTTCTATATGTCGATTTCGCTCAGGGTTTCTTTTAATTTAACAAACTCATTTTATCAAGTTTAATGTTCGATTTATTCCTTATACAGAGCATTGAGAGCCCGTACTATGTTATTAGCTGATGCGTCTGACTAAGCTGAACAAATCAACAATAGGTGTTCCTATACCTAAAGTTGACCGTTTTCGAGATAATGTCGATTATGCGTTTGAATGCTCAAAAACACTGTATTGTCTGTCTGTCCGTGTGTCCGCCATATTGAGTCACGGTGTTTGCACGCTCATACAACTGCGGAGGACACCATAGAATTGTGGAAGACGCGCCGACCAGGAGCCGAAAGCTCCTGGACGCCGCTCATACAACTGCGAAAGCCAGAAGAGAGTCACGGCGTCGGCAGGGAGCCGAAGGCTCCCGCCGACACTCATAGAACTGCGAGTGACGCCGTCGGACAGGAGCCGAAGGCGACTGGACGACGACCATAGAACTGTGGAAGAACGCGCCGGCCAGGAGCCGAAGGCTCCTGGACGCCGCTTATACAACTGCGAAAGCCAGAAGAGAGTCACGGCGTCGGCAGGGAGCCGAAGGCTCCCGCCGACGCTCATACAACTGCGGGGTACGCCGTCGGACAGGAGCCGAAAGCGACTGGACGACGACCATAGAACTGTGGAAGAACGCGCCGGCCAGGAGCCGAAGGCTCCTGGACGCCGCTCATACAACTGCGAAAGCAAGAAGTGAGTCCCAGTATCGGCCAGGAGCCGCAGGCTCCTGCCGACACTCATACAACTGCGGGGTACGCCGTCGGACAGGAGCCGAAGGCGACTGGACGACGTCCATACAACTGTGGAAGAACGCGTCGGCCAGGAGCCGAAGGCTCCTGGACGCCGCTCATACAACTGCAAAAGCGAGAAGTGAGTCCCGGTGTCGGCCAGGAGCCGCAGGCTCCTGGCGACACTCATACAACTGCGGGGGACGCCGTCGGACAGGAGCCGAAGGCGACTGGACGACGACCATAGAACTGTGGAAGAACGCGCCGGCCAGGAGCCGAAGGCTCCTGGACGCCGCTCATACAACTGCGAAAGCCAGAAGAGAGTCACGGCGTCGGCAGGGAGCCGAAGGCTCCCGCCGACGCTCATACAACTGCGGGGTACGCCGTCGGACAGGAGCCGAAGGCGACTGGACGACGACCATAGAACTGCGTCTCAGAAACTCCCGAATCTCAACTTTTGGTTTTCTCCAACATGTAAAAAGTAACATATCGCGAGCGGGATTCATACAACTGCGGGTGACGCCGTCGGACAGGAGCCGAAGGCTCCTGGACGACGTCCATACAACTGTGGAAGACGCGTCGGCCAGGAGCCGAAGGCTCCTGGACGCCGCTCATACAACTGCGAAAGCGAGAAGAGAGTCACGTGTGTCGGCCAGGAGCCGCAGGCTCCTGCCGACACTCATAGAACTGCGTCTCAGAAACTCCCGTATCTCAATTTTTGAATTTCTCCAACATGTAATGATAATATATCGCGAGCGGGATTCATACAACTGCGGGTGACGCCGTCGGCCAGGAGCCGAAGGCTCCTGGCCGACGACCATAGAACTGCGAAAGCCTGAAAAGAGTCACGTGTGTCGGCCAGGAGCCGCAGGCTCCTGCCGACACTCATAGAACTGCGTCTCAGAAACTCCCGTATCTCAATTTTTCGATTTCTCCAACATGTAATGATAATATATCGCGAGCGGGACTAGAGTTGGCCGCTGCCCGTAGGGCAAGGCCAACTCTAGTCTATAGTATTTATTAGAGCAACGGTGTCTGTCTGTCTGACAATGAGGTGCAAATCGTTTCGGCGGGTGACTTTTGGGGTTTATCTTTTTTCAATATGGTCATGTTTGGTATCATTGTGTAGCTATTGACGAGGGCTATCTTTTTAGGGGGGTGGGGGGTTAATTAGGGGGTGGGGGTCAAAATGGGGGGGGATTTTTTAACATGAGGTCTATGTAAGGGGTGGTTTTTTTTGCATGTATCGATTTGTTTTGATGTCCCGAACAACTTTGTAAATATTGTCATCAGGCTAAATTGGCATTTTCGACCATTTTTTTGCCTTTTTCTAAAAGGTGTTTAACATGGTGATCTATGTAAGGGGTACTTTTCTCGCGTGTTTCTGATGCTTCTCGACGAGCTGAACACTTTTGCAATAGGTATACATATACCTAAAGTGGATACTTTTTGAATTAGAGCAAAAAACCTCAACATGGTGCTCTATGTAAGGGGTCACTTTCTTGCGCTTAATCGACATATTTCGACGAGCTGAACACTTTTGCAATAGGTGTTCCTATACCTAAAGTTGACCGTTTTCGAGTTGACCATTTTGGAGGCCGAAAAACCCCGAGGGGGTCAATTTTTCGCCACTTTTCATTTTATTTGACTACTTTGCTTATGTTGGAAATGATTGGTTTTTATTTGAGGTCAAAGCTCATCGGGAGCGCCATCTTTGTCATATTTTAAATTACGTCAAACAGTTGTTAATATTTTTTTAATTGCGAAAAACAAAAACCTATCACAAAAAATTGCACTGTTTTCGTCGTTTTCTGATGCTTTCCTCTCGGTTTCTCTTAACAATGTCAATTGGGGAGTTGTTACATTTGAGGAGGGGCATGTGTACGTGTTTTTTTATATGTCAATTTCGCTCAGGTTTTCTTTTAATTTGACAAATTAATTTTATTAATCTTAATGCTCGATTTAGTCCTTATACAGAGCATTGAGAGTCCGTATTATATCATTAGCTGATGCGTCTGACTAAGCTGAACAAATCAGCAATAGGTGTTCCTATACCTAAAGTTGATCGTTTTTGAGATAATGTCGATTATGCGTTTAGATGGTCAAAAACACTGTAGTGTCTGTCTGTCCGTGTGTCCGCCATATTGAGTCATACAACTGCGGGGGACGCCGTCGGACAGGAGCCGAAGGCGACTGGACGACGTCCATACAACTGCGGAAGAGCGCGCCGGCCAGGAGCCGAAGGCTCCTGGACGCCGCTTATACAACTGCGAAAGCCAGAAGAGAGTCACGGCGTCGGCAGGGAGCCGAAGGCTCCCGCCGACGCTCATACAACTGCGGGGTACGCCGTCGGACAGGAGCCGAAGGCGACTGGACGACGACCATAGAACTGTGGAAGAACGCGCCGGCCAGGAGCCGAAGGCTCCTGGACGCCGCTCATACAACTGCGAAAGCAAGAAGTGAGTCCCGACACTCATAGAACTGCGTCTCAGAAACTCCCGAATCTCAACTTTTGGATTTCTCCAACATGTAAAAAGTAGCATATCGCGAGCGGGATTCATACAACTGCGGGTGACGCCGTCGGACAGGAGCCGAAGGCTCCTGGACGACGTCCATACAACTGTGGAAGAACGCGCCGGCCAGGAGCCGAAGGCTCCTGGACGCCGCTCATACAACTGCGAAAGCCAGAAGAGAGTCACGTGTGTCGGCCAGGAGCCGCAGGCTCCTGCCGACACTCATAGAACTGCGTCTCAGAAACTCCCGTATCTCAATTTTTGGATTTCTCCAACATGTCAAAAGTAATATATCGCGAGCGGGAGTCATACAACTGCGGGTGACGCCGTCGGACAGGAGCCGAAGGCTCCTGGACGACGTCCATACAACTGTGGAAGACGCGTCGAGCAGGAGCCGAAGGCTCCTGGACCCCGCTCATACAACTGCGAAAGCAAGAAGTGAGTCACGTGTGTCGGCCAGGAGCCGCAGGCTCCTGCCGACACTCATAGAACTGCATCTCAGAAACTCCCGTATCTCAATTTTTCCATTTCTCCAACATGTAAAAAGTAACATATCGCGAGCGGGATTCATACAACTGCGGGTGACGCCGTCGGACAGGAACCGAAGGCGACTGGACGACGACCATAGAACTGTGGAAGAACGCGCCGGCCAGGAGCCGAAGGCTCCTGGACGCCGCTCATACCACTGCGAAAGCGAGAAGTGGGTCCCGGTGTCGGCCAGGAGCCGCAGGCTCCTGCCGACACTCATACAACTGCGGGGGACGCCGTCGGACAGGAGCCGAAGGCGACTGGACGACGGTCCATACAACTGTGGAAGAACGCGCCGGCCAGGCCTGGACGCCGCTCATACAACTGCGAAAGCGAGAAGTGAGTCCCGGTGTCGGCCAGGAGCCGCAGGCTCCTGCCGACACTCATAGAACTGCGTCTCAGAAACTCCCGAATCTCAACTTTTGGATTTCTCCAACATGTAAAAAGTAGCATATCGCGAGCGGGATTCATACAACTGCGGGTGACGCCGTCGGACAGGAGCCGAAGGCTCCTGGACGACGTCCATACAACTGTGGAAGACGCGTCGAGCAGGAGCCGAAGGCTCCTGGACGCCGCTCATACAACTGCGAAAGCAAGTAGTGAGTCACGTGTGTCGGCCAGGAGCCGCAGGCTCCTGCCGACACTCATACAACTGCGGGTGACGCCGTCGGACAGGAGCCGAAGGCTCCTGGACGACGTCCATACAACTGTGGAAGACGCGTCGAGCAGGAGCCGAAGGCTCCTGGACGCCGCTCATACAACTGCGGAAGCAAGTAGTGAGTCACGTGTGTCGGCCAGGAGCCGCAGGCTCCTGCCGACACTCATACAACTGCGGGGTACGCCGTCGGACAGGAGCCGAAGGCTCCTGGACGACGTCCATACAACTGTAGAAGACGCGTCGAGCAGGAGCCGAAGGCTCCTGGACGCCGCTCATACAACTGCGAAAGCGAGAAGTGAGTCACGTGTGTCGGCAAGGAGCCGCAGGCTCCTGCCGACACTCATAGAACTGCGTCTCAGAAACTCCCGTATCTCAATTTTTCCATTTCTCCAACATGTAATGATAATATATCGCGAGCGGGACTAGAGTTGGCCGCAGCCCGTAGGGCAAGGCCAATAACATCCGAATTCCTTTGTAGCAGACGACGCGCATTCCAACAACGTAGCAGACGACGCATCCACCATGTAGCAGACGACGAGGGCGTCGGACAGGAGCCGAAGGCTCCTGGCCGACGCTCATTCAACTGCGGGGAACGCCGTCGGACAGGAGCCGAAGGCTCCTGGCCGACGACCATAGAACTGTGGAAGACGCGTCGGCCAGGAGCCGAAGGCTCCTGGCCGACGACTATAGAACTGCGAAAGCCTGAAAAGAGTCACGTGTGTCGGCCAGGAGCCGAAGGCTCCTGCCGACACTCATAGAACTGCGTCTCAGAAACTCCCGTATCTCAATTTTTCGATTTCTCCAACATGTAATGATAATATATCGCGAGCGGGACTAGAGTTGGCCGCTGCCCGTAGGGCAAGGCCAATATATATTTATTAAAGCTCGACAATAACATCCGAATTCCTTTGTAGCAGACGACGCGCATTCCAACCACGTAGCAGACGACAACGACGGCGTCGGACAGGAGCCGAAGGCTCCTGGCCGACGCTCATTCAACTGCGGGGAACGCCGTCGGACAGGAGCCGAAGGCTCCTGGCCGACGACCATAAAACTGTGGAAGACGCGTCGGACAGGAGCCGAAGGCTCCTGGCCGACGACCATAGAACTGCGAAAGCCTGAAAAGAGTCACGTGTGTCGGCCAGGAGCCGCAGGCTCCTGCCGACACTCATAGAACTGCGTCTCAGAAACTCCCGTATCTCAATTTTTCCATTTCTCCAACATGTAATGATAATATATCGCGAGCGGGACTAGAGTTGGCCGCTGCCCGCAGGGCAAGGCCAACTCTAGTCACTATTTATTATGAGTTGATGCACCGACTATTCCAGGTCATAGCATTGTTAGATCTACGTTCGTGTGTACTTCAAAACCAACATATAGACAGATCGGAAATTTAACTTTTCTTCTGAATCTGTGTGGCCACATATGTAGTTCTAGTGGAAGACCGCTGTGACTTAGTCTTTAAGATAAGCTTAACACAAGAGCTGATCGCTGCAGAAGAAAAGGTGATGAGAAGATATCAGCGTAAATAAATACCCTGATGATGACAAAAGAACACGGGGGTTCCTATGTCGCTCATCAAATCATGCATCGAAGCTAGATTCATCATAGCTTCCAGGTCATGCTCGGTACCTTCAGACCCAGTCGTGTATTATTTCACAGTTAGCGACAAAAGCATAATCCATGATCCACGAAGTGATCAAAACATGCATTTAACAGGCAGAGGGTCACAGGGAACAAAGACAATGAATTTAGGCACTCAGAGCTATGCAGTGAATCAATGTTTACATGGCCGTTCGCCATAACGGGACAGTTGTCCGTACTGGCCAAGGCACGTCCCTATACTAAGCTGAGATCGTACGCAAAATCAACGGACTTATCGTAGGCCGTCAACACGAAAAGTCATATACTTTCAACGGAGATGCCTGCTCCCACCAAAAAGATGTCTATTCCTCTAGGATTGGTATGGAGTCGTGTACTTACACAGTACATAGGCTCTTTAGCAGCCGGTTTTACTCTGATGTGTATCTTGTGTATGTTCTTCTTGGACGTGTAACAGCGCCGTTTTCAGACTTTTCGTTATCCGAACGATCAATCTTGGTTCTCCCGTGACTTGAATCGATGTCATCCTCGTATCAGCTGAACTGTCCTCTTTTTAGCGATGTCTCGTCGTCGTCGTCGTCCTCGCTCCTGGTTCATTTGGATACCCTTGCATTTGTTGCGTGCTTCTGAAGTGTTTGCTGTTGTTTTCTCTCGGACCTGTGTCATTCCCGTCATCGTCGCCTGGGTTATTCTATACTGATACTATAATTTTTTAAGTTGACTCTCAGGTGTTTGTTTCACTGCCTAAGTAAGGTAACGGCTTATTGGCCAAGTAAAGGAACCGCAACTGTTTCATTGCTGAAGTTCTCTTATATATAAATACTTAACCTTCAGCTATACCATGAGGACCTGTCGGGGCCAATCTTGCTTATTTTTAACCGGCTGAACCTTGCAGGAATTCAAGGTGATCAAGGGATCCAAAGAGTCTCCGCGTCCAGCACACTTTGATTTGACCCCAAACTGTCCCTTCTGTCTACCAGGAGATACCTGTGTCTTGATACCATCGCTATTAGGTTATCTACCATTGACCTGGGTGTGCTAAAAACCCAAGCCGTAGTCGATTAGTCTAATAATGGCCTTTAACTAGAATGGTTTGCTAGTGTCATAGTGATCCGTAATCTTTATGACAACCCGACCAAAGTGGCCAGTAACTGCTGGAAACTCCTTGCCTTCGACAGCCGTTGGAAGGTACGCTATGCTTAGTTTCTTGTACTTAACTTGAAGCCCCCTGCAGTCCGGGGCGGTGTTGTTGGGCAGATATCTCTGGAACATTTAGAAAATGAGAGTAAATGGTGTAACTTGATAGTGACCACATGTTTAGTGTTCCTGCTAATTTGCCGGATGGACTTGAGCGGATTCACCCGTGCAAGTGCTGTGTATTTCTCAGTTAATATTTAAATATATAGTTGTCACATGTTGGGTGAAATAAGTTTCGGTATGAACACTTTTCTCGAATTAGACACGTTGATAGGCAGGAGAAAATTTCCTCCTCTCAAAAAAAAGGACACGTTGGCAGCCAATCTATTAGAATTGAGCAGCAATCGGGCAAATATCATTATCCCTAACTGATCGGAGTAGTGTATAGTGAATGTTGGGTGACGAGGTGCAGTTGTTGATGCGAACTTGCAATGCGAAACTGGAAGATGCATGTTACTCTAGTCAACCAACGTAGGAGCGCTGCCGTGCCTCACCTCGGAGGTATAAGTGTCCAAGTGCTTGTCATCTTGAACGTAAGAAGGCTGCCCTGAGACATTGCGCGTTGATTGTAGAACACCCGTACTTGAGACTTCTCCTGACAGATCGGCAGCATTTGGACTGACATACATTATTACCACACGGACTGATTCATGTGGTGTCTCATTTTTGGATGATGCAGTTTCGTTTCAGAAGGCGTCTTCTGTCGATGTTAATTATGGCTGAGATTCTACTGAAAGACCTCGTCGCATTTCAGCGATAGCTTGGAGTGATTCAGTCGAGTCCTAAATGGGGGAAAACTGTCGGCGTACTTGTTGTTTTCTTGAAAGCACCATGAAACGGCCAATCTCGGTAATAGCCTTCATCGCGTCTGTTCGACAGCAATCGCCGAGTTTGGGTTCACCTACACTAATGTGAGCGCGAAGTCTAGTGAGCATTTTGTTTTAAAATGGGCTTGGGCAGTAGAACTATGGTGCCGTGCAATAAATTGACCGATATATAAGGATTTACTTCGTATACCGCATCGTTTCGACGACGACTCGATGGACTAGACAGATCCCCAACAGAACTACACGTTTTATTGAACATTGAAATCATAAGTAAAACATGATTGACCGAAAATGCATAGAGCAGGGAGAATATTTTTGCCATGCATAAAAATAAAAACCTTATCTAATTAAGTAAACAACGCTAGGTAGAAGAATTGTGTGCGTGCAGCAAACCTCACACTGATTAAACGTAACTACAGCCCACGTACCTCCACATCGACAGGTAATCGCTTCATAGCACAATTACTATAAAGCTATCCAATATAACTAGAATAGCAATGAGATAAAGTTCGATAAATACAGCAGAAGCAGCGCTTTAAAAAAAACCCTTCATGACTCCGTCATATAAAACTTTCTTAATATAATTATGGAGATCAAGCAAGGTTAGTCGAATACGCTCTTGTACTATGTTTATCAAGAAGTGTAACAAAAGGCTGATAATTACTTGCTACTACCGCTTTTTTTTTGCGGCAATTGAATTTTAGTATGAATGTAATTATTGGAATTATCATAATTACAAAAACATGATGCAGTACTATTGTGACATCGATGAACAGCCTCGGGACTACGAAGAATAATTGGATGATTTCATCAATCGACAATGTCCCTTCATCTACACTATATTTTTGTATCTTCTTCATTATTAGCTGCTGTGGCGTAGCAGATACAGATGCTCACAAAGATCGATTGGACGTTGAAAATGTACGGTAACTGCTTGCCGCTTGTACACATCAATATATGTACGTAAGCCTTGCAAACATCCCATTAAAGGCCGAACCTAACGAACCACAGACACAAAAGAAGGCCAGTCAAAGTCTGTTGTTTACAAAGGCTAGACGGTCTTCCAGCGGCCCAATTTGCCTCATGCACAGCAAGAATAAAGGACCGAAAAGCCATTAGTCGAATGGGTCCTTGTGGCAAACTGAATAGATAGATCCGCCGAAAAGCTTGATAGGCGTATGGGGGCCGCGACATCTGTTCACGGTCACACGAACGGATCAATACTATACTTGACTTAACGACGACTTGTAGCAATATGCCGTACCATAACTAATACTACACAAAGTACAACACGAGAGTATATTGCGATCACTGTTACTATGACTGGAATGACAACGATTCTTTGGGCAATAGAGAAATCTAGAAGAAGTGCTCTAAAATCACGAACGACAGCAAGCAGGCGCCATTCATTTCCTTCATACTCAACCGGATCACGGTTTAGGCTCTTCGACGATGATCTCGGCCGGATGATTGCTACTGTGCTTTCTCTGTCCTCTGATCGAAGGATACAGCATCGTTCGAAGCTGCTGTTGAACATATACGAACATATGGTGAAAGGTCAACTCGCCACTATGGTGATTCTACTCGGTTACCGCAACCATAAATAAAGGTACGATCAGGAATAATGACAGCTTAGTTCTACGGGTATATTGCCACACGTTCAGCAATGAAGACTCTCCCTTTGAGATTATATCTGGAAAGTTCTGTTGTAAACGTAGCTTGGCTTCATAAACGCCACCGGATGTATTGCTCAACCGCCACCATGTTGATATCGGTCATTGTTGTGACACTTTTTTGGAATTTGCAGTATAGTTTTATATTCTGTTGTTAATTTGCTAAAGTGCACTTTGTCTACCGGTTCACTCCTATCATCAGAGTATGTTTTCTCGACGATTATCCTGAGAGAAGGTGCACCCTTGAGGAATTTGCACAACAAACTTTGTTCGTTAGAACCGCCAACCGGTTAATAATGTGCGGTTGTTTGAAGTTTTTTTTTCTTTCGCTGTGGTTTTCGCTTTGGTAGCCACATCAAAGATGAGCTTTTTGCTCATTACGGGAAGGTTCCAATAAGCCTATCGCTTTTTCCACGTTGGGGGACGCTAATTATATAGCAAAGGTGTAAAGTCGTTTATGAGTGACGGGCAATCCAATCGCATTGGTAGATACTTTGCTAGAAGCTATTAACGTAGGTCCTTAACGAAAATGCGGTGCTATTTTCGCAATTGGTGATACCAGTATAGACCCCTAGTATAATATATAGGTTAGATGGATATACTGACCGTTGGCGATCACATCCACGAAAATTTAAATATATTAAGACAAATTGCATGACAAATCTTTGAAATAGACTTTCGATTACGGCGTGGCTGCTAATGTAGGGTTTCGATTTCTCAGACGAGAGACGAGCGTGTAGCGAACGCTAGCTGACAATTTTCTCTATGAACTGGTGCGGTGAGCTGCTACGGTTGAATTACGGCATTGACTACCAAAAAAGGCTCGATGTAATCTGGCCGCGGCTATTTTTACGGGCAGGAGCTTGGTGTGTTTTCGATTTTTACTCATTCGTGTTGGTACTTTGGTTTATTCTACAAGCAATATATCTGCTAAAGTATGATGATAAAATATTAGCCTACTACTAAAATGTTCGCTGTTTCGTTTGTTCGATATACGCGGTCTTGTGTCAATGAACCAACAGGACAGTTCGTATATTGGATTAAACCAAATAGGATTTATCTGATCGTGATTTTTCCACCCACAGTCCAGTCTCCAACGGACATCAGACTCAGCTTAGCTCTATTGAAAAGCTCAGTTTATTATTGTCTGTACAGGCCCAGGTGGAAAAAATGAAAATGACTTTCACCCCGGTAGATCACAGTGAAAAAGGGGCGCGTTGATAAAGTGCACCTTGAAAACAGACTAGAGTGTTGGAGTTGATTGTCGAGGAACAGAAAATAATGATCCCTTGATTATTCGAGTAAAATGTCGAGAGAACGACTAAACTAATCAGTTATTGAAGTGTTGAAATGGTAAACGCGATAGAATCGATCAACCAGGATAGTGACGATTTTAAGAGACGCTTGCAGCGTCGCATTACGGGTGCAGTTTTTATTTAACCATATTGTATATTATATTATAAAATAGTACAGTATGTGATTGTACCGGCGTTTCCATTCGGGAGGTTCATTTGGGGGTTCTATCTGCTGCTCTTTGAAAGGCCGAATGGATTCGAACTGATGAAGTGTATCGAAGCGAAGCGAGGTGAACCTTGATGAAATTGGATTTCACAGACTCTTTATTGACTATTGCGAGTAGGTTTCCACGTGTGTAGGCTCGTTCATCTGTGCTGGGCTGGTTTCAAAGCAGGTCAAATTCGGTAGGTCCGCTGTTATATCGTATTGAAGGCAATCTTGTTCTTGGAATTAAATATATAACTCTTTATCGTTAGCTGCTCGGTCTTAAACGCCGAATTGCAATAAGACAGTCGAGCGTACGCTTGCTTTATAATCATAGTAGAAACTAGATAAGCCATGATCTATCTTAAATCCCAAACGAGTAGCGAAAGTATCATATTATTTTCTGATCACAATCCGGTGGTGATTACTTTAGCGGGGAAGCATTCCGTTAATCAAAGGAGTCTCCAACCTGGTGTGCCATCCGTGGTCAGAAGGCACAACAGTAATGGCATGCGGGAAATTTACTGAAACGAATCTCGGTCTGGGTTGGCTCAGGGTATGCGACGTGGTGTACGTTAATCAAGCCTTCGAGGCTTTTGGTGCGATTCTGAGGCGTGGAAAATTGTTTCGAAGTCCTCGATGCAGAAATTCAGGAAGATAAATTTCAGTTCCTATCGAGGTTAAGAAGCCTGCAGCATTTCGTTAATAACCTGTGTAGTTGGTACTTGAGAAGTGGTTCCTGAGAATCTAAGTTGGCGTACTGCCTCAGTCTTCGTAGGTACCACGATCTATAGGACGCCACAACGACATTCTACTAATTGTCAAGTTACGTAAAATTCGCGCTCAGCTTGCTTTGAAAGATTCAAGATCCGATTTGAGCCGCAGTTTACAAAACAAAGCCCAAATGGAGAACCATGGTGTTCGAAGAAACAAATTTATGCAAGCATAGGCAGGTCTAGGAAGGTACTAGTGACGCAGGGTGGCATACAACAATATTCAGGATAACAGTATTCCCAGTGCATCAATGCGATATGTATCAAACATATGTTTGCATCGCTCTTCGTCACCTATAGCTGTGGGGATTTGTGCGTGAAATCGCATGAACTTACAGGAGGCCGAAGAAAGTTTATGTCGGAAATTTCTGTTCTTGGATCATCGGTGAAGACTGTAATAAGACGACTCAACTAGAGGGATGACGGACGAAACACTCATTACGTATTCTACTGCAACGAAGGTCGAATGGGAACCATTCAAGCATTGAGTTCTTCTGAATGCGAGCGAGAGGTTTTATACCTAGATAAGGGAAGAAGTTTCTATTCACCAGCCACACCGAAAGCAAGAATATAAATGTTTTATCCATGGAGGTCACTTGCCGGTGAAAGAAGATGGCACCCTGTTATTGGCTAATGCATTTGGGATACCAGCATGAACCAGAAATGTTCCCTTGCCTGCACGTCTCACTGTTACAGGGAGAAAATCCAACATGTGGCCAACCGATAGATATTCATTTTAAGACGACCGACAATGCTACAACAATTCTCGAGCTCAATTTAATAACTGTAATACAAAAAACCGGAGAGCTATACTCTTTTCTAGTTCGCATCGTATCGAACGTAGGGAGCGAGTATCGCGTTTTCTGCTTATGTATAATATAGCTAAGCATATGTGTTCCTCTACTACGAGGCTCATTGTTTGTTTGTTGCTGTTTTGTACGGACCGATGTTAATTGCTGCAGCCTCTTTTCTTTTGGCTTGATCCGGCACACACACACACACGTTTCCATATGGGAGTGTTGTTTCCGTTGCGTCCATGTGGGGGTGTTGGCCTTCATTGGACCGATCGACGTACTTACCTCAGCAAGACGAGGATTCGGATGCGCTAGAATATCCGGCACAGTATGTCGTGCGATTGAGGTTAGTGAACGTTGCAGGGATACGGCAATAGTTTCCCAATGATTTCTGCTGAGACTGTTTAGTCCCCACTGATGACTATAACTAATGGAATCATAGTGGTTGCTTAATGATCGAGTCAAGTCAGAACGAAAATGACCTCTTAGCCTCGTCTGTGACTGTGACATCAATACAATCGAGAAAGAACTGGAAACGATCGACTTTACTAGCTCTAAACGTTCGCTATAATCAATTCTACAGGATAATGCAATTGAACAACTAGCTCGAGCTGAGCTCGAGTTGGGGAACTATAATTGCCAGCCAATTTACAACTAATTCTTTCATTCCCATCAATAAAATACAAATCTTTGCTTTATTCATCGGATCATTTATTTGGTTTATCATTGCAATTCTTTTTCCTTTCTGGAGGGAGAGGGGCACCTAATCAGTTGCATTTTCATACGATGCAATTTTGACTTCCCGGATTTCCAAAGACGCAGAAGACCAAAGTACAGCTGTGAAATTGTTTTTGGTCTGTATTGTTTATGCCTCAACCTTTGCTTGTATTATACGATGGGTATGAATATATTTGTGGTCAGCAAATACGACCTGATTATTTGTGCCCTTTTTATAACCTTCCGCTGAAGAAGCAGGGTCATGAATAAGTGGGTATCGTTTGTGTGACACGATTGTTGCTGTCCGACCAATACCTCTTTGTTACATTTGAACACAGATTTTCTAATGTGAAGTCTTAGTTACTGCTTTACGAAAAACTGCCGCGTTCATTGGTTCGGAGATGATCACGGAAGATACAACAACACTGAAGGACAACTGCAAATTGAAATACCGTGGGCAAACCTCCAGGTGGAACTGCTTTTCCTGCCACGGAACTCTTTCCGGAGGCTCTGATCTCCCTCCATCTGTTTAGCTGCTATAAGACCTGTGAATCGGGCGGCACTTACTCTCCGTTCAGTAGAATACACAAAGAGAGAAGCAGTCGTTAACGATCTCTTCTGACCGCTGTCTCAGTCCTCAGCGGGCTCCTCAGGGAATTTGCTGGATAGTCTTTTAACGCTGCCGCACTTGATAGCCCTTTGCCCTGCAATGTTCACCCCTGTCTAATGCCACCGACTCACGAAGCCGAGTCATCCGGTGCTCGGTCATGGCCTTGACTTTCATGACCTGAAAGGCACACAGCCTACAGAAGCTAAGGAGTTTACGCGAGCAGTATGCCTAAGCGGAGCATGTATCCGAAACGAACGATTAGTATACATTATTATTGTTATTATGATTTTTAACGGGTTTGTTCGCCTTCACGATAGACATTCGGTGATCTTTTTCCCCTCAGCCAGTGAAGGTCCGGGACGAGTCAATTCATTGGAAACGAGACTGAAGGTCAGTTGAGGGGTCGCAAGACCATTAATATCTACTAAAATTTCCTCCTCTCAAAAAAAAAGACCTTTAATATACGGTCGCTTATCGCAATAGTAAATATAAAATTACTCAATGATATAACTAATAAACTTACTTATTATTATTATTATTATTATTTCAATGTGATTTATTATATAATAGGGAAGTGGTTAGCCGTACAGAAATCACAGTTGCAATAGCTGTCGTATAGCCCATTGATGAACCCGGTAGCGTGGTGTATTTGTGTGCGCCTTGCCATCGGAGGAGACGGACGTAGGTGCACGGGTTCGATATCCCACAGTTGCACATTTGCATTTGAAGGGTCCGTTTTATGAAGCAATGCCGAAAGCAGTTATACCGTGGACGTTAAATGTTGGCTTTGAGTTAGCCCGGAAAATTGATTAGCTCATTGAAGGTTGGTGTAACCCGTTGTAGTTCATCTGTATAAGCCTTAGATTGATAAAATAACGAGGCTGGACTTTCATGTATTAGAAACGGTAATGAGCCAGTCAAGAGACACTCTTGATAATACCCACAGCTTACGTTGAAGCAGCACAAAGTAATGACCAGTAATCGGGAGGCCAAACCCACCTTCGTATTTATAGGATGTTTTTATTACACGAAATGCTCACTCATGATCTATTTGAAACACTCTACAACAGTCTGTGGTACATTGTACGATACTCAGTTCAAGTACCAGTTAACTAATGGTTAATTTGACTACTTTGACTACTAGTTAACTGGTACTTGAACTGAGTATCGTACGGTGTACCACAGACTGTTGTAGAGTGTTTCAAATAAATCATGAGTGAGCATTTCGTGTAATGAAAACATCTTATAAATACAAAGGTTTGGTTCGGCCTCCCGATTACTGGTCAGTACTTTGTGCTGCTTCAACGTAAGCTGTGGGTATTATCAAGAGTGTCTCTTGACCGACTCATTACCGTTATTAATACATGGAAGTCCAGCCTCGTTATTTTATCAACCTAAGGCTTATACAGACGAAGTACAACGGGTTACATCAACCTTACATCGAATGGTGGAATCTACGGACTACGTATTGTTTTCGTGCTGGATAGTTCGGGATTAATATCGGTTATTTTCTTCTCGTAGGATTTCGTGAACTTTCCGAGTGTCTCGGACAATGAGTACTATCTCTGAATCTGTTTAGTCAACAGCAGCGTGTGTCCTCTAGAAGTAGACGTTCAAGTCGATTCTCGTAGACGAGCGGGGATTCAGGAGCTTAAGAAGGCAGGTGTGAGTCTTGATGATCTTCTTCCCTTGATAGTCTAGTAGTGAGCGTCTCGGACTTTAAGACAGGAGGGACATATATAATTTGGTGTCAATTCTTGTCAGGTGCGGAGAATGTTTATTTTTTTGTACATTCTAATCAAGTACAAAGGTGGCCCCAAGAGATCCTCATACGTGTACCTAAAGTTTATATGCTGAGGCCTGTAATAGTGGGGAAAACTGAGCGCCAGCTCAAAAAATATTATGTGTGAGTCTGTCCAGAGATACGAAGAGATGTACGAAGGCCAGTGTGTTCCAGTTTAACGGGATACGGTGAGATGCAGTTGGTTCTACCTTAATCTCGAATAGGCCAGTGCTGTTTTCAACGAAGGACCTTATGGGTTGTCGATGTGTGCACCGAACGATTTCACGCTTGCGGTCAGCAGGATGCCCAGACGTGAATTTGTGTACGCACTCCAGGACCTGACCGTTAAAGCTAACCGTCTGTGATACCGTAGCAGACCGCACCGCCTGAATTTCATTACTCCGGTCTTCGTCGTGTTGATCTTTAGGCCAATATCTGCGACGTGCGTTCGCTAAGGCCATTACAGGGGAAATCGACTGAAGAGCCTGACTATTGAAACCGCTTCGAAGATGCTGATACCATTACGGAAGTCGTAGATTCAGCCATCCTGAAGAGACCCCACGGGGAACTCAGTGACCGAGCAGGAAAGTCTGCCAAGTGTCAACAACGTATGCGCAAACGAAAATTATATTAGAAAGGGTCCTTTTTCTTGGCCTTTGAATATTGGACGTTATGAAACTTCTAGGCGTTGAACTTTCGACCTTTTGAAGAATTTAGCTTCTACGCAAGACTCTTCACGGCTTTAGCCACAGTTGACGCTGTTTTATAGGTCCACAAGAAATCACCACTTCCGCACATGTTGGCCACTGCACGTTCTCGTTTGATGTGACCATAGCAGTATTATTCAGCAATATGCGACGGGCCGTATAGTTTAGACTTATTTTTCGTGTAAGGCATATTAATAACGCTCACTCATATATACCTATATATCTATATATATATTAAAAATACTGTTTCTTTTTAGATGCGCATAGTCAGACTTGTGCCAAGTGATGTTCTTATTACGTGCCAATCATAGTGAGTATATCGAGAGTTTTCTGCCTTGGAGCAAATGGTTAGAGCAACAGAAGATTTCACTCGGGAGAAGGCGCCGTAGAGCATTCGATGCGTGAGCTAATGAATATGGTCGTATCAATGGCTTACAGTCCCAGTAATTTTTCTTGATCTGATGATGCTGTTTCAGGTCCCGATGAGCGTCATGCGGAGTTTTAGTAGTCGGTAACGCCAGTAATCAGCAACAGTATTATATATACCAAGTCCAAGTCGCTCCTTCATCATGAAATTAATCTCTTACAAAAATAGTGGACGAGAATAATAACTTCCAAAATAAGACTCCTGATGAATTACACAGAACAAGTTAAACCGCCCGCCTTCAGACTTTATTTCTTTGTTACACATTGTGTTCACAAAAATATGACGTTACAGATGATAATCGCTGCTTTTTGACAATATTGTTGTTATTATTATTATTATTATTGTTGCTCTTCATATCTATAACGTATATTTTTGCTATTCAGTACAACTGGACTCATCTGCTGCGCCTTGCAAAATAGGAAGGAAGTATTTTCCATTTCAATTGCTGTCATGTCTATATACAAACGCTGTATCAGATGTACACTTGTTTTTACAGTCTCTATCTCTCCATTACGACAGTTGACTTCAGCTGAATCCAGCTTATCATTCATTTGCCGTCTCAATCTCGCTTTGTTTTGTTAGAGATATTCTCCCCATCCAGCTTCGTTGGATGGGAAAATGTTGGATGTCCTATCGTGACACGAAACGACACTATTATTATAATTATTAAAAAGTATGACAACACTCTA
Organism: Stratiolaelaps scimitus; assembly: GCA_019614645.1. NCBI lineage: Eukaryota > Metazoa > Arthropoda > Arachnida > Mesostigmata > Laelapidae > Stratiolaelaps > Stratiolaelaps scimitus. The sequence continues at coordinate 735,071 of JABWDB010000016.1, forward strand.
ACTGTAACCATAATAACAACGTTCTTAAACGCAGGATGGTTTCTTCAATACGCATCATATATCACTTCACCTAGGATAACACCGTATATAGGTCATTTAATGTATATTTAACACTAGTATGTATCTCGCGAGTTCTCGTTTATACAGAGGGAGCAAAATATGCTTACAGTTGAAGCCGATGTGCAGGGGAACAACACGGATTATTCGCAGTCGCGTTAGCCTTCATATGAATAGTTGGTAATGATGCCGATTTCCTTGTCGCTGTGGTTGTTGTTGTTTTTGCTGTTGATCTGCTGACGTAATGACTTAAATGCTCTCCTTTGTTCGAACACAGTTTATATTCAGAATATATAGTTGAGATTGCTATTCCATAATAACACTATGCAGCAGCAGACACCTTTTACTTAAATCTCTAATACAGATAGTTTAGCTTTCATGTATATCACGTATGTTGCATTTACGACTTGCTTCCCACTATTTCTCGAAGTGTACTTCGCGCCGTACATCAGCCAAATTTAAGCAGAGCGATTGCCGAGAAGATTTATAGGACGAGGATTTTTCGAGTCCGATTTTGTCAACATCTGAATATAAACTTGTGACACTCAGCTGACCGTTGACAAATGTTTTGTGGCGACAACTAAATCATGGGGATGCTGCCTGATGTTGGCGACGGACGATGTGCTGTGCTCACTGATCAAAGTGTGGCCGGCGACACCGATATTCCTATTGGCTCTTACTCGGTTTCATCGGTGACAACATTCGTGCGCTGTATTGACGTTTTCTGCCTGGCTTCGCTTGTGACTTTTTATATGAAAGATCCTGTTACATGAGACAGAATCGGAGGACCGACAGAAAGAACATAATATTGTGACCACAAATCCATCCAACCTGATACAATTGTCATAGTATCAAGGTGTCAGGCTTGCATTGACGTATCTAGTGTGGTTAGGCTGTTGTACCTTCTTTTAGTTTCGAAATTGGTTTTCGCGGCAAAACGTTCAAATAAGAAGGGAACTCAATGGAATGAAAGCATACGTAAGTCGATCATGTCAGCAGATGAATAAATATAACAAGAAACTCGGGACCATCTCTGGATTGCTTATTCACCCAGCTCCCATTCTCCCCTGTGAATAATGATAAGAAAATGATTCGAACAATCGTCGCCTGTATATTTATCTAGCGTATATTATTATTGACTGTAATTATGGCTAATTATTGTATATATTGAAAATACCAAGGTAATACATGTTATATATATATATATATATAACGACGTATTTCCCACTTTTGGTTCACCTGTGAGACTACTTTTGACCTATCCCGTGCATGTACATTTGTGGTACGAATAATGGTATACTAGATGTCTGTTCCCGAGCTTTAAGGGTGAGGGAAGAACCCGGGTTTAGTGGGTTTGCGAGTCCCACCCTAGTCACTACGGCTGAGTGACACATGTGCATTAGGCGTTCGCGAACCATCAATATATTAAAAAAAAACTGTCTGCACCTCAAGCATCAGTTGGATTTCAGCATGGGTCGTATCAAATAAATCATTCGATTTCTGTACAGGGCCGTCACCAACAATGGCGCAATCTGACGCCTTCGCCTTATTGTGCTTTCCCTGGGGTCAATACCCGTAATCGATTGTGAGATCCCTGGCCTCGAAGCAGACAAGCACCAAAGTGTCTGAACTAATGTCCTGCTGCTGTCCAGGATTACCCTTTGAAAAGAGCACCCATATAGTCATTCCGGAAAGTCGTATACTCAAGCGTATGCTTGGGAAACTAAAATCCAAATAAATCAGTACTTTCCCGCAAACTTTCCAGATAATTATCTTTGATTCCTTGAGTATTTGGAAACTTATGGTTTCAAAATCAAATTATTTAGGAATCCCAGCAGCTCGGGAGATACCTCGACTAAATAAAGTAAGTGCAATTTCAGCTTTCACAGAATTATAGTAACCGATCTCTGCGTTTACTGTAGATCAATATATTAGAACGGGTCTGATGCAATACCGTGCGCCACGCCGCCATGACCGGATTGTGTGATCAATCTCAAGGATATCGATGACGAAGTGATGATTGTTAAAGAATAATGAAGTCGGCGTGAGGTATATAAGGCTGAAACAGCATTTTTCTTTATCGCCTGTCGAACACGTGATAACAAGTAGACGCGCTTGATTCGTTCCATGTCAATAAATAATAAATACGTCAACAAGGTCAAGCAAGCAATTTGGTAGCCGTGCGTACGGATATGCGGACTGTCCCGCATATCCTGAACAACGGAATAATGTTTACCTTCAAAATTTAGCACAACAATTGCGAGAACTACTCAAACGCAATCGGGGTTACATTTGTATTATTTGTTATTTACACCTACGAATAGAAAATGACTCTTTAGATCACATACATCATACATACATGTGCCATGATTCGTTTTACATAACAAATACATCTATAATGGTAAGCACCGGTCACCGTCAATATTCTTACAAGAGTTAGTTCGAGATGTTGTTTTGAGGTATCCTGAGAAGGTACAATCTGCCCATTAATGGACATTGAAGGTGAAGATTATTGTCCTGACATCTGTACATGTGTGTTACACTACACCGCACCTGGTCCACAGCGCATGGTGGTACTGTTGCGTGTGTCGGTCCACGCTGAGATATGAACGTGACATCAGCTGTGAGCGTACTCCAGCGAATTGCCGCTGCAACTCGAGTTTGGCGAGCATGTGTAATAACTCCACTGATGAACTGTGCCGGGTTAATTACAAATACCATTTTCCTAATAACTTCTAATAACCGACTCGAGATCACATTGGATTTTTGATTTGCGAATGTTGGAAATGTCCGCCATTTGTGTGTAAATGCCAGTAGATTGTATTATATATACAGTACATTGTGTATATATATATATATCGTACGCACCGTAGAAGGCCAAGATAACGCCCAGTAGTTATCGGGTGTCAGGTCATACCAGTGTGCTTGAGCTGCTCCCAGACGATCGCTCCATTGATTTCGATTGTAGAGCACTAGCAGTAGTGGTAGTGCTCATGCATACTCTTCTAATAGACATCTTTTTCTCTTCTCTCTCTATACGTTCTTCTTCTATTACTATAGCGTGGTCCATGCATCATCGTATGCATTCAGTCGTAGAGATCTTTGTTCGTGCACGACGATGATTCGCCTGAATAGAAATAGGTTATACTTGTGCTGCTGTTTGTGGCCGCCGACGTTTCGTTCATAAGCGAAGAACAGCAGCAACAGCCACTACTGCAGTTCCATTTGCCACAGACGAAGTGGGATGTCAACGAAGCTGCTGTCGTTGGCAGCTTTCTTCGATTGTCGTTGGCGCGCCCCTAGGCGATCATGTTTGATATCGTCGTAAGGGGATCATGGCACGCGGCATCCAAGCCGACACCGGCTCGTCCCAGCGCGTTCGCGCCCATCCCGAGTTTGGCGGAGGGCGGAGGCCCGCCGCGAATACCGACACCTGCCCGGTTTAGAGGGCGACGTACGGCCATTGTGCCGTCACGACTCGACCAACCTGAAACAGCGAGATCAACCATATTTCGTATGAGATCGACACAATATGGAACAAAAATTAGATATGTTGGCTCTCACTCATTCAAAATGCAACATAACATACACATCTATAATATAATGATATTAATGTGGGGGGGGGGGGTTCAATCATAGTTGACTTGGGGTTGCCAGGAGCATCATGACGACAACGATGTTCGCTAGGACCAGCAACGGCAAACGAATGATTGATTTAGAATTCACAATTGGTTGATTTATTTGCTCTTAGTGATATTTGTTGTTTATCTCAGTTTTATAACGCGTTTAAATTAATTATTCTCGTAATTCTTGTGGTTGTCTCATATGTTTGTCCATGTGAATACTGGTTCTGTGGGTGAGCCGACAAGGACATACTAACCGCATACAAGGAATTGCCATTCGTATAATGACCGCTACTTTTGGGCAACTATATGAAAGAAATTTCAGAAATTATGTGCATTGATACTCCTTTTTCATCAGCGCTTTACTTAAATACTATATAGTATACATATTGGCTAATATATGCCGAAAGAACGATAGTGCTGCATAGGGTCCTAAGGTCTCCTGTTGTTAGCACGAATGCCAAAAGGTAGTTTTAGCAGCTAAACCCCAATAAAGACACACATGTAAATCTGACGCAAGTTCTAGTCAAATTCTGTTCTCAATTTCAAAATATGCCTTTGCGGCGTTGAGAATACTCTCCGAAGGTCCCGGAGGAAACGTGAGTGATTTCTCTCTTATTTGGTAGCTGGGCGAGTCCAAGGGACCATCAACACTCCCGTTTTTTCCCCATGAATGCGCACGAAACGATGGAAATAACGAAAGGGGACATGGGGGAAGGCCTAGAAATTTACATGGACCAAAAGGTATCAAGCTCTCGACACTTCTCAACGTGAATATGCCAGGAGTGCTGTTTAGTTTATTTAGCATCAAATTACGCCTCTTTTCTTAGGCCATTGAATCCATCGCGTAGGAGGCCCTTCCACTGGTCTTTTGGTATTGGGCACAGTTTTTCGTCTTATTAATTTTTTTAAAAAGCAGAAAACACTGATATAACGGTGCTTATCTTAATGTCGGATATTGATATTGACTATTGTGCGTCTTAAAATACACAATAATACATTTTGTTTCTTGTTCGTTTGTTGAAAGTCATCTGCGGTGGCCTATTCATAAAATTGCTAGCGACGGTGTTGTGCAGTCCATTAAAAGAAATGTCGAATAATATTTGTTCAATAATTGTGAGTCGTAGCCATATCACCCAGTGGACGAGTGGACTCTCCAAAAAAGAAAAAAGGGTTCGGGATCATTGTCAGCCTGATCAAAGGGGGTTCGCGACCATCATAGGGCGGTCATAACCTCACAATCGAAAAAGTGAATGTCGGTTCATTCGGCGAATGATAATCCCAATCGTCCAACTGCGACAACTGTAGAAGCGTATGCCTTGAGCGTTGGTGCACGCTGCTCGAGGGGATATAGTAATAAAAACATCCATTAATTCAGTGTGCGGGTCGCTTCGTCGAGCTGAAAAGTGGAAGATATCCAAGTAATGGTTCTTCTACGCCGCAACAGCTGACACGACGCAACGTTCTCTAAGGGTGACTGACTGCTCCCCAGCCAACGGCAGCAAGAGCTATTGGCCTCCGCCCATCTGTGATAGAAGGGATATGAGTTAAGGGGAACAAGTTCTCTGTGTTTGCGCAGATCGCTTGCAGACGTTATATGTAGCCTGCAAGGGCGTACCGGAGAGGTACTACGATGCACGGTACACAATGTAAACAATTAGGATAACCTTGTACGTCAATAAAAATAGCCTCATAGTATCCATGTATAAAAATGAAGAACTGTAGAAATTCTTATTAATATTATTATTAGTATTTTTGTTACACGAGAACTGACTTACACATATTCACTGGCTACAATAAAGGTTATTAATCAGATCGCGACTATTGTGGTTCTCCAGAAACGCGCGCTCAGAGCCATTCCCCGTTTATCTCCACTCGACTCCTCCGCAGCATTTTACCAATTACCACCAGCATTTTTTTAATTTTCCACAACATTTTACCATTTTCAATTAATGTTAATTTCGCCTTCTGTTGCTTCATCGTCAGAATGATCGATGGGTTCTCCCAGAACGTTGCGGGGCTGGTGGTCTCCTCGAAAGACACTCAAGGCAGTGACATTCACCGATTATTCTCTTCTATAGTTCTTTCCTTTGGAGCTCACTTCCTGTCAGTGTCCAAAGTGTTCATTAAACAATTCTGTGCCCCAATTTAAATTCGTCCCGAAAAAAACATCTTTTTACAGAGCTGATCAAGTACGCTTAGCACCGGACATTTCACAATCTCTCTGATTCAGAATTTATTTCAAAGCTCCCCACTACCCTCGTGGTTTATTCGTTTCATTCAATAATCTCGCTAACACCTTGTATTATTTTCACATAGATAAATTCTACATGCGACATCCAGCGTTAATGATACGCGTTACATCTGTAGTTAGTGTTTTATGTTCACGCCACTAGTAGCGCGAAAACCGTAGTCTCTCAGTCAAATTAATTTTCTACTCTCCCTTAGAAATAATCTAGCCAGCATTTTCGCAAGTGGCTGTTGTGTATGCCATCAAACTGTCAACATAGAACTTCTCTGGTCCATTATGCCCCACCGAGCTCCTGGCTCATGGACATACTTACCCATGGTGGTATCTACACCCTATCACCCGGCACAATTGTTAGCCCTTTGTGTACCAATAAATCAATATCAATTAATCTTATCTTTTCCAAGATCAGCACGAGTTTCCCAGAGCTCATGCTTGTTGTTATGAAGTACAGCATGAGTCGGTGTTGATGAACAGCAGGTGTTCTTGTGAAGAACAGGAGGATTATAGTGCGGCTCACTTTGGGCATTTTCCCGATAGTGAATATGTCGGTAGCGTGCACGTAAGTGAATGTCTTACTCATGAATGAATTAGGGGTGCGATGACGGTAACGGATATCGTGCTATTCGTTGGGGGTGTAGGCATTGTACTGATTGGTGTATGTTTGTTTGAGTGCGACTCGAGTGAATATATAAACACTTGCTTATTCAGGTGTTCATTTATTTTCAAGAAGTAAATATCTATTTCAGATGGGGCACATCTGAAAGGCTATACCGTAGCGTCTCTTAGAGGCATCGAGGGAATTCCATAACGCATACATAGTTATTGTCGGCTGATAACCACCTAGTCCTTGGGTTATGGCCAAAGGCAGGTATCCGATGGTCGAGCCTATTTCTTTTCTAGTTGTCATCTCCTCTCAGCTTACCTTATGTAATGAACACGAGGTGAACTGCTAGTTTATTATGATTCCGATTATTAATTTTACTGGCGATTAACGTTTACTGGCAAAACACATTTACCTTCGACGCGAAACGATGGCAAAGCTAGCTTTGCCAACGTTTATGAAGAAATTTCTACAAATTGCATGAATGTATACAAGGCCAGTTTCAACGTCGCGTAGGTTATATATAGATTACCTGTCATGTTACAATACTCATCTGAATATAAAATTAATATTTCATTTACTATCTAACTATCCTATCTAATTAACTTGTCCGCTTTCCCTACGGAAAGGTATATGAAAGGAATGTCTGGACAGTGATCCATTATCTGCTCTCACAGAAGATGCTGCTGGCAAAACGTAAAGAAAAAAAATCTACCTAAAGCCCTCTTCCTTCATCCCTCTGACGGAAGATAAGAACCATTCATCCTATTCTTCGCCATTCATGATAGACGTGTTCTATAGAAAACGTCAGCTAACACTTTCGTGTAGCTGTCGAATTGGCCTGGTAGTGGCCATCAATGGAACAAGGGAAAGGGCGGTGTATGGCTGTATCTTGAGAGGAGACCACCCAAACAGACGAACAGAAACAAATAGCACATAACAGGAACGGAACGGTAACGTGGGAAATCATCGACGATCTTCGCTGTGTAGACAGGCTGACCCTTGGACATGAGAGCAGGAGTGCTGTAAAGACTGGGCTGTTCCCGATTGTGGGGTGTACTCGACGATGATAGCGTCAGAAGCAGCGCCCTAGCTCGTCTTCTGCGCCGAGAATCGCATCATTACGAGAAAGTGTCGGGAAGAAAATCCACACGTCCTTCCCTGAGGCCACAGCAGGTTGTTTCTTAGCCTACCGGCAGCTGGGTGGGCAGTAATGGATTATGGATCTCAAATTTGCTTCGCTTGAATTAGCGAGGGACAAGTTGGAAAAGATTATGTGAGAAGGAACATTGACGCAGATGCGGTGTTGTCAACTGAAGACGTGCTAAGTCCAATATTATTAATGTTGGTTTTACTTGGGATTCAACGAAGTGACTAACGTTTTGAAAGGCTCATTATGTCGACAAAGCCAGTAGAGATTAGGTTGCGAGTTGGTCAGCTGTAAGATACAACTTGCAATCCGCGCACATGTTGGTGGCAACAAAGAACAACAACAACAGTGTACGAGAACGCACAACGCCCTCAGCTACACCTTTATATGTCATTGTCTCAGCGTAACTGTGTGGGAAAATGAAGGAAATGAAGCTGTATTTTTCACTGACTGTTAAGCCGGAAGCAAACTTCTATTGAGTGATCTACTGTGGCGGAAAATTGATTGAGCAATCTCAGCAGAGGCTGGAGATCTTGATGCGAGCGATGATCGAGAGACTTCCGCTGCAAACTGGTGGCCGCGCAAACAGACTGCCATAGTTGGCGAAATCGTACTCGAGATTTCTCTTATAGAGTCGAGAAAAGCGAAGAAGAGATTATTTATCTCGAGAGAAATAGAAATCCGCATTTATCCACAGATATCGCTGACTTTGTATTTTAGGCACATCAGATCATTCTGTTCGGTTCGGCTTAAGTGGAACCGCATTTCTAGTTTAGTTTATCATGAACAAATAATAACATACGGAACCAAAGGCTCAGGGACGCCTTGTGGTGCTTGTAAACGTAACATCAAAAGAACGCTTACGTTTTCCGATTACAAAGGTATCAAAAGTGATGTGGATAAAAAGGACATAGTTATCTTAATGTTGTATCTGGACGATGAGTTAGAAGGCGTCAGACATTGCGTTTCCATACCTCACTTATATATCGGGATTTGTGTCTAGGCATAAATTGTCATTCTTTGTATAGTGAGTATAGAATTGTAGCACCGCCGCTGCTGGTGTTTCGAAACACGGTCTACATCTTCATATTCATTCTTTATATTCACTTTACTTTGTATACGAGGGATATGACAACACAGAGATATATTAATATGAGTGCTCCTATTCGCAATGTAGCATCATAAAAATTTACTGCAAATACTTAGTTATAGGAAAGATATTGGTGAAGAAGATAATGTATATTTTCGAAGGTCGTCACCCATTAGAGGAATCTCATTGGATCCACACACGGTGGGATAACCAAGTAGCTCCTGCAACTGGTGAAAGCTGAATCTTCACCGGGAATACACCTCATCAAAAACCCCTCAACTCCGTGACTCACTAATAGACATGACGGAGACGTGCTTGTCTACTTCACATGTTAGCTGACTCTATCAGAGGTACTTCAACGTGCCTATTTAATTCGCGAGAGACAGAATGAGATCTTACGCATTTTCGTTGCCTGAACGCGCGTCGGCCGGCACCGCAGCAGTTGGAGGATGGCCTGACGAAATTGACGATTGAATCCTCCGTAGATGACTGGATTGACGAGCGAGTTAGAAAACGCTAAAAAGGTTGCAAACGACGAGAACGTAGAGAACCACGCAGGCATCTGTTCGGTGGCATTGATGACAGCGGCAGCGATATGGAAAGATCACACACACACGAATACATATATACATAACGATAATTAGTCAGCAAAAGAAGAATGAATAACGCGAAACGATGTTGCAAGAACCTCACGGTGGCCGTACCCCCGCCAGAGGCTGGTATTGCTCGTAGCGCGGGGAAAGTTTTGCTCTGTCTATATCGGCAAATATAACAAAGACCACATTTTGGTACCTTGTTTTGATCTAGCGATTGGGTGCCGGTACAAGATCAGTGGTAACGCGTATCGAGAACACTATATATATATATATATATATATATATATATATATATGAGGATACAGGTAGATGCACGGAGTCGATCCCCACCGTTGCACATTTGCATTTAAAGGGTTCCGTCTTATGAAGCAATGCCGACATTACCGTGAAAGTTAAAAGTTGCCTGTGAGTCAGCCCGGAAAATGTATACATGTATATGTATATATATGTACGTTATATCAATAAAGTGGATGTAACCCTCAAAGTTCCTTCATGTTAGCATTTTAGGCCTGCCTTTGACTTGATCTCTGATATCACTTGATATCAGCACTCAGTGGAAATTTGTCCCGTAGTATAACCTTGTATATAATTTTTCGGGTTGACGTTCAGCCATGATTTCACGTCCAAGGTACAATTACTTTCGGCATTGCTTCAGGATCACCTAGAAGTAGTATTTAATTGTGGTAATATCTCAATAAGTTGCAAAATCCGAATTAAATAGAGAAGGTATAGGATGGCGTTATATTAATCACAGATTTCGTTTGTCAGTAAATAAAGGTATTTTTTAACTGCACAGCAAAAATAAGACTAGTTGAGATAAATTCCTAAGAATCAAGTGTAGAAGCGGATGCGGCAATTAATGCTGAACCTGACAAACTTTCTACGGCAAGAAGATCGCTTGGCATCAGAAACTCTTCCGAAATAATAAATGGTAATAAACTGTCTCTCATCGGAGTACTTCAACTTCACCGAGGACCCTTCATGCTCATATAGATATAATTTATATCTCTGAGAGGTTTCAGGTGTCGCTCGCTTGGTTTTATGCTATACTCAAGGTTGTCCCGCATTATCTACCTTTTACCGTGTCAACTGAGTATTGTCCAGGCTTCACACATGACTGGCTGGCTTGAACTGTCTGTCTAGACTAGGCTTTCACATATCGCACGCATTTACTAAGACTCGGCAAACCACTCTGGCAGAAGAGCAATTCGTCTTCTCAACTGTATATCCGATGATGACACAATGATCACAGTTATAAAACACGTTGTCTGTGTTCAGTGAATATTTAGGCTAAGTCTGCTTCTTCGTATTCAACTAAACCGTTGTAAATATATATACACTCTCGGAATTTATCATTGTCCTACAAGAAGTTATTATTATAAAAGCTCTGTCGACCCGCCTATTGCGAGGTTAAATAATATTTGTGTGTGCCCATTACTAAGTTGGTGTCATGATTACATGTTCACAGTAGCTTTTCTATCTGCTGATACGTGGCGTTCGAATGAGGTTTTAGCCCATTATAACAGCACAGGCTGCTGGTTCGGTTCGAGTCGTCAACCTCGTGGTTGTCGCTACCACAGTCCCGGCACCTCCCGAAAAAGAGTGACCGAGGTTCTTCTGTTTTTCATTCTCTCCTCTTAAGCGAAGGGGCTGTGGCGCAAAAATAGCCAGCACAATGGGCCCGTGTGTGCCCTGCTTCGCCCCTGGAGAATTCGTGTGCCGTTGCCATTCGATGGGATACGCGAAACCTGGCCATCCTTTGATCCTCGGATCGAACGACATCGAGGAGGATTGATGACAGAGAAAGCAGACACCCACCGGAGCGTCATCATCGTCTTCACACGCAATACGAGGGAGGGGGGGGGCCGGTGCCGCATGCCGCTCCCGTTGTCTGTGACAGCTTGTCATGGGATTAGGAGCGGGCAAACTGAGACTAGTGCCGAAGTTAGCTTGATGCTTGGAACTTGCTTTTAATAATTCAATTTAGTAACATGTTAAGTGAGCCTTACATACGTCAGTACTGGATTTTCTCTACGGGGCTTGTTATTAAATCACAATTCTACGCTCTAATGGCTTGGCTATCCAGTGTACCATAAAGGCACTATAATGGTCCGTTTAAAATTGTGGCTCGATCCAAGTTTAAAACAATCTGGTCTGAGCTTTTAATTATCACTTTCTATTATTGAAACAGTAAAGTAGGAGGCGATTTTATAATAACATCTATAAGAATATATAAGGCCGTAGCTCGAAACCAGCAGCTGAAATTCGATTCGGGCAAAAATTTCATGGGGCTACCGAAGCGCTACCGAATTTCATTGAACCTAGTGGCGTGGTCCGCTCGTGCAAACTGTACAAAGGATGGACTATCTGCTTTAGTAACTTTGGTTATTTGATTTACCATACGTTTCACATCTTCTTAATAATGGTTTGTGGCTTATATCTTTCCTGGTTGGGTAGTATATGAACCTCATCTGGGGTACGAATATAAACCGTAATAAGGCTTGCCATCCCTTTCTCTGTTTGCTGTCTTTTCATTTAAACAGTCAACTATAAAGCACGGATAAGAAGGAGTCTAGCGTGTGCTATCCACTTATTAAACCCATAGCCGCCGTCGTCTAGACATGGCCTAGATGTATTATGAGAGCATTCGTGGTCACGGGTCCGTGTGTGCCCACCCACATATGATATTATGTATATACCTATATATGTTTGTAGTAGACTGTAAACACCCCAGCGTATAACATCTCTGGATGTGTTCTTCGCTGCGATGAGGAATCGTATCTCTCATGTGACAATGGCATTCATTCAACCGGATACAGAGCGTAAGCTTAATAAATAAAGAGAAAACACTCTCGCCTTCTTCATGAGCAATCCCAATACGGACGGGGCAAGGTGGATACTATGCTTCATGAGAGCGAGATCAGGAAGACGCGCGACTCTTTTTGCTGCCAAAAAAAAGGCCGCTGAAAAGGTGTTATGTGGCACGAAGGAGCACATGACCCACGTCAAAAATCGAGGTGACGACCGGAGCGAGGTACTGACGTCACCGTAGCAATCAAGGTCCAACCTTCGAGCTCCGAGCCTTCGTCAGTAGGCGGACTATCACTAGGTTCTACGGAGAGGCCTTTGTTAGAAGAAAAGTCAAGGTCATCAGGTTGCCGTCACCTCGGACGGAATGGATGGAGGAACTGAAAGAGCTTTACGCCTCGCTGCAACCCAATGACCAATGGGGCTAGCGTAGACTGTCCAAGCAGTTGCCACATATGGAAGCGCCAGTGAACACAAACATACGGACTTCCAGCATGCGTGCGATAAAAACACCCTTGATGACGGAACATGCTCATTTATCAATGAGGTACCATATGAGCATCCTGCAATTTCGCTGAGGTGCCCAGATAAGAAAATCATCCCAGGAATGACGTTCTGACAAGTGTGAAATTGCATTATATGATTGTATATTGCAGCGATAATATAGGATGAATCAAAAGTCAGAAGTGTTTGTTACTCTGGAGCTATTGACTAACTCTCTTGAATGTGATAAGAACCAGAGTAGACAAATATGCCGATGAAAAAATCCACTTGGTCACCACTATACGTGAACTGGTGCAGGGATCGTTGTACTTGCAGATTTATTAATGAAGTGACGTAGTTCCAATGCAACTCCTGGTGCGTCCGCTGCGCATGCATTGATTATCCGTACTGATTTCCGGTTCCGGCCAAATCACAGAAGTAAGAATTTTATGATTTGGCTGAGGAGTTTTGTCGCCAATGTGCTAAATTGATTCTCTATTTTGTAAATATGCACACGTCTGGTACTTCACTTATCGCAGCTAGAAATAGCTGCGATTTTTACGAAGCTTTAGCGCTGAACCTGAATGACTCTTACACAGCCCATAATGAAGAGGCGGCATCCTGCTCCACCTCAAATATCGTAAAAATTTACGACGAGTTCCTGTCTGTCCATACGGTGCCGCTATTCCTGAGGGTCCTCTCACCGGTGTGACACCCAATGTCGAAGTTAGATCGAGCAGGGGAACTGGCTACTTGGTTCGCCGGGTTATTACCGGAAACGGCGACCCATCATAAATAACTCGATTGAAGTAGTAGTACTAGCGCCAATCGCGATGGCCAGGTAAGGCCAACTACGAGGCGATATCGAGAAGTTCATTCGAGCTGAACATATATGACAACGACATTGACCGGTCCCAGTCCAGGCTGTTAACCTGTCATCGTTTCATCTCGATGATCTCGCGAGATCAGTTAGTAGTAGTAGTTGTAGTGGTAGTAGTTGTTGTACCTATATATGTGCTATCAGGACTAGCAGGCGAGAAATGATTTCGATTAGGCTGTCTACATTGCTAGCGATGTCGTTTTATACCAATTTGAGCACTTCGACAGCTTGATTCGACGGTGATTGGGAAAATGGACAGATCTGCTACTACTAGACCGCATCGATTTGCATGTATCCTATGAGATTCGATCCGTAGAGAAAGAGAGAGAGTCCTTATGGCCCCAAGTTCGAAATTGTTTCTTATCAGCCAGTTGAAGTAATACTAGGTGAAGCCCTTGCAACAGAATTCGCTCCTCGTTTAGTTTCAACGAAGTCCAATGCGAGGTAATACAGCGCGTTATCTTATCACAGTATCCACTAGAGTTACATCGTTGGTATATGAATGTATTTTCTCAATTTTATAATATGCCAATAACAACCGAACCTGTTTGTGTGAGTCATCCCTGAATTGCGAGTAGAGTACAGTTGCCTGAAGGGGCATCCAACAGATGATAAACGCCAGTAAGACATAGCAGACCATTCGAACCACCTAAACAAACAAGCGACACATGTGTAGGTATTAAATGTGAATTTTATTATTATGAACATAGTGGACATTCGTCGACACAACAATTTTTGTAGCTTACATTTGAAATAATATTTTGTACCAAAAAATAATTCGTGAATATATGAAATCGTTGTACACATTCGCACATAAATATGTTCTCTGCTTAAAGATGGATGGTGATTTTTCGATTTGTGTTTAATGTCATCTCATAGAACCGATACGGCAAAGTAACAAAACTGTGGACTTAACACAAATATCTCTTAAGTCGTTACCTTTCCCTTCTGTAAAAGCTCTATAATATGTGGCCAGGCGTATGATGAAGCAGATCGAAATACAAGCATCGTAGTGGTATAATAAAGCGGTCTCATCGAGCGAATGAATGGCGTTTGCTACGTTAACCAATATCCCCACGTGTTAGGCGATTAACTGGATCGCATGCTTCACTGCTTTTGCGTACCCTGCTTTATATCCCCCACTCCACTGGGCGGCCAGTATTGGTTTGGACAATCTCCCCAATAGGATCCTCGCTTAGTGTTTCCGGCAGGAGAATTCAAGCGAGCGTCATCGAGGAGAGTTGAATTGTTTTTTCTGCTTGGATTATAAGATTATTATTATTATGACAATGACTGGTAAATGTCTGTTGAAATTGCCATAATGCTGTAGGCTAGACGGTTTATGTTCGTTTAGTTTCAGGGCTTCCGTATGTAATCCTTTTTAAGCAAGAATATACATAACTTATAATATAATCAATTGCTTAGAGCTCTTCATTATTTTGTCAGCTTTCCTACTGATAGGCACAAGTATTAATGTTATCCTATTGTACTGATAGAATTAACGTCGGATCTAGAAATTCTAGAAATGCTATCATCAATGACATGGGATATCACTTCCGCGTTGCACTATGCTATTGTCCTGATAATTGATAAGGTACTTCGCTTGTAGGGATGTCGTGTCCAAAGAGTATTACAGCATATTTTTTGATTAAACGCTTTAGATTAAGAGAGTACATACGCCCTCGCATATATAAATACATGGATCTACAATAAATTGGTGTGAAATGGTTGGATCTAGATATGAGGACGCTTTTCCGATCAGCGTAGATCGAAGTATCATAGATAGGGACAGACAATATAAACTATTACATTCTCAGTTGTTTCTATGTCGAAGGGCGAATAGGTGGAAGGAGTTTTCTTTGCGAATTCGCCTACGGGCATTTTGGAATAGAAAAGAGATTCGAGTGATGTCAAAAACTCCGCGTATAGTCTGTATACGAGCTTTTGAAGAATCGAAGAAGTTTACAAAAACAAGTATACAACCCTATTTTTATATAGAAAAAGTTGCCACAATGACGGAATTGAGAAAGTTAGAGCTCCTACCTTGAGGTTGGGGTAACTGTTCATCCGGAAGGTTTTAAATCAAGCACTGACACTTTCGTGTAGTATACAGCCTGTATAGCATAAGGTGGTCATTCTACCGGTTCGTCACAGTCTGGGCAACCGTGCGCACATCCTGATAATACTGTATGTGGTATAATTTGTGAGAAAACTCCCTTTTTATTCATATACAATTAGAGGTAGTATAATATCAACTAGCTATAATTTCAGTATCATGTGTCAGCAGTAGGCTGAATGTGTGCAACAGAAAGAGAGAAAATAAAGGTGGCACGGCCTCAGCTGTTAGGACAACAATAGCGTATTTGTGACAAATGTAACGATATAACAGCCGCAATTGTTAATACGATTTGTGTTTACCAAATTTTTCTGAGTGTGAGTGTGCGCTATTTTTATACTTCGAGGCTTCGCTAAAATAGATGGGTTGCATACCTCTAACGGGGAATATTTATGTCTGTGTGAGTGATAGGGATAGAAAGACATTAGTCATTTAATGAGAAGGAGGCTACATCTCATAAATATTTATGGTTGCAGGTAAAGCTCACCTGTGCGGGTTGATACTGAATTCGATTCTAGTTACTTATAGGTCAGAAGCTCGTGACTGATCGACTGCCGCAAATCGACTACCCATATCATAAATATATAGGTATGCATGAACAACATTCTGTGTTTTCCTGAGCAGGTGTCAAGCGGCCCATGGAAACGGTCCGAAAACCTACCGCTGATGATTCAATACACGATACATGTATATATTGTTATGTTACAGCGGGCGGGCAACCTTCCATTCGATGCCGATGGCTATCCCTATATATATATATATATATATATATATATAATATGCAATCTAACAATGAGAATGCTAGAATAACGCCCTGGACATTTCCGTTTGGGCCACTGTCTCCCCCAAGGGTGCAACCTGCAGCTGTTACAGCGGACGGTCAACTTTGCACACACACACACATATATATTATATATATATATATATATATTTATATACTACATGTATTAACGATCCCAACGGACGGTGTCTGTGCTGACGGGGAAGGTGGTTCAGATCAGCACTCATTTTGAATGAGTGCCGGTAAAAAATATAATATATAGTCACGAATAGTATAATATAATTGTCGTATGTTCATGCACCATACGTGCGGGTGGCATGATCTTCTCCATTGCAAAAAACTTACGCATTAAATTTGGTCTGCATAGACAGCATATCGGGCACCATTAACTATATATATACATATATATATATATGAAAAATAGCAACAGTTGATTTCTCAAGCTTCCTTTCCAACGGAGTGTAAATTCCTCAGACCTGACCCTTCCATTATTGCAACTGACCTTCTTCTTGGATCGATTGTGTACTGAGTTGTTGCTGTGCTGAGCATTCCCGTGGCTGCTTTGACCACTGGCTGAAGCTCCGTTACTGGTCCCTGCGCTGCCTAGCTCCCCGGGAACGCGGTGAATCCAGAGTTTCCAAATGATGAATGAGTACGCTGTTAGCATTACGCCAATGGGCAGAAAGAACAGCGTCACCGTAGCAATGAAATAGTAGAGTTTACGCGTCGGATAGACGATGACGCACTCCGAGATGTCAGGCGACCATCGAGCCTCACCAGGCCACGAAGAGCCACAATACGATACCTCCGTTTGACCGGCGAACTGTCAACGATCCGCACGATATTATTATTATTCTTATGGGATTCGCTAAGTGTACAATAAGCTAAGCGCTAAGCGCACCATCTGCTATGAAGTGTTACAATAATGATATGTTTCTACACGGTTAAGTAAACCATATTGGTGGGCCAATTCTCAACTAAGAAATTGCGAATCACGGTCCCTGTCTGAGCGACGCATACTTTTATGCACAGTTTTTATACTTAGCAACACCTGAAGACGGCGTATGATGGTTTCATTTGAGTCTGGCAACAAAGAAGACACGTGCAGCTGTTGTACTCATAGGAAGTAGCTGAATGTTAGGTAGGGAAGAAAGCTTTGTCTTTCCTTTCCCAGGTTGCAGCCTTCATTAATTTTAGGGTCTTTCAGCGCTTATAGCGATCGAAGCACTTGTCGAAGCCATTTCTTGTTTAAAACACCTGGCTGTGTACATCATTAGCCTTTTATCAAAGCTACCGCGCCAATGGAAGAAAAAACTTGACGCACTCTCATACCGGTAAAATGCTTTTAGAAAAGAAAAACACAGTCATTATCCATGTATTTGTTCCTTACACTGTCTTAAAAATGGACTCAACTTCCATCAAAGTTGACACACGTTCGTTGGCGCAACTGCTTATCGACCCTGGGTTTAAGGTTCTCCCTTTGCGACATTAATAAGAAAATGAACGACTTTAGTGGACGACGACCAGGGCATGCGAATACCGTGGTTGAGAAGGAACGCACAACTACGCCTTTACTATGAGATGTGTCGAAATAGTTATCAAGGCGTCTAGTCGCGAGAGTATTCCATATCACTATTTCCTTCAAGGGTAAAGGACCGACAGAGTTCCCGTTAAAATGTATCGAAAATCGCGATAGATATTGAAAGTAAGGGAAATGCTTGCTTTCTACATATGGTTAGCTCGAGCGAGTACCACAGTTTCCGTTCGGCACGGGAGACTCGTCTCACGTATTCTATATGGATTTCGTGACTATCCATATGTAAAGTTGTCGTCCTGATCCAGGTATCAATAAATCTTTCATTGCTCGAATTTTAGGAAAACTCATCGTTTTTAAGTATATGTATAACAGGTATATTAATTACGTTTGATCTCCAGCTGTGAAGAAACGAAACGGGATATGCCGCAGTAAGTATCGTTTCAGGGGTCGGCCACAACCGGTCGAGGTCCCAGCCACGGCTTAGAAGGCGATGAACGATTGTCTCTAAATATTGTACATCCGCTTCTTTTGCCATGTAGAAAATATTTCAACTCCAAAGATCCCGTGCAGAAGAATTCACGTTTAATATGGCAGAGAAACAGGAATGACATTCGCCAGATACGAAAAAGTTTCTCTAACCAGTACAAGAGCCAAACAAGACGACCCTAACGAAACAATCATGTACAATTACGGTGATTATTAACGAGTAATGTATTAGTGTAGTATAAAACCAGTCGTTCGATTCTCAGGACTGTTTTACTTCGTCTTTTGGAAGAAGAAGTGGAATATCTTTTTTGGGGTGTAAATGCCAAAATTCGGGACACCACACTATATCCGCTTGAAAGAAGAATATGTTCTTTACTTAAAATAGGGATCGTTCTCTACAGAACATGTTTATATGTGACAAAGAATAAATATCGGCGTGATAGAGTAATAATAATATTCGCTTCCTGCAAACACTTGTCGTACAACTAGTAAATTAATACTTAAATATATACATAATAGCTGTACGTGTATCCGCCATTTACCAACAGGCTCCACTCTATATTCAATCAATTTGAGCTTCTACCTAACATTTATATAAGCGCGTTAGTTCCGGCTCTATCTACATGTGTAGGGTACTTAATTGGGCTCGACTCAGTTAAAAGTATAGCTCTGGCAGATACGTATGTTTCATCTAAAGTATTAAAAGACAGACAAATGCCTCGGTAATTTACGTTCGATATTGTAAAAAGCAACATTCAATTGTCAACGACCGGAGCAAACTCGTCGAAGGTGGCCATTAAGTCACTTACCTGTACTGTGTACAGTTTCGAATAGACAATGAGTGGCAATGCTACTGTTGTCGAAAGGCACCAAATGACTACAATTATGCAAGAAGTTCTCTGCTTCGTTATCCGCGCGGCTGCATGCAGAGGGAATAAGATTGCGACGAACCGATCGCATGAAATTGCTGTTAACGTCAACACGCACGCCGTCAAGCACGTCACTGAATGGGGAAAACATACATTGAAAAAAACAAAGAATAATAATTAATATACACTTGACACCTACACTAGAGTACTTAGTTTATTGAACATATAACATTTCATCACTGGCGTTCACATAACCATTACTTGTACCGCGACTTGTATTATCCTTCACGCGAATATGGCCATTTCTATAGTCAACATGGGTTCCAGCCGACTGAATTTATTCCAAAGAAGTAAGTACAACACAAAATCGAGAACCTAACCATTGCCCATATGCCGACTAAGTGTGTGGAAAACCATGTTATAGGGTGGTGACTTTCGATTTTACTGACCAGGACAACTATCTCATTATATTAGACAACAGAGGAGCTTTAGTAAGAAATTGAAAATAAGTGACACAATTGTGTGGATCTATTCTGGAAGATTGTTTCATTGCTGTACCAGTTTACTAGCCAAGAGAGAGAGAGAGCACGACTAAATTAATCATATTTAGTGAATTGCGACAACTACAACCGATTGTATAGCGTGTCAAGCACAGAGTTCACTTCATTACTCACTTTTGGCGAACGCTTCGATGCGACACATAAACGCGCCGAGACGATACGACGTTTGGAAGATGTAAACATTCATAAAATGAACCCACATACAGAACAGCACAATGAAGATATCGGCCATAGCCATGTTGAGCAGGTAATAATTGATCGTGGTGCGCATTGACCGCTGCGTGAGGATAGCAACAACCACAGATAGGTTACCCAGCAGCGAGAAGAGCATCACTGAGCCATAAACTGCTAACTCGGCCACGTGCGTCCATGACACCTGGAACAAGAGTAACATCGCAACGGAATGAACGATGCTGAAATAGATCATTGAAGAAAAGCGTCTTTCTTTGCGAGGAAAAGAAAGTTGAAAAAAAACCGCAAAGCTAAGTTCTGTTCTATTCTATATACAATCAATATTTGTCAGAATGAAATATTGCATTTTGGATGGAAGAACTGAATGATAAAAAAAAACATCCGTTGAAGAAGTGTCGCAGGGCAATCAATGAAAACCTATTAATGGGTAATTCAACATGGATATCCTAGGTATGTGCGTATGTATATTTTCCAATTCTGCCATATCTTTAAGAAGAGATATAAGATATTTAATGGTCATAAATAATTTTGAGCTATTTTGTACATTGAAAATTTCTTGCATCTTTCAACCAAAAATAACTACAACTTTGATGCAACGCAGTTTCTATTTTGGCCACGTTTAGGCACTGGGGAAGTGGGGCCACGTTGTTCTAAGATATTCTATCAATGAATATATAGAGGAGTGAGCTCTTAGATGTATTTCACCTTCAGTGGATAGTATAATTGTCGCCCACTTTTGTAATGGAATAAAAACAAACTTCAGAGGACATGTTTCGCCGGGGGGCAATGATGTGTTTAATACTGTGCAGTCAAATATAATACGTCTGGAACCTGTACTTGAACACGATTGCTAATGGTGTCAGGTATATAAAAGTTCCTCATGCTACCTACGTTTTTACCCCGTACACTATATTCGTAATATATTTGCAGTTTCATAACTCATGAGATGGCGTAAGCCCAGCAACAAAGGCTGTTAATGATACCCCAAATGACCCAGAGACTCGCGACCGCTCTGAGCTTCTTGCCAAAGACTTTCATCACTATCTCATTTATTTCACCAACAGATGTTATAGGTTATAACAGGGTAAAAAAAACATACAAATGAAATAAAATGGAATGAGCTCAGATAAAAATATCTACAGATATGACCGAAGACTTTCAACTCGAATTTATCACAATGATGAGAATTTGTTAAAGGTTAAACTAATATTGTATTGCGTATATTGGCGAGCCCTTCCATTAGATGAGTTTATGCCATTGTAATGTTCATTCGTGGAGAGCCACGTCACAACGTAAACGAGATGACGCGGCCTCCAAATTCTCAACTTTTATAGTGCACGCCATAGAGGCCTGCGTATAATGAGATTCGAGTGACTGGTGAGGATAATTCCTAGAGGGTAAGTTTTCACAGAGTGAACACCCAATATTTAAAGCATTCTATTATTCTAAGTTAACTGTGCGTATCGAGAATACTTCGATAATTAGTGATTAGGATAATTGAATCGATTGAAATTAAATTGAATTTAATTTGCTATCGGAGCCAATGTACTGGTTGATTAATGAATCAGTCACACATAATTTTATTTTCTAATGAAATGTTTGATCTTTTTACAAGTTCGCAGTGGACGCTCTCAATACTGTTAGATCGTCTAGCAGAGCCGAGACGTTCGACAATACACCCATGGATGGACGGAGAGATGGTATGGGCGAACGAATTGAGGAGAGGAGTTAAACGGACTTCTATCCACATCCACATGAATCCAGCATAGGTATCTCTCCAAATTCCTGGTCATACAGCGTCATATCCTCAATGCAATGTTAGGGGATA
Source organism: Stratiolaelaps scimitus (assembly GCA_019614645.1). Classification (NCBI taxonomy): domain Eukaryota; kingdom Metazoa; phylum Arthropoda; class Arachnida; order Mesostigmata; family Laelapidae; genus Stratiolaelaps; species Stratiolaelaps scimitus. Next base: position 756,979 of record JABWDB010000016.1, read on the forward strand.
TCTTGAGAGTGACGGCTTCAGTGAATAATATGCATATTCAACTTGACAACTTGTCGAACTTGACATCTATTCAATCTCAATTTAGCCTCATTCAGTGCTTTTCAAGTCTATTACTGTACCAACCAATGATAACGGCATATGTGGGAATTAGCGCGCAAGGGGTCTTTGCGCCCGATAAATATCAAACAGCTGACTCGTTTGTTTTTCTTCCAAGCAGGAAACTTCTGAGATAGATTCGAAGAGATTCGAGATCACTCCTGTCTGAAAGTGAAGGGATTCCTCCACATCCGACTCAGTGATGTTACACAGCCCGATGTAACTAGGTCATTATGTAAGCAGCACATTAACGTTTTTCATTAAACACGAATTCCAATGAGATCTTCGGTACAACATGGCGAACCACTGTTTCACGCACACACACACACAGAGTACATTCGCGCTTATAACAGTTTCTTTGATATTTGTGATGTGAGACAAGTCAATTAGCAATCTTTGGTGAGCTTATTGACGAAATAAAGCATGTAGATTTAAGGGTACATTTTGTAAGCTTCACTAAAGAGGTTCCTTGGGTACACTTTGTTGTGGGTATTTACCTGTATTCAGTTATTTTCTAAATTCCCCGCTTGATAAGGGGAACGTAATTATGTGAAGAGAGATTTGTTTTTTATTGAATTGTGGTTGAATGTATTTCCAGTCAGCTGAAGTATAAGGAGCCGAATTCTTCATCTCATACATGCATATACACACACACACACACACCTTTGACCATCCTTCATTTATCTTGCAGGGTTAGATTTTGCGACCATATTGAGGCCCTAAGGCTGCAATTGTCGCTGCTGGGCTATTCATCTAATACTCGGAGATCGTTAGCGGCTTATAGCTTTGTGACCTCTCATAGAAGATCACCCCGTAGTCCGGAAATAGCCAATTATCGTACCGCTAATGAGTCAAGCAGACCTGTACGGATTCTTTATGCATGGCCATAGCAAGGCTACGGAAACCACACAGTATTTTTCAACTCATTGCATAGAAATGCCTTTTGAAGATACCATGAGCACTATAGAATATAGAGATAAGAACATGGAGGGGATAACCGTCTTCAATAGCCGATCTTTGTGTGGGAAAAATGAATACTCAGATAGAGTAAACACAGAACAAAATCTACAAAACATAAACGATGAATGTTTGAGTGGGTGTCGAAGTGGCCGTTTTACACGTTAATTCGTGGGGTGTAATTATGTTGAATGCCATTGTAAACGAGTGACTTAGTCATCATTAAGCGACACCGAACGGTGGTAATCTGAGTCATTTAGCTGATCTGGTTTCGGCCACAAGGAACGCATAGGCGTGAATCGTATATCGTTTCACTGAATCGTTTCGGAATAATCTGAAGGTAAAGGTAAAGGTTTTATTGGTTTATTAAAGGAGCTGCAATTTTACAATGCTTAAGCTCTCTTATATGTCACGCAGCGGGGCTCGAACCTGCGGTCTCTGGCTTCCGATAACCAGAGACTTAATTATATGTGTACGTTTAATTTTTACTACATTTTTGTACATTGAAGAAGTTGAAAATTTAAGAACGTCGTAGCCCAGATTGCTCCTCATACTCAGCGGGACTCGATCACACGAATTTAGGTTGAGGGCATCACATTATCACTCTGTCAATCAGGTCCACTAATCATCATTGTACAAAAATGTAGTAAAAATTAAACGTACACATATAATTAATATCCTATGAATTATTATGCGCAAACTGTCTGCACAGAAAATACTACCGTACTCTGCTCTATAAATAAATTATAGAATTCAATAACTATTATACTATGCAATATGGCATATGCACCCCCATTGTAATTTGTTGCACAGAGGCTAGTTATATAGTTCGGAACATCGCTCACACCGAGACCCATATCTTTCCAGTATTTTTCCTTCAATCGCAATTAACATCGATACGTCGAAGTTAACACACCTCGCACAAAGGCAATTCGTTGATAGACAGATGGTCAGCTTTGCAGTGCACCATCGTTGAATCGTACATGCTAATTGTGAACAGAACCTTAATTGCTATTAGTTATATCCCTCCTTCTTCATGAAGTGCAGGTGTATACAATTGCAGCACGCGGAGCGGCCGAGTAGGGACTTATGCGGCGACCTGTACATTAATTAGTTATCGGTGCACCAGGCACAAGCCAGGTATTTATTTTGATGTTATTCACGCTTATGCCACACCCTCGACGAATCTATTAGGCGTACACGCAGGGCCAATTAATAATATTCATACATTATGAATGATATGTACACTTGTCCTAAACACGAGCATTGTACAGTCCGATGGGCATTGAGAGAAGCCACGCGGATATATAGGAAATCCTCCATTCCCGTCCTCACTAAAATGTTCAACGAAAGACTTGCTTAAAGCGAGGAAATCAGAAGAAGCCAACAAAAGCCTGTTGACGATCTAACCTTCACTCACCGAATGCCTACTCGCTTCTACACTGAAGCTAAATGAGGCAATGATTAAATAGAGTTTAGAACTTTTTTGTTAGCTAATTTTGAGTTACAACGGTAGAATCTCATCGTTAATTAGCTACCTTAGCTGAACTCCCCTATTTTAGACAGTGTCTTGTCTTCTACTACAACTACTATAACGTCGGCTCATTTGCCATGAGAGATTACGAATAGAGAGTACTCATTTCTGAACATGGAGCTGAACCAATTATAAAGTGAGCTCTTCCCTGTAGCGATTCAGTAAGCGTTCGCTTTATTCTATGTTGTTATTATTTTTTATTTTGGAACTTTATATAAGCGCGGGCATAGTTCATAACGAGTGTCCAATCATCTATCACAGCTGGTTGTTAGTAATTCATGATCACGACCGTCGCGGATGATCACCACCAGCACCTCTGTGTTCGGTTTTGCCTTTCTCTCGCCTAGCACCTTGCCACCGCGTGATTCTCACCTGTTCTGCAGTTTCTTCCTCGAGTATAAAGCCATCCGCGCTGAAATTAAATGATGAGCCGCTCTGAGCCTCAAACGAGGGCAGAGTGCAGTTCATTATTGTGGTGAAACTCAGCTAAAGAAAAATCGGGCTCAGCTCAACGCTTCCGTCAGGATGACAGTGGTGGCGAAATCCGTCAGGAGAAGGCGGCCGGCCTCAAATGGCAATACCTGAAAACGCGGCCAAAAATAGCAGCAACAGAGAGAACGAGACAGAGAGAGAAATAATAGAAAGTAGGAATTACTTCCGCGCACATCGAAATCCGTCAACCGAGATCGTTAATCACTGTCTATCCAGTACTAACTCGTAGCGATTGTCAATCATTTGTGAACATCAGATTACAAGGATAACATGCCTTGTTTAGGCTTAAATTGTATCAGTGAAAAAATGTGCCAGTCCGACATCATCTCGGTTAAATGCAATAACCATTACTAATGAGGTGGCACGACGCGAATTTCAATAGCCCGATTATCGTGGCCCCGCGCTCTCCTGAGCGAGCCAGGTCCGTTGTCCCTTCGGTGAATATTAAAATCCAATACAGACAAGACATCCATGCACACACACACACTCTCTATCTCTCCCTCTCTCTTCGTTCGAATAATAGGTATTAGAGAAGGAGAGTATATTGAAATTCGATAAAATACCATTGGCGCCGGCGGCGCTGCAAGTGAGCTCTTCTTTGATTCTTCGGCACCTCGCATCCCGAACGCCCCTATCCCTTAATGTGTCCTACTCGATAATAATAATAAGCTGTTTCATTCAATGATGAGGAGACACAGAAAGATAAACAAGCTGACTGTATCTGTAACACAGTAGCGTCTTAAATCCGACGCCTGTACTAGCCATATCGAAATGCTACTGCCGCTGTTCTGCTTGGGCGTGCAAGCTGTACTCGCTATGCAATCCAACAGGAGAGCCAAGCAGATGTGGTGAGCGCCATCTCATACCGACCCATCTTTCGGTGTATGGCGAACACTTGATTTGATTGATTCGCATTTAACCGCCGCCGATGCTGCTACTTGTGTAACAGAACACGAATCGCTGAAACGGGTGGATCATGACACATGCGTACACGTGGAATAGCCGATTACGGAGCCCTTTACTATGACATAAGGTGTGTGTAAGAGACGATACGAAAGGAGTTAAAATGCACCACAATTCCCGAGAGAGTGACTGTAAAATCGAGACGTGAATCGGCTGCCAGCACAAACAGGAGAAGACTGAAAGATTGCGAACTAGGTTTGTAGTAAACGATTGGAGCCCTCTCTCTCTCTCGATATACACATATATATATATATATATATATCTCACGCCTGAATTGAATAAAGCCGGCGCGCGCATCAACATAAACGCATGTCGAATAGGCGAACGGAACGAATGGCGTGGTAGAATTCCGTGGAAAAATTCTAGAATAAAGTACCTGACTCGGCCAGATTTATACTACTGAGTACGAGGTAAAATGAACGGGTCCAAATATTTCAGAGAAACTGCTATGGATGAGTTCTATTTTAAAGCTCCCCTTTCATGGTACGTTTGCACGTGAGCACCAGGCGGTAAGTCATAGTTGACTTCTCGACTGTCTCCAACAGACCTGCACCGATGTGACTTACCTGGGGACAGGCTAGTGTTAACCATATTCCACAACACAACATTTTTTTTCATTTTTATGACAACCGCACCCATACGAGATGGGTGTTAGCCACTCAGCCGAAGCGGCCATCAGTTAGGCAAACCGGTACAACGATATTTCGCGCACCCGGTAGATGTTCGCCGACTTTAACAAGTCAACGACAGCATCATCAATATCGATAGCATCATCCGCATCTAAATGGAAAACATAAAAAAAAAGTGACATTTCACAACGGCGACTTGTGACACCATCGATACGCCGATCCATACGTCAGGGAAGTTATCGGTAAAAAACGTCACCAGAGTGGGGAGCGTGTGGTAGCGAAACAGAGACATGACGCATCCTGATAGGAGGAATTTAATAAAGGCGCACTCCGACTGCAAAAAGAGATCCTCATCTGTTCTCAATCTACTTCAGTGTCTCTCTCTCTCTCTCCACGGTTTCAACTTCCATTGAGAGAATATTTGAGCACTTTGCACAACTTAAATCTGTTCTTGACGGAGGCTACTGTCTAGTGATTTGTGCGCCTCCACCGGGATTTACTTTTCGACTGGTCATGTCAGTTTTAACGATCAATTACTCATTGGCTTCATTGGCTTCATTGGCTAACTCACATTTGTTTCTCTGGAGTCTGGATGTACGTACAATATCTGCTAGTGATGTCGTTCGAACTTGCCTTTTTCAGACAACGCTTGATGCCACACCTGCCGAACAGCAATTCTTCCTTCATTGTCTCTATCACTGTTCCTGCGATCTACATAGCGCTGCTATTATGTAATATCATACAACAACTGCTGCTATAGCGAAGCCGCTTCCTATAAGTACGTTTCTGTTCGGTGAAACAAAGCCGCAGAAGCAACCGCCAATTGCTGCCAACACAGCCCCCCCGCCCGGGCGCCAGAACGCCCACGTCACCGCTACCGCTCCGTGGCTTTCTCTGATCTGTCCGACACGGTCCCAATGGTCCCCTTCGTCGTACGGGTCCCCCTAGTCCGCCCAGCGCCGCCATTCGTTTCGCTTTCAACCGAACCGGCGGTGAGTGCCGCAGTGAATTAATCCTTTTATAGTGAGTTGAAAGGCGCTCCCGCGTCATCGTCGCCGCGAGCACCGCACCTGATAGAAAAGTTTTTTTTCTCACAGATGCCCATACTGTCTCAGCATATTGGATGAGCTTACAGGTATTGTTCACCTGCCTGTTCCACTGATATTCTCTTAACTATCGCTATATTTGCATGTCGTTTCGGCTTTGGTAATGTTTGTACACCAGGATGTTATCTTTTTTTTGTATGTATTTAGTAGGTATATTCAATGAGTACTGGCAGTGTATCTCATGAATGCGAGCTGAAGTAGTTTACTATATACATGAAAGGATTATACCAGAGAAGGTCCGTGTTGAAATGACAAAAACACACTTTTAGTAATGCAGATCAAGTCGACTTTTCTCGACGAGGCGACCCGTGTTACGTTCTAGCTCCGCGTATTCAACTTACTCAGGCTCCATCCCGCATTTGACACAATCTGTTTGAATACCGTCGGCGCAGTTGTCTCGTTCTTTAGTTCGATGGTTCTTTTGTAGCATGCCGATTTGGTTGCAAGAGTCTACATCATTGTTAAGATGGCCCCGGGCCATTGCTCGCATAATATTGTTGCTTATCCTTCAAACAAATCTAATTTTGCTTTGAACCTCTGAATTATTGAACGTGCTTCATTGCAATGCATTCTCCAAAAATTGTGATGCCACCGGGTGTCCTGATACTCCATACATACGGCGCACCTGGCATGATACTTTTGACTATCTTTCTGGCGATTCTTGACATTGTTGACATAGTATTTCCGTTTTGGTGCAGCTAAATGCTAGATAGTTGTAGGCTTTCTCTTCCACGAATTTTCCATCTTAGATTGATAAGGCTCACTCTCACCGCAGCTCCTGCCTCGTGAACATAGACTAATGCACTCCCCCAAACGGCAGTAGTACTCTCTCAGTATCCTTGATATATTGAAGTTTTTAAACTCGATAAGTTTTCAATACTGAACACTGGTGCATTTACGTGACCATAACGATAGTTCCTCTAATTCGGCCATGTACAGCTTGAATTCGATTGACGAAATCGTTCGTCCCTATCTGAGACCCTCTGTTCATCTGTTTCCATTTGTGGAGGCTCGTAGTTACCATGTTGTACGACTGGACGACTATCATTACGCAATAGCCTAATAATCGTGATCCAAGTGGGCTTTATGCCAAATTCGTCGAGGATCCTTAAGGGCTTTCTATGTTATCTTGTATGTCCTGTCCTTACGCCGTGGTTGCATATCGGTCTTCGATGGCAGCATGAAGATGTTGTCATCCCCTTTGTTCCGAATCCATTCTGCATTTTCCTTAGGATTTCCTTTTGTTCTATTCATACCCTCTATCTTTGATAATAGTCTAATACAAGGGAATAGCGCGTATTGTAAAGGAAGAAGCGCATATGTAGTCAGGGTGCCCCTCCTTAATGACCTTGTCTTCCGTGGGTATATCTTCCTAGAATTATACCCCTATGGCTCGTAGTTTCTTCTGGTCCCGCGAATATGTTGTTAAGCAGCCGTGATACATATGCGTTACGTGTCGTGCCCAATTCCTTTTCCAAAAGTGTTGCCCGTATTTCATCCAAGCCTGTGGCAGATCTGCTTGATATCGTTCCCAGTAATCTTTCCACTGCTCTTGGGTTGGTCCGCACTCCGGTGTCTTCCATCACGAGACAGATGATTGTAGCGTTGGTGTCGTCCTTTTCAAGCGTTAAGTAGCTCACTTGCCATTTAGGAGAGATGTTATATTACTTCTCTTGCGCTGTTGTGCTGAACGGCCTCTTTGTTTGGCTCACTGCGGTCGAGTTTACGTGCATACACCCAAAAGTGTTATCCGCTTTCCAGTGGTGTTTGCATGTAATCGTGCGGTCTATTTTCATTCTCCAGCTTTCCCTCCGAGCTCGTTCTCATAGCGTTGTATAATAGCCCGGATTGCCTTATTTTCAAGAGTATATACATAGCTGCTAAAATTCGTGATATCGCTCGTCAGGTCCATAGCCGCTTCGCTGGCTGCTATCTATGACTAGCAACCCGTTTGCGTTCTCCCTTGGGGGCTTTGTTTGGGATTTTAAGGTGCGTTATAATAACATCACAATACTGGCATGCTAAGGTTACGTGCCAATTCACACGGGATGCCCGAGAACAATAACAGAACAAAGTTTCTAGGCAAAAACTAAACACCGCAGCTAAAGTTTGTATAGAAAAATGAACGTGTATATTCCGCACGACCAATTCGTCTTCTAGTTCTCAACTTTTGTCTAATATTTGTTAAAAAGTATATGCCAGCGATATAATTTAATAGTTAGACAATATAGATACCTAGCAAAACTGGTTACTTTCATAGCAATCAAATGCTGATTGATCTTGTGAAAGCAATATACAAATATGTGTTACTGTATCTGAGAGCCAATTAAGGAGAATTCATTACACGTAAATTACGACAAGCGGTTAGAATTATAGCTCACATTGTTTAAATCTAATGAGGTGCATCATTCCACAGCAAACAGGTATTGAACAAACAAACATAAACAGTGCCTGCGTCCTAAACTTCTTGTACACAAAACCTGGGATTTGGTTTGAACGGGCCTCTTAGCCTAATTAGGCTTCCATTTTGAGTGCGGCCAGAGAGACATTTTTCAAATATGCGCATAGATGTTTGGCTGGTTCGCAGCGTTTTTGAATATTAATTGCTGAATTGCTCTGTTCGTGGATTCTCGTCCTGCTTTTGACAGCACACGCTGAAGGACCGTTCTGCTCAAACTGGCCTAATTGGGATAGAGGGAAATCCTATTTCTCAGAGCGATGGCTGTTGATCGGGACCTGTCCGATGATCCAAGATGATACAAAAGAGACCTTACATCTGTCGTATTTCTATGGTACCGACATCAATGCGTACAACACCCGTCTTATACGCACATGACTAACGTTGGAAGAACTAAGTTAGAAATCCATAAAACAGACCTCAAATCTATGGAGAAATGGTAAGCCGCCAACAAAATCTTAATCAATACAGTCAAAACTCATGTGGTCAGCTTTCACGGTGGGTGCACATTACCGAAATACTCTCAAGTGAGTACTCGGTGGCCACGATATCGAGACATCAAACAAAACACAAATGCTCGATGTGAATCTTGCTGACAAGTTGAGCGGCTTTAGGCTCGTCCACTCCTATACTACTCTATATGCTAAGAACATCCTCAGAACCCGCTAGTAACCCCGCCCTCCTCTGTGCAACACTTTTTATGTATCACACTTATAACACCGAGTACTGGGTGGTGTGCGACAAGCAATAGCGGCCTGATAAGTTGCAAGTGGCACAAACTCGATTTGTAATAATGTTCAGAGGACTGCCATCAAACGAGAGTAAAGACTATCTTTCCCATGGGTGCCGTGATGCGTTGCTTCATATTGCTAGCATGAGGTCATTCGAAGCGAGTTTGTACAACGAAAATACTCTGATAACCATCTAAGCAAGCGTCATAGCCAGGTGAAATTTGACCTGTTTATACTTGAGTCTCTTGCTTACATGAGGCTCATTTGGTGGCTTCAGTTCAGGACATGTCACGAGCGAACGAGTTACGACAATTACCACAGCCATTGAGCAAACTAGAGTTGGACTCGAACCATTTTGTCGACCTATTTTGGAACTTCACGGCACACATGTTAAGAATTTCTCACGAAAACAATGAAAAAACAAAACATAAATGCAAAATGGGTTCCTGCTTCGGATCAGATGGAAACGCAAGAGGCATATTCAAGCTGCAACTTACAAGACTACAAGAAACAAAAACTAGGCTAACGCATATCTTTGGGATCAACGAGTGTGGGACGAGTTTGTTTCGGCCGCCTAAGAGGGACCAGTCAAGGAATGACCCTTCAACGCTCGAAGGGTCATCCCCACTGCTATTGCCGAATAGATTTGGCCCCAATATGATGATTATACTCGCTGTGGATGTTAACAGCATTTGTTATTTTGAGTTACTGCGTAAAATGTAAAAATCGATGCAACTGCCAATATCTCGAGTTCCTGAAAAGACTCATGGATATATGGCACAGGAATCGAAAGCGCGCAGGGTAGCTCCTCGATGACAACCTGACGGTAAGGCTGCAATAACGAACCGGATAGGTGCTAGCAATATTCACCGATGAATTCAATGAGATGTCCTGAAGTATGGTCTTTAACAGTAAAGTCACCCATTCTGAATCGATCACACAAGTAGTAGATTGTCGGGTGAGGCCTCCCTGTCTAACATATTCACCGATTTTCGATGAATTTCATTCAGGCTTGTTCCTGCAAGAAACTAAAATTAGATCACGGAGCGCTGATTTTCAGCACTAAACGATATTCTGTCTTCTAGATTCATGACTGTGCAAAGAAAGTGAACCAGCGCTGAGCTGCATGAAAGAAAAAGACTCGAATACAAGCAGGTCAATTTTCACCTGGCTACGACCCTTGCTCAGTAGGTTATCAAAGTATTTTCGACGTAAAAGAACAGCTACGAACGTCTTAATGTATTCACAGGCAGTCGTATTATCAGACTCTTGTGCGCCCCTTGCGCACCAACCGTTGGTCCCCGAAGCACCACAGGATATGCAGCAGTGGGTGTTTCTGAGCTCGGCAAATAAAGACGCTTCTCTGTTCTTGACTTCTATCGAGGTCTAGACATGACTCCAATCCACCAGGACCCAGAGAGTATTACTTTCCTTGTGTATTGAAAAGTGCAAACGGCATCAAACTAAAAGGGTTCGAGTGCTCCATCCTCTCAAGTCATCGGTAATACAATACCTATGCCGTATGCACCACTGAACCAAAGCAGTACACTATTAGTAGATTATTGGAAGCCCTCCTCAGTGCAGCATCCTCCTCATTCCAGCTGCTTCTCGAACCAATGCATCGATAGAACCCTAACTCCGTAGAGTTCCACAGAGGACAGGGGTGCGCATTGACAATGTCAGACGACACCCTCCGAAACCAGACTGCAATGCCACCGAATAATATGAAATTTATTACACGATGCTCGAGCTTGGGTCAGTTCTTACCACACTTGGACGTGGCAACCAAAACGCCGGCTAATCTGAAGGAACAGCTCTATTGTGAACACAAACACGATTTCGTGTGATGTTGCGTTATGGTGTGGACGATACAGTGACGGGAGCAATTGATGAGCAATCCGAAGTTACGCATGCTGGATTCAGGGTAAACCTCAGAGAAAGAAATATGTTCAGCATGGCTAAACAGGCTCAGAAATTCTACCAGATGATGGCTGACGTCGATGGTCCAGTCCGGTTTGTGTTGGTTGACGATGCCCGGGAGATCGAAAAGACACCGAACTTGGGCTGTCAAACGCGCTTGTCAGACTTGAAATTACTCGGCTCGTTACAGTTAAGCGATGATCTGTAAAGAATGAAGAGGTCGGCGGGCTATATATAACACTGCCAGTGAGTGGCTCGCAGCACTTCTGCATCGCCTGCCGACGACGAGACAACAGCAAGTACGCGTTCTACTTTTTATTTGTGGCGTTGATTTTGTTGGCAGCGCCAGGATGCTGCGACCTTCCGACCAGCCGAGCGGGAGCTGCAGGTGAGTTTCGAAACGATAAAATCGATGGGAACATGCCTCAAGCGCAACAGGCCAAGGGTGACCGACTCAGGCAGCCGAAGAATCTACTGAGCGACGCAGCGGAAAGTGAATGCTCTGATCGATTTTATCCACAGCAGCGTCGTCAATGCTGACTGACATCGTGTTTGTTCTCTGTGTTGTCGGAGTCTTCGGGTCGCTCTTGTTCGTGCTCTGCCTTTGAAGTCTCATCATCGTTCATAGGGTCATCAGCTTCCTCTGCGAGGTACTCCGCTTTCAACGGGTTATCAGGCGGCTCGCTGGATTACTAACCGTCTCAAAAGGCGCTCCATCTTGGATAGCTCAGAGTGTACCAAACTCATCATATTTTAGTTCGATATGTTGTAATGTGCACAATATGATACTAATAAAACTAAAGGTAGCGCTGATGAAAAAACTAGGCCACCACTTTTAAAGCTGTTAGGGCTTACCAGACAAGAAAAAATCACTTAAAAAATTTATAAGACAGATAAGCGTGAATGAGAATTTCAATCAGACTTCGTAAAATAATTCACCTATCAGTACTTTACACGCGGATCATTAGATCCTTTTGAGTTTTATCATTAGTATTAATAACATTATCACACTCTCAACAGCAACATTAACTAGCTCTTCGTTTTAGTTAGCCGACTGTCTGATCTCTGTAAACATTCTGATCAGGTAGAATATTGAAGTATTTTCAACATCTAATTCACTTCGAATGTTTTTATACAGTCTCATGTCTACAGCGTTATGAACGTTGCTAAATGAGTTTTATCGCGATTCGTCCCGCATCAGATAGCTACGCGCTTTATAAATTTGCTTTATTTTTAATTTGTGGCTGGTCTACAAACATATTCCTATAAGACAGTATTCTGTATTAGACGTAGTGGTATGGTCGGAATCATAATGAAAACAGTTGGAACAAATATCCCACGCTTAAAGCCACGACAGCATGAGGTCATTTCATCTACGCTGTACATTCTTAGTTGCATTCATTCATAAGCTTTTTATGATATGGTCGCCCGACCTCATAAGAGTTTTATAACGATTGGTGTAACGTTATGATCTTTTCCCGATACAACAGCCGAGTGTGCTACTAGACAATGTGGAAGACTTAATTGCTTGCGCCATTTACTGACTAGAATTAATTATAAGTAAGTAAAAGTACGAATAGCCATTACACCAAGCTTGCTGACAAAGCTTAAAATTGATACTGTCTCATTTGATGCTGATGATTAATATAGTCGTTTTAATTAAAAGTAAAAAATGTCACATGTGAGGGCTTTTCAGGCAAATCGCTGCTTATTTAGGAAAATATATTACATATATGTTTCCACATTTGGGAATATTTGGTTATTCCCATATTTAGGGCACCATTCAGAAATTGTATATATAGCCTTTTCCTCTCTTTTGTGCATCCTTAGTTCTATGGACGAACACATTGCCTTAAGTACTCTGCATAAAATGTATATTGTCCGTGGGCGTGCAAACCAATCGATATAACTAAATCTCTATTAACCAGCCAAAATTATTTTATTTCGCATGATACTATGAGCCTATGAGTTATAAGTGCAAGCGTGAGCAGGTTGGCTCACCTGTGTCTCTGTGGAACATGCGTCTAACTCCTCCCGAAGGGGCGGACACTGTATCACCTTCATGAAGCTAGCCAAGCGTGACGTCTTCAATCTTCACTCAGTAAACTAACCAGTGAAGCGATCCCAACTGAATGGTGTATACAGTTAATAGTTAATGGGCCCTTGACATGCTTTAACGAGGACACATTCAGCCATTACAGTCGAACCACTTCAAGAGGTGACCCAATATCGTTTCCTCGAAATGCCCATCAGTACGTCCGCTCGAACCGGCAAGAGGAAATATTAATGTTGTACATGAAAGATTAAACCTTCAGTTTCCATTGACATGGCTAATTGAACTGTGGGATTTTTCAACTTCTATAAATCTCCTTATATCTTAGAATAAATACTCTACTACTCTTTTCGAACGAAAATCGTCTGAATGATCATGCCCACCTCTGCATAGCCTGACGGCATGTGCTCAAGACACTCAATGAACTGATTGGGCACGAAGAGCTCAAAAGCTGACCTTCAACTCTGGCTCGACGTGACAGGATTCAGCACTTAAGCTTTAGGTATTACGATGAGAAACTGTCGCGGCCACTTTTGCTTATTTGTTCCACCGGTCGTACCGTCGACAAAGAAAGATGATAAATAACTCCAAAGATTCTCCGCGTCTGGCAGGATTTAATAACAAATTATATGTCTCTCCTGTCTAGGAGTCTAAGACGTTCACCACTAGATTATCGAGGGGACTAACATGAACAACATTGCGCATCGCCTTAACCTTTTGAACTGTAAACGTTGTGTGTCGTCATTGTAAAACATGGTACGACGACAGATCTCAGTAGCGAGGGGGCGGATCTTCTGCGGGTAGCTGGCCGCCATCTGGTCACTATCCGATATCAAATTCGCTTTTTAGCGAACTGAACAAACTAACAAAACAATAGCCGCGATCGTTAACCTACTCAAAGAAACAAAAAATAAATTCTATGATGTTGAAATGCTTCACTATTTTCGCCTCCTTCCTGCAAATGATTTTTTAATGTGGCACCCAGCGCAAGCTGTTTTGGGCGATTTTCAAATATCCAAAGAATGAATGTTGAACTTACACAATCTTTGATCATTTCGATGTCTACATTGTGTAGATCGCAAATTGGACTCAAAAGAAATACTTTCGACAGAGAAGAGCATATCGAACCTCCATGACAGTAGCCTTTCTAGGAACTCCGATTGCACTGTTTCAGCCGGCGAGTTGGTAGACAAATTGAATATAACGTCATGCCAGTTCCCAACAACAATATTTCATATTCAGGAGAGTTATTTTCTCTATTTGTAACATAAGAAATAGTAGCTGTACACTGACTTAAATATCATTACTGCAATCGATTTTACTTGGTTCCGAGTTATGTGTCTTGTTAACCATCACCATCCGTATGACGTACATGAGTTGTTTGACCGTCGCGAAACTCAAACGGCACAAAATTTATCAGATATATGATGTGGAGTGCTTTGGTAGACAACAACCTTTTAGACGTTTTTATCTCCGTATGCAATTGCCTCCGCTTATACAATATGCTCTTCTTAAGGGTAATTTATATTTAACCGTGAAGGTCAAGGCTAAAGTAAACTTTGAATTGTCACCGATTTTAGCTTTGAGCTCTTCCAAACGCACAAAAAAACAGGAATATGTGAGTGGGCTATCTTCCGTTTCAGGATCGAGCCGCCGATGTCATTGGGCCAATTTAGTCGGTGTATTGCTGAACAGCATACTGTCGAGTACCACCAATTGCACAATGTTGCTTCAATTATAATCGTAATAATTTAATTTCAGAACAATAAGCCTTTCTACTATAAGTATGACGAGGCGCTTAGCATGAGTCTGAATGATGTAGAATGACAAAAAAAAAGCCTTTACTATCGACGCATCTAACCACGTCTGCGTTCCCCAGCGGTCTTCCCGTTTTAAACTGTCAAAGGTGCACCCACACACAGGCCGCCGTTCGCGCCAACGGTTTCGCTGGCCTAAACGCTGAGTCACCCAACCAAAAATCTCCCCCGCTTCTCACTTCCTCAATAGCTCTCGTAAAATTCTGTTTGAGCACCGAATTGTGCTCACGCCGGAATTTATATTGCCAATTTTGTACAGAACTATGTTTATAGCGCTGACCAAATCGCAAGGCACTTGCGGAAGTGCAAGCCGTCACGCTTAAAATAAAAGCAAGAGGCACGTATAGATATTGAAAGACATATAATGCTTCGCCTCTTTACTGCTGCTTTGCACATGGTCGAAATAGTTGCAAAGTTACATCGTTGGCAAACAATGACGAAGTGAACTAACGCCGTAAGAGAAGCCGTACTGAAAGCGCTATGATGATTGATTCATACGAGACGGAAGGGTACAAGGTTTATTGGGGCGACACAGTCGAGCGTTTGTCATTCAACGCTAGCCCCTATGAGCTAATCGGTTGCCAGCAATTTATGGCATCACCTTTCGTGGGCTTCTTAGAGCGTGCCAATGTGCATTCAGACTGATGACTGTCCGAAGTCCACATGCCGTACGTTAAACGAAAACTGCGTAGGAAAAGACTTTTAATTGACAGTCGTCAAGTTCCAATGTACTAGAATAGTTTGTTTAAAAAAACAGCAGGGTACATATATTAATGGCTTTCATGTATGTTTGTACCTATCAGAGAGGAGACAATCACCAAGAACATATGTAGCCTAAGAGTTAGTTTGGTTACCGTTGATTGTTACCGCATTCTCGAAATCTATGCAATCCGCTTGTCTATATGCGGGTACATATAGTTTGACGGTTACCGATCTCCATTAAAAAGTGGAATGACTCCCCGAATTACTGCAAACGGTCAATGATATAATAATAACTGCTACACAATAGTTTAAACATTCATAGACATCATTAAAGTTTCGTGTGTTTAACGCATCAAATTAAAAAAAAAACTGACAAATAGCGACACAAGTTCGTTGCTGTTAGCAAACGGCCATGGCACTCGCTACACCCGAACAGCTAGATGGAGCATCCTATCCTCAAGCGACAATCTTCGAGGAAATCCAGTGTTATCCCTTGAGAAAATGATTCGCCTACAATACATGTATCATTATGGAAGCGATCACATAGTTGTTATGGTTATTTCTCTTCGATAAGTTTAATGAACAGGTCAGGGAGATGCATCTCACACACACACACAACATTCACATCGTGAGAGAATAGAGAATATCATAGCGAGACCCAAATATCAATTTCTCATATGCGTTTGCCCTTGTCAATTACTCTCACGAGTTCTTCTTCCCTATCGTATATAGGGCACAATCTAATGATACTGCACGGTGATGGCAGGCAGATATGAATAAATAATCGCAAGATCGTAGACAAAGGGACACGTCGATGTTCTTCGATGTTGACGGTTGCCTGTTACCCTCGGCTGGACCGTTGATGCCATACATCTACATAGATCGTCCAATACGACTGGAACTATTACCTGATACGTCTAACTACAAATCAATAATAATGACAAATAGATGGAATGGTTACGTCAGCTTACTGGATCTACGATAATACTAACGCATTATGGTTTATTTTTATGCACAGTCTATATACATACAGCTGCTTGTTATGAGTTGCTTCACGTCAGCGCAATTGAGTTAGTCTGCTGCAAAGTACAATATCGTTCTAAGCAGCCATGTTCTGCCCTTAAATTTACGGGCGGCCATTATGTATTATGCATCTGTGTATTATGGCTGTGCAAAATCCGCACGGTGAAATAATCCGTGTTTTGTTTTCGACTAATGTGAGTTAATGGGCACTAATTTACGGTCAAAGGTAACCCAAATATAGTAGGTACAAAATCCCGCCCCCCCAATTCCCAATCGTTAAGCGTGTGCCCAAAATAGGAATTGCGTTGCTCGTTAGGATATCTAAGGAAAATCTTTGCATTGCGATTGCACGTGGTCCCCCTGTAGAGAATGATAATATTTATTCTAATATCTGTAAGAAGTTTAATGAATGTATCCCCGATCCCCGCAATGTTTCGAAGGCGACAGGCCTAAAATAGTACTCACTCATCAAAGAGGCGTATTTTCTGGTATGTTCGGCTATAGTGGCTGCGTGACGAGGCTGTGTTGTTCGTTACAGCCACGATGCAATCCCAAAGTAGAATTTTTACCTCTGCAAAGAGGGATTAACGACAGACCAACAGGACGACAAATAGGTATTTTTCACATTTTGTAATTCATGCGAAACGCAAATAGAGTTTAATTTTAATGTTAATACTAATCATTATCACAATTTTCTTTGTTTCTTTCGCTCACTTGCGGACGTCTAAAACATAACGAGAGAAAATCGAATAAGACCCAACAATTTGAGATAATCGGACCAGCGTTGAAACAAATTTGGAAAACTTTAACCCCTTCGGATACTTGGCCGTCTTGCCCGGTCGTATGTGTCGTTCTGATGAAGCTGAAACGTAATTTCTGTAGATAGAAAGATTGGTCGAGAAGAAACTTTCTTTCAGTCAGTGACTGCAAAGCCTACTAGCTTGCTCTATAAACCTGGATCCCGCGTGGATCTCTGCTCTCAGGAGAGTGTCTGAGTTCCCTGTAATTTCGATACTGTAGTGCACTACGCTTTGATTCCAATCACCTGTTCATTATACCCTCGAAAATTATATTTTTGTTGAAAAGGACAAACATTATAGATTTGTTATTTGGACCACTGATATTCTCATTGATGACGAATGATAGAAGAACCGGCTGATTTTCCAGTGGTACCTGGCACCGCCGCTGTCTAGCCCAACAAATTAGTCTGACCGTTTCGCCCACCCTGCGGAGTCGTAATTGGTCATCAGTTATGTAAGCTCATCCGACGCTCCGCCTGGGTAGCCACAAAGGTCTGCAATATAGAAACGCAGATAGCGAAGAGGAGATAATAGAGCAATGAGTATCACCCTCGGCAACAAGAGTTCTTCTACTTCCACTACTGCTATTACTACTACGACTACTGCTATAAGACCGACGATATCGTCGTAGAAGTATCAGAGGACTTGGTAGGGCTTGATACACATATAAATGGGTGCGCATGAAGGTAGACCGAAAGAGGTGTGCGTGTCGAGCACGACAACAATACTAATAATAATAATAATAGTTGCTATCGGTTGGTACGTTCGAAGGTTGGATGAGTGGTATTAAGTACGAGGAAGAAGAGCTTCATGATGACGTCTCAGTTCCTTTCTTCGTCACCTACTAGGAAATGAACGAGAGCGCCGGCAGCAGAACCAGCAGCAACGTCATTGAGATGGAAATGAAAACTTACCTTAGAGCCAGCTTTAACAGCAACAAGAATAATAATAAAAATATTAGCGGAAACGAACGGCAACGGACGCTGTGTTCCTTCTACACAGGGATTCTGATTTACCCTGTAAGTTGCACCAACTTGGGGCAGTGAGGAGTTACATTGGAATATTTACACTTACAGCAAACATGCAATCAACCCGGATCTTCACATCGGAAAATGAGTGGTCACATAAAAGCATCGGCAACCGTTAACAAAGCTAAATTAATTATGTAGTCTTCTCCGTTGTTTACGAGCCCTTCCCGCCTCTCAAACACTTCTTTCGTCCATCTCGCCACAAATCATCTTTATTTTGGTCAGAAAAAATATCTTTAAACAGTTTTTGAAGTCAACTTCAGTGCCAAAATTCTCGACTTTTATATAGTTGGACAGAAAGTGGGAAAAGATGGTAATTCGTCAGTGCAAGGTTCGGGAAATACGGAGGGTGCTGAACGATCTCCCATTCAAGAAGTTCTCGTAGGGCGGTGTTGATGGTGCTGGCAGCGTGAGGAGTAGCGTTGTCGTGAAGAAAAATGACTTGGCTTTGTCTGTCTCTCTGTCTGTCGGCTCTTTTCAGTCGAAGAGAATCGTTCACTCGATGCAACTGAACCGTGCAGAGGAGATGCTGGTGAGCCGTGTTGCCTTTTTCAAGTATTTCCACGTAGATAACACCTTTACAGTCCCACTACACACAAATCATGATCTTTTCGGATGAACACTTGGCTGGGTGTCTGTGAAGCAGATATTTGCCGGGCCGCTTCGGCTTCCTTTGGTTCGCTGGAAAAATATTGTAAATCAAGTGTCGAACATTGATGTTTTGCCAGCCTGGAACATCCAATTTCGTAGTGTTCCCGTGCTACAAGTATAAGATCCAAACAGAAAACATAGTAATGGTCTTGTTGGGTAAACAGAGCGCATTTGAATGATTGGCCACATATGCCACTTAGTGAGAAAACGAAAAAGAAGAGAGTGCAATTAACATTAGGCGGCTGATTAGTATCCGGCCTAGTTTGACCGAATATTTCGTAGTCGGCGTGCTCTTTGGATAGATGAGTAATCGCTCTAGTTTCAGGTTCATTGCATGTGACTTAGTTCCAGCCAACTCGGGTCTCAACGTACTCAGGTTAAGGCCTAAAATAAAGGTTGAAGGTTATAGTGATTTTAGGTTTTCCTTGAAAGTGTCAAGACAAAAAGCCATAAGCGTATTTGTGTGAAGCTTATGCTAAGTGGCAAAAAAAATGCAAATGTTTAAGTACCCATTCGTTAACAAAGCATAATTAGGGCTTTTTACTCAACGAATTGATGAATATCGAATAAATGAGTTGTAATATACATTGTGCTTGTATGTCAAATATATCCTTAAATACCTGTGGCGCACCTTCGTTGTGACAGGAACAAATCTTCACTATGGGATGCATTTATGCCCTTCTTGCTGGCTAGCGAGCATATATGAAAAACGTAACAAGATGTACCCAATATTCAGTCCGTAAGCAAATATTTGAATGTCACCTCTTAAGACACCTATGTACGTATACATAGCTTTGGACAACACGCATAGTGCAATACTTATATCAGCCCTTCCCATCTGTTAGCCTTCCCCTAATCGAGGTATTGTTTTTGTCGGTGTCCTCAGAGAATCGTCTGTCCGGTACCGTTATAGGCAATGTTAAACGACAGGAAAATCGTTATTGTGTGAACTGCACAGAACAGTATTAAAAACGCAACCGATTAAACAACGGCTGCTCGACAGCCTCACGCTACTTTCAGTCTGTCCGTATATATGACATTAGCGAGCACTTTTGTTCGGTGTCGTCAGTGACAGATATCCGAGTTCTCGTCATAATATATCTATATGTGAACAAAGCACACGAACGAGAAACATGGGCATTATACAATTTCAATTGTAGCGAAACTTTTCCGGAACAACCCAATCGGCAATCGGGAGCGCTCATACATCCGATATCAGTGTATCAGGGAGGGTCTATGGCCGTCGCACATCCTGGCTGCGAACATGAGGATGGTTTCACCAATCGCGTCAGCCTCGGGCATCACTGCTGCCCTTAGTGAACAGAGAGACGGAAGTAAGAAGCGTTTCCCTTAGAAATATCGGTTTCTCTAAATAGGTTTTCTACCATAGAAAAAAAAACCACTATGGCTAGGGACGGCACACATACACACGCATATATATATATATATACCTGTATCCGGGTATAGGAAAAAATAACAACCGGATGTGAAAATGTATATGCTATCCAACCGGGGGCGGATTGTCGAGTAAATCTCTGCATTGGCAACCTTCTTCTAACACGACTTTTGGCAGATGCCTGTGAGAAAGCATCAGCATAGATGATATCGTGTCAAAGGCGGTAAAAAACTAAACCTGTTTTTACCAAAGTATAAGTGATTTTTCCTTGTTCTTTCGCTCCACCTATAAATAATATTTCTGATAATCTCACAGTACTTACATAAAACATTTCGCGACTTCACAGACCACGGTGTTTTAAGATAATGAAGTCTTGAAAATCGTCTTCTGGAAATGGTTGCTGTTAAGCGGATGTATTTTTTTAAATATCGTTGAATGTACAGTTAGTCTTTGTTTGGCTATAGTCCTGTTCTGATTCTAATGTGGACCTCTTCCTAAGCCTTAATGGAAGTACCGAGCCATTGGAGATATCATCATCCGTAGCAAAGACAGATATACGTGATATGTGATAATAACAATAATAAAAGAATCCCATTCGAATATCTTCATCCTTGTAATTACAATTTTAATTATTTCTAATCATATCGTTGTTCAACCAACTATAGGATTTATGTTGATACGTCCATACATTGTTACAACGAACTGCATGCTAGCTGTGTTGTTTGATGCGTTTATGTATGCTACAGATCCTCTAATATATCCTCATCCGTGGGAGTCTTCTAGCGTCCCCGCGCTAATGCGTTAAATTGCCGGCTGTTTATTTTTCAGTAAATTTCAACTAGGTTCTGCTCATTGTTTGATTTCTACTGTCCTATATAAGGCGGTGTCCCTCGAGTCGAAATGCGCTAGCACTGCCTCACTTGAGTCAATTCTGCTTCACCAGCAGACGCCACTTGCTGTCCTTCGCTTTGATCATCGGCCGAGTTTAGCTCGTACTGAGAATGGGTTGTTATATCGGATGGAGCGATCGGATATCGGGGCTGTCTGTCGTTCCTCTACCGCTTTTTGGCTACACTACTTTGGTGGAGATGGCCTGGCGATCTAGAAACGAAGGGGAAAAAGGAAAGAAGAAGTTGTCACGAGGCCGAGTCGAGTTTGCTGACATCAAAGTAAGACGAAGTATTTGCGTTCGCCCTTGCTCGATTTGCCATTTTGGCTGACCTTGTGTCATCCGAAATCTGCATCGCTCTATCCCATACTCTGACCGACTACTGGTTGACTCTGTCAACGGCGGGCGGCGTTGACATCATCCTCGGTTTGCTCATCATCATCCGCTTCATCTGGCATCGCATCCATCGTATTGCCACTGCGGGTCTCTCTTTCGCGGACCTGTAGGGGCCCCCCGGCCGGCGATCTCAGCAAAGGAGAGCAACGTCGTTCGGGCGCTTCCCAATCGTCTCGCTGACCGCCCTTTCTGCCAATTCTGCCTCTCTCCATCTCCCTCGGGGGCGATAACGCTGATATCACAACGTTTGAGATGCTGCATCGGAGTAGCGGATTCGGAGATGGGTGGGACGTATCCGTAGGAATACGTACAGATCGGTCGACCAGTGCCACGAATGTCATAGGGAGCGTAGCACTCTCTTCTTCCGACTAAGACAACACTTGATCGTATACACAGCGGCCACTGTAGGCCGTGTAGGTAGGTGTAGATGGGTGTATGTAGCGGTTATATGAGCATCCGAATGACTGCCGAATGGGCTTTCCACCATGTAGATGGAGGAGATCGATGCCCGAACTTGTGCGTGACATCTTTATCTCCTCACCGGAGTAATAAAGAAGGGCCCACTTAAGCAAACCTGATCCGATTACCGAGTCGTAAACGCGAACATCTAAATGAAAATGTATTCACATGGCAGACGAAAGACTGTATTCTACAGATGAGTTGTATGTTATTGACAGCACGGATAGCTACAGAGTGTTGATAAAGTTACGACACCCTAAAGCTAACTCCATAATTGTTCTTTCTATGGTAGGCCTCAGCACTGCTATGCATCACTTCTTCAAGGGCCTATCTAGAGAGACGTCTTATGCAAGCTCATGCGAACCGCGAATCGTGTAGTGTTGGCCTGTAGGTATAGGAATCATTCATCGGCATTTTTTTTATTCTGGCCTTATCCGAACAGTCGGTCATGTTGGACTAATCTGGGCGTTCCCAACAGACCTATGACCTATGTGAGGACACGGCAATGTTAATCATATCCAAGCACACCGCGATTTCTGGCGGTCACAAAAGCATTGCCCTTTGTGGTTTTCACGGAAATTGTAGCGAAGAAGATGCATCCAGGACAGTCCGCCGCGAATTACGACACACCCTTTTTTCCTTTTGTGTCAGTTCGGTAATTTTGAGGGTAGCCTTATTGCGATTGATTCCCTACAAATACATAAGTAGATAACGACGTGTACTATAAATAAATGTCCCTGGAACATCGTTCTTATGGGACAACAAAGTGCGCCAGGGAGTCCCAAATGTAAAACACAAATTGCTATGTAAGTCAAAATATATCTATGTCAAAACAAGAAAAATGCACGGAAGGTTTCTTGGCGGCCGGTAAGCCTTCATTGATCTCCCGGTGGAATGGCGATACTATAGACGGTTCGAATGACAGTAATAGTGAGTTACTTAATTTTCGGTTAGCTTCTACTCCAGCAGAGTGTGGTCACACGGATTTACCTATCATATGTCACACAGCTCCCGTCTGTACATTGGATCTATAACACAAAAATGACCCGCCGGTAATTCTTCCATTATATCTGGAAGCCAAGCTTAAAGTTAGTGGCTACTTTTGTACTGTATCCATTAATCTTACAGGCTTGGTGAATACTTGCAAAAAGTAACTTTTCCTCCAGCTTTACGTCGACCGATCTACCGTTGCACCCACGGTCTATATCAAAAAGAAAGGAACGAAAGATTTTTCTCCGGTAGAAAGCTAAGGAACGATTTTTGATCCTATAACATTGGGAGAGTCATTTTAAGCGGCATACATCGAGGCAAATTAAAATGTGGTAATGAACTCAGAATATTATCCGAATCAGTTGAACAATGCAACGAAAATAGCCACAGAATGGAAATATAAAAATTAGTTTGTCTATTTTACATGCAGCTCTATTTGGGGATGCTACACACAAACTATATAGTTTAAAAAGACAGGAAATAAATACGAAATAATGAAAAAGAAAATGTAGTATGAAATATATAAGATAAAATATGAAAAAAACATTGACTGTATACTGGATTGCTTATAAAATTCGAGTAGTATGTACACAGTAACATCCATAAATCAAAGCAATTTTGGTCAAGGATACTATTATTATATTTATCCATCCCATTTATTGTAATTATTTAACTACACATTGCTACGGAACTTGAGACGGATTTTGAAGCTGGTATGACTAAAATTTCCTTAAACAGGAATAATCACAAATGAACGTATATATAAGAACGCTAATTATGTTGCCTCTGCAAACTAAGCTTCCATTCACTTCGACAGTAAGTAACGAGACACCAAAGTGATATATGCAATGTACACTATAGGCACAATGTCAGACCCCGCCCATTGTCCAGCACGGCTCGACGGTTGGATGTAACTTCTGGACCGTATCAATTCGATATAGGATGCAGGCGTGTACGGTTGAGGTGCCGATGATAAAGCACGCGTATCCGTGTAACCTGGGTGCGAATCAGCGAATTAATTCACGTCTGCCCATTTCGATTCGTTTCTTACAAGAAACAAAAGGACTGAATAACATTACAGTACATTACACAGATTCGTTCAACGCCAAACGCCATTGATGAGTCGGTCAATGCTATTGAAACCTCATTCGCTTTATACATCTCTGGGCTAGAATGAAATACAGAACAGAATTTCAATAAATGACAGTAGGCCTCTGTTGAAATTCGATGTTTCGTGTCCTGTTTTCCCCTTGCATAATTTACTTTATAAATTTTCCGGGCTGACCCACACAGCCAACATTTAACGCATGATTTACTACCACAACTTCTACTATTACATTGATAAGGGAGTGCTTATTGTTAAACAGTTAGATGACTCGGTGTGGAAAAGTCACGTTTTAACAAATCTTCTGACTGGCAGTTGAATTTTATTCCAAAACGGTTAAACGCATCGTCGACAAACTCATAGAGTACTGCCGACGTTCACTGCAACGTATTTTACAACGAATATGGCGGAGAGATAGAGAGGGAGAGAGAGAGAAAAAGGCAGCCGAAACGGTCATGTAGGTAACTTATTTTCGTAGTGCAATATGTTTCAAATCGTTAGTCATTAGCTTAACGTACCGTGACTTCTACATATATGTAGACTGAACGAGAGAAGCACTGTCATCTTTTTAGAATGACACAGAACATCTGTGTTATTTTACCCTATGACAATTCGGTATTAAGAGGAGCACCGCCTGTACGACTGTGTTTGCTTTGTCCACAGGTCATGCCGACACCGAAAGGTCACACTTAACATTACTCTTTTGACATGTAGAGGTAAAAAATGTTGCTTTTGACAGCCATTTACATACTCTTGCATATATGGTGATTCGTCGTTGGATGTTGCAAACCTTTGCTGGCCGCATAAACAGGCATGAGACAGCATTGATTTAGTTTGTTTGATCAATTTTACGGAAAGTGACTCACGGTCTGTTCTCGCTATGCATTTCATGGAGATCAGTGACATCTAGTGAAAAATAATAATAGTATCTTATAAAACGGAATCGCTATATGGTCGCTTATTAAACTATCTCGCTTATTAAAACCTACAAGAAGATACAATTACTTACCTACTCTAATGCTAAAAGGTAAACCTTTTGAGCGTACCCTCAGGTATCATTTCTTTGCGATTCGTCTTTGAATTCACCTTCCGGCATTCTATGGCTTTTAAGAGCTGCCAGGTCGGATCTTGCTCTAATGTTAACGAAGGCAAAGCCGGTTCATTCAACAAACCTGTCTTATAGACAAATCGAAGAAGGGGATTCTTCCTATCCTGGACGCTAAAGGAAACTGGAGTTTGTTGACTTGCTGAGTGCCTCTCGCAAACGCAATCACAGGAAGCGCAATAATCGCGGCACGTATACAACTTATCAGACCACGTCAGAGCTGTGAATGAGCTCAGGAGGGCGCAACTCCGGCTCTAAGCTAATAATTAGCTGACTGCATGTGAATACAATTATCTAGGATGGTTAATATACTCACACGCAGTAACACAATTAACATGTCAGTTATTTTCTTTATATTGAAGGTACACGTGGTGTATATATACAATCTAAAAGCGTAAAAAAAACGGCCATTAGAAGGGGCCATTGATAAGCCTTGTTTTTTCTATACAAGGGTGATAGCGCGTTTTCGGGACGTTATAAAGACATCACTTATATAGAAGATGCTGGATGCTATGCATTTTATACACGGGTACCTAAGAATGAACTTTAAGCTTAAATATATTTTTAACTATTGGATAGCCACTACGTTGAGTTTTATATTTTTAAAAGCTTACAGTACATATATACCGGTATCCATGACATCGCGGCGTATAAAGCGTCGCATTTTCCAAAAGAAATACGAGCAAAAACCAAGTGGTCTTTGGTTCATAAGTGATATACAATTACATGGAATTTACAGTCAAGCTGGACCTTCTCTAAGCGAAATTCAATGTTTCAAGTCATGTCTCAGTTTCATTCATGTGTCCAATGTTCAATAAATAATACATTGGAGGTAAATCTTCGTAAATATAGAGAGTAAAATACGGTTCAACTGCGCTTTAATTAGAGGGAAGAATTAGTCACATGGACTTCAATTACACAGTCGTCTTGTTGCTTCTTTCTTACACATAGCGCTCTCTTTTGGTCCCGAATATTTCTGAACCTCTTACATTTCGTCGACAGACAACAGAAGAGCCCTAATAGCAAGTGTGAGTAGCATTAATTTCCTGTTTAATATTCATTTTTTAATATCGAATCATCTACTTTGGTCAGTTCACTGTTCAGGTATTATACTCGCTCGCATTTACTCTCATCTGCTACGAGTCGTTCACAACCTGTTCTAAACATTACGTCTCTCGTAGTCTAACGTGAAGTCGATCTTTTTCTTTCTATGTGCTAATTCTACGTTAATTGAAATCTCGGACTGAGTGGTACTTGCATGCTTATCCAGGCTCGTGGTGGTCCCCATTCATGCGTTTGTTTTATATTGATTAAGACCGCAACTCAATTCCAGACGTCAGCGACGAAGTGGTTGTAATGTTCGAAGAGGCGCTGTTCTACGCTCCGGCCAAGACAATCAATGAGCTAAATATCAATCAATTTGTTGACCGTAATAATCGCTTGTGTATATCTCTCACTGGACGTTTGAATGACCTGCCTATGGAGGCTTGATGGCACGGGCCAAAATTGCGAATGCCGTCGCATGTCTTATCGCTCAATGAAGTCGCCCATGAACGTGATAGCACAATGCAAATCGTTGAAATAGGTAGACCCCGGCATTCGGATCTTCAGATACTTTGCGTAGACGGTCTTCTACGATTGCCAGAAATGCAAGGTTAAGGGGCCCAGATCCACCCAATGACTCATATGTACTGGGACGAAATGAAGTTGCCTTGAAGAGCATGATCCTTCAGCTGTTCTTCAACTGGACACTCTGCATTGGATTCGAATGGTAACGTAAAGCCAGCCAGGGATACACTAAAAAGAAGACAGTTTCTCTCTCTCTCTCTCCATCCTTGATGGCGACATCAAGTGTAAATAAATATGAAAATATACAATATGAAAAGCTAAACCCATGACGAAACATTTAATAAGCGAGTAGAAATAGTAAATGATTCCGCGTAGTATGGTTTCTAAGAAAGAGACTATTTGTCTATTGATTAATTGACCGGAGGACTTCGAGAACGTATCACTGATAGTAGGCCCTTACGAGCTATCAAGACCGCTGTGAAACTCTGACTATAACAGTGCTTTTGGACTTTAATATTCCAGGTATGTTTGCCAGATTTTAAACGATCTTTATGTTTGACGTGGGGCATATTTGCTACGGTTCATATGCACATGCTGGCGTCACTTGAAACAGGGCTGAAATAACGAATGGTGTCTACCATCACAGGGTATCTAATACGAATAGATTAGCAATAAGCGACTGAACCGGACGCGCAACGAATTTGTTTGACCTTGTGAGATAAAAATGTAACTCAAGGGCACCCGTCTAAAAAACATCATATGCCATTAATTTAAAATAAAGCACCGTTTCACAAGATAGAGAACAATGCCACTTAGATAGGTAGCTAATATAAATATTAGACAGATGAACGGCTCCAGCTTAATCTTGGCACTCGAGCAGAGAGGCTCATTCGATTAAACAGCAACAAATAGTAACGAGTCGATTCGAATATCGACAGTCGAAAGGTTTGTTGGACGAGTCCGCTGGTGAGGTCTAGAGTAAACTAAATAATTTACAAATATTTTATACATTTAGACTAGATTACATCTGCAACAGATAATTGATTAATCAGACATTTTGAAAGATGGTGCGCAGAGGTTTGTTGAAATTCAAAGCTTTACACGAACGTATTATTCATGACAGATTTAAAGCTGAGTTATAGATTATTGTAGAGGTAAGTGTTTATTGGTTTATTAAAGGAACTGCAATCTTTACAATGCTTAACAAACTCTTATATGTCTTATGGCTAGGTATACTGCGCAGCGTACTTATAAATGTCACAGGTATATATAAAAAGGTTGAAATTCAATCAAGACACTTCATCAATTTCCAAAATAACTCGCCCTATCCTTCAAAACTCGATCTCGCACGGCTTTCAACCACAGACAGTAGCCGCTTGATAAATGATCGACGTCACGTCACAGCATCTGTCTGCTATATGAAATGAAAGTTTAAGCTACATACCCTAATCAGCATTCATATGGGCCAGGCCGCGTAATCCTTTCGAGCGAGAATTTAATGCACGACACACTTTTGCTGCAACACTTTGTATCCGAGACTGTCTGTAATAGTCACGTTCATCCGACTGTTTCACAGAGGAAATAATAGCTCCGTCGAAATTGTGCCACCAAACGACTACCACTCTCTTGGCCGAAAGGCTGCTCGTCACTTTCAAAACACCGAGATGATCATACACGATCCTTTTAATTCACAGAAGATTTCACCCTTCCATCACCCGTAAGTTGCCGCACATTTAGCGATCGATTAATGTTTCCCTTTCAAACACACACTTTCCGATATCGGCGTAACGCCGAACGTCACTTCACGTCGTAATAATCACCGGAACGATGTAATTGCCACCAATAACAATCGGCCAGAATCTCGACGTCAACGGTTTCGCAGCCACAGCACAGCGTCGTTGACAGATCTGTTCACTTCTACTTTGATAAACTTTGTTTCAGCAAACCTAGAAAACTTTAGCCTGCACACGCAGGTGGCCGGCTTCCGAAGTCTGCAATTTCGTTAGATTCCAATAATACAACTGCTATATTTATCGTTCATTTAGGCGCCGTGTAACTGTGTAAACGGGTGCCCTTGAGTTACATTTTTATCTCACAAGGTCAAACAAATTCGTTGCGCGATCGGTGCGACGTACGCACGTCTCGCTAGTCCATACAAGTGTTTCCCGCTGCAAGATACCAGGTGGCGATGTCTGCACCTCCAACTGCAGTTTCGGCAACGATCGTTCCCACCCACCGTCGTCTCGATCGGGAAAGGGCTCCTGTCATCCTTGAGCACCCTCGCCCACCACCTTGGGGTGTTAGTCCCTTTCCACGACCTCGACAACACTCTCCTTTCTTTCGGCGAAGATATTCGCTACCGAGTCGGCGACAACGGTGGCCACATGTGGACGTGGCTCGGCTTAGGTTTGATCGGGATGACGTGTGCATTCCCGAACACTTGGGTGTCTGTGTGTGTGTGCACCTATGTATGGATAGGCTTGACAAATTTTGTAGCAGACCTTTTATGAGATTTGCCAAATATCGACAAAACTCTCTATTCGGCATTGACATTTATTTTATCCGAAACCCAATTACCTAGCCCATGAAGCGTCTATTAAGGCAGGTCGAATGTATATCGAAATAATAGTTGGTAATCTTATCACAGTTCAAAATTACAGGGAATAACACGATATGTCTTATACAAGAAAGATAGTCCTTGGAGTCAGCATATATATATATATATTTCGTACAATGCCAGCGCCGGGTGCGTGCGTCTTTCTACAGAAGGTCATTCGTTTGGAAATCTAGTTTCAGTGAAACACAGACTAATGAGTGTTAGTCACACTTGATATATTCTATTCTCGATGTAGTGTGGCCGGAGTGTCTAACCGCTTCGACCAACCTGAGTAAGTAGGGCAACCGTCTTTATTAGACTTTGTCATAGTTCCATTGTTATAGAATTCATTATTATTCTTCGTAAAATCAATTTTTATTTATTCCTCATGTTTAATTTACATATATTGTGCCTTACTGTGATTTGGTCCAAATTTTCCTATGTATGAGTTTCAAAGCGCTGAGTTTTTTTTCGGACACATAATAATTTCGAAGCAGTTATATTTTGGCCAACAGTTTCAACGTTGCTTCTATTGAGCCACGAGTTCGAATACAACCTGGACTAACGCTGCCCGGCAGATGATAGAAGCAAACCTATGAAATAAGTGAAGCAAAGAGCAGCCGGAAGCTCAACGGAAATGGGGCTGCACTCGTCCGAAGTAGATAATGCTGTACTATCGACCATATTTAGCCTCAACGATATGGCTTGTTTGCGAAAAACGGATCTCTGGTAATAACTTGTACATCAAAGGTAGACTATGGTTGTTGTCGCTGTCGAATAAGCGGTTCTTATAATTTCTCATTGTGCAATTTGACTAGATATATTTGGGGAGGACACTGAGGACACATAGCGGGAATACCGGTGATACACTAACCAATCGTTGCGTATAGCGAACCTCGTGAATATATGGCTACACATATTCACTTTAAATGAACACGACAAAGTGTTGCCTTATAATATATATATATAAGCGCCAGGCAATCGTCTCTAAATCGCTGAACATTGAGGTACAGGTAATCTCTTGAATAGAAGATGCGTTACTCATCGCACTGAAGTATGAACATTAGACGATGCATTTTCGGTCATTTTGAGTGGAGCCAACGAGTACAGTAATTCGAGTATATTTGTACGTACAATAACATCACATAATAGAGAAACGGGAATTGACAGATGCTCCCTTGAAACTACAAATCCATATGTTTTCGTTTGTTTCGTATTCTGCTAATGCTGTGAGCAATGCATTACTATTTACGGCATTTGCGAAGTGTGTGCAGCACAAATTCAATTTGATGATATACGAATTCCCTGTCATCTTATAGCTTGATCTTTCGTCAATCCAGTTAACAATAAATTTGATACAAAACAAATCAATGATACCTGTGTGACACCAAATATGTAAAATATGGTATGTTCATAATAGATTTGCATTGTTATTGCAGTCGAAGGCCTTGTGTGCTTCTAACCATCATTTTTACGGCCGGACACAACGACGTCCCACAAGGGACGTCTTGGGTGTCTCGCATACAGTGATAAGGCAGGAGGCTTATCTGCTGGTGGGTTTCCAAGTAATAAGTTGCACTGTACTTATATCTTCTTTTTGATCAGTCATCACAATGTCTCGTTTTTATCGAAGTATTTCCGAATTGTGTAGTGCCTTGTCGTGCTATGTACAAGAACACTTGGGGATCGTTTAACAAAGGAATACCGCACTGATTGCAGCGCATTTTGCTCAGCCTGCTGACTAAATACCTTGGAACACCGGACGTCAATTTCTGTCATGTAGACATGCGATGTGGGTTGATGCAGCACACGAATCACTCTTGTTCTGAAGAAGGTGAACGCGCACTCACCAGAGAACATTAACACACTTATACTCAGTAGGGTAGCCAGAATGAAGAGCAGCCCCTCAATCTCCTCCATTTCGACCATCATGTAGCTCTGATCGACCGCTATCGCGTTGGGGTATTCCAATCCGGCTTTGTCTTTCATACGCTCTACCATCCCTGTCTGCAATAGGCGGCGAATTACCTGCGATAATATTACTATTTCATTTTCATTTGCATAATTACGTTAACAGTTATGCCGTTTAATGATTTTCTTCTATGTTACATTAAATTAGATATGGTAGAAAATTTTCTATTTATGTTTAAGTAGAACTTGATTTGCACGTTATACTAAATATTGCATACACTAGTGTACATATATACGTGTGGAAAGTGGCTCGTTTTTATTTCGCAATTTACAAAAATATGTGACACTGCCGAATCTGCACAACATAGAGGTTCACCTCAGGAAATCACAAACAATAACGACTTTAAATTCAACCTACCTTATTAAAGAGGTCTTTAAAGAAACAACCCCTGGGAAGTGCAAACGCTTGGTAACAGTTATTGAGCGTTTCGCTGGCAATGTGCGTTTGGGCCTGGATATCACGTACCCACGCATCCCGACGAAGGACAAGGCCTTCACCGAATGTCAGTGACAACCGTGTGGCCATCAACTTATCGAAGCACTCTTTGGGCATACGGCATGGCACAGCGCGCGATGCGAGTACCTGAAAGCAGCACACAACATTGCATCATACAGACTAACTTGGCATCAGGTGAGTTTCCTTGTCGAACGATGCAAGTGTTGGGTACTCTCAAGGTGACTCAAATAACAAATGGAAAATTGTTAAACATCCAGGTAACCCTTTATAGAACTCATAGCAATGTGCGCAACAAGAAACAAGCAAGCGAGATTCGTTATCTATAATCGTCCTTTGTAAATGTCAATAATTATTTTGACTTCGTTCCTTTTTCATTACTGTTCTGGTAGCACATGATGTGCTCTCTCATGTGCACCTTCCATTCAATTCTGGCATGTTCACTGCCTAGTTAGTTATCAGACTTTCACTAATTATAATTCTATACTAAGGACTGTACACGCTTTATTCATACCTGAGCGCCGTCATTATGAATTATACCATAGCGGATCTGCTTAAATTGACCCGCTCTGCTGTCATGAAATAGCCTCGCGCTTTTGTGAGTCTTTAGGAGCTGAGCAATTTCCAAGATACTGTTGACTTTTCCATCAACTGTCACTGACGCAAGATAGGTGACGATACGAGCAGAGAATATTGCACCAATGAAAAGCACTAGTAATCTCCATAGAAGCTCAAGCTGTTGGCTTATTTTGGGGAAAGCTGGTGACGGATGACTCGGTTGGAAGAGTAAGAGCACAACATGGAAGAACGTGTCTAGTGTCTCTGTTCTTTTGTGGCAAGGCTTTCTTCTTGACTTCATTCGGAGATCGACCGTGATCACCAGGGTACAAAATACTGCTCCGGCAACGTACGAACATGTCAGTATAGGACCGCCTGCCGTCAGAAGCCTTTCACCAGAGAGTTTTCGGCGGACAACCTTTGACATGAAGGAAGTGGCGTCGATATCATGAGTAATCGTGAAGTCCGCGTATCTGTCCCTTGGGTCTTTGATGCTTAAATCTCCGAAGGCAATCACGGCTTGCTTGGATATTATGTAGTATAAGGTTGACGGCTCCCAAATGTCCTCAGTGAAGACGTCACTAACATTTCTAGGCGCTAGCAAATGGCTGCTTTGTGTACCGCCGGAGGAAATTATCTTGACAGGTGTAAAATTGAAATATGAAGCAAGGGATTTAAGGAGGCTTAATTCGAATCCTTGAACCATTCCCAGGAGGTTATTGTCAATCCCGCGTGCTGACTTTAGTTCGCCCGTGTAAATGTCGTCTTCGAAAATTTTACACGGGATGTTCACTCCATTTAGGGACGTCTTAATGCTACCGTCATGTCGAACCAATCCGTTTGTACCGCAAAGGTGGAACTTGGAACTTCGTGATGAAAATACCTTCATAGAATTGGAAGACTGGGTCAAAATTGTGGCACCGATCTCTACATGTTCTGCTAAAATTAAACCATCACATATTGGCGGAATGCTTTTCACCGAAATATTATGTACGTCTTTCATTAGCCAGCACCATACGTGTACCGTGGGATAACACACTCCTTCGAGAAACCGAAGATACTTTCGCCGCACGACCGTTCCCACAAGAAGAACAGTTTGTTTGCCAATAGGTGGCACCTTACCAATGTATGTTCTCGTGCCGCACTCGGTCGGATTGACTGTCCATAAAGGTGCACAATGACTCAACTGGATTAAATCGCCTGCTAAACTGCTCGACGTATTGTTTATTTGAAGATAGTTGATATGAAGGGACCAAAGTATAGTGCACAGAGCAACTGCATTTACAATGGCCATTTTCCACCCGCTTACTTGAATTAAGGATCCCAGTCATCCTGGAACATTTGAAAACAAATCCGTTTGAGTAATATTGACACCCATGAGATTGCAGGACAACAGCTACACATATACGAAAAGTGACAATCACTAAGTTCAGATACAAGCTCAGTTATCAGCTTAAATGGGCTGATTTTATCAGGCCAAAGTTGGGTCTGAGCATCGTTATACATAGTTGTGGCGAAGACGTGCACCCTTCTGCAGCTTCTATAACGAAATTCACCGACTCTTCTTTAGAGCCAAGTTCCGCGCTAACTCGCATCCTACGGAATTCATTGAAGAACGTTACGACTAACTCGATCATCGTGAATCGACGATCCAATGAACTGTAACAACGTTCGATATCAGAAATGGTATACTTCCAGAAGAGATTCATCTGTGTATCAACAGATAATAGGCACGTTCGGGAGATCCTATATAAAGATTTCATATGGGACTCGAGCCTTCTGGGACTATCGAGCCTATTTTGGTGGGCGAGATGTATCTCAAAGCACAACAACCCTACTATTTATATATATATATATATATATTATATATATATATTCAACCGCTTTCGTCGGTTGAATGGATATCGATTATGAGAGTACACGTATGATTCAAAGACTAAACTCACGGATAGCGAAAGAGGATGCCTAGAGGCATTATTCATGCATTGAAGGCTCCAAAGGAACTCCCACACCTGATGATTCGAAAAGCCCACCTGCACTGAATGGGTTCCAGTTTGAAAGACCACGCAATTTTTAGCAGAGCATCCGACGTACTATACCATCATTATTATGGCATATTGTGAACAGCGATGTTGCCAGGTAGCCTGCTTACTGTGATGCTAGCCTTGAAAAGGGACCTTTGCAGCATTCGAGTTTCTGAAGACTCGTGCTATATTGTAGAATTAATTCTATACGACTATTGTACATAGAGATTGGCTATTAGAAGCATATAGATGCATCATTTCAATACCGAGACGCTTTAAATCGCAAAACTGCGCAACCTCAAATTTGACGAAGGTTTCATCTCGGAATTCGAGAAGTACAGCATGCTCTACCTAGTTAGCCTGATATTACATAGGTTGAACTCGTGACACATTTCGAGCGAAATAACTAATGCATAAGATTTTCTGGCTGTACGATATTGACAATTTTTCGATATTTTCTGGCTGTATTTTTCCACTCTGCTAAATCTATATATGCTTCACTTAAATATTATGATATACACAATAATTAGTGACGCAGTTGGGGACTGTAGGGGAACCATATATATATACATTTTTTTTAAGAGGTTAATGGGAAATCCTGTGTGTACACCAGGCCTCACACAAAGGTATTTGCCTGGTAGTGTCAGACTCTTACTGACTAAACCCAGAACCAATTTTGACTTGGGGTACTGACCGGAACTGTCAAAAGTATTACTTCAGTCTTTGCCTATAATATGAATAAAAGATCTAGCATCAAAATGATGTCCTGTGGAAAGCCCATTTTTTAATAGTGACTCGATGTAATCATTCTTTTTTCTAAGACGCCAGTCGGCTGCAGTCCCCAGCGAGCTGTACGTATAAGCATCACATAGATGTGTATATATATATATTGTATATATAATATATGCACATATACATAACACAATGCCCGACCCGGAAAATCAATCGGGGTATGTCCAACACTAATGTACCACTGTCTGATTCAGTTCCATCCAAGTGAGTGCAGTCAGGCATAAAACGTTGAAGACTTAGGGAAGTGAAGTGAAGTCGTATGAGGTTTGCTCTCCCCGGACAATGAGATTCCTACATCGACAATCAGAGGCGCCTAAATCGGTCCAATTGTTTGAACCATTAGCACGCTCGTTAGCCTTTTCGAGTGGCATGACCTTCTGTGTATTAGTCAGCTGTAAGCGTAATAGTGTGATGCCCGTATGGACCCATCGAGAACCATTGCGATCGCAGATGAGCTGCTCGAACGGAAAATTTCTCCACATTAATAAATGCTAATGGATTTTTCATTATTTTTCATTATATCCTGCATTGCGTGACTTAGATTAGATTATTCGATATAATAAAGTATGTAATCATACATCTTATAGTTCAAGTTTTGGCGTTTCAAGTTCGACAATAAGTGGATCCGGCATATGATTTTAACTCGAATAATTGTCTCCAACTTTTGCAAGTCAATTGAACAACAATCAGTGAATCTAGGATAGGATCACTTTATATAAGCATTTTAATAAATACCCCACAACCAGCGAATATATGTATCATAGAGAGATGGGCGGCAATAGTAGACTCGCAGTATTTTGAGAAAGTTGACTTTTAGGTGGGATATAATTAGGGCAACTCATACTCAAGTAGATAACGATTATTAGGGTGTATTTAACATTATGCAATGATGACCTCACAATGCGGATTATTCATAGTCACGTAACCCGTCATAAATAGTTCGTTGCATTTGTCGACATGATTCGACTATGTGAGTTGGTGGGGAGTAATGTGGTTTCTAGCCATTATAACGAACACGTACTCTAAACTCTACGTTCTCTCAACTCTAATCTTTAGAACAGAACGTCTGCCTTCCCAGCCATATCATATATGATATCTGTTCGCAGTGCCAATTATAGAAGCTACCTGGGCCCGTTGGTAACTGCACTGGATTACGAGAACCTCCGAGAATCATAACTGCGGAATTGGGTCTTAGTCATCCGAAAGTTGTGTCGAGTCTCATATCGTAGTCTCGTAATGTTGTTTGCGCCCACCATCAGCCCAACTATCCGGGCGATTGGTAGAGGATGGGTTGTCCATGAATGTGTGTTTGTGTGTGCTGTGGATCATGATCTTACCTTGAGCCCCAACAGATTTTTTTGTGACAACAGTGTGTCATACTGGACATATTGAGGACTGATGTTGGTGACACACTAAAATATAATCCCTGTTTGTTAAAATGAAAGCATACATAAGCGAGCCATGTCAAGGGAACAATAAAACAAGGAACATAGCTATGAATAATCTATATTGTGCGCCTTCATTGTACAATAGTAAACGCTATCGGTACATCATGTTTCCAATATTTAACCTGTTAAATAACTTATTTCTTCAACTAAACGCATACGTGTGACTGCCTCCCTTATATATTTTCCTGTCATCAATGAGAAACGGCCCTGCAATGAAAATGTGTTTTTCTCATCGATGAGAAACGTTTTCGGACGAAACATGGTTCAGGGGTGCGTCCCAGACAATTGCGCTGCGTAGTCCGCGTTAAGAAAGACAACCGTTTAGCAAATAGTCAAACTCAAGCTGACAGGCTGTAGCCGTCCTCCAGAGTTAGGCGAAGATAAACGACACAAAGTAAATCCTATTTTAAGTTAAATAAATAGAAGAAGAGGAATATATACAATAATATATATATAAGAATATATACGTTATCGCAACTATATATAAATATATATATATAAATATATGCAATGACAACCTGAAGGACTCGCCATGTTTCTGTTTGCGATACCAATCGTTGCATGTGAACCCGATGTCTAATATTAGATATACAAACAAAACGATTTCAATGGAGCACTCTAGTAAATGTTGAATTGTCGACGTGTAGTGATAAATAGCTGAGATAATACAGTGCAACTTCGATCTCCATCACTAATGAGAATGCAATCATCGCGATAGGAATTTGGCAGTTATCCGTAAGACAACGTTTATATACTAGCTGTTTTTTTGTCAATATAATTTGAAATTGACGCCGACTTATACCATTAATTGTTTCCTTCCAATTAATCTAGACCACCAGCGTTATACTGGAATTCCCTGAGCAACCGCATCAGGTTTCTCTCCGATGCTACATTAATGATAGCTTACATTCTACAGTCGACCGTCATTAAGTCAGTAATGAAACTCGTCAAATCTACAAGTCGTTCCGGTCACAACAGTATACAGCTCAATCCACTAATAGAAGCATTCAAATACGCATTGTGGATACCTTGAAGTTTGGTGGGCATGAAATATTAAACTGATGCAAACCCAATATCGGTGTGTGATTAAATACCCACCTGCGAAAAGACTGCAGCCGTCGACGGTAAGTGGTAATGGTTCGTGCCTACATTAGTGGTAACGCCACACTCCGTACCACGTTATCGGCCGACAAAAGCTCTAATTGTTAGTTTTTTCTTTCAATATACAACCCTTGAAATCAATGACTTTAACCACATCACATGCATCAACTAATTACTTTACGTATGACACCCGCTCCTGCCGGTAGGATGGCAGATTCTTCTATTGAATACGAGCCAGAACGTATCAAGATCGCCCCGCTTGCTGATCCGGACTCCACACTTAAGTAAGTCCTAATCAAAAATCGAAATATAATATGTATTCCCGGCGTTATTTGAACATTACACATAGTCACTCATATGCTCGCGGTGCGCACTTTGCGTCGGAAACCCCGTCAATAACGGGTCCCGACTATGCCCTCTGATGAACAACGATCGTACACTCGTTCTTAAAAGGTACCGTTAACGTGGCGAACATTGATTGCCACGGTGGCTTAAACGGCCGATTCTCTGCACAAAAACGCAGCCGGATAGCAGCGCAGAAGAACCGCCATCTGGCGCATAATAATTTCAATTGATTTTACATTCACTATACACTCTTTACAGACATACAATAGGGCACATTCACAATGAACAGAACAACAAGATGAATTTGTATGGTCCCAAGCCCGACATTTACAGAACAGTTCAAAGCATGCGCGTACAAGCAAATACACATCAGTAACACTCAGTCAATGCTAGCCATTGCAAAGAACACTAGAGGCCAAATAAATACAGACACATAGGCTATACGAGAGCGAGTTCCTCTGTGTTATAGACGTAAAAAAAAGTTCGAGAGAGACAAATTGGACACAAAGGATCGGCGAATTTTGTACCCGAATTGGACATTTGCTGAGCCCCACTACTCTGATACGTCACGCTGTTCTCACCCATATGAGGGAGTTGGCTGACCGACTGTCACTTTGCCGACGTGTCAGAATAGCCAGTACCAGACCAGATTGTACTAACACACCCTTCGTATTAGGTGTTGATAAAAGCACAAAACAGGCCAGCACACCGTTCGTGATAGCTACACGTAAATGGCAACAACAAGAAGATCCCACGTACAACAAGAGAATAACATGTGAGTAAATGTGTCGATGGGTGATGCATGTCGAACTTGAGCTAAAGTTTACCTGCAATGATATTCAATTCAAAGGCAATGTGGTCGAAAAATTGTGCGATAAAGGCATTCCCTTTTTGGAGAAGTTCACATGTATTCATTATGATTTGTACGATTTGTTGAGCTCGACAACAGCGAACATGAGGTACGTGACGAAGAACAAATGAATAAGAAGCCCGCACAAGGGCCGTCAAAGGTGACCTTGGTCAACTGAAGAATTTCTAGTACATTTCAAGTAGACAAATCACATTAGTATTTGCAGATTAATGATTTCATGATCTGCTCATGTAAAATAATATCATAATACATAGACTTAACTTACATAGAACCGACTCCGGCTGGCCCTGAAGGTCCCTAGACGATTACGAGTATTACTTTGTCGCACAACAGAGCGCCTTCACGACATCCGATGGCTACTGCTACTCTAAAAGACTGCCTTAAGTGCGAACTTGATTTATGCAAGCATTGACATATGTGTGCGTCGCGGCTGATTTAAAAGTGGCCGCGTATTTATTATCCGCAAAGCGAGTCAAAGGTTCATGTAGACTGTGATCCCTTCTTCTGTTTCGCGCCTTTTGAACTGGTAACAATGTGCCCAGCTCGGACGATCTAAAGGATAATTCGAAAGGATGGCAGATGGCTGGAACCGCTCATCATGTTGCAGCTTATTAATCGAAGGCTAACTGCACGGCAACGGTTTCGTTACCCTGTACAAATTGTCAACTGATCAATAGACTAATTCGAATGATTCGATGATATTCACCTGAATACATATGTTGGTGAATGACATGAAGTTCATAAATTCACTTCGCAACTCTCATAACAATAAGAAAGGATAAGCTCCAGACAACGACAACCGATGTTTCGCCTCAGGGCGGGCTTAAAGATAGTTGTTGTCAAAGTATGATCTCTTGGCGGCTTTGTCGTGCCATCGAACAAAGTGAATTGAAAAACATGTCTAGAGATGCAAATGTAATATATATTAGTTGATCGTCACTTTTTTTTTACTTTTTCGCAAATAGTATGATTGCCATAATTATCTTATTGTAGTCACTGTCCGACAAAGGCCAGATCCGTCCGTCGCCCGTATGGTCTTAGTCATATGCTTCTTATAAGATACTGATTTATTACCAGAATGAAGTTACAATAGCTTCGAACTTCTACGTCGCCAGCGTCATCCAAACATAAGCAGACTCTGAGTGGGCAAGACAGAGAGTAGGCCTGTTTTGCTATACAGACGCTACATTGTTTATGTTTCCCATCATTCGTTTTGGGGTCGTCTCAGCCGTTTGCGCAGATTCGGATAGACAGAGTAATTAATCGCGGGCCGTGCAATTTACAAGGATGGCTTCGAGGCTGTACTTTACGTGTGGCTCGAGGTTATTAGCGCTCAGGTTAGCTTCTATGGGAATTACCTCGATTTTGAAATGTACCGTAATGCATACAAATAATAATGCAAGTACACTCACAGCTGCATCGTCACTAAAATGAAAAGGTATGAAGAATCTCTATATAGCTTTGTAATCGTTAGCATAATGCGATCGTCGTCTGCGATGATGACGAGTTTCTTTCATTCATTCTGTAAATTCTCCAGGAGAGCAAAGTTCGTACCCTGTCAAGGGTTTCAGTTCTTCGAGGCAAATTCTCCTCCTGGTGATAAATTTTCCCCAAGTAATTTTGGCTGGTACTGGGGTTGACAGGATCATTTTTCTAAATGTGCAAACGAACCCTTGAAAGGAACGGAGACAACTGGATCCTTAAGTAAGGACGGTACAGATGACCATGAGAAAGCTAACTTATTTAAGGACGTTTTCACAAGTGTATCCTTTAAGTATTACGTCATCTCGCAAAAAATGACTCAAATGATATGCGAGGCACCATCTATATGCATTATAGATCTTATGAAGATGGGACTGTTCCCGAATTTCTTAAGAAGTCCATTGTGAGAGAACTTGGAAATCCTCATTTAGATCAGTTCTTTTTGGTTTTGTTTTCTGCGGACAGTCTCTATCTGCTACTACTTCTGTGCATTTTTATATCGTGATACTATGTTCATAGATTTGCGCAATTCCAGAAGGCGCCGTCGCGTCCTGAAAACTCACCGGGTCGATTTTGTTCAGTAGTGTCTCCAATCATGTTTACAGAGGCAGCGTAGCTACTCTTTTTCGTAAATGTAGCCAATATTCTATCACAACGAGCCTCCCAATCAGAAAGAGAGCTGAACTGTACATTTGCGCTCAGAATCGAATAGTAGCTCTTATAGTCAGACATACAGATTTCATGGTGGATACAAGATGCGATGTCAAAAACAACGTGAAAAATGGAGCTCTGACAGAATCCAGGAAGTCCTAGGTGACGACGATGCCTTCTTACCCCTGCGATCTAGATGAACTATATGCCTTACTTTCGGGAAAGGGGATGTTGTCATGCGGAACTTGTCACACACCATGGGGAGTGAGATCTTTATTTTCTGTGGATAAATGCAGAAGGTTGGGTTGCACTATCCTACTATAGCACTGAAGCCAAAACAGTGACGGAGCCATTGAAGGACATGAGTAAGCGGACCTGATTATGTCAGAACACTAAGCCTTATATAGGCGGGCGATATGTCACAATGGCTCAATGGTACGACCATATTAGCAACTAATTTTATTTAAATAATTTTTTAGTATTCGAAACGGATACTACGGGTGGGTATCTGTATGCTAGTGTAATTAAATCGACTCTGTCTAGCTGCATCCTTCGAAATACATGTTTTGTCGACATCTCCTCAGATATGAAGCCACAGTATGAGGCGTTGTAATGACTCACGATGCGCATCTAAACTTGGAGCTGCCACTTGGAGTGATCAATCAGAAATCCCATTTCGCTCAACGACTGGGACGTGCCAAAGAACTTTCCCGGCGTTTTTGTTTAAAATTCAGGATAGCATAAATTATGTGACGCCGGAATGGAAGACTGGCCATACTTAGCACGACAGGCAAGCGATATGGAAACTTCGCATTGTGCAGCAGCGAATTGCTTGTTAAGATGCTCTAACTCCCAGGGAATATCCAGTACATCTAGAAAAGAATATCGACAATGAATGACGACGGCCCGTACATGTCTAGTTGCAAATATAAGCAATGACCAATGCACCAGAAAACTCTTGGGGTATAGAGAGAGACCAACCTCCTCGTGAAGCTATTTTTCCGTAACGTAACTAACGTAAGTTATATCAGTGCATATATGCAGTAGTCCCTCAGTTATTAGCCACAAGAAGCACACGAAAATAAGGGCCATTTGGTATCATACCATCAATAAGATGTTATACGAACGTTACGTCATACAATCGAAATTAAGCAATGCATATTTATTCATGTATCTGCATAACCAAGAGGAACAGATATGCCCACTATAATTACCTTCGTTCGTTCATTCACAAGACTCATTTTGTGGTTGGTGTTAGAAGAAACGCCTCGAACCTGAACGGCACTTTCTGTTCATCCATAAGCCGATGTCGGAAGCCGAAATGAGAATCGATTTTCTGTAATATCCTACCACCCGGAATTAATACTCCTTTTTTTCCGTCTGACTTTATATATAACACTATGGAGGATGGCTGCCGAAGTAGTGGTAAAGAACGTCCTTTATTCAATCGAATTATTCCAACTTCTCTCACTCGCGGCAGCGCCCACCCTTTTTGTATCCCTTATTCCGTCTCGGTTTTTTTTTGTCTCTACGAGATGGCACAAGCTCCTTCCGAACGTGATGGCCCTCCCCGAATGATTACCCCCTCGTCAGCTGTGCGCCACTAGACAGGAGGATGACGATTGCATTTTGATGTCTTCCTTACCGTCTTGCTATCGCTCGCGGGAACCACCTCGAAGTGGGTGGGTGTCTCGGTCCTGTCGACGAGGTCCTTATACGAGGTCCTCGTATTCACACGATGATGGCGGCAACGGCGGCTGTTTTTTCGTCGCTCACATGCGTACTCTCTTACAGAAGGATTCGGTAGTAACTAGGAAAGATTTAAATAGGCGCCTAACAGTATGTGGGCTATAGCTATTTTCACGTTATTTGACGTGTACGTTTTGGGTCGTATTTACGTTAGAAGAGATAAGAAAGACAAGAGGTGCTTTTGCGCACCACATGGTCATTGGGAAATGCAGTGCACCCGTCACAACTTATAGGCTTTATTCAGTTTCGGCTAACAATACTCAGAATCTCGCACCCTATCCATTGGGCAAATGAAAATTCACCTCTCACATAGACATCCATGCATTAAATTTTGTATAAATTGAAAAATGTAAATCGTAAACTGCCAAAATATGGTCCTTGTTTCCAAAACTCTCTCTAACAGACACACATAAAAATAAATGCACCCACCTGAAAAACCAGTGACCGGGCAAATCGAGTAATTTCACGAGCTTTAATAAAGATAAGCGAATGGGAAATGATAAAAAGTAAAGTTAATTTATCATGAAATATGAAAAATAAAGTCTTTCTATAGAGTATAACTATACATATCTTCATTCGTTGAAGCTTGGTAACATAGACGTATATTGAAGCGATAATTTTGTCTCAAGATCGATTTCACGTGGTTTCAAAATATTAACAACAATCGGGGTGTCAACCAAGCGAGAAATCGGCTTGTGTTTGCAAAATAGTTACAAAATCAGATTAATGATTGTATTTATACCTAAATGAAGATTTGTTATGAAAATCAAACGCTCTCCTCTGTGACGACAGGATATAGTGGTGTCGTATGAACTTTCAAGACAACTGACGGTCATGAAATCTCAACTGCGTCACAAAATCTCAGTTGTTGTTAAACTCGAAAAATGCTGAGGAAGAGAGCGCTACTTACTTTGTATGCGTATGCATAATCTGTAAGTCTAATCACAATAAAAGTGTCCACCGTAGATTATACGGTTGCAATGACACCCAACAGCGTAAGCCTGGTAGTAGGTATCACTCCAGAAGGCTGTTGCTTATCATAACGACGCCATCTTAATGAGACCATCATAGTATAGATGACATACAAAGGAAGTGAACGCGCAATAACAAAACAAGATGAAGGTCATAGCAAAAGACAAGCTAACAAGGGCCGAGTAGTAGTGATTACGCTGCAGGGGTGTGCCCGCGTGTGTGTCTCTGAGTGCGTGGCGTAGAAGAGTGTCCTCAGAGCACCCGACCGTGTGAGAGCACAGCTGTCCATGGTCTTGGCTCGTTTACTCGAAACCGCGAGTCTCACGGCGTATCCTGGAACCGAGGCGGTATGAAATCCGTGCTCCAAAAGAAAACATGATTTTGGGTTTGCGACTTTGTCTTTTGGTCTCGAAACCTCTTATTCCCTATCTTGTTCACCGATGTGTAATAATAATAATGATATTGTGCACACTTAAAAAATAAATAAATAAGTATCTACATAATACATTAATATGTAGCAACGTGCGCATTCAAGCACAGATGATGAGTATCCCATATTTCAGAACGAACATGGCCTGGTTACCCGCACTACCCATGTGCGTTTGGCAAGACGTCCTTGAGAAGCTTGGCACAAACTGCTTGGCTACATAGGTAGGCTT
This sequence comes from Stratiolaelaps scimitus, assembly GCA_019614645.1. Lineage (NCBI taxonomy): Eukaryota > Metazoa > Arthropoda > Arachnida > Mesostigmata > Laelapidae > Stratiolaelaps > Stratiolaelaps scimitus. The sequence continues at coordinate 801,521 of JABWDB010000016.1, forward strand.
ACATCATATTTAATATATGTAATATATCAAACTGTTAAGAGCTGTCAATGGCAACAATTACAATAGGAAAACAGAAATGAAAATCTGACATTGCATAGAGTATCAATCTATTTTTGAGAATATTTTTGGCTTGCTCCACGAGGACGCTTTAAATCTATTATATATATATATTTACACCCAGATCCAATCTGCTAGTGTGACCTCACACCACAGCTGTGGCCGGAGGCCTGTCACATAGGGGAACAGCTGAGGGTCAGCTCGAAAAACAATTTTTTAGTGTGACCTCACACCAGTCCTATATTGATAAAACTGAAATGTACGGAATTGTTTCAGTTCAAAAATCCGGGGGTCAAATTTAATGCTAGTGCTGCATTCGATAGGATTAATGACTTCGCAGGACATTTAATAGACCTGTTGTATGTACAATATATTGCATATACGCTGCTTCTCGTATTGATATATATATATATATATCTATTTTTTTTTCTTGTACACACATGATATCCCCTTCCGTGCGCCTTACAGATACATACAGTATTTGACGACCTATAATCCGACTCTTCACGATCTCTCCAATGGCTGTGTGTGCAATTGAATCAGCATGTACACTTTTTTTATATTCTTGATTCGCTCAGTTTTCTTAAATTCATTGTTCAACACCACCGTTTCATCCACGCTCGTCAAGGGGACGAATACATCCTAACGCGGTTTCAAATGGATGGAATTCTGGTCAGAGGACGCTCTAACTAAATATTATGAGCTTATCCACGAGCAATATTCTGCGTTTGTAAACGAAGAGCACCTACTCAAATAATTACAGAGGATGCAAAACCAATCGATATCGATTTTGGAAGCAAACAACAGGCCGTTGTTCTTACCGAGACACCTCAAACCATTGTTCGCATTGCAGCAAAGTGACCGAGACGACACACCCGCCGACAATGTTGAGATAGGCGAACGAACTAATGGATTCTTCGCACCATATCACTCAATATCAGGCATGAGACAGAGCCTCACGCTTCAATTGGTCAAAAAATTGCTTTGGACCTGCAGCCATCCTCTACGCATTGTGGCCCACATAGCCTATTTGAGAGATTCAACTAAAGTTGTATGGAATACTACCATTACTAACCTTCACACTTTTGTATATCCAGTTGTATGGTATATATATATATATATATATATATATATATATAGCTTGTGCTTGCTGTATACCTAACTAATTTAATAATATATCAATATTATGTAGTAATCGAGGAGAAATCAAGTTATGTAGATTTTCGAATAACTACCTGGTGGGCCCGAGCCATGCCGATACAGGGATGCGCGAGTGATCGACACAACATATTAAGTGGCCGATTTAAGACGGATATATATACGATATGGCCATTGAAGGCTTTGTTGCATTGTGTGCGATTCTTACACTTCTAAAAGTTAACTACCTTCAAGTTGACCTTTTTTCATCGGTGGAATCTGCTGCTCTGGTTCGTGTGATCACTGGATGCGGACCCAGGCTTACAATCAACCCGATTGTATGTGAAATAAGTCACTACCATCTTAACTACAGCCCGGCGATTGGAATACATCGACCGCTACTCGTGGCAAACACGGTCAAAAAACGATATCTACAGTATCTTGAAGAAGTATGTTACACCTCTGTTCATATGTGGTGTTGGCTGCGAGATTTGAAGAACATAACGGTAACTGAGCTGCCTAAAATTTGCGACGGATTTATTTTAGCCGACCAAGTTGAGATTGGCACAGAATTTCCGATGTTCTCGTCCAATTTTGTACAAGTCTTTGTGTCGCGGAAGAAATTCCAATTTTGTGGACGCCATGGCATCGGTACATCGGATGGCGTTTTTCAGATATCTGCAAATGGCCTTAATATTGGGTACGTAATACAAGATGGTGAAATCTACAATGGGCCACTTACTGAATCGAAGAACTCAAAAAAGAAACATCTTCCAGGAAAGACACAAGGATTCGAGCGAAGTCTCATGCTCGTCCTTGGATCCCATCTTAATATAACGTTTGTCAATCTATTTTCATACGGCAACGGACCTTATATACACTTCAGCAGGCCGAAGAGTGTTAGCAATATTTTACATGAAGACCTTTGGGACAGAACGACGACATCCTATGTCATAACTAAACAGGCCATAATGGCCTACGGTGACCTTAGTGTAATAGATCCGAGAGATAGGTACACAGACTTCACAATAGTGGTTGATGTTGATGCTAATTCTTTTATATCACGAATGAGCTATCGAAAACTTTCCGGGGTCAAACTCCTTGCAGCGGGAGGAAAGATTCTCACAAATCTCTATTTCGTGGCAGCAACCATTGTTACAGCCTTGATGGTCACCGACTTGCGGGTTAACTCGAGAAAATGTCGACGAAGTACCAGTTTCCAAGATGTACTTTTCTACAATTCGATGCTACTCTTCCAGCAAAGCCATCCGTCATTACGTCTTCCTAGCAGAACTCTGCAGCTTGATTGCCTCTGGAGGTTAACAGTGTTTTTTATAGGAGCCACGTTTTCGGCCCGAATTGTTACTTTTTTAGCGTCGGTGGACGTTGATGGCAGAGTGGATTCGTTTGTCGAGATAGCCCAACTATTGCTTCGGCACAAAGAAGCCACTATATTTCATGACGTGAGAATTACCCAATTCCAACAGATTCGTGAGAAGAAGCACGTCGAACTAAAAGAATTACAGGTAAGCCCTTAATATTCTATTATCTACAAAACACACGTCGAAAATCTAGTCGTATTAAATTCGGGTTGAGCACGTACAAATATATAAATATATATATATTAGGGGTGGAAATATGTGTTATCCAGTTTTTGCATGCTAATTAAAACGCTTATAGCTCGACTTGTACTAAATGCTTTTTATTAAAAGTGGTCCCCTTAGGCTTCTACAGACTTCAATTCGAGTAAAGCTTGTTTATCATCGTGGAAGCTCATTCGACAATTACATAACAGTGTGTCCATAGAAATGATTTGCTAGAGTTCAGTTTTTCGGGCATCACCTTGAATGGCCGCATTGACGATATTACGAAACAAGCACTTATAGGCCGTCACTACAGGTAGCTAATATAGCTGTATAACTGGTCCGTTATTTATCTCTCTACAATTCTGCAGTCTTTTTCACGAAAAGCACCTAACTAAGGAATCATTAAAGGATTTCATCATGGAAGTTAGCCATTCCGAAAAAAAATGTGCGTGATACATCGTTATCGCTAACGAACTCAATGAAACAAGTTCAACAATGTTTTTTTTTAAGGTGATGACAACGAACAGTATCGGTTGTGACATAAGCAGCGGACAGTGTTTCGAGAACTTGATGGGCAGGCGGCTGTCGTTGGTCTTCTCCGAAGGGTTGATACTTCGACGGGGTGTGTGGGAGCGGGGAATCCAAAGAGAGATGCATCTTGCACACTCGACTTTGAACAACTGCTATCAAGCTTTCGCTTTATCTAAAGGGTGCTATTTGAAAGACCCCTTTAATAAGGTAAGTTGACGAACTCGCGAGCGAGAGAGGGTATCGCGGTCTTCTGCTTTACGCCGAAAATCGTCGTGTCAATAATAATATGTTTGAATTCGATGTTTGAATAAAAGATTCGATAAAAACAACGGTGATTTTTGTGCTATTAAGCATTCGTCGCATCATTGGGGTATTGTTCTGGGCTTTAACTGAACGTTTATTTAATTCTGAGCTCAAGTATCGAAACGATGCAATAAAATTAGTCTTTCTTTTTGGCGTTCGTCCACTGGCTCTTCAATTTACATTGGCACAGAAGTACCAACGGTAATCTTTGTGTAAACAAATTGTTCGATAACTGAGTCGTTTTGATTTAATTCGACTACTTATGCTATGGTGTAATCGTTTTTGAACTTCGTTTTGACCTAGGTGATTCGTCGTCTTCTCGAGGGTGGTGTTGTGAAGCACTTCAAGAATCGAGCGGGCTTGGAAGACTTTAATGCGATTCAAATGGACCGGAAGAATCTTATTATTGAGATGGATGAAGTCGAGGGATTATTTATCATACTTTTGATACTTCTAGCAGTTTGTGCTTTTGTGTTTCTTATTGAACATGTTATTATGTATGTCCAGAAGGGAAGAAGAATAGTTTCATATAACGATACTGTTCCCAATTCTGTTGTTTCTCGAATCGAAGGTCCCGATCTAGTGGGCGCCCTATCAGGTAAACGTGACAGCGGAATTAAATCATTTAGAAATCTAACGCTGTCGAGAATTGTGGTACATTCGACGACAAGACTGTACAAAGTGCAGAGCCGAAGTTTCCTTTAGATGAATCGACAGAGGTCAGAAGTAATTGATAATAACGATTAATTCTGTAAGTGGCAAGACAGGTCTTTTTTTTTTATAATAGTACTCATAGCTTCAATATAGTAATACTCATATACTTGATCAACTACGTTGCGTCTAGAATATGTTTTTCTGTGCTCATCACTAATGATTCTGGTGACGAATGAACTGAAAAGTTTAGGCCGTAAAGGTATGTCAACTTCCCGTAGACCCCTGTACGTTATGAGTATGCACACACGTATCATGCATGTTATCTTGAGAGAGGTCTTCTTCTGGGCCAATTCAGGCCTACACGCCAGCGCACGTGCAAGGAAAATTAGAGTTTACTGAGTACATAAAATTAGGTATACTGACAGGGTAGAACTTACACACCTCGAAATATTTCCTACTCTACAGGTTTATTGTGTGTCCGCTACCACAAACTGCGTCATACCTTGCGCACAAGAAGATTGAGTCAAGATGCGCACAAGTTGGCTTAGTAGTTCCTGTAATCAGGATTTTGTCAAAGGTTACACGAAGGTTTTCGAATAGTACCACGGGTTATTTTCCTGGCACTGCTACCTATTTCAAGCAGGTGTCTATGAAATTTTCAGGTGGAGACGTAAAATATCAACAAGTGTAAAACCAAATGACAAATATACAGAGTACGGCATAAGCACTAATTATGTGAACTCATTAAACATTAACATCCTTCCTAAACAATTATAGAAATGTTTAGAAGAAATATCGTTTTCACTTTATACGCTCTTTGTGTCGAAGTTCCAAAGTGGAGTCAGGCTTTAAGTTCGATACACGTCATAGAAAACAACACCATAGACAGTAGCCAATACTATATATATATATATATATATGGTCCACAAAAAAGAAGTTGCCGCACAATATAGTGGGTTCGATGCTTGAAGTAATTTTTTGTTCCTATCGATGCAAAAGTTCCTTTTCCAGAAGGTTTCTTTTCAGTTTAAGACCGACACCTAATAGTGACTATCCTAATATTTTTCCTGGTAGCCGCCTTTTTTGGACAGCTTGCACATTTTTAATTTTTCTAGATTTATGTTAAAAATCTAAAAAAATTGTTGAACCAGATTAAAGTCCAACACCAATCAGACGTGGTCTTTCCAACGCACTTATAATATTTATAATCAATATGCGGTGAGGGTTTGCAAAGTTACGGCTCAAAATAAAATGATTCAAGCATTCGGTTATCTCTAATGGAATGACTTTAAAAATTTATAAATTTCTAGCCGTTTGAACCCAGGAAACCCGTATATACACGGTGATGTGCGACACAATGTGCAATGTAAACTTTTACTTCACATATTTTATTCAACGAGAACCAAAGCGTTTGTAAAATGGCAGTCCCGTCAATAAACATCAATTCAAAATTGAAATTCCAATGTCTTTTATATATATATATATATATATATGTCTCTTAGCATTCACCGTTGCCTGGTGTGTCAAGTTGTTAGTCAGTGTGGCAGGCTTCCCCCAATGAAGTCGTTAGGCGATTGCGGGCAGCGTGGTACTTAGCGAAATTCCCCACACATCTAGATGCACCAGCATCCTTCGTTTGAATAATGAAAGCGAGCGACTCTGTACGGTACACGACATGTACAGCAAACCATGCCTGTTCTTCCAATTCAATCCTTCGTATCCTTTACTATTATACCTATCGCCCTCTGATTGAGGAACTCCGCGTCGATCTATGCGACTTCCACTCGCATCTTTTGGGACGTTAAAGTGGGATTTGCTCGTTCGTAGAAGTGAGGCAAAAATTTATCTTCATTGTGCAGTTGCATTATTAATTACGTGAAACTATAATAAGGTCCATTGGTTCCCGACCCACTTACCACTGTGTTATGTCGCCCACTGAATCGAAAAGTCTGTTTGCGTTACATCTCCAGGTATGCACCTTATACCGAGTGCTTATATTCTATCATATGCGATGGGAAATACATCTGACAAGCGGCAACTTGCTTGGTAAGCCAATGCCTTACGAAGCACTTCGTCGTATTTTTCATGTTTCTTGAATTAACATAGTTCCATACTGAAAATATTTCCAAAACAGTGCGAAATGATCGTTTTCTTTCACCCAATTACGTTACTATTCGTCATTCTCCCATTCGCATTAATTCTTGAGAAATAACAGATGTAACTGAACACTTGGGATTAACTGTCTCTGATATATATATATATATATATATATATTCTACACCACGATTCATTTGAAAGCTGGTTGGCAAATGACCCAGATATCAGGTCCAAACAGCCACAATTTGATTATTATATATAGCTTCATTTGGCAAAATCAACCAGCGGTCAGCAGTAACGAATGGGAGTGGTAGTCAATGCCAACCGAACATAACAGTTTCGGGTGCCGCATAACAACAACAGCTCGATAGCCGAAAAGAGACCCCTGCCCGGTTCATTGAGCTGTTTTTTGCTGCAGTTGTAATCAACTGTGCATAGGATATATACGTCAACGAGGCTGCAAGTGAACTATAGAATAATCTAATTATAGAATAAAGAAAGCGAATACTGCCCACCTCAAATGCTCTTGCTTAATAATAAGTGTTTCCATTTTACAAATTAGCACCGGCCGAGCATCAGCTAGAAGAGTTGCACCAAACTGAGCGTTCTACATAGTTGATCAGACACTAGCTGTTGTGGCTCCAAAGGAGATCGTTCGAATATCACCCTTTGGAAAGGAGGTTTAATACCTGTTGTGACGAATTTATGAATCTATAAGGCAATCATCGGTCATTGTTAAGACCTCGACGCTCAACTCTAGAGCGGAACGCGTGCACTACTGCGGATGAGGGTGGCCCCACCGTTGAGGGTTTCTACTCCATATCAACTCTTGTATAAAATATTATAATTGGCCATAACTTGGCAACACTACATGCATATAATTGGCTATATCACATATGATAGGGATATGTTTGATTGGGTATAGAAATGATCCTGTAAAGTGTTTATAATCGTACACCTTCACCTGTAGACGATACCCTGCCACTGACACGTTTGATCGTAGAGGATTTACACCTATTACTATGGTATTAAACCTGGACAATTAAGCGTCGTGACGATCTCACTAGGCTCGACACGTACCTCCGATCGTTAAAAATTTGAAAAGTACACGCAGCACTGTTTTGGTACGCCAAAAAATGTACGCAATGCCAGTTATTCGTTACCAAAGAGTACCTTTGAAAAGTGGTCCAGACGCTATTATTACAGTGCCTGTCGCTCTTAGCCGTCCACGCTGCAAGCAGCCCCTTCTTCAAGAAAACGTATAAAATCTCTCCATCCGTCAGTGCAAAGCTAAAACGCTATTGTCTCTGTCGTCGTTCGCTGATGCGTGAAACGCGCAAAGCAATTCGTCTCGTCGGGAGATTGATGTTGCACTCACTGGTCCCATATTTACAGGGAGTCAAACAGATCAACCTATGGAGAAATAAGACACAATATTGAAAGTGAAAGCAATATATGGGTCACGGCCGCCCTGTTCAAAATGACTCCACCGGTGGAAGTTTTCGGAGGGAAGAATGAATATGCCTGTCTGCGTTCCGCTGGCTTCACATCGTTGCGAATTTTAGGTCTGAGTCCAGTCTGTGCCTTTGAGCGTGTTCTCTATCTCTTTGGAAGGCTCAACTTAGGTTCATCATGCGCTGTTCTGTGTGCCTATTGTGCCTATTGGTTCTTGCAAATTAATGTGAGATTTCGCCTCATCGAACACCTTATCAAATGCCGTATACGGCTATGCCATTTTAGGTACAGTGATTATAGTAAATCATATGAGAAGTAACGCACTGATATCGCAATTACTCCGCACGCTGAAAAATTATGTTAAAACAGGAATACTGGTGGGGTATAGGCTAAAGACCGACGACACCGACAATTCGCCTGAGCTATTCAACGGTATTAATTAGTGTATCAATTTTTAATATTATATTGTCGCGTAGTTATATTGACCACTTCAGATATCACAATACCACGGATCTGAAATATATTCAAATTAGGTTGAATAATAAAAACTTCCAGCAAAAAAAGCTACATATATGATACCTGCATACTTTTTTTTATTTCTTGTTCACTATATCATATAGATTTACTGATTAATTTGATCTGAATGTGAGAAACATGTTCGGCTGCACCGGTTCCAAATGAACCTGCAGAATCTGATTGGTGGATAATTCCCGTCTATGCGTTGTGACGACATCTGCACCCTATTGAGCCTCCGGAAACACCTCAATAAGCCTATTCGAGAAATAAAAAAAATAGGAGAAGACAGATCCTATAGCATACATGCGATACCATCAATCAAACTCTCAGCTGGTAAGTCATGGAATGATCACGGTTTGATTTGCATATACCCACACGATCATCTGTGCCTAAAATACTATGTAAACATTTTATAAAGCTAATGAGTGTGATTTATCATCGAGAGCCTCAGGGATCAGAAAGTCAGATCGCTCATAATAAATAAGCAAGATGTACTTATTTACGGTGATCTAAGTATAAGGTATCCTAGAAATATGTGCGCATAGTCTAAGTATAAGTCAGGATTTGTGCTAGCCTGATTAACCCACATAACGTTATCGTGAATTCGTTTCGTTCATGGCGAACATATCGAAAGCTTTTCGGAGCAAAGCTGCTATTACTTGGCGGCCCGATACTTTTGAGTCTCTATTTTGTAGGAGCAGTCGTCACCTCATCAAGACTCACTGTCGGCCTCTGAATGAGGTCTGGAGAAATTCAACGCAAAACAAACTTTGTAGACTTTCTTCTCTTCTCTAATTTGCTGCTATTTTTCCATCCAAGTCACTGTTCGCTGCGCACAAGCAGCAGAACTTCAACAGTTAGTTATTCGCTGCGATGTTCACGGTGCTATTCATAGTAGTGGCGTTTTCCGTCCATGTCCTTCTGACGTTGCCGGCATCGGCCACTGTTGATCGACACTATTCACTAATTCAGAATCCCCCTCAATTCAAGCAGACACAGCGGTGGGTAGACACTTTCGAAATTCGAAAACATTGTGCAATAGGTGGAGGCAGCTCTTTTTTCGACTGATTCCTTTCGCAACTAATCACGCCGTAGGTTAGCTTCGTCAAAGGAATGGTGTTTAGACATAACAGGCCTACAAAGTATACATTTATATCAAATGACACTTGCAGTTCCTCACAGAGACGTCGTTTCAACGAGTATTAACAATATCAAAGCAAGCCCCGGCCCGATGGTAACCGGTGATTCCCGCTATTTAGGTCCTATTTCAATCTTCTCCTGTTTCCGTTAGCACAAAAGTCACTGTGCATCTGTATTACATATAAAATGTACGGCGAGCAATGATGTCCTATTTATTCAGTAGTCTCTCAAATAACAACATCAAAATAGGGTAAAAAGTAATATGAAAAAAGTTTTCTCTCAGAGAAGAGAGTAGTATTTCGTTTTGAACTTTGCTCACCAGTTGTTATCGTACGCCAACGATGTCAGGCCACAATGTTCTTACGATAAAGGGACTAGCGGAGACACGTGATGTCCTACAAGAGATGGTAGTGTTGCAACAAAGTGTTGGATAGGAAGCTGTCGCTGTTATTTGCTAAAAGTCTGTCATTCATGGCTACTCCGGATGTGGGTACGAAGGGACCAGGGTCAAGTGTATCTCCACCGTGACATGCTGTGTGCAGGGACTTGTCATAGACAGGTTTTGTTCCCTTGGAGTTGGCTCAACAAGCTATCGCACAACCCTTTTACAAGAAGGTAAATTGTGGGTCCTGCATAATTGATATAGCAAATACCTCATACACGTTTCGATACATTTGTAGCTATTTTTTTTCAAATTTCGACCCTATACTAGCTATTATAACCTGTTTGAAATATTGGGGATCGGATTGAATCGGACGATCCACAGGGGATGGCTCGTGATGTATGGTCACTCCTTTAACACGGTTCTCGGGCTCTACTAATTGCTTAGAGGGAACACACGCAACTTACGGCCGGGTTCTATGGTGACCGGCACCCAACTCATTTATTCATGGTTACTGGAATTGCGGTTAGCGCAGTTGAGTTGTCATTTACGCTTTGTGAGAACATTTCACAATATCGAATTCAGGCGATTATTCACATATGTACAAAATGAATGTTTTTGAGACAACGCCTCGATTTCTCGGTAAAGAGAGCGTGTCAGCTTTCAAGTCTAAGAAGCCGCAAGGCGACACCTGATGGTGTCGTATGTCTCCAGTATTTTTAGTCACGATTATTATTAACTGTATTATTACACAATTTAACTACGAGAATTTGACAGTCCACCCTGAAATGGGCAGTGGTCAATTTCAGATTATAAAATTCGATTATTACGGTGAATTATAATTCACACAACTTCCAAGGGGTACAGAAGTTGGGCCGCCCGCCTTGTCTGGTATCCGTTTGCGAACTTCACGGTATACGTCCGGATGACATCATCGCGGCCGACGTGGCGATCGACGATCCGAACCAACTGCCATTTCACTCGGGGCAGATTATCATCCTTGAGCAGACAAACGTCGCCCACCTCGACTACTTTCGGTTGACCCCGTCTGTCCAGGTTGGCCGTGCGCAGCTGGAGAAGGTAGTCGCGATACCAACGAACCGACAGAGATTTGAAGTAGTTGGTACGTTGCAGCAGGGCGGCATGAAGGCTTTCGGGTGAGGGAGCAGGATCGCGCGGCAGTTGGCCGTTGGGACCAAGCTGATCTAGCGGACTGATGGAACAGATTGCCGGCCCGACCGGTCCACCGTACAGGAGCTGAGCCGGAGTTATGGCATGAGGTTCTTCGGGGTCTCCATCGACGTAGGTGAGTGGGCGGTCATTGACAATGGCGGCGAGCTCACAAACAATGGTCCGCAGCTCTTCAAAACTAAGCAGACTGCGACCCAATGTCTTGGCAAGCGCCAACTTGACCGTACCCACAACCCTTTCGAAGAATCCCCCGTGCCAGGGGGCATGTGGACAGTTGAACGTCCACCGGACTCTCCGCTGTGCGAGAAGTTCTTGTGTCTCAGCATAATGGACGGAGTTGAAAAGCCGTTTGATGTCGCTGGCGGCCTTGACGAAGGACCTGGCGTTGTCGGAGATCAGCTGATTGCATCCGGGACGCGAAGCAAGAAAGCGTCGGATGGCGAGATGGGTCTGGGGGGTCGACATCTGAGGCACTATCTCTAAATGAACGGCACGAATACTCGAACAAGTGAACAGAGCAATATAATTTTTAACCGTACCTTCGCGCGACCGCGTATAGAAAGGGCCACAGAAGTCCAGGCCAGCAGTCTCAAATGGGACGACCAGGGAGACCCTCTCAGGCGGTAATGGAGCCTGGACTTGATCTGCCGCGGTGCCGTGCGACCTACGACAAACAACGCACCGGCGGAGAAGCGACTTGATGACCTGGCGGGCTCGCGTAATCCAGAAACGACGACGAAGAGTAGACAGAACCACATTAATCCCAAAGTGGGCATTAATACGATGGGTGTGCAGGACCAGCAGCACAGACAGACGCGACTCCCCCGGGAGGACAAGCGGGTTTGCCTCGTCATAACTGTAGTGCGGGCCCTTGGTCAATCTCGTTCTGGCACGCAGTAGACCATCTCCGTCAAGGAACAACGTAAACGCCGCAAGCTTAGACTTCATTGGTGTTCGCTCCCCTGCTCTGACAAGCGCGATTTCTTCGTTGAAGTACTTGTTTTGCGTCCACCTGATGAGGTGCTGTTCGGCGATTCGGCGGGTCTCGGCGCTGTCCAGTTCGGTTAAGCGACGACATCGACGAACGAACTTGACTAGATTCGAGACGACTCGGATGGCACTCTCTAAGCTACTGAAGCGATCTAGGTCGACCATCGGTGCCAACGGGACCACGGGTGCGACTACTGTGCGGAGTTCCACGGCGAGCTGGGGCGGTATGGCGTTACTCGGGACGCGGAGCTTCCTGGCGGGCCGTCGGTCTTCCGGAAGATGCAGCCAATCGGGACCGGCGAACCATTCGGAGTTCTCCTTGAGGTCCGAAGCCGATACGCCTCGAGTGGCGAAATCAGCTATGTTCAGTGTTCCAGGAACGTGGAACCACTCGTCAGGGGCAGAGTGTCGCCGGATCTCATTCACTCGGTTACAAACAAACGCCTTCCAGCGCGATGGTGTCTCGGCTGTACACCAGTAGTACGTGACGGTGGAGTCAGTATAATGAAAAACTCGGTCCACCTTGACCATGAGGCGCTCCGACAGAAATGATCGGAGGCGTGCTGAGATAACGGCCGCCATTAACTCTAATCGAGGCAGCGTTATTACATCGCGAGGGGCAAGTCGAGACTTGGCCATCACGAGAGCGCAGCTACAGGTGCCATCTTCATACAGGGTCTGAAGGTAGGCAACGCTGGCGTACGCGACGTCAGACGCATCGCCGAAGACGTGGAGATGATAGGCCCGGATAGGCCGTCCAGCCGCACTGTACTGGCGAGGTATTTGCAGTCCACGTAGATCGTCCAATTCAGCAGCCCATGTGTGGAATGACGCCCGAAGAGGGCCAGTCACATCCTCATCCCAGCGAAGCTGCCGAGACCAGAGCTGCTGAATCATGCGCTTGCCCCGTAGGCTGTACGGAAGCAGCCACCCGATGGGGTCAAACACGGAGGCAACGAAGCGCAGGACGGTTCGCTTGGTGATGCGTGACAAACTAGCGGCGTCGCGGACGAGGGTGGCCAGCTGGAACTGGAAGTGGTCCTCCGTAGGAGCCCAGGAAAGTCCCAGCACCTTGAGTAACCCACCTTGTGCTAAACAGGGATCCGTCGAGGTGATTCCGCGCTTTTCAAGATAAGACATGACGGCCGCTGCGTTCGTCTTCCACTTCGCTAAGCGCATGTTAGCCGACTCAAGCCATGGGATGATCTTTTCGACAAAGCTACGCGCTTCAGAGGTCGTGGCGAAGCTGCATAGAAGGTCGTCGTGGTAAAATAAGTCACCGAGGTGGCATGTAGACGCGGGATCCACTCGACGAAAGATCTCGCGGAGCGTCGCTGCAAGGAGAAAGCCGCTAGGGGCTGCTCCCCAAGTGACCTTTTTCATCTGGAAACAACGGATGTTGACGTCAGATGGTCCTTGCCAAAGAAATCGAAATAGCGTGCGGTCGGCCTCGACGAGGTTGAGCATCATGTAGGCACGAGTGATGTCAACGGACAATGCCACCTCATGCAGACGGAAGTTCAGCAATAACTTCACAAGATCAGGGTTAAGATTGGGCCCTGGCAGTAGGTGAGCATTCAGGGACGTTTGGCCCGGAGCCGAAGAAGAACAATCAAATACAATTCGCCATTTGTCCCTTTGGTCGACTCGGGTAATCACCTGGTGGTGCGGCATAAAATACGTCCCATCAAGGGCGCCAGGCTGATTGAGATCGGCATAACTCACTTCTTCTGCGTGACCATCCTCGACAAACGACATGATTTCGGCATGGTAACGATTGAATGCCTCGGGGTCCCGAAGCAACGACCGCCGCTTGGATTTGAGCCGTCGGAGTGCAGTGCCCAGGTTATTTGCCAGTTGTGCAATCGACGCTCTCTTCGGCATAGCGACGGTGTACGAATGACCATCGTAGGAGACGCTTTGGCGAAATTGCTGAACAGCGTCAGCCTCATCGACCGACAACGGCGACTCCACGGGGTCCTGAACTCCCACGGCCTCGAGTGACCACAGGCGCTCCACGTCGCGAGCGGGCTTCGAAAGGGCGGCGGCACAGCAGGCTGTATGCACCCGCACAACATCGATCTTGCCGGTGGTAGCTGACGCTTGGCCACCGACGACCCAGCCCAGCTTTGTTTTGGTGGCACCGATTCCGTCAATAACCAGTTCCGGCGACTCCATGTACACCAGCTTGTAATATTGATCCATTCCGATCAGCAAAGCGGGTGCTTCGGGTACGGAGCCGTCGGTATATGCCGTGTCTGCGAGCGAATGCGATCGTCCAAACAACTTCACGGCCTCCAGGACGCCGGTAGAACACTCGTTCTGGGGATTGACACCGAAGTCATACGCGTATGCCGACACCTCGATCCGTGTCTTGTCGTCGTGACAGCTTGTCAGTCGTAGACGGTACTTCTTCGTGGTGATTGAGTGCTCGCTTGCGAACCCTTGTATCTGCAAGTCGGTTTTGCACTGGGGTCTGACTCCCGGCAGCTTCGCGATGAGTGCAGGTGAGACGAAACTGATCATGCTGCCAGTATCTAAGAAAACGCGAATCGGAAGCCGTGCGCCGCCATGGACTACAAATGCATTCGCAGTCATCACTAGAGAGGGCGACATCGCAGCAGAGGCAGCGGTGGTCACCATGGCGGACGCGGTTGTGGACTGAGTGCCATGCCGGTTATCTGGTGGATGCATGGCACTGTAGTGTTCCCTGCTGTTGCATTTTGTGCACGGAGAAACAGTCCCTTGACATGTCTGGTTGTCCGGGTGGCTTGATCGGAAACACACGCGACACCTGCGTTGCTGCTCGATAATTTCACAACGCTGCTTGTATGATAAATTGCTGGAACATCTCGATGGGATGTGGCCTTTGTCGTGGCAAAAGAAGCATGCCCGCCGCCGGGAAGAGTTAACAATTGGAGTCACGGTCGATGGCATGTTCTCAGTAGGTGGCCGCCTTGCTGGGAGCTGAGGCGTCGGGCCACCGTGGCGGCGTGTCGGTCGTTGTTGACTCCGGTGAGACGTCGGAGGTGGTACTTGTTGCTGCAGCTGCTGGTGACCACGGTGTTGCTCCTGGACGAACATCGATTGCTCCTTGTGGCTTGTGTACCGTTGAAGAAATTCGACAAGGCTTCGAATACGTTCTGCAGCCTTATCACCAGGATGCTCAACACCGTGAGCGCTCTCACTGTTGTCCGACTGGGCGGAGCTAGGGGCATTTAACCGTAATTGACGATCTTCGAAATCGAATATAAGTCGATCCGGGACGGAGGCACGTACTGCCACTTCAAACGACAACGCATAGTGGGGTAACGTGAGCCCCAGTCCACTCATAGACATCATCGTCCCCTGAACGTGGTTGATTAGTCGTCGCAACCCTTTGACGTCGCTCGAGGATCGCACTGCAGGAACGTTTACCAACCGGGACATCGCCTTTGTCCGTTCAAACTCTACCTGACCGTAATTATCGTCTAATAGATTGAGCGCAACATCATAGTTTGTGTCATTGATGTCCAAGCAGCTGATTAATTCACGAGGAGGACCCCTCAGGAGCTTCAGTAAAGCCACAAGACGGTCGGCTCCGGGCGCAGTGGTCCGCCTGTCTACCCAGTTCTTGAACTGGCTCCGCCACAGCCGATAACTCAGCTGATCTCCATCGAAAGTTTCGGGAGAGACGTCGAGAGTGGGCGGAGGAGCAGCAACAACAATCTGTGGTGACACTGACTGCAGTGGCGCGGTGGAGAGAAGAGGGACAGCCGCGGCAGATCCATTGCTAGCAGGCGACACGGACGCGATGGTGGCATGGTCGGGTGGAGAGAAGGCGCGGCTGGCGTGAGCGGCGGCGTCTGTCGACTCATGTCGAGCAGCTTCGGCAAGCAACCTGTTGAGATATGCCAAGCAATCTCGCACTCGTTCTCGATGATCCTCAATGCCATCGATTTCCTTCTCCAGCTCAGCTTCATTCAGCTCAGGATGTTCGATGATTTTGTTATCCAGATCACTCGTGTCAGACTGCCTCGCCTTTATTTTATCGATGAGTTCGATGAGCTGGCTACAGTTCTCCGCAGTACCCGAAGTGTATGAGCGAGCAACTGCTTCATCGGCCAAAAATTTATTTCTTTGCACAGTACGAAATCTCCGTAAGACTTTGATTGCCTTGGTCGGCACTGTGTTAGACATTTGCCGCGCGGCGGCAGCACCATCTTGACATGGCTGGTTAGAGGCGTCGGCCGATCCGCCCTGCCTTTGGGACGCCGGGGAGTGTTCGAGAGCCATTAGATGCGGTGTAGGAGCACACAATTACTGAGTCGCCGTACAGTCACTGAGTCACTTTGGAAGCTACTGAAACCTCACAAGTCACTGAAGTCACAAATTTTGTTCACGAAAATCACTCGTTTTTTTTGCGCAAAACATCACTCACGTTTTGGGATGCTTGAATTAAGGTTGTTTCCTCTGATGGGAGCGAACGCTACTTTGGCCAAGGCCCGTGGCGACTCCCAGAGGGACACTATTACGTCTCAACGCAAGTCACGATGGTGACTTGTGGGTTGGCACAGTTTTGGGAGGTGGATGTACACAATGTAACCGTAGTTGCGTTTTTTCGAGAACAGGTTTCGAGAGTAGAAACCAAATGAGCAAATCCTTGGCCACGGCACCAATTTGAAATATTGGGGATCGGATTGAATCGGACGATCCACAGGGGATGGCTCGTGATGTATGGTCACTCCTTTAACACGGTTCTCGGGCTCTACTAATTGCTTAGAGGGAACACACGCAACTTACGGCCGGGTTCTATGGTGACCGGCACCCAACTCATTTATTCATGGTTACTGGAATTGCGGTTAGCGCAGTTGAGTTGTCATTTACGCTTTGTGAGAACATTTCACAATATCGAATTCAGGCGATTATTCACATATGTACAAAATGAATGTTTTTGAGACGACGCCTCGATCTCTCGGTAAAGAGAGCGTGTCAGCTTTCAAGTCTAAGAAGCCGCAAGGCGACACCTGATGGTGTCGTATGTCTCCAGTATTTTTAGTCACGATTATTATTAACTGTATTATTACACAATTTAACTACGAGAATTTGACAACCTGCATATAAAAAAGTCGCCGATATTGACCTATTTATAGTGAGTAGTACGGGGAGTCTGGCATATCAGTGAAATTTCGGATAGATCATACAGCATAGTATTCGATATAGCATAATGTAATTATTAAAATAATATAGGCTTCATTAATGTTCATATAAATAGTGATTTCTATTGTTTGGGGTTTGTTGCAATCATTTTAAACCTATTTGCAGTATGTGTATTTGTTTTACTTGCCGAAACTACCGACTGTAAATTCTGGGCAAAACGACTAATAACTTCTATAAGAAATACATTAGCTTTAAAAAACAAAATGCATCGCCTGTATCCAAAATCGAATCGCTCTGCAATAACTCCACGATGGCTGGATGTT
This sequence comes from Stratiolaelaps scimitus, assembly GCA_019614645.1. Classification (NCBI taxonomy): domain Eukaryota; kingdom Metazoa; phylum Arthropoda; class Arachnida; order Mesostigmata; family Laelapidae; genus Stratiolaelaps; species Stratiolaelaps scimitus. The sequence goes on from JABWDB010000016.1 coordinate 819,022, forward strand.
TGTGTGTCTCGGCGCTGCAGTGGCGAGCTTATTGCTCCGCTGTTCATGTCCAAGCAGTGTACACAAAAGTAGGCCCCTAGCCATTACAAATAGAGCCAGCATATACTTATCTCTACGTAAGTGGCACGAGCACACACAGACAAACATTCGCTGTCATGTCTATGTCCTATAAACGCAAAATGTGTTGTACCTGCTTTGAGTTTAAAACCTCGTCGTATGGCAAAGCTAATCAGACTGGCCAGGTGAAGCTAACAGTGAACGAATAAAAGAAATAAAAGTACCTCCTTTTAAGCATCGTGGACGCTAAATGATGGCTGTGAATGTGCCTGGAGAATTTACTAGGTAGAGCTTAAAAAACACTCTGTTTTTGTACTGTATGCTTTCAAACGTTGAATGGTTCGACTTCATTCAGTCATAGCTGACCATACTCTGCCGAAAATACGATGGCTGAAAACTGAGTTTTGTCTCGCACAACGTTGTCACAGACGTGACGAGACACCATAAAGCGAAGTACCTTGAAAATCACCTCAGACCAATTTTTCCATGAAATATAACCGTTCGTCCTACCTTGTGCTGGGAAGCAACTTACGTCGATTAGAGAGTGTTACATAAAAAGAATTAGATTAAAATAATACAGATTAAAGAATTATAAATCTGGAAATGCTCCTTACAGTTATACAGATTTCAACCTGATCTGACTTAGTGAATACATGCAGTTCACCTCTACTCAAGTCCGCATCACTATCATAAATCGATTAGTATTGTCACGTTGGCTAACTCAGGACAGCCGTTACTTAGGAGAAGTACAATTTCGAACTACAAATTAAATTTAGATACGTAAGGTTTCCAATTTCGCCTGCATTTAAAGGTCAAGGTCTTCGTAAGGTTGACTTGAATTTAATTATAATTATATCAGGTCCGGCATCTCCGGAAATCCGTGTCGCTCCGCTGGAATTGAAACCCTTTATGGTGGCATCGAATGTGGTCATTTCTCTATTCGAAATTCCTTTTTGTGATGACAAACGACGGGGAGGGAATTTCCACCCTTCTTCGCTAAGTTGGGGTTCGGTCTAACGATTTGCCATCGATGGAATCGTTGGTCTGCTGACTGAGATCTTTCCCGATATCATATCCTAGTTTAATCTTCACCAAGGTCATATGATATCGCAGATGCCTGTTTGCACGTCATTTGCGTTCGATTCGTATAGTCATCTCCTTGCTTGTCCTCTATACGTCGAAGGCCCAGCACTGCGAGAGCATGGTCAGGTTCTTTGATTTGAAGAAAATTGAAAACTCTGCCTTCACAAAAAACTAAACACTTGCATATGACGAATTGAAATTTTTGGTATCTAGTCGCATAACTGAACAGCCATTCGACACACCGCTATGCTACTGACAGATACACAGATCTAACATTAAATGATGGCTCTGAGTCAGCCTGGAAAATTTATTTATTTAGATATACAGAGCTAAAACAATGCTTGATGTGCGCCATTCATCCAAAATCATATCCGCTTATATAATCTGAAATATATGTGTTATATATTTATGGATATGTAATATGGATCTACATCTGCCAAACATTTTATCTCAGCGCAAAATTAGGATATTATCATTGGACTTGCGTATCTGCGTCTCGGATGAGGTACCCGGTATTGTTTGAATGTAAATATAATAATAATAATAATAACTGTGTTATTTAGCCTTATAGTGTTCTCCTCACACAAAATATCCACATCGTCATATTTTGTTGCATTATTTCTCTTCATATGCTACGCATGGGGCAGTCCTCGCATGACTCGTTGAGAGTGAGTATTTTAAGGTATTCTAATTGTTCGGAGCGCATATGAACACAATAGATCTCACTTCACAGTGGAGGTTTACAAGAAGATACGCTCCAGAAGATGTTTTTTTCTTCGAGATGTAAGATATTTTGTGAAGAATAACGCTGTACAGATAGAACAATTTCTTCTGATAATTTATGAACACATGAGGATGCTTCGACAGCTTAGCTATGATTATGAAGCTTGTATTACACGTATTGCTCTAATTAATATTTCGGTGAATGTTTGCACACAAAGAGATCGGATCATTTATGCAGGATTATCCCAATTTCATACTGCGGCTTTATAGTTTTTAACTAATTATATGTTGTCAAAATTAATATATCTACTTGACGTGAGTGTTTTAAGATAACCAGCTGTCCGCTCGGCTCTTAGGCGTAGACCTTCGCTGTAAAATTCGGATCACCCTCTAGGTAACGCATTTGTACAAACTTACCGCTTAAGTTAGGCTCGGTTTTACGGCAAAGTTCACCGCAAGTTTATTATTAAGATCCTGCTTCTACAAAGAACAAGAGAGAGAGACGAAAGATGTTTCCACAACTAATCCCCTTTGACGATATTCCGAGAACTGATACAATGGCTGACACAAACAAGAGGACAATCTGTGTCGTTCAACAACAACCATTAACTAAGTTGTTGCGTTTTCCCCCTCTAAATAAAACAAGCGTGTTCACGTAGATTTGTCGTTACGAAGATGACAAACGTAAAGTTGGCGTTCGATTTAGAAAGAATGCAAACATCATAAAACAGCATTGAATCAATTTTACAAACGAGTTAGCTAAATCTTCCAAAGATGTTCATGCGGTGCAGTTTGTCAACTTGTTGATATATTTTTCGTGGTAACCACTCTTTTCCGCTAAACTAAATAGACGTCACTGAGTTGTTGTTGTTATTGTTGTCGTCGTTGTCGTTAAAAACTATTATCTGTTTCAAATGTAATTTAACTGTACACATGTTCTCTATATCAACGATTCAGCCACTCAGGCGATTACTAATATTAAGATTAAGTAAACCCTACACATAGCTCGTTTGTCGAGGATAATGCACGGGCGGTAATAAACATTTCTCATTCTACCGGTGATCCGAATTAATTTATATATTGACGATGCGAGTCGTAGGATGAAAGGTCAAAAAAATTATTTTTAACAAATACACATTTGGGGTGAACACTTTGTTTAGTTATTATTGTGGTTGTTCTTCGCAGAAATGCAGGCAGATGGTCGGATCAGGGATTGCTTCCAAAAAATGTAATGTTGTGCACAGAATCTTCCGGAAACTTAAACTGAACACCGCTGAGATGTGCTATAGGTACTACAATATAATACCAATGCATTTACAAGCGTCTTCGAAAAACACTATCTATTTAGTAATAGTTGTTTACTAAATGGCTCATAATATGATAATAGAAATAAAACTTTTTTTATAATTCATGAAGCGAATAATAATAATAATAATCTTAATATAAATAATACTAGTAATATATTACTAGTACTGAATGAAACTGGCGCCTTAGTTGTTTTTCTGCATTTATCATTATCGTTGTTTTGTTGTTGTTGCTGACAGAAGTGTGAGACCGTTACATTTATTTGTCAGAGGCACGCTTCGCAATCGTTGTTCATAGATAGCTATCCACCACCTCTGTTAAAGCCACGTAACGTTGCCAATACGTAAGAAGTGATATGATAAAATAGACATTTGGACGGCCAATGAATGTGAGCGTACTCTCGTCAGTAGTCCACCTCTACTTCGCCCCACTGTTCCGCATACACAAACAATGTAAAAGATACATTCATATGAATGATAACATCCACTGCAAAAATGCTCCCAGAGTGATTAATAGTCACCTGCACGCTCGCCTATTCATCGCTCACTGGGTTAGCGTTACCATGAGCATGTACGATAATTCGTACAGGAGACTGGCAGCTAATGATGTCAAATTGAATATGGGCACACCCGATTCAGGACAACGCTGGCGGATGGAAACATTCAGCTGGTGTACGTGAGTGACCGCATTCGTGGAAGTAATTACCACGTTTCCGTGATGCTTTTTCCGAAGTCTATCATTCTATGACAGTTTTCCGTTAAATGAATAAATGGAAACAAATTGCTAAAAGAATCGTTTCATGAGGTGAATCGTCTTCTGAGGTCAATCAATAGCACTGAAAGCATATTCTTAGTTTGCGCTCCTGAGTACCACTGACGAACAGATCAGAGACAACGAAAGAACTTTACTGAGCGTCTTCTCACTTGTGCAGCCTGTTATCCTCGAATTTTTTTCTTTGCCACTCCGAATAAAACCAACTATCTACCAATTGTATGAAACTCTGATGATTCCCAAGGTGATGCAAAGTTCTCGTGCCTGCCCTCGATTTTGTGAAGAGAGCACTCGAACGGGACGAGATGGATTTTTCTTCTCGAGTATGAATCTACATAGAAAAAGTTCACAGTGGCCTTTGTACTTACCGATATTGTAGGGTGTGTGTGCGCTCACCCGTCGGCACGGAACAGATATTCTGATTTGTGTTTTTACTTTCAGCATAACGGCTGGATATATACGTGCTTTCTACAGACAACGAGAAATAAAAGTGGAAAATTGAGGCAACCAATCATTGGACGTTGCGGAGGGGATACTTCGCCTTTCGGTTGTACCTACATAGCCCACTTCAACAAAAAAAAAATTTTCTTCCTGGTGTTAACCATATGAATTATGACATAGATGACGAAGTAATGCATTGAGTGTAATATAGATATATATATAATATATACACTCAACTCATTGCTTCGTCAGTAAGCGATAAGTACAACCATATGCTACATAGCATTAAAATGAAAGAAACTCGTCATTGCGTAGGTGAAATCAATATCTAAGGGCCAGTGCGCAAGGTAAAGGTAAAATGTTTATTGGTTTACTAAAGGAGCTGCAATTTATTCAATGCTTAAGCTCTCTTATATGTCACACATTCAAATATCTTAGCTCCAATAGCTCCAAATATCTTAGCTCCAACGTTGAGGGGCAATAACCCATAGCGTGAGATTGGGCAATGATTGAAAATTACTGTTAATCATAGTTCAGGGGTATTCCCCGCGGGCGATCCGAGGTGTGACGGAACAAATAGCAGACACTTGCGTAACTCGTCAAACACTCCCTATACTTCAGAATTGCGTTCTTCCCCTTGCGGTGTCCCCTTTTAAATGCCGTCAAATGAGAAACTTCTAACGTTTGCACATAAGCCTCGTTGAATCGAATCTGAAGCACTCTGCATTAAAACTTCAAGTGGGAGGTTTTCTTAAAAAAGGGTTGTCAATTCGCAGGCTTAAAGTCTACGTAACATGTGTCTCATATATATATATATATATATATATATATATGTATATTATAGTTTAGTACTTGTCTCTAATTTCCTTGTCGCTGGGGGGGGGAGCTCATTTGGGACACACATGATCATTACCTGAATCGCACTGAGATCAAATACACGGCTGGAGCTGAGAATGCATTGGTTACATCAAAGCAGAATTTCAACTATAAATGGATATAACTAATAAACTATAATTTCAACTATATTCATTCCTCGCATGTATTGATAGTGGAAAACCTTTTCTTTCAACATATAATAGTCTTTTAAATACTACCCCTCTTGGTCCTTCGTAACTAACGGTCGTCAGCGGTAATTAAAGAAATGTTAGTACTGTATGTCGTTTTATGAAATTATTGTTTCGCCTATGAAATTACATATTTTACTTAATTCCGATTTGACAAATCCTACCACTTAAACACAAAACTAAGGATACAAGCTACTTGACGTTATCTAATGTTTGCGTTATCCACATTGGTCTGACACGCCCAGAGGCATGTGAGGACACAATAAAGGGTCTTTTTTTTATGATACTAAAGGGTCTAGACTAACAAAACAGCAATACTAGCCACAAAAAAATATCAGATATCTGATTTTTGAATATAATCTTGAGTGTATTTTTCCCAAAATTCTGCATATTGCTAATTATCATTAAATCATGCTATTGCAAAGAATGCAGCTTGTAAATACGTTGAAATAATGCGTTTTGGATCGATGAACTGCATACGAGTTGATGCCTTCAATATCAATGTTCATGTATGTTTATTGAAAGTTTTAGGATCAACTGATCATATCGTGATAATATCATATTTGACTCGGATTCAAAATATATGAAATTCACTAATGTTTGACTTTTAAATTTGGTATCTCAATTAGAACTACATTCACTGACAAATCAGTACGACATACTAGAAATGTCAATTGTACTTGACAACTAGTTCATTCAGAGTCGGATCGTAAGAATTAAAAAAAGGGAGCCAAAAATTTCCATATACCATCAAATACGAATATGTCTGCTCATCAATTTGCTGTTTTCAATAGTTACTCTTCCCCTAAATTGTAAGTTCACAAATTCGAGTTGTTTTGCTGTTTTGATAATTATTCGACTCATTTTATTCAGATTATTTGACAGCCCTTGCAATCACGTCTCCATAAAAAAGTGTCACAAAATATCGTCAATTTTGGCATTTTATCACGTGCTAGGAAAACTACAGGAATCCCCCATTTTATTATGTCTTACACTCTTGCAGAGAAATTGCAGAGAAGGGTCCTTTCCAAAGATTAGCTCATCCGTGCAACAACCATATACATCAATCGTTTGCACTTTCAAGGGAAACACCACTGAACTCTACGAATACTGTCGCTGTTCAGACGAATTTATTGCGCACCAGCCTTATTTAGCATCTAGTGTCATCTTGTTCATCATTAGGTGTCATATTCTGTTCTGTACGAGCATTAATTGTCAGTCCATCTTTTCCATCTTAACTAACTAAACAGATAATAAAATTTTGACGCTGACGACGTTATACGTCCGCCCACATATATGTCTGGCAACAACGATGACGCCGTTGACGACAACTGCATGTCAATCCAATATAATTTGGCGAATGTTGACCATCATTGCCACATAATGCATCACTATATTGCCATTATACCATTATACCAATTATATCACGGACTGAGCGCCATCAGTCGTATGGGAACAACGGCTGCCTGCTTGATCTTCATAGGAAAAACAAAGGCAGTCGATCCAGCTGGAGGTAATGCCCAGACGTGGTCGACATTGTTGATTAGATAGACGTTCGCTGATAGAAGAATTTGCTGCGATTCGAACTTCTTTGAAAGACCGTGATCCACTGCCGGTGTATCGATTCCAACGGCAAACAGACGCCGTTCGGTTACGAGCCACTGTGCAGCCTCTGGATGGATGCCGGGATAATTCATATTTTTGCACTGTTTTGAATCAAACAAAAATGGAATACAAATTACAAATTGAAACAGGCTACGATCATCGAGAAGAACAAAAATCATCATGTTAAAACCGTAGAGGTGTTCAACATCGTCTACGTTTGAGTATCTACTTAAACAATGAGTACATATCTTTAAAGACTACTATACAACGTAACATTATAATTTGCAATAGAAATTGGTTCTTTTTGGCGTCGATCATCTTTTCTGCTTCAGACGATTATGGCGTTATTATGTTAGTTCCTTCCAAAGCGTGCCAAATCATGGGCATACTAGCAAAGCTATACTAAAGTGCATTGAGGCGATTTTGCTGGACAGATTCCAACTATTAGACTTTAGCACTTAAAAGCATTTGATATATACTTGACCTCAGTGTGTTAGCTGCAACGTCCCTAAGGGCAGTTGAACGGAGCTGAATTTTAAGTGGGGTTGAACGTCAGCGTGGGCGATGCCCTTGTTACTGATTAATCTTCCTACAATCCCTAATAAGTTGTATTAGAGAATGCAATATATTTTTATTCACCATAAGTTGTAGTATGTGAGATTTTGAAATTGATCTCACAAACGATGGCCGTAAGTTCATACGAAGGAGAGTCACATTTAGTAACATTTTCAACATTTGTCATTCACGGTAACATGCCACGCTGTGGAAATCAATTGGAAGTGTTTGAGTAGACTTGACTGCTGTTTTGTTAAGTTCATAGGCCGGAAGCCTAAGGATCTTCTTGTTTTCAAAAAGACAATATATTTGCAGGTTAAGTCATTACTGTAACACGTGGATTTCGATATTCGTGTTGCTTGCGTTAGCAGAACCTGGCCTTTCCTGCTCTTAGAAATAGCAGTGCATTACTCTATTCACAAATAAATACACACATATTCAAGATCATTTCAGTCGTCATGGGTTTACATTATAATAATTTGTCCTAGTTAGCATCCAAGAGGAGCAGTCGATGGGGTTTAGTGCTGTTCAAACTGTGCATGGTAATAAATTAACTGTACGTACCTTTCGGCAGTCTTTGTCGGTCCCAAAATATTTTACGGCGTCCCCCCAGAACCTTTTACTCCATCCAGTGTTCACCATCAGAAGACCGCCCTGGGGTAACTTTCCATGTATATCTTCCCATCTGTAACAACAAATTTAGAAGATATATACAAATTGCCATAATACTAATAATAGAAGCATCGATACGAATAATCTCTGACACATGTAATTATGCCCGAACCCCTGTCCTTTATTGGAAATGCGTGTCCAGCGTGAGGTGGGTATTGTATGCGCTTTCCAGCGTGAGGCTAGAGACCTTAGAGTATACAGAATCATTATCAAAGAGTAATGGATAAACGTGCATTACATTGTATTTGAAGTCCATTAAGTAAGTATGTTCGTCTGCTGCATAAACAAAGAGGTTCCCTTTAGTAAAGGGTTTTGAATTTAATTTAATTTCTTACCCTCCTCTTTTTAAAGGTTCGGAATTTTACTGGGTTTTTAAAGTCACGCGGATGATACTGTGTAGATAAACACATAAGCTCGATCTAAGCATATTCAATGCATACCTATACGCTCGGATCATCTGTAGTTAAACGTTGCGGGATATGGTGGTTGAATTCAATGAACAACCGAATTAACATGTACTGATATTCTTACAACTATGCATAGTCAGCAAATGGTCCAGGAGCAGTAGAACTGCCGCCTAAATTAGGTCCCCTGCGGATCTGTGGCTTTGAGATCAGACGCTGAACAGTTGTATAATGGTCGTAATAATAAAATATATTGGAATCATACATTCAACACGCTCATACGAAAGGCAATAACACGAATTCCAAGGTTTGTCGGAGGGAAAAAGACGACCAGCCCCTTGAATAGCGCCAACGTCGCATTGACGAATCTACACCAGTATTCATATCCAACATACCGCTTATAACAAAAGGCCTTTTCGAGGCCGTCAGTGAAAAAAAGTCTGCAAAAAAAACAAAGAAAATTGTCATGAAACCGTCACTATCCTAAATGGTCGAGCAAAGCAGAAGGTTTACAGCAGTTACGGCTTGCGGTATGGTATAGTTTTAGGCAGTCTATATTCGTAGAGTTCGAGCGATCATACAATGTTCATCTTTGTAAGGTACATGATCAACGTGTTGTATAAACATGAAAACTGTTATGTTAGTCAGCTGTTAATATCAGGAGAAGGTATACTAGGCCAGAATTCCTCGCTGCATCTTGGGGAGAAAGCCTTACAGCTGGCGCAAGATCTAAAGGACACCTGTACCTCGCGGCAGACTTCTGTAGTATAGAAAGTAGACTGATACACGTGGACAGAAAACCGGGTAAACAACCTAAACAGTTGATGCGGCGAAGCTACGAGTTATCAGTAGTCATTGATCGCATCGTGAAGAATTCGAGTCTACCCTCTCAAAGCTACATCAGAGCGAACATCTCTGGAAACTGTCTTATTAAACGATTGGAAACTGTCCCGTGTGTGTCTGTTTGAAAACTGTTTTCGATATATATCTATCTATACATGTATCAGGAAGTGTGCGTCATCAATTTTGACACGTGCCTCATCTAATGGAATTTTCACTATTCAATCTATTCACCTTTCATGCAGAATCTATGGCTTCTATTGAATTGTCACAGCAAGGCAATATATGTCTACTATCTATCCATGTTACCATAGGCGTCTACAGCGACATGTATTTAACGCATCGAGTTCTTTTTCAACGGCACGAAATTATCATCAGACGTATCTTCCCCTCTAGCCTCGGGTCAACGAGTGGGAAACCAAACTGATGTTGGTGGTGCTGCCCTGAATGATGCTCATATTCTCTTGCCAACATTCAACATTTCCTTCCACCTTTCTTCTTCTACCATGAAAGGAAAGCTCATCCGTGGCCATTTGTCAGCCTTTAGGATCTCTCTTCTCCAATTCCCTTCCACGACTCGTGCTTCCGTCACAAAATATGAGCACGTGCTGAAGGAAAGCAAAGCCTTTTCCGGTCTCTGGCGTTCGTCAACGCCTGTATGAGGCTATGCATGATGTGTGTGTGTGTACTGGGTTTTATTACGTGAGCATTTGAAGATTAACACCTTGAACACGAAATTAACGTCATCAACGTCTGGTTATTCTAACGCTACGTTCAAAAGGGAAGGACGAAATGTACGTCCCGCATATATTTGTATATATTTGTCTGGTGAACCTGAATGAAGGTTGTGAACGAACGAAAGAACCATTTACACGTGGGCGCATCGATGTGGTCTGGCATGTACCACATCCGAAGACAGTGCGAACATTTCGTAAACCGCCTCCACTAGAAATTTGGTTGGTTGTCAACGTGTGGCCTGATGTCCTTGGAATTGGTCTTAAAGTGTTTGCAAATAAAGGTGCTTCCGTTCGTAGAAAAAATCGGCAGTCAGTTGATTACACTTGAGGCTATATTTTGGAAGAGTGACATTTCCCTTCCTCTCTCTAGTTTTATAACGGTGATTGATAAGGGGGGTTAACCGCAGTCATTTGGGTTTATTTTCATGCGTTTTTTTTGGCAGATAATTAAATCAATTGGCCTACAAGTACTTGTAGGAATTGCGACTGTGGTGTGTTCCATATCCCATCGAGCTCTATGGATGCCGCCTAAAAACGCCAACGAAAATGAGCCATATGGGGAACAATTATGTCTGCGAAAGAGCTGACGTTTACCCCACGGAAGGTTTCCTCGCACTCCTTCCCACAACTCTCAATCTCCATTCGCCACCAGCTGCCAGCTCACCGAAGCCTGCATATAGCTCTTCGATTGGGGAACTGGAGGAGTAATAGTGTCGTCGGAGATGAAGGGCCACATATGTAGCCTATTTGGAATAAAGCTCCTTATGACCTAGAGGTTGATGCGCGTTCGCTGTCACCATTTGCCAGCGACTAGTTATATCCGATCCTCGTCTAGAGCTTGCATCGTTGCCAATACGTTGCTCCATTGGTTGCACCTCTACTGAGAGCATTTCCGCAACGAAACGATATGGGAGGGAAACGCCTCGGGGATGATGTCAAAGTAGAGGCACGGATGAGGTACTTAGCCCATAATTGTGACCATGGTGGTGATGGTGGTCTTGATGAATACAGCGACGATGCTGACTGACATTAAACGATTATGCTAAAACTGGGTGATGTCTAAGAGTACACGAAAAGCATATAAGCAATATTTTTCAGGGTCAGGGCCAGATGTGGGTCGCCAGAGACCCCATCACTCTCGGTTGCTATTTTGATTGATTTATTGATAAACAAAGAGCTAACAATTGTGTCCGCATAATGTTTGAGAATAGCATTTAGGTGTATTAGTTGGTATGTCCATGAGCCAGGGGCTTGGTGAGGAAATATAATTTGCTGCCAAAATACTATTTGTTTATGGTATTTCGACAGGTGGTGTGATATATGAGATAACAGTGATAAGACCTCAAAAGTGCATGCGTTTGAACATCGCTAGCGTAAAAAGCCTGACAAATAAACCGTGCCACGTCAAAATAATAATTTGATGCTGCTCACATAGACGTTTCGACGTCAAATTACTTGTGTGTATTACTTGTATTTGTAGTGCTGGCGTCTGAGCAAGACCGTGGTCTGCAGATGGAAGGAAATACCAATCGAATCAGAGTGCGTTACTTCAAACGAGCCATAACTAAATATACCAAAGACCGATAATATGAACTAGAGTACTCTAAAGGGATGAAAAACTTGCTGCCGTCAAGTTGGACAGTCGACGATTAGATATATATATTTATAACAATGTTCCCTAAGTGATGATTGTAATCACCTAGAGCTTTGGCATCTCTATAGTGCACCCCACTCGAGATACGAATCTTGAATCGCTTTTCGACAACCTCTCTTCCGATGTAATAATGCACGAGTCATTCAACTTTTTCGAATGTAGTTGCAGAGCCAAATGCATCGAGTTTCGAGGCGGCAACTGCACAACACAACCGAGCAGATTGAAAAGTTAGACGTATTTCTCGACGGCACGATCTGAAAAATTGGTTTTCGATTGGGAGCCGTTCTAGCGTGCTTCTGGCTGACACACAGGGGATTGTGGAGCACTCAAATGCCAGACATCCGTCACGGAGGCGACGTTTACCACCCGAGTAGGCAGCCCCGACAACCAACCATGTCACGCAACAATGAATTTGCTCGATTGACCTAAAAATCTCTGCAAACACACGCCCATTGAGCCAACAAGGAAAACAAACGCGTTGATCACTGTTCCACGTGTTGCTCGGCTCGTGGGCAAGGTCACCCTCGTGGGAACAGACTAACAAAAAACAGCAATCAAATAGGACATCAATGGAATTCAAACTTCATCAACGAAACAAATCGAGCGAACTCCTCAGTGAGAACTCCATCCTCTAGTGAAGGACTATTTCGTTGATCAGACCACATTCAGCCGTTCCTCTTATCTAAAGGTAGACGTGTAGATAAAATGCTGCCTTGGGTTTACTTATGGCAGCCCCGGGCAACCGGGGCACTGGACGAGGTCATTGGTGTCGGACCTCTGGCGCTGGTTAGTGGTCTGTCACGGGTCCCTCTCCTACACGCTGGCCCAACTTCTCACCGGCCACGGACCATTCCAGCAGTACCGTCACAAGATAGGCAAGGCGGCGTCCCCAAAGTGTACGCTATGCACCTTGGGAGTCGATGACACGGCGCGGTACACCTTCGAGGGATGCCCTTGTCTCGAGAACCACCGGCGAGACCTCGCGGTGAGAGCCGCACGGCCCCTCCCGATTTCATGTGAGGATATGGCCGGAAATTTTCAGGGCCAAAAACCTACCGTTTTAAGGGGGGGGAAGTGGGGTGCGTATTCCGTCTTTTTTGTTATAAGAAAAGAAAAGATATTTTTAAAATAAAAAAAGCCCGTTGAAAAATTAAACATCTGTGATATGTCATAAATATTAGCAAGCAATAACAGATCTTTGTCATGGGTGACGTTCATTGGAGTTAACTGTCGATTATTTCAAAGTCAGAATGAATATCACTGTGAAGAGGTAAATAATTAATTCAAAAGCAAGGTTGGATCGGTTACAGAAGGCTAACAAGAAAATACAAAAATAGCACGACATTTCGTCGTCATTAACCCGATGCTATATTTCGCAAAAGGTCAGCAATAGTGACCCAGACCGGCCAGTCACTGAGCGGATCCATTCAATCAGCCACGGTTTCTTTGGTAAATTTCTCGCTAACAGATAGGGATGAGATGCGACTTGAGCACATGGCACAATCTGCCTCAAGGGACTCCATTCGTTGAGGCGTGACCAAGCCTAACATCATTCTCCAGGCGTCCATTTTCATCTAAGAGACGATTCCTACTCTCCTCATATTTGATCTAGTCTAGCCGGAAGAGAAGGTTTATCATGTTCACAGCCATATCTGTTTATTTAACTAGAACAATGGCGTAGCCGAACTAGTATATTCCTGATTCAAATGTTCGTTTCGTAATACAATAGATGGATACGACGGTATCAACTCGATTCATGCCGCATCGTGATGACACGAAAATAGCTACATGTTTACATGTCACCAATACCAACACGTCTATTATACTTGCCAGTAGCCGACTATTTCTCCGTGCAAAGTGGCCAAAATGGTCAAATGAGTAGGTCATGAATGTGCATGAAAATATTAGATGAATAAACAATAATAGATTGGGTGTACATGTCTGTGTGCGCTCGGGCGCGCGCGGATTTTCCAGCTTCTCAATCTCGGTTGGGTTTCCCCATGATCAGACACAGTTTGCCTATGCACAAACAGCTACGCATTAGACTATCGAAGATCGTTTTGTAATCGCAGAGAATGCTGCCCTGTCGCGGGAAAGCGATTGCGAAAGTACTGTAAATATACGTAATCTCTAGTTCGAACGCCGAGTTGACTGAAAAATATTGGAAGCTACAGTCAATCATATCTCAGATGGAATTTCATAGGAGGAGAACTGCAATGGTTTTGTATCGTCGACAGTTTTGCTCAGTAAATTCATTTGTTTGAGTACATTAGACTTGTTAGAATCCATAATTGAGTGCGTCAACAGTATCCAATTGCCGGATAAGTTAATAACGGTACATCAATATGCATTAATTTTTAACAAATAACAACAATTTAAATTTAGTGTGCGGGAACTCCAGGTAGTGACCTAGTTTCGAACAGGCTTTTCTAAGAACATAGCTGTCTTACCTCTATAGAAGGAGAAGCTTTTTTATTACTATAGTTCTAGGTATCCGTAAAAGGGATCGAATTAAACTCTATCAACGTAAAAATACAATAAAGTACCCGTTATTCGCTCCCAGCCTTACGCATAGCGGACCTGATATCCTCTGAAAGGGAATATAAAGGTAATTTATCAGAGACGTGGAAGGGTTGCAGGCTCCTTATACATTTCTCTGCTTGCCTACTATAAGCAAAGCAGATATCAGGAAATTCCTCGGAGAAGGACCGATAGAAGAAAGACAGATTTATATTCGACTACGGCCTCTACGCGGCCCAGTGAAAAGAATCACACGGAGTTCTCAATCTCCCACGAAGATTCCGATCTAATGCAACGCCTGTAATATTTTAGACATTGCTACATCATCACCAATATGAGGATATTATTATATAAGCAACAGGAACAGTTTACAACATTCCAACGGACTTCGAGGTAGCTTGGTAGTACTATGCCAAGCTGGGACCTCTAAAAACTAACCCTGTTTCCACAAACCACTGAAGCCTGCCCTTCGTTGACCTCTGACACCTACAGAGTCTCTCAATAAGTAACAACAGTGTATGAACAAGTGGCTCAACTGAAAAATATATGAATAGCGGGCGATTCAAATGTCACTCAGATGGAGATAACGACGATCGCATTTACTTGATACACAGTATACATGTGCAGTTGTACCATCAGAATCATCGGCTTATGCAATTACCACGATACAAAAACAAACTTCAGCTAGCTGAACCCTTCAATCGTTTGCTAGCGATCGATAAGTCACAACCTAATCTCTATCAGCATTGATATCAATAAGTACAATTGAGGTCAAGTGAAGTCTCTATCCTGATAAACGGATCGCTTATTGATCAGTGTTAACCACTACCAATCATAGATATTGACATGCACACGAAAAATCTGATTTCTCCCTGTGAGCAACCACAGACTCATTACTCATGTCACTCAAACGTCTATTATTGGAAACTTCTAAGCTACTCGCGCTGTCGCAGGTATTAACGTGTACATCAGGAGAAAGTTTACGATACAACAACCAACATAACAGGCGACCTTCCCCATCAGCTTCGACCTATAGCCCGCAGCACCTACGACCCCCTACCCTTTATCCTGCACCCGCGATAGAACTTAGTTTAAACCACCAGTGCAGTAGTCGACCTGATTTGTGGCCACGATGTGAATATCGTCAGGACAAAGACAGGACGGGACAGGGTTAGATGAAGGGTTAGTGAATGTGGGGGTTGTCGTTGGTAGACTCGTGTGAGCCCCGCTGTGTTCTAATCGCGTAGATCCGATGGCTGGTTGTCGTTGCTTAACTGTCGTATGAGTGCGAAGAGACTAGCCCAATGCCCCCTTATGAACTGATCCCACCTTTTGCACAAAGAAGGACTCCGCTGTCATTTTAGTGGAACGAAGTGCCGTCATACAACGTCTCAAAATATCTTTGTTTCCTATTGTTACTATTATTATACCTATTATTTTTATATTTGACAGTTATAACCTGTGAGAAAATTAGACTATCTCATAGGTGTATGACTAGCGAACGATCGAATAGATGACGATTGCTGCTAGAATGGGAGTGCTGGTCGGGGTGTTTGGGTACCATTTTTATATAAAATAGGAACATTGATCAAAGACAATGCGATATATGATAAAGTGTATTGCAATATGCCTACAATAGTTTGGTCGTCACAAGCACAGCACACGTAATGAATAAATACCAAACTTTCGGCAAAGCAAAAATCCTGATTCCGCCATTATCTCCGTTGCCGATATACCGAAAGATTTATATTGTATGTGTGTGTGTGTGTGTTCAAGCCACAAGATTCAATACGCGTACAGTTCCCTCTATATTTATTTGAAGTGTCTTGTATAGAATAAATTTTGTCCGAATAAGTCGCGTATAGACATATAACAGCAATATTTACTTTTGCTCTCCTTATTTATGTTCTGAATGAAATTTACATGTTGGTTTATTTATAAAAAGGAGAAAGCTCTGTTAACATTTCCCCATTCAACTAAATTGTAGCCATTAAAAACAATTTCCACCATATCCCTTGCGTCGACTTTGAAAGGCTGAATGAAGGGAAGTGCATATGAGCATTCTGTATTTGAATTCCAAATACAAGCAGTCAACCTTCTGTTATTAAGGCCCTTAATATACTAAGTTTAGTTTCGATTTGTATGTGCCCAATATACTGAGTTAACCCTTGGTTACAGCACGATATAAGAATATAATAAGAACAGTGACCCTATCGACCAAGCATATAATTTCCTGCCCACTCTCTCTGGCGAAAATATTTGAACAATATATCTACAACCTCATGAACTACTTCTTCAATGAAAACAAGACTATATATACATCAGTCCCACTGTGCATTTCAAAAAGGAGACTCTAGCTAGTATGCGCTAATCCACTAAATTACTGCAGTTACACAACACTTTAACATACGAGAATGACCTTTGTGTTTCACTTGATGTACAAGAAAAATCTCTTTCACAAGCTATTAGGTCGTTTAAAGGTATTTTTTACATCAATAAACTTCAATCATTTTTGAATTGACAGAATGAAAACTATGATTCTTTGGTATATATCAGAGGTACTTCAGTTTAGAGTTCACTCACCGGGGCCAACGCTGTGGAAGGTTAGGTAACAGTAGTATACTTCACATTAGTGATATCATTCCTCGCCGTGCAGAGAGGCAATGCCATCGCCTTCCTCGGGACATTGTCGTCCTCACCCCCCCCCCCCATAATCCCTAGAAATCCCGCCCTACTGTATGTTTGAATAAATCGTGGTAGCTACAAGTTGGTGTGGCGTTTTCTTGTCTGGTCCCTCTCAGGGAATCGGTAAAAACATACCGAGGACTCGCCGATGGCAACGCCGTGCGTTAGTGGAGTTTTTTTTTTGCTTTTAGTCGTGTTGGCTATATTTATAAAAGGGCACACGTGCACCCATCTGCGCTGAAGTCAATTTTCAGGGTACCCATTTTGCTTTTTTCTTGACTATGTTCATTGTATTCGTTAGCGCGTTGTAACATATAGTGCGCGCAATTGTTCCGGGTAAAGGAACTTATAAGAATTTTTACCACTGGGGTAGACACCTAGTGTGAATAAGTGGTTCCACGCCTCTGGGGAAGTTAAATAAAAAAAACAAAGACAACTAGTGTGTGTCGAAACGGTGACTGACTGACACTCTAGCCCCCCACGTAAGTACATTACTCTACGGGTGGGACATATAGATTGGGTCGAAATCCTGCCAGAAGCGGAGAATCTTTGAACTCATTTATCATCTATCTTGATCTGTGGATTCTTGGCAACTACGACAAGGTTGAACATAAGGTAAAGGTGACCCCGACATGTCCTCGTAGTAATTCATAAAGATTTAGAGCGGAGTTCTGTCACATAAATAAATTGAGCTGCGAGTCAGCTCAAAGCTTGTTTTTGGTCATCTCATCTAGTCTACCCTGGTGCTTTAAAGCAGAGATAGTACAACGTGCGTGTTAAGATTGTTTTAAATTATTTGCTATATGCGTGACCTTAAAACATACCTCTTAATGTCGACAATCCGCAATTGGTAGTTGGGGTCCCGCACAACCTGGTGCGCTACGTCCACCACCGCCATTGGGAGAAACAGTCGGTCCAGGGGAAGTTGAGCCGCTGTAGCTCGTCCCTTGAGGAGGAAGGCAGGCGAGACCATGTGAGTTCCACCGTTCGTGCCCAGTTCGATAGTCTCTGACTGATAGCTGCAATTGACCAAGGGCACAACCCAAACGGTTAACCACATTTGACGCCTTTGCCTGTTCGAATTAGAATTCAGTTGCTTATTTATATTCGTTTTTAAATAAATCGTGTTAAACTAACGTAGTTAGACCTCAATTCAAATGGCGTCCGTTTGGAAAGTAAGTCAGCTTTCTCCAGCGAATATCGAATGATTCGAGAAACGGCTGCAAAATGATTTCTTTCCCTTTAAGATGATAAATCATACATTTAAGGTAAATGCCCTGGATGTTTCGAGAAGACCTAACGATAATTGGAAATTGATTAACACCTCTGTATTTTTTCTCCTCTCTATCCGAATTCGGCTATTTATCATTAGGGCTATATATACATAACATTGCCTGTACCGTATTGTGTGTAGCAACAACTATCCAACTGACCCACTTAACTCGCTCTAGTTGCATATCCTGTGGACACTCCAATAATTATTTTCTATAATAATGGGCGAAACATTTATATTTACATGTTTTACTGACACGTTTTACATTATAAATATTATACATACATTGAGGTGGTAGCAGACACATAGCACACTACTAATTATTATTGTAATGATGATGATGGCTATTATAATTATTAGTAAACATAACCATTAAATTAAATGGATCCATTGTTTGGTCAGTTGTGATGTTGTTTTGAATGGGCATCCCATTCACTATTATACAATACTAGATTTTACGTTGAATTGTAGACAGATAATAGAAGCACAGGTTATTGCGGTAATTTTCATCGTAAGAACACAGTGAGCTGGTCATGCTCTACTTAAGCCCCACGAGATCGTTGATCCCCATGATCGTTCTACAAGCAACGATACAGAGTCACGTCTACATCCAACCGGCATGCAAAGATCAAAAACTGAAAAATTCTACCATGGCTTCGTTGCTTTGTTGACCCATCCTGGGTAAGGCGATAATCAAGGTTTGTACGTTATTGTTTCTACCTAGAATTACTAAGATCAGTATCATTCTGTTTCAGTTGATTCCACTGAAGTACCCATACAAATGAGCAGGACAACGCGTAGGCAGCGATAGAATCTAAAACAGACGTTATTATTATTGTTATTACAAGATGAAGTACATGTACTCATGCTAATATTATGCTTACTTAGGCCACCATTGTCCATGCCATTGTCAACAGACGAACGGACCAACAGATGGTGCTACAACAACAACAGCAACAACAACAAGAGGAGAAGAGCGCTACCGTAGAAAATATTACTGGCCCTTCATAGGGATACCGCCTTGTACAAGTTCCGACGCGGATAGTCAGACAAATAGATTGCCCTGGCTGCCCAGCGTTTCTCTTCTGTAAAGAAGACGAATAACCTGACCAACGACAGCAGCACCAGTCCAACGGGTCTCAATTACCTTTTCTTCTTATTATCTGATATTTCTTACAGCTACCATTGTCATTTCAGGCTGCTACTGTTGTGGGCTGAAACACGGGGACCCTCGTGTTCGCTGTCGTTCTCGTTGTTGCTGTTAATGATGATAATAATAACAATAATAATGTTGATAATAATGGTGGTGGTGGCTGCTGCTGCTACTGCTTCTAGGATCCCGGGTGGACGAGGTCACCGTATTCAGGGCTATTTCAATTCCTGTGTCCGGCGTGAAATCCTGACGATGGAAGAAGCAACCCTCACCGACTCATGTCGCCCCCTCCGCCGTCGACATCGAGTGCCTTTGTTTAAAGTGAACTGGCTTTGTCGTCGGCGTTTCTGTATGACACTTTTAGGAGGCGAGACCTTTTCGGAAGCTAACAAATAGATTAGCCGCTCCGACTGTAGATATTTTTTATGCTAGTCGGCCAAAAAATTATAAGAAGGTCCACCGCAAATGCTACAAGTTTGGTGGTGGCCATTTGACCCTCAAAACAAATGTAGACCAGTTGTCGCATTCACTACAACATTGTACTAATCGAAAACATGATATCCATTTATCCCATTGCTGATATGAGCATGGTAGACAAATACGACGTTCTTGTAGGTGCTTAGATATCTGTACGTGGTTCAATCCAACAAGATGTTGTAGAAACAACAAAAGCGGACTGCGCCCCCGAGCGGGGTAACTTCCGTTTGTAGTAAAAGTGTTGCGACTTAGCTCGAGACTTTCAAATATGAATGAAAAATGAAACTAGAAATATATTCTTAAACATACGCCGATGCTTTTGAGCATACATATGTATTTTAATTGCTCATTTCGGTTTAGGAAGTCTGCAATATGGGACACTCGTATAGCATAGGTTCAGGAGAGTCCGTTGCTTTAGACGTTAGTGTATCGCTAATAATAATCAATCACATATTTGTGTTACCCCTATACGCGAGCAACATATTATATAACATAAATATTCTCGATTGTTTAATACATGCATTATTATTTTTTTTATTATGAGCCTGTCAGTTATCAGTGTGGGCAAACAGATAGCGAATAAGACATCAAACCCCAACGTAGACCGTTATAACCCACCATAATTGCAAACAGCAAAAAGTGCTCAGAAAGATATAAACAACGTTACTCGGTTGCGGTATACTCAAAGCAGTCAGTTGATACGGATGAGCTAATTACGTATACCATCAAAAAAGCTGCAATTATCTGCACTCCATACACAACTTTTCGAGACGTAATGTGAAATTCATTGTACTATGTATACGGTGCTGGGCATAAACTTAAGGCATCCCTATATTTCAACAAATCGTTACAAGGAGCATACATTTGAGGAATTTTAGCTGTATCACATTAATGTACGTGTCAAATAACATACACACCACAAATAATAGCGCATATAACGTCGTATGCAGCCTGCTACAATAAAGTGTGCCATATTTCGGGTGCATCAATTATAGAGAGTTCTCGCTGAATTAATTTTCGTTTTCTTATGCTAATCAGTGCCGTGTGGCCCCGCCCTTGCTAATTATAACGTTAAAGACTTGGTTTGGCATACTATAAACGAGATTTAGCAGGATCTGGTCGCTGGCACCTC
Organism: Stratiolaelaps scimitus; assembly: GCA_019614645.1. NCBI lineage: Eukaryota > Metazoa > Arthropoda > Arachnida > Mesostigmata > Laelapidae > Stratiolaelaps > Stratiolaelaps scimitus. The sequence continues at coordinate 840,173 of JABWDB010000016.1, forward strand.
CCCAGGCCTCCAACAACGCCTCTTTTAGTGCTTCTACGGATGTATACTGTTGGTTTGACGCATATACTCGTCGGACAAGAATGTCCCAGAGGTTCTCCATCGGGTTGAGATCAGGAGAACATGCTGGCCACTCTAGGGTTTCAATGTCATGCCATCCTAATCCCGCACGTGTACTAACGCTGACGTGAATTGAAGCTTTATCTTGTTGGAAAACATTTGGCAGTCGATAAAATCTGCTCCTAAATGGTAGCAGGTTGTTGGTCAACATCTGCTGACAGTCCTCGCTATTCATTCGAGATGAGATGAAAGCGGGAGTCTGCCGAGAGAGGTAAAAGCTCCCCAAACCATAACGGTCCCGCCACCGAAGTTGAGCTTTGAGAAGTACCGCGGCTCTTTATGTACATTATGCCAATAACCGTTAAATCCATTTGGCCCGTCGAAATTGAACTTATTTTCGTCACTGAAGATGATCTGAAACAACACAGAACCTTCTAGATAGATGTGCACCAACAAGATACTCTTTAAAAAACGTTGCCCCAATATTCATCAATTTTCAGTCTCTAGTCATATTGTTGAGGGCGAATTTTAGTCGGACAGTCAAGTGGCGTTGTTGAAGACGCAGTCTTGCTCCCATTTGCGCCCGTCGATATGCGGAGAACACTTAATTGTCTTTAAAACTGTTAATTTATGTACCTGAGGGTTTAACTCTTGTCTAATTGCTTCACAATTTATAGTCGAATTCAGGCCCATCGACAGATGTGCATGGCAGTTCGCTGGCTGATCTTTCGTGGACTTATTAGTAAAATACGTCGACGGAAGGTCGTAAATAATTTTACACTTACACCACGACTTCTGCCAATTTCTCTGGCAATTGCAGCCTAGGTCTTTCCTGCTCCTGATGTAAAGCAGTAGTAACTGTTTTCTCTGTATCAGTAAGGCTCGATGCATGTCCCATTAGTATAGCGCAGCGTGAATGGTCAACACAAACTGGATCAACTCAGCGTAAACACTCGATAACGGAGAGTGCCTTGTCTTTTTGACCCCTCGAAAAATGACACATTTCGTTGTAGCAGGCTCCATGCGACGCTATATTCACTGTTCTTTGTGTTGTGTATATTATTTGACACGTACGTTCATCTGATACAGAATAAATTCCAGCCATTCTGTTTCACAGTTCAATCCGAGCTCGGTGGCCTATATTGCAATTGGAGGAGACACGTAGGTGCATGGGTTCCATTACCGCCTTTGTACGTTTGCATTTAAGGGAGTCCATCTTATGAAGCAATGCCGAAAGCCGTTGTGCCGTGGACGTTAAATGTTGGCTGTGCGTCAACGCGCAAAGTTTACTTTGGTTCAATCTAATTAGATGTTACCTGATTACAAACAGTGTCCGATCTTCTTGAAACCACTTGCCGCGCAGGTCAGATATGGTGTTCAGCAATGCTCTACGACTCTATGCGCTTCACCTAGCGACAGTCAGCATCACGACCCACTTGACCCACATAATTCAGTGTCTCAAGCAGTAGTACCATAAACCCTTGACAGTGCAAATAAATTATTGTTGAGGCGGTACAAATTTGAAAACGTTTTGTACGTGAATTCACGCATCAAATCTATTGTGAAGCTGACTTCCGCCTTCTTTCGGCAAAGCATATGAGCCCGTAGCTGTACATCCTGCGTCAAATAGGTCATTCGGTAGTACCATGAAGAATAATAGTTTTCCCCAATTGTGAGGCTAGTACTTCCATCTATATTCACAGACACACACATATATATATTTATATATATATATATATAACAAGTAGAGATATGCATGAGTCGTTGCTGGCCATCTCGTGCACCGATCCACAAATCTAAATACAAATATAGTTGTTCAGAACTCGCTACTGTTGCTAATACCACCGGCCCGCGGCTGCCGCTGATGTCATCCGGCCTTGCTAACCCTGGTCTTTTACTGACAATGCTGAGTCTGGCATCGATCAACGAATAAACTATCGGTAGATATTACTCTCTTCCTTCAGTCCCTCTCTCCCCCCGATAAAAGCGAAATTGTTTTCGTTCATCATCTTGAAGTTGTCGGATAGATATTGCGCCCCCTGTCCATTACTGCTGCTGCTGCTGTTGGCTAAAGACATCTGCGGCAGATGCGATCGAGGCTTCAACGCCAATAGGCCACAGCGTAGCGAACCTTCGAGCCAGGATTGGACATAACCGAGTGAACATAATGACATCATCATAACTACTATTGTACATATAGCGCAAGAACAGCAACATCAATGGTACGTTTGGCACCAGATGACTTGTCAACAGATAATGCGAGGGCGAAGGATATTATTATTATTGAGATTATTGAGAATCGATCATAATGGCTAAATGTAATTGGCCCAAATGCAAACATTTTAGGGCGATGAATGGATTTATGAATTATGGCTATGTTATTGACAATTTCAATTAAAAACTATTGGTGATCACTGTGGCTGGTGTTTGCATCCTTCATCCTTATTAGAGTTTTGTTATTCGACAAATGTAGTTTGAAATGTCGATAGCTAAGCTCCTAATGCGCTGAGGCGTACCATGTACCCTTCAATCTAGCTCACTTCAAGCGCATTGTAATTTACTTCTCATTGAATCTCATTATCAATTACCCATGTAAAATGCAGCACCGATTTGCCACGAAAATATGTATTTCAAAGTTATTCCTATTATTATTATATATATATATATAAATAGCATAAGTAATATTATAAATATCGATATAAATATATTATTATCCACATTCGCTCAGGAGCCGGTGAAATAATGGATGAAGAAAACATCTAATATATGTATGCCTAATACGTATATATATAATACATATGTCCAAACGGTTTTGGGTTGTTAACTACCTAACTAATTAACTCACATGATTCCATTGGCCGTCTTACGAAAGTAGGTGTTCATTGTAAAATTCTTGATGTTTGTGGGTGGGAAGAGTGTTCTTTGGTCCCACCAATGAGTTAAATCTATAATTTTGGGCCCGCTGCGTCGAACGGTTTTGGCAGCAAATCCCACGGATATCGTGAGCGCCAAAGTCAGGACAATATTTGCACAGGCTGACGTATTTTCTCTCCGGAACCACCACATTCTGATCGGTTATTTGATTAAAACCCGCCCCTCTCCGAGATTGAGTGAATAGGCGTTTACGGTATCAGGAAATCCCAACTATATCGTAATCAATTTTCTTTTAATTAAAGCTAGTTTAACCTGTCAAAGCCGCACTCGATATTTTGACCTGTTATATAAACAGAAGTCGCTTTTGAGTTGGCTCGTTTATCTGCTGATGCTGGTTCGGGTCCTAGCAATTTCGAGTTGCGATAGATTGCCTGTATGTATAAATAGTCCACCAACTTGACTTGATTTCCCAAATGCTATCAGTAATGTTCGTGGCTGTTTGAACTTGCGGTTTCTCTAGGTCGATGTGCTATTTCGTTTACACATATATATCTATCCTCATTTGAATAGTCCGCATGTGAACAACACTAAAGTATGTGGTGAGTCACTATATATTATTTCGTTGTTCGAATCCCTGCCTGTAACTGCCTCACAGTCTATTCAGGTCCTCGCACAACTTGAAGATACAACGACTCGAGGACAGCTGGGAAGGCAGAATTCTTAGGATGACACCTGTATCCAACGAAACGAGAGCTTGCCATCCGTTCCATAAAACGCGACAAAGGACAATACAGAATGCCGTACAAAACTGTCTTGTCATGATATTCGACGTCTCATTATGGATGCGCTCTCGGTATCACACGGAAGTTGATGTTCGATATCCATCTAGGGATTAGCTCAGTGTTCATGACGGGTGTCGTCGTCACACGATCGTTTATCTCTTTCACGAGACAAAACATTCAAATCGTTTATCACCACCACCACCTCCTCGTGCACGGCGGCTGTTGCATCTCGCTCGCTATTTTAGAACATCATAATGCCATTGTTGTTAACATCATAATGTTGTTGTTCCAGCTGTCGCCGGTTGGGTTTTGTCGACCGGTGGGTAGGTATCCAGCTGCCAAATAGATCGAGATTGCGCAGCAAAATAGACTTAGCACAGCTGCGGTCAGCGTAGAAAAGAAGATATTGGCTCGTGCCCACCGCGCATGGGTTGCGGAGGGCTGCCGGTGACGGTGCGAATCAAGCGAGAGGGGCAAACCGACAAGAAAGCCAACGAACCAACCAGGTGAAACAAACACCCACCCGCCTACCATAGACCCTCTCCTCCTCCCCTTAGCCCACGCGTACGATCGGCCGGCCAGCCAGTGTGCACGACAGCTGATTCATGGCGTCGTCGCAACGGTGATCCCGTCTACCGCAAACGGGTTGACCTAGAGCTCCCATTTGACACCGGCCATCGCCCCACACGTAGAAGACAAGACAAATGCACAGGACGACGCGCCACGACCATAATAACAATAATAATAATAATAAGAATACATACGCATATCATCATTATTATCACCACCATACGAATACATAGGTGTAGATTATAATATTATACATGCCACAATAAGAGGTACAGGCATTATGCACTACTTGTCTTGTGGCCAATCGTCGTTCCATGAATGGAAATGCCCGGCGGGGCGGTGGAGACTGTAATTAGCGTTGAGGACAATAACAGTGGTAATGATGATTATCATAATAGTCATCATCGTCATCAACATCCGTATGTCGATGCAACTATAATGCTTAACTGTTAAAGGAGCGAATTGGATTTAATCGCCGAACGATAATCTCCGACCAAGGAAAATTTAAATTAATGTAAACGTTATCATCATCATCAATACTTGATGATTAATAACACTAATAATATTAGTACCGTTGATTGACAAGCCCAAAACCACGAACAGTACTATGATTCCTCGGGCGCAAGAAGGCGTAGACTCGTCACGGGTACCAGCCAAGTATATTTCTTTTAAATCAATAAATACAGACTATAATTTGGAATAGATTGTATATACTACCGACAATAACTATAGTAAATTTACAAAAATATTTACAATAACGTTCATAATTTGTTACTATACATTGTAGATTCAGACTTGAACTGAAACGGTTGACAGAAGCAATCCTCCTTAAGTGTCATTTGACACACAACACCAATGACATACACGGGAATATTTGTATCCCATGTCACCGCAATCAGCTTCTGCAAATTATCTGCCTCCATTACCCTATGTTACAACACGTTGTCCGTTTGGTATTACCAAAAACATGTTTAATCCATTAAATTCAGTTCTGTGCAAATTTATTTGGTGTGCGAATCATATCTCTCTTATATCTTGCTGTGCAAGAAAGCTCCAGTCAATGCTAAAGGATTAGCTCATGTGTGAATCTCGTTGCCGCTCCCTTGAGAGCCATACGGACATGGCCTCACACCGTGGAGAGGCTTCGTGGTAATCTAATGTAGTTACTGGCTTGAAGTTCATTGCTGTGGCGATAACTTGTAGGCTCAGCTTTATCCACAAGCTGGATATACGGAAATGATTATAATTACTACTTATATTCACAAATTTAGTACATTATGTCATTATCTTCTTGGGAGTAAAGAGTCTTGATAAAACGGGACGCAAAGAAAAGATGATTTTTTTGTACTTTTGTTTCTATTTTCGAGAACTGCATTTACTCTCTCAAGCCTTTGGCCTGTACCCCTTGCTGTCATGCGTTTTCCGAAAATCATTAAGGACTAAGCACATGATAACATATGCATGAAATTTATGTGATGCTTGTTGTTATCTCTGCATTAAATAATTCCGGAAGCGTCTGTCAAATATGGAACGACGCACGAAAGTCTAAAGCGTCAACACGAACTAAATATGAGGCAGCTGGTTATTTAAGCATCATTTGAGTGATGAATCTAAATAAGCTGTACAGCCTTGCCGTGGTTGTGAGGCTCGACAGTTGCGAACTATGAATAACTAAACAGCGCCTCTCACAGTGAGCTTTGAGTTAGCACCTGAGCTGCCCTCGACATGAACCCTTGTGACGACGAGTTTCTCACGCCCGAACGGCCAGTTGATACAATTTCAAACTGGCAAAAAAACTACAAATTTTTATCTATCAAAGCATGACAACGATTTCAATGAGAGAAAGTAGCCCAAAAGTATGCAAAATGTTGATCCGCGAATTGTTAAATATATATTATCTTTGAGTTTGCCAAGTCAAATAGGTAATCTGACCGGAATCATAGAATAAGTGACCGTAAATCTAAATCGGAGCAAAGACACGCACAACATGCTGCTTTGGACAGCATAACTAAAGGCATATAAAGATATCCCCCCCAGAGGACTCTGAAGACATACTGAGTTAGTGGTTTACTTTTATTTATTTTTAACTTCCACGCCTCAGGGGGGAAGTTAAAAATAAATAAATAGAATAAGTGACACTTGTCACACCGACTGCGGCTATGAGGTCCTGAGACATGTGGCACCTGGACATTGTGAAGTGTACACACGTATAAGAGGGTCCGTTATTGGACATATGTAATTATCCTTATCCAGCAACAGGCAAACAGATAACTTATACTGTTTTTTTCAAAGGAAAAACGCCCCCCGCCGCGGATTCGAACGAGTACTATACCAGTATCTGTCCGTTGGCAAATACATATTACTCTCGTTGGCCACGCCGACAAAGCCTAACTGGAAGCCCACCTGTTCTTCACTGCCCAGACTTTCGCCTTGTCCAATTGTAAAATTACTTTTTACAGACAGTATCTACAAACGGAATCCAACAATACGTAGTTGAGTTCCAGACAAGCGAATCGAAGGTCTTGCCCAAACTACTATACATCGACATAGCTAGCGTCTCTAATATTCGTAGTTCTTTGAATTGGGAGAATATTTGCGTACTTATATTTGTATTGATATATCATCAACTAATGATCAATAAAAACTATAACTTACGATAGTTGATAACGAAAGGTCTCTGTTTGCGTGGGAGCACGTTATGCAAATGTCACAATGTTTACCTATGCAAAGCGTAGAAGTTTAGTACCTACCCCCACCCCCCCCAGCTCAAGACATGTGGACTGAGAGGCAAGCACGTACATGGGAATAATGATGATAAATTACTCTAAGGTGTCGGCACTATAATGAGATATCGTATATGTTAACTTGACGTCAACCGACTCAAGACACTTTTTCTAATTTCAACGTGGGCCGTAGTCAACAGACCATATTAAAATTTAACCAGAATGTACAATATTTCACAAAGCGTGAAATCGTATATATAACGGCCGATCATATATACCAATTTAACTCGAGATGCTCTCAACTCGTATGCAAACCTTGCTGCTAATTTAAATTGTATGAATGTAAAAAATGCGTAGAGAAATGATTTGCTTTCTAATAAGTCGTTAGCTTTTCACGTTGTTATTTAGTTGGTGCTGGAGTTGGAGATTCAACTGTCCACGACGGGGAGTATTGATAACAAATAATCCATGAAATGTTGACCTCCAGGCGTTCGCAAACTAATGAAAACCCTAATTTACAGCAGAGATGTATGATTATCGTAAATCATAGCTGTAATTCTTCTATCATTGTGTAATAAAAATATTATATTACAGACATGAGATTGAAGACAAATAGTTTTATGTAAAAGTCAACCGTGTGCTTCGGGACGTATCTCCCAACATCACCATCAGTGGCTCGTACAGAGCCGGCTTTGCACAGAGTTGTGAGAAATCTGCATTTTACTGATATTCTATGGCTTGTGCAACAAGCAAACCTTCACGGGCTTAGCAAGAACAGCAGACATAATTTGATTCAATTCAAATAGTTTGAAAGCAACAACTTATTAACGAGCTGAATATTTTGTTTTCCCTTGTGCCTGTTTTACGATTACAGTTGCAAATAAACAGCAAATTGTATTGAGTGAATAAACGATTGGAGATGAATGTGTTTTCGGTTGTATGGGTGGATACAAATAGTTCACGCCCATGCAGAGTTAGGCTCTGTAGTATGATGTTTAATAAAGTGCCTATCATTGAAGCTTCCGTATTTCCGTCCTAGAATATATAATAGCTATATAAATACACGTATGTGCATGTCTACGAACACAGTCATGTGGTTGTGGCTTACCAAAGCAGATAGTTAGTCGTGAGATGACGAAAGATCACCCACACAAACGAATATAGCTGCTTCTGTGTACCTTATCTGATAGGCGAAGTGGTCTCGAGATGAATAAATAACTCAACACAGTCAGTCAGTGGTGATGTCTCTGACCTTCGACGTGCTCATGAGTGAAGTCTGTCCCTATAAATAACAAGCATTTTGCATATTCGAGGAAACGAGTTCCACTGCTTTAGTAAAAGGTTCTCGGGCTGACTCTCAGCCAACATTTAACGTCCACGGTGTAACTACTTTTTAGCACACTTCACTTTGGCACTGCTATATTAGGGTGTACAGAACACAGGAGAACGTAGTTTAGGCTCCGCATATGAACCACAGAATTAAATAAAAGCCTGTCGAGTGAATCGTAGAATATTAGGAGTATAAAACAGTTATTTCCTAGACAAATCGCGCAGGTGTTCTATAGCATACCATTGCGACGCGTTCAAAATCCTGTCCGACATTTTTCCCGCTATTCCGTAGAAACGGGACGAGTTTAGTTGTGTCCGGTTTTAGCTGAATGTTTTGGCTCGGCCATATGTTCGAGAAATTCGTTTTTTTTCTATTTTCATATTTTGGCTATTTTAAACAGAACCTCTCAAATGAACAGTGGTCGAACTGGTTCACATAATATCATTGAGCTTTTTCGTTCGCTAGAGGCTCATTACAGATGGAAAAATGGCGGCAGGCAAATCTGAGAGAACAATACACGTATCCCGAAAAGCGCTGTAACAAGAACTCATACAATAGCGGCGTATTGTTAAAAAAAAAGGATTTGTCGTAAATATCTCTACAACCCCCTGATACGTGCAGCTATCTATCCCGAAGGCATATTTTGAAATCGACGTACATGACTCTAGAAGGCAAACCTAAACACGGACAAGCATATAAGGTGTCCTAGAAAATTCTAAACATATCGTAAAACTGGGTGATCAAAAAGATTATCTAACGATAATGAAAATGTCCATCACATTTATTCCTGCCTATTAAAATAGGTACTAATAGAATGTATAGTGCTCTAGTTTGAAGTGTCGCTTGTGGTGACTATGCTCCAGGTTCACCTTTAGTAATATCGTAAATAAATGTAAATGTAAATATCTTGATATATCCTAAAGTATCTCTGTCATACTCCATTGAGTTCAGATGGCAGTATAGTTTTTCCATATATCTGAATATAATGTGACTTGCTGGATCAGGAGAGATTTCGTTCATCATTGTTCAGTTTCCAGGATTCAAAATTTCTTTTTTCAATTGTCCACGTGTGGTCAGCAGTGTCGAGCACCATCGAAATAGAAGCTTGTTCGATCAAGGTGTATGTAATTGGGTATTACTATCACATATCAATATCACATATAATTAATTGTTAATATTATATATCAATATGACATATAATTATAATTATAATATTACATAGCAATATGATATATAACTAATTGTTAATATTACATATCATATTATCCATTCAACGTCCAGGCATTTTTTCATTACACATAGGATGATTAACTATCTTATTTCACGCCTTATCAAGCACTCGTCACATGCTCATCGGCCGTGCTCTAAACGAATCTAGCACGGCGGGGCCGTTACCGCATCCACAGTGATTATCGGAAAGAAATGAGTTCGTTCTTGTTCTAAAATGTTGAATCGTGTTCGAATTAAATCAGTCCAACAAATTTATGCCAAGGGCACGAACACACTGCTATACTCGCACTCCGTGAGATATCCGCACAAACATAAAAACGTAGGAATATTTTCGAGGTTTTCTTCATTGGCGCGGATCGCTACTTTTTTGTTTTATTTCAAGCTGGGCTATATTTTACTCACGTATATATATATATATATATATTCAACCACAGGCATAAGGCGTTGTTGTCAAAGTTGGTCATTGTTTTCGAGCGATCGGTTGCGTATTACTTTCGCCCTTTCCGAAAGTCACACACGTCCAGTTGTTGCTGGGACGACTGATTTTTGGTGTGGCACAGTCCGAGTCACCGAATAGAAGGTGTGATGGCTGTCATTTATTGTTATCACATTTATTACAAGCAAAGACTACTCAAAGGTGTCTTCTGTATCACGTGGTCTATAATGTTATGATATTGGTATTGTCCTTTCGCGTTCACCCCTCCCTGTAATTGGCGCATTGGGCACACGTCATGTGAGCTATGAAATCGCAGCGGTCCATCGCCTGTCTTGACGATGTTTGTGTGTAGGTCCAGCCTCTTTGCACACGTTTTTGCGAAAGTGTTCATTTCGGGCGGTGATGGTTTTGGGTGTGCGCCGCGTATTTTTTGCCACCACGGTGTTGAGGGGCAAGGCACTTCATTGAGTGTGTACGCCCAACATTTCGCGTACGCGTGAAAACCGCAATGGAACGAGGAGTGAAACGCGTCCCTATGAATGAAAAATAATAACATTTTCCTTGATAAGTCTGTGTCTTTTAATCGACCTATCAGATGCTGCTGCTGTCGCGCTGCCGGAAGCGACGAAATACAACAAAAGAACACAAAGAATATCAAAACATTGCCAAAAAGCTACCTACGGGTGGCCTATTCAACAAAATCAAAGAAGGGAAGCAAGCATCGCTCGTATATTCAATGCAAGTAGTGCAGTGTGGGCCTTCGCACCGGCGAGAATAACCACTCACTTGACTTTGAAAGGAGATCAATTTATTCACGAGATAAGCGACACGGAAAGTGTTCATTACAGCATACATATATATATTATCTATAATATATAAAGGCAGGTACGCATAATACATTTAATGGTTGTTATTTGAATAAAAAAACCTAGAGTCTTCGTACCGAGGAATCTCCTGGTCCAAGTCGCTGTATTAATCTCTATGTTTAAGGTGTAAAAAAATGTTACAAATTTTGTTGAAAAAAAAACAATACGTGAAACTAAAGCGAACTAATGTATGTTCAGTTTTCAGTTGTCATTATATTGCTCTAGATTAAAAGCCGTTCAGATGATACCATGTTCCCAAGTTTCCTATGAACGGGTACCCGGTCCTCAGACCTACCTGCGTACACCTTTTCATTTGCAATTAGTCTCATTATCTGTATTAACATGCTCCTTATTTTATAATATTATAAAATCATGCATTTATAATGTATATCTACCCTTTAAAGGCGTTAATAAAGTTATTGCAATGTATCTATATTGTTCCGGTTTACTTAAACTATTCTACATAACCAAATAAACAATAGCGCTTTTCCTCTCCTTGTTCCCCGTCTAAGGCGAAAATCTTAGATGGGCGTGAAGTCTAGTGCAATATACATTTACGAGTTACCCAGGAGCAAGCAGAATATAAACAGAATAAGTATACGAATATCGAGGAGTGCCAGCGACATTTAGACAGCAATTTTTAGAAACACGTTTTTGGTACAATTATTTATATCAAGTACGATCACTCAATGATATTACGTATTTAACAAATGCAGTTTTTACCAATTTAATTTTTGTTAAATTATTTTCCAGCTTGGATACTGTACATGCTGATATTACAACACTTATTAGTTCGTCGAGAAAAACTTGGTAAATCCTATATTGGACACATAATAATAATATATAATATTGGACACATTAGGAAGCTTGGCCCTCATAGGTGCACATCGGTTGTAACACACATTTAAACGATCAAGAGGAAAACGATCACAACGTAATTTTCCCCAGGACAGTATCGACGAGCATCCATTCATAGGGGTGAGACATCACAAGAAACACTACCGCCTTTCCACACATTCTGACAAAGTAAAATGCTTCATTTGCTAGAATTGCAGGACGAAATAGATACGTGTGCGCAACATATGGACAAGGCAATATAGCGTCAAGCGCCTTTGATCGTATTAAAGGGCAACTGAGATTTGCTTTTCTGAACTTCGAAGAAAATGTCTTTTTTACAGAGGGTCGAGGCTCACGGTCGTCCTGTGGGATGCCTGGCCATCCACGATATCGGTCACTTAAAACTCGGCCTGGAACTCGGATCAGTGGAGAACGTGGCCCTTGTGGGTGTGTGGCCGCAAGAGTTCAGAAACTTTTCAATCCAAGCAAAAGTTCCACTGCTTGCTTCCGGCATGGTTCGAGTGAGTGCAACTCATTGTTCGCGCAGAATTCGTTATCTGGGCAGTTTCATTCTGGAGGTTGAGGTTTGCTGCTGGTCATTGTGATTCTTGCTTGATACTATTTAATAAGGATGCTATAGAGACCAATCTCTTGAGACCAACATCGACTATTGCTGGCTATCTGAACGCTGTGGAAGATAACCTGCTAAAAAGCAACGAAATCAACACAAACATTATGAACCTAGTGGGCACTACCAGAAGTGAGGTGGGCTTTCTGTGTTATTTATGGATAGTCAAATGTTAAGCTTATAAAACCAACAACCAACGCTCATCGGTAGTTATTAGATAATTGGCCATATGATAGAGATAAACTGCAGATATTTTCCACATCTTCTCACGCTTACGTATGTGCGTCTTGAAGTCGCTTTTATGTTGAAATCGTTTGAAGCCCACGCTTGCACACGTTGAATAAGCCATTGTAATAGATACGGAAATGGGATAGACCGCTGAAGATCACTTCGTATTGAATAAGACCCAATCGAGGCTATCCGTTTAGATTTAAATGCGTAATAGGATTATTGAGAATATGCACATACCACCGTTTTCTTAAAATGAATTGCTTTGTTTTGTGCCAACGAAATGACGATCACAAATAGAGATTTACGTAACTCACCTACAACAACTACTATTGAAATAGCATTTAAATGGACTCGAACGTTTATCCCGCATGCAAAGTACGTATTTTAGCGAGCTGAACAATTGGTGTTTGCATTTGCAAAGTTGGCGGTTTTCGAGATAATGCCAATTTCTACGTTCGAGGGCCGAAAGATCTCCGAACTCGTTTTCGCTCATTCTGCACCTGATTAGTTTGGTGTTTCTTTCTTTAAATTGCTAGTTTTTTGTGGGGATGATGCTGATGATGGGTGCTGTATTCTTAACGGCTAATATTGACATTTCGATGTGTTATTTTTGTTCTTAGGCTTCCTCTGAAGCAAACGTCTGAAACACTTAATAATTGCAAATTGGTCGAAGCATACGCACGAAGGTCACACGTAAAATATTGGACATTGGGCTTGTAGCACTAGTGACGAATGCTGCTTTCACATGAAGCATATATCCTGCCCTGGAATATAACGGTCCAAGTTGGGGACTCGTTGGTTTAGATTGGTGCCATGAATATTGATAGGTCATTCAGTTGGAGCTTAAAGCAACCACAGGATCATTTAGCTACCTTAAGTAGATTGCGTTGATTGGATAACGAAGCGATCCTGCGGAAACAGGGTAAGATTAGATTGTGTTCTCAACTCCTTAAATTAAAGGAAGTCGGATGTTTGTTATTAATTTATCGAATTCCAGCTTCATCCTTGAGCTTCCAGTAGTTGCCGGTACAACCTTGAATAGAAAAATCTCAATTTCAATGGATATTAACACGTGTGGCGTTCCACTTACGGCAGAGTCAATTTAGCCTGGATAGAGATGATTTACACATGTGGAACATTCAACGCCTTCAACAGTGGATGCAGAAATGTGTTACACTCATCAATGTATTTTAGTATATACTGGCCCAAATCGCAAATGCACTGCAATCTAACTTTCTGAATACAAAGGCGTATCTATTATGTACTAGATGAATAGATAGAAGTTCATGATTCTTTATCTCAGCAAACAAACTAGCTAAAACATGATGCGAATGAATAAATCAGACTTAAATTACATCAACATGATGTTATGCGAGTCTGGAGTAGGGGGTCAGCCTTGGTCAGACTCACGGTCTAACCTTACTGTATATTTGTCACGTTCCATACAGGCACCTGAGAAAGATAGCCAGGGATCGCCGGTTTAAGCTGATACCCATTGCGTAATATACAACATACCATACAAGCTATGTTGGAGATCGGAACCTCAACCAATATATTCGATTAAGTAAGTAAGTAGACGGATCCAACAAAAAATAATGTCCACAATGTATATATACACTGTCCCATCTAGTTGCTATATTTATGTTGATATATTCAATATCGTATCGGTATATTATAAAGCACATACAACAACATGTGTATGTATAGTAAATAAGAAAGGTTTATAAAATGCAAGACAACACAATCGATATTTAGTGTAACTGGCATCGATCAATGGACACGATATGGATAAAATAGACATCATTAAACAACTCCTCTTCCATTTGTGGACATCGTAATCTTTGATAATCGTTTCGAGCGTCGAGCGATCGGTAAAGCCAGAATAAGACTTGTTATTCACTCTTCTCGTTGATGAATGAGGCAACGGTAGTAACGCACAAATACGACAGTGGTAATTACTCAGTAATCAAGCGTCTTCACATCATCATTAGTATGAAATATAATTAACAAGGGGTATATATATATATATATATATATCGTCAGTTCGTACCACACTGATGTCCGATGTCCACAGCAATAGATGTTCATATATATAATCTTGAACATCCTATGTTCCACAATTATTTTCATGTATTCTTAGGAACCAATTATAGCTAGGCTAACAGTCAAGTATCGCTTCGCGGATTTCTGTGCCGCACTGCCAAGTCTACAGATCGTCTAATTGGTCTAACCAGACGTTGATTGCTATGGCAAACCTGTAAAAAAGGGGCTTAACTCAGCTTCCCCAATTTCGTGAGTTGTGAGCCGTATAGACTAGACGGACTGAGACGGACCACGGGGGTAGTTACCGTGGATTATAAGTTGTGTCAGCAATGACCAGATTGACGTCTCGTTATATGAGTAACGTGGTCTCCGAACGGTCAGACAACGCCTTGTTTGCTATTCAAAGCTGAACGTTTCCTTCGACTTTATTTACTGACATATCTCAATAACAAATATAAATATTGAAGAATTGTGAAGAATCAAGCTAATCGAATATAAGTAGAATATTTACTTGTGTACGGAGATTAATTAATCCGTTTCAATGTAGTCAATGGAATTACCAGTTAGTTCCCCCTGGGAGTTCTAGAAAAAGGAGGCAAGCTTTGCATCGATGTGTAGCTAATTGGCATTTGCTAAATGCATGCTATGTCTTCGTTTACCTCGGTATCTGCTGGTATGCAATAGTTGCTAAATGATGAAAGATGACAATTTAGAAGTTATAGAGTTATAGTGCTTTATATAAGTTATAGTTGATATAGATTTTGGATATACACATATCTATATATATTGTTATAATGGCGTGGGGATAAGCGGCATGTCGGCAGTCGATAAACTTGAAATAATTGAAACGTAATCTGACAGGTTGCAAAATTTGGAAGCGGTTCATTCGCAGCAAGCACCGATGGCCCAGGCCCGCCTTTATGTGTTGCATTTGCGTACACTTAATTCTCGTCATCGTGTAATGTAGCACGTCACCACCCCTGTGCCCAAAGTGACACGAAGATGGATTCTTGCTGGGTCACAGATGGACTACTAACGCTTAATAGGATAGTGTTACACCTATCATTGGGCCCCGCAGCTCCTTTGCTTCAAAAATGAAGACAGGAATGATCATCTATAATAATACTCTATAGTACTACGAGCAGATATCGACTTGCTGTCTACATATATATATATATATATATATATATATATATATATATATATATATATATGTAGGGAATAAAGTAACTGTCTGTCTACTATAGGTCTAACGCGGATTGCTGTTTGTGATGACAGCATTTGAGCGTTGGTCATTTGGTAGCGTGGACGACAGCACCGCTGGCATCGTGTCCACCACAGGTGATTATCGAACAGACCATCGCTCAAATTGTCAATACAATATTAATGAGAATCGTGAGAAGACACAGCAAACATGGAAGCAAGGTAAACAAATGTTTCTCTCGGGCCCAATGTATCACCGACTGTTTATTTAGCCAAAAATGGTTACGCTGCCAAATCGATGATAACTGCCGTAGTGACGGCAAATATTACGAATCGAATGGAATCGCCTGCTATTGTAGTGTAGCCGTATGTCAGACTGCATCAATGTACAGAGCGCGTACTTGGCTTGCCCTGATGATGTGTCAAAAAAATCCAGGATGGACCCACTGCTACGGAAGTCAATATTTATTTCTAAAGATTAACACAATGAATATAGGTAAATGTATCTTTTTCGGTGGTAGGATAATTATTTGTCTATTTTTTAATAATGACAATCAGCGTGCAATAAATTGAACACTGGTCGATATTGAAGTACAGCTGATTTGGACAGTTTTCACAATACTATCGGGAAGAATACGTTACTTTGGGTTGCTCCACATGCACAATATATATCTTTAGTACATCATAAAATTGTGATAATTGCCTGTACGTAAACAGTTCGTGTTCGTTAAGGTCAGAAAATGGTTTTAGATAGGACTTAAGTAGAAAGCAAGTAATGTATAAATAGTAGATCTGTGGTTATATATATATATAGAATATATATATATATATATATATGTAAGCAAGGATCTACTCTTTATCCATTTTGCGGGAATTCACAAGTTGGTTCTACATATATATATATATATATATAGCCTCGCAACCTGGCGTAGGTCTATTTAGCGGTAAATGCGGTCGACAAATTTGCAATAGATGGTAATTAGGTCAGTATATAAGTGCACATGATCGAGTCATATTATTGTATATTTAGTTCCCCATTAACTCTATCTTAGAAAATGTGATAATTAGCTTGGCAAATTAGAAGTCGGGAATCACCAAGTTGTTCAACTGCTTCCAATTGCCCGATGGAAATAAAATGGCTTAAAAGCGCACCGCGTCAAGGCTTTGAGATGTAGAACTGGAATAGAATTTGTACGCTTAAATATGAACGATTTGTCGCAGACATGAATGGCCGCTCGACAAGAGGATGTTCCTGTCAGCGTTTCTTGCTCGCGTAAACATAGTCTGCTGCCTCAACATCCAATTTTGCCAACATCGCTACTATAACGGACACATTTACCTGTCCGAATAGCCATCAGTAGACGCATTTAAGTCGTTTACAGTGGATATATTTAACCTGTGTAAGTTGTCGGTGCAATCAAATACGTGTGCCCATCATGAATGCAAACAGCTGGAGGCTTTTGGAAATGCGTGTCAATAATTTTCGGCACGCATGAGTTACGATGTAGGCTCGAGAGTGGACTATATAAAAATGTAGAATGTTGACGTTTTAGTCTGGCGAATTTATGTAGGCACGAAACTGAGCTGCTTAAAAAGATATTGGAGTTAAAATATGGGTCAAGCATAGCCTTAGATCAGGGAGCACTTATTCATGATTGAATCGTAGAGTTTTCGTAATTAGGGAGGAATTATGACATCGTGTCTCTTCGATTCGATAGACGATGCACTAAGCCAATATTCATGTGTCGAGATACTGGTTCTTCGATGCTAATAACTACGTTAGTCACCATGCCAACCAAAGATATATAGTAACTTGAGCCTTGCGTTGAGACTAAAAGTAACCAGATGCCGTATCACATTTGGTATCTATATACATATATATATGTATTGACCGGGCCCGTGTGTTACAACTAATGACGACGTCCAAACTAAGCGACGGCCGTAAGTTAGCTATTCCGCTCCTAGACGGTGGTATACGTGAGTTGACTTGGGTTAGATTGCTTTACCTGTTTGACATGTCAGCTAGAAGTGAGTCTGAGGTCTTCGGCACTGAACATTGTCACTCATTTTCGATGCAACCATTGCGCTGCGACTATTTCCATACGGCGCACGGTTCGGTACGCCTTATTATGATATATGAAGCACTTAAGCCCCATTTCAATAATATATATAAATTAGTCCGCTTATTACTTTTTATTCTTTAAATTTTACTAAAACCCATACCGACTGTTTATCTGCTCTGATTTAAAGTGAGTGTGCGGATCTAAGCATCGCTGAATTTGTCAGGTCTTGCCTCTTATGATTTGAATTTTCGATGGCCTGTAATGATGCTATCCCTTTAAAATGTTATTTATAGATGCAACTGACCATTATAAACTAACTTGTGAACGTATCATCCTACTGGATCTTCTGTGTAAACACTGCGTAAGAAAATTTAAAAACTAGCCATAGAAGCCGTCTTGCCAAATGGCGCTGGCACGAACGGCAATTAACAAGAGGAAATTTCAAGACTGCAATGAAAACATCTGGCTATAGAAGACCAGTCTGGTTATCACCTGACCTATTATCTACCGTTGAAGATATACCTACATACTATTATATAACATACCTCATCGATGAACAGCCCGTTCTATTGTTACAGAATAAGAATCGAATCTAATACCATTACTCGCTTATTTGTATATAATAAGTATACCAAACACACTACTGTTTGATTCTCTCGTAATCGATGACTTCACTTCTATCGTGGCTAGCAGCTATCGAGCTAACGTCGCATACGAGCGGTAATGACCTTTTGAACTATAGTCGTCGCTAATAACGCCATTGTCCTCGGGCATTGAGCCAAACAAGCTTCATAGATAATTGGACGCCAGATAAGTATCGGGGAGAGAACCGTCACCATTGACACGGTGTGGACACACCCGTGTCACAGGTGTATCGAATCAATCAATGACCAGAAGTTTGAAATACTTGAAAGCTTACGACCACTTTATATTGTCTATGCTTATTCTGTGTGTGTGTGTCATGCCATAGTGGTCACGTATTTTCAACTATGTGACATTGTAAATTCCCTTATTGGCACTGTAACAGTGAAATTATTCTGTTCGAGGCGCAGAAGTATTTGTTAGCAGAACAGTATTTGGTTGTAGACTTACTGACTTCGTTCCACGATCCATTTTGATGTGGGTAACGCTACAAGACCACTGTATGATGCACGAAGCTGAATGTTGGGATAGCGGAAACAAACATGATCAGAAACGAACCCATGTTGAACAACATGACTCAGTGTTGCGCCATGCAAGCTTCATTTCAAGTGGAAGGTACTGAGGAAACGTATACATACCCACGTATACAAATCGATATAGCAGATAGATACAATAACGGTTTTATTTGATCTTTATTGACAGTCTGCAAGAGAAGAGTTACGTGAAGATAAGAGATGTCGCTCATAAAAGGCTCTCCAACCTGTGTTTCATCGATTTTCTGTTTGGAGTGAATCACCCCAATTCTTCGCACACTTTCTGAGTGTCCGCAATGTGATTATGATAGTTCGGCTAGATCGTCTACTTGTAAAACAACATGTAAGCGAAACAGGCGACATTGTTAGACTATCTAGATCGATAATATTTTTGTCATTCTGGGAGACGAACCCGCAATCGACGCAAGGTCAAAGTTGATTCGTTTCCTTTCTAGTAAACGGCCAAAGGTAATTGGCCGTTTCGTTAGTCATATCCCCCCTGCCTATTGTTATTGACATAATTATGTTTTGCAGAATCATTTCGCGAGAATATAATGATAATCACATGACCGATGCTATTTGTTCGACCCGTACCTCTCTTGTTATCGAAAATCCTTGGCTCCAATTGTGATTCCAACCAATCCCTGGTTCACTCGATGAATCAGTCAGTCAGTCAATCGGCTATGTGAAGTGCACATGTGACACAAAGCTTTCACAGGCATCGTCGTTTTGTTGTTCTGTCAGCATTTATTTTTCTAGTTTTAGTTCTCTGGGTCAGTCTCTGCCAGCTGTAACAGCCAATCGGTGGGTAATAGATATTTACATTGGTGATTCGTCCCAACACCGGTGACGTCTATTTGTCCTTTAGCGTAAAGCGTTTTGTTCAACAAGGTTCAATGAAAGTGTTGTTCACAGACGAAGATCGCCACCCTTGAGGATAAGTGTCGCGGTTCGCTTCTCCACATTCGATGTTTGTTGAGTAGCCACGTTGTTCACAGCATCTATTATGTATTCGCATTCTTCTTTTTCTCGGATAATGAAGAATAACAAAATCAATTAGCTACTACTACTACGCTTCACCAGCGCTATGAGCCGTATAATATAAATAATAAGCGTATTCAATCGATTTTCGTGTTGTCTGTTCCATTTAAAGTAACACAGACCACTTTTTTCTACCCATGATTTCCTGGGCTACGTATATAGTAACGATCTCATGAATCATTTGAGGTCTCAGAAATCATTACATGCCATCATTGTTTTCTGTATTCGTCGAGTGGACGTATTCTCTGTTGTTCCACATTTTATATTTTCCATATGATAATTACATGATATCTGCTGAACTATCGCTCTGCTGAAGGTATTGCCTGACGTACACAATGTGCATAGGTCAGCGGTTAAAACGATTACCCCCGACTAACTATAGATCTCTCCGATTTTCGATCCACTGAGGGCAACTTTGATAACCTTTTTGATAATTGAGGGCAACGAAATGTGCATAATATCTTCGTTCCTCAATATGTATAGCTTAAGTCTAAACCCAAGGGGAGTATCACCACAAGCTGGCGGCAGGTGGCAGTAAATGTTGGTCCAGGCTGCCGGCATTAGCAGGGCAACTTTTAACCAACCGACAATAGAGCAACCCTGCGCCACATCTATTTCTGTTCTGGCAATGAAATAAATCATTGCAATGCAAATATTGTATGTATGAATAATTCTTAACTTAACAAAGGTCGTCCTTGACCTCCGTAATATAACAGTTTATTAGTGATGCGGTACTTTTTCTATATCCAAAATATTGCACATTGAGATCAATACACTCATATGTATAATAATGTATTAGCTTGAGAGTCAACGAGACATATAGGTTATTCGCACGTATTCGATCCGCATTGTTGCACATTTCCATTTAAAAGGGGTCCGTCTTATGAAGTGATATGAAATAGGTTCTATAGACGTTAAATGTTTAAGACCGAGAGTCCGCCGGAAGAAAAGCAGCTTGAAAAATGGTGAAACGCGGTGCAACGTTGGCACAATTTCCGAGACCTTGCCCAGTTGACATATATGTCATATGCTTACAATTACAAAAATCTTGTCAAATTATTTACCTTTGGGACGTACCTATCTGCGTCAATAGGTAGCTCTATTTCGTAGAGCTTCTTCCTTTGTTGTATTTACGTACCTGGACAAGAATAAGGCAAATGTAGAGATACAGTGATACAGATATATATGTTTTCGCGTTTCTCCAGCTTGATTTATGGGTTTCAAACCACGATGACTTGGTTTATTCCATTTAAAGTAACACAGACCGCTTTTGCCATTTCTGCTACTCGTAATTTCCTGGGCTACGTGGATATTAACTATTCCATTAATTATTATGAGGTCTCCGAAGTCCTCACTTGTCATCATTGTTTTCTGTATTCGACGAGTGGACGTACTCTCTGTTGTTAAATATTTTATATTTTCATATTTCATGTTCATTCATATTTTCATGTTTTTAGAGAGAGAAAGGGAGAGATGGTTGGGAGTAGAAAACACCCACGGACGAACTCATTAAAGGCTCCGGAAATATGTGTGCGCCCTGAAGGTACGCTCATTGTAGATCTGCTTCGCTTCGGTGAATGTTCTTGGACACCGATGCCACTTAAGCGCAGCTTGGTGAATAGGAGCCCTCTAAGGGTTTAGGAACACAAAGCATCGGATATGATTACTATTATTATCATTATCCCAGTCACACGTTCGTGTTATTATGTGGTGGAAACCACAATATCCGGTCAGCCTAAATGACGCTACTCATAAAGGATGCGTATACTTTGTAGCAGCCACAAAGAGGTTGGTTGATGCGCTTGAATGAGATGAGCTCAACGTTGTTCAAGCATGACCTAAATGCAGGTTTTTTCATAACAGAAATATAAGAGCAGGACATCTAGCACGGAACGATAAAGGCAAGCCTTTTTCCCGAAGTTGTTCATTAAACAGATAATGATAGATTTATTCTAAAGAATCAAAAATAAGGGGTCATTGTGCACATATCGACAAGCGTTGACAAAAATAATAAATGCGCCTTTGTTTTACTTCAACTCATCTTAAAGTTGCCATTTCTTAGACTATTTAGATGCATGAAAATAATTATTTGCTTACTATTGCATCACTAGAATTCAGTTATCATTATACAGGTGCAAGATATATAATAGAATATTATAGCGATGATTCAATGCTCGTGGCGCAGAGGGTGTTGCTGGCTGAATGGAAAATTCGCATCAATTCTCCCTGGTGACACCCAAAAGCAAACATTAGCACAAGCGCAACGTTCGCTGTTATCAACATACGTCAGGAATATTCATTGCCGCTCTCTCATTAATCACTATGCGCCAAACGTGGTTGCGGTGAGGTGATCTGCATCTTTCTCGCGCCGTCTTGTCTGTACTTTTTTGCCTTTATTTCTTCGACAACAGCCACTATAATCTATCTGTAGTAATAGTCGTATCGGCATATATATTCTCGAAGCCCGTTGCTACTTGACAGCCAGCTTAGTTAACTGTCGAAGGCAGCCAATAAAAAATGAAACGCTACATACGATTATAACGCAGCTAATATAATCGTTTCTCGTTGAACAACGAGCGGCAATACGTACCTATATATATATATATATATATATACATCTATAATATCTATCTATTAACACGTTCAAATAAATTATATCGATTTTCTTTCGCCCATTTCGCGTTCTTTCACTGTACCTGCTCTCTTGTGTGCCTCATTTTATAGTGGTTTATCATTATCGTAATAAATTCATGGAGCATCAAAATGAATCACGTCGCTGCTATTGATACAAAGGTATGTGTATGCAGGAAAATTGATGAGAAAGCGATTTATAGCGAGTGCGCATAAGGCGAAGGTGTTGTTCTTACCAGAACAACTCGAAATAGAATCGTAGAAATGTTCCACTACACTTTCAGCAGGGTTGGAAGAGTCACATAATTAATCGTGTACGCGTGAACTTTGTCTTCATTTTCAGAGAAAGCCTGAAAATTTGAGCGGCCTTGCAGTCAAGTAGACAAGCTGAGTAATTGAGCAAATCTAAATTAGCTGTCGGTTGATTGTGTAAGTCACGAGATATAACACACCTACCGCTTTGCAGTCCCAAAGCTGACTACGTGCACATATCTCACAGCGTGAGACTTTCTGGATGTATTCGTATTTATGTTTATAAAACAAAGCATAATTACATCTCCTGTTAGTCATCTATGTACCTTCACCTTTATGAATAGGCAAGTAAGCCAAAATATTAGGGATATCTCGGGTATGATTAGACGGTTTCTCAGATAAGAATGTCAGTGTAAGAACATTGAGTCTATGATACAAATATTCCCTCAACGATAGCTCACCTTTCAATGTCAACTGAATTTAATGTGAAACAAGGGTGCGTCTAGATATCTGAGCTTTCAATTTCATCAACAAGCTACTGGATCTTCAACCGAATTATTAGATTATGTTTCGTCCCGATGTTTGTTAGCTTTTCCAATTTCACCCTTACATTCCCGTTCAAAATAGCCTTGTTCCATACGGCCTGAAACGTAATCGGACCAACTAAATATAGCTGCCAGTAAATTCTATCGAAAGTATGATATTTCCTCTCATTTGATGAAAAGAAATAATATTTTATCTGGTATGTATCTTTACAAAATGTATTGAGAAATCCCCGCGGTGATATTACCACCATATACGTCGAGTCGTGTGATGCATACAAAGTTGACCTCTCTATACACTTAATTTGTTATATATACGATCCTATTATACATTCATATTATACATATATGCATGACCCTTCTAGTGCGCGAGGAGGCTGACTCGGACAAGACTGTGGTCGCTTATCTGTGAAAAGTGTAATAGTCACCCTATATTTTTTGCTTTTACAAAATTCAGTTGTCTACTTATCACTGAATAAAGAACTACATTCATAGATTCAGTTCACTTCACAGGAAGAGAGAAAATGCATAGCTCAAGTAGTCACCCAAGCTGAAGGAAAGTGCTGTTTGGCCCGCCCTTTTATTTAAAGTGGTTAAAGGTATATTTTGCATGGACACCAGTCCTCACCACTAAGATATTTGCCTGGTAGTGTTAGACTCTTACTGACCAAACCCAGAAGCGATTTTGAGTTGGGGCACTGACCAGGACTGTCAAAAGTATTACTTCAGTCAGTGCCTTGCAGGGACCGGCACTTGATTCCAACCATGTCCTATTCCCCAGTTCCTCCTCTGGGGCGAACCTTCCCGCATAGCCGCAGCGGGTTTTTTTTCTTATCGTGTTGGGCGGTTCATACCAACACTAGTGTGGAACTCACAAACCGCACTAAACCCGCATACCTCCCCTAGATGGCTCGAAAAGCTTAAAGCACTACTTCGACTGAAGCCGCAGCGGGTGAATTCCGGGAAAAGGCTGTTTGGCCCCTGACGACGCGGGGATGACTTGGGTTAACGCTTTGGTGATGCTCAGGAACGGTTTAAATCGCTGCTCAAAGGTCATTGGGGAGCCGTTTGAAACACCTGTGTCTGCCTGGACGAAGGATGCTATTCTCTCGATCTCCTTCGAGACGATCGGCCACCTCGTACAGTCGACGTTGTTACCGCGCGTTTCGGTGTTGCTCTTATCCCTTACAATAGTTAAAAACTTTTTAAAAAAATGTACAACATAAGCATAAAATTTAACTTACCTATAAAAAGTTAGCCACCAAATGCGTTTGTTGGTGATTGCGGTCAAGGCAGTCAGTTTATTCTCGCATTTAACCGCTCTACACACTTGAAAATTGGGGGGAAACGATCGAATTCAGAGAATTCACAAGCGCACCAGGAACGAAATAATAATACCCACCAGACACAGACACACACTCGCTTGTCGCAGCAACGAAATACCGGATAGTGAATGATAGTGAATGCAGTGTTAACCATATATGAGCATGCGGAGATGATGCAGATGTCGGTCATGTGTTTAGTGGAGACCTATCGAATTATGGCCGCTGAAGTGTCATCACAGGTTCTCGGTAGACACAGACGAGATAGAGCAACGCGCGGTGGCGGTGTTCTTGTCTTGGTGCGAAATGGAATCAAATGTCTGCCGGTTACAATAAACGAGCAGAACTGTAAATTGCAGGTACATCATACCTTGCCCTATCATACCTTGATTACGATACATGATATAATAGCTCTACATATAGGCTATTATATTATTGTACATCATATGAAGCTTGGAGCTTGTATTCCGTAATCGTTTAGCTAAATGGCACTATTAATTCAGTTCAATATACTCTACGCCAAGTTGTATACATTGTTGAAGCACAAAATTAACCAATTTCCATGGCAAATGTTAAAAGAGAATCTTTCCCAGTCATCACAAATGTAATTTGTCTTCTTCATCCAATTGTAAGCCAAGACCTATGGGCGCCGCATAGAGCTATGCAATTTTGTGGATGGCAGACTTCACTGGCCGATCGTCAATGGCAGGCGATCCTTGACCTTTCCGTAGGCAATATCTATGCCACTTTTCACCGGACCGCGCCCACACCTAAAATGCCTCCCACAGCAGTTTGATACAGCTCTCGTAAGCATTTATCTTCTTGAGACGCATTATTTTCGGTATAGCGAAACGCTTGACCCTGTCCTGTGATATTATGACTTGTCTGTCTACCTGCCGGACGTAAGACAAGATCCCTGAGACAATCATTGACGTGATTAGAACGTTCTGGTCCATTGTTATTTTTTGATATAAGGGAACTCACTGAAGTTCTTATCCAGCTATTATAAATAAAAATCTCTTTAGAAACAATTACCGGTTCGGTTTGAATAACATTTTGAGATGAGTGATAAATGAATATCCTTAGCAGAAGATAAACGGTTCATCCGCAGCTTCATGGTGCGTTTTATTTTAGCACAATTACTGTTCTGATGTGCCTTCTGTACCTGTGTTCTGATGTCGCATTTTTTTGCAATTTCTCTCGATTGAGGTTAGCGCATCATTAATTACAGAATGATACGTTTATTTCAACATGAAGAACCGTTTGAGATCCACTTCTGACATCTAAAGCATCCCGGGTAATTTAACCGCAAGACTTATGCTTTCTTATCGTTATTATCTAGAACTATATGCCTCAATTCTGACTCGATACGTAGACGTCTTCAGTATGGTCGTGTACATTTGACCAGCAGGATACAGCGATTTTCTTTCTGTATCGACGTTATGATGACAACAGTAGCTCTATAACACTAGCCGACACCATCTCCAACAGGCCCCAGCAACTCTCAAGGACTCGGTCACCAACCGGGACACAGCAGTGAACTTGCCAAAGACCGAGATGACGGAGATCCGTCGCGGAGGTTCGCATCCCTCAAGAGACTCGCTGCGGTTCGACGGGAGGCTGATTCGGTTTGTTAACTCCTTTACTTACTTAGGAATAACCGTTGATATCCATTGATCGATCCTCCGGAGAGCACATTGCTCAAATGACGTCGAAGCTCGCTGTCGCGACGATAGAAGACCCATGGAAAATCACGCTTGGAACGGCGCTGGCCCTCTTCGACTTTACAACTTTTGTTCGTTACGCCTTGTACGGGGTGCTGCTAATACGGGACTAAATCGCAACTACTCAGATTCGAGACCCCTCGTCTACCGGCTCTGTGGTACATCACTCTTTGTCGAAGAGCTAAGGATATTCTTTGAGTTAGCAGAGACAGGTCATTTGCCGTTATGAGCTGAGTATGAGTCAGACACCGCAAACGTAGCGTAGCAAAGATTACCTGTATGCAGTAGTATGTGTTCATATGCAGACTGCAAATGCATTATATCACATACATCTAATTAGAGTTAATCAAATCACTGTGTAATGTCTAGTAAGTATGGCAGATACGCTGCATATCTCTGCACAAGCGGTGTACAAGTGCCATATGAATATATATATATATAAATATATCATATAAACACTCCCAAGGATCATGTTATTTGGTTGACATTATTTTTACTTGTTGGGATCAACGGCCGCAAAAAATCTGTCCTATGAATTATACAGTATATGCAGGGATCAGGATATGAGGCAGCAGATAGGTGACTTGTGTACAAAGTAGCAATACTACATAGCAGTTGGTAAGTAAGAGAACGAAGAGGAGAGGGAGAGAGAGAGAGAGAGCGAAAGAGGAGAAGCTCAAAGGGGATTGCTATGGTCTTTGGTATAAAAAAAAAGGCCGTTTCGAAGTGAGTTCGGGAAAACAACAGTTTGTTGTCCTGATATCAACCTGTGCCAATTACGATAGCTACAATGTGATAGAATCTATACAATATTTATTGACACAAAATATATGCATGTGTTGATCAAAGTGTTTATAGCACATATCGTTCTGTCTCTCCAATTTTAGTTCATTGGCTGCACGTTTGGGCATGGACTGTAAATTACATTTCTCATTTATTATAGAAGGTAACAATGGAGGCCAAAGCGCGGACATCGAACTATTTGTTCTCATTCTATTGCCACCTTGAATACAGGACTCGCCCACTCGAATATTAGAATGGACTTCCCAAAATATAATATTTAGTCATCTCATTACCATAGAGGAGCGTGGAGTGATTATCTCGATACGGTTAAATTCGCCTTAATACAATCTCAAATACATGAAGCCAACACGAGAATGGTGAATTAGCGTTCCAATTCGATAATATGCACTTCAATAATTGATCAGAAAAATAAGCCTCGTATATATAGATTCGTCATCTGCTTAGCAACGTTTACTTATACACTATATATTCGCCGCTGTTACCACGTAATTTTAATTACCTCCATATTCGAATAACGCCGTTCACACAACATGATTTTTATCCAAAATTTCTGGTTTCGAGAAACTCCACAACGTCTCAGGTAATGAAAAATTGCTAAGAAGAAGAAATGGTTCATTTTTATTTATTGGACACAACGACTAACGATGCTTGCGAATGTAAGTCAATTTGATACGGTTCCAGATCGAGTAAGGTTTATTGTCATGAGGTTGAAGAACAACACAGACCAATCTAAATTACTTTCCAAGAGTTAATCAGCATTCAACCGCTGATGGTTGCCGGGACGGTAAATTAGAAAGCAACAGGGTCAAATTATGTTTCGGGGCAAGACCAGAGAGTGTTAGCGTGGTCACGGGCAAAAGCCAAGATGAACGAAAACGAGACCTCTGTTTCGGACTGAACCTCATTTCCAGTTCTGGTTGCTCTGGGCCGAGCGCCGTCGGTGACAGCGATGCTATCTTTTGGCCGAATGATCAAAGAAGGACGGACGCCTATAAAGATATCATGTCCTCTCAGCCGAGGGCGCCTGATACGTATTTTTGACTCAAGCCATTTAGTTTCGGTGGTAGAATCCAGATTTACTTCCAACTCAATATTATCAATGTTTCCTATATATATATATATATATATATATATATATAATACAACTCTTTGGAGGTTGAATTAAGTTTGATTATAACACAGCAAATAGGAAGAACCCTCACAAAACAACTGAATATGGCTTCTAGTAGCGATATTTCAGTTTAAATTAAGTCGATTGTTCAATATTATGATAAAGTATCGTAGCTCCTCACATTCAATAGTGCCACAGGAAATTGCATCAGAAGATATTTTGAAAATCTATCTAAGAGGCCACGTGAACAGTGGAATGAATTACTGATCTCGCTCTTAGATTAAAGACCCTTTGACCCTTCCTGTAATCCCATGGATATCTAACCAATGTATATTATTAAAGAGTAGCATGCATTATTTACGCCCTACTCTTGATTTTTATTATAGCTTGTGAGTACAGCCTCGTATCTGCCTTCTCACGAGACGTTCCTCACACCGGCATGGCAGATACATACATAATCGTACTAATTAATATCACCACTGTATGACTGTATTCTATCATCATGGTGTTAAGGTCATTCGAGTATCACCAACAGTGATATTCGAAGCATCTTAGCTCTGAAAGATTAAGAACACATTTTTAGCAGGTAAATGTAGATAAATATATTCTTAGCATTGCCATGATATAATACCGATTAAACATAAGTAATGAAATAAAAGAAGAGCTCCAATATTATTATTATCTGCTAAAGAACAATCCACAAAAGGGTTCAAGCACAAACTACGATAAGGCTAGTTGTCTTGTAGACAAACTACAAAAGACAGCTATGTGCCGTTAACTGTGATACCCGTTGATGTACTGGGGCACTCCGAAGAGAATTAACCGTTTCAACAATCACATTAGAAATGTTTAACTTAAGTCATAAGAATTAACTTGAATTTATATACTCTCCAGGATGCTCATAGGCGTTCCATGAATTGCTTCGAAGCTTTAAAAGAGTCAGGAGTGAAGTGGATCCAGCCGACGGGAGTCAGTCGATGTACCAACTCGTACAGCTGTTCTATAGCTACAAGCAGCCGAAATTTTATTTTACTGGTCCATGGCAGGGTCATCAATCATTGGCGGTCGCACATGAGGTTTCTTATCGCCCAGGAGCTTCGTAGTATGTGGATGCGACAGCGCCAGATTTTGGATCATATATAGAAAAAGGGACATGGAGAAACGTAGTTTTCTATTTGGTGTCATATAACAGCAGTTTGTATTGAATGCACAATAGGCAGACATGTACAGTCCTACACACTAGGCGTAGGTTAGCCAATCCTGCGGTGGGTTGAAGCAGAGAAGGTTTCCTAGCCTTGAAAGTCGCCGGGTTATCACTGCGTGGAGTGGACTCCCGTAGATTCTATCCCCTATCATGGCGGGAGGGGATAGGTTTTTGCGCTCTTACTGACTGGAGTGGCTCCTCCTATGTCTATTCGTGAATCGACCACCTTTGAAGGCTGGATGACTCCGAATTGTTGAACCCTATGGGTGGTGTTGGCTTCCAGTAGGGAAAAAGGACGTCTATCCACCTGTTAGAATCGTGCTGTTCTCGTACTGAATAGCGGGACTACTTGAGAGTGTTCTCTAAGAAGATCTGCAAGTGTATCCCTGTGAGTCTCCAGATCTGACTTGTAGAGGATCTCTCTAGCGGTAAAAGTCGCTTCAGGGTTTTAGGAGGACATAAAGGACAAAGCAGACAGATACGATTAATATCGGTATTTTATTAGAAAGCACGTTGCATGCTGTTGAGTCCCAAAGATGATGTCCGGAAAATGGCATCGCTGGGCTTTTCAGCATTGTCCATAAGAGATACACCATTTTTGATGACTATTTGGCATCCATTGGCGTTATTTTCGAAATCTCCTGCCGGATATTTTCCTTCAGCTTGCCAATGCTAGCAGCCTTACTGGCGTACACCTTGCGCTTCAAAAATCCCCACAGGGAAAAGTTCAGCGCCGTGGATTTCGGCCAGCAGGTGTCATTCGAGCGTATTTTTTCCTACGATACAGTGAACGGTGATCGTTATCTACAAGCGTTGGAGATAACGATCACCGTTCCGGTAGGAGATTTCGAAAATAACGTCCAATTTATACCAAAAAGTCATCACAATGGTGCAACTCCGAATACTTCCGGCGCGGCCATCTTCAGTACATCATATCTTTCAGACATAACGGCATACATGGTACTTAGTAAAAAAACTCGAATTTTGATTGTACCTAGGCTACTTAACGAAACGACTTTTACCTCACCCGGTAAATTTAGAATTTGACACCTGATGTGATTTAGTAGCACTAGGTTAGTTCTGTGGTAGCTATAATAGTACCTTGGAGGTGAGGTGTCGGGTAATTGTGTGCGTGTACGTCCCAGGGGTCGGGACCGCCAGTCCCGGAGAGACGTCGAATTGCACAGTCGATGTAGCTGTCGACACTGAATCAAGAGGGGAAACGGGACTCGACCGGTAGCGAACGACTACCGCTGACTCGAGGAGAGTTAACGGAGGAACGACGAGAGCGGAAACGTGCTCGCGCGCGCACTTTCTGCTATTCCGATAATCCGTATTGGATTATCATTAGCAACAACAGAGAGCGAGCTTCTCACAAGTGTGTCCCGTGTTGGCTGTTGAAGTCTCTACAGCTAGGTCTCGCAATACGCACATTCGGGATTGCCGTGTTCATGTAAACCCCACCACATCAGAGTGGAGATACCTATCTGGCAGCTGCTTGGCGAGAAGTGGTTTGAGCGAGCAACTTCGAGCTCTGGTACAGAATTGCGCAAATGGGTGGACAAGTGTGAAGAATAGAAATATCATGAACTCGTGAACGGAGATGCAGAGAACAGTTAAAAAACCCAAAGGGATAGATTCAAATCCGTGCACCTGCTACCATCAGATCACAAAGTTCTCATGTCTGGATCATAAGACTAATTATCCTATTAAGCTCTGATGTGATTATCTTGAAAGTAGCCCCCCCCCCCCCGCTTACATCATACAGTGCTTCGTATTTGAGAATTTTTATCCTCCATGGGTTTCCATTTTTACTTCCTTGTAGAGCTGTACTGATGATACACGATTGTTCTGCTCATATCTGGTAAAAGTGGTGTGACTTTCCAAATGTTCCCGCGAAGCAACAAACCATAGATCTTGAAAATCCACTGCAGGGTTCCATGAGGGTTTAGATATACTTATTTTACCGGACTTACTTAACTATTCTTGGGTTGCATTGAGGTACTACCCGGGTTACTTTTCGACTTTTATAATGACACTCACTAAACGTGCACACTAGTCATACATGTGGCTCAAAAAGGGTCTTGCAAAAAAAGGTTCCTGAAAGCGGCATGTGCACATCCACGTATCAAGTCGTCAGATGTCAGGAGATCGCATTATGCTAGCAAACTGTGAACTTCATAAAATATATTCATTTATTTAATGGAACAGTAGTTCTAGCGCGGACCCACTGCGTCTGACGACTAAGTCACTGGCATACATGTAGGGCACTTGATCGACTAGTGGTTTCATGAGCACATGCGTTAATCGACCCCTAATGCGTATACTTACTTCAGCACTCGTGTTGAATAACTTCGCTGCGCACAGTATAATTTTTTTTCTTCAGCTGCGGCCCAATAGAATGTTTATGGCGCTCTAATGTCTTAGAGCTTCATGCCTTTGTCAAGCCAACATATTCTGTTTACAGATTCAAATCACTATTCGAAGCAAACTGGACTCGGAATAGAGCGAAGTCTGAAGTTGAAAGTTTCTGGCTGCAAAAATGTAAATGAGAGATAAATAGCTAATTCCTCAAAGCCCGTGACACGACATATCCATTGCAAATTTAAGCGTCCTCTCGACTGGAGCTGACTTGAGTTTCCATCTCGTGCAAATTATCTTCTATTGGATCACTGAGCATTAAGCCATTGCAAATCTATTCCATTCTCGATCATAAGCTCAACATAGTGATGACACATACCTGGTAAATGATAGGTAGACCCGCCTTTCCGGTGAACCACTCCCTGCCGATGTTTCTCCCCTTTCATTCGCTGTATGAATTAGCCAGCAAGAACTTAAATGCTTGATCTGCAGAGAACTTAGGCGAACTAAGGGAACTCAATACGGAGCAATACGAAAGCAATACTCAGCTGGTTCACAGCCAAACACAGTTGGCCTTCGAATATGCATAGCCCAGTAGATTTTCCGGGCTGACTCACAGCCAACATTTGAGCTCCACGGTACTGATTTCAGCATAGCGGGTATGCGTAGCTATGGAGCCCACAGATCACCACGGGTCCACCACGACTATCCGTTGTTACCTGATAGGAAAATCGCCGAGAGGTGAAGAGTGAAAGAGGCAGACATATGGTGCACCGACCGCCGACCGTAGACTCCAGACGTTGGTAGGGAACAAGCTATTGAGAGGATTTATGTGTCAGCTCGAATCCCAAAAGGCGGACCAGCATCCGCAATATTGATGGGCGAACCGCCGACTCGAGCCAACACTGTTGGGCATATGAGAAGGTCGGTAAGCGGAGACCCACAACATAGACGAGATGCCGATGGAAGCCATTCTACGTTGACGGTCAAGTTACAGCCGAAGGGGCAAAGTACCTGTTTGGAGACACGAATATTTGGAGGCGCCCGCGGCAGACGCCACGCCACCTAGTGGCAGATGTCAACACACGGGCACCGAGTGACAGCCCACAATAAAGATCAGTCACTGCTCAACCTTGGTCTCGTTAATACCTAGCATAACATGGCGCAGTAGACAGGATTTTGAAACGTCAGACCAAGAAACAGCAACAGGGAAAGATGACTCAACGAAGCAACACACCACGGCCGATGAGTCATGATGGTGATCGAAGCGAAAATTGGACCATTTTCTTGGACGCTTGGACGGACTACGCTCTAATCAACGACGTATACAAGATGTCCCCCCGGAGACAGTTGGCACACTTCAGGTCAGTGTACGGAGACGAGCACCGCATATTCTTGAATGGTCTCGGAGTTGAGATGGTACCAGGGGACAGACAGGACCCGACCGGCGAAGAACCTTGCCTCTCACTCAAAGCACTCCTGGATGCACTGTCCAAAAGATATAAGTGTCACAGGAATATCATATTCCAGAGATATCTGTTTCTGAAGGCCGGCCAGGGGGACGCTGAAACCGTGAAGGAGTTCAGAGAACGGATGACTCAGATGGCAAAACGGTGTGCGTACGAAGAGCATGAAAAAGTTATGCTCAGGGACAAACTGATCCTTGGAACTCGGTTGGCAATGGCGAGAGAAGCACTTTTCCGCCACGAAGACCATAAAAAGCTGACAACCGAGCAAGTCATGCTCACGCTGGAGACTTACGAAGACAACGAGCGTGCACTGTCAGTTATTGAACGTGATCGACAGGGAGACAGTCGTGATAAGCAGCGTCCAGAGGAGGTAGCCTTGGTGCGTCAGTACAGAACACAAAACGGACGCAAAAGACAAGAAAAGGAGCGTCACCCCCGTGACCGACAGTGTCCAAATTGCGGACGAGTACATCCACCACAAAGATGCCCGGCAGCAGGGAAAACGTGTAGCGAATGCAACAAAAACAACCACTTCGCTCGTATGTGCAGATCCAAGCAGAAGCACAACATAAGGGCAGTAGAGGAACAGGACATGGAAGCGTACGAAGGATTCGACTCGGACGACACATTCCAGACTGAAACTATCGGTAGGATACCGAAGAGGAAGTTATACACCACTCTGCGGACCGGAACTAAACACGAAATAGAAATCAGAGCTCTTCTCGACACTGGTGCAACGTGCAACGTCATGGGACTGTCTACATACTTGACCATACATAGCGTCAACAAAGCCGCTCAACTGGACCACAAGGACAGAAAGCTGTTGAAAATGTACGACAATTCAAGAGCAGTCACCATGGGGTCCGTTGTGCTAACCGTAAAGACAAGGAAGATGAAAAGAACGATCAAATTCCAAGTCATTGACGGAAAAGTAGAAACGTTACTGTCGGCGAACACTTGCCTAGAACTAGGCTTAATCAAAGTGTCACAAGAAGTTGAAAACGTGAACGTGGTGATACAACAAGACAAGGATCGCATCGACGCCCTCATCGAGGAATATAAAGACATTTTCCAAGGGCTCG
Source organism: Stratiolaelaps scimitus (assembly GCA_019614645.1). Taxonomy (NCBI): domain Eukaryota; kingdom Metazoa; phylum Arthropoda; class Arachnida; order Mesostigmata; family Laelapidae; genus Stratiolaelaps; species Stratiolaelaps scimitus. Next base: position 874,764 of record JABWDB010000016.1, read on the forward strand.
GTAAACTACCGCAACCGGTGAAAATCCACATCAAAGAAGAAGCGAGGCCCGTGCAACAGCCGCCACGCACCCCACCTGTCGCTTTCGTCGAGGAAATCGTAGAACGCGTCCGAGAATTGGAGCATCAGGGCGTCATACAAAAGGTGGACCACCCGACGGAATGGGTATCAAATCTCGTAGCAGTGCACCGTCCAGGACGTAAGTTGAGAATCGTATTAGACCCACATGCATTAAACAAAGCTATACACAGGCCACGATATCCAATGCCTACGCTTAATGACACACTCCACCGCCTTAGTAAAGCAAAAATATTCTCAGTACTCGATGCTAGGGATGGCTTCTATCAAATGGTATTGAGCCCAGAAAGTCGAGACTACACTACATTTTGGACACCTATAGGTAGATACCAGTATTGTAGGGTACCTCAGGGGATTGCGTCGGCTCCGGAAGAATACCAGCGACGGCAAGTACAGGCATACGAAGGACTTGAGAACGTAGCCGTGGTGGCTGACGATACAATTGTATGGGGAGAGGGCAAAACATTAGCCGAGGCCACCGAAAACCATCACCGTAGTCTACACGCCTTATTTCAGAGAGCACGCACAGTAGGACTACGTTTCAACAAAAGCAAACTACGTCTAGGTATGTCGGAGGTGAAATTCATGGGCCACGTGATTAGCAGAGAGGGACTTAAAATCGACACTGATAAAATAAAGGCCATCAGAGACATGCCACCCCCCAAAAACATAAAAGGCATAATGAGCTTTCTGGGTTGTGTCAACTATCTGCTCCCATTCATCCCTAACCTGTCACAACTCACGGAACCACTGCGCAGACTCACACAAAAGCAGTATGAGTTCAGTTGGCAAAGCCAGCAACAAGAAGCCTTCGAAACAATAAAACGAAAACTTACAGAAACACCGATACTAGCGTACTTCGACAAAGAGAAACCAATCATATTACAGACGGATGCAAGTGAATATGGATTAGGAGGTGTTCTGATACAGGACGGCAGGCCAGTGGCGTACACATCTCACTCGTTAAGTTCCACAGAAAAAAACTACGCTGTCATTGAGAAAGAATGTTTAGCAATTCTTATGACATGTAAGAAATTCGAGAACTACATATACGCGATGAAGAACGTAACAGTCCATACAGACCACAAGCCGTTGGAAAGTATATTTTCCAAGGCTTTAGACTCGTGTCCAAAGCGACTACAGCGAATGAGGCTCGAATTAATGAGGTATGACATAACCGTGAAATACATACCAGGAAAAAACAATATAATTGCGGATCTATTAAGCCGACACCCCTTAGAATACGAGCAGACAACGGACCATATATGCAGGCTGGAACTAGAGGAAACAAGACAGAGAGACCAGAACAGAATTTCCGACCCCTTGATAGAGCAAGTAAAAGTTGAGACAACACAAAATACCAAAATGCAGATTTTAATCAACAATATACAACAGGGTTGGCCCGACAAAGAAAAGGACGTCCCAAACGAACTATTGCCTTTCTGGAGTATACGTGACGAACTTAGTATAGACGAGGGTGTGATATATCGTGGGTCTGCAGTAGTGGTCCCACCAAACCTGAGAGCAGAATTTTTGCGCCGCACACACAAGTCGCATCTCGCATACGATGCCATGTGCCGCCGTATCAAAGATACTATATACTGGCCAAAAATAAAGGAAGACATTAAACTTTTTGCAAACCGATGCACAGCCTGTCAGACCTACAAAATAAAACAACGCGCAGAACCACTACTCAGCAAGAGTATCCCACAACGGCCCTGGCAAATAGTTCATCAAGACATTTTCGTATGGGAAGGAGTGAACTATTTGGTCACTGTAGATGGATATAGTGACTATTTTGAATTAGATGAGCTGGGCCGGAACACAACTACAAGCCAGATAATTAAAAAGACCAGTATACAGTTCGGGCGACACGGAAGACCGAGCGAACTACACACGGACTCAGATCCACGGTACATGGCAAGAGAATTCAAAGAGTTTTGCAGCACATGGTTGGTTAAGCACATAGTCAGCGCACCACACCATCACCAGTCAAACGGAAAAGCAGAAAGTGCAGTCAAAATAGCCAAACGAATTGTGAAGAAGGTGGGGCACAGTAAAGAGGACATAAACATGGCTCTACTAGAATGGCGAGCAACTGAACAAATCGAGGGGCTCTCACCAGCACAAAAATTTTACGGACGAACTATTGCAACATTTCTGCCAGTGAAAGAAAACAGACTGCAAACAGCCAATTACAAACAAGTTACCGAAACAATCAGTAAACGTCAACAAGCCGCACAAAAAGCGTATAATCACGGCACAAGAGAACTCGCTCCTATAATGAGAGGGCAGTGGGTTCGAGTGCAACCGATGGATTTATCACACGAATGGATCAAGGGTCGGTGCATAGAACAAATCAGACCAAGAACATACAAAATACGCCTGGAAGGCGGCAACGAACTAATCAGGAATAGAAAACACATCATTGTAGTTCCCACTCCACAAAGCACAATTCATAGTGATAAGGAAAATAAGGCGCACTCTGTTTGTTCACAGCACGTACCTGTCAGCGGTCGAATAGTTCCGAGGGCACCTGTAGAGCCGGCCGCTCCAAGAGAACATCCAGAAAGTGAATCGACACCAAGGGACATAACGATGCACTCGCCAGAGAGCCCATTGGGGCGACAGGGGACATCGGACGCACAAAACGGGCTTAGTACACACACAAATACACCACCGACCACCAACACCACCAGCCCACTCAACACTGCACAGAACACTGTCAGCAAAAGTACACACGGTACAAGTAAAATGGCGACCGTGCACATCAGATACGCTACAAGAGCGACAACAGCAAAAAATCGGGCGTCTACACTAAAGGCGCAGGTCACTCCACCACCTCAAACACGCAAGCGCAGAGCTGAGTCTGACATAGCGCACACGGCGCGTAGGATTTGTAACAGACATACGGCAGTGTTCGAACAGAGAGCAGAGAACCAACGAACACAGACCACACGCGCGACGTCTCAGGCTAGTACCACCAGCAAAGGCGCAACAGGCGAATTAGACAATAGAGCAAAAGGAGGCGGGAAGATTGGTAGAAAGCAAGGAGATATTCGTCGACCCGCAGAGAATATACCAAAAAATAAAACAAGCAAAAATCGCCAATGTAAATAATAATAACAATAATACAATAATAATAATAAGAGAACAAGTACGTCGGTACGGTAAATGGCTGTTTGTAATGAGTCATTTAGTTGTTTTAGTCATATTTTAATCATATTATTTTAGTATTATAAACCCAACATTGTAGCACTTGTACTAAACGCTACGACGTTATGGGTCACAGACACACTACAGTATATTGTAATTGTTACTAAAATCATCAGTCTCCCACATCACTCATTGTATAAATTGTAAAGGAAAGGGGATGTTTGGAGACACGAATATTTGGAGGCGCCCGCGGCAGACGCCACGCCACCTAGTGGCAGATGTCAACACACGGGCACCGAGTGACAGCCCACAATAAAGATCAGTCACTGCTCAACCTTGGTCTCGTTAATACCTAGCATAACAGTACCCCTGTGAACTAAAATGGACCAACACAGGGTAATGTTGGAAGAAGGCAAACGGACATTCCTGTTGTGGCTTTCCTTGGATCCTGCGGATTTGAAATCGGGGTCGACGAGAGAAGGAACCAAAAGAAGAAGAGAAAAAATAGTGCGGGTGTTTGAACATACGTTTGTTTTGCGATTGCCATTGACTGACAGCCGAGACAATTGAAGCGGTCTTGTGCCTGTTTTCAAAAACTCGCCTCCCACGGTCCCATTTCAATTGTAGTCGACAACCTTCAGCCTCGACAAACATTGGTGACAGCAGCAATATCGGCAAAAAGTATAAGCTGACCTCGAATGTTAGAAAAATTCCACAAGAAACTACCCCTTTCTGTAAAACGAAACTCCGTCATAGGGCCTCGGTATTTGCGTGGATTATCACTTTGTCGATCGGTAATCCACTCCATGCTTGTTCATATTGTAAAATACACAACTATCAGGAGCAATATGGATTGATTTAGTTCTGTTATTTTGTCGCTGAGGACATCCCGTCGCTCTACCAATGGTCGATGATAGTGCGAGAGACCAGGCCCATGAGAATTACAATTTTTTTTCTATTTCTGTTAGAGAAAATTAGTAATAATAGAAAATCTTTTTCTATTAGAGAAAATTAATAGCTCTAACGTTTCCCGCAAACCTTCATGTATTTTAATGGAAGATTTTTTTAGATATCTTTGCACCCTCATGTGTCAAAACCAACCTGTTCAGAGTCCACTTTTCGATCCACGCGACCTTTCCAGTGTGCAACCCTACAATGAACGCTAGTTCAGGCAAGGAGTCATCGGCTTAACTCAGACATTGTTTCTGGAAATCTCGAAATAGTCAATACTGTGAGAAACTTGCTTGCATAATTTGTGGGAAAACAACCCGATTTCGCTATTTCATCTATCGATTTGTGGATCTACCATGGTCGTTTTATGGCACTATAAAACGAAGAGACTAATTATATCTTCTGAAGTGTCAAACGAAATGAGTCTGGCGATTGAAATAGTTACTTAGAAGCCGACAAAACCTGCGTCGTTTAGAAATACAGCACTGTGACCCATCAAGCCCTTCAACTTGTTCAATACTTAGCTCGATACAGGCTGCGACATTGGGTTAGAAGATAGAGTCGTGGCGAGGCAACGCAAATCAATGTTATAGATTTGAGCCTCCCCGCTGGGATTGAATCAAATCACACATGAATAAACATTCTGAAGTTCACACAAAGTGTGTATGTGAAGGTCTCATAACCCAGCCAACGAGCGAGAGGCTACGACCCTCTCTCACATCTAACCTTTATCTATTTGAGAAAGACAAACTTCCACATCTAAAAAAACGAAATTTTCTTGCCTGATAATCAGCCAACATTTCACGGCCACGGTACAACTGATTTCGACATTGCTTCATAACACGGGGCCCTTTTTAAATGCAAACGTGCAACAGTGGGGATAGAACCCGTTCACCTACGTGCCTTCAACGGTTGCAAGGCGCACACGAACGCTCCACGCCACCGGGCTCGACACGAGCCGCCACACCTAATCAATACAACGTGTACATAGTCTCCCTCGAGGGATGTAGCGCTGTGAAAGATGGAATATCGGACATTTTTCTATTGTAAAGCGTAGAAGCAATTGAGCATGTCCCAACGAGATTCAGTCGTAGAGAATCCCAAAAATGTATTCTCAGCCACAAATAATTCAAAGTCGCACCAATACCTAAGGTGGAGTTGCCGGCTGATGTCAGAAGGGCACCGTCTCGGTAACACTTAAACGATCCACCTGCAGAATGGAAGAAACTATCCAGGGGAGTGGTTTGGACACAGGAGGCCGTACCAACAAATGCTACATTTCGCTTTGCGATCGGAATCCACAAAGTTAATTATACTACCTCTCCAATTTGCGAAGACACTAATGAAAAGCACAGGTTTCTAATTGATCTCGGCTGACACTAACACACACGCCTGCTGTAACTTATTAACATGAAGACATGGAACGTGGCGCCAATATTTATATAATACAACAGCACTCTGTACGCCTAAGGAACATTTAGAAGAGGCTACCGTTAACAGAGGTACAGACTTTCTCTAAACAAGTCAATCGTTCGATTCTGAGAATCCAAGATTCAACGCGACAGCGGGCAATGGTTCCATTGCTTGTCTGTGTGCCTCAAAATCAAGTGACAAAACACAATAAATAACCGCTTACTCCACTCCCCCGGCTTAGTAGATCCACACAGTAACCTACTGGGAGCGATGGCCACAGGACGTTCGCAAGGGCTTTGCAAAGTGCTTACTCAACTGTTCTGGCTGACACGTCGCGTTGTGAGGCAGTCATCTTCAGTATTGATTTGTGATGTAAGGAAAAAATCTTTGTCCTCGCTGTGCTGCGTCTTCAGTTGCGTTACAGTGACGCGTGTCGAGTGTCCATTGCTTCAAACGGAGACGTATACTAGTATCATAACTAACAATAGCGAGTACCTTTTCTGTGTTCTACGACGTGAACAGTCAAATAGCACGAAATGACTATCGTGACAGAAGGGGGGTACATGCGCATCTTTGTGCTGAATGAATCCCTAATCTTCTTTTGTGCGACTTCTCTATCGTCGGAAATCGTCTGCTAAATAGAACTAATAAATTGTAACTCGATCTCGAGAAAAATTGACAACAAGATATCTTTGTCTATATATTTCGTTGTCTTCAATTCGTCTTCCGAGTCTTCTACATGACAACCATATACGCTCTCGAGAATTCAGGCTCCTCTCGTTCTTCATCATAATAAAATAATATATCTGTTACAATATTGCTCAACCTTACTACGTATAGATTAGGTCAGGTGGCCCTGCCGGAACATCTCACCACCATTTCATCCGCATGTGGACGTCGCTGGCGTGCGTGGAAAGAATCCGGGCGCTTGACGAACGGCTGTACGTTGGTCAGTCGGCTAGACCACGCCCCAGACCAGCCACGCTTTGCACTTTTGTAAGATGGATGACCCTCTTCCATACTTTAACCCGTAGGTCCTGTGCGACAACCCTGCACAAGTACAGCTGAAGCCGAGAATTGTGGCGACAGCGACGACTTCTCTCGAGTCTCCCTTCCAGCAGGCACCTGCTTGGGACACCTTCCCGAAGGGGTCAATACAGCGTCAACAGATGAAAAAGTGTAGGGAACGAACAAAGCAATATATTAGAGAAGCGAGCTGCTCCGTGATTAAATATCAAGACATCAAGGCAGGTGGTCGTTGACTACAGAGGCGGTTAAGCTGCTGACCAACACAGATTGCTATCGAGAACATATCCATCTTGGTCGGTCGTTGTAAGCCGAACGTTGTACGGGTCCGCAAAGCATGCGGATATGTTCGGACATCGTGTATGGACATTGCTATGGTTAGGGCAAACCAAGAACGTAGCGAGATTGTATTAATTTGAGACGGATGTTTCGGGTTGTCTGCAAGAAAAAGTGTTATAATAGTTGAACGTTTGTAAACCCTTTGATACTTTTGTCTATCTCCCCCAGTGAATCCCTTCTACGTAAAGGGGCAACACATTAGTAACACCTTTTGCACACTGATGAACATTATCAAGCAAGCGAATTATCTCATGTCGGGTTACAATCCTTAATGTCAAGCGTGGCGCATCCATGTGCATCCATCTTGCAACTGTAGGTGCACACAGGGGTTCGATTCTTACCGCTGTACACCTCACATTTAGGGGATCCGTCTTATCAAGCAATGCCGAAAGCAGTTCTAGCGTGGACGCCAAATATTTTAGGCTGAGATTCGTCTCATGGGTTAGCATCCATGACGGATGCATTTCATTTGATTTTTTTGATTTTTCAGTCGTTAACAATCTTTGCGACTAGCGGGCATCAATGCGAGCATCGCACGTGTAGAACCATTTTATTTATCTTGTGTCGTACACACCACATTGGCTTATACTTGATTCTTTCGGCGTGAAATCATACAGAGCGAAGCATACCTTTATTCTATTTTAGATTGGTAGCTTCTACCTTTAGCCAGCTCGATTACCATCCCCCTTGGGTCATCGCAAATCTTTGCCAACATCATTGGGTGTAGCAGATAATATAATATAATTTAATAGTATAGCATATACAATCTAAGAATAATATGTGTCCTTTCGTTTCCACTGTTGAACAAAATGTCTATGTATCTCTATGCCATTTCGACTGAGTTCAGTCATCTTATCGGGTCGCAAAGGAGTACCACGATGCATGACCACTCTGCCGACAGCTGCACACAGCAGCACAGTGTCCTTGGGAAAAACATCCCCTCCTCGCATATTCGCCCAAGACGGGTGGCAATTTCGTGACGAATCCTCTACTCTGTCCTCTACCTCGTGCTGCACCCATCACCCTTTCGTTTCTCAACTATAGACTGAGCACGTCCCACGGGTGCTGTCACCGGACCCATACAACGCATGTCGGCCCGCGCACAGGACTGCGAATTTCCTCGAGGCTGCCGTCTGGGATGCAGGCTATACAGGAGGAGCAAAGTCGAAGTCCTTACGGATGGCTGAGCGTCTTGTCTTCGTCTGCTACTTACTCAGCTGGTTCGTCGGCTGGCCTCGGAGTAGCCACATTCTGAGCCACACGCGATGGTTGTCAAGTGAAAGAGACTGAAAGAGAGAGACGACAACGACGACGACGAGTAGACGGTGCACACGAACGGCGGTGTCCGAAACAATACAACGGCCATTTGGTTTGGTTCCAGTACACTTGGTGTGTGGCCGTAACATCAGCAGGAGGAAGAGCAAGAGAGTCGTCTTCGTTGTTGCCATGTTCGGGTCAGGCAGCTGGTTGCCGCAGTGAATATAACCAGTCGATTGCATCAATGCAAATGCGTGCTGTTATTAGAATGAAGTGAGTAGTAGGCTGCGTACGTCGGCTGATCTCCCACGAGCAAGCTAGTGTTTGACCGGACGATGCATCGCCCTTGTTAACGATTTGATCAATCACTGCAGTCTGCATAAAATTAGGTTTAAAAATAGAAGTGAGTGCCGTTCTGAGAGTCTACACGTGCTTATGTAAGCGAAGGATAATAACAAAAATATACACGATTCGATGTCAGAAACAGTCCCTGTTGAAACAAGTCTTTTGAGTTAACAAAGTTCGAACGATTATGCCAAGGCCCGTTTTTTGTTTTGCAGCCAGAGATCTCCTCGAACACTTCGAACACAACTAAGGGTGTTTCAATAGGAAACGAACTCAAAGGATGACCTTTACCGATCCTTTCTGTCGAATAGGCACAGTGTGAGAAGTGAGGATTTTATACGATGGAATAAGCGACGCACCTTTGGTAACTTCATATTTTGGCTACACTATTCGAGCGTATTTTAAATAATGTTTTCGGACTGACTCATAGCCAACAATTAAACGGTATTGCGTTTGCATTGCTTCATACGGACCCCTGTACAGGGAAAATGTACAGTCGGGTGGGGATCGAACCCTTGTATGCACGTATGCGTTTCCTCCGATTGTAAGACAAGCGCACACAAGCCGATTTTGACGCAGTAATATAAACGCAAAACAATGAATTCGGAATACGCACTCATGAGCATCAAGCACAATTTTCATGTATGGCTTGAAGGTCACTGATCACCAGCAGAGTGGATAAGCTCCGCTGGCCTTCACAAGCCTCAACACACTTAGCTACGTTTTATTCTATTAGCTTGTCGTTTATTCCTTGCAGCAAAATTGCCATCTTCGCCATCGGAAGACAGCGCTACAACATGACAGGGCCACTGGAGAGGCAGATGATGAATACTGAACTCATGTATGCAACTCACGCTCGAGGGGTGAATATATATATATATATATATATATATTCACCACTCTAGCGTGAGTTGCATATATATTATATATATATATACCTTGGACGAAATTGATCCTTGAACGGACCTATCTATCCAAGAATATGTTCACTACTTGTGCTCGGAGCTATTGGATGCTGATTATTTTATTCTGTCACGTTCTCTTTAACCAGGAAATACTACCCTTCGATATTGATCGGATGAGGTCACAAATCATGGTCAGAACGTTCAACTTCACGCCAACCTAGTAGTGCGACCTAGTATGACCATCATATGTAAAATAAGCATTCGACTGTATGGTTTTCACCTTCCAAATTAGTATGGCAGTTTTTTCTAGCTTAATCCAATGACAAGTTATTGCAAATAAAATCAGTGATATTTCGAAAAACATCGACCGCTTCCGACGTATAGTAATCTCAGATGCAAGAAGAAAGATTTCGAATTACGTCGAATTATTTGTAATAAAATTCAAGAAATACGTATATACTTCCTTTATCTGGTTCTTTCCAGAACAACAATAAAAGAGGGAAAAGATATAGCACGACAGATTTGATGGATTCTCTCTCTCTCTCGTTCTCATATTTGTACTTCTATTTTATGTTCAACTAATTGTATAGAAGAATCTGGTTTTTCATATTCCTTCCTTTAAATATTTGCTATTCAATCATGCTAACAATCATGAGGCAGTTCAACTGTGAACAAGTCACTGCAAGCCGACCTCTCCTATATTCTCTCTTGGGACATCTTGAACGAGCTATTTCTTTGTATTTCTCTCCTCTATCTCTGTTCCATGCGTCTGAAATTCACCATTCGGCAATTTTGGAAATTGCTCTGATTTAGTGCTCGCTATAGTGCCCTAAGGCCTACCAATTAATACATAAAACGATTAAACATTCCCGTCATGATTCCATAAGCAGTTTAACCATTTCAGACCTTTACAATACAGTATACTTCCTGTTGTATCATCAACTCACTTGCTCATAAGTACGCTTTAAGCTACGCTCATATGATCTCTTGCTTTGAGCGTCTCCCGGCCATAAAACTAGAGACTCCAAATTCTCTGTCTTCAAATTGTGCAGGACACGTGAAACAAGAGCGTAAACGTGACGGGCAACCGCACCTCATATTGCATCTGGTCTGGCCTACGTAAGCAGTCCGTGCGTCCATTATTACCTCTGCGTCAGCGTATGTGACTGTAGACTCGAACAAACGATTACCGTGTTCTTGTGCAAAAATCTTTTTAGCAGTTCCACCGAACATTTTTTCGTGCGAGTTCTTCACGTCTGAGTTACTTACATTCTCTTCGATTTATCGTAATATCAGCTTCGTTTTTTAAAACATCGATGCCATTTACAATCTCGACTCGGAGATATTTCTACACACATTTGTAATCTATTTTTCCCTTTATTTTCAGGAGCTTTAATAGTGATTCAAATGGTGTGATTTTTTGGGACTTGACATTGACCAAGAAAACCAAATGCCACGCTGGTAGATGTTCTCTCAGTAGCACTGCACTAATCAGAAAAACCGAACATATCATTTACGTATTTGTTTCATGTTTTCATCTCTTTGTCCTTTGGGGTACATCCGTAGGAACATCGTGCAAAATTCCAAGAACATCTGCTTACCCCAGGAGAGATCACCAGAGACGAATGACCAACAGGAAATGCAAATCAGATACAATTAAGACAAGATTCGACAAGTCGTCATGGGAGAGACAAAAACAAGCCCTTCACAATTTCGAATTCATAGGCGTGTACGTTACAAAAGCGCATATATGAGATGACCTATAAAATGCATCAGCATAATTAATAACGGGAATTATAAAAATAATCGGGATTACCTATAAAAATGCATCGGTATATTTAGAAAGCGCTTTGAAGGATTTGCGATGCACAAAAATGTTCCTAACGTGTTTTCACAATGAATCGAGACACTTACCCCCCTCCCCACTGCGACAATTACCACCGTGATATACGTATGTATCTACCTTTTTCTGTTATTACTCAGTTCGCTCCGCCTTCGGTCGAAGCCAATGCGGCTGCAGTCGACCCATCCATTAGAATAAATACGATATGAAAAATGAACAACTTGAAAGTTGGCGCAGGGAACGAATGATCAGCCGCTGAGAAATCCCAGCAGTTCATTATCTCCTAACTAAGAGAAGTGAAATGAGAATAAAATGCTCACTCGAGCTAATCGATGTTACCTAAGAGCCTAACATCTGTACGCTGTTTCGATACCGACTATAAGGCTGACGTTGCTGCTCTAACTTTAAAGCCTAAGAGGAGAAAATCGTTGATTACCCAAGGGGCCGTAGTCCAGCAAGGCACTCAGGTATTGCTCTGAATCGCATCTACGCTCGGTTATACTTTAAAACAATCACAGCAAGCCGCAAGATCACCAGATGAACGAACTACCATAATAGAGGTTGATCAGAGTAGCGAAGAACTCAGCTTTTCATGTTTGCAACCTGGATTTTCCTTTTGCCCCAAATACACAAATATACACAAATATATTACCAGTTCATATGCGACACGAGTTCACAGTAACATTTCACCAAGAATATTTATAGGAGAGGATTACTTTATCCTGAGGGAGAGCATTGCCCGTGAAACAAACACTGGATCAATCCCGATATCTTGGTATATTTCTATTAAATCTACAAAGACAATCAAAATAGACATTATCTGTTGACTTTCCATGCAAATGTCCCTAATGGATTATTGATGTATATAACGCGTCTATATTATATACATACCATTCGTACAATAGAAATTGTTTCCATTCGCAAAAGTCTCAACCAACCATCGTTGGCTCGTTCGCGCGTGACAGCATATCAGGACGAGATGTCCTAGTCGTCCCACTGCCGATCAACCAACCGGAGATTGCGAACACTGTTGCAAGCACAATAGCAGAGCAACAGTCGCAGTCAGTCATTGTGACCCTGTCATCTCTCGGTGCGTTAATAATTATTATAATACGCCATGAATAATATCCGAGCCGAGTCAGAGAGGACGGTATATTGAGAGTAAGATTTGCTTTGTCACTCTTCGACGGATCGTCCCCAATAGAAATGAAACGTCCCAAGATTTCTATCTTTGCCTTACTCCTCAAGCAATAACAGCGAGCGAAACGAGATGTCTACCAATACGCGCATATATAATATCTAGACGTATATGAACTCGAGTAATGGTTATCCGACCTATTCAGATGCGTTAGCAAGCAGGAACAACAAATGATGCCAACTTCCTGTCGAACTCTGGCTAGAAACGAAATTCAAACCAATCACCCAAACGACAATAGCGGTTAATGCTGTCGATACGCTGAAACAGGGGGACACAGTAACTGTGATGATATGTTGTATGAAAACACGGGCAAATGTACATACAACACACGACTGTATAGACTGTTAAAGAACAGAACGAATTTTATCTGAGTAGCAGAAACGCTGAGGGTAAATTGAGTCGAGAAAGTAAAGAGTTCATGGAACAAACGAACTCGAATTTGATTTGTGAATGAAAAAAAAGCTATAAATCTTTAATCTCAACAAAATAAATAAGAAGGTAAAATAGCAAATTAATGAAGTGGCGGAGACTAAATTGCGAACAGAAATGCAACGAAAGAGCTCCCTTTTGCGATAAATATATAATGTATATATAGGGGAATCTAATCTATAATTCAAGAGCGTCGGAACTACTCACATACAGCTAAGCAGGAATGTTGAAAACTAGAACAATGAAAGAAAAATAGCAAAAACAGTTGTAGGTTGATCATGTTATGGCTGTGCGGAGAGTAGAACGAAGAAGTGCTGGAGGACATAAATAACACTGAGATATAAAACATTAGGGAGGTAGTCAAACAAGAAGGTAGAAGAAGACAAGAATAAGTGGCCATGATCGATGCAGCAGTAAGACTTTGTTTAGTGAAAGGATAAACGAAGTTGTCGTTTAATGGCATGAGACCCAATAAAACAGAAATATTTATTCAAACATACAGTAGTTAGGAATTATTTCTAGGGATTATGGGGGGGGGGAGTGAGGTCGACAATGTCCCGAGGAAGGTTATGGCATTGCCTCTCTGTACAGCGAGGGACAGGCGCTGCAGAAAGAAAGAACCTGCGCGGTTGTCCCCGGTAGCGCGGATCAAACTATGGTAGACCCCTTCGAGGAAGTTCGCAGTGAGAAGGCCGTGGCCAATAAAATGATACGAAGGTTAGAAATATGGGACCAGAGAGAATAATAGGATAACCAACTGTAATATCATAAAACGATTGCGAGCTAACAATAATAGCAATGGGGACACCGGGAGCGTCAACGTGGGTTGGGCACGAGACGAGCCTCTGACGTAAAGGTGATTCCACAGGGAATAGAATGGAACGTCCGCTTCAGCGCAGCTGTAAGTTTGCATTTATAAGTCGAGGAATGCAGGCGCACAGTAGATGAGAGCATTCCAAAAGTGCCGCCCCAATAAGTAAAAGCTTCCCCGTTTTTATAGTTGTCTATTATTTATTTTATTCGCATTGCAGTTACGCTTAGAGAAATACCCTAACACTGACCTGGTATTCAGCTCATTTTACAATACAAGTAGGAGCACGATCAGGTTTTACAAAAAAGCTTAGAACTATAGATGTAAAGTACAGCGTGGTTTGCTTAAGCAACGACACGTGTTACTGAACGTCGGTGTCTGCTAGAACATTGACATCATGTAATTCTACTGTTTTAATTCTACTGAAAGAACGAGGCGGGCTAAATCTACTTAGTCCTTATTAGCTGGCCCGACATTTCTCATCGGAATACGGCCGGTTTGGATAACTACAGACATGGGATAAGGGCTAGCAGCCAGCCGTCACAGAAAAAAAAACAAGAAAATCGTAGGCTGTTGGCAAAATCATGAATATTTGAGCTTACACGTCATACAGTTATAATATCTGTGAGATCTACTAATGTTCGAAGCAGATGAGTCGCCTTGGAATGATAAGCCGATGATATGCAGTCACTGGACGCTATTTACGCGGCCGTTGAGGACTCGAAAATAATGAAGGCCTGTCTTTTGTCGGGTGGTTAGAGCATTGACCTCTCCGACCACTACTGAACTATATGCCAGATAGGTTGTGTGTTCTAATCTGTCTGTGTAATCTACATGACGAGCGGGGGCGCGATTTTCGAATTGAGACAGAAGCGTAAATAATCTCTCGTTTTATTTGAATATTATGGGCCCGTTTTTATCGAGAAACGTATTATTTTAGTTAAGGTCCCCTGTATTTATACTATCTATATACAAAATGTGCTATTTCGATTTGACTGGATACGTGTTACGAATACAAGAGTGCCATAGCAGTACAGCAGAGTGATCGGATTAGTGCCTATATATAGTGAACACGTCTGACAACCTCAAACAGGGACAGTTTTAAGTTCGAATGTGCATACGCATTTTCCGATACGAAAAGAGAGCACATCGCCAATAATTAGAACGCGCATTGTTAACAGCTACATGCATCTGGCTCTTCTACTATAAACTTTTCCGTAGCTGACCCTCAGTTGTCTTCCTTTAGTGGCAAGCCTCCGAGGAGAGGGGGCTCATGCGAGCAACTGTAGCGTTGGCCTATACGAGTAAGGACGATTCATCGCCTTTTTTTGTTCCTGACAATTGGTCATGTTGGGCTAATCTGGGCTATCTCCAACAGATCTATGACCTATATAATGGCATGACAATGTTAACCGTATACAAGTCAAACCACGATTTCTGGGCATCGAACCGACAAAAAGCAACGCGCGATTCCGTTCATTACTGTTTCTCCTACCACTACTACAACTGCTGATATAAATAAATCGTTTGTTTATATGGATAATTAGATACAGCAATGGAATGTAATGAAACATAAGCAATCGAAATCTGTGGCATGATATCGTTCGACATCGTCAATAAATACTTCATCCACTTTAACTTCACTCTATTTAAATTGAATATACATGATTACTTTCAAAGTAACTTTTTCGACTATTAGTTGGACAATGTTCACATACTTAATGCCATACTATGACAAGCCATTGAACCGAGAAAGCAGCGACTCTTGATTTGAGCTTCTCAGCCGCATACTAGCAGCTTGCGACTTCTGATGTCATCCTGGAAAACAATCAAATCAAACCAGATATAGTTTACAGGTATAATGCAGATAATCAGAGTCGAGAAAATAGATTTCGCTCGAATAGTCGTAATCCAATACGAATTCAGTATCTTTGAAAAGTTTGTCGTCTCAATCGACAAACTGCAAAGCAGATAATCCACATAACTGAATGAAAATTGCCGATGCGCGTTGTTCTTTTTCGTCGGACGCCAGATAACACGATCATCCTAAGCGGTTTGCAGTTAACGTAAACGACAACAGTCCTGTAGAGCTTTGTGCTGTTGAACATGTCGTCGTTCGGCAATGCCGAATTCTGTATTTCGCGGAATCATTCATTATCTGTTTTTATTTCATCTGTACTCATGTTACTTGCTATCGAAACGGTTACTGCTCATACTATATGATCGTTATACGACGTATGAGGACTCCCAAACAAACAAATATAGCAGAAATGAGATGACAAGCCCAGTAAAAGTTCAAATGAAAGCTTTCTCTGAATTAGATATACGACTAAATATTCCACTGCTTCTCGTAACTTATATGACACGTACGTTAGTCGAGCCATACGCCTGACCAATTCATCCCAAGGGATGATGTCTAATCTAGCTAAACCACGCCTGTACAGCAATCGATAGTGAATGCCCTCTGGGCTCTACGGGTGCTCCTAAATATTATTTTGTGGTTATGTTTCCGTTGGACGCGATGGCACAAATAACAGCTAACTACTATTATACATGTCCATATCAATTAAACCAAGGAAAGTACAGAACAAAACTAACGTGCGTTAATCGTCCATATTTGTAAAATAAAATGCATAAAATGCAATCTTAGATCAAGACGGAATAGTTTGACAAATTGGGTGATCTGTAAACGTTTCTATTTCGCTGCTCCTTTGCTCTATTTGCGAACGAGCACATGAGAGTTAACGCCGTCTTATGCTTGCAAATTCGTCAGTTAACTTATTATATCGACCCATTCAATATATGTATCATCAACGCGTATATATATATATACATAGCGCGTGTCGCGTTCACTTAGAAAGTTACCTGTAACTAAGAACGGGTAAGATCCGCTTTTATTGACCGCATTGTATATATATATATATATTGGTTTTCGGAAACGTATTGCGTTTTACTTATTAAAATAGCTCAGCTCTCAGAATAATTCGTCGGGTTGGAATTGACGAGTATTTTCTGTGGTTTCGATAAGCCACCAGAAGAGCGAAACACGGTGATGACATTTGTATCGGCATCGACGTGTCGAGTTTATTTTTCTAGAAAATAAGTGAAAGTCATAAAACAGCTGAATATTATCTCGCTATCAGGTGGCTATCAGGGTATAGATCATCGCCTTTGAGTTTCCATACAACGGGTGTAGCTCGAAATCGGAGCCATTAGAAATAGTCTCTTTCCCTAATGGTGAGTTGATGCTACATTAAGAAAAACAATTTCCAGACAAAAGAAGTGTTTATCTGGGAATACAGATGTGTCTGTCTCATGTTTTATCTTCACCAACAGGAAAAAAATACGGCGATATCTACGTCATCAGGCCGGCTAGAACCAGAACAGGAGAGATGTCAACACACACACATACGCTGGCGCGCCTCAGCTAACTGCATGGCTGATCTTGAAATTCTAAAGCGAGTGAAACTATTTTGACAAACAACACTGTTCTCTAAATAATGTTTGCCAAAAAGCGGGGAGTCGCAGGCCAGAGTACCACATATAAGTGACATATAAGTGAACTAAAGCATTGCAAAATTGCAGTTCCTTTAATTTGGCAATAAAACTTTAACTTTCAATTGTATTAGGGTGGAAAAATGTATTGTCCGACCTCGGCTAGAGAGAAAAATAGAGAGAGAGAGAGAAAGATCGTCCTGATTTGATAGATCATGAATTGTTGTTGGTGGATCTATCTTAAATTCACGGAGGGCGAACTCGTTCGATTCCTCTGCCAAAATATTTTGTTTTCTTATTTGAGTTTAACTTAGACATTCCGCGGTGAATACGGCTGCCGGGTTGTGTGAAGCTTTGGACCAACCTGTGTCTTAGTAAATTATACTTTTATTCAAACATACAATAATTAGGAATTATATTTAGGGATTATTTGGTGGGATTAGTTGCGGACCGGGGCCGAGGACGACATTGTCCCGAGGAAGGCGATGACGTTGCCCCTCTGCACAGTAAATTGTTTCTTGTCTATCAAAACGTCGACGTCCAGATGGAGGCGGACTGAACTATCCACTGACGGCAATTTAGAACGAAGCATACCTTAAACTTATTTGTCGTAGATAAAGCACACAATATGCTATTATTCCTATGGGACACAGCTTGTGATGTATATATATAGACATATATATATATACAACTTTTACTCAGTTCTCAGTCGATCTATAATTGCATGATCGACTATTACAAGTTTTGGCTAATATTCAAGTTAGAAAAGAGAAACCTAACCTAATTAGACAGGAATGGAGCTCTCATGGAAATGCATAGCGAGGATCTTGTCAAGCCAATGGAACATAGCTCTGGGACATCATGATCTCTAGAGAAGGGAACTACCTTAAAGATCTACAAGCGTGCCTATGAACACAGTCAACTTCGCAAGTGGTTAGTACACCTGAACTTTTGAAATTATACACTACCAGTCCAATTTTAATTATTGCTCGTTGCGGGCTCACTCCAAACGAGTCGCTCCTAAATTAAATTAAACACCATTTCAGTCGCTGGATGTTATATTCCACTAATGGATTTGAAACAAGAAATTATTTAACTACTTAACTCTATATACTTCGATGTCTCTAAAGCCTTCAATAGATTCAATAATTTAATACTTTTAACTAGACAGGTACTTACAAATGCCCCCCCCCCGGTCATTAGGTGTATAATATCAAAGTATTTAGGCACATACGATCTTTCTGTGTGTGAGACACCCCTTGTTTAAGCATATATATAGATAAATATATATGACGAGTTCCCTTGTGGTGCTCCACAAGGAGATTGCCTTAGTCCCATGGAGGACGAACGTCAACAAATACAGAACATAAGAATTCCGATTTCAAAGTGGTGCTAACAAAATAACATCCTCATATAGGTTCCACAATATGCGGTGCTCGAGCAGGTCTAAAAATATCTCGCACTGTCAGAAAAAAATGTATGCACACAATGTGAACAAAATTTTTAGTCAATCTAAATCACCTGTGATCCGTTTTTGAAAGCAGCCTTTGGATGAATAAAGGTGCGCTGAGTTAAATTGTATATATATTTGAGAACCGCGAAGTGGAAACGTTGTGTTTTGGTTAACAAAACGATTGCATTGCGATTTCTGTATATGTGCGAGCGTGAGCCAATTTCTTGCCTTCTGCACTCGTAAAGCAAATGCATTTGTGCAACTCTACTGCTGATGCGCGCGAAATTTTGTAATAGAATCCATTGGCGCCCTATACATAAATGTCGTAGCACAATTCGGTGGCGGCGTTAGTGCCGTCAGAGGGTGAGAGAATATCAAGGCCATCATCGCCGGCAATGACACTGCTACTGTGGATAAGCGACACAGTGTGCCTCGCAGCTATGGGATATTTCCGGATGCTTCACTATGAGGCTTGCGAGTAAATTTGTATAAAAGTCGACGGTAATATTTATTTCTGAAAAACTGTCTCAGTACAGAGTGTGACGTGATTTCCAACAACTACGAAGAAGGCCGAGCGAGGAAGCAGAACTTAAAAAAGTGAATTGTAAGTATAAGTTATCCTGTACTGGCAGAATCGAAATATTTCATATTAACTAGTGTTAAGCAAATATTTGCCTTACTGTAGGACACACTATGAAGCGTAACATCTCCTTGTAGAAAACTCGTCCGTGACAGCCAACGTCACTTCGAGAGAGTTCCCCTTTTAGGCAACAGAGAATTGTTTTTCTAGCGATGGACTTAACATTATTTCTCGATTGGATATATGTGTAACTATTGGAGCAAGGGTCTCTATTTAACTTAGCTCTCCTTTCTTTCAGCACTCAATAATATACATCTACAAAATGCCTACATTTGGCCATAATGTGTGCTGGTCTCGTTGTCGAGAAATGTTACTAATAATTTTACAAAAATTGTCACCAAACTCATTCGACAACTATGCCCCTTCGGCTTCATCGATGCCTGTTAGTGCTATAATGTATCCGTATACGATTGACGACTAGACGGCATTGAGTGGTGTGAAATAAATAGCGTCGTCTTTCAAGATTATCTACCGGCCCCAAAACAGGTTCCGGTTTGTCTCGTTCGCTCCTTATACTCGTCTCACCTGACGCATATTGTTCATTCCCAATCGGTGTTGTCCTAGTTAATATCTAGTGGTATCACAGCGTCCGCAAAGGCTGTCCCTCCATGAATCCAAAAGCCCAGCGCTCGTCAAGCGATGTCGTCGCTTGTCGCAACCCAAATATTCATCGCCTCTTATTATAGTACATTTCAACAGCACCCAAGGGAGAGGGAGAGAGAGAGAAACTTAGAGAGAGCACGCAATGACAGAAGGGAGGATTGGCGTATTTTGATCACACAGCTATTACGTTTAGAGTAAGCGTGGCTGCACCCGTGATCCTTAGCCCTGTGGCAAGTCTGGCAGCCCAACAACTGTGGTACTGCTGCTGCTGTTTATGCGGGCTTCCCGCGCTCTTGTATGTGTGCGTTCGTGCGCGGAGGGGAGTGCATCTCTCGATATCGCCGAAACTGCGTCGCCATTCGCGCAGAGACTGCAGAGAACAGACGGTTGCTGCTAATACTGAAACGCTGCTGTAGGAACAGGAGTTATACGAGAGGGTTGCAAGTGACAACGAAGTGAAGGCGGAGCCCTGTCCCTTGGCGCCATTCAGATTCGGTGGGGCATCAATTCAGAGTGACCCATGAACTATCGTCCAGCGAGTCGATTACTGTGGTGTATGTGTACATATCCACACATCCTTGTAACTGTTTGGCTATTGATGTGGTAAGGGAAGTAGGAAAGGAGAACGCACGTATGTATATATATATATATACCTAGAGGACTGACATAAAACAAGGATTTCTTCCCTAAGGTCCATAGCTATTTTGACGTGGAACAACAGAGGGTCATAGAAAAGATTACTTTGACTGTCTGAACTGGAGCGTCAACTAGTATCTTATCTTCTTTTCCAAAGTTACAGTGTAAGCTGAAGTCCGGCCACTAGACGTGAAAATGAACAAGATTATCGTAGCTGCTTTCATGGTGATCTGCATCATTGTCACGTGAGTTATTTTTACTAAGACAATATTAATAATAGTAATAACAGCGGGGCTCGGACCTGTGGCCATTGGCATTTGAAGACCACTATGATTTATAATACAAGATTAACTTCTAGAAAGATAACAGTACAGAATGAATGATCTGCCCCAAAAGCTCAACTAATAAATTTCACAAGACCTTTCAGCCGTTGGTGCCTGCAAAGCCTACAAAACAAATCGTTTGTGATTAAGTAGTTCAAGAGTAACTGAGTAAACAATATTAATCTGTATGCGCTTACGTGGTAATCGTCAGCGATCATCGAAATGACTTATCATTTATACGATCGTCTCATGTTGGGATCAGCCTAAATCCTAACAGGCACAAACACTTTGGTGCTAAAAATTGCGGCAACAAATTTACCAAGCTTTTGTTAAAACCCACTTGGAGCAACTTTGATATATATATATATATATATATATTTATATATGTGGAATCCTTTCGGAATAGACTATAAATTGCCATCTAATAAGATACAATGTTCATCCCTGCCACATACATACCTATTATATGATAATATTTTCAATGATAGTTAGACTGATTGGGTTCAGTCGAATTTTCTGAATATGTACATACCTAATTCGGTGAGACAACTACCTCATATCTGAGTATAGCTAATCGCCATCAAGGGTCATACGAGTAATGAGCGATGGTATATGCTATCAATCTCATTTCGCCATATCAAGGTTGCCCATCTCGACGAAACGAGTTCATCTCGTGTTGCTAAGCCCGTCTCGGGGGCCCGGAAGCGACAAGAAAATAATAGAGAACCAACCAATGCGTCGAGTTGTTCTTCTTGTCTTTCTCGTACTATGAGATATAGCGATAACCGTATCAGGAGATTCTGCTACGTATTGTATTTTCAGAATAGGTATACCATATATGTATATATATATTTGGGCTTCGTATGACAGCATTCGATCTTGTATAACCGTACACTCAAATAGGCAAATGTAAGACGATTTGAAATTTACGGGGCCGAATGTGTTAGAAAAATAGTTTCCCATTTGCTAGTTTAAGGTCTGGCCCATTTGATATCTATCTTCTGGCTTCGTAAATTTTCCCTACGTAACGTAGAACTGTAAACGTACGTTTATTATTTCAATAACCAGAAAATCCCTATTATCACTTGGACGAGCGTTACGGAAATAACGGTGGGTATTTAGGCAAAATTGAGATGAACGCGAGTCTTCTAAACAGTCGGTGAAGGTGAGTATCTGTGAAGGATGCTTTTCAAAAATATTAATTTATCTGCCTCTAACTGTGGAACTGTGCAAAATGGATTTTCTACTCTCTGAAGTGTGTCAGCGACATCTCCACCCTTCTGCCCTGACCTGAAATGCACTGGCACAGAGAACTGTAAGACTCTTTCTTGTGAGTGCGGAAGCTATCGTCCTGCCTGTACGTGCTGCGACGAATGTTACACGGTACGTCTTATATTAATGCAATCAATGCTTATTAGTTAGATAGATTGTGGACACGCCTACGTCTAGCACTATAAAATGCGATTTAGAGATGTTTGTAGATAAGTACACACACACATACATATATATGTCGTGGATATTACATCACCTTGAAAATCTCTAGATGCTACATATCTTCATCGTCGTATCTGAAGTTCCACTATTCTGCTCCAAGCTCCCATAATGCTCTGGAGAGCGATGGCACGCGCTCGCTCAAGAAAGCATTTGGCATCCCCCTCTCTTCCTCTATACTCATAGAGTTCTCCTACACAATTTTGGTGAAGTTTGAAATATAAACAACCATCATTTTCAGGTCGTGATCGACATCGATGTTCTTTAAACATGATTTCAAGCAAATTCATTTAAAATTACAGCCTATACATTAGGCTCAGGGTAGCCCCGTTGATGAACTGATGAACAAAACTAAATGAAAAGTCCATCCCTCCTATTCTACATAGTTTAAACATATCTCTATATTAATTTAGACCATATTGGAACAAATGTTCAGACCGCGAGTATCGTCGAATACAAATCACGGTTTAAGTCAGAAGACATTTAGTTCAATTACGAATTAAAGTGCAACCCTTTATTGAGTAAAGAGAATGTATTCTATTGTTTAGAAATAAGGCGGTAGAGTTAACACCATTACTATGAACAGTCAGCTGCCTAATACGGACCTGAATACAAGACGACCAAAGAGATACAACGTCAGAGAACGCAACACGATCACAATTGTATAAGTAATGAACGTATACGTATTAATGGCAATAAAAGAATAAACATCTACGGAGAAGGGTGGTCACGATTTCATTCGACGGTGAACGTTTTCGCTGGAAGCCCTCAGAAATTCTCATTAAGATCGAACGTGCGACAAGAGCTATAATAGATGAATTAGAAATAGGCTGATGGAAATATATCGTAATAATGTCGGCAACAATTAGGTATGCTGAATAAAATCAACTGACAGATATAAAGAACATATCTTATAGCCAATGAGCAGTATATCTTATACGTAAAATTAATGAAACCAGTATTTGTCACTTAAAGGTGTTTTTATCATATCATCCAGAGTGTGACTCAATAATTCTGATGTATACATAAATCTCATATAGTGATGAAGTGGCCTTCTATTATATATTTAAATATATACATATATATTGGAACTTAGCCATTGCTAGAAAAGAATAAGCCGACTTAGGGTCCGAATATATTATATGTATAGCGTTTCGGGGCTTGAAGTGATGTACTATTATATATATACATGGATTTTCTCTTTAATTGACAGTGCCCCGGTGCTGACTGCAGCCTTATCCCGCCAACAGTATGCTCAAATGGTGCCTGCAAACTACGCGATGGGTTGAGCTCCGCTCAAGCTCTCAGCAGTAGGGGACCACACGGAAAGTGCCCATGAAAAATCTGTCAGCTAAAATTAAGAGATACATTTGTAATGATTTATGTCCGCTTTATGTGACCTCCCAAGTCATTACGAACGAATTATTGAAATGCTGAAATAAAAGCGGACCCAAGTCCATTATATAACTGTATAAGTTTTTTTTTAGTTATGATGGACAACCGTGCTATGTTTCCATGCATGGGTCAATCAAATGTGCGCTGTCAACAACGTTCAGGACTATTCTGGCTAAAAAAAACATTTAGAATAGAAAAAGAGTTAATCAGCAATGCGTCATTTAACCTGATACCTAGTAGTACATATCACTGCTATGTCCATTGCTCTTAATCGTAGTACAATGATATATTTTACTCCTAAATTGTTGTGTTCTTTATTACTGATATGTGGAGAAGCCGAAAGCAGAGGTAGCACCACCCAAGCCTAACACTGTATATTAAATTTGCTCTCGACGAGATAACGTACACAATTGTTGTAGCTCGTGAAAGTGAAGGAGGCCATGTGACTCAATGTGCTGGAACAGCTATTGTCTGCCCCAGTTGAGCTGGCTTCCAGCTCGTCAGTACCATATGATAGAATATAGCACCAGAGAGTGGGGCATGATTAGAGCGACGGCGACTGAATTCTCGACGGTCGTACAAACAAGAAACAGCATTATCCAGAGTGATCTAACGAGAAGATAGCACACTTTGTGTAGCTTACGATGCCCCGATAGAGAGACAATGGTGATCCATCACTGATTTAGGACCTCGCCATTGAACGGTGCAACATTCGGGAAGTGTATCACCAATTATACAGCGTGTGCATATGCACTAGTGGTAAATTTACGTCAGGCCTTCTGAACGGGCCACGTTGACATGATGTGGTTAGAGCAGAATAATGGTTGGACACCACTGAGTTTTGATAGGAACTGTTGTCGGTTGTAAATTTAGCAGTAGTATTAAATATGTATGATGGCTCTGATTTACAAAAATTAATATTATCCTCTTAGTAATTAAACTACATCATTAATTTTGATATATTAAAATAATATCGTCAAGAAATCAATATCTCACAACTTAATAGTAACGTCTAAATACTGGATATATTGACTGGAATTGAATAACTGGCTAGCCAAGCAGATACACGTCAACGCGTTGAATCAGGGAGTTGTACTCATTTTTTAAAAATCAGTTTATGAAATATTTCTTAGCTTGTATAATAGTGCATAGTCTGCCGCTGTATCCTTTAAGCATTTTTAATATGTGTCATCCATTTAAGATTGGCTTGAAAGGTTTAGCCTTAGCATTTCCGTATTTCGACTTGATCTATAATAGAGCAGTCATAATCATTTTCTAATTCGTACGTAGCTGATATAAGATAGAAATATGGCCATCTAGGAGTCTGTATATGGTCTTTCAGTACTACCTCTACTTCACTCAGATTTGGGGTTATTATTTGGGGC
Organism: Stratiolaelaps scimitus; assembly: GCA_019614645.1. Taxonomy (NCBI): domain Eukaryota; kingdom Metazoa; phylum Arthropoda; class Arachnida; order Mesostigmata; family Laelapidae; genus Stratiolaelaps; species Stratiolaelaps scimitus. The sequence continues at coordinate 899,935 of JABWDB010000016.1, forward strand.
AAAACACTTCAGTAAAAGCTTTATTCTCAGTTTTCGTAGCCTACATGAGATAGTTTCATTCGTGTATTCAGCACTGTTTCTTACCATAAAGGCATATTGATTTTTCTTAATCACTTCATTGTCAGCCGAGAAGTGGGTAAGCAGCGTATTTAATACTATATCCAATGTTTCACTGACCACCGTCAAGACAACTATTTATCTTTTGTTATCGAGTGTCAAGTCACCATCTACATGAACTGGCGTAATTGCACCATTTTTTTTGAAAGTCCATGGTGGTCCGGAGTTGGCAATAGAATCGCGAGCCTTCCAAGTGTCGTCTGTCAAGCCCAGCTGTATAGTACGAGGTCAGTTGGCTGGCCATCGAAGGACGTATGCTTCCGGTGGCCAAATTCCGGAAGTTCCGAGGATTACGAACGCTGATTACGCTTGGAGAAACATTAGAGACATAGATTAGAAGCCCGCGGCACGTTCTGTCTAGGCCGGCTCACAAACTATCGTCACGTCGATCTCTCAAGCCAATTCAGCATCTAGTGGCCTGGTGGAGAACGCTGCTAGTGACGTTCTCGGAGGGGATGCTATCACTCGTGAGTTAAAGGCCAACTTGGGTCATGCCGGGAAGCCGCAGACCGGAAGATCGTCAGCTTCGGAAGCGAACTCTTTTCGTCGATCGAAACCTGCACATGAGCGACTGAGCGAACTACTTGCTTGGACTAATGTGCACCGATGATACATTCTCATGTACCATCTCAAAGTAATTCATGAGAAGAGCTATCATCCTTCAGCTATCATTCTGGACGCTGAAGTAGAAACGTCTCATAATAATTCAACAGTTTATTGTTAACATATGCAGCATCGGAGTTGCATAAATGGTGAATCACAATAGTAGTTGCGCTATGTGTAATATACAAATATATAATTCATCTACATCTTTGTTAGGTTGCATGCTGAGTATCATGGAGATGTGATTCTCATACACGAATCAAGAACAACGTGTTCACAAGAGGTATACATCTCTCTAAATACGTCACCCTTCAAGCTATGTATTATACTTCCGTCAACGGGAGATGGACTATACACTATACAAAATTAATAAAAAAAAATACCACTGCTATATTATTGTGTGGATACAAAGAACTTAGGGTTCAATTCAGTGAGGGCAGTGCACGCGTTGATGAGGCCGTATAGGTTTGTTTATCTGTGGCCCGGTCCCTTTTCGTCGACGTTGGAGGGGACGTTGTCGTGGTAACGGCTACCCCTTACAAACATACGAAACACTCACACTGTGTTGTCGTCCTGTGTAGTGAAGTCCGGTACAGTTCGAGGCACAACAATTCGAACGAGAACTCCTTGAGTAGGTGAAGAATAGTGATTATATTGTGGATCGCTTTGATGCAACACTACAACGCCAATTTGTGAAAGATTCAACAATATTGATGAGCAAATATTAAGTGGTTTTTGTTGTAGGCGAAATCCCATGAACGATGTCTCGCATAACGCAGACAGGAAAATACCGCTTGTCGTCACTAAGCGACCTTCACAACATTTCAATCAGGTGAAATATGCCTATTTTAATAATATTTGTGTGAAGTGTAGATCGATTGTTGAGGTGCCTACTAGTGAGATTTGCCCTCATCTCGGGATCCGGCAAAATTGCTAAAAAACAGCTAATAACATTCCGTTCTTTAAAATATCTGGACTTCGTTTGGCTTTCGCCATATGATTTTTATATAGCAGGTGAACTTTTATAGTAAGTAGCTACGTTGAGGTTATATAATATAAATAGAGAAGACCATCGTACATTTTCTATGAAGCCGTTTACTACTCTAAGGTACACTTTCTGGGCTGACTCGCAGCCAACATTTTAACGTCCACGACACTACTGCTTTCTGCATTGCTTCTTAAGACGGACCCCCTTAAAAGGCAAATATGCCACTGTGGGGATTGAGCCCGTGCACCTACGTGTCTCCTCCGATTGCAGCAGGTGCACACGAATGCACCGCACCATCGAGCTCCACCGGGTAGTTTGGTATTTTTTCAATAGGCTGCGCCTTAACACATTATTATTAACACATTATTTTATTATATATATATATATATATATATATATATAATAAAATATTATTGACGATAATACTTTACGGTTGGCCAACGATTGTAGGGCGTCATTGGAGCGACGCTCGACAGCGTTTGATTTCGGGAGGGTAGCGGCCTCAGCGGTAAATTCCGAAGAAGTTGAAAGTGTCGACTTCCGATGGCAGGAAGCGCTTGAACATCCGGGACAGGGTTTGATGATGCATTCGCAGCGAGCCGAAGGATTACCTCGACCGAGTTCCTCTCCTCGGCGAATTTTTACAATAACCCAGCAGATGATCGAGAACAACGCATTCGAGGTAGTAACAACTTTTAATGAAATAATTTTCAGATCTCATTTTCGAGCTGACCCTCAGCTATTCCCCAATCTGACAGGCCTTAGCTCTTAACCTTAGGTATTACCATGAGGACCTGTCGGGACCACCTTTGCTTATTCTCTTCCTTCCTCGTACCTGGCGAGAATCTTCAAACAAAAAAGTATAATAAAGAACTCCAAATATTTTACTTGTCTGACAGGATTTAAGCCAGCGCCCCTCCGGTCTAACAGTCCAAGACACTCTCCACTAGACCATCCAGGCGACAAGTTTGAGTCAAGCCAGTTGACAATATGCTGACACCGTTATCTGAACAGACGTATGCAAAAAAGTGTATGATTCTAGCTAAACGGTCAAATGTTTAACCAGGTCCCTGAACCGATCGACTTCGAGCATGAGTCGTTCCTGGGGGAGCGCCGTCGGCAGCGAAATCGCAATCGTCGCCGGAGAGAGGAGCGGGCCCGCAAACGGGCGGCTGCCGGCCGCGAGAAAGCCGGTCCAGCGAATTTAGTTGTGGCCGGTGACGCTAAGCGGTCTGCGGTAACCGTCGGACTGTCACAGCGAATGTTTGTAATGGCCATTCTGGGTCGAAATCGGCCACCTCTGCAGCACTCGTATGTATCGCAGCAAATATTTGATGGTTGATCTAGAACCCACCTGTTTCTCTCCCCCGTTATTTATTTTGTTAGTGATTATTTGTGGTTATTTAGAATATTACATGTACGCTTGAGCAGAACTCGTCTGGGTAAACAGATTTACTGAAATGCAACTGCTATAATACAACATCATAGGTTATGTGTGCGGAATACAGAAAAGAGAGATGCTAACGCTGGTAACAACTAACAGCATTAGTGCTAATTGCCGATGTACAATGCAGCACTTCATCAGAAACCTCAGGAGCACCAATATATTCGAACGAGTTCGATGCCTCGCATTCAAATGTTGTAATCATCTGCGAGCTTCGTGTGACTCACGATAATGCCGGCTACCAGTTATGTGTGACCCCAGATTTTTCTACAGAACCATACGTGGTTAGAGCGGCCCATTCCGAAGGTCAGTAGATAACTGGGGACCAGAAACCTACCTTTATAAGAGATAGGTTTCTGTGGTGTTTTCCATAAATTGAACTTGAAATGCATTATGCTTCTCTATAAGAAAGGTTCAATCAACTTTACTTGGCCCCTGTTGGCTTTATTCTAGTTATTCCCAGTTATATTTAGAGCATACAATAGAACTATACGCGTTCATTATATGTTTCATTATACTCTCCAGCCTCTAGGCAAGACATGTGTTGTGTATTGGTTGACGACAATGCCTTCTAATTAGAGGAGGTGAGCCTCTGTTTGCTTTTGTACTTCCGTTGGAACAAGGTCACCACCTCTCTGATGCAAGTCTGACGCGATCACCTGCAATGTATAATCAGTTTCCTCAGGACAAGCAGATCCATGCAGGACAGCAAAGACACGTTATCTTCCCTTGTTTATAATACCCCTTGACCCTTGTATCTCTCCGCATTCGTCTATAAGTCTTTCCCCAAATGCGATATCGCAACTTATGTTCGAGTTCTATCTTAGATTGATTCAAATATGCTTGGATTAATTGCCGTATATATATATACTCGTCCCGCAAATGACGCGCATGTTACTTTTAAATGTAAACTCATGTTAGCGTAGTTTTCACGCATATACACACAAAACCAATGAATTGGGCGTGTGTAAAAGTCTTATCAATCAAATCAATCGTCTCAAAATAAATTTCGTTTACACAACACTCACCCACGCGTACCCGTACACACGGATGTTGACATAAGGCCAATATATATATACATATATATATTGTGTGTGTGTGTATATGTATAGATACCTCTACAAACACACGATCACAGATACACACACGTGCACACAGATGCCCGCTAACGCTGTTTGTTTGCTGTGTTAATTCTATTAATTCTGCCTGGTAGATGCGTACTCTCTGCAGCTCAACCTCGTCAGGGGTGATTTGGCCCCACTTCGTTCTGTAGCCCCAGGCGCGACGACGCTGGAGGGCGTTGCTGGGGCAGGTGCGCAATCCACAGTTCTACTGGCCAACTGTCCAAGGGACACCGCCCTCGACAAGCGGCGCGCAGAGATGGCCCTCGCACAGCCTAAGGAGAGCCATGTCAAGGTCAGCGTGTTCGGCGAGATCGGTTTGTACACAAGATCCAGAGAACCAATGACTGTCAGTGATACACAGCGACTAGCAGCGCATGAACGAGTTGGGTTTCGGCTGCTAATGTAATTACATCAGGATGCAAAGACATTCTATACAGTTGTATTCGGAATGCATCTTCACCAGAAACAACAAATGCTAGAAGCGACAATAGTGAGCTTAATGTGAGACTGACCTCAATCTAACGACTTGATTAGACTAATTAGATGTCAGCTAAACTCGCTGATATCAGCACTCACTGCTGTTGATTTTCATACCTCCCGCGTTCTCGGCAGCCAACTCGAACTCAAAGACAGCAACTTGTTCCTCGCTACGAAGCGTTTCCCTGATTTCTGAGTCACCAAAAGCTCGCTCAAGACGAGTATTTTTAGACGAACTAGCAGGAAACGACACTACTCAAGGCCACTTGAGCATCATTGAACGACAAAATTGAATGGGGTATTACACGAAATGAATTTTTGTAGTCACCTCTACGTTTACACTATGGGATGAAATATAAAAGAAAGTTACGCAGACCTATCTCCGGGTTACCATGAGATCAATGAGCGGAGCGTATATTGATACAGATTGAGGTCCGAAAAAATGCGTAATCAACTGTCTCTGTGTGTTACAGTGTGCGCAGCAGGTTTTCCGATGAACAAGACTATATTCGTTCTGTATACCTCGTCGTCTCCGAAGGGTGAGACAATGTTACTTAATTTTACTGAATGGGCAAACCACATTGGTCTAACTGCCTCTCTTGTGTATATGTTTATATGTTATTTAATATTACGATGCAGTACCGTGGACGTTAAATGTTGGTTGAGAGTCAGCCCGAAAACCTTTTTTAATATCACGATACTTAGAGCGGACTACAAAATGGAAAGGCTTAAAACGGCAGTTCTGTCAAAAACTCTTTGGGGGTGGCCTGCTCTCGTCATCCGTGATATTTCAATTATATAAGAAGGAATGATATTAAAAAGGAAGTCGGCTTATACGGCCACTAAATAATATGTATTGATAACAAAACGTGTGATAAAACACATTCTGCATAATTAATTACACTATCCAGAGTGCTATGCCTCAAGACACTCTGAAATTTGCTGAGTATCTCAGATATTTGCGGCAATTAGGGGATGCATCGTTTATCAGAAAAGATAAAGGAACGATGTATGTATGGACTGGGATATGTAACATATCACGTGTACGGTGAGAAATACCTTGATTTCTGTATCAAAGCATCCAGCAATGCAACTAGGCTATAGTATATTCCTTGTACTCTCTAACTAGCATATAGTAAGTTCTACACATACTACATTTATTTAACACTACAAAGTGATCACTAAAAACTCGATACCTGCCCGTCTTATAGGCTGGAGCTTATTAGGTGGGAGACAAGAGGACGAACTCAACGCCACGTTCAGTGCCGTCTCTATACTGACGCGTAACCCACACACCGGAATGAGAAAAACAGTGGCGTCGTTTGGGCATCCATTTCACTTCAATTTTACCTCTACCGAAGAGAACAGCTCGCCAACGTTACATTTTAAGGTATTCATTTGTGTAGCATCTCGCAGCATTGAACTCGTGATTGTAAAGATTGGACCTAATTCGCAGCATGCACAGCTTTCCCCTTAGAACACCTAAACGGTTTAGCATTTTAGCAAATTATATGAAGATTTATAGCGGATCTCATAACCAAGCTCAATTGGTTGATTAAGTAGAAACCCTGTATCTATAGGCCATTATGGACAGCACATGGTCTGCACTCTCAGTGGTCAGCACATGGTCAGCACTCAGACAGCGATATATTCAGTTCGTCGAGCTCGGTTTGGTTCGAAATCAGTTTACTGAATATCCGTTCGACTCGAATCGAGATCGCAGAACCGAATATATGGCTGGTAGTTTGTGCAAGTGTTCTTGGTGTTCAACTCAACTTCTAGGTATTTCTGTTGTAGAGCTGAGGTGCTGGTTGTTTGTCCTTATTTAATTCATTCAGAACTGTCGTTTCCGTGTCAGACGCAAAATTGAGGATTAATTCAGCTGTTGTATTTTTTATGACGTTATTTCTTGTTTGTTCTTGTTATCATAACGCCACTGGGCGCAGTCTGCTTATATATGCTTATAGGCACAAACTCAAGTTAAGAGAAATAGGTGTACCGTTCAGAAATAAAGTGGCCTTGCAACTGATTCAGCATCGATTTCAATTTTTCACCGGTTATTTTTACAGTATGAAGTCTCTTTCCTTTCATCAGTGTGACATTGTGTCCAATGGCCGCCTCTCGTATATTATAACATCAAATTGACGTATTCCCACTGTGATTAGCGATGGTATAATAAACAATTGTTGTCACAAGCTAGACGACAACGAAAGATTTCGCCAGATCTGGTAAGGGCCTCTCTCTCGCAAGGCTTTCCAGTTATCGTTGTTGGACACAAAACAGAAACCACAATGTGTGTTTACTGTCGAGTCGAACAATCTGACCTTCCCCCGGCTGTCCGTCCGACCATCTCCATTCATTCGAGCTCCAGCGTATAATAGTTAGGGGAGATATATGAATTGGTGGCCGTGACAGTACGGCTTATGGTGTGGAAGGGTGGACACAGTCCACGAGGCAACCCGTGCGAGCCGCGTCTGACCGGTCTGCAGTGTGGCCAAAGCAAGCAATCTTGATGAGAGCATCATCTGTTGACCGCCAGCCGACGCAGACAGACACACGCGTCTATCAGTCATAATGTATTATCACCTTAAGGCCCTCTACCCTTTTAACGTCAACGATATATAGAGGACGAAGGCGAATAATGTCGCCTTTATGCCAAAGAGTAGGACAAAGGTCAAGTTCCATCCTTTAGACTTAAAGCTCGTTAGGCTCCTTTAAGGACGCACTGTCTACTGAAAAGGGTCCGTCTTACGAAGCAATGCCGAAAGCAGCACCGTGGACGTTGAATCCCGGCTCTGAGTTATCCCGGAAAATTTACTTTACTGTCTACTTGATATACTATGATACTATTGAAGCACTGAATTACTCGAACAACGATGAATTTATGGGCAAATTTAAATCTCGAAGGCTCGGTGATGATGTTAAAGATGGCTTAAGTTCAGGATTAGGAAGATCTAACCTTATCGACTCTAAATTGTGAGGAACAATAGTGTCGAATAGAAAGAATAATGTCTACTGACAGGTGAGGGATACTTTAACATCCATCTATCTATCCGTCAACCGACCGCTGTACAGATCAGCCCCTGGAGAAAAGTTCTGCAAAACGGCAATCCTAGAAACTTGGAAATTGCTCGGGGAGCGGGACTGACCAGACGCGTGCACCCCTGGGAATCTATTTCTGTGTCGTATTTATGGTGTTCGAAGGAGAAGAAAGTAGTATTTGATGATTGAAATATTAATGATATGACGTGTCGGAGCTAAATACCGACAAAGTGTCTCGTTCTCAAGCAGATCTGTAACGGGATATTGCCGCAGATATTGTGATTCTGCAATAAGAGAACGTCACAGGGAGGACCTTTCGACTTTCAATTTGGGAAAAATTGTTGTCGGAGCAAAACTCAAGACACGGGGCAGTCGTTTGTCCATGTCATGCTTTATATGAAATTTCCCCCAACATAATCTCTAGATATCGCGCCGAAGTTGAGAGCCTGACAATGCTTGTCTATTCTTGTCTGGCGGCCGCTATTGCAGCCAATAACGGATAGAGAGGTCATTGTTCTCATCATTAACGGCACATGAGGTAATGTCGACTAGATTGATACTGTTTGTTGAACCTCTATGACTGATAAACCCTTGTACGCTATAGTGACGTATGTTGTGCACACTTTTATGTTCACTCGAAACGGACCCAAACTAATATGATTCTCGCTAACAATGGACATCCAATGGACAAAAATAGCCAACAATAATAACGACTATTGTTGCTTTCAGGTTGTGCATTTTGCCCCTGAGACGGGTCGTTTCCACACTCTAGGAGAAGGAAGAAGCGTTGTGGGAGCCGAGAACGATATTCTTCAAGTGTCCCTTACGCGACGTGTACCGAAGGGACTCGTCGCACGTCTGAGAGAAAAGTTTCTTGGAGGCGAACCGTTACTGACCGGCATCGTAATTAATCAGGTGAAGAAGCAAAAAACAAGAAGCCAAAAACCACTTCGACAAGCGATCGTCCTTGTGTGTCTTAATATGTCTGTGATGTACAGGCACATCTATTGCACATGGTGGTAGAAATAGAAATCACATAGAGAATCGAACAAGTGAGTCATCCATTATCGAGGACTGGATCAAATATCGACATTTAGAGGCACTGTTTAGTGTGTCACGGAGGTCACAGTTCGAGGAGATGTATCGATTAACATGAATTGGACCTTTGATGCACTGCGCTCGTCAAATTAACAAAAAGATAGCAATACCGCAACCGCAGCAGCGAAGGCCTTAAGCATTTGACACTTAAACTATACAACAGAATCACATATCAGATAAGACCGTGATAACTGACCATGCTCCTCTATCTAGTCTGTCATTAAAGTGACCCACAGTAATTTTTGTTTTCTGCTGAGTTTCAATTACTGCAAAAATATCCACTAACGGGCCAGGTCATATCGACACTTTGTTATTTTCAGACGATTTCTCGTCAGTGCTGTACGGAGCCAGCAGGGGAGCTTGTCGTGCGTGTCCAGGTCCTACGACAGTCGCGGAGATATCGTCTCGAAGATCTTCTTAAAGAATCTCGCCTTCGATTGATCAAATCGTCTGGGTAAGCGATACAAACAATTGTGGATAGTCTTCGATTCAGGAAAACTCATACTAGCAGTATGACCTTTGTCTCTGTGTGTGCGCTAAAACTTTCAGAGTATTTCCATAGAACCTATTCATTCGTTACTTGGGTTCATATGTATACGCTTGCAATAAGCGTTGATCCTCTCTCTCCGATGCTATGCTTGGGTACGAAAACTATTCGTTCCGCTTGTCGTTTATGCAACTATTGCAAATCACAGGATAAGCGGTAGATGTATGTTCATCGAATGTCCTATGACATACTATTCATCTGCTAGAAAATTGATGAGAGAGTCTTTGACCGAATATTTTGCATTTTATTCTAAATTTTCTAGTGGCTCGTGAGTATTTTTTCTCTGCCGTCTAAAAACCTTCCCATCTTCTACTGTGTATTCGCCTTTCTCCGCATTGACCATATCACTACAATACTTTTCGCCGAATATCTAAAAATTATCTCTGAGTCGCCGTGTGGTCCTCATCTATTATACGTAGCAACGCACAGATGAGCACTCGAGATAGTAACTGACCTAACAGCCAACCAGGCCGCGGGACTCTGGCAACCCGCGAAATGAGATGCAGGCGGAGACAAAGCTACACGACGTGGTGTCTGTAAACGAACACGAGACTCGAACAACAAATAGCCGATAGCTCCTCCAAACAGAGGGAGATAACCCCAAGGAATAATGGGAGCATGGTGAAGGGGGTAGTGAGAGGACAATCCGAGACTCATACACTCGGCTGATTGTATGCATCGTCCATCGCAGATCGTTACCAATAGCCACGAGTGCTGTACATGTCGTCGAGTCAGTCTTAGTGAACGTGGAACTACAGAGACGTGGCCCTGATGAAAGTTGCTTGGCAATAGGATGAATGTACAACTTAGCTATTTCCATTGACGTTGAAGTAATTATAGACACTATTTTGCTGCCACTAGAGTAGAGGTCAAGCGCGCCAATTGTAATTCCTATATTATGTTTGTTCGGATGATGATAAGAATTTGAATAATAATTATCATTATTATTGAATCATATACGCATTATGTCACCGTGTATATATCACTGAACATTTAATCGTGAACTAGTATTTCTAGTTTACATTAATTACGTTTCGTCTGACTCGGCCAATGAGAGAATCAGCTAGGTACTTTCATATTAGTTAGTTATTATTTGGAGATGCAAAACGTACGGTAGCAGTCTCTGAATGCGTGGGACTATAGCTACGGCTCTGTGCTTGGACAATTTAGTAGAAGGTACACCTTTGTCTTATGGTAGTGCTTATCAATCAGCGAGAACGATTTGCACAACACAACATATATAAAAACGACAATTGTAACTATATATAGATATATATATATATATATATATGTATATTGAAGGGTCTATCCATTCAGGCGTAACACTGCATGCTCAACGTTCGTCTTACGTTACATTTCGTTTGGCGTTTTTCCAGACAAACTCTATCCACGGTGCAAAGTGCCCTATCGGCATTCCAAGAGGCCCGCGTTCGCATGATCCAGGCACGTCAAGAGGAACGAAGCCTTGTCGATAACGGCTCCTCCAGTGAACAGCAGAATGCCAACAAGGAAAACGACCCAAAGAAGAAAAATGTTCCCAATACGACGACTATACTTCAGCTTGATAAAGAGCACAAGGAACACCGGAGGGAAGATAACATCCGTGACAATGAAGACACATTGTCACCACCTCGTCGAAGAAACATACGTCATGGGGAGAATGCTTCACGCAATTCCTGAATTCAACCACATTGAATATGAGGTTTCTGTATATACATACAAATACGTGTTTTATTGATCTACTGGAAAATGATTGGAGTGGAAATAGGCTCATTTGCACGTGGTTACGGTTCGTTGCCACGACCACAGGTGTTGTTGTTATGGCTACTACGGCCGCCGCCGCCTCCGCCACTACGTATGTATGTGTGTTGTTTTTGGTTGAATACAGCTGCCAACTGTAGTAACTGCCTCTCTCGCTGGGTATCGACTATTTGTCTTCCACGAAAGGATTGCTTCGTGCTGATGTTTTCTCTCTCTCTCTATCTCTCTCTCTCTCTCTATTTTTCCTCGAGTCGGGCGAGCACAACTTGGTTCTTACACAACTCACGTACTGTTTACACACGATGTTTTCATACGAGACATTTTCTTAGTCAAATGCAATCTTATTTCACACTTCACTTGATACCGGTGTATTCTAGAATCACCCGACCACCGCTTCTCGATACAAGATGACCACATCCGCTCAAAAGGGAGTCGTGACCATTTCATATTCAGCATTGTGTAACAGTTGTCCTCTTTGACGAAAGCCAACTATAGCCTGAAAGTGGACGCACGCGAACTCCTGACCGAACTCCTCCCCCATCGTCTCAATGACATGTATGGTGAATGTAGACTTGAAGCCCACTGAAGTCGTGTGACGCATAATGCCGATATACCGTATATGCGTTCGTTTGAGGAACGAAAGATTCGAGTTGTCCTTCGTCATTCGAATGGGTAATTCTTCGTAAATCATCTTCGTCTCCGCCATTGTTCTCAGGCCATATGGAACGGACGGTGGACAGCCAATGATAGCGTGGGGGATGGCGAAGGCCTCAATTCGAATTCGTCTGATCGAGACCCGTTCCCGCCACCTCTCGGAACGAGCGAAATGCATCTCTGTGTTTTGTCTATGCCAAGACCACCCGGCGCCAAATGATAAATAGAAGGGAACCGCTGATGTCTGTCAACTGATATATGATGATATTAATAATACTAAAACGAATATTGAGACTCCCAAAGCATAGCTTAACCATGCTTGCGAGCATAATGTTCCACGTCCAATAATCAGTGATTCAAAACCTTCTCTATATGCTGGCTTGAGTGATTCGACGCCACTGAGCATTTCCTCCGTTCGACAATCTTGGCAATGAACGTATAATAAATAGTGACGCGAACTGCCATGCGCATTTGTCGACTGGCCTCGAATTCGACCATAAATTGTGAATCAATTAGACAAGAGTTAAACCTTCAGGTATATAAATTAGCATTTATAAAGCCAATTAAGCGTTATCCGCATATCATATGGGCGCAAATGAAAACAAGAGCTCATCTTCAGCAACGTGATAAGGATGACACAAGGTTGAAACCCTAGAGTGGCCAGGATGTTCTCCGGATCTCAATTCGATCGAGAACCTCTGGGGCATTCTTGTCCCACTAGTGTATGCGTCAAATGCACAGCATAGCACTTACATCGAAGTAGTGAAGTAGGTGTTGCTTAAGGCCTCGGAAGGAGTCAGCGACTAGATCCTGCTGGATCTCGTTGATAGTTTGCCAAACCGAATCTTTTACTTTATATTTAGCAAGGGCAGGGCCACACGGTACTACTTAGCATAAAAGAACGAGAATTAACTCGGCGAGAACACTCGATAACTGAGGGTGGCTTATCATTTTGCAGACCCTAAAAATGACACATTTTATTGTAGCAGACTGCATGTGCCCTCAGGTGCTCTGTTATTCTAGTATGTATGTTACTTGACACGTACCTTAGTTTGATACAGAATAAATTCCTCAAATGTGTGCTCTTTGTAGCGATTCATTGAAACATAGGGGGTGCCTTAAATTTACAAACATCACTGTCTTAGAGCCTGCTATTTTATCAAACAGGTACTCCATACTTAATAACCGAAAACTTGATCACTATGATAGCAGCATTGAGATAAGGCTGGCCGAGGCCCTGCCAAGTCCGAAACGATATCCTGGCCCTGGTTTACCTGGACGAATGAGCATTACCAAGAGACTAAATGTTGTTCCCAAATGTCTGTTAAATTTTGAGAGCTAATACAAGAACCAGTGCACCGAAACCAACAAAAGTGCTCCAAACGATTTCCCGGTGAGCCACGACTTGATGGTCATTCACACATGATTTGAAATGATAATAATTCGTAATAGTTAGACAGTTTATACAACCGGTGTCTGAATTGTTCGAAATTTCCTATTTACATTGGAACACTTGTACTTTACAAAATATTACGACACTCTTTCAATAGGCTTAACTGGGCGCGCTCTCCTCCGCGCCCCATCTCTGTCGTTGGCAGACATGACCTAGGCGCAAGCGTAAATAAGGTCTCGCCCATGACACAGGAGACTTATGGGACCACAGCGTGTGGAAATACAGCAGCAACAGCAGGCCACTGCGTCTGGCGGTGCGCAGAACAAAGAGGTGGAAAGATCGAGGATAGATGAAGTGTTGGGTTTCGACGCGGTATTGCGGTGGCGGCGGCGGCAACTGTTGTGGGATGAGATAAATGGTATCCGGCAACAAAGGCAGCTCGCCGCGTCAGTAGGATCATCAGCATCCGCAGTAACTATCTTGTTTTATTTGCTGATTCTTTTCTTTCTTCCTTCCTCTCTCATATTCTTTCCTTTTCAGTCCCTCGACCGACATTGATCAGTTTGGGATCGCTGCGAAATATTCGAACAGACCACGGAGTCTTCCTTTTGTGACTTATGAGAACTTGAGAAAACAGAGGCTTCTTCGGTTTGCTGAAATTGACGGTACATTCGTGTTCTTGATGAGAAAGCACTCTGCAGTGCAACCAAGCCCTATTGAAGTATGAAATATCAATGATAACGGTGATGGGTTCTGAAATCTCTAATATTTGTTTAGTTGGTGAGGTAATTGGTGAAATGCTGCAATTGTGACATAGAGTAACAGCCAATTTAAGACCCTGATAAAAAAATTTGGAATATATTCACTTAACCGGGTAACATCCCTCATCTTTGCAATGGATAGCGAGCACATAGTTTTGAACTCTTTTTTTGGCTATATGGCCATTGTGTCATGAAACTATAACGCCGATCGTGCATTTCGGTTAGACCAACCGTTAACCATCGATTTACGCAATCTATTTGCATGACAAAATTATGATGTTTACTGTTCCTTTTAAACATTAACTCAACTAGGCGAAATACCTAGGTTCTTGGTACACTCCGATATTTATGCGCTGCGTAATAGATTCACTCTGCTTTTACCATATTGGCTGAGAGTCAGCCCGAAAAAAAGAGAAAAAGAAGAATCGATTCACTCTAGGAGCTAATGCAAATAGCTAATTAATGACATTAAGCTGTCCGAACCCACGTGGTGATATACGAGTTGATAATCAAGAAGCAGTCAAAAAAAAATATATTATATTTCCATATTCCAGAGGTCGCCGGTTCGAGCCCCATTGCGTGACATATATGAGAACTTAAGCATTGGAAAATCGCAGTTCCTTTAATAAACAAATAAAGCTTTTATCTTTATATTCGACATTTATTATATTTGTATGGTATGTCAGTTATGACCTTGAAGAATAGTCCTCTCGACGACAAAGGATAAATAACCCAGACGAGCAAAAGTATTAATATATACTGTCATCAATAGTATAATGTCATCCACACGATTCTACCACGGTAAGAGAAGAAACTTGATTCAAAGCTGATAGACAATCATTTTGAGATATTTTCCGAACCGTTGCGTATCTGAGATCAATTGGCTCTCAGTGTATCGGAATCACGAATAAACAATTTGTTACGTGCGTTCGTAACAAAACGCGAGAGCAATTCTCCATTCAATTGCTTCGTTCTCCTTGATCTTCCCTGATCTTTCAATATTCGAAATAGTTCGTCATACATCTCATCATTGCTAGTCGTTTTTATTCGGATTTCACTACGTTAACTTCGGCAGAAATATCACGACTATATATCTTTAAATTTTTGTGAAGACCGCAGGGTCAGAGCTTAATCTGCGATAACACCGATTACAGGAAAACCCTCCGAAAGCACTTGAGCACCACTGACCCATCGGAGTCCTAGAATCCGAGAATTAAACGAAACATCCTGGAGACCTTGTGTTTATGAGTTGGCATTTGTCTCTCTTCTGTGCGTTCCTTTGAACACGACTGGCTATACCAGTAGCAGACGTCCGTCGATATATTGCTGTTCCTATACGAAATTGCGGCCTCGCCGAATGGACCCACTGGACTGTTTCCTATTGTATATTAATCGCAGCTGTAACGAACACAATAGACGTAGGCTGTAGGCCTTCACCCACACGCATCGATTCGAAATGGCCTGACCATTGCGAATCGCGATGCCATTGTTGGACCCCCAGAATACAGGTAGCTCGGGAGTACAAAGAAATCAACGTTAATGCTACCGTTTTTTTAGAGTACAAGCATTTTTACCGGAGTTTACCGCAAAGTACGAGATAAAGATATCCGAGTTCGATGCAGAATTTTACTCATCTGCGGCTATGGCATAATCCAACTGATGAAAGAGAACGGGCAGCGGTAACTCTAATAAAAATATAGCTTTATGATACTTCACGGGTTCCACTATGCCAGAGTGAAGGTTTCGCTGAGCCACGCGACTTTTGTATCCATAAATAGTGTAAACTCTGATGTTCTAACTGGCCCGTAAACTGTTACTTCGCATATATTACCCACCATGGAGTGAAAATAAACTTATAAATTATATATATATATATATATATATATATATATATATAGATATGTGTGTGTGTGTCCAGCCGGCCCCTTCCTTTATCCGCGGGTCTTTCTAACCAGGGGGACCTTTATCGATCCCTTGATCACAAGCGACCATGCAACTGCTGTCGCTACACAATAACGCCAATTTCCTGTTTTACCGGCTGTTGTGACGGCTATGCGACCTCCGGGATGTTCAAGTAGAAACGAAGTCTTGATGCACAACATATATCACACTGTCGTTACTCTATATATCTCTAGTCATACGTTTGTGAGAGCAGCCAAAAAGCCTGGATTAGCCAGTCTCGGCATTTTGTGCTCTCTTGCGCTTTATCTAGGGATTATTTCCAGGAACGATAAGTTTGGAAATAAAGTAGAAGTGGTGCCGACGTGTCCTCGTCTAAACATTCTGCACAATGTACCCAACGTTCAGATGATGTTATTCATTATGCTTTGGAATGATTGCTCCCGCTGTAAGAACTGCCCACTATTATTTCCGGGATGAGGCGATGGCCAATAGTGTCCTCAAGTACCGTGTCGTATCTTCCACTCGTACCTGGCGAGAATCTTCAGATAAAGAAGATGTAAAGAACTCCAAAGATTCTACGCGTCTGACAGGATTTGAACCCGTGTCCCTCCGGTCTACCAGTCCAAGACGCTCACCACTAGACAACCATCCAGGGGACAAGTTTGTTCTCCATAGGGAATAAGTATTCGTCGCTTCTTCGGAGTCTATCCCCTAGTGTAGTTGCACTTACGGGTCCTTTGCGGGCCTACGCGACATCGTTACTCTAAAACGTTGGCCACCTATAAACTTTTCATCTTGTCTATATTATCTAAGGACAGCGCACTATAAGTTGAACACTTAATTTGCTCTAAGAATCTCTAGTGTAATCTAGTTTATCGAAACCAATTCTGAATAATTTGGATTCGTTCTCGTCGTGGGAGTGAAGTGGACGATCTCCAAATTGTCGATACACCGTTACGATAATCTAAGTGTTCCAAGCAAAAGACCAATGTTGAATTCGAGAGAAATTATTGAGTAGAGACTACTCCTCCACCCGCCCCCAATTTAGTCATCAATTGGACCTTTCGATTTGCGCTCTAAGGTCACAGGACCGACCGGTGTACCTGAAACGAATAGACGCAGAAATCAGTCAGAGACGCTGTTCATAAAAACGTCTACAACTAATCCTGTAGTTTCTCTAGAAAACGAGAGAATTCGCCGGCTGGGAATGTTTAATGATCACGTTACTGCAGCTAGAGCTTATATGGAAACATCATTCTAAGCATGTGTACTTATGTATCCTACACTGGACACATTCGATGAGATTCCGAAAATCCGAGCGGCCTTCTTTCTTTGATAGAAATATTCTAAGAATGATCCTAAGGGGGTCCGTTTTATAAATCTAAAAACGACCCAGAAGCCTCAGATTAAGATTATTTAAATAAGTTTTCACAATATTCAGGCTTGCGTAGGGTATTCTGCACAGAGTCAGAGTTTGCTTTGAAAAAAATATGTTATCTACCTGCCATGTGATATGCTTGTGCCACTAATGGACGCATAGTGCCTATAGTCACAAGTAGCACTTAATTATATTATTATTATTATCTATAATTAGTAAGATAATTCAACAGCAGTCAAGTAAAATGAATTGCGTTGAAATCTAATATTTGTTATTGCCTAAACATGCTGCAGCACTGTGATGGAAGGATGCTCCACCATTTCAGCTCTCAGCAGCTATATGACGGGCTTCAGTAGTGCCTAGAACACTTCAGTGCCCATAGCCTGCAATATAATATCGGCGAAATTCGTGAACAAATCACTCTGGAACTCGGCTAGAAGATGGGATCTGCGTGTAACAGGTGCTCACATACAAAATGCAGCATGCTTTGAAAATTTTTCTAACCGACTTTTCAAGTGTCCACTGTCTCATATTACTGAAAAGTGTGGCCAATTGCAATCGGCATAAACGGCAATACAAAAATAAATACGAAACTCAGGACTGAACTTATGACTGCTTGCATGGCAACGCGTCCCATGAGGACTACAATACCATTGTCCAACTGTGGCGCAAAATATGAAATTATAAAACTATCTTACTTATTTTCCACTATACGTAGTTACTATAGAATAAGACAACACCCATTACTGACAGATTTTCGAGCAGAACAGCTCGGTAGAAATGCACATTTTCCGCGCAAAGGGAGAGTCGAACAGGCTTCCACCGCAGAAACTATAATATGATAATGCAATGCCGAGATTTGTTAATCTCAGAGAGAACTTCCTAGAACCAATATTAATTATTTATGAAAATAAGTTGATTTTCCGAAATTTTTTAAAAGTAATCTTTAGCCTTTTCATATGGACTTAGTTGAAACGTGCCAGTAAGCAATTGTTACTGCAAGAGAACGCACTGCCTAATTCACCGAAGGAAGCACTACAGTGTCAAGCTTTGCCGGTAAATATTATGTAGATTATTTATATATGTTTCTATCTTTTAGCTTCCCTTGTCTCCCTTAGCTAACAACAAATGTTACGCGTTTGTATTTTATATCACATTAGTATTTACAAAAATATGAAATATGATATTCCCAAGACACAGAGTGGAAGCATTGTGCCCAATTGTGAATAGAATATGATACTGTACCATCGTGAGTTACTGCTAGATTCAGATGAATATTCGAGAAAATCACCTTGATGTTCATATCGAAAACTACCCAGGACGAGCGATCTGTACAAGTTTAGTCAGCATATCAAATTATTTTTTGGGACTTGATTTGGGGAGTGTGTTGGTGAAACTCGAGATTATTCCTAGCGTGCGTCACTAATACTATTTTCCCATAGAAATAAAATCTCGCGTGCATATGGAGACATATGGAGACTACTTTATATGTCGTAGTACATGTGTAATGCACAGTTACCTCGTGCTTTTAGTAAACTCGGAGCAGGAGCGAAAGTGCCAGTGAAACCCAGCCGTAGCCCCCTAAAGATAACATAGTGGGCAATCGTAGGAGCTGGGAATCCAGCTGTGGAGGCCACTCAGCACACGAGTGGCAAAACCAGCATTACGGACAGTGCCATCATGAAAAGCAGGTGGTTACAACTAATAGTCTGTGACCAACTTCACCGCAAGATATTTACGTGTGCCCATTAGAGGTGCACTCTCTGAGTACGGTCGCTCAGTCCAGCTAGTCTGTGACAGAAACGCGTTTAGGGCATCTGAGAGTATCGTCTGCGTTTTTCAGTTACGTTAGTTTCACTGCATAAACGCGCAGCTCTTCTGTAGCAAACTCTTTGATGAATCACGGTGTGCACACGGCGTTGACTAAGCGATTCAGAGATGGCATCACAGTGGTGTTCACTATATAATTATCACAATTTTCAAAATAGCTTATTTTGAATTCTTTATTCATTTTTCTAGCGTGGTGGAATTTCGAGGCGTTGCATGACTGAGTCATGATATCACGGAACTCAAGTTAGATGCACCCGAGTTAGATCCCTAAAGGTAAAGGTTTATTGGTTTATTAAAGGAACTGCACTTTTTACAATGCTAAAGCTCTCTTGTTGGTTCCCACCAGATCGACGGAGTCGAACCTGCCAGGGACTTAGCCACCGTCCAAGACAAGTGTATCTTGGTCACTATAAAGTTTATCATATTCAAAACAGTTTATTAAGCAGAAGGTGTAAATAACAAGGTGTTGACACTGATTTTTTTTCAATAGACTACTATATAAGCAGGCTTCCTTTCTACTTGCTGGTTATTCTTCTGGGTAACGCTGAATCCTGAAAGAATGTACGTCTCAACCGTTCTCGAAGTTCCGCAGGAAACCAAGAGCCTCACGTTCGCATATGGCAGAGAGTTATATGGGACAAGTCAGCTCTTCTAACATCGAAAAGTTGGTTTTAACAATTAATCATATCAAACACACAACGCTTTTGAAAAGCATACGCCTCTCAACTTTGGTGCCCTTTGGATTATTGGAATTTTATCGACGAAATTTCAATGGGCCGGGCTACAGTGGGACATTTATTATATAATAACTACTTCAGTTTAACATTTCATTCCCATGGAAATTTATCGAACTGACCAATAAGTCGAGGGAACAACATTCATGTCACTGACAAAATTACCAACTTCAGAGGCAAGGGCAACCTGCGGATCTGATATATGAGGTTGTCAGTGAAACATACGGTGTGTAGAGAATTGTCAAGTTGTCGTTTTATGCATTTCTCAAAAAGAAGCTTGGAAGTTAGTTACATTTATTGGTCGATAGCTATTAGTTGTATTAATACGACAGCCCTTTTCTTTATATAAGCCACTAGGGAAGTGCAAAAAGAAGATTGAAACCAGTGAAAACATCCTGACTAACGAAGGGAAAACGAAAGATCGCCGTCGATGTTTTCAATGCCTCGTCATTATCATTAACTGTCATTAATTATTATATAATGTACATTACGTTGGCATTTGTTGTTCACATGCTTATTTACAATCATTTGTTTATAGCACGTACAGACGGGGACTTGGGAATGACGGCCTATAGATTCGAGTGTTATATAGCTATAATAGTGAAGTTTATCCTGTCCTCTTTTAGATCTCTTGGAAATCCAGGTAAGTCCAGTAAGACCAACAATCCTGGGGACTCGGGAAAGCCACAGACAATTTAATTCAGTTAAGACATACTTTAAAATAATTCGAGTTGTACAGCAAGTCGACGAATCGAACGGCAAGTACTCCGCGAAACCCTATGCACGAAGAACCCTGAACGTAATATATATATATATAAGAAAACCACCAATAGCATGCTGAACGAATGCTATACATATGTATAGCATGCTGAATGAATGCAATATATATATATATATATATTAGAACTACGGTCTTATATACAGATATCTATATAATCAAGATGAATATTGTTACACATCAGCAGCGCACATGAAAATGAATGCGTCTCTACCTTCAAAGAAACACAGTACATGATCATAAAGAAAGTATATATAGAAAGTTTAGTTGCAAATTATAATACTTAACGTGACAAAAGACACACACTCTCATAAGTACACCACTTCGAATTGTTTGAGTCCTTTTTATTGCATCACCACGTGTTCTGATGATGTTTGGCCAGCGTGAATATCAAAACGCTCCTTAACCATACATTTATCCTGAGAAATATGTCCTCATAGACTATGAATTCGCTAAACTTTTTGAGTTCGAACCAATATTACCTGTATCTAAGTAAATTTTCTCACAACCAACAGTCAACATTTACGGTACTGCCTTTGGCATTGATTCATTAGATGGACCCCCTTCAAATGCAAATGTACAATGGTGGGAATCAAGTCCGTGCACTTACGTGTCTTCTGCGATTGCAATGGGCGCACGAATGCACCACGCCACCAAGCCAATAGCTCTATCTATAATATCTGAGCCAGCTGATATGTCATTTAGACATCTACTCATGTATGCCATATATGTATCACCTTGTTGAACACCATGCGAATACCCTGAAAACGTTGGATCGGGAAATTTACTGATAAGAATTTTGCTTCGAGTTTGATGTCAAAATTATTTCCCGTGGTGTATGTACGGAGCACCTTCGTATAACTAATTGACTACGTAATTTTTCCCGTTATGAGTAGTGTGCATTGGCCTCCCTCTCATATTCTCGCGTGATTTCCCTTGCAATTCAGAAGTTCATGGGGCAGATCATACGCATCGCGAGCTCCTAATATGTAAGGTCTCATAAAGAGCAATATGGAAATCCGCTTTTCTGACAATAGAACATCTGAAGATACTGCTATTGAAGACATTTGCCTCGCAGAAGATAAATATTCGTATTGCGGCGTGCGGGACTTACTTTTATCCACAACGAGCCTTCACATTCCGAATCACCTAAGTGACGATATCATGACGACCACTGTGATTGACATAGACCATTGTGGTCTGTCTATACCCATTCCACCTCAGAGACGATTCGTACAGGTCGAGCGTCGAGAGAGTAGTGATTATATAGCTTAATACACAGACATGTTGTATATTATATGTTATAATATACAATGTTATAATATAGTTGTATCAATATAATTGAATGGAAATGTGTCAAGCTACAGGCCTCCCGCTTGATTTCAATACACACGGTCGCTGTCCTGTCATCACAGGGCCGTATTTATAAACGAATACGCTACCCCGCAATCATTGAATCGCGTTCCAATTTTACTTTCGCCAGCAGCCTGTTAAACTGTTCCAATGATTACATCACTTATCTCTTGTCTCTTTCATGGTACAATTTTCATCTGCATGCCTAAAGCCAGCTTCCTAAAATATTGTGGAGTTGGGGCGATTTAAATGTCAATAACCTTAGCCTGTTGGAGCTAGAGATAACATCGTAATGCACTAACCAAAGGCCGATCGGAGCAACTAAACGGTTGCAGATAGTTTAAAGGGTTATCTGTAATGAAACAGCACAAAGAATGATCTCAAATTACCAGATTGTACAATGTGTTAGCTTTTAGTAAGTCAATGTTTATTAATATGTTTGGTTGTTGATATATATATATATATATATATATATATATATATATATATATAATGACACATTATAATTCGAACAGGCTAGAACAATAAAGAACCATTTAAACTCTAAAAGCGTGGCATTTTGAGTCCCCTAAGTCGTAGAGAAACTCCTAAGAGTCTTCCAAGTTCGAATTAATTTCCGACGATTACGTTAGCTGCTGTAATTGCCTTTTCACCTAATTTGTTAAAAGCAGTAAAGTGGGGTTCAATTACTAATCCCAAAAAAAGTAGGGCAAAGTAAAAACCCTTTGTCTTGTCGGGGCGACCACTCGGCCAAGAAAGAGGAACCTGGATAATAAGTTTCACGTTAGACGCTCCTGTGATTAGACATTCTCGTGGAGTGGGGGGCAGGGGTGATCACGTTAACACAACGGTCAAGTGCGCTTATATTAGTGGTGGAAACATGTCCTGTTGCTGCTGATTCTGAGGGAAAACCAACATGTTCATAACTTAACTTCTATATAATTTCGATGACTGATTTTCCTCTAATTCACACTCCACCCTATCGCTTTCAATCTCGGTGGGTCTTCCCGGCTTGGGAGTGTCTTTGAAATCACAATCACGAAATGAACCACTTCTCGACCGTCCTAACTAAGGTACATGATGGCCCATTTATAGCCGTGTCTCTGAGTTTGAACTTAACAAGAACGTAACGTGAAAATTGTCAGGAGACAGCTTCATTTGATCCCTTCAAGAAAAAGTTTTTAAATGATCACAGTGGATCGTTTTCGCAATAAATGTGCACGAAAAGTATCCCATAACGATCAACATGATTTTGTCTCCCTGCTCTCCTCCAGAGTGGCAAATTTTGAATGGCCAGAAATGCGGCAGAACATATTTCCACACCTAATAATAAGACATTATAGGGTCGCAGTAAAAATATCTTTAATTTTGACTTTTTACAAGACTGCTTTCGGTGGACCTCTGCCTAAATTGTATTTGTGTCTGTACGAATACTATTATGAATGTTAGTTCTATACACGCTATTACGTTTTAATAATCCTTAGATCAATATATAATATTAATGTATGCTAATTATAAGTTAGAATACGCCAATATGTTAGTATTATTAATATACTAGTGTGTGCTAATTTTGAAGTCCCATACACTTATTAGCACATTGTGAAAATATGTATAAGTGTCATGTATATGAAGACGAATGCTATCAAATGAATATGCTGTACATCCACCATTCATGTGCCTATTTATTGTGTTATTCTATCCAACATAGAAGAAATGTGAACATGCGCGGTAAATTGCGAGTTTCGATCACCTCTTTAGATGACCACTCTCTTGTAGCTCTTCATGCACATTGACGTGAACTACCAGCTACATCAGTTTCTATGATGAAAAGCATACAACGCAAGGGATACGCATACGGCCGCGTTGTGAGTGTCCATTTCGCGGGCTTTATAGTTCGACAACGACGACGACGGATGATCGGGGTTTGCCGTCGTCGTCTGCCATCGTTCGTTCGCTCGCTCTACCCACACATTCACCACAGACACACAGACACACATACACATATATACGAACCCAGCCAGACTACATTGACTCTCTCTCTCTCTCCTCCACCTCCTGCCGTCCTCGCCAGCTCTAACATACTCCTACTTCGATAGTACCCGACCAATCAGGACGCATTTCCCTTGTCCCTAGCAGACGGAACGCTCAGCCTGTGACGTCACAGGCGCTCGGTACTGCTGCTGGTGCTGTGATCAGCTGTTGGTTATGGCTGCTTCGTTGGTTCCGCCGCTGGGTTAGAATGCAGACGGCTGGGACATTCTCATCACTCATATCTCTCACCCTCTCACCCTACGCGAGATTTTAGTAGTTCTACAACTGTTCTACTCTACTATAACGACTACTTGTGTAAGTGCCTATCGCCGGGAACAGTCAGTGTCCACAGGAACGCACTCAGTGACTGATCCGTCGTTGCAGCATCCCAGTCCCGCTGAGGACGTCATAGCAGGTTGCTGAGATACGGACACTATATCGTAGTCCTGCCTCCTACCAGACGCAGCAGCAGCAGCAATTGCAGCCAGCTGCACTAGCAGCAGCAGCAATAATACTATAATGAAATAGAATAGATCGTCCAGCAGCAGGCTGAGTGGGCCTTCTGCCGTTTTTTTGACTTTGCGCTGCTGTGTACGAGAGCATTTACGTGCTGCTGTTGCTGCTACTGATGCTGAGTGTGTGTGGTAGTGGTTGCCGTGTATTGTGTCGCCTCTGCTGAGGACGTACAGTGCAGCAGGCAAAGGGATGGACCATCCCACAGAACAAGCCCAATTCTCTTCACAGCAGTTCGTGTCCACCACTAGCACCAACCACCAACACCAGCAGCAGCAGTAGTAGCCGTAGCACAAAAAACAAAGGAGCGAGTAACAGCAGAAGCTGTCGTCGAACTGCGGCCAGCAGGAGAAATCATAATCTGGCTGTATAATATCCCTGCTGCTGTTAGTTCTATTCGTTTCGTTAGTCGAAAGAGGTAAAAGCAATGTCTCGAGTAACAAACTCTTAGTGTGTCCCTCCGTGGGAGTGTTTCGTGTGTATGTGTGTGTGTGTATATATGGGCCTAGATGAAGGAAGACAACGATGACGATTGCTGTGTTATAATGCTAAGAATTCATCTTCGATGCCAACGTGCTCCAGTGGACTCAAATTAACGAGGTTACATTGCGCCATTTGTCTATTCACATCACTTGGAAGTTTTTAAGTCGTCCTGTTAGCCTATCGTTCAGCCTGAGCTGGTCGTTGGCTGTTGTCTTTTGATTCATTGGTCTGTGGGTCTCCGTCTGTTTATGGGGCTATGCGGTTTGTGCTACATGTCGTTATCGGATGTATCATCACCGAGTGAGATGTATCGTGTTGACGATGATGAGAGATAGATAGATACATAGTATATGTATAGATAAAGGTGAGGAGTGTGCCACAACTACTAGCATAATTATGTTGAGCCATACAATTGATGACTGCGCTGGTGGCTGCGGTGTGAATGCTGCTGCTGCTGCAGCTGGTGCTGCTTCTACCACCACCACCACTACTACTACGACTACTGTAACCGTCGTCGTTGTCGTAGCCGCCTTTAGCGCTTTGTCGTTGTCGCCAGCATCAGTGTCCGTCTCGTAGCAGCAACAGCAGTGGAGACGGTAGGAGCAAAGGAAGGATTAGTAGTCGATATTGCGACAGTGCGCCCGTGTGCTGCTTGTGGCGGTGGTAGTGGCAGCAGCGGCGACGGCGAAGGCGGTTTAGTTTGCTGTCCCACTGTTACAACAATCCTTTGCTGTTGCTGTTCACTGTAGGAATTATCTGTGTTTGAATCAACAGTGGCAGCAGCAGCAGCAGCAGCAATAACTGACCTGTTACCACTACCCTATTATTGCCGAGGAACATAACGTAGTCTCGAAAGTATCAAAATCAACATCATCGACGTCATCAGCAGATTTCGTTGTGGCCGCGCGATTCAGATCGCGTTCGATTTCGAGCAGCGTCGGAGCCATTTTTCCCCCTCATCATAAAAGTACTAATATCATCTTAAAACGGCAAGTCGTTGTTGCATTGAATAGCATTTAGTGTTGCAGCAGGGCCGAATAGCAGCCAACGGGGAGGCAGCCAGAAACGTATTAGAAAGGAAAGAAAACCATTAGTAACTAATAGTAGTGGTAGTCCATACGACCACTACTGGTGGTGATGGTCAAACAAACTACAAACTGCGCTATCGTTTCCTTTGGCTGTTCAGTTTAGTTCTGAGCTGGTTGTGTTTACCGCTCTGCCAGTATAATCATTCCTATGTTTACGGTTCTATTGAATCCCTCGCTGTGATCAAAATCAGCGGACACCCAGATAGACACAAGGAAGGAAGGAAGGTAATGCAGACAGACAGACAGTGTGTTTGTTGTTCATCGTTTGGAGTCTAAAGCCAAATAGTGGTGTGGTGCTGTGGTCATCTGATGTTCTTGACTGTTCTGCGCTACGCCGCGCCGCCCGTCCCAGGGATCATTTTCCTCCCGGTCTTCTTGTCCGTGTACGGTAGATACGAGCTGCTCTAGCTAGTTGTCTCTGTGTAAGCTGTACTGTCCATCTGATTCGAGTGCTAAAGCGATTTCAAGTTGACCTGTTGTAGCTATACGAACTAGCGCGAGCAGACACAACTGCGGCGCGTACGTAGCAGCAAGAAGACAGGAAAAAACGTCTGTTCTTACCGCCGCACAGCATCGTCATCGTTGTAGTCTTTATCGTCATCATCGTCGTTATTATCATCACAATCATTACCATCCACTGATATCGTGTGTGTTTGTGGGTGATAGCGTATACGATTGTCTTCGTTGATGTTCGACACAGGTTCTGCTATCCCTCCTCTGCTAGAAAGGATCAAGTGTCTTTCGACTCGCAGTTTATGTGCTCCTTTATGCAGCAGTGGTATACGACTAACGCAGACGGTGCTGGTCACTAATTAGCCGCAGATGAGCATCTGAGCTCTACTAACACTGTACTAACTAATCAGCTAACGAACGAACGAATTACTGTACTGTGTTGCAGTTCATACGTGTTGGACCTTCGACGTACTGGACCCCTCGAGATTCGTGCTCTTTCTCTCCCGCTCTCTCTCTCTCTACCCCACTGATGGTCCAAGAGTCCACCTTATTCCCACAAAAGAACCCGTGACCTTCGCACGCTGCATCCTGGAGTTGGATGGACTTTGATGCTGGGTGGTGTCTGCCCGACTGCCTGCCTGACCTCTTGTCTGTCTATCTATACGTCGATGAAATAAAATTACGTTAAGGAGTTCAAATATTCGTCGTTTGTTGTCTGTCGGAGTCTCACCGGCGTGAGTAAATGAGACAAAGGACTCAAATCCCGCGGCAGGCATCTGCAAGCGAGGAGTTGTGAAGCAGACGAGGACCGAGGGCCTTCGAAAGAGGGTGTCGTTGTCCTCGTGCTAAAGTTGAGGTGGTGGCGTCTCGGCGTTGAAGGGGGCGCGCCAGTGAGGGCGTCGCGGGCAGCAGTGAGGGTGGCGGCCAGAAACAGCCATTCGCCTCCGGACGACGGAGAGCTAAGCGACGACGGCCCCCGGCTACCAAAGCGGCCCCGAAGGCATCGGAGCAGCAGCAGCAGCAGCAGCAGCGGCGGCGGCGGCAGCAGCAGCACACAGCAGCAACAGAACGCGGGCTTTCTGCTGCCGCACGGTTCCCATCGAACGACACCAAGACAGAACGTGATAGCCGCAGAGAGCGGTGGAAGCGAAAGTAGCCGAGGTAACGCGCAACTGAGTGAATCGGCCAACCGAGGTCAGCCGAACTCGTCTTCGCTATTCTCGCCGGCTTCGTCTTCGATAGATTCCTCGGCGTTGACTGAAGCTATAACATCTTCAGTGGCAGCAGCCGCAACAACAACTAAGAATCATAGTTCTACTAGTGGTATTCGTGGATCAAGAAGTGGTGAAGCTATGCAGCACAACGGTAACACATCAGGCTCCACTCACCAGCGTCAAGGCGCACTCACTCCAAACGCTAACGGCCATGCGGGCTCGGGTGCACCACCACCCGCAACGAATGGCAACGTTATCGGCGCCATGAATGGTCAAGGACCATCATCTAATGGCAATGTGGCCCTTGCTGAGTTGGATCCCCCGTCTGTTCCACTGAGTCCCCTTGATCCACGTAACCCTCGGAGTGTCATCGAACGCGACATTATCAAGCTGATTGGACAGCATCTGCGGAGCCTCGGTTTACAGTAAGTAGCGACAGAACGATCGAACCTTGCCTGATTTACTTGACATCAGCTAATTAAAGAGCGGGCATGCCTAGGTAGAAGCATACGCGGACCTTAGTTGGATAACAGATTGTCTATTTATTATACAATAATACATGAAGGGGTCAATACATGTTGTATATATATATATATATATATATATATATAAAGACGTAACGAATATTTACTATGGAAAGTAACTGCGCATGTCTGCCTATGGAACGATAATGAAACCGACCGTGGCAGCAGACCGCTGAGCCTTTTATCTTAATTTTGCCTGCTCCAACAACACTAGTAGCCACTGCGCCTTGCTCACAACTAAAGGGACCCTAGGCTGTATCATTATTATTATTATTACTATTATATGCGGTGTTCAGGGGAGTAATTCTGTAATATGTTTCGATTATAGAATTTACTCATTTTAAGACATAGATTGAGAAAAACCTATGACAAAAATGGCTCCGTTTTATTTTATGTCAGATATTGATTATGATTGTGCGTCATAATATCTGGAATCCGAGACCGTCGTTATCCTGAGAGAGAAAACTAGGGCCCATTCATTGCGAATCAGGAAAACTGTTTATGTTTTGTCTATTTGCATCAGTAGAATCGCTTAGCAGGATTATTCCCTTAGCACTTTCCTAAGCGAGCCAATATAGAGACCAAAATTTATCTATTCGAAATTGTATCTCTCCTTTACTATATATAGACTGTGTGTGTAATGTGGAAAGCGAATCCGCAGTATCAGATAGGGTCCGTCGAGACAGGTTTGGAACTGGAGATTTCGATTTGAATACGAAGCAATGTTCCGCACGACCAAGTGAGACAGATGACGACGAATCACTTGATCTCTTGAATGAAAATGCCGCCAGATCAGAAGAGAGTGCTTTATTAGGAACAGCTCAAAACTCGTAAAACGGCCAACGCCGACAAGTGACACAAGACAAGATACAAAGCCACTAAGGCGAGAACTTGACAGGAAATGGCCGCGGAGGCTCAAGGGACGGCGGAATGTGATATTGCAACTACAGCGACGTGGATCGTCTCCCATAACGAGATGCTATTTCGCCGCGGGATCCGCATGCTGCCTGATCGATGGACGAGACTCACAGAAAGCTAGGGTCACTGTATTTTTTTAGGATTCGTTCATTCTTTCAAAAGGTGCAATAATTCAAGGCGGGTGAAAAATAAACTTACTTATGAATCAGGACCTGAAGGCTGTCGAACTCTTGATCAGATCGAATCAAGTCGTCCATCGCTGCGGAGCCACTTTGCTGTTGTGTTCGTCCTTCCTGCGCCTTCGATATATCAGGGAAGCAGTGCATTTGAATCCTGGGGTATGGACTTCAGTTTGGTTTTGCTGGGATCTGTTTGTTGGGATCAGTTTCTTATAGGAGTGCATTGATTACCATCTAAGAATTGGAATCGAGCATGCATAAATCACTGAATTGACTTAAACTATAGTAAGGTAAAGGTTTACTGGTTTATTAAAGGAGCTGCAATTTCACAATGCGTAAGCTCTCTTATATGTCATCACGCAGCGGGACTCGAACCTGCGACCTCTGGCTTTCGACAGCCAGAGACAGAACGTGCTAATGCAGAGTAAAGTCGATCGATAAAATATTGTCGTAATTATAAACACAATAGTCATATCCGACTACTTCTATTGGTCTGGTCATCGTTGACTCACTGCCAACATTTAACGTCCACGGTACAACGGCTTTCGGCATTTGTACTTAATATGTGTTTGAATGATACGTCATTGTCTATTTTAAACAATTGTTTTTCAAATGTATAACGTTTTTATTAATACGTTAAGATGTTTATTTCATGTTTGACATAGCCAGCATGTGGATACGGAGGCGTCCGCAATGGCGCCATATGTCCGTGGTACAAAATAGCGCGTATGGTTAAAATTGCAACTGCATTAAACTTTGTATTCGCTCACGTTTAAATCATTTTAGAATTGTGAATTGTTTCCACGAAATATTACATATTTTGTATGCCCTAGACTAAAAACATATTACATCAGCTGTGTTCTATCAAGGCAGATTTGGCTTCGCGTGAGTCATTCCAATCGTCGTAACGTTGAGACTGTCGAAAATATTGATCCGGCTGCAGAAACCCATGTATTGGATTAATTGTATCCCAATATTGAATGCTTCTGCTGGACTACATCCTTTAGGTTTTGTCGAAGGACTTTGACTCTCCCATCCCATTCACACTGATATGGGGGAACTCTTATAATAAAGGTCGTGTTAGCCTTGAGGTCTCTACTCCGCTTCAATAACGCGCAGCCAACGTGGTGCCACTTTAAAGCAACGAAGTATATTATTAGCGTAGATGTCCAGGCCAGACATGTAACATCGACATATATTGACCGCACTTTTATTATTATTACTATGCATGAATAAGCCTAACTATAGTTTATAACAATATTTATACTAAATACCAGATTCGTTTCTGTTTAAATTTTGTTGAAATATTGTTAATTCAATTGATGATAATAACCTGAGAACATTTTTCGAATACTGATTTCCTTCACGGACATGTGCTGCATTAACCGGACTATTCTGTCAATATCTATGAATTCAATGTGAGACGTATCTTATCAGGACATAGACAGGACGTATGCTCTATTGAAGACGTTCTCTACATTCTACAGCAAGAACTCATCCGATCGGAATTTTCTGAGCTCCGAGGCGTCTGTCTAGGCTACTCTAATGTCACTCCTAATCTTCCCTTCTAAGCCTACTTAAGTCTAGAAGTCTAGAAGCACGTGATGGATCCATATGTAACTTCCTCAAACCATACCATTTATGATTATGCCATTTAGAGGGACTGACATCTAATGGCTGTATATATATATATATATATATTATATATATAACGTTGTTGCTCATGGTGTTGATTGGGGTGTTCTCGATTATCTCCAATTTTAGCCGCACCGTGTCGACCCTGCAGGAAGAATCCGGCTGTTCCTATGACCACCATCTTGCCGTTAAACTGCAACATCACATAATGGATGGAAAGGTGAGTACAACGCCTTTGTATATTACTTCCATTGAAAACGGCCCTGCTTTGAAGTCGTCTCCAGTCCTGAATTCGTTTCTTTTGATGACGTTAAAGAATATTGAGTTGTCGTATATTGAGATTGCAAGACGTCTACTGTGGTCACCAATAAGTCGAATGTGAAGGCGATCGATTTTCGCGCAAATGATTTTATGGTCTGCGTCATTATTTTTTTATTGGTTAACCGACTACGTATTTTGATGCAGTCGAATCAGCACATATACACATGCATCAATGGAGGTGTTTTTGACATGAACTGAATAGAATTTCCTGGGACGAAACTACAGTTTTACAATATGTTACTTTCCAACGAAGAAAATTATTCGTAAAGGTAAAGCTTTATTTGTTTATTAAAGGAACTGCAGTTTTTTACACTGCTTCGTTAAACGACTATTAACGAACTGTGCTTGTTGTGTGAACCATGAAATGATAATACGACGGATAACGCTTACTGATGAATCTCCTCCAACACAAACACTCAGACGAGTCAGCTTCTCTAACCACACTACTCTAGTTGACTTCCGTTGGAGCTGACCTGTAAACGAGGAGCCAAGTATAATAGCATTGGAATCAGCCGTTTCCTCGAATCCATTGGCCACGTGATCAATTTATGCATCGCTACGCATCATAAAATAGTGACAGAAATCACAATAATGACACCCCAAGTGACGGCTCAAGAAAAAACAACGGAAGGAAACCAAACATGATTTTTGTTTTATTTATATTTTTCGTCTACCCCTGCAAACGTTGTCTCATCGTTGCATCTGTCAGTGTTCTTACATGTTCACCCTATATTACTTTTCCGTACAATTAATTCGGCCAGCATTTTTTGTAAATGGCTCTTGTTTATGCCACCATACCTACTAATATACGACTAAATGTTGTTTTCACACATTGTTCGGGCAGAGTTCTTTGGCCCTTTGTTTATCAATGAAAAAGAATATACGCGCCATATCGCTGGTCGTCATCTATCTCTGACGAAATCATTAACTAGAGTGTGGACTACTTGTAAAATTTTGGGAATGCTAAATTCTGTTGGGTCCCAATAGTCGGTGTGCAATGAACAAGCATTGCTTTTTGTGGAGGGATGAGCAGACCAAATACACGTCACGGGCGGCAATAGTTTAAGCGTTTGGCATCGCTTTGTCTATATATCTACGATAAATTACAAAATTTCACAGGAAGGAGCTGTTACTAACGGGACCATTAGTGTTCCTGATATTAAAGGATAAGACGATCCTCATACCTCTTGTATAAATTTAGGTCGAATTTAAAATGCTACATTGATCTGTAACAAAGCATTAGGACCTCACTGACGTTAGGAATATCGTGTGGAATAACATGGACTGCTTATTCTCGTGCATTACATTTGTCATCTGTTTAATTAGTTGGATCAAGCAATTGCCGATCTATCCGACCTGGAACATCTATTGGTTGGATCGAATGCAAGCAAAAAGATGCGCTTCCTCCTACTCGAGGAGAAGTTCCTTGAGTTTCTGGCCCAAAACCAAACGATGGATGCTCTCGCTTGCCTTCGTACAGAGCTCAGCCCGTTGAAGCACAACGTGGAACGCGTCCACCAGCTGTCCAGGTTACCGTCAATCGAAATGCGCTTACATTAACAATTTACTTTGATTGATCAATTACTGATATGGGTATGCTTTTCGGTTTCATAGCCATGATCGAGTGTATTTTTTGGTATTTTTTCAAGCATGTTAAAATATAATCTGAACAGATGTTAAAATAGCAGGATAATATATGTTCCGATTTAGCATTACTATGGGCGTCATCCTTATTATAGTTGCCTGTGCACATTATATGCATATCCGGATTAAATTGCCACATTTAAATATATTTGCAGCTATCTAATGATGTCCCCGGACAATCCCGAGCTGCTCCTCCACCGCTCAAACGTGACTGAGGCCCGGGACCTTCTTATGGAGCGACTGCAAAGGTTTCTCCCTGCCAGCATTATGCTACCACCAAGAAGATTGCGTTCTCTACTTGCCAAAGTACGTACATTACAATAAAGACAACAACATACACCAGTTTGAATCGTTTCGAATTTAGTTTAAAACACGGACATTGGCTCGTAACGCCTCCTTTAAGCTGGCTGGAAGTATAAAAAACTAACAAAAATATAGCAGTACGATTGTGTGTCATGCACAGAAGACTACGGCGCATAGTATTATAGCATTCATATTATTATGTTCGATAATAGTTAGTATGACATTAGTATCATTTAAGGGCGACCTGAGAATCTGCTACGAATCCATCCTATAACCCCATCTTCCTATAGTTGATTTCTCGTTTTGTGTACATGTATAATAATAAACGATATTGTAGCTAAGTTAACAGAAATGAAGGACACTAAATAGAAGCTAATCATGTTTGTCAACATATTTTCTAATCATTCTTCTTTAGGCCCAAGCGTACCAAGTGGAACGGTGCGAACTGCACAATAAGGTCGATCAACCTATCCGTGGAATGGCGCCCCTCACGAACGCCGAAGGCGTTAGAGATCTGCAGATGCTCGAAGGCATCTCCCTTCTCAGTGATCACAGCTGTGTCAGAGATGACTTCCCTTGCCACACTCAACAGGTAATAATAATTGGGAATTGAGGAAAATGCTATTGGTGATTACCGCTGCTGATTGTGAACTCTTCGCTCCTTGGTAACGCTGTATGCGGATGTGATTAAGCTTCCTCCCGTTGCCAATATCATGGTAAAAACAACACAATTTATTTGTTGTGTGATTATATCGATAATCGGTGAACACTAAAATATGTACACTTGCCGAATTGCCGAGCATCATTGGATTGAGTTTCATCTACGGTGAACGCTACCCCTCTAACGACAGCGCGTATTTCTGTTTTCTCTCATTCAGATTCTCACTGATCACTCCGACGAGATCTGGGTGTGCGTATGGAGCCACGACGGGCTTCGATTGGCGACAGGTTCAAAAGACTCCTATGTAATCATATGGCAAATGAATCCACAAACGCGTGTTTTAAGTCGGCAGATGAGCCTCGACGGTCACACGTTCGGTGTTAGCTGCATCGCCTGGAGCCCGGACGATTCCATGTTGCTGGTTTGTGGTTTTCAAGGCTCCCCCGATCTGTGGATATGGAATACGATTGTGAGTACCCTATTAAGAACCAAACAATACCGATAGCCCTTAGCCCACACCACGTTGTTTCGGCACTGTCTGGATAGATGATAGGCTGACCTTGTTTAGATTCAAATGTACTTGTTTCGGTTGACCACTCAAGTCACCAACGTCCTTACATTCGCAATCAAGTAGATCTTGTTGTTTTAACATATCTCTTATGTATCCACTTCGAGCATAGTTCAGTGGTTCGATTCGGGAATATTGAATTTGAGGAGGCATTACCATATCCTGTTTTTCCTAGCGTCCTCTGTCTACTTATTGTCGGCATATTTTTTTATTTTTGCAAACAAACGTTATCACAGACTTCAATAATGTTTTTGTTCCTTCCGACTTTCAGTCCGGAGAACTCCGTTGCAAAATGAGCCACAATCCCGATGACAGTCTGACCACATGTGCGTGGCAGGCCGGCGGAAACAAATTTGTTTGTGGAGGCACCAAAGGACAGTTTTATCAATGTGATATTTCGGGACAGGTAATATATATATATATATGTATCTACATTTCCTAAGAGTAATTAAAATATAATATATTTAAGTATTTTAAATTAAATGACGTCAAAGTAAAGCTAGCCTATGAATAGTGTAACTCGTTCCGCTAACAGTAGCAGATGCCTGAGTAGGCTACCCGAGTGTAATCACTAGATCGTCATTTTCTAAGGTCTTGCTCTTGTCGTTATTGCTATGGTGTTAATATTACAGGTGCTTGATCATTGGGAGGGAGTGCGACTTCAAGGTCTTCAGTGCCTCAGCGATGGGCGAACCGTCCTTGGCGCGGATAGCCATAATCGTATTAAGGGCTACAACTTTGACTACATGCAAGACGAGCATATGTAAGGCCGCCACCACACAAAGAGACTTGTCCACCTTTGTTCCGTTATCTGCTATTGTACTACAATCAAAATTATATGCATAATAACCTTGTCGATAACAGATTCACAGATTAATCGTCCATGCTAACATTACGTGTGCTTTGTAACTGGCACTACATTTATAATTCAGTGGGGCGCCAAACATCCCGAAATATTCCATACGACCAAAAGGTACCGCACTGGTTCGGCACACGTCATAATTGTTGCACGGAGCACAATATCAGTGACATGCTCGGTGTATTTGCAAATACAGTATTTTACATTGTTGGCTCTTTATTGATGTGACATATTGTTGCCGATTTCGTCTGTCTTTCAGTGTGGTTGAAGAACATGCGATTGTGTCCTTCTCGGTGGACAAGGGCGATCGTTTTGCTCTAATAAATCTTTTACGTCAAGGCATACACTTGTGGGACATCCGTGACAAGACCTTACTCATGAAATTCCGCGGCATGAGTCAGAGCAACTTCGCTATTAATTCGTGTTTCGGCGGAGTCGACGAGAAATTTGTCGCATCCGGCAGCGAAGGTAACGTAAAGGCTACTCTGCATAAGATCCCGTCTCGGCGGCATCCGCTCTGTACCCACTGCATGCTTCGCACAAATTTATTGACCTGATTAAGGCTGGCTATAATACAACCCTGCACTACAGTTACTTTCGATGTCACTGCGGTGGCTCATAGATTCAGCAGAGGAAACGTTCTCTATATTGACTAGCTTTTTGACGATAAGATATATGCCATTGGGACAGTTAGAAGATTCCCGGTGGATGACAACATGGGGACAATTAAGATATAACTGTTATAATTTTTTTGTCACACGTACACGGGGTACACTTGTTGCCCAATTTTCTTTTGTTTTTCCAATGTATTCGTACTGCTTTGTCATTGCATACACTCAACTCGAGGGAGGTTACTTTGTATACTACGATGATATATGACGATTCCAGATTTTTCTCCTTTTGTCGATATTTCTTTCAGTTCGCTCACTACTACTCATTGTTGTTGCTGTTGTTGCTTTATTTTCTTTTGCCTAAATGGTTCATTTTGTTGTTCTTCTGCTTTTTCTTCTCCTTTCCAGACAGTAACGTGTATATCTTCAACCGTTGGAAGGAAACGCCAATTGCCACCCTTGACGGTCATACACGCACCGTGAATTGCGTCGCATGGAATCCACTCTTCACCGATGTGCTCGCGTCCGTGTCGGACGATACCACTGTGCGTATTTGGGGGCCCTTTGACCCGTTCAGGCAACCCCCGGCGCCATCATCACAAGTGCCACGCGGCTCCTCGGTACGCGATAGCGTGTCCGGAGCGCGGGACGGCTCTCCTCGACCCGATGGGGAACCTTTACACGCCGGCGGCCCAACTGGACAAGGTGACCGAACGCACGAGATTGTCGCTTTCGTCTGACTGACGAACTTCCGTGTACTCAGTGATGATGAGTGTATGTGATGAAATTGGATGGGACAATAGAGCGAACATGAGAGTGAATTGTTGAGAGGGTGATAGGAAACCAATGCAGTCAATCAATTAATCAGTGACTCAATCAAACAGGACAGACACAGAGACGAAGAGAGAGAGAGAGAGAGAGAGAGAGAGAGAGAGAGAGAGAGAGAGAGAGAGAGAGAAAGAGGGAGGGGGGATACATATATATATATACAAGTAAACATAAACACAACAACCACTATACGCCCCTGATGCGATAGTATCGCATTCATTGCATTGATCGAAGATTGACCTGTTAGCGAATAGTCTGAAAACAACAATAACAAAAATGGTCGAATCCTCGAAGTGGAGGCTGATGATGATGTATAATATTTATGTTGACTTGGGCCCGGTCTGTGCCTGTCCGTGTGTATGTCCACAACGATGCCATCACAACCTCTATCTGACACGGTGCACGGAACTTTACATGTCTTTGTGTGTATGTGTGTGTAGTGTGATGTGTATGTATTTGATGCCATAGCTAACGTCTATGTATAGAGTCATATGAGCTAGCTATTGTGAGCAAAGAAAATAGAGAGCGAACATCGATCGAGTGAATGTGACAATGATGTGGGAATACTGGATACAAGCTGTATCTCGGGATCGAACCTTCACGCGCACGTAAATTAGAATATGCCCATAAGCCTCCTCGTATAGTTGTAGTTCTAAAATGTTTATTTAATTTCCGACTCGCGGATGTTCACTGATTCCAATCCCATTATTGTTTGTTCCTTCAACCCATTCGTGGTTTAACCGGCATAGGGCGCAGTCAAGTTTCGCTTACGTATTCCTCTTATCCAATCGTTTTTCGCAAATAGTGCCAACACAAAAAGATCAATCTATTACGATAAATTGAGATCTCCTTTCTACTCCAAATTAATAATCATCCCATCACCTTCTCATGTTGGTTTGTTAACGAGTCTTTGACAGAGATATTTAATTCACTTTCACAATATAGAGTTCGTTGTGTTCCTCCTGGTTTCTCCTGTGGACTCCCAGCACCGTCGCGCCTAGTTTCGATCGCTATAGATCAGCATGTGTCACACCGAGAATTGTGGACGAATCGCGAAAAAAGTGACAATTCAGTTCAACAGACGAAAAGTACTTGTATGTGAGGGAATGCCTTGGATGTGTGTATTGTCGACTGAATATATATATATATATATATATATGGTTATACAGGCGAGAAGAATGCTAAAGTTACAAGCATAGCACATGAATAGGTAAATTATTATTAATATTATTATTATTACACATTATATCGAACAATAGTTGTCGATAATTAAAATTTTTTTGCTATTAACATTTGTTGCTTTAAGAGTGGCATGGCCATTTAGTGCAAAATCGTTTCAGGGAGCATAAAATAATGCTGCTTTGTATGTTTTATTATTTTTAGGATAATTAGTAGACCAGGTTAAAATAACCGTTCGCTAATATAATCAAATAAAACCAAAACCATTTATTTAAGTGTAGTTTATTATTTTCTATTAGTGGTATCTTGTAATGGCATTAACATACATCGATACGTAGAAACGCATATGCGAATACAGACGAGTGCAATGGCTTTGAATTTAAATCATTACTTTTACCATCCAATGAGAGTGTGATTTTTGGGTTGATGTTATTAGATCATGTCTACGTACTCTGTTCGAGACGGGATACATACTTCATCTCTGCGCTTTGATTTTGAGCTACATATATAGCTATATATATACATAGAGCTCTAGATGGACTTGGGCAAAAGCTCCATATCACGTTCTTTCTTTCATCCACCTCAGTCCAATTGTCAATCTAAAATAGTTCAGAACGCTAATATATATATATATATATATATATATATATTGAGTAATATTTAAGTAGCATATATTTAACCCTTAGTCGGGTGAGACAATGTTAATTCGGAGAGCTCGCATCTTTGTAGTGTCAAACAAGTCGAGACAGGTAATTCCTGCCTCATAATATTGGGAGTAAACCTACAGACCAAAAGTCCCTACTTACATTTCTATTCTGAATACATTAACAACGGGTAAACGTAGATCGAAATTTGGTTCTTGCAACGTTATGGATAGTGGAGAGTAATTCACCGTATGCCATATATACATATATATATATATATATATATATATGTTTGGTGCACGTGTGAAGAGCAGCCGAAATGATTATGGCTATAGGGTATTTGACATAGCGGAGACGACCGCGTGTTCGAAGTCAGTTGAAGTGAAATTAATTGAAAATCATAAACAGGATAGAGAATGGCACGTTCCAACGAAGTGTTGATCTGGAATTGTTTTGCCGAAATGATAAAGCGTCTGTATGCTTGGGCTAAACTAAGGCTGGTTGTAATGTTTTTCAACTGGATGGGTTAACCGACATCTGTCCGTGTGCTGCAGACTTTTTTAATATGAGTTATCACCCCCATCGAGTCAAGGGTTGTCATTATTACGATTATTCATTATTGTAGTTTGTTCGCCGTGTTATGTGGCCGGTCTAAGTAAGTGCACTGTGTTTCAATGTTCAATGATTGGCATCGGCTATATGACAACCGCGAAGTTAGCTCTAGGTAATTTAGCCAAACAAATAAGGAGGCAGACAAACGAGAAATCAAGGCATTGACAGTTAGTAGCTGCTGAATATATGGCACTTCTATCAGTACTAATTGATAATGGTAAATTACATGTGATACCTTAAAATAATAATATGGATAATAATGATGACTCAAAAGTTCATACGCGGGTGAATGCATGCTGTTTAAGGTCCTTAGAGGTTGTACGAGTGTGTATGGTTGCAGGCGAACCCTATTATTATTATTACAAATATTAAGTAAACAAAGATAGGGATTTACCAATTACACGATTGGATGGCGTAAGTTACCGAAGGAATCGCTAGCGCTTAAGTACAGACAAGGATTTCACTATAAACCTAATAATGATAATACCTTGTATCATTTAAGCTATTGAACAACTACTCACTGATAGTAGTAGTATATGTGGTCTTGTTGTGCAACGTGTGTGATGGTGAAACAGCAAGATCTGTGAAATGTAACATGGAGATGATACCACAATTATTATTCGAGGTTGAGAAGAAGGACTCCAAGTAAGAGGACGAGGCTCGGAAATGATGGATAACATTATATTTCCATATTATGGCATTATATAATACTATATCATTATTTCAACCATTTATTCACTTACGCAGGAAATAACATTTAAGATCCACATCAGCGAATGAATTGTTCATTGAATATTAATTATTAGCGCTTTCGCTCAAATATTCACAACAACTACAGACGAATAATAATCATCCCACAGCAACAACATCAACAATGACAAAGAACTAAACATTTACAACAGCCCATCAGCGGGCTCGGTGTCGAAATGGTTGACCATGTCGGTTTAGCATCTGTACCAATTATATAACAATAAATATGATACCACAAACAAGCGACAACACAGCACCCAGCTCTATATCTATATATGAATAAATTCAAATTAGCGTGTGAAATGTTTCCTAATTGCCGTGATAATATCCGTCGAATAATCGCGTATTCAACACAGTTTGGCTATAGTGTTAGAGAGATTAATTAGTCTGACGATTTAGCTGTTTTCATTTTAGAGTTCATTATATATATATATATATAATATATATATATATATATAATATATATATATATATATAATATATATATATATATATAATATATATATATATATATATATATCTCAGGCTAAGACTGCATATATGGCGTGCATGTATTTAGAATCGATCAGTGCTGGACGAATATGATGACATCTGAGGCATTTTATCTGTCACGTGCCGACTTATGATTTCTCATTTTGTGCCGGCAATGCCACGGAAAATTTTTGGTAACGGGAAGATTCTTGTAAACTTCAAGGCGCCTAGTCGTTGTCTGAGGCCTTCAGTTAACCACGCGGAAGCATTAGGTACCATCAAATGGTCAAACTTAGCAAACTCATCATGCAATTTGGCAAATCTTAACTGCGCTCTTTTTGGTGACGTTTTCGCAACCGTTCAGGTCCCGTCATGGCGTTGGACAGGTTAACTTTCATAGCTTTTCCACTTTGCCTTGTCACCAAGCTGCTCGCTGCTGACAATATCTTATGTTGCACTATATCCTAATTTAACCTATTGGACAGCACCGTGTCAATCTTAGTAAATGTCACAGTTGTTTCGCTCATTTTGGATGATAATTCACAGGAAGAATGAATGTAACCGACTAACTTCATTCCAACTACGTGCTGTATTTTTCGGTGCCTTGGGATTTGTCTTATCTCCGGAATGACGCACAAACCTAACAGACTGATGTTTCTAAAGTGACGACACTAATAGAATAGAGTTAAGTAGAATCGGTTATGAATATCTAATAGGCCCGAAGATTGCAGACAGAAACAGATCCCCTCTCATATATATATTAAGCAGTACCGTGGACGTTAAATATTGGTTGTGAGCCTGCCCAGAAAATGTACATATATATGGACAATAGGAACAGTT
The DNA here is from genome assembly GCA_019614645.1 of Stratiolaelaps scimitus. Classification (NCBI taxonomy): domain Eukaryota; kingdom Metazoa; phylum Arthropoda; class Arachnida; order Mesostigmata; family Laelapidae; genus Stratiolaelaps; species Stratiolaelaps scimitus. The sequence goes on from JABWDB010000016.1 coordinate 941,248, forward strand.
ATATTGTACCAGTTTTATTCTATAGCAGAATCAGGCCCGGCGGAATCTGAACCAGTGATATTTAGGAAAAATGGTCGAACACTTGTTCAACTAGATCTTGAGAAAACCGCTCTTCATTTCACATTTCCATGGCAGGTGCGTGGTATCTCGTGCAACACCAAGACGTGTCTCTAGGTTTATCTGACATTAATTAAAGAGCTCCAGCAAAAAGTACGCCACCAAAAAGAAGACTACCCATGGAGCTATTAGCAACACAAGCAACAACGTTAAGATATTTCTTGTATTTTTTGTCATCAGGTGCGTCCAAATATCCATAACTCTTGATTTGAAGGACTTGAAGTATTTTGGCAGACCGACATGTCCGCCTGTCTATGTTTTTTTCCAACTCAAGGCCATGCAATGAATGCGCGTGGTGAGTGGCTCTCTGAAACAGTACACAGTGAACTGAGAACGTGGTCGATGTCATTCTTTATGCGGTGGTATTTATTGGTTAGTCGGTTTGTTGGTTGGTTGAATAAAAATGAGAGAATCGTTAGATGAAAGAAAGAGAGAGAGACTTTCCCAGTACGACTTGACTAACGAAGAGCGAGAGATCTATCACGGCGTTAATTGTTAACGCAAACAGGCCCATTTTTCTATTGTATCACAGAATCCTCCATTAAATTAGATCAAAATATAAGGCACTAGGTGGTCAGAAAAATTATTCGTATATTGCAAATCATTGTAATAATAGTCTCTGAATTCTTCCACTGGATACCCGATCCGATACAAATCAGGAAATGAATCATTTACAAGGGTGACGAAATATCTGCCCGTTCAGTTCACAAATATTTGGCTAAACTCGCCACAAAAAGAAATCGGAAGCTCAGTCGAATGAAAGTTTTGCTGGAAGACGGACTTTCCTTTGAATTCGTTTAGCACCGAGTATAATTCTAGTTGGAGAGTATAATTCTATTCTATAATTCTAGTTAATAATAATACATAATTATAATCACGAAATAATCCTGTATAATAGTCCTTATTCTTTTAGTAATTATTTTAACTAATGCCTATGATGTTTGTATTTGCGCCGATTTCAGATGAAAACCTCAACGGTAACCATCGACCCTAATGATGTTGCGGAACATCGTACTTGCGTGAGGCTGAGTGTAGCTTTAAGAAACAGTAGGAATGGCTGAATTATATATAGATGTATAAATATACGTATACATAATATATATATATATATATATATATATATATATATATATATATATATATATATAATATATATATATATATACATACATATATATATATATATATATATAATATATATATATATATATATATAATTATGATCCTAATAACACGTACACGTACTTTGCATTCTAAGTGGACATCTGTGTGTGTTTTCATTCTATGAACAACTAAGAAAATTACCTGCACACAAACAACAAAGTACCGTTCTTCTGTACTCATCACGTTTCACGCATTCAGAGCCCGTGTTGCCTTACATTGTAAACTAGTGACGAAAGGATGCTGCCTCAAAGGCTAAATTGAATTCATAGATTTTCTCTAAGATGCGCCATTGGCATCCCTGGCTTTTGATTACCGTGAAGCTCACAAGGCGACTATGAAACAAGTTACGCATGAAGTGCGACTAACTACCATTTAAATAGTAGGTTCGAATCTCATAAATGCGTGTACTCTATTATTTTAACTGAACGCCTTAGTTGAGGAGTACGCACATTAGATGCGATTCTTTTGCCTGTTCGTAGTACCACCACATGCCGGCCGCTATAAGAGAAGACAGTTTAAACAGTCGTAGAGTAGAATATCAGCTTCCAGTCCATGAAACTATAGTTTCTCCTTCTGTTTTCTCATTCGGAAGTCATTTTAATTTTCGTTTCGAGCTACATAAAGTCATTAGTCATAGCTTCTCATAACTTCCATTATATCCAGATGTCATATATAGTAAGAGCGGTCTTTATTCTCATATGCAAAACTAGCTTGCATCCTTGCATCCATAAAAGATCATACCGCCAGGTAGCAGATGTCTAGACGAAATTTTCGAAACTATATTCAAAGTTACCTACTGTGCGGGTTTACTTGAACGAATGAAGTGAGAGAAAAACGAGGGCAATTATCGCACATGTTTATTTCAAATATTAGGTATGGGCTTGAGTATATTCGCCTTATTATATATTTTTGTTTCATCTGCAAGTGTAAATTGTTCCACGAAGCGTATCGGTTCGATGACTAACTCCAATCAAACACAAATCGATGTGCAATTCACATGAAATATCAAAGGCCAACGTTACTTAAGTTGGTTACTTTTCGGTTGGGGTGTCTAGTTGTGCGTACTTCGAATAGGAACACTGTAGATTTGAACATTACAAGTTGCCCCTTAAGATGTGTTTGAAAGCTAACCATGTTCATGGGTATACATTTTCGTCGATATAACGTTCGTCACAACTTCAAATCCAATCGTTGATACGTGTTAGATGCAAATGTTTGTAACTTTTCAGTAGGAAACTTCCCCATGCATAAAATTGCAAAAAGTATAAGCGTTTGGTGTAGCCAAACTGGAATATTGTTGTGGTTTAGCTTCGCATCATCAACTTAGGAACCTGGATAACAAAGCCAGAGACTCGTCCGTAACACTGTAGGCCGCAACATCGTAAGCACCGCGACAACTACACCTAATGCTCGCGATCAAGGGTCATGTATTTTGCGAACTTCTGCAAAAGCTTCGATTGACTCTCGAATTCCTGGGCTTTTATCAGGCTCCGCTCGATCAACTAGAAATTCACAAGATGGGAGACATTCGCCGTTTAGATAGAAAGTAACTCGAAATATTCCAGAAAATATCGTAGCATGGAGATAGTGTCAAATTAACATTTTAAGTGCAGTTTACCTTTGGTGAGACTCCTGCCAGACGAGCGGCGTTAAATCCAAAGCTTTTCTCACAATTTCCCTCGACGAATTTGTACAGGAAGACCACATCATCCTCGCGCTCAACAACGCAAGCCATGTGACCTAATCAAAAGAAAAATGAAGGAATCGTGCACCAGAAGTGAGATCAGTCTTCAAGTATGAACTACCATTGAAATATTGAAAATTTCATACTAATACGAATAATACAATAATAATTAGATTCTCACATATTAACTGATGCAAAATTAAAATAATATCGAACGAAATTGCGCATATTGTCAATTCATTGTTTACTACGGCTGCTAGTGGGCGGTGTGTTTAAGAAATTTTCTGAAATCAAGAGAAGACTGGAGAAAGAGAGACAGCTTTGCAGAATAATTGAAACATTCTTAGGCATCATACATCATAGGTAAGGACATCCTTACCAAGGAAAACTCCACCGATGTCCGAAGCAAGCTCGTGGTAATGTGTAGAGAAAAGCGTGCGCATTTCCTGGCCAGCCAATCGACTTAGAACCGCATAGGCAATTGAAGCTCCATCGTGAGTGGCGGTACCCCGACCCAATTCGTCCAAGAGTAACAATGAATGCCGGGAGCCGTGTTTGAATGCAGCCGATGTTTCCAGGAGCTCCACAAGGAACGTCGATTCACCTAATCGTATTAGGTGAATTATTGATGCACAAGTTGCCCCCGGGTCGTTAAACATTAACTAAGTCGTAAATTACTGATAAAGATCCTACTAAATTAACACGTTATGCGGGCTCCCTAGTTATTTACGACCTGTTCCCATCTCATGACAAGCTGTTCGAATCTTACTTTTGCCAGAACTCGGCCCCTTCAACAATAAATACATACGTGGCTAGATAGAATAAGCGCAATAGCATACCCAGGGTGATGTGATCAGAAGCTCCAAGTCGGGTGAACACACGATCGACAAGCGAGAATTCCATTTCGTCAGCGGGGACCCATGCACCGAGCTGCGCAAGTACGGCCAACAGGCCGACCTGCAGGACACGATTGAAAAAACATGGGAAGTACATAAGCATAGTAGGATACAGAAGTAATCATGTACATGTTACGTAATTTTGTCACCCACAAGGTCGTGGGTGGTCCACATAAAAAAAAAGGATACAGGACCAGCTCATAGGAGTATAATGAAAATCTGCGCTTCTACGTGCTCATACTCGATCACACGGCATTAAGGAGTAGACGAAAGCACACCATCAAAAGTTAACAGAAGCAACAACCATTGGCTTATTGTGTTTTTTGGGCACTGACCTGACGCATGAGAGTCGATTTTCCGCCCATGTTGGGTCCGGTTAACAGAGCCACGGAACTGCCGTCACAGCGGCCCTAAAATTCAATATACAGCGTTAATTAGGTAGCGAAGTACACGTTTCATCATCTTGAATTCGTGCGTTTCGCAAGCTGTATAGTTTGCGAACAGAGCAGCACCCATAATATTTCTTGATAGATTTGCCTCTTAAACATTCAAGGTAATCAGACGAACCTCTTCGTGGACACCGAGGGCAAAGTCATTGGCGATGAGCTTATCTGCTCCAAGGATCCGTAACAAACATGGATGAGAACCGTTCTTGATACGCATTATAGGCTAAACAAAAACAGTAAGCAAATGGTTATAACAAAACAATCACATCACAATCATCACCATATCCCTATGGCACACAGAACTGTACCACGTTATCGCCCTACTCAATATCTAAACAAAACCTTGTAGTAAGCTGGCCATCAAGAAGAATTATGATTAGACATCCCAATGGACCCGTTGTGAAAACGGGTGTCTATGTACCTTAGTCCCGTTGGCTACAGGGACAATTTTCGGTCTACAAACAGGTCCGCCAGCGTTCAATCCGTAGAGAGCGAGAGATAGAAGACAATCCAGAATGCAAAGGCACTCGATCGCCTAAAAATCACAAGAAAGAAGACCCAGTCCTGGCTTTCAATGAAAAAATAATAGTGAAGTGTAATAATGTACAGGATTCATAGGGTGATATTGGTAATATTGATAATATATATATATATATATATATATATATATATTAGAAAATGTGGACGTATCTCGTTGTGTGAGTTTTTTTTAAGGGGTTGAGGAATAAAATTTTCAAAAAGACACCACAGCTTCACATCTTAGGTAGTCGCTGTGATAATGCCGGATTTTTACCGGCTAAAAATCCTCAAACCTATAACTTGAGTCAGGTGCCTGGGACTATATCAGTGAAGAAGACATTCATCTATTCCCATAAACTCCCAGAAGGTTCACCTTTTTCCAAAGAGGTCTCTTCTCATCGAAAGCTGCAAATATCCTCCGCATCATATCCTTTCCTGCCGCTTCGCGAGCATCCTGAGCTTCCAACAACTTGGCACAAAGTCGCTCACTTTCCGCTGTCGAGTAGCGTCTGAAGCCTTTTCGCTGACCTACAACAATGAACACCAAAGTAAACGTAATATTGTGAGCAGGTCTATCTCTACAAATGGAAATTCGAATAATCAAGATTATCCTCCAATTAAAATACCAGAAAGAAATAGCCTGAAGCACAAATGTGACATCATCGGTTTCATTGTTATATGAGAAACAGTAATGTCAACTGGCTTCGAAATGTATTCCATCTACAATAAATAATCATTAAAATGAGTAATGATTATTATCTTCATTATTACTACGTATAACCTTTAAGAGTGTGTTTCGAGGGATCCGCCTTTGAAGCAGCTGCCTCAGGAACGTCAATTTGGTACGCTGTACGTCCAGTACCTGTATACGTCACCTATTGAACATAACGTCAGAGACATTTTGTTTTATCATAATTTTATTAATTATGTAATACTAGATAAGGGAGTATAGATCCTACTTGGGAAATAAACACAATTCGTCAATAAATCTAACAATCACACACGACTGGTGTCAGCTTATTAGGCCGTGGTGAAATTTAGCCTTAGATAGAACCACCCACCTAATTATAGATGGCCTCCCACCTACCTTCGTTCCGAAGTGTTTAATTTGCTGTTTTAAATGCTCATCAAGCTTGTCCTTCAGTTTAGCGACCTGTTCCGTTGCGTCATCAAACTCCGCATCCACGCCAGCTGTCGGAGTAATCTTGCCCTCCTTCAGGGCCTTTTTCTGATCAAATGCTCTCTGCAACACATTTTTTTCTTATATTGATTATTCTTACACATACAAAGTACGACCCCCCCAATCAGTTCTATAAATCCCAGTGTTAAATTTCGATCAGGATTTTTCATGCATTTTAAAGGGCAAGTAAATATGAAGCGCAAGACTTAACTCACGAACGATTTTGTTGCAAAGACTAAAACCCTTCAACACCGATTCATCAGAATTAGGCAATGCGGCCTGTGGCGAGGTATGAACCCCTCCGAATACATCTCCACAGAGAGTGAATATAACTATATTCACATTGGTCAAACGTAATTGCACGCTGAACTGATACAGCATCTCGAGAGCAGGTCACTGAGTTCAACTTCGGACTGTCTGAACTCCCGACCTCGCTGTTGTGAGTCCGACGCCTTATCTTGCCCGCCACCGTGGCAACAGAGTGATAATAACAATTAGTATGATATGACTTCCACTATATAGTTATCTAAAGAAGCATAATTCCTAGATTATCTTAAATATCATTCCACGAAGGAAGGTTAAAATGACAGATCTAAATTCTGAATCGCCAAACCTCGAAGAAGTCAAGCGCCTCCTGCAAGTCGGGGAATTGTCCACCATCCTCTTCTCTCGTGACTGCGCTCTTCAGCAGAGGGGATTTCAGATCTAGACCCTGAGAATATGTTTAAATTCAGTGCAGCAAGTGTAAGTTACTCCTCCAATAGTAACATGACGTTATAGCATGACTAACCTATTTTTATAGGCATAAGCCTGTAAATAATAATATCATTAGAGTGGGCACATATTCAAAGGTGGAATCTATTACAGAATTACGTATCAGAAAAAAAGAAGGTCAGCTAAGTGTCAACCGTTCGTTACCTTGAAAATATTGCAGATGGAAAGCGAGTCTTGGAATCCCTGCAGCACCTCGATGAAATCTTCAATCTTCTTCTTGGCGAACAGTTCACTGTTGTAGATGATAGCCCTTGAGTCTGGATGATCAGTCTGTTGGAAGCGAAATTTTGTACTAACATATATCGGTATTCCTATATTTCACTAGGCAAAATTTTTCAGTGCGAGTACTCTACTACAACGGGTTAATGTTCTTAATGACAAATGCATTACATTCAACTTCTAACAACGCCTCTTTAAAATATCCTCCTGTATTGAGTTTCGTTTAGCTAAAATGGGTCATTTTTAGATACTCTCTACGTCGCAGAGCCGGTAACCGTTACGGTCACTCGACTTTACGGAACATAGACCGTCGAGCATCGCAACGCGTTCGACATCCTAAACATTTGCTCCTCGTTACCTTTTTGAGACTAAGCGAATGAATCCTGGCGAGCATCTTATCCATATCGGGAATTTTTCGTAAACGCTCTTGAACTTTCTTGGCTACTGAGTGATTTGACATCAGATCACCGACCGCATCCCAACGCGACTCAATGACATCGGCGATGCACGATGGGGACAATAGCCATTTCTTCAGTTCACGCAGGCCTGTCCGAGAATGAAGATGAACAAAGAGATTGCACACTCTCAAAGTTGAAATAGTTAGACATCTGTAAATTGTCTTGGTTTAGCGAGAGGCAATTTCACAGAACATCATTAAATAACTGAAGCATGTCAAGTTTCGAAACTGAACGGTGTCCAAAATATTCGCTTCTTGAAAGGAAAGCCAATCATGCATGAACATGCACATTGATATCCGTAAACCCGTGTTTATTTCAAGCGAATATGCATCTGTTCGTTGTCATACCAAACGGCGTAGAGCAGAAGTTGACCGTGGACAGCAAAGACCCTTCAGACGTCCCACAACTGTTTTGGAATATCTCCAGATTTGTAAGAGCAACCGAATCTAAAATCATGACCTGAAACGTCATTAAATATAAATGAAAAGAAATGACAAAACCATTTTGATTTTTGTCCCTGTTGTTTGCAAGACTAAACGCGGACTATATCAAGTCCCTTTCATAAACTTCCATTGACAAACCTTTCGATTACATTGATTTTACATATAATGTTATAGCCTCGCTACTTATAATACTATTTTACTATACAAATAACAAGGCTTTCTTTAACTACTTGCTAAATCATGATATACATTCGTTTTAGTTAGAAATTCACCTTTAATTACCTTTGGAAGATATTCGCTGGAGCCACTTTCATATTCGAATTGAATAGGCTCTACATCGGCCATCGTAAGAACGTCATCGAGAAGAAGTGCTTCCTTCAGGCTATCTAACACCGCAGCCAACGACAGAACTGCCAGCTCGCAACCTTTTTTGGGGGTTGACATCAGAGGGTCGTCTTCACTGAGCAACATCTTCAACCCTAGCGGGTACTCGTTTTCCTTAAAATAGTCACCCTCACGAATCATTGTGAGGCATTGCTCTGGCGTCATACGATGCCGATCAATCACCACCTTTGCACCGATTGCCTCTACAATTAGTTTCACATCGTTACGGCAGGTTCGCTCGAGGAGTGCCTCAACTGGTGCAAACCGACTGACCAGAGTTCGAAGGCAGGAAAGTTGATGATCCTCCTCGAACTCGCCCACATGGAGGCGGGCAACACTCGTATCCACGAGGCAAACTCCAAATCGTTTCCCTTTTTGTCGTACGGCGAGTAGGTAGGAACTACCCGAGGTTTCCATGGAGCCACAGAGTTGCAGACTCTTGCTTGAGATTTGACAAACTTCCCGTCTGACGACCTTGTCAATTTTAGATGTTTTACCACCTAATAACATCGGATTCGATTATTGATTTAAGCAAACAGTAGTGGGTATAATTGTAATTCTTTTGCAATTAAATTTTGAAACGTAGCGCTGCTATTAACTCCGATGCTGCTGCTTGCAGTACAGAATCATTTACATGGTGGGAAATTCTACTCACTCTTTTTGCATCGCTCTTCCATCATAGCCGGCGTTTCGGTTTGCTCAACCCGCGCGCAACGATAACCCTTCTGGACAAGGGCTTCCATATTCCTCTGGAGGGCAATTTCAGGAAAACCCGAATGAGCCCATTCCCCCTGGAGAATAGCAGCCCAAAAACCCGTTGGCAGTTTGTGACTAAAGCAAAAAGATGACTAGTAACAGCGTTGAATGGACAACTGGTCGTCCGGGGGAAAAAAGTGTGGTGTAAACGGATTTTGCTGTTGCTATGGCACAAATAGGCCACTACACTTAGAACACATATATTTGCTACAAGTGACTCACCTTCATGAATGTTAGCCCAAGCTGTTCTACTCCGATAACAGCATCCATGTGATACAGCTCGTAGAATTTGCCCACTTTGAAGAAAAGGACAGTGTCGAAATGGCGAGACTTTATCTCCCACCATTGGCGTACACCCTGAAAGTATGAAAGAGCGTGCAATGGTAAATATATCATCATCTACTTAATGGAAGAATGTATGTGTGTAGTAGAATAGACAGGGGCAGTCACTTTCTTTTCAAACACACGCAATCGTTCTCCGACGACAGAAAGAACATATGCCTTGTCACCTACGTGCAATGGTCAACATATAATGTAGAATATAAAAGCATATGATACTAAGTGTTAATACCAAATGTGATTTTACAAACAAGGCCTGAAAAAGCGCCTACTGGTGTTCCACCCCTACCGGTGTAGCCTTGCTGATGTAGTCGGGAGGTACATAGAGCGTAGTATAATCGTAATCAGGGTCGCTCCTCGGCCTCTTTTTCGAGTCGCGCGGCTCAGTGACAAAATCCAGTGTTAGATGCAGCCATTGAGAAGGGGTTCCTATAAGGAGAAAATGGCGCGTAGCATTCATTGCCCAGTGAGCGTACTGCACTGCGTTGATTGAGTCAGCGATATTGATTTTATCAAAATCCCAATCGGTGTTTTTTACAACAAGGCCTCTTACAGTCGGTCGAAATACTAATACAAATGGCAAATATAATATAAACAATTTTCAGTTAGTCCGTAGCACGCATTAGCGAACCTACCAGCGTCAGTTGACTGCGACGAACTTGCTTCTCCAGGAGCGGCTGAAGTCTTCGGCGTTTTTGGGGTTGCCCGACCACGCGACGGTCGAGGCGCTCGGCGTGGCTAAACAGTTGAATCAAGAGATAATTAATTAAACGTCATAAACTGCTTATAGACATAAGGCGCTTAACGAGCGTCATATGATCAGGTTCGGCCGATGATAAGAGCCAGAATTTAAGGTAAACTTAGATCGAGCTGATAACGGATTAGTCAAACAGAGCAGTTGCATTTTCAGTCAGTTTGATCTACACACGAAAACAATTATTAGATTCATTGTTTGGTGCTAGCTTGCCTTTTTAACTGGCGATTCAGCGATGTCCTCGTCGTCATCGTCCTCCGTCGGTGGATCGGACTCTTCTTCAGCATCTCCTTCCGGCTCACTTTCAGATGACTCCTGACCCTTAGATTCGTTACGCGATGGAACGTAATCATCTCCTGAGTCAACATCCTCTTCCTCGGAGGTTGGTGGCTCTTCAGCCCAATCTTCCTCATCAGCACCTTCTAGACGAGCCCGTTTCTATTCGGTGGCCAATTGTGTACAGATATTAATGAACGATTGTATTTGCACCACACCACGAAATAAAGAAATGACAAGATCAGATGGAGCGAAGCAATTTTTGTCAGTGCGACTTGTCTTGCGACCCTCTACATTGTCTCACACTTCGTGAAAGTGACGTAAATGCATTTGACAGTAAGGGCAAATCGGACACCCTATGCTACTAATCAGACGCGCCGATAGTTAAAATCGAATAAGCAAACAATGTACCCCGTACTCAGTTCACGTACGTGATCAAAGAAATGTAGCGTACGACGTCATTATATAAATATAATATACATGGACCTATATGGGCTAGGTTTCGGCCTGAAACAGATTCGTATCGATGCAACAAATATGGTAAGCCCTAATATCTAACAGCTTTAATGTTGTGTATACGAACTTGTTAGAATAGGTTCGTTTTGACGCAAAAAATCAGAAGCTGAATGTACAAATGGTACGTTAACAAATAATCGAACATGTCAATAGCACATAATCAGCCAACATATTCTGAATCTGAATATACAAAGGATATCCGTAAATAAACCAACATTTGTATGTGCGTTGATAGACAACGCTGCCTTGGTCAAACTATGGCAAACGATTGTATAAGTAATCGAGCTCCCATAATGAGACCATAACTGATAACTGATCGTCGACGCCCGTCAATCATAATCTCAATGTTTCAGCTGTTCAATGAACATATGTACCTTCGGTTTTTCTCCATTGGCTTGCTTTAATGGCTTCCTTTTTTTCTTGTCAGATTTGGGCGAGTTATTGTTTCTCGAGACGGGAGTGCTAGCAGCCTTCCGAACTTTAACCGATGACTTCAGGGTCGAACGTGGCGTGCCAGCATCTGGCGTTGCCCTTGGGGTACCCGCCTTCGGCGTACCAACAACCTTCGGTGTCGTCGGTGGGCTTCCACCTGTTCTCATAGGCATATCATTTTCATTTCCTGCAGCAGGGTTGTTTGAACGAATAAATATAGTGGTAATTTCAAATTGCGAATACGTCCGCGTAGGAACTGACATTGTCACTGAACTTGTGCAAGGAATTCTGGTGCACATACGATGCCAAGAGACATCCATTCAATGGGACACACCACGAAATAAACTTGCCTCGTAGGCGGTGGTCGTAATCGATTTACACCTAATTTATCTAATTTATATTAGAGGAGTACACAAAGGAGTACACAAAGGAACGGGATAGATAATCAGTCTCGGGAAGAACTTCCTAAGAGTAAGCTCGGCCAAGGACGCCCCTAACATCGATGTTAGTTACTGTGGGCGTCTTCAACTAATACGGATTCACAACCGGTCAACTGACAAAATAAATTGGAATACTTGTGTATAAAATAAATACACAAGTGATAAAAAGTTACATTAATTTCAAATAACTCTGAACAATTGCAGTTCCGTAAATAATCAAATACGTGATTAACAACTTATACCGTTTTGCATCGTAGCTTCGGATATTGGAACGCTCTATATTGATACATTAGTTTAATCGCACCTATACGATTGTCAAATACCTCTTCGAGTGAATTTGATAGATATGTCGATTATCTGGCTCATGCGAACGAGATAAGTCCACCCAATATAATTTGGCAATTTTTTCAGATCTTTATTCTTGACACATGTCTAAATTCTCATGGAAAAGTCTACTTGTGATGCCAAGGTCTCACTACAACACTCAACACACAGACCTGAGTAAGCCTTTTGCTCAATGCAGCATGTATGCGTTTCTTCGTGGAAACTGTGAGTCTGAATATGATTTAATCCAGTGTGGTTTTCGACGATCAAACTATACGTGTGACTTACCAATGCCTTTCACAGTTACCCTGAAGTATTACCGTTCGATTAGCCTTATATAAGGTACTTCACATAGAAGAATAAAAATTAAATTCACCTTCCTTGCGTCTGGATGGACTGTCCACCTTCTTAAAAAAGGCGAACAGTGTATTCTGACTCATCTCGGTGTTGTCGCGACAGACCAGTGTCCTCTTTAGTCCATGCGTGGCTCGGGTGGCTCTCTCTATGAGAATGCTTAGTTGGATTGTGCGTCTTTTTTTCCTCAAAACTACATTCAGAAGACAACATGCAGATCCTCCACTGAACACCAGTTATTTCAGCTGTGGCGCGCGCAGGTTCTGATGAAATGAGAAACGTCGATGCGGCTGCTGTGCGAAAGAGGACAACACTCGAAAAGTATTTAAATGGCTCGAACCACAATGAACCACGTTTTTTAAACGTGTAAAAATGGCCTGATACCATCTAAATTGTTTTAGGTACATAGCGGTGGGTCTTATTGCTATCTATGAAAAATCGAAGTAAAACCACTGGGAATCATAGTGAGCTCCCTATTTCTGCCCACTTCATATTATTCCTATAATAGGCAGCGGTTCAGAAGTTTAAAAAAGCTTCACGATCCAAGATCTGGTGTTTATACGGATTCCCGGCTTCCGTGATAATATCAGCATAATATTTGCGCGGTTCAACATTAAGGTGCACTTTCCACTTTACATGATCAGAGGAAGTAGCACCAACGCATTGAGCGTCATCGGAGAAGTGTACTGCGACATTAATAAATAAATTTCCCGGGCTGACTCTCAGCCAACATTTAACGTCCAAGGTACAACTGTTTTCGGCATTGCTTCACAAGACGGCTCCCATACTGGGACATTGTCAGTCTTTATATAACCATAATACATTGGTGTTCGTAAACTTAAGACACCCTCTTTATTTCAACAAATCGTTACAATGAGCACTTATTTGAGGAATTTATTCTGTATCAGATTAATGTACGTGTCAAATAACATACATACTTGAAGCGCATATGACGCATATGACGGCCTCTGCTGCCTGCACAAAACGAATTGTGTCATTTTTCGGTGTTAAAAAAGATAAGCACCCTCAGTTATCGAGTCTTCTCACTGAGTTAATTCTCGGTGCAAAGCAGTAAGAGCCGCGTTCTCTGCATCAGTAAGGCTCGAAGCATGTACCATGGCATGAGGGCACAGCGTGAACGCTCAACACAAACTGGATCAACTCAACGAAAACACTATTTATAGAGGGGGTGCCTTAAGTTTGTATACACAACTGTTTAATACAACAATCCGGAGATAAGACTGGGATTTTTTGAAAACAACTCTTTATCTTGCTATCATTAAGTGATAGCTTCAGCCGTGGAAATGTATGATTTCTGAAGGTGCTGAATGTACTGACACGGTCTAGTAAACTTTTCTTAACGATAATTGGCATACGTGACTGCCTTTCTGCTTAAAAAATAACTGATATATATATATATATATATATATATATAAACCATAACCTCAATATCGGAATGGCATCGCTGAAGCCATCTAATAGTAGCCTCATTAGATCTTATTAGGTTCTCTCATATTATTAAGGTTCTCTAAGCAGGCGAATCAAAAATGTATTCTAGATGAATACGCATCATTGTGATTTTGTGAATGCATTTGATTCGTTCACCATTTGGACCATTTCGTCTATTGCGTTCCTGAATATCGAAAACGTTCGACTCTACACTTAGCTGGTACAATTTCCTCTAGCGAAGGCTGTAAAAGATCTTGGTCGGCAGTTGCATAGTCTCCGCAACAGAGAACTCTGTTGCTGAGACGCATGATTTTTAACGAGAATTTTATCCTGAGTGAAGTGATTTGCGTAAAGGGCTCCGTTTTGTAGCATATCTTGGAATTCTCTCCGGAACTTCTGTTTTAGTAAGTATATGGAGACGCGATTTTAGTAATACTCAAAAGTATGGCTTTAAATGATTGATTCTTTGACACCGTTCGATTAGTCTTATCATTGGCAGCCAACACGCAAAAGCTGACGGATTTAAATCACATGAATGCATCGTTATTAGATTAACGAAAAAAAAACACATTTGCTTGCCATAGCCTACAATACCATCCGTCAACGAAATCACCTTGGAAGTCGTTTCCCGATGAGCTACTTTCATAGTCTGTGCAAACTATTCATGAAATTACGACACATCCACACCCAGAGTACATATGTTGAGATATTTATTGCAAAAATTCATCACTACCTTCTTCCAGTTAGATCAGGGCATAGATAATGACGACGACGCAACCAGCTACGCCTGGCAAAGAAGACAGTGTGCACTATTTATACATTAACAGAGACCGCCTTTTTATGTGACACGGAACAAAGTCCGTTTTGCTTTTTCATCTATCCTTTTAAAAATGATTGATCAGTTGATTGATGTTCACAATGGCGTTGATAGTATTCTGGTAGAAATAAATCAACGAAAGCTATGGTAAGTTATGAGTTGATAGATAGATAGAATAAATCATAAAATCGAACGAAATGTTCGAACACCACCGGCTGTTGACTCATCCAGAGATTAGATATTATACATGATAATTAATACGATCACATAGGCTACCCATCGGTGGCCTTGGAATGATACATCTACTTCTGTCTGTCTGTCTCCCCCAATCTCGCTTTCTCTCTCTCTCCACAAATATTATAGATCCTTTAACCACTTCGCCACGATCGTTAACCTAACTCGGTCGAAGAAGAAGAAAAAGAAAAAAAAGAAGAAGACCAAAGATTATTAATAAACAGAACAGTTCCTATTCATTTTCGCTGTGTGTGTGTGGAGAGCGGGGGTCACAATACACACACGTTGCTGTTGTCGATTTTATCTAGTTCACGCTTCACCTGCACAAGCTTCTTAAAGCGAAGCTTCGGATGTTCGTGACATTGCCAGATGTAAATTGTTTCCATCTAAACATATTTGGAGGTTCAGGCTGTGCTTAGCTTTATTAATTTCCTTGTTCACATTTCTCCAAGCAGTTGACGGCAGCTGAGTTGTGGCATCATCATCATCATATTATCACAATGTCGCATATGATTTCTAATTAATAACATCATTTTTTTGTAATGGCCTTCTTCTATTCGCATCACCGTATCTGGACAGAGAGGCGTCAAGAGGTAGCCTTCCGATGTTTGGCCCGAAAACAAACAAACGCATGGGTCTATGATTATTAGTAACCAAATAGTTTGCTCGGAAATCGCTCAAGTGCCAAGTGTAGTGGTCATATCGAATATATTGTACAGTCAAGTCCGTAGTTGTAAAACCACTCGAAGGCGTTTCATTTATTTCTTATAAGAATAATTCGCATCGTCTGTCCTCAGCAGTTGGCGTGGTTGCTAAAATATCATAGTCCGCTCATCATTGTTCCTATTAATATTTATATGTCTAAATATATCGTTGAAATTCCTCTGTCAGCATTGTTGCTATTATAATTCATTGTGAATTGGTTTCGTGTGTCGTTTCGTACATTTCCTTCTTCGATATTCACGATAATTATATATTTTATGAGAATATTTTCTTTTTGTCTAATATATTGTTTTATTATTATTATTATCGTTGACGCCTTTTGTTGCATGTCCATCACGATTGATTTCATATCAATCACGATACTATTTATGAGTCATTGAAATTACATAAATGATTGAACATGGGAATTTTAGTTCGAGGCCCAGTAGGACAGTAAGACTATCCTGCTTACTTCAAGACATCGCTCCTTCTGGTTCCCGGCTTTTATTCGTCTCCAACGCGACCGTCCTCCAGGGCCTTGTTCGGATCAGATGTGTACACCTTGCTCAGTTCGAAGTTACGCGATCAGACGACTCGTTACCCAGTGATAGTAGTAGCTACCGGTCATATGATCGCCCAGCTCCACGATCCTAACAACTCTGCTTCGCAGACACTTCGTTTGACTGTCTACTCCATTCTCTACCAAGAAGTAGGAGAGACGGCGTTTAGGTCGAAATTTGTGACGCGACTGACGGGAACCAACCGAGCCATGTAGGAAGTTCCAGCTTCGGGCGCATCACCTACGATCATCAAACGACGTTAAACAAAGATGAGAAAATGACATGGAGAGGTCGCTCACACATTGAATTTGATCCTGATATCATCTCAAGTAACAATTATTAGTAGACAAAGAATATTGGAATAACAGTTCATTTGCATTGAAATAAGAGAGAGAAATACGAAATATCATCGTAGGACGTCTAGAATTAGCTTCGGGACACCACGAACTATATACAGAATGTCAAAGAAATAGAAGTCTGTTGTGACGCTTGCAATATTTCTTATCGTGTCAAATAAGCATCAATGCAATATTGTAATAGGCCTGAAACCTGAATATATATATATATATAAATATATGTATAGGTATATATTCAGGTTTCAGGCCTCTTACATATATACATGCATATATATGTATACATTAGTGTCTTGCTGAGAAAGGTGGAAGGGAACGTACCTCCTTTGCACTGCGAGTTGCCGAGATCAGAGTTAGCGAGTATCTTTCTGAAGAAGGTGGGAGATTGCTGGGGTGTAACTGTAGGCGTGGTGGCCGCCGATTGTGGAGCAGAGCTCGAGGGGCACACCTGATCCGCAAGGATCCCGGTAGCAGCCGCACCGACAGCAGCTGATGGCGCTGCGGGGGCCACAGAAAGCGAACGTGGAGCTCGGGGTACAATCAGATCCTTTGCGCGAAATACCAGGCCATCAGGTTTTTTGTTGCCATCGGCCACTGTGTGAAGAAGAAGAAAAACAAATGAAACAACAACAATCACCAGAAAAATAACCAACGGTTAGGAACGGTAAAAAGTCGGGGTCTGTGTATCACCGATAACTTTTCACTAGACGTAATCACCGCCAACTTGGCAGAGATAATGTAGAGTTCGATAGCGGTTCTGTGGAAGCGGAACCAATATTCCGTCTCAGATTGACATAACTACAGTGTCGCTTGATTATTATGAGTTCGAGAAAAGATATAAATTCATTTTAGGCTCCATCATGTTGACGCTCCAGTTGCGGCTTGTTATTACTCGCTGTATCTTATACGATAGCTGTTTAACGGCCGTTTGACAATAGGGGTACTCCCACCAATTTAGACATCCACCCACAGAATACAAGTGGGAGAAAAGTAGCAGGCTTTAGAGATATCATGCCATGTTTCGATCGATTATGATATATATATCATAATCGATCGAAACATCCCTAAAGCCTGCTTCTCTGTGATCATCATAGCGCTGAGTGCACAAGCGAAAGCTGCACGTGTCGGGAGCAGCTTCGAACGTTCACCGTTCGAGACAGTCACTTCTCGTTTATAACAACAGTAGAAGGAAGGACATTTGGATGAAGTAGACCACCGCTCGGTTTAGAGCGGTAGGCTAAAAGGGGCGATATAGGTGGAGAATCGGACAACTGTTCGACGGCTCGATTACATCCATCCTTATCCAATCCAACGAATTCTTTGTAAACATCTGACGTGTATACCTGCACCTTGGTCAACATCGCCTTGTAAAATTAAAGAGTGGACAACAACAACAAGTGTCGGGTTTGAATTAACGATAGCCAGGTAACGACGGTGGAAGTTAACTGTACAGTAATGAACACTACGCATCGAGATACTCCGGCAAAATCTGTTTGACCACCCGAAAAAAAGACTGTCTCATCCTACGGAGTCAAGTGATTAATATTCCGTTTCCTCTTTTGTATTTTATAGTCGGCAGAAACGTTTGGATGAGATCAAATCGCATCATGCTGCCAGCCACCATCAGGCAATCACTACAAAGGCCGCAATAACAGTACCTCGAACACTTTGTGGAAAATACGCGAACAGCTGCAACACCGACAGAAAGACACTACCGCTCCATTTATGTTTCATAGCTGTTATACAGTCACCTGACTCACAATTATGTCATGTTTGATATATCAGCCACATTTGTCATATTTGGTTTAAGGTATTCACAAGAGTACTAATGGAATAAGCCTGTATTCACAAGGGTACTAATTGCACTCTCCAATTATGCATGCGTATAGAATCTATTGATTGCATATAATAATAACAACTAGTTTAACTGTTAATGAATGGGCCATTAGGAGAATTGTTTTTTTTTTTGGAAATTCACATTCGTCGTTAGTCGTCAACCGCTTGGCTAGCGGTTAAATCGGTAGCAACACAAGTTAGAGTGGCAGTTGTATTTATATCTTCTCTCCGTTGTCTACCAAACATGTTTATCTGCCAATATCGAACGCTAAAGTCCAAATCGGTGCTGACACTTGGCCACGATTCATTCTAACCGTTCGATAGACTATGATAGTGATAAGCAGGGCGTCAACGTTCGATGAACATGTTCATCATCATTCACATGTTGATGATATTGCAGTTTTCTACTTTGTTTATCATTTGTTGTGCACTCATCTCTTCTGCCCTTTCGCCATCTAGAGCAAGCGTTTTCATCATCAATGTCAATTTTGATCACCGCAACAATCACCGGCATCAGTGTGCACGTCATACCCAGACACCGTATATCCGTATCACTACGCTGTCTGAGCACATAACGAGATTGAGAGAGAGGGGACTACCACGACAACAATATTTGCATGAACTAATGCCAGTGGGCGACCGAGCAACCGTTGTGCGTCTCTCCAATAACGACACAACAAATCTCGTTGTCCACAGCTGATAACAGATTGCGCGAGGAAACGCGTCACGCGACTGTTGGAAGGGCTTTCGCAAAAGTGGACGGTAACGATAACAGAGAAACAAATAAAATATAAATGAAAATGTAGTCTGTTCTCTTCTGGCTTTCGAAGGTTTTGAATTTTAGTGCTAGTAGGTGTTCCTATACCTACTGTTACCGTTTTTGACGTGACACTTCCGGGGGCCGACTTTTTTCCACGCTGACTTTCTCCTAAGAACTTACCTAGACTCACCCCGGTGGATTAAATAGCCAAGAAAATAGCGAGATGCTGAAAGCTTAGAAACGAAAACTCGGACAATTCTATATTTCACGTTAACCAAAGTACACGTGAATAAGTGGAACCAAAGTCGTTCATTGGGTACCAAAATGACACCAAAGTAAGAAGACAGTTTCCGAGGCAATTTCTCAGTATAATGGCAGTCTACAGACGCCTCTTACACTGGACAGGATAAGATGGTATACGATAGAGCGGAATAGAACACTGCCGGGTGGAGTAGAATTGTCTGCCACCGTCTGCGCTGAACTGAGCTGGAATCGAGCCAATGGCCAACCAGTGAACCGACGATGAAGGCGATCAACGAACTGGAGGAGACCCAACAGGAGCAGCAGCAGCAGAACCACCGCAGTGTACAGGTACCTCTGGCAGCGTTAGCCAATGCATCCAGCGAAAGCCAACGAAAGGATAAAAGAAAATACAGCTCGAGGGTGAGCCACCAGGGAGACTGGCTTTTCCAGCTATCGTACAGACACAGACCTCATTATCGACGGATAGAAAAGAAAAACAGGCAAGCAACCGAGGCAGAAATAATGCAGCCAGCCATTCACTTCGGTGTCGGATTATTGCAATTATTGTCGACACTCCACAAAATAATAATAAAGTGTACCTGTATGTTCTCGCTCGTTATCAGGTTTGCCCACCCTCGCCTAGCATACAACTAGCGTAGTAGTCTACTTGCAAACGGTTATGACCGTTTGCAACCGCCCGTCATCGTTGCAGGATACAGGAGAAAATGACTGACAGACAGACAGCGTTTGGACGTGATACATCCATCACTATTTGGCCCAAGCGATACCACAACCATCATCAACAGCAGCAGCACAGCGACACAGACTGCTCCGAACAAAAAGCAGGAGGTCTCTGTCGAATCCCTCTGCTCACTGCGGAGGCAACGGCGGTGGCATTTGAAACGCCAGCTGTCATCCTGCGCCCCGTTCCGGCTTGAAATGTCATCATTCTCAGTTTCGCCGTACCCAGTAAACGTCTCTCGCACGGAGCACGTCCAAAATTAGACCTCTTGGACCGGTCGAACACAGCAAACCGCTCCGCCGTGCGCAGAGTTGGATCGTAATGATGATTGGGAGAGCGGGAAGGTGAAATTCATTTCGGAGTAGAAATATGTAGAAATATACAGAGTGGATTAAAGCGACATGACTATATGAATGCTTCACTAAGTGCTACGTTTGCTAGCTGTACATGTTGTTGAACAGGTGTATTGACAAATGGGGTACGAGAAACAACTGAAATTGAAGTAAATCCTTGATTGCTCGATACGAGCAGTCAACCCCTCGAGTACAAAATCTCCAAGACCACGCGCTATATACAGCAAGATCCGCCGTCCTGACAAACGAGTGTAAGCAAAGAGGTTTCGAACATCCTTCAGCCTCGATGATGGAACACTCACTGTTCCAAGGAAACTAACAGCTGTCTAACCTTATGTCAATGATGTGACAAGTACGTGTTCAATAATATCACATTCATCTGTGTCTACAGTTAACGAATTATTTTACACATTTTAAGCACAAACTGGTGATATGCTGTAAACGATGAATGACGAACACGTAAAGGTGTCTATATAGCGGAGTCGCCGTCAACAACTCGTCGTCGTCATCGTCGGCGTTTGACTACAGACAGCAGCGGTATTCATGACAACTGTCTAGTGACACACGGTGGCCGCCGTCCTTGCAACAGAGGGAGGGGGAGAGAGATATGAAAAACAGGTACAAGTGGCTGGTGGCATCTAAGCAGAGTTCACAGCGGGAGAAACCGGTCTCGAATTGTTGTCCATCAGTTTGTCTGCTTTAAGCGCTTAAAGTGATACAGGCTAGATGCATACAGTTTGACTTCCGACAGCGACTTACCAAGCGATACAGCTATGAACACCTTCGAATTCCATGTTCATTTGTAATCAACACTGTTAATATATTTTCAAAAGTGATTTCCCTACGGGGCTATATTGTTCAAGTGATAACCGATAATCAAGCGAGAGTTCATAATGTTTCACGAGCTCAGACGAGCCATGTATATGCGACGTCAAGGTCGACAGGGTCGAGGTGCTCAGGAAACGTGCAGATAGATACGGAAAATGAATCCATCAAGTGGCGGTTTAACCGTTCCCCTTACCATCAAACCAACAAACGGCCATACCTGACTGGTGTGACAGATCAATAGTGCTCGACTAATGACTACCATTTGCAGCACTCTACACATACATTGTCATTGGTGATTACCGAAAACACTTCACATCTCATCCTATATACGCCAGAGAAAAAATGGATAAACATTTCATGGCCGATTTGCACCATCGGTCATCAGCAAATCTAGTCACTCAAATCTGACAACGATACTCGTCCTATCCAAAGTGGATGAGCAGCAGAAAGAAGAATAAGATCTATTATGAACTTACAGGCAGCCATCGAGTAGGTCGGCAGTTTTCCCTCGTGTAGAAATAGGCTCTCGTTTTCAGGGGGTGACGTGCCATATTCCTCCATGTTGGTCTTCATGCTGAGGTGCTCGAGGCTTTGACGCATCCATTGTGGAAGAAACGATGACCGACCAGTGGGAGTTGGAACGGCCGGCGTCGGAATAGCAGTTGTACTATCGTGAGCCATTATTCTCTCTGCTGTTGGTGCTTGCCGAACGAAGGCAGTTCGAAGTACAGGCGCGAAGGACAGGGACAAGAACTACCCGAAGTGTGTTGAACACTTCGAAGCGTAGAGGTAATTGATGAGTACGAAACAGAACTACGAAGCGTGGTCTAATTACACAGTAGAAGCTTGCGCGTTCACCAATGCGCTATGCTCTAGATACACCCGAGTGCTAGACACAGATACGGTTCGGGACTAAGTTGGGTTTGATTGACTGAATTTTTGTCGAGTGGCAGGTGAGGAATTTTTGCAATAACTATCTCAAGCACACAATGACGTCGGGGAATAAATGGTGGTGAATTATGAGACACGGCTAGACCGTGCAAAATGAGATAACGAGATCGTCAGCAAGATGATGGAACGCTGCAACTCCTGCTTCTGGCCTCCAAATGAGGTTGCTGCGGACTATGCCAACGATTTAATTTAACGCTAGTGAAGCGTTAAATACCTGAAATCAAACGAGCACATAATTAATAGTCATACGAATGTCTTACCTAATTATCTATTTATATATGTATACATATTGACGCATACGAAGTGACTGAATCAAAAGACTGATAGCTTCGGCGGCTGATACTTGTTAAACGATAGTGGGAACCCTTCTGATGTTCAGAGACCTCTAAAATAAAAAGCTAGTAGTAGATATTTGATAGATACTCGTCTCATGTACTGTCATCATCGGGCTTACGTTTATTAGAATGTGGCGTGATCATTGACAATTTTCACGACTCAAGAGTGAAACAATGTCACCTAAAAATGAACTCTCATTCACCTTCATTTTGGGCGAAACTTCATCAGACACGCGTAGTATTATCAAGATGTCTACAAGCGATATAAGCTCTCCGTCAGTTCTCTAACGACAGAAAACAAGAGCGGCTGTGGCTGACATTTGTGTCAACGAGCATCACTCTGTGAACCTTCATCACCCGGATTGTGCCGTCGTAACACCAGAACCTCGTTGTTCACCGAGTAAATTTCTCTTCTTTAAGCCAACCTAAGTAGTAACATCGTTTCTAGTTAACCAATAGCTGCTCATAGACAGAAACAGCATCAGACGCCTGACTCAATTACAGACGGGCCATCACACATTGGCGAAGAGAAAGGGAACACCGGCATCGCGCACACGCGCAAGGTGACGAACATCGTGCGATTTCATTCCAAACGGGCAGACCAAACGGGCAGACTACCACATATACTCGTCACCCATTTGCGGGCACACACACACACACTGTTACTGGCAAAATCACTTGTATATCTCTGTCCCACTCAATGAGGTCGAATGCCCAGATGGGTGCTGGACTGAACGATACCAAGTATTCAGCGCCCAGGCTAATATGTTCGGGTAAGGAGGTAGCAGTACATAATAAACCAACTCAACTGGCTGTACATAGATTGACTTTGTCTACCGAACAAACATAGAGAAACGGTTGCTGCTGTTGCCGCTGTTTGACGGTGGTCCGAGAGGAGGGAAAGAAGGCTTCTACTCCTCGAGTCAGTCCTGGTGACGGTCAGTCAACCAGATTTTCCCAGACGAAGCCGATACCAGCAGCAGCAGCAGCACGATCTTTGTATAGCGGCCTATTCAATGTGAATACGACTGCCGGCCGGTGGTGTCATTCATGCACGTTGTTCTACTGTAGGTCGTACAAGCTGGTCACATTCTGTGCAAGTTCGGTGCGACAACCCGGCGAGCACGTGGTGCCAGTGACCAGTTGTAAATGCGCTTCGTAGTGGGCTGGATGAATGAATCAAAAGATGACCAGATACACTGCACCTGACCAGTAGCACCCTAACCTTAATAGGTTAGTGCTGATACTCGAGAAAGCCGACGGAGGAGTTCAATGTAATTAATATATGCGCGCACCAACTACGATACCATCTAACTAAAACTGATATTCTGGTAGAGTCTTTAAATCAAAAAGCTTGATATTTCAAACGAAAACCGAAAGCTACATAAAAAAGCAACAAGCGAACTTTGTTACCTCAGCTGGTGTCTGGAGTGATGTAACGGAGAATGAAATGATCAGAGCGAATCGACAGGGGTCATTACACGTTGTTCGCTTCACATCGTCCACCGCGCACCCCAAATATAACGAATAGGTGGTTACCAATTTTTCGAGAATCGTCGTGAACTTTTATCACTACACGCATTTCTTCAATTGAAGGTGCTGACTCGTCCTATTATGAATTCATTCCTGAAGACGTGTACGACGTGGTATACATGGATGTGGATCTTCCAAAGATGACTTCCCATAGGAAGGGGAAGTAACAAGTGTTGACATCTTTCGCTTCAAACGGGAAATCATTTCAAGGCGTGAAACCTTACATGTACATATATATATATATAATATATAGTTGTAGCTTTCAGAATGACCAGTCTTCAGGGAAAACATGATCCGTTCTTAAGCTACGAATCCCATTGGTTGGTGCTTATCTATGACGCAACGACATACTGGAGACAATAACAACGCCAAAAAGGCTTTCAACATCCATATAACACCAACCAATGGCAAACATTGAAGTAGCAGTATAGTATTTTTTAATGGTGACGTTGGCACTAACAGCGATGCGTTAAGTCACGCGGCACCTGTCTACCCCGCTCGAATTGTAGGCATAAAGTCACTTGTGGAGTGCATCATATGCCTTAATCATCATCTGCTATCGAGTTATAAAGTCTGATTTAAGCAGCGCCAATGGTGCCACCCCACACACACAACATCTTGTATTGTCTTATGACTGGTGCGACGTAGTATACGCACTTTGCACTTTCTCCCCTTTTCTGCAGCAAACTCCTTTAACAAGACATCACGACGTCCTCATCAAAAGTAAAGCACCGCCGACTCGAATGGCTAAGTCACCGCCTCGCCGAGCAAGAGCCAGGCCATAGAGTTCCTACGGCTTCTTACACGCTGATAATGCCGGCAACAGCCTGTACCCACCGCACATGGGTGCAAGGGACACCCTGTATCTGCCTGTGACGACTGCAATCTCGGCAGTGTTCTCAAACAAGGGAGCGAAGTGCCAACGGCGATTGGTAGATCGCCCAGCTAGCGTCTTGCTGTCGCATGCCGACTACTACAGTCAATATAAGAATGGGTGTCGCCTGGTTGCGAGACTTCGTAGCACGCGACTGGCGTAACGGTTCCAAAATGTGCACCTAGACAACTCTCACGGATTGCCACCACTACTAAATGCAACCACTTTATACGGCGATATCAACCCCATGCTTGTTTTATACGTTATCCTTCGTGACATCCATCCCAAGTCAAATTTCAAGGACCTGACTCGGCTGACGCAAGAAATGAGAACCAGAAAGGGCGGACACCCACATTGGACAGTGCAGCACACGGGTGCGCCTCTCGAGGCTCGATATTGTTCTTATCACATCAGCGGCGGACACATGACACAAGTTGGAAACAATCTCAGGCGATCCAGTTGACAAGTATGAACAAAAAATTATGTTCCAATAACCAGTCACAATAGTATTATGGAGCTATAAAGTCACAAGTAACAGATCCGAAAAATCTGAAATCAAATAACCTAAAAAAAAGTTTGTTGAAGTCGTATATTTCTAGCTTTTTTGTACAACTGCAGAAAACGATTCGTAATACTACCTAAATCGATGGCGCACACTGTAACGGGACTGTATGTTGTAATTCATGCAATCTACCGCAGTAGATAATTTGTTAATGATGGTGAAATGGTTGTCCCCCTGCGCTGATTTGCACTCGATGAACTCTCACAGGTAAACGGTGGCTGCAAATGCTAAATAAAGCTCGCGGCAATCAAATACTCCGACTGCCTCGAATGGACATGCTACTCGTTGAAGTCTAAATCGATATGTACGAACTATCGATGTCGTAATGGACATTGTTATCACCACGAAAATGATATGATTTTATGATTTGTTTGTTATCATAACAACGACAACAATAAGAAGAATACTAAACAGGGCAATTAGGCAAGCGAGGTATCGTCTGTCAGACGTCGTGTGTCAATAATCGACCACTTCAATGGACCGCCCCAATTCAAGGACACGGATACATTTCCTAAGGTGACAATGTATGACACAGCACAAACGCGTCAGCTGGCTAAGATCATCATTATTATTATTATTATTATTATTATTATCACATTATTATGATATACCGTGATTGCTGTTGTCATACACCGTTTCGGTGGCTTATGAAGGTCGCGCACGCGACTGCCCGGAATCCGGCCTACTCGAATGTGGTCGAGTGTAAATAATATAGTAATATAAACGTGGTGGAAGAGGTGTGGAGACGACTAAAGAATACAATGCACTATTACGCGAAATAGTGCGAGTCTAACGGCTATCGCTGCCAATGGCCGGCCAAATAGCGATGGTGGCATTTTACTTGGACAATTTACACAATCACAGCGCATACAATGATAGTGTCTAATAATTCTATTGGGGGTTGTCGAACGCGAACAATGTACAGGTGCACATCACATTGGTTAGATCATTTGCATCGTACCGGTAATTAGCTGACTCTTATTTAACATTTAACGTCCACGGTACTGCTTTTAGCATTGCTTCGTAAGACGATAATTAGCATCGTGAAAGTAATGATTGGCCTTACTTTGATCGTTCCATGGAATCATTTGAATGTTCTGTCGGCACTCTTAGTTAGGTAAAAATGAACAATTAACTTTTAGTTGAAGCTCAGTCGATCCGCCGAGCTATCAACAACTCGGGATATGGCCTAACAACCGACCTAAGCTGAGACGTTACGGAATAATGGTATCTAACTGAGCCGTACACTACTTCGGGTACTAAATGTATAGGACGGCTTCGCAACCACATTCTATCTGCAATAATACAATCCGAAATTCACAGCGTGCTCGCTTTACCCGAATCAATTAAGCAATTTCCAATACGAATTCTACCATACACCGAGATATCCGATCTGCAATGGCTCTATATACCGGTATAATTTAAGTCACAACGATGTATTTTCCACGCAAATTTGTACGGTGCACTATTGCACTATATAGACTATCATGCTGCATAGACTCAATTTTTTGTTGGCTTAATTAAAATAAAAGACAATCACGGCCACAAAGCGTTCGCAATTATCGCACACCATACACAATTTTGGAACCATACGTTATCACGTTCTAATTATCGAGTGTCCAATGATTAGTCGTACATCTGAAATCTGTTTCGATCAGAAATTCAATGAGTTCTTATACCAGGGATCATCGTATGGACAAAATTTCTGGCGATATCTCGTATTATATCATTATTGGATGAGCTATTGGCTTATTACAGGGGTACTGGTCATTGATCGTCACCTAATTGCTGTCCGTCACATCCCTTCATTTTAGACAAGCCAAATCTGTCTGCTAAAATGCTTTAACAGGAACGTGACTTTCGGCACGGGAAACTGTGCCAGTGTCATTACGATACCACTATGGGTATTAGGTCTGACAATTAATCTTCGGTATCAATATCAGCTATTTCCTATAACGTGTCGGCACAAATTCACGTTTTCCCGGTGGACGGCAGTTAACGATGGTAGAACAAGTTCGGCTATCTGGCTTTCACCTACAGGTATATACTACTGTCTGACAGCCAAACATGGTTTAGCGGTACCTAGCAACATGGACACAGGCATTATGAACTCGATCCGCTCGATTTAAAAGGGTGGGTGACACGTTGACGGGCGCTTTCGCCCTCTCCCCAGTCTGCCCTGGATTGTCAGGCTCTGGCAACGCAGATAATCGTGGTAATCATAAAGGGCAAGCAACGGAATCGGTCTGAACTTGGAGATAGCCAGGGATAGCCAAGCAGCTTGACCGCATGAACGCCCGTCCGCCAGGAATAGCCTCTGCCACAAGCTATAATAACTCGACTCAACCACAACTATCGTCAGTAGAGGGCCAACAGTTGTTACCGAGAGAGAGAGAGCCATGGGCAACATTCTTTATGGAACGGAACCCACTCGAAGGAATCCAACAGAAAGAACACCATTAACTCTATCCAATTGAGGGGTCACAAAGTGCAAGAGTAACAAAGGAAAAGATAAGTCGACCACACACGAGGTAAAATGGGAACAGCTCTGATCGACATCAATAACTGGGACAGCAGATTACATATACATATGTTGGGTTACAGTACCACAGGGTAATATACGGTTGAGTTACATTTACGTTGCTGTATTGGCTGATAATGCCACAGGAAAAGAAGTGAACGACAAGTTATATTAAAAGTAAATGGTAAAAATGGTAAATGTTTATACAGGTACAGGTATTAAGCAATGGAAAATCCATACACGATGTTCTCCGTTTATTCGACAAGATAATACTGCTCCCCGTCTTACTGAAAGCCGCCAAATGATGATGATCATCATTATTGTTGTTGTCGATAGAATAATAACCACGTTAGCTATTCGCTATTAAACAACGAACTGTCCCGAGCACGTGTAGCTAATTCTTCATTGAGAGAACCACTGGTCCCTTGAAGTTACCGAGCAGATCATTCTTGCTTGAAGCTGTTTTGAGCCATTTTGTTTGGTTGTCCGACTTACGACAAGATGCACCGCGAAGCTAGCAATCTGATACCGAAGTTGCCCTGAAACGACTCATTGGATAGTGCTTCATTTCCTACTGATATTAATCACGTTGGCATATGCACCATCGCGATGGCGAACAACGCTCAAACATAGCCCAAGTTACGTTTTACTGCACAAACACACACAGCGTTGTCTCGGCCACTCAAACGATTTGATTAAATCAGCCCTCTCCCCTCCGTTCGTATTTACCTCGTATGATAATATCTTAGCAGTGCACACACGGACATATACACTGAACCATTATAGTATATTTATAGCATTATAGCCGGCATGCAAACATATCATAATATAGAATCACCTAAGACATATTCAGGAAGGGCGATACAGCAGACCACCTGTGATATGTAATAACAGTAGACACACAACGCGACCAGCGAATCGACAATATCTCTCATATATCTATTATTAAGATTACTATCGCTTCTCATCGCGCTGTAATCGATGCAAGCACTCTCTCTTTCTCTCTTACTGGCTCTCTGCCTTTTGTTGTTGTTGCCATCATCATTTGCTATTGTACTTGATCAGGTTGACGGTGACAACGACGCCTGTTTTCTATTCCAACCGTTTATCTCCTCTTGCTGCTGCTGCTGCTATTCCCTCTACCTCTGTCACTGCGACTACTGCGCAGTGCCCTTGCCACCAAATCCACCCTCACGCAAGCCGGTCAACCGTACGGATATGCCCAGCCTTCAATCAGCGACGATCGCATACAAACTCACACCGGCAGACTCATACTCCAAAGGAATTGCGTTCCTCCCAGACGACAGGACGCCACCGGCGTCTCTATCATTAACCACTATCAGCACAAGCAGCGCCATAACAATCACAATCACATGAGAGTGGCGAAGCCGCGGCCACCGCCGCCGCCGTCACAGTGACCACTGATTGGGAGTTTGTAACGAAGACGACACCGACAACAACAACAACAACAGCAACATGAACACATTTAATTCGCATAGCCCGTCCCGTCACAGAAGTCGCGACCGGCTAGCCGTACATCTATATATATATATGTATATGTCTGGCTGTCGGTGTGTGTGGTTGCGATGATAAAAGATTATTGCAGCAGTGTAGCAGTAGTAGTAGTAGTGGTGGTGGTTGCAGCAGCTCCCATTGAACAACTTGATCGACAACCCCAATCATCACATCATTGCATCTTGGCAGACGTTGATGATGAGTATGTAGTGCTGCCTGTACACACATAACAAAGGTTTACTGCTGCTATGGAAACTACGCGTTGTCCTCGCCCCATCCACAGGACGACAATCTCGAGAAAATAGGTGCAAAGGTCTGGTACAAGTATCCACATGTAATTGGCCACAGTTGATCGGCCATTTGTACAGACTGAACAGTCAAACACACACACACAAGTGAAATGACCTGCTGATCGCATTTTCCGCGACACATGAGAAAGGTCGCTCACAGTAAAATCTTTCCATGGACTTTCCACATGAGGCGAGTTGATGGCGCAACCCGGGGGCAGGCATTATAGAAACGTGCGCTCGAGAGAAAAAAAATGAAGAGAGCTCAAAGCGGTGGTGGTTAACAACAAATTATCATGGAATACGATGTACGAGATAGCGATCAAGTGAATGTTAAAGCAAACACCAACGAAAACAACGTTGAGTACATATATACATCTCTCTCTCTCGCTAAATAGAAACAACATCGAAAGAAACCACGGAGGTCCACCGAATTGGTGGCGCCGGTGCCGCTCTACGCGTTGCGGATACGAAGGGAGACGGGATATCACCATTAGCCTCATTATCTCGCTCGGTCTCTCTCTCTCTCTTCCTGGTTTCTAGGTGCATGGGTTTCCGGTCATTGGTCCGCCCGCATATCCGTCCGCCTGACTATAAATACTATTACAAGAGGTCTGTTCATAGACGTACTAACTCGCTATACATATACACACACGTATTATATATATATATATATATTCATGTGTGTGTGAGAAGACAGCCTGTATAAAAACGTGATACTAATAGCTCTCGTTCACGCAAACGCGCAGATATCAAATTTATGGCGCATTTATTCATATGCTGCAAAATCTTCTCTGGCAAGCTTTAAGCTGCTCTCCCTCTCTCTCTCACACTATTCCATGTAGTGCATGCATGTGTCTATCCATCTAAGAAGCAGCACCATACTATAAATAAAAGTTACCGGCATGCCGGCGACGTCATCAATCATCATATGGTGGTCAACAATATCTGCTGCTTTCAGATGTTTACGCGGACGTTTACAGGCCGTACAGTCGGACACGTGTCCATGGAGTTTCAGGTTGAATAGTGTTTATTCGCGACCATCCTATACGGAAGCCAATTCCAACACGACAGGTTTCAAGAGACATCAGACAAGAAATAGACCGTCCTCCTCTACGCTTCACCGAACTCAATACGCAAAATATGTAAATAGACAAAGTTCACGACTGATGGCCAGCCAACTTTCACCCCAAACAGATCTATGTATAGAATCATCCGGAGGCGTGGAGGTGACTCCATGGCAGGGCCCGCCGTGTTGCTCTTACCAGCGGAGTACCGGTGCAAGCAAATGTACCATTACGTCAAGTTCAAATCGGTATTCACCTTTGCATGTCTTATTTCTATACGTTTGTCCCCTTGCAAAGCGCAAATGTATTTTTATTACCACGAACAATGCTCCTCTTGTTCGCGATCGAAAATTACGAAACGCATAATTAGCAAACCAAAATAGTTGCGTTGGTGCGTGCTCACTCAAGCGATTTTGCAAGTCGCCCTGACCGCTTATGCATTTCATTCTCAACACTGACTCCAACAGTAACCTGCTGAGCTCGTTGACTGTACACGTGCCTCTGTGTGCGAGGCCTTTCGAAAAAAACCCACACGAGGCGTGAACGCCTTCGACAACTGCATAGAACTGTTTGACAGCCGACCTTGATAATTGTGTCGAAACCAAATTAATCTAAAAATACCTACGGGAGATCATTCTGTGGCATCCAAACCTAGCAAAACGCAAGTTGTCTTCACTGTATTGTCTTAACTTGCAGGATGTGTCTATCACAGGTAATACATTCAACATTACAGCGCATACACAGATGTTTCTATGCTATTTTATTTCCGTCACTAGATTGAAATGCTTCTACGTCATGTCAATCCTGCCGATTGTTCTGCCTGTCTCAGTAGGCGAAATCACTACTGGCCACAGCACGGGAAATTCCCCGCATCATATTGACGCCACACAGCTGTTTTATTTATTTTTTGTTGTTAGTTTCTACACAAGCTAAATGTACAATATGGCGGACCAAAACTGCGTCCATTGGAGTCTACTCCGAACAAAGACGAGCCGCTTCGGGTCCGAAGTAGTATCGTCATTGGAACACTCCACCACGAGAAGGCGGGGGATGTCTGTGCACATTTGAACATCGGCTTCAGGCTACCATCTACCTGTTCATTCGCATTCATTTATAATGGTTCACTCTATAGACTACATGCTATATTCAGCTGACACATTCTGTTCAGTTCTCGGAAAGCGTCAAGCGATCTGGAATGAGTCAACCATTGAAAGTTTAACGGATTTTGTGCAACCTGCACAAGCCCCCCCACTCTTCCTCCTCACGTCTGTTCGCAGTAGACACAGCGCCATTTGCTGGACTGTCCGGATCCGGATTCAACCGATCGGGCAACCCAACGCCAGCTGACGTCACAGGACACACGGCACAGAACGACTGCTGCTCGCTCGCTATCTCTCGTCTTCGAATGGTGCCAATGCCACTAGTAGAAGGAGCGGTGCCATCCTCGGCGGTGGTCCATGCATCCATCCCGGTCAAGAATCAAGCTAAACTTGTTTCTTTCTTGGAAAAAGCTTCACTCTTGTCGCCAGAACACTGATGACTGACCCACATATCTAACTCCGGCTTAACTATATTCACCGCGTTGCTACAAAGCACGTTCGAAACTATCACACTGCATTTGAGTTGAAGACAACAAATCGAGGCGGGAGAGTAGGATCTGATTTTTGGGGACAGCGGTGATGACAATTCCAATGTCAATGACGCCCAAACATTCGATGAGAGGGAAATGCGAAGTTCGATACCAGACCGGGCGTGTGCAGGTCACCGATCAATACTTCTTCAATCGAAAACCTTTCTGGATTGAGGCACTTAGCTTCGAGAGACTCAATTGTGCATGGATGAAAATGCAAACAATCAACCATATGTGGCGACCAGCGTTAGCCAGGCGTTCAATAGCTCTTTTTCGTGACTGCCTTGGCCGTAGCTAGAGACGGCGACAGGTGGCGTTCGATTTAGTTCAAGCTGGGCTGATTGCAAAAGAAATGGCCTACCTATCGCATGTGCAAGGGTTAACGTTCGATAACCGGAAAATGGCGCGTAGTCATAAATAGATAATCGAACCGATGTACTTACTAGTTTTACTGGACTTCCTTGATCTGGAAAAGCACTTCCAGCGCGAGTTGAGGGCGTTCGAGTTCATTTATCCTACAGGAAGCTCTTCGCAAAACGAGAGATGTAATCCGGCACACAATTGCCGAAAGACTGAGCTACGAACGGATTTTCTTCGCCCTCAGCGAACTGGCTGGGCTGCCGTCATGTGGAGGCCTTTAACCGCGGGCGTTGACTGATGGAGAGAGTTTGGCGGCAAATTTAACTTTGCCTGCTCGGAAAAAGTACGAACGCCAGGTGTATGATTCTTGGAAGTTTCCGCTCTGGGTTAATTTTTGCAATGGAACAGCACGCTTGAGAAGTAATCAGTAATGAGACCGCATTCCTCCCATAGTGACTAACATGTCTATAATGCAATACAGATTGGTAGAGGCATCACATATCACAGTTTCTTTCCATAGCAATCGCTTGTGCCAACACATTCGATTGATGATTACCGAGTCCAGGTGTCTAAATACAACTAAAAGCATTCTTCGAGCTGACGTCTCAGTTGAGCCCTTTACATGACTGTTCAGCTCTGAACCTCTAGGTATTGCTAATCTAAACACAACTACGAAGGGCAAAAGCTTCGTTCAAAAGAGATTGGTTGCATTGGAAATTTTCCGGTCCTCTCCTATGGCTCAAAAATCCAGTGAACCTCAATTTCTATATCTGAATTATTTTGCTGGCTTTAGCCTCAGTCCCTTCTGAAAATGGTCGCTCATAAAGTAACGGCACTTGTGCCCACTTGTCCACGTCGTTTACCT
Source organism: Stratiolaelaps scimitus (assembly GCA_019614645.1). Classification (NCBI taxonomy): domain Eukaryota; kingdom Metazoa; phylum Arthropoda; class Arachnida; order Mesostigmata; family Laelapidae; genus Stratiolaelaps; species Stratiolaelaps scimitus. The sequence continues at coordinate 975,100 of JABWDB010000016.1, forward strand.
CGTCTTTGATTCAACTCCACGTTCACTGTGCCAACAATTTGGTAGCAGAATCTCGTTCAACTATTGTTCCCCACTGGTTAACAAGTTCTCAAGTCACACAGAGCGTTATTCTGTCTCATTAGACTGTACACTACCATTGGTTTGGTTTAAATAGAATCTTTAATAGTAGTGACCCACCGTGGAAGTACTTTTAATGAGAAAAGGGGCCCTTACCTTGACAACAACTGTTTATGGAAAGTTTATGTGCCCCTTATTCAGTCAGTACTTTCTTTCTGTTCTAAAAATGATGCCCTTACAGTATGTTGAAAACGTGACGTTTTATATAAATGAAACACTCGGACAGGGTTAGTTGCTGTGAATAGAAATGAAACTCGATGTTGTTGTTGGTTAGATTCCCTCAGTTATGGACGTGCTAAAACATCGTCCTGACTAATGCTTCCTGAAAATGCTGAACCCAAGTGGTTTTTAGTTGTTTAATTTCCTCAACGTAGGTTGTCGTTAATTGCTGACGTTAAGTGTAATGTAACGCAGCACATCAAGTAATGCTTCTCTTTCCTTCGAGTGTTCGTCAATTTATTTATAGATTTATTTTGCTGTTATTGTGTGCCTTTTCGGAGATCAGTTATATGTATATATATACCGTATGTGTGATGATCCGTGATAGAGTCTGTCATTTCGCGCTGACGTGAGAGGGGTCGAGGAGGCGGAAGATATGGGTTAGCTCATCTGGGGTGTGTTCAATCTTGTGACATCAATACCTTCATTGTGTATATTGTATATGGTAGTACTTCGGCAGTATTACACGTTTCTGTTGTTGTATATATATATATATATATATATATATATATGGAAATTTAAGTTCATCCTGTGTGAGAATGGAGGTTTCCCGTCTGTTTTGATTGCGGTTTGCTTAATCGTGGAGCACCACTATCTTCCCTTGAACTAAACACCCACATTATCTATAAACTCGTACATTGTCCGCTGAGGGATTCTAAGATATATTACTACAGGAATAACTTAATTTGGTTCATAGTTCTTATTTATTCATTAGCATACAACAGTGACAAAATGAACATCAATTTCGCTACACTGAATTCAACTCATTTTGAATTCCTCGATGACATGAAATTAGCGCCATTTTCAGCTGAAACAAAAATATTTTCTTTTCAATTTGGTCATGTGTATCTAATTTCTAAATATATAATATTTTAATAACGAACAACGAATGCTGCTGTTATTCAGATTTATACCTCTCGTGCAGGTATAGCTGACTATATATTGATGCCATTGTCGATTTGTTGCTGTACGTGGCATGAGAATATAACTCCAGTGAGGTGCATTCGCCGTCCCACTACACACAATAGTTGCTTAGTACAGCCTCGAGTATTGATACATAGTATGCACTGCCTTCAACGCTGCCGTACATCACTTCCTCGGAACACAACACACAATGAGGCTTCTCTATAGTAATTATAATAATAATGTATTAAACTTTCCCTCTTCGTTCTATTAATTATTCGTATCCTCGTTACTCGTTGCACTACAACACCGAGGCATTATTTATGTACAGGGGGCTAATCTATTGTCTTATTTACACGACAATATATTGATGCTTTTGTTTTGTGTCACTGTTGTCAACGGCGTAAACAGTCACTAGTAATTTTCGTATTCATTCGGTATTATAGTTCACTGCGTATCGCCCGCTCTCTACGTTTAGTTAGTTCACGACACCAACCATCAGGGCGACGACAAACATCATCATAATATACCAACAGTCTTGTATAGGCTAAATCCTATTTATTTATTTATCTATCATTATAGTCTCTAAGTATCATGTGGCTTATTAAGGGTGAAACGTTTTCCGGTTTGTATAATCCGACGATGGATATTTGCCAATTATGTCTAAGTACCAACAACATTTCAATCTCAATAACCCAAACCTCCCCTCTCTCTCTATATATCTGCTTTGTACCTATATATATATATATATTGTGTATATATATGTACTAGGGTGTGTTATAATATTTTTGTTTGGTAGTGATACTGTTGTTCGCACGCATGGTGCTATTTTATCTCTCATCTGTATATTATGCTTTAATGGAGTTTATCGGTTTTGAGTCATCAGGAAACACAAATGTCTAGACAATAATCTATTACTGCGACAATTTTTTGTTGTCCCCAAGAATATGTGTAGTGCCATAAACGAGTCATGAAGGTTCCCTTTATCGTCCAAGTGGATGCTGTTATGAACAAGGAAACTAAAACGAGCGCATAAATACAAACATAGATACAAAATATTTTTTCCATTGTCGTGTGATTATAGTTACTGTTATTATTATATGTGCGTCATGCAACTTCGGTTGTGTTGGAGTGTGACAATTTTTCTATTGTCCGCCTTAAAGTATTGAATCTATCGATTTGGATGGTTGTCAGGTTGTGTTTGTATATATACTCGCATATATATAGAGATGGCTCTATATCTATATTGTGGTGGTGGTGGTGGCTGTGAAGGTGTTTCGTGGGACAACCGTCAGTCAGCTCGCTCCCTTCGCACACATCCCCAACTAAGTTCGTATGCAATGGCCCTGTTTGTTGGGTTCTCGCTTTTACAATGTATGATATTTGCATTTTCCGGGGACCCTCTGCCTGGGAGGACTCCCTCAACAATGTAGCTCCCCAATTGTGTTGAGAATAATCTCAATCCCCGCACGTACGATCAATCACCGTGGTTTTCATTTCCCATCGTCAATTATCAACATAAAATTGTTCTCTCGCTTTATCTTCATATTCTGATCATCTTAGCACAACGTGTGACTTCACAATGTGCAACGAACATGGTTAGAGGATCAGCTATGAATTACGTTGTTGATACACGGTAAAGTGACAGTGGCAATTGTGCTTGTAGCAGAAGTAGTGGCAACAATAACAAAATCAGAATGATAGATAGATTGAATTAATGGCGAATTACAACGAAATGTTTGTCCGCATTAGCTATATCACAAGGATTATTCATTTTGCCACATTTCTAGTACTGATCGTCAACAAATGAATGCCAATAGAATGGACATGGATGTCTTCGGGGTCTAATCTGATGTTTCAATGAGTTCAGTTGGCGAACTTGCAATCTAGCGCTTTGTACACACGTCGACAAGCGGTCATCGCCGATCTGAGCTCAATGGTCTCAGAGGAGGGTACAGAGGAGGGTACCACTGGATGAGGCGACAGTAGGGTGTATATCGCGGCGGAGCGGACCTGAGGGGAGGTGGAGACGCTAGATATGGTATTTCCGCAAACATGATTTTGCGGTTTTCAATTTGCGGTCCTCTTCAGTTTCGTTGCGGCTTCTTCTGGTTATCGTTATGGGATAACGTGCTTAGTTGACGTACTGTTGCTTAGGTGGTAGCGGTCCACCTGCTTCCATCATTGAAGGTGACATTGGGGCAGCTCCGTTAGCGGCAGCAGCAGCGGCCATATCAGCTTGAGGCGCTTTTCGACCCATGGCGATCATACCGTACATGAGGCCACAGCAGAAGATTAGACCCGAACCGAGAATTGTGGAAACTCCCATACACATCAAAGCAGGGACGATTCCCGCACTGCAATACATTATCACCATCACAATAACAACATACCAATCGAACACATTAGAATGGAGTAAATATAAATGTGCAACAAATGACGGAAACATCTCTCTCTCTCTCTCTCTTCGTATAGCTGTTATCTAAAATATTAACAAAAGACTGGTCAATCCCGTATAATCCACGACAATAAAAACGATACCCTGCAAGATAAATATAATAGTTAGAGGAATTTCACGCTATCCGTCGTAGTATCATACTAATACATACACACAGTAGACGCTCGCCTTGACCATCAGAGGCTTCCCGTCCATCATTTGACCGGGTTTCTGAGCGAACTCGAGGAAGGCACAAAGGCAGGGCGCCTCCAGTAAGGCTACCAGCAACCCCGCTGCACATTGGAGAATAGCCGCCAGAAGACACCAGAATGAGATCGTCAGGGCTGAGAGAAACGCGAGCTGGATGCTCATACCAATCGCAACTGAAACCAAAACACACAGGCAAACAAATAAACACAATCCGATCAATCGGGTGTCCTGTGTTCTTATTTTTTTTTCGTGCCGCTGCGTTGGATGAGAACGCGAGGATAAAGGTTATCAATAATTATTGAGGTGCAAACTAGGGCGTGATGGATGTTTCCACAGGGTGTCGTCTTGGGAGTTGATGATTCCTGTCTCTAAATGGTAGCCGGACCACTATCAGCTGTGTATTGTATTGTATTGCTCCGCGTTGGGATACAAGTGACACGATATTATAATATCATAGTTAGGGCTTATTTCGAAATGATGAAAAATGTACGCACATTTTTCACGCAAGAGAAGACAAACAACGGAGACGTCTCCGGATATGACACAATCCTTCATCATATAGCTCCTTAAGATAGCATGCCTCCCCCGACGCATTTCGCGTCAATTTGCTCGACTCATAATAAATCTCAATCTCGTGCCGAAATGCTAGACACGTGTGGATTTTGGTATATATTATATATATATATATATATATATAGAGAGAGAGAGAGAGAGAGAGAGAGAGGGAGAGAGAGAGAGAAAAAGGTTAGTGCTTCACAACTTCATCTTTGTAGTTTTCACGAGGATGGTCCTCTATCTTTTATTAGAAAATGTATTTGTATGCTTGCACAATCTGTTTTTTCGCCACCTTTTTTCTGCCTACCCTATGTACATTAGATGAACTCATGAAATCGATCATCGAGATCGTCTCTCCTATTGAAGGTGCCAGATTCAATATCAATCAAGTTGAATCCTCATTTGATGAACTGGCTCATATGGGCAACAATCGGCTTGTATCTAGAGAAGTCTTGTTCACATCTGAAGCAAGCGAATAATGGGCGAGGGTTGTCCGCGTTGTCTGATATTTGGAACACGACCAAGCTTAGGTACGCAAAATCTGGATATATTTTGATCCCCTAGAAATGAGTTCGCAGAGGTTGACTTCGAAAGGACAAAGGGGTATCTTCCTCAACGTATTGGATCCAGGGGAAGTAAGTCTCAGGAAACGGGTGCTGGCAGCATTGCTTACAAGAGCAAATAGCAATACTTGAAGCCAATGAGTTAAGTGACAGCTTTGGTCAGCAACTGTTCTTACCAAAAATGATAATAGGCTAGACGAGGAGTCTCTCGCAGTAAATTTATCGATCACGATAGTGCAGGTCATGAGATTCCAAGATCGCGAATACTCGGCACCTTAAACGCGAAAAAGCACTTGCGTTCAATGTGTCATGTGTACAGTAGATACGAACTGGAAGTGAACGAAAATAAAGCAAATAGCGGCTTCGAAACAATCGATTAGTAGAACTACAGAGGCTCAAATTAGTAAGACATTCAGAACTGTATTTGTGTATATCTCCTTTGCTCACACCAACGGTGACACGTCGGCCGTCGAACTCCACTCGACAAAGTGAAGTAGAAAAGTCAACTGAACTGGCGGATCCGCCATCATTTATAATCGCGTTATTGGCTGTATGACTTGTCATGTGCTCGCGATAAAGATGCAGGACCGAATTGCTCGTTGATTCAGCCATTATCTTATCTAGCAGATCAGATAATGAAGGCTGCATTTAGTCAGCGGGCGAAATCTCCCAACACCGAAGGCCGACCAATGGTCCGTCTACTGACTGATGTAAAAACAGCTCCGACCGTTTCATTAAACGTTGAACTATGTGTTTCATTTTCATCATTTCTTTATGTTCTACTTCAAACGCCGCCTTGTGTGTATACGCCCCATTGATCAATCTATACCCTGTGCTGCTTAGCAATGAATAAGCGTTCATGTCGTATGATCAATGGGTAACATATTAACATATTTAGTAGAATACATTTATGCATAACCGTTTGCTGAAAGTTTACAGAAGGTTAAATTAAGTGAATGCCATGGCTCAATTAAGCAATAGGCGCTTTTGATATTTGCATCATACCGAATCGGCAAACCTCTTCCACTCACTCCATATGTTATTCTTATTGTATTTGGGTAGAGAAACTAGCAACGGTAATGACGGCGCATGATCACACTAAGCAGGATCATCGACAAATACAAATTCGTAAAGTTCGGAAATTTTAAATATCTAGTCTCACATCGACAAGATCGTGATATATATATATATATATACCAGTGTCTTCGAGCGCAACTAGTTTATTCACATCAGTTACACTCAAAGTTCAACATTTTCGTCTAAGCCAAAGCGAGTGATTACACGTATGAATCCAAGGGAATGGAAACGGCTTCGTAGTAACGCATCATGCGGAAAAAAAACTAGTTTATTTTTTCGTTTCGTTGGAAAAGTGGACAATATGATGTTCGTTGTAAACCACTCTTTTTCTTCTACATCTCTTCAATTTGTCAACGATCGTTTCTTCGTTGGGTCCAAATTCAATACACGTCTCCAAACAACGTAATCGCACACATGTATAATACCACCTACTCTAGACGAAAAACACGTAGGCCAGTCCCGTGAGAATAATTATCAAGCTTTTGTAACATATGGGTGAACTAGTGTCGTTGATTAGTTGTTGCATGGGAGCTACACTTTCATTGTCGGCTCTTCCGTCCCAGCCGTAACACACAAAGAAAGCTGCTCATTTTATTGCTGGTCTGGAATGAAATCCGCGCCGATGACCTTTCTAAATACGACATCTAAACAGAGCAGCTTGAAATAGCTGTACCATCTAATATCACATAACAGATAGATCGATCAGATTCATTCAATTTATTAGAGACCTAAGACGACTGATTTTTTATAATATTCAAATATTCTCACAACGTCAACGGTGCGTCCATGTTCGCAAGTATATAGAGATGTGTGGAGGTGCATTGATGACGTGACACTGTACGAATGAAGTATATAATCAAGCATGTTTTAGAGGTTGTTAGAAAATCGTTTTTCTATTTTCATTAAAACAAGAATTTCGTCAATTTCTTTATGAATCGTTGTTTCTTCAAGAGTTGTAACAGCATAAGTCTTCCAGAGAGGGTCGAAGGGATGCACATATGGAACTAGAAATCGATATTTCTCCTTCTCGAGCGAAAATAATATACTGCACATTTGACTTTGTTTAAACTGGTCGGCCGAAATGTCATACTTAGTGTCCGAAAGAGGAATAGCTGTTACGAATGCTTAATATGAATAATGTAAGGGAAGCGACACGAGAACATTAAGCAAATCTCTATGTACGGTACAAGGATAGTCGTAATATTCACTTACATAATGAGGCAATTGTACCCACGACCCTGGCGCCGTATTTGAGATACCAGGGGATGTTGTCATTTGGGTCCATGTCCTTCTCCGTGGGCATTGCGCCCGCGGGGACCTTATTCATGTTCATTAGCAGAGTCGCTGCCATGATCGTGTTTGTTGAACTCGAACTTCCTGTCCTTACAGAAATATATCGGATCCTTCCTTGAGATCGCCACCTATCTCTGCAACCCTTTTGCTTTTATTTCAGTTGCCTCATACACTCTAGGCACAGAGAGAAAGAGAGAGGTACACACTCTCACGAAGTCAATAATAGCGTTTAACGGGCACACCGTCAAACAGCCAAGTACACGATCACACTTAAATTTAACAACTGGTCCCGCACAACGTATGTCGAGACAGCGCTAATCAATCTGCACTCCCCTGCGTTCAGGCGACGTTAGCTAGCACCACCACGACAATGAGAGCAGCGGCATACGGTACGCAGTTAATAATCGTTTTACGGCGAGAGCGAGTAGCCACCTCTAGAAGAAATAATAGCAGCAGCACCACCACCACTACTAATGAACCAATTAGTCGAGTAGAAAACAGAGAAGCACTCTCCACATATACCGTAGTACCAACAAGCGGATCCTATCAAGTTCTCTCTGTCTAGCAAGAAGAGTGGCTTGATCTCACTGTGTCGATTTGTGAACCTACGAAGTCTCCTCACGTTGGCAATGCCTAGTGGATAGTGTGAGACGATATGGGAGCCTATGGTGGACGGCGATGATCTTTCCTGCCGCGCTCGGGGGTTCCCAACCCCCCGAGTGTGCGGAGTCTGGCCAGAGCCTCAGAGCGAAGACGCATTGTGAGGGCTGAGTAAGGCCAACGAGGCAGACGGATCTGTAACAAGTTCTTCCTTGTTGGATCAACAAAGCATCCTTCGGTATCAATGACACCAAGAGATTATCCTGAATTTCGATAGCCATATTATAAAATCGTCCATTGCTTTGTTATCGACCGAAGCAAGTTTATTTAATGAATTATTGTAGTACACGATTGTATTAACCGTGCATCTAACATGCTACCATATGTCCCCATATGTATACATGCGAATGAATCGTTTACTCGTTTGTCTAATTTGTTTATTAAGAAAAGAGCGTATTGTTTGCTCTTGTACCATCATCGCTGTGAACACCTACAAAGGTATGTAGAAATCTATGACGATATTCAAGACGTCATGGATCGCTCTCGTTGTATGTTTGTACGCTCGTATAGCATTCTTACCAATATTACATCTTCGTCCCTTTAACACACATGCATTAACATGTACATACAACTGGACGAAGAGGTTTCGTAATTCAAGTAAAATGCAATGCTTGCATAGAAGAGAATCAACCACATGTTCATGTGGCGGGTATCAAGACATCTCAGTTAAATGAACAACACCTAAGAACCAATCCCCTCATATACGAACAATAAAGGGGTTATTTCGCGTTAAACAGAGAAGACTTTAAGTGAAATGCCCTTTTATATCGACGAAGCCTCAGCTGCTATGAAAGTGAATCAGGTGTCTTTTCGTTTTCCGAGTGTATTATAGTGAAATATTCAATTTCAATTCAAAAACACCTTTATTAACAAAAGGGGGTTATACATTTGGTGCAACACAAAAATTAGTTAGTGCATAGTATCTGCATGAGTGTCTCTGAGCATTCGTATCGCTCGAAAAGAAAACATTTATTTAAATATAACATTTCCCTCCACAAAACAAACCATCACCTATATCCAAAAGTGGCGCCATCTCCTGCGCGGAGAAAGGGCGATGAGTAGCAACAGCAGCAAGGACAATCCGATGACAACGAACGTTCGTTCACTCTCTCTCTCTAATATATATATATATGTATATATATATATACTACGACGATTTCTACGCGCGGATTGCAGACGACACGCTCTTCCGAGAGCGAGTTAGAAGGTGAGGCTTGAGTGTGATAGCAGAGGCAGCCGAAATGAATCTGTTTGGGTGAGGGTAGATAGACTGTTGTTGTTGTTCGTGTGTGTGCGGACTGTTATTATGGCTGCTGTGCGGCGGAGAGAAGAGGAGACGGAGAAGGCAGTTTGCAGTTCGCCCCACGTTATGGCTGCTGCGGCGCTGGCTGCCATGGTAGTAGCCATGTTCGTTCGTTATTAGATGTTCGCCTGCCTCAGCTCCTACGGCTGCTGCTACTGCTGTTGCTGTATCCGTTTGCTTGACTTGGATGATGTTGTGGGCAGACAGGGACTGACTGACTGTAGACAGGCTTCGTGTGGACGGTGGTGATTGTTCCTTGAGTATATATACACTATATATATGTATATATATTTATATATATATTAGTGCCTGTGTGAATGAGTGTGTGAATACAAGAGAGGGATGTATCTTTACCTCTAAGCTTTGCCACTGTTCTCTTTATCTTAACAGCTATGTAATAATCATGATAGCTGAGGCAGTAGTATGTTACACTAGGAATGATAGAGAGAGCAAGTGCCGTTGAATTTGTGATGGTGCCAGTCATGGCGATGGTGACGGCGGCGGCGGTGATGGCAGTAGTTTTGTGGCTCTGACCGCTGCTACGAGTTGGGCACTCGGTGAATTCGAGCAGGTATATATATATACATATCTATATATATACATATATATAGCGCTTGCATACAGACATCCACACATCATCGGCTGTTCTCTGGCTGCTGTGAGAACGCGAACCTCCTTTCTCCTCGTTCGGTTCGTTGCTGTTCTCGGGGTTGTACAGTTGTTGTTCACTGCTGAACTGTTCTTGCTTCTACGACTACTCGAGTGCTGCTTGTGGACGGGTGAAGTCTTCTTGGCTCAGCTGCGTCGGAGCTATCGGTGTCATATATTTTGTTGGGTAGTTGTTGTACGATGCAGAGAGCAAGGAAAAGGAGAGAGAGTGAATGAGTTCGCTATTTCGTTGTCATTGGAATAGCCTGAAAAGAAGCCCATCAGCCCCAAGAATCATCCAGCCACTGCTCGACAATTGCACAGTGTCGCATCTTGCAGACATCGCACAGATAGAAACACGCATACAAAAAACAACGCGTCGCAGTCGAAGCTCATGGAAACACTGGAGGGTCATTCGCAAGCATCTCATCAGCGTTTTTAAAGCATCAGTTCCCCCGCCGCACCCGTCATCCTCAATCTTCATGTGCCCCTCACTGAGTTTGTGCGATACTGAATGTCATCATCATCATCATCCTCGTCTTTGAGTTATTCCTCGTCAAGCGTCTTCGTCATTGTCGTCGTTTCTGTGTGGTGCTGGTGCTGGTGGTGGTGAAAGGCAGCTGCGTTGATGAAAAAGCGTGGATCGTTCTGTGGGACGGGTTCTGATTGGTGATCACTGGTCAGTGATTATTCGTGACTCTCCCTACTATCGTGACAACTTTGGAGGGTCACGGTTGTGTCAGGACGATATGATCATCATTGTATAACAAATATCAACGGACATACCCGTCAGGACACTGTGCTGGCAGGAAACATCGCTCACTGTCCGGGGGTGGTCAGGGTGCGGTGGAAGACGCTTCTCTCTGCCGCGAACTTGTAAAAGTGCTCACGCGGAACAGTGTCAGCATTGGGACCGGGATTGGAATTGTGCTTCTGCCATCTCGTTCCTTTGCGGGGGTAGCCATACGGTTGGGATCAGCTTTCACTTCACCTGCAAACACGACTGTATTGTGACTGTTCTGGCTAGTGTTCGACGTCAGTGACAGCGTGAAGCCGCAGCAAGTTCTGAGTGTCCACAGTGAACTCCCCCCCTACGCCACTCACACTCACTGTGGAGGCTGGCCGTCGAAACCGGAGCGGGGTGGTCAAAGGATGGCGCCGTACGGTGATGATGTTCAGCGTTACGGCAATCGCATCTCGTCTCGGAAACACCGCCGGGACAAGAGCGAGATAAGTTGCTGTCTCAAGTACCTCATCTTTGGGTTCAATGTCATCTTCTGGGTGCGTGGAATCAGGCACACACACTAATATATATATATATATATATATATATGACGATAATTATAAAGTTAGATTTGGCTAAAAATATGGTCCGATTTACCCGGGTCATACCTGTATGCGTTTACAACAACTAGATACATTACAGATGAACGGTACTTGGAGGACCCGCTGACAATCATGGCTCACATCCGGGGATGATGTCATTCATTCATATTGAGATTTATTGTCAGGGATAGAATACAGATATTTCTGATATAGTTAAGTTAATAACATAAGACAATAATTAAGAAAGTAGAGGTGATCGATCAAGGTACTCGATCGAGCCAGATACTTGACGTTTGCCGCAAATATTTAGATTGGGGGGTGATTTTGTGTCAACTATAAAAGCGGCTACCTGGTTTAGTAACACGAAAAACGGACGCACTGAATTGACAGTTCGTACGATCGTTGTCCATCTCCGAATATAATAATGGTTTACACAGATCCATGGTTTGTAACATTTTTTTTTGTTTTGCAACATTGAACGACCCCAAACAGTTGGACCCATATAAATAGTGGTACCCCTTTCCAATCCGTGGCCTACACAATTCCCAGACCCAAATACATTCATGATATTGGATATGCATTCGTCAGACGTAATAGTAACAAATAGAAGCAACGTTCGCCACGATCGCTATGTGATGCTCGCAAAAGGGGACGTTGATCTCCCCCGGACGGCTGAGTTGATTCAGTCATCGTTCACTTCGATGAGCGGTCATCGACTTCTGATACTACCACATATAGGGCTGATGATACTTCAGCAATATCAACACAACAATGATAACAGAAACGCAACAACTAGAGTGGCAAATAGCTTCTTTTTTTCTCTCTCTCTGTCTCTCTCTTTCTCTCTCGTTTGTGATCATTCTGTATGACGGTTGGCAACCATTACGATGGAGCTGTCGATAATACAGTGAATGGCCTACATCGGCTATTATTAGGTTCCTCGAACACGCGAACAAGGAGCAGACTCGTACAGAGAATCTTAACACCCTTCGAGATTGTTGTTGGATAGCGTATGTGAATATTCATTTCCGTATGTCAAACTCGGGATTTCAATTACTACCTCTCCATCTCGAAAAGTTTTTTTTGAGATTGTAGATTGCATTGACTGTCCAAATCCCTGGAGACGCTGTCGGCAGCCGCTGTTGTACGTGAGTGGAACCGAACGTCAGCCGAATTATTCGCCACTATAATACGCCCAAAAATATATATATTATATATATATTTTTTTAGTTTTTCTAATGCAAATATTATTAATACGAGGTTTGCGGTTAACTGTGTCGCAACAATTGGTGTCCCGTGCTTCTAATGAAGTGTTATGAGGCCACGTTGGCTTTCTCATGATCCGTTCGTTCGTTGACCAAAATGAGCATCACACACACGCACACACAGAAACACATTCATCCTCCCACATATACAAACGCTGTTGAAGCGGCCTGGGATCACCAGATAAACCGTCGTCCTCTAACGGCGTTTGCGGTCTGTCGCACCTCGCGTGTTCCAGTCAGACTGATGCTCATTTTTGGCTGACCACACACGCACTGGGTGGATGGAGTCATTGACCACCTTCATCCCTATGTATGGATTTGTCTCATTTGGGTCCATCAGTGATGGCGGTCATCAACAATGAGCACGTAAACATCGACAATTCCGGTGAGAACACGATGTCAGCGGGGACACATCGTTTTGTTATTGTTGTGATAAAATTGTTTCCATATTAATTTCGCAATTAATATGGTTAACAGAATAATAATTTTAGTATTTCTTAGCTCCTCCAGCCAAAGTGGGCAAGCTATCCAGAATGTCGATTATTATTGTTATGATTGAAATTATGTCACGGGCCGAGCCTGTGTCCTCGCAGTGTTTTTGGAAAACTTTTCGATCGTATCACACAACTAGATCAACTGGTCACTCATGCATTACCAAATCAACTTCATCGAAAGACAACTTTCATGTTTGATCATTGTATTCGAGTCAGAATAAAATTTTTAAGCATGACTGAACTTGGTCAGGTTATATGGGCTTGTATTGCTGGATATAGTTGATTTCAAGAGATCAATAGAAATCGATCAGTTATAGGACTTTCAATATTTCCATGTTGATCCTATAAGGCCAAGGACTAGTGGTAAGGTTAAGGACTCTATGGAAATAATTTTTGCTCTCGCTGTTACTATTATTTATGCATTCATATGCCACCACTGAGCATCACTTTAACAAGTGGCCAGTTTTCACACTTTGAAGCATCGTAGCGTAGAGACATATTGGTATCGATCTGTTTGTTGATCTCGTTGGTTTGTTTGTGTTTATGAGGTGCAATTAACTGTCTCTATCGACCACCATATTACACTACTGCCAACTTCCGCATAGTCCCACGCACGAACTATACAACAACGGTATTCACCGTACTTTTTGCACCGAACACAGTACAATACGTCAGTACTTAGACCGATCGACATATACACATTTGCTATCGGATTGCAACCTTAGTAAGAAAGGCCAGATTCGGACTATTCTGTCCTCTTATTTCTCTCGGTGTCCCTCGTGGAAAGCGCTCACCAGAGGTGAAAAGTTAATAGTGGTATAATTTGATCTACTTTGCGGTCCTCAAAGTGAATAGCGTTGTCAGTCTAATAGCTAGGGAGTGGGGTCATAATCCGTTCCCAACTGAACTCTCGGACGAGGGATTCAATGCTAAAAACTAACGGTTTCATAGGACCAAATTTCTCGGGACATTATGTTATCTTATTTTTATTTGCACGCTTGTAACAGGGTACGGACATGTGTACGCATTCTATGGTACCCAGAATTAGTAATTTTTTTATTATGTATTTTCATAATTCATCCGCAAAGGAAGTTTTCCTCGCTTGCGGCCGAATTGTCGGTAGTGACCGATGAATGACTACGATAAATGTTGCCAGAATGATCTACAACTCCCTTCATGACGGGATTTGAACCTCTGACCTGGGACGTATCCCACTATCGGTCTATTCATCCAAGCTTTACGTCCCTAGGTACGGCGACGCTTCCTCGTCAGTCATCGTCAGGGGATGACTACCGAGACACCCCTGATGGGAGAAAGCGACTGGACGCGAGCCGGCCACGACAGTCCATTATTTAATGAACGATGTTGTATCGGCCGCACAAGTTTCATAGTCGTCGCTTTGCGCAATACGATTGACGAACAGCAACGAGCCGTCCCGGAGGCCCGACTGAAGCAGCTCGCCACCAGGAACACAATTCTCGTTGGCTTATTTATTGTATGTCTTTTATTCGTTCCGTTCGTGGGTCTCGCCCACCACTGAGACGCTGACGAACGTTCGGGCGATTCTGTGAAGCCACCTCAGCCATCTCTCGTTTACATCGAAGAAATATGCTTTCCTAGTTGCCAAGTGCGGAAATAGGAACCTACACCGAACGTTACTAGAAAGGTCATTCTTGTTGACTACTCTTTCTCTTCTGATACCAGCTGTTCGAACAGACAGAATCGAAGTGCTAAAATTTACACTGCTGTTACGGGTCCGTCATATGCTATCGATAAACATATATATTCTGTCCAATAAGTATATTTTCTATATTTATAATAAACTAAAATATCATCGAGTTAGAACGGGGCATACAAAAATTATGTGGAAAATGAAAACACGCTGGCCATGCATCTGATCTCATAGAATATTATTTAGAGAATGTCGAATATTAGCTATGATAAAAAAAGACACAACTAGTCTGGTTTTCCGGAACTGTTGACGTTACCTTTAAGGTAACGCAAGGAAACAAAATGCCAAATGAAATCCTGTAGGATCTGTATGAACAACCTTTGAAAGTCAATAAGAATTAAAAGTACGTTGTAGGCCGCCATTTTAGTAGTATAATTTCTGAGTATAATCCAATTGAAGTCCATCGTTTGGCTGTATCTTGAACCAATGTTTTAACATGATTTGACATGATGGAGCTTCGTGCGGAGTCGCGAATAGGTATGATTAAAGACATACTTGGGAAGCTTTCCATAGATCTTTCCATAGATTTTATCTGCTATCGGAAATAGTTTGTGTGCGGCGTTGTTGTTAACAAAGATGAGCCATTGAAGTTATCGGTAGCTCCTCGTTATATCTCAAAAACAATTTACATATTCGCATTAGCGAAACATACTAGAACCTCTCCAGTACGGGCTGTCAAATTAAAAAGGTTTGATTATGAATTTCTGAATATTCATTTCGTTGGAAGTCCTTTGATGTCGACACTTGAAAGGGAATCATCTTTAAGGTAAACACACAACGTTGGGTGTACAGCTCGGAATATACATCATCATAGATAATAATAATAACAAACACTTTATCGAAGTATCAAACACGAGATCGAACAGAAGTTGGAAATGTATGATACTCTGACAAATTGCCTAATCCCGTTATATCGGATAGTCCATTTTGGGAGTTGCGTGATAGAACTGTAATGTATTCATTGATAACTGAACATTATTGTTGGTTTGTTTTTCTTTCAGCTACTTGGCCTGTCGATAATGATCATTGGGGTGTGGGCATGGACGGAGAAAGACATCTTCAACAATCTCTCCAAACTCACGAACATCGCTCTCGATCCAGCATTCGTCCTAATCGTCATAGGTAAGACGAACTTCATTGTATACGAATCAATGAATTTCATTTAAAAGCAACATATTGATCTTGTTCTCGGGACTTGTCGTGACTTATGCACTTTTGAAGCACCTGGATATGGGCAACCCACCCATCAAAGATTTCTTGTGGTGTTCCTTCATATTAACTGTTTTTGATTGTTCTAGCTTAAGTCTGCATAAAGTATCCTCAACAATGTCTGGCGTCAAGTAGATCCTGTAGTAGCTAAGCTGATTGGAAGGTCACGATCTTCTTTCATATATATATATATATAAGCATAATCACAGCCATAATTCCAACGATGCAATGTTGTTCCAATGTGTAGTTGCTCAGGGAGCGGTCTAATTTGCCATGATTGGCGTCAATGGCCATCATCTGCTATTATTGTTGTTATTATTATTATTGTAGTATGTACATATATGTGTTAATATGTGTGTTGGCCTCTTCGCTTTTTTTATTCATATTGCTGAAGTCATCCAGCTGACATCGGTATTGCTTGAACACTCTTTGACTACAACCATTCGACAAAGCAAACGCGAGTGACCGCCACGAAGGGTCGCAATTCATAGTGAACCATTCATCCCTGCGGCCTTGTAGACAACTGTCTAGCAGAGGCATTGTCATATAGCATCAGAATGTTGCGAGGTTACCTGGTTGTTGTTGTAGCAGCAAAGTACGCTACGCGTTTGCTGCGTTTATACACAGCGATTAAGCTGAGCGCCATTTATAATCGGCATTTCACGATTGGGCCCACTTATCGACATTGTGGTACACGCGGTGGTATGCTGGTGGTATTGAAACACCGCTGTTGCGAAGATTAGTTCGTACGATACAGATTCTGCGATTGTATCAATCGTGTGGCATCGTCGTGTATATCACAGACTGTGTGAACTGCCGGATGGATGTATACCTGTCTGAAACCCTCTGGATCAGAATGCTTCTGAAGCTACTGTGTGTAGGATAATAATTAGATGAGAGACCGACGAATTTCCATAGTAACTTCGCTATCAATTCGTTGCTTTTTCAGTCAGTTGCACTTTTGGCACTGAGCGGTTTTAGCTTCGGCAGAAAATGACAAATGCCGAGTCGAGGTCGTGCTAGATCTAGTTGACGTTAGATGTTTGACAGGCGCCAGACGACCTAGCGGGTGGTCGTGGCATGTACGCAGGCGCTTGTCAGCTTTTTTTAAATTTTATTTTTGTTCATTTTAAGCGCTTGTCCCCATCTACTTCAGTCATTGTGTTCTCGCATTGAAGCAGGATCATTTCTAAATTGCCAGACCATCACGCGGCTGGGGGTTGTTATTTTAAATCCCAAGTTATTACGTATACCTATTTAGCAGCTTCAAGTGGCGTTCAGAATCTGCCGAAATGTGTAGGTAAAATTCAAGATCTAACCACCTTAAAATTTTACTCGAAAATGTGTTTTCCGTGCAGAGAACCAGTTTGCGAAAATGGCAAGACCCATCCAATGTCCATATTTCATACAGACAACAGACCGTTCTGCACAGAAACCATATCTTGCAATCAAATCCTAAGTGTAGTAAGTTAATTAAATCGATTAGAAATATCGCGAAATGTCAAATTTTGAAACTAACTTTACATTTATGGTCATACGGTGTGTAAATAGCCAAATCTTGCTGATTTTTGTCGCGAAAAGCCTGAAGTGTAGATTGTCCGGTTCAAATGGGCCTCAGTCCACTTCAATGTATGCTTCTAAGAACATTTTCGAGCTTATCCGATTCGAGAACATTTTTATAGCTGTTCGCCTCTGTTTAAGGTGTGCTGTTATTTCAGAAACTATACTATAACGGAATATGACAAACTCGGTCCAAAAACGTACAAATTTCTTGTATTTATTAAAAAAAGTGTCCTCCACTTTTAGGATATATGGATCTGCGTCCCGTCGGGTGAAAGAATTTAATTTTTGTTAGTTACAATAGTGGTTGGATCGTGTGAATGAATACCAACTGTACGAACATTTTTTTTCGTTTGTCGGTAAAGTGAGGGCGTACAGGGACAATAAGAAGACCGTAGTAGTGTGTAGTAGTCGCAAGGAAGAGAAAAAGATGAGACAGATCAAGAAGGCGTCAGCGTAGATTGCAGATGATGCATTTCTGCCATACGAATTCGGGGACCGTAGGAGAGCAGTCGTTTCTACAGAGCGGTCGAGCTTTTGAGGACGAATGTAACGCCTCTGGCCACGCATAACGCGGGGGTTGGTGGTTTCGCAGCTGCGTCTTAGCATCCGCCGACCGACTGTGAATGTCCAAAGTTCTCTTTGAGCATTTGTAACAAGCTGGATCTGGTTCTTCGAGGTTATTTAGTCATCTGTCACCCTCGGCTGACTTAGTATAGACTTCTTGAGACGTCTGATCCTAAACGACTTATAAGCTCGACAGAAGTACGCGAAAAAGGATGTCACTATAGAGCTGAGTGGGAGTCTTTTTGATCACAGCTGGTTGGAGTAAGATGAGTAAAGGTTTGCTTGCAGTACTCAATGAACAAACGAATGTTCCAACTCGATGAGAGAGCAAGGATTCTTACCAACGTTGCTTGCATATTAATTCGCGGTCTATTTTTAATGAAATCACGATTGTTTCACTCCTGTCTCTTAGGTGGTATCACGTTCATCATCGGTTTCACAGGTTGCGTGGGCGCCTTGCGCGAGAACACTTGTCTACTTGCCGCGGTAAGAAATGTAATCAGTTTCTTCAGCGTTTGTATTAATGATGCGCTGTCTGTATTATTCGTTAATTGTCATTGTAATCGACATTTGTTATCCGTATAGGTAAGTCGTAAGGTTAAATTAGTTAAGCAAGAATGTTTTTTTAACAGATTAACAGGCCAGGCTCATGGCTTTCGTACAACAACATTTTGTTTTTAGCGTGGCCACCCACTCCGAGTGAAAGCATTGCTACGAGGCTAGCTTTAACTGGAGCCACTGGGGTAATGCTTTACGTTTAACTGAGCGGACCTTGGAACGATCAAGTATGGTCTGGTGTAGAAATGCTCGCCCATACAAAGCCAGTAATAATGGCCAAAAGTAACAAGCACTTACCTTAGGTACAGCAGCAAAAAATAAATCGAATAGACGGTGGAACAGCGGAATGGTAAATGACGCCAGCCGTTTTCTCAATGGCCATATCATCGCCATTCAGCCATGTAGATTATACCAAACAAAGCAGAGTATAACACTATGGAATAAACGACTTTCAGTCATGATTAATATAGACTATTTACAATATGAATAAATATAACTAGAGCAATCTCTAATTGAACAATGGAAACGATGGAGTTGAGGGCTATAGAACTCCGGGTAGTTGTCAGACTGATTATTCGAAGGAAGTAAAGTATGCCCTGAATAAGAGGTTCTTTTATATTCTCGGCTAGCTCGTTGCGGAAGTGGAATTATTAATCAAAAATGAATTTCAAGTAAAATCTGAGCACGCTTTCATTTAGGGTATCTTACAAACATATTGATAGATTGGGCTGAAGCTCTATAGAAATCCGAGAGTAAGCCCTACATTGCTGAGAACAGTGGGCAACGACGTCACCAGAAGAGGTATTCATTGGAAATTGCAATCCAGCTTTATATGTACAGCCTCCGGTGAATTTGTGCGGTGTGGAGCTCATCACAGGCTCTACTAAATGGCTGATGAAACGAGTAGATTAGATACCTAGAGTTTCGCCTTGACAATAACGAGGTATTTTGTGTCAAATTTAAGCGAGGGTAGACTGCGGACTTGTGCATCCGGCTGACGCAGAGAACGTAAGCTGGTGGTAGGATTATATGATCTTCAGATGACTAAGGGATTCTGGCAATATCAATCTTCTGAGTGTAGTTTTTTTCAAATAACCTTTTGTTTCACTTATATTATAGAATTATAAGGCAGCTTATAAGATAAACATATAAAAACGGTTCACTTATTCATTAGGTTGTGCAGTCGGTTTAGGTCTTATCTCACGGTATTTACAGTGGAGCTTGCGATTAATTAATATATAAGTGTATCATCCACATAAGTTAATAGCGATGGGGAAACTTGTAGCGCATAATAGAATGACGTGATTATCATATCGTTTTGTATAGCGGGTAGTATGGTCAAAACGGTGGCAAGCACTACCACCATGTGTTATCTTCGCGTCAAGGCAGAATTTCCATTCGATGCAAGTTGTGTCGCACTCGGTTATTATTTCACGCCATTGACGGTAATCACACGCATCATATCCATTGGATTTATTTCAGTGTCGTTCAAAAGCGAAAGCTTGTCCGGAACTAAAAATTGAGACCTAAAATAGGGAACCAGCTCAGGAAACATAGAAAAGAAGGCGAATCACAACGACCCTTCGCTCACAAGCCTTTAGCTGGGTCCCAGCTGTAGTCTAAGCCTGAAAGAAAGTGAAACTCTGAACGAGGTCAGCCCTTAAAAAGATTTGACGGCTCTGAGAGACTCTTCAGTATCTTCGACTTCGGGCGAAGCCACCACCGACAATAACAAGAATCAGGAAAATAGTGTACAACTAGTAAACGAAACTTTGGCATCATCTGATTCTTTTGTACCAAGCGTTTCTCCCATACCGGCCGATTCCCCGGCATTGGACGATTCTCCGGTCTCGACAGCGCCACCAACACTGCTGAAGTGTCTTCCTGACCCGAACTATTCTCCTGAGACTCACTCTACCTCCACGCCTCGATCGTCAGATTTGTGGCATTTAGTGAAAGATTCGCCTGCCGAGGACGAGTTGTCAGTTTCGGACGCCGAGTCAGAGCTTAGAAAACGTGAGGTAACAGGCATCATGAAGGGATTCATGACAAACGCGAACGCGGCCATTGGTCGGGCCATCCAGAAAACCGAGGAACAGCTCGGCACGGCCCAGAAAACTGAGATGGACCCGGTCTTTCAGGAGCTTGAGAAAAGGGCCGATGACACGAAAGATATGACTGAGAAACTAATAGCTAAAACCGAGGCAATCCTTGAGCCCGATCCGACTGTTCGCGCTGGCGAATTTTTCATCAAACAAAAAGACCGCCAGAACGTTTGGGAAGATTTAGGTGCTGAAATGGTTGCTGCCGGCACAGCGTTCGGGCCAACGACGAAATATGGCAGCGCACTGATGAAGGTAGGCATGACCGAGAAAAAATTAGGCGCCACGCACAAGGACTTTGTGGTTAATTCCAACATTAAATTAGTAGAGCCGCTTCAGCAGTACCTCAAGACCGACATGAAGAACCTCTTGAAAGAACGTAAGAACTTCGAGAATACTCGCTTGGATCTCGATTCAGCAAAGAAGAAGGTCCGCAGAGGTAAGAAGGACAAATCGGAGGCGTCCGTACAGGAAGAGCTATGCACCGAAGAGTTCAACAAACAAAAAGAAATCACCCGTAAGGAGCTTGAAAAGATCCCTGAAGCCCATGATAATCATGCGAAATATCTGCTCGAATTCGTCGACGGTCAGCTGGCGATGTATCAGGCATGCGCCAAGCAAATGGAGGAACTGAAAAAAGAGCTGCAGTCACTTCGTTGAGAATCATTGGGTGTGCGGTGGAGTGGGAATGAGAAACTAAATTAAAATTAAAACGAAAAAAATCATCGTAAGATTCAATTGACCTAATTGGCAGTTCGTGTTTTGTTTTATTTACCTCCTTCAAATTCGTGTATGTTGTAGGTCTTGATGTTCGAAGGAACGTATCGTGCGAAGACGTTGGAACTATAGTTTGTAATGATTAATAGAGCAACTATGTTAACTGTAAAACACAGGTAACATAGTTGCTCTATTAATCACGACGTGGACTTGTCCACGTCGACCACGATGAAGTTCAACAGCGGCCTGCTGTCAATGTTTTAATCGATTAATCGCTTTCTGTTCTTTAGATGTGGTTTTTAAGGGTTTTTTCGAAGTGATGGCTCCTACACACCGTAAAAATTTAGGAGGAAGTACAGCAAAATCTTGTATCACTGGCAAACAAAGCATTTATCGAGCTATGATAGATTGGAGGTTACAAATCATGTATACTCACATTCTGCCGGTATAATGCCAAACTGCAATCATAGTGACAAGCTCAAATTGTCTAGTTAAAACAGGCCGGCGGAAATCGATCGGGAAGTTTTATAGAAGCTCATGGATGTGACGTCATGCCACCCGACATAATGAATGATTAACGAAATCATTTCGCATTGAAGAAAGTACAAGGATAAGTCCACTCCCACGACGGGCCATGTCGTAAGATAAGGAACATTCTATCGGACATTGTCGGAAGGGCTTAAGGTACAAATATCATACTTTAACCATACCAAGACGAAATGAGCTCGCTCTAGACAATGCAGATATGGTTAGTTAAAAAAACAGAAGCTATCCTCGCTTCCCCAAACGTTCATCTTTCAGACAACGTAAAGTTTTCGTAAGATTGTTTACTTATTATCGATGACAGATTGGGAGCCGCGAACTCTGTCTGTGAGCATTTGAGGTGTCCAATTGTATTTACCGTAGTTATAATTTTTTTTAACGCGCGCAATATCAACAGAAGATAAAATAATATATGCGAGCACCACGGTCGCGAGTTGAGGATGTTGTCCTCTGTTGATATCGTGGGCGTTAAAAAAAAATTCGCACACAACGCGATGAACGCTGTTTGTGTAATCATTTAGGTTCGATTGACTGCACAAAGATCGTTCATCTGTACGAACAGGTTACGCCGATCGTAGTGAGACGAGTATTCAATCTGCTGGTATTTAGTCAATAATGTTTCATATGGTAACACGAAATAACATTGAAACTTATACGCTAACAGTTAGATGAATGGGTATTTTGTGAGATAAGTATGCAATAAGCGTAAACGAGCAGTTGCAGTATCGTCAATCGTTGCACTATCAGTAAACGAGGCCAAATACATGATCTTACTTCTCCCTAACCAATTTGTGTTTCAAATATTAGATAATGTAATGTATAATGTATAACAGACAAAAGTAAAAACCCGTTGTATGTGTTGCTTGCTTTTGCAGTATGCAATATTTTTGGCAATTCTCCTCCTTCTCGAGATGACCGCAGGAATTCTTGGTTTCATCTTCAAGGACTGGGTAAGCTATAACCCTTGAACGCGAACCACTTAGGGAGTGTTTGATGACTTAATGAAATTGATTTTTGAGTTTATTGTCCCTATTCAGTTAACGATCCGTTCCTCTTAGGAGTGTTCGGAAAACGCTTTTCTTATCGAGTGTTTTAGATGATAGTTGATGGCGTCATGCAGATCTGCCATTTAAATTAACATTACATGACATTCGTCACGTCTAAATTACAGATAAAGGCGCAGGCTACGAACGGATTTCAGGCATTCATTGTTTTCTATCGGGATGATCCTGACCGACAGAATCTTATCGATTGGATACAGGAACAGTGGCTTGGATGCTGCGGTATTGAGGGTGAGTGCGATGCAATAACAAAGCCAACAATAACAAGCCAAGAATTCCCCGTGGTATTCTTATAGCACTATTGTTGTTGATCACTAAATCAGGCTAGGTTGATGATCACATTGGATATTCCTCGATATTTTAGCTAAGCACAACAAGAACAAAACTACGCCTCATCTCGATGATCGATGTGGGCCAGTAGAGGCTTATTATTAATTTTGTAATTCCTTCACCGACTTCTTCTTCTTTCCGCGAATTAGGTCCAAAAGATTGGGATATGAACATATACTTCAACTGTTCGTCGGTTGAGGTGGGAAGCCGCGAGGCGTGTGGAGTTCCCTTTTCCTGTTGTAAGCGACAACCGAAAGAGCTCATCAAGAACAAACAATGTGGTTACGACGTCAGAAAGCACGACTATGTAAGTGAATAGACTACGCTTTTTTTGCATTGTTTGGACATTAGCACATGCACGTGGGAGGGTCTGGTATAAGGTTCCTTATCATTGGGCAATGCTTTTTTTGAAGTGGCGGGATAATGTACATGAATTAAGCGCACTCGATTGCTTTGACGATATCCACTAATTGGCATGTCTTAAGTGTTCCTCGGCCGGAGACGTTACACTCATCTAATACAATATTTCCGATTTCTATTAACCTTTTTTAATCGCTATGGGTTTACGGTATGGGATTAGTAATCGGTGGGACGTATTTTGCGGGCGACGTCAAATAAACAGAGTTAACTATATTTCCTATGAACGCCACCGTCATATAGGTATGTTCTTAAAATGGCCATGTAAGTATTGTCCCCTCTGTACTGCGGGATATAATAACATTACATATAGGTTATGCCTTAAGGTTCCCTATTGAAATATTTGCACTTTATATTCTTCGGGATCCTCCCGGTGCTTTTGTGATACAGTGTGTCCGATCGATGAGTAATGATGGAAATGTCTAGTCGGTTGCGGTTACGAGCAGATTGTTTATATTTTATTCTCTATTCCAACTGATTAGATGTAGAGGGTGACCAGACCATTTTTAGTGGGTGAAACATAACACTGTCCAACAGGAGAAGACAAGAGGCGAGTCTCGTCTGTCAGTTATATCGATGGTGTCTAATACACGAGTTCAATTCTTTGCCGCTGTACCGCTATCAGATGTTGATATCTTATTCTATAACAGCGACAATGCTTTTCTAAACGACACTCTATATTATCATAGCGTGGTTAGTGAACCCACCCCGTTCCCCTGCTGAGAAATATTATTCTTACCTAACTAATTCATAACATATGACTAGGACAGCTTGATTATCAATGCGTTCTGTTACATGTTATTGCTAACCATTTACGACATAACTGATTAATTAATACATGCACTCACTGGTGTTGGTTTTGTTATTCTGTCGTATTTGTTCATGCGATGTTGGTGTCTGCCATTACTTTGAAACCATTACAACTACTACTACTACTACCACCACTACCACTCTACTACCAAAACTATTACTGCTCATTGGTGTCGGCTCGGACATCTTCGGCTGCGACGTGTGGTTGATGCGAATGGTGGCTGCTTTCGACATCTGCACGGCGCTGTCTGTCGACAAATATATATCTATATATACACATGTAGCAACGGGATAAAAGCCAGGTGATTTACGAGAAAGGTTGTCTTCGAGCGGGCGAAGAATGGATCGAGGCAAATCTCGTTCCGGTTGCTGGCGTGGCCGTTGGCCTAGCTGTGCTACAGGTACGTCAATGATTGAAAGTGGACCAATTTTTTTCGCTTTGTTTTCTGTTCTGTTTTGTTTGTGGCGTTCGGCCATGTTATTCGCTACTGTGTCCAGGATAAGCACGTGCGCGCGAAACTGATCTACGAACGTGGATGTCTGCACCTTCTCGAAGAATGGGTAGAACTGAATCTCGTCCCCCTATCTGGTGCCATGCTCATCATTGCCTTTATACAGGTAACGACTATAGGCGATCCTGCTGCGAGATGACTGAATCCAGCCTGCGGATGATACCACCCGGAACAGCCGAGGGTTGGGCGTCGGGTTACCGAAAAGTGCTAGCGACAGACATGATAGAAACGAGTGGCTGACGTGTGTCGAATTTGTGCTACACTGAGTAATTTTGTTTAAATATGACAAGGTCCACTGTCGTCGATGAAAATCGAAAATAATTCCTTTGTGCCTATCATTCTGGCCCACTATGCCATCATATGTGTGCGATGAGTCCATTTTGTTATAAATGCGAGCAATTTGTTTGTCGAAGCTAATACGTTGTGGGTTTTTAATTTGGATTTCGATGTCCTTCTTAAATTCTCCTCTTACAGATACTGGGCATCTGTTTTGCGCAAAATCTTCGTGCAGATATCTTCGCCCAGAAAGCCAAGTGGCACTGACATGACGCAGACCCGAGCGGGGCCAATGGTCATCATGCGCCATTATTGTCTCCACATGCACATCCATTGGGGCCACATCCTCATGTAGAACCGCTTGGGCCTCTTCGAGCTAGCCAAATAGGACATGGAATCTTGCAGCCATTGCTGCCCACACATCATCAAGGATCCCGTGGGCCAATCCCCTATCCAGCGAGAAGATAGATCAAATCGTCAAACAAGACAGTGGTTGGATTACAGCTATTTCATAATAAGTCTAGGAATGCTGGTAACTTTTGTGAACCTGTGGATGCTACCTTGTTTCGCATTTCTGTCGACGGAAATGACCCTACGGTTACGAGCGAAATTAACGCACGTAGAATTATGCGATTTCTGATGGTGCTGTCTCTATGTCATTGAGAATGATGGGAGGGCTGATGGGCGCAAGCTCAAGTGGTAACTGCCCGAATCGAAGTCTCTGTCTGCCATTTCGTTTTTTGCCCGAAAGCAAAAAAATTAAATGTAGGTCCATTACGTCGACATCATCCTAGGGGACTTCAGACAATCAACCGAATTGAGATCAACGGTTGGTCTGCTTGGGACCCACTCCCTTATTTGTCAAGGTATATATATCGTGTATCCTATCTAACCACTATGTGGCTTGCGAGCGCCACAGTTGTGAATGGCGTTCCCAAGAGCCACAGATGAGGCAGGCGAAGGGCCTAGATGAATCGTTTCTCTTCTTAGCGAATTGTTCTGAAATCGATACATTTCTTCTAAAGGAAACTTGTGGATGGTGGCCCTAGCACCGAAACGCTCGCGTCTAGACAAACGAATTGTGCGTGCGCAACCGTACCAACTGGAAAGGCAATCAGATTGCATTAGAATTGCAATCTAGTCCCCGCTCGGGTAGTGAAGAAAGACGACTTCACCATCGACATCATCAGCAGAATTATGGTGATTATTCATAATCAAATCATCGTGTATTTATTCTTGTCGTTTCCAAACGCGAATACAAACGGAACCCCAGTAGTCAATCATAAACAAAGTTGACTTGATGTAAAAGGCTAAAACAAGTAACCAAAACAAAAGCCTACTTCTTTTACAACAAATGGCCACAAACTAAACAACTAGGCACCGTGTCAATGACACATGCAGACCTACAAAACGATCACTACCACCACTTGATGTGTGTATTTATTATGTTATTATTATAATAATATAAAGGCTCATATATGTGTGTGTCGATTGTTGATTTGGCGGACTCGTCTTGGTGACCATAACACAATAATATATCTGATCAATACAGAATCACAATCACTTCACCCTTCCACGAATGAAATACCCATATGTAGAATCTCGAAAAGCGGGATTCACTTCATTTAGTTGTTCTTGTATATTGTAATAATATTTGGTAACAAAACGCTATTTCGATTGTGAGCAAATATCGGCAGGCGTCCTTTGTGCGTTGTCAAAATCAAGAAAATAAACAAAGCTGTGCCCTACTGATGAGTGATAGGCAAGCATAAATAAATAATAGGTGCGAATGAGAATATATGACCACATTCGTTGGTTGTATGGATCTACTGAGGTTGGATAGGACGAGATATTTCCTAAACCAGCGTGTACTTTCTGAGCGGTTAGAGCCCGAATAGTGCGTGTCTGTGAGAGAGAGAGAGCGAGAAAGAGAGAGAGAATGTGCGTTAATGGATCAAGATGAAGAATTGGTGACACTGTCCATGACGATTGGGGAACGTATGTACATGTCATGATGCTTTCATAGCACACAAGCTAACTCAAGTACGGGAGATGCTTGAATAAAAATGAAGACAAGCTGGACGAGGGCTAAACTTGATCGTGAGTGAATGTGCAAACTGAATGATTTGTTGAACATTAAGTGCGTTTGAGACAGAGAGAGCGAGAGAGAGAGAGATGACTATTGAGCTGTTTGAAGAAAGTGAAACAAAAAGAAAAGGTCACAAACGAATGTCGCGAGTATAACTGAACAGGAGGTAACCCGTCACATTGACCGAGCTGACGGTGGCTTATTCAGTTGCTGCCGTCATCGGAGAATCAATCGGATACCTTGCCGCATGGAACCAAGAACGATAAAAAATGTAACATACTTCGTGTATATACAGTATGCATAAGTGCAGATACATAAACAGATTATATAAGTAAACAAATATATATATATATATATATATAAGATTATATTCAGATGTATCTCGTGGAGAGATGTGGAGCAATCGATAGTAATGACGAGAATACAAACGATGAGAAGTTCTTAATATCCGCGTGCTGATCAGCGTGCTGATTCACTCTTCATTGATTTTCAAGAATGTTTGACAATTTATTTTCATTCAAATGAAAACCACATTCTGTTTTTGAGTTCTTCAGAATTATGCTGAAAATAAATTGAAACAGTCCAGTTTTCTATGATCACCATTTATTTACTCTGGCAATATACGAGTTGTTGCAAAATTCTACTAGGCAATATTTATTAGCACCGGTACCAAGTCACTAATTATAAAAAGATGATGGAAGAAGCACAAAAATAGCAAAACAACCATCCGTGTGATTTTGAAGCGGAAATGAATTTTGAAAATAGCCTTGTCCTTGTAGAAAACCTCAAGGCTTGAAGGGAATAACAGGAAGTGATAGAGAATTTGACAAATGACCGCTACGTACTGTAACATAACATAACATAACATTCGCGGTTTATTTCCGGAACTGCAATTTTACAATGCTTAAGTTCTCGATAAGGTTAAATAAGCCGGCTGCATTCAATGAATGATCATATTCCGCAGAAATTCTCGCAGAAATATGAGCGAGAGGGTAGAGAATAGCTAATGATCATTCGATCATTTGTACGCTCTTATCAAATTATGGAGGCATAAGTCACCTAACTCTCGGTGGCGGCGGTAAAATTTAAGCACATAAGCACACATAACATACACATTAAGAACGTTGTGGGCGGGCGGGCGGCCATTGAAACACGCATTTGTTTTTACATCAGTTTAATGATGGGCCGAAGATGAACGTGCGCAAAGATGAGTTTATGAATGAGTATATATATATATGCACACATTTGACAAAAAAAATGGTGATGATGTTGTCAGATATGTTTTCAGCATGGCAAAACACTGTGAACTGTGGAATGATGAGCGGGTGGGTAGATTGGATTAATAATAATTAGTTATAACGATTCGGTCAGCCGGTTGGCTCGCTGCGTCACCTGCCAAATGTGAAATATTAAACGATAGCGACAACAACCAGAATAACAAAAACATTAAGGATAAATACATTGTACAACTGACGATAACCAATACGTTGTGTTTTGTTATTATTCTATGATTATTATGGCTATTCTTATTATTATTGTTACTTTTTATATGGAGATATTAATATTTCTTCTTCGAGTTAGCATTGCCAGCTAATAATAATTATAATTATTATTATTATCGCTACACCTATGACTATCGTCAAGTCAACAAATAGAAGACTGTGTAAACTGAGTGAGTAAATGTGATTGTGACCGTCGAAAGCGCGCCTAGGTGAGCTGCACTTTGTTGTTCCACACGTGAAACAGCATCGTGGTAAGGAGCCGAACGAGCTGATGAATTGAATAGACTGTCAAACGAGTTGGAACCAGAAATGGCGAATTTTCCATAAAATAATAATAACATCTGCTATATCAGCATGAGACGGCAACATAGATTGCAACGGATGACGAAATCCTGTCATGGAACACACACTACCGATCGGTGAATAAATTTATTGACAAAAAAAAAACTGTGTATATCAAAAAGTCGTTTCATTAATCCAATGCAGGTATCCTGTACGCAAATATACTGTATTGCGAAACATATGTGGCATATAAAGATATAATCTAGTATTTCGTGGTCAATTTTAGGATTCTGGGTATCATGTTGTTGTTGTTATTATTATTATTCATGCCCGCGTGTCTGTTGTTAATGTTGAAATTGTTTTTGTTAATCAGTCCTACCTGGCAAGCATCCTTTGATTATGAATGATATATAAAGATATATAAGACTCCATTGATTACGAATGATATATAAGATAAATAACTAGGTTCTTCGAGTCAAGCAGCAGTATTTGATCCCAAACCATACGTCATTCCGGTCCAGCAATTCAGAGTCAGCCCGAAATCCCGTATCCACCTCCTTCTAAATTAACATATTTTCCTTTCAATCAGAAGTCGACAAAGGTATAGAGCAGGAGTAACAGTAATCTCAGAGTCAAATGTTTGGAGTATGTACAAACAATGTTTACTGTAACACAATATACACGATCGTACTAGTGGATAAAACATTCTGCAATCAACAGTGTGTTATTTAGTGTCACTTACTTTTAGGTTAGAAATTGAAATTATACACTATGTGTGATTGCGCATATGTGTGCTTGCTTCCTCTATCCTCCGTGTTTAATGTGGAATATCCATTGTTCTGGGACATCATTGGTCGATGACGAACACATAGTCTTGACAGCGCAGTATATGCATGATACGCGAAATGGATAGCGGAGCATAAACTTTAGTTGACGTTTCATACATTACAGGTGTTCAGCTCTGCTTTGTATTCCTAGCATGTTTGTTCTACCTCAGAACGGTTGACTGAGGTTTCGTTCGGAGAACCCTTGAAGCGAGCTACGAGAGAAGACACTTTCTACTAATCTAAATGTATTCTTCTCCAATACTCGCTCCATTAAGCAGAATCTTACTTTATTCACACTCTAAGATATTTCTTCTATATCACAAGCGAAGTCTATCATTTTCTAGTACATAATGCACTCTTTTATACATTTTGATCATTTGGTTCTGATTACTGTGGTGCATGTTTGCCTCCGCTGACTGCCATGGCATGAATGCTCCATGCTGAGAATAGTAGATTGGGAGGAAGCCCTCCGCTACTTCGGAGGATCGTGGGAAAGGAAGCAGCTTATGAACAGGTACTAACTAACTCCGAACGCTTAAAGCGCATCGGCCATATACAAGCTCAGCTGTCAAAACTTTCAGAGTGCTTTGTGCACGACGTCCGCAAGGGAGAGTCTGCCGACTCTATGAGGAAGCCGCAGCTTTATTCTGTATGCATACTCAAAATGGCATTTCCATAGTGCTCATGTACTTAAGGACGAATCGGCTTACAAAGTACTTTTCTCAGTTTTCTACCGGTGCTAGCGTGGAGGACATAAAGACCATTATTGTATTTATCAATAAAATCTCCCAAGAGTATCCAGACTAAAATTCGAAACAAAGGCGACAATTGTTGTGAAGGACCCCTTCACTGCTCACTACCGGTTATGCTAAGACTCGGCATAAATACGACATACCGCCACATGAAAGACAACTGAAAGTTGATATCGTCGATTGAGTTGTATAAATTTATTGAGAAAAATGTTTATGTTATTAAGTGACACATTTGCTATCATTGTTCGTGTGTTATCTGTGTGAAAAGGAGTAATCGAGAAGCAATATCAGAAGTCAGATATAATAATGCAATAGAGCATATTTTCTTCTAACGAATAGTTCTAAAAGCGCATGTTACCAACTAACCTTGTTGGATGATCAGCATACAATGATTTCGGGGCCAACAACCACGGTAGGGTCAGCTATATTAAGCTAGTGAACTAAACGAAGCTAGTTACAAGTAAATTTACTGCATGATGATTTTAACTTTCTAATTTCACCGTGACATGTATATGAACACAGTGCACAATTACATTTTAAAATAACTGAAACAGCGCGAAGCGGGGGAACTTTCAACGGTTGCAGATACATAGAAATTCTTATTAGTATAATAATAATGAATTGTGCTAGAATTGTCATACCATACTGGAATTGTATGCCACATTTCCAGCTCGATCTGCAGGCAGCAGATATGTTTATTGGTTTTCCTTATTGGGTCAGTCGTATTCGACTTCACAATAGGCATAATAACGTATACATGATCATATGGACGCCGTACAACTATGTACTATGTTCCAAGATTAGTATTATTGTGCGAAGAAGAAATCATGAAAAAATATATCGTTCCTGTGTGCGCTTCTAGCTATAATACCTCATCTGACCAGCAGGAACATCCAAAAAAGAGATTCCACTTTTTATTTACATAATTTATGACTTATTTTTATGTCTTCTTGTCTGTGCAATTTACAAATAAGATTTAGAGAAACACAGTCACCGAAGACCTTTCTTAAGAACATTGATTGTAACTTTTCAATTGCGTTTTGTGCTTGACTTAGTGATTCGGTCATAGCTCACAGCAATATAGAAGTCTTCGTATGATTAGGTATTTTAGAAAGCGATGGTGTCTCGTTACAAATGAAGCACCGAAAAATAGTATTGAAGACTCCCGTAGCCGCGAGGGAAATAGTCTAGATTTAGTGTATTAGAACGACTGAACAAACAAGGAGACTCTATCACAGGGATGTGTACTTTGGGTTCATAATGTAGAATGCTACAACATTTCGGTACTGAAATCATCATTGTCGTCCTGTCGACGTCCACTATAAAGGTTATCGACTGTTTTTTGCAGTTCGTCTACCTTCCTTCTATTTTATGCGGACTTATTAATATTTAAGCAGTCGACAGCAGACCTCAACATGATTCTATCAGAGATGCTTTATCTAAGGTCAAGAACGAATACTTTAAATAACATAGCATAAATACCCTGGTGCAATGCCGAAAGTAGTTCTACCGTGGACGTCAAATGTTGGCTGTGAGTAAACCAGAAATATATTCCCCTTGTGGAGCCCCGGATGGTGGGAGTGCAAGACTGTCTAAGGCTGTGCTTTCGTTTTGATTAGGGAGACTCCACGTTTGCCTAGTTCATGGTCTCGTTTTTGAGACAAAAAAAATAATAAAATAAATATCCTAGCCCCCGCATTAGTAGTTTATGATTTACCCGATCGCACGAATGTGTACAATCGAAATTACGCGGTACGGCTTATCTATGCATTTTATAATGGATTGCCTACAATTGCCTAAGGTGGATAACTTCCTGCGCTGTATTCTGCCAGAGCTAACTACATCATTGATTCTTATAACTTTCCTTCGCCGGCATTCCTCTATTCAATCCGATATCCGCTTGCATTTACCCGCTAGCGATCGTCGACAAAAAAAGCAACAATATGAAACATATTTCAGCCCAAAAGAATATTTGACTCTGCGCTGCAAAGTATTCGCGTAATGTTTGTTTCAACTATTCAGACTTTGCCTCGCGGAAATGCAAAAGGTGAAGTGCTTTGTTGCGTTCGCTGTCGTTCGTTGTTGTGTTTTTATTATTTTCGTTTTCTCTATTCATTTTTCTCTCGAACGTTGTACCACCTCTTCTCTCCGACGCATTTCTCCTTCGAAAGCCCTTAATCCAATCAGGAGCGGGTGCATGAACTAGAGCCCCTGCAGCTGCTGACGAATTCGGTTGGGTCGTCAGCTCCGCCGCCCGACTCGCTCTCGTTCGTCGCCTTTTGTTGCTCCTCGAGTTTGGAAATTCCTCCAAGTAAAAAAAAATAGTTCTGCAACTCCACGCAGGGCCCCGCTCGTTCCCTTCAACCGTGAGCATTTTTCCCCCATGCCGTGGATATGAGCATCCTGAGCATTACGTACATTTTGGTCACTTGAGAATATTATAGTGTCTCTCATATCTCCAAATGTAATCCTCGTGCAACTGAACTGAAACAATGTGACCATTACATTTCCGTTACTTTCCTTTGGCTTTTTTCAGCACTCGTAGATTTTAATTGAATAATGTATTGCATTTGAAAGATGGATCACGTAGTGAACGCGACGTACGCTAGTCATTGGCCCGTGATTTTGTATAATTTTTGGTATTTCATAAAACGATGAATCGGTAAATGTGAATTGTTTATCCACTCTGAAAATATTCGTAAATAAAATATCATTGTATTAGCGGCCACATTATTTCCCGTATCGCAATAGCGTAATATGCTGTTTCAAATTCTAATCGTTTTTTCTCTCTAAAAGAGCAAATGTGCTTTGCTTGTGTTTTTGTATCAACATGTATCAAATGATAAATACATCTAAGCCGTTGCATAATGTTAGATTAGCACGAATCTGATCGAAGTTAGACCGTACGCTTCTGACATTTACTGAGGTAAATAAAGATGCGTTCAATGACATTTAGTTCGTAAAAAAAATTAGAGATATGTTTGATCTAACTTGGAACTACGATACGAGAGGAGAGTTTCTACTGAAGCCGAAATCAACGGTAGACACTCAAGGACACTTTTTTGTGTCCCTGCTGTATATGTCACTGATGGCCACAAGAAAACTATTCATCTTGTTGTATCTATAATGTATGCATACATATAGGTGCCATGTTATCCGCACTATGGGAATAGTAGTAACTGGCCTATTGTTCTATAGGTTTTTATATAGTGTTCACGTTTTGAGGTCCATGTGAACTCGAACACGCGTCACTCATCTTTCATAATAGTGACGACCTTTCGCGGTGACTTAGTGCTTCGGTGACCTGTCGATTTAAGTTAAGAGACCATCCGAGCTCCATAGGAGGTACACCTTGGAGAATTCTCTTCCTCCGAATTGCACATTGGATATTTTGGATTTCGGACGATAGTCGCTGTCAATGGAATTCTCGTCTTGCATAAATAATCATCAGCCGCTTTTGTGGTCGTGTTAACCTTTTCGTACTGATTACAAACGCAGACTCTCTGGAATAGAACTACTAGTCGTGGTGGTTAATCCAATATGAATAGCTCTCGCTGGGTCGTTAAGCAGACTTCGGTGAACGACGGCAAAGCGCATTCCACTGAACTGAATGGGTCATTCGATATCGGCACGGGATTAATTTCGTTTGCAAATAAAATTATTGCTGCAGGCCTTTAGAATTCCTCGCATAACAGGGAGCCGCGTGCTTGGAGGACACAGCCATTTGCCTAAACCGACAATGATCTTGTTCGGATACAGCCTACATAGGTACAACCTATATATATATATGCGCATCGTACGATTATGACCATAGCTGCGGTGGTGGAGACAATCAACATTGATCGCTATAAGCGGTCGAATGTCCCGTCAGAGGTAAAAAGACTTAACTAAGTCCGTGTGTTTGGGAACACAGCAGTCAAAATAAATTGTATGATAAATCATATTTATCAGCAGGAATGATCTGTCGTTCGAGGAATCGAACTAATCACATTGTTAGTTTCGAGTGTTTTAATACAGGTAGCAGAAATTGTCTTCTGCTACCTTTATTTATGTTATCTTTGATTGGCTCTCAAGCTGCTGCATATGTCCCCAAGACCAATATTAGGCGGAGTCGATTGCCATATTTCTTTAGCGATCTACACAATCACTTTTAGTCAAGCACCCTTTGACAGATGCTGTTTTGTTTACATTTCGACATGTAGCGCCTCAAAGGTCTAGTTATTCAATCTTCTTCACAACCTAATCAAATCTAGTTATTTTTTCCAATATTCGATCCAACGAGTAAACCATTAGTAGCTCTTGAATAGGGTAACGTGCGCTTTCGTCTAACCTGTGACGCTTTATGCACATAAACGTAATCAGTGAGTCATAACATAACACAGTAATATTCATTGTGTACGTTCTTTATTTCTTCTCATGTATTATATTCATCATCATTTGTCCAATAGAAAAAGGTGGAACGTTTCTCGCCTTGCTCTTAGACGCCATCTTCGTCTCGTTATTTTCATGTCGCCTTTTTGGATAATTGACAATAACAATACAACTGCACGGGTGGCGTTAGAGATAATCGTACAGAAAATCGATATCCGGGTCAATTTTCATGTTTCACAGATGCATCACGTTCAATAGATAACCAACTCGATCAATAAGACAAACAGCAGATGTCTATTTTCCTGCCGTCCAAAGTTCAACTGTCGAATTACAGTGGCGCTACCAATTGTGCTATTTAGACACGAGTTGTATATTTGCGATATTGAGCGATACGTCATTTTAGCGGATTTAGATATTACCACACCACCATGGTACCACGTTAGCTGATGCTACCCCGCACGAGGGGCGCACATCCTCCTAATTAGATATCGGGGATCCTACTGTTTATTACCCATTGACAACAGCAACCTTTGACGCAGGCGTCACTCTCTAATTCAACATTGATATCAACCTACCCAGAACTACGAGTTGAGATTGTCCACTAAGCGCCAGGCAGCTGGTCGGGCCTCTCTTCGCTTGTCGACGAGGTAAAACAGCTCACGCTAGTGGCTCCTCCTGCCGGGACACAAAACAAAATCAGCGCAGCAGCGAATCTCACGATCGCGCCAGTGGATGATGACCCGCGGCAAGGGAAGAGATTGTTTGTGTCGACTGGCGGACGGACGGAGCGACCGAAAAGCCGCTCCACTGTCAATGGTTGAGACAGCTGAGCGCTTTCGTGTGACGCGGCCAACAGCCGCTGTGCCGCAGTTGACAAGCGAACGGGAACGAGGAACCATACAGAGATAACTGTTATGTTCTTCTTCGAGTGTGTGGCGTATACTTCAAGTTGGTCTCGGTGAAAGACCACCTAACGGGGAGAGTGTGGCCCGTCCTTCGTTAGAGACAAATATAATTGACGGCTTAATAAATTCTTATAGCGGCGCTATCGACAGTGGAACATTGAACATTTGTGTTGACTGCTTAGAGTGGTTCTATCATTCGGTGTTTATATTCGACGGCCACGCGGAATTACAGAGACTGGTAACCTTCCCTGCTGCTCTTGTGTTTCGTTGTGGTACCCGACCAAACTTTAATAGGTAAAGCTGACGTCGGTGTCCAGCAAAGGTGCGTTTAAGAATCTAGATTGGCGTTACTTTTTTGTTTTATTCTATAATGTCTATTCGAAGTTATAAACATATAGGAGTGAATTGAATATTGATTGGACATCCAATCCTGCATAGATGCCGGCTTGCTGTTGTTGACTTGTACTTATTCTAGTTAGAAGTTAATCATGAAGTTCAGTATTGTAGATGTTCCACATAAAGCATGTATTGAATTAAATTATGCGTTTTCTTGACATTAATAAATATATTTCTAAGAAATATCTGTGTAGGTCGATAGAAGTATTCTATGTAGCATCATCGATCGCTGCGATCTATACGGGCTTGACAATGAGCATTATTTCAAATAAGAACCTTCGAATAACTGCTGCTAAGTTAGAAACTACTAAACAGCTATAAGAGCGTTTCATTCGATCGGTATGCACCAAGCGACATGCAAGCGGTATGCAACAACTCACGCGGAGTAGTTGGAGGAACTGTAATCGCTATATTCATTCGTAACACGCAATTTGATGAGAATACCGTTGCGGTTCCAATCAGTAACCTGTTTATTAATGTATTGTAATGAGGGGGTGTGCATTTGGGAATTTCGTGGACACTCACAGGTGTCATTTAGTTGTATCCTGTTACGATGAAGATCCCGCGTTAATTATTTTGCACACCTATCCGCAATTATGATATCTACGTAGCTAATCTGATCACAGCGAGCACATGGGTATCCGTGTGAAACATAAGTGACAGTGTATTGCTGACAATTCGCATATTATGCTATGCATTATTAACTCTAACAAATGAGTACCAAGTTATGTGTAGTCGGCCTGCAGCCTGTATCTAGCGTGTGAGTCATTTATATTTATCCGTGAAGAACATCATTTCTTAATCTTCTCTTCCTCATAGTTCTCCACTCATATTTGTATTGAATTTCAGATGTCGGCAGATCGTCTCAGCAGAATCGTCGGTCATCTGAAGGGTGGAGGTATGGCAACCGCACTTGAGGTACTTAAGGACAAGAACCTATTCAACAACAACAACAATAAACTCCACGCTGCTGGATCAGGCGAAGGGCCACCAGGTAGATTCACACCAACCGAAAACAACTACAGCATTGTGTCAGTTGGATCTGGCCGATAAGAATCAGTCCTTAACATTACATTACAAACAGTCGCAAACGTTTGCTGTTCAACGTGTCTTCTTGGCTACTCAATATCTCTAGATGCTCGTAATTATCCAAAAAATGGGCTTGTATCATTTATAGCTTAATCGTGACGTACAATCATCATGTTTAATAGCTCGTATCATACAGGGATAGTGAAAAGGTTTCACTTCAACTTAGTTGTTTGGATGTTAACACCTTGGATTTTGGTTGGATCAAATGTGGGGTCACGACTATATCAGTTGCGAGTCTTCATGAAATACCTCATGAGGGTAGCTCCCCTGATGACAATAAATCCTTTCTATTTTGCTGCTCTGACGACGTCCGCATACAGAGGTCAAATATCGCTTCACTCTGGACAATGGCAACGGCCTCTTGTCAGAAGCGCAAAGAGCTCAATATGAAGCAAACGGCTTTATCGTCGTTAAAGGCCTTGTAACTGATCAGGAACTCGACCATTATACGAAGAGGTAAGCTGGATTTCCCCCAAAAAACCATCATCATTCGGGTGCACTGCATGCTAAGCTATGCTATTTGAAAGAGAGCAATAGTAATCGTATAAATCAAATGTGTATTTGTTGTTTGTCTGCTGCAGTCGTAGTTATAACACGTACGGCATTCACATTCTGATAGGTGATTATTATGCCGCTTTTTCAAAATAATGAGTTTCAATTTAAGCTTATGACTGTGACCTGCCGATTAGATATGGGGGAGGAGCGGCTGTTTTCGCAGTAGGCAGAATGAGTTGCTGTATAATGATGAATACGAGTAGTGTCGACGACGCTTCCGTATCGAATGTTTGAATTGAGACTTCATCGGATTCTTTGTAATATTTTATTGTCAAGCAAAGCATACTCTCTAGCACTAACGAAGCTTGGCCGAATACTTTCAGATTTGACGATATTGCTCAGCGACGCGTCCAGGTTCCCGGCCTCGTCGTTATGAAGGATGTATCAGTCAAGGACCAAACTTCGAGCCAGTATGTCGTCAACAAGCTGCAGGTCGGTTGATACACACTTCAATATGATATTTTATTTACTTCGATGTAATATTTATACAGACTTTATTCATATGTTTCGATATAATCTGTTTATTTTTGGATACTTTATGAGTAATAGAAGGCAAGAATTAGGAGTTTCCAATGGGATTGTAAAAATAAACGTTTGGACGGCAAAGGCCCAATAGCGCCAATACGGATCCCGTGGAAAAGCCATGCAATATCTATCAAAGATGTACAATTGTCTCTCAAAGACTGACTGACTTCTTGTGCGTCTGTATTTTCGTTCCAAATTAAACCGTGTCTTCCAAACAAAGAGAGATTTCGATTAATTAATTCGTCCCGAATGATTATTCGACTCTTTCGCCACCTACTTCGAATGTGTAGACTTGAGTTGTGTTGGACAAACACCGATAACTAATGCAGCTCGGTATGATGTTTTAGGCTACGTGCCCTCATAAATAGATGTTTATACGGGACAAAAATACGACAACTAAAACCAAATCCCGCCCATTTCTATATGTGTGTGTGTGTTTGTTTGTATGTAAACGTGCCCACGTGAGCTCGCGTAGCTTTCGATAATAGTTTGGTCGTAAAGGTGAGAAAATCACTAAAGACATAGATCAATTATAGAAGTGTGAAATTTCATCCTCGCTCAGTTATGACGTGGTGAGAAAGCCGCGGACTCACCGAGATCACATTGATAACAAACGAGTTGATACTGGCTTGTTGATACACTGCATCAAAGAGCGCTCCTACGCCAGCTGATCCCTCATGACAAACCATATCCCAGCCAAACGCGCTGTACCCCCCGATGTCCGGCTGTAGATGGCTATATAGTCGACGCATCCATGGCATCAATCCAGTGTCAGCGATTCGGTTTGCCTTGCTGGCAGTTCCGGGACACGAGATACAAAACAATGATTAGGAACTTGATAACAACGAGTCAAAATGCCGGGTCGACGATGACGATTTTGTTAAGTCCATCGCGTGATGTCTTAGGTTGAATAACAATGACTTGCATGAATTAAATGAGTGACCGCATGTTCTTGTGATTCCATCAATGGTGTAAACCAAAGTTTACCTTTACTCGCCCTGTAGTTAGACGGATGTATATGCAGTTTTTTTTGCAGAATCTCTTCTATACAAGCAAACTTCCATAGTGTTAAGTCTCCTTTTCCTGTCGATTCGTCTAACACATAATGCTCACTATTGTAGTTATACGATTCTTGTTCACTCTAACATAATGTAGCTGTTGGGAGATAACGGTTGTGAAATTGTCTATGAGATATGGGTGCGAGCGTCAAGCGCATATAAGAAACCGAATGTCCGGTAAAATCTGATTTGATAACCGAATACTTGTATACATTATACCAACCGAAGCTATTATTTTCATGGTAACAAAAAAGACAACCCTTGGCCACATAAAGATTATGAGAACACATTCTAGGAATTAGTTGGGGACTTAGTATTAGTTACTCTTCCACCAACGAGGTTAATATGAATCGAAACTTGGGGGACCTTTATATCCCATCCGTTCATTGTATTTTACCCAGTAGTCTATGTAACTGAATTCACGCGAGCTTTAATTAACTCGGCTTTTACTTTATATATATATATATATGCCAGGTTGCAGGTATTATAATACAGACCTGCAAAAGAACGGGAAATAAGACCGCGAAACTTAACGAATACACAAAACGTAATAGCTTTATTTACGCGAATCTTAACGAATATTTACGCGCATTCGATATATCCAGCATCCCTTCGTGAATATTCGGGCGACGGTCGGGTTGCCCTGAGCTGACAACATCGCACCTTTCACACTTCCAACGAGAAATATATACAGTTTTGGTATATATATTCTATATACAGACTGCGACATATCCTATAACATCGTAGATTGTAAAACGTTCCATGCTGTAAATATTGAACACCAAATTTATTCACAAACGATCTTAGGGAAAAGCATTAAAAAATTTATTTGCCTCCTCTGCAAATTTTTCAATTGAGAAGAATGCACGAACTTTTCGACGAAGAGAGCGTCCCCAGACGTCCCCGAGGCGATAAACGAGAGCATGTCGCATACAATCTTTAGCAGCAGATGGCATCACAAAGTCGGTTCGCCTACGGGTAGTCGTTCTCAGCACCGGGAGGATTTGACATTTGAAAGGCAAGCCGAGCTGTCATGGGTGAATGCGGTACGCTCACTTTCAGAGCAAAACGTTCACTGGGTGGCTGGTATGGAAGTACATAGTTTTTCACTTTAATATAGGAGTAGGTGAAGAGCTGGACGTCCACCGATTTTTAGACAATAAGTTCCGAAAACATCTTTCGTGAAGGTGGCATAGAGAACCCGTTATTATTGTTATATTATATTGATATTAGCTCGTTATCGGTTGTTGTGAGTCGCGGCAGCCTCATGCGATGGCTACCCATGTTGGACTCTGGTTTTTAGCTGACGATCCCCAGCTTTTCTTGCATCAAACATTTCTCGGTACTTATTTGCTATGAAGGCAATTCTACGGGAAATGTTAGGGCGAAAATCGGTTGGGATTTGAACCTGCCGCCTGGGACCCATTATCGGTATAACTATTCAAGCTACTCGTCTTAAGCAACCTTTGTTGCCTTCGACAAATCAACGCATTTGACTGCGGTCTGGTTGCGTTTGGATATCTCCGTAGCTGTACTACCTGCTTGAACTGCCCTTAATTAATATATAAAAACTAGTACAGCCAAACTCAAATTTGGCATTACGAGGGGTGAGTATATCAGCTTTTTAAATGTATGAGAGTTCACCACGAAAACGTCGAATCATATGTTGTTAATGGTTGTCGCTCCTCGTTATGTTTCCAGGATCTTTTCCTTGACGACGAACTTTTTGCTTATTGCCGCACCCCGAAAATTCTCGACTACGCTGAGAACTTCACGGGGCCTAATATAATGGCGGTTCACACGATGCTGATCAACAAGCCTCCAGATTCTGGTAAGCCTTACCAAGCTCATTTCGGTGATAGTGCGTCTAAGAGCTTTCGGTCTCTAGGAAGAATTTCAATGCAATAGAATGTAATTGTTATACGCGACTCAATTGTCCGCTAGTTCACACACACAATATATATATATATATATATATATATACATGTATAAGTCTTCTATGGCACGTATTTTGTCGGATCTGTTTGATGTTTGTCCAAGTCATATAACAATAGAAAAAAGGTGAATGTTTTCTATCAAGTGGAGGATCTCATAATTATTGCCCATCATGTTCTTCTATGTCTGTCCTGCTACAGGTAGCTTGACGTCCCGTCATCCGCTGCACCAGGATCTGCACTATTTCCCGTTCCGGCCGGCAGACCGCATAGTTTGCGCCTGGACTGCCATGGAACGAGTGACTCGCGAGAACGGCTGCCTTGTCGCTATTCCTGGATCACATTGTGGAGCGTTGTTGGTTCACGAGTATCCTGACTGGGAAGGTGGAGTCAACAAAGGCTATCATGGCGTAAAAGGTATGTTATACATTTCAATAATCGGCTCCATGTATCCATGACAGCGGGTTCATAACAAAGAGGTGCACACGTCATTTTAAAGATGGTAAAAACTATGCTTAAGCAATAGTCAATCACCTGGCGCGGAGCCTTCAAATGGCCGATTTCAGAATGACACGAAGCGAAACGGTTAAAGAATTATTGCTAAGCGGCTTTGTTAGGTTGTTATAAATAAAACCGACTTTTTAGTGCAAACCGATAATAACCGATTTGTCATAAAATGAAAAAT
This sequence comes from Stratiolaelaps scimitus, assembly GCA_019614645.1. Taxonomy (NCBI): domain Eukaryota; kingdom Metazoa; phylum Arthropoda; class Arachnida; order Mesostigmata; family Laelapidae; genus Stratiolaelaps; species Stratiolaelaps scimitus. Next base: position 1,017,534 of record JABWDB010000016.1, read on the forward strand.
AAGGGATTTTATTTAGATTCTAGGGTTATTATGTTTGGTGCCGTGAGTGGGCAAGAGCGAACCAATACCAGCTGCCAATTGGATGGTTCCGGCCCTTACCTGCTCCCTTATTATAATTATTATTGGGTACAGATGACGAGTTAACAACAGATATAAGCTGATATGACACGAGCTATACTGATGTGACATTGCATACTCACTTCGGTTGTTTCAAAGGATAGCCACGGACCACTATTGTATGATGGACGAAACGCTGCATTACTTTATTTTAATTAAACTTGATCTTTGGGGAGCACTGCCGTATTATCATTATCGCTTACAATATCATCAAACAGTTAATATTTCCTTAGATATTATTTGTGAGGCAACGTGACCATAAACACATGACTAGCAACTTCCCTTATCTGATGCAGATGCGTCCAATGTTATGAGCCGTCGGATCTTCCTGGAAATGGAGAAGGGTGATACTGTGTTCTTCCATCCGATCTTGATCCATGGTTCTGGAGCCAACCGATCCCAGGGTTTCCGTAAGGCTATCTCGTGTCACTATGCTGCTTCCGAGTGCGAGTACATCGACGTTGCCGGCACCACCCAGGTAACGACGACAACAATCTATAAATTAAGTATGCGATCCTTTAGTGTCACTATTTCTTTAAAGAGCTTTTAATTGTCACTGAGGTTTGAAATTGACGTAAGATCGACAAAACCGCACAGCTTTCAGCACAAGAATACTCAGCCAATATCATTGCGTAACATACTGCACAATTGCATTTATTTAACCGATCTATGTTTTGTAGGAGAATATTGCCAAGGAGGTCCTCGAAATTGGAAGGAAACGCGGATTTCCGATTGAGGACTTCAGAGACGCGTGGCGATTCCGCGCGCAGCTCGTCCGTGGCGAAAGGCTCACACTGTAAACGAGAAATTCCATTGCGTTTAAGTTAGACAGGGCTGGCTGCGCATCCGGTGATTGATTAATTGCCATCAACTTGCTCATTAGTCGAATGCTATTGGGTGCTGCAAAAACCTCTAAAGATTTGATTTTGTGATTGTTTTTTTTTGTGTGCACACATTTTATGTCGGTCCGCACAGTTTAGTCGTCAGAAATGTGGATTTTGTTGTTGTGGTAAAAAAAAGTAATATTATATATACAATAAGCATAAGAATAATAATAGTAATATTAATTGACCCGAAAATACACAAATAAAGTATAAATGCACGTAGGAATTGAATGATGTTTCGTTATTTAGGTTGGATACAACGTAAAACGTTGGGTAAAACGTTGAAGTACGCTCGTTTTAAAAAATCCACAATTATTCACTAAAAAAAACATTTAAATGTTATTTTCTAGAGGTGCCTTTATAATAAGGTCAATACATCGACTTATTGGGTACCTTGCACATGACTTTGCCGTGCAGATTTATCGCTTTCGCAAATGAGCCACCGCGGTCCGACGACTAAATAACTGAATCACAAACGTAAATAATGTGCAGTGTCAATAAAGCGATCGAGATATACTTCACTAGAGATGCTACACAGTGCAACTGTATTAAGTATTTTCATCAGCTTCTGCATCACAAGCAGGTAGCTGAATCTGCCCTCTGTCACCTGCTGTCACCTGCGGTTTAATGACAGCCGAAGGTACATCGATCTAATTGGGTAGGAAAGGCTGGCAGTCAATTGACGCACCCGCGGATGAAGCTACTGCAATGCATCATTAACGGTCTCACGAGAGCCCCATTAGTTCTTTCATTGCGATTGATTCCGATGACAGTTTGCTCAATGTCGTAACAGGTGCTTTCACATCTCTTGACAAGAAATGTTTAAAATCAATGTAGAACACCTAACTCTCCTTTGACATAGCAGATTTAACAGCGTCCTCAGTGACAGAGACTTAAATGTTCATCGGGTACCTCGTTCACACGGGTACTACTACAGGCTTAGTATAAATTGTAGCTTGAATATTAGGAAGGTGCCCCTAACATTACCCAATTTATGGCCTCCTCGAAAATCGTGTCTTGTTCATAGAGCACAAAATTGTACCCTTTCGTAAAATTAGTACTATACGTGCTGTACCGTCGAGGTCGACACATTTTATGGCGATGGGTTGAGAACATTTTTAGAATCGGACTTCATTGCTTGTCTGTCAATAATGAGAACGTACTTAAAAAACAATGTTGTTTATTAAAGGAATCCCAATATCCCAATATTGGTTATATATATTTTCGCGGTCAGCAGGGAAATCTTATATATATATATATATATATATATATATAAGCTCTGTTCTTTGATGCCTTATTTATCTGATAAAACATCTAATACTAATAGATGATTGTGTGGCCCTTTTTACTGGAAGCATCTGGTGCGTAAAATCCGCTATACAAACACTACATGCTTTTGCTGATCTGGTCCTTTGGCATCTTCTCGAATAAGCATAGGATACGGGGATCAGTTAATAAATATCAGGCTGAAGCTCGATTAATTGCATAATTTGGAGCACATGTGTTTATTCAGCTGTACCAGGCGAACAGATAGAGGTAAAACTCAAACAGTTTTCCGCAACGGACTCAGCAGGGACAATAATTTTAAACGGAGTTTGCACAATACATACGAGAAATGATACGAATATAAATCAAACGTATTCAATGTCGTCAAATAGATACATATGTCACACGGTATTGGAGTAAGGATTAAAATTCGTTGTGATAGAACCTTTTAGACGATTATTAGATAAAAATTGATATGCTAGGTACGCTTTATATGCGCTTTATATTTATGCGCTTTAATCAATTGAAAATTCATAATACCAAGGTAGAACAAGAGATTTCTGAAATTTATATCGTCTTATTCCGCGGGTGACAAATAGTCCTCGTGTATTAGTTACAAGTTATGAGAGTCCTTCATAGTTTAAGATTCAACTAAGCGTACGTCTATTTGTGTCAAGTAAACATGTAATTTTACTTTGCCTTGCTTGATCTGTGTGACTTTACACCCTAATCATCTACCTACCTACCTTCATTCATCAGGGTATTTTTTCTTCTCTGATCAGTTTGAGTAGCACGACAGAATCGACATACTTCTACGCCTCTACCTGCTAAAACCATCATCTGCTGAGAGCCTGTCTCTTCCCTGGATCTCTTCCCACCTAACCGATATCAAATTAACCACACCTTTGCATGGCTTGTCTCCTACGTCGATCGGCGTAGACATTTTCTCAAATGCACAAACCCATAGCCCATTCTGGATGGATAGAGGGATGGATGTAGGAATGGATGGCGAGGTCATTGCAATGAATGGTCTACCTCATCGTTGAAGCATTTTAATTTGTAGCGGCCTCGACATCTCGAGTTTCCCCAAGGGCCCATCAGGGTCACAGTGCGTCGCCACAACAGCAGCCTTGACCTCCGACACGTCGCCCGACGACGGCATAGTGAAGTCGTCTCCAATGATGGGTTGCTGGAGGGAATGTTCAGCAATTTATGCCAATTAACACTGGCAATCGCGAGCAACTCCCTTGTGATGCGATACCCTAGCGTTCGAGCAGGATATTAATATTCATGCGCATTCAACCGGCTCTTTTTAGCATGCACCATGAGTCCGCGTCGCTGAGAGCTAAACGTGCTATATTTTCTTAGATACTCTACCACTCGTTGATGTAAAACTATCGTTACAAAGGATTAGTTAGCCAAGGGAGTTTGCTAAATTCGTGGCGATGGATTCACTCACAAGGAGCCATCCATTGCACGAGTATAACCATTGTCTTTTGATGAATTGCAGATTTCGAATGGTTCCTTCTGTGAAGATCTGGTAATAATGTGTGATTCATCGCTCAGCTGAAGATACTTGCACATACGTTTACGTGCAATTTCCAAATAGCGATTACCTGCTTTATATGTTTTTTTTTAATTCACTGGGCATGGTGTCACCGACGATCATTTTACTCTAAGCATCACCATCACGATAATAACTAAAATAACCTCTAAAATTCAAATACCCGAAAGTTTGGACGTTGATGCACTTTCAACCGACATAAACAGAAGCACTATGATATAACTAACCATTTTTAATTCACCGTGTGCTCAAGTATACACTTTCAAATATATTTCTAAATATGAAACTTTTGCTTCGGCCATTCACCGAATATTATATACAGCTGACCGTTGTTAGTTAGTTTGCTTACAATCCTTCAAACGACGGACACCCGACGTTGCTCAACCACCATATTTTGCATATATTGCAGCAAGATTAGTTGTGGATGGATTCAGCGCCTCACACATATCGTTGCTTGCTGACCGCGGCTGATGCTCTTCATGTGACCACATTGACGACGTTATAAAGCCCGACAGCAAGCTCCAACCGACACAATTAACTACTTCATACAAAAAATACTTTGTAATCAGACGACTTGAAGAGTATGGCGGTCAAGCACTTTGACATGTTCACATGTCACGGGGATGATATTATGGGAACTTGTTGGTATCGGTTGGCTAAAGGTAGACAATATTGCTTACTTATTATCACGTATTTGCATCTCTCAGAGAGCTGAAGACCAACTGGTCTGATGTTGCATCAGAGTATAAGATAAAAAAAACGTGCTCCAAAGTTTGGCGGCATGCCCAACCTGTGATATTGTGTGGTTATTAATGATTAAGTTATTAATGCAGTAGAATGTACGTCACGAGGTCATATTCGATTACTTTGAATCAATCGTTTCTGACTATTCGAGCATGCTGAAAGTTCTCTCTGGTCCAATGAATCCTGTGCGAACGCCCCAACCCGTCCTTCATCGGATAGTCTACGTGCGAATACTTACACTGCCTAACACTATGTTGTTAACCACTACCACCACCTGCTGCTGCTGTTAGTGGATAGCTGGTGCGTAGTTGTGGTACATAGATATATATGCAAGGGCATGAACACGTACAATGAACGGTCACACAGAATATTCATTCAGAAATGAATAGATTGACGTTTAAGTGAAATTCAATAGGAGGTGTCCAAATCCGTTCTAAAGGTGGGTGCTGACCAACGCTGGCCGGGCTCGCGTGGCCGTCCTCTTGCCGACGACATTCTCATACACATCTACTGATATTTCGTTAGTTTATTAGATTATTAATTATAATCTTTTTATCGAAGGACGTTCGCCCAACGACGGTACACGCGTTACAGCAACGCACTACCATCGACACATCCACATTTGACCTACACAGACAAAAAGTACACTCTACAAATGGGGGTTTGTGTGTATGGTTCGGGGGAACAGTTTTCAATGATAGTCTCGTCCGCCGCTCGTTCTATGTATAATAAGTCTGAGGGCAGGCATGCATATATATATATCAGTATCGATCTGCTCAATGCAAAACTCGTGGGAGAGCAGCATTTTTCCTCAAGCATCGAATGCGGCGGGTGTTATTATAGCTGGCGTTGACGTCGGCATAGCCGCGTCGAACGGCCGTGGTAGACTGGATGGGGTCATTGCTGAGTTGCGAGCGAGTGTCTGTGTATATGGCACGCGTGTATGCCACACCATGGCATACCAAGCTAACCCGACCTAGGCAAACGCCATCCGGTGCCCCTACGATGTTGGTGTTTGGTGATGGCGCACGTCCAGGGCGGAGCGCCCACTGGTCTCAGGGGACCTGCAGCTATACACGCCCGCTACCTACCCCCTAGGCCGTTTTTCGAAGCTCCGGCCGAAGGCTCGGATAGACTGTACGGCCGTCCAATCTACTCTGCTGGCGAAACTATCTACAACGCGAGTACACCGTTGTGTAGTGTAAAGTGGAGTGTTGTCTGGTGAGTGCTGCACCCTGACGACATAGCGAGTGTGCGCTCTGTCGCCCAACAGCTCCAAACAGCGCACGGCGATTGCCCCATGGTGCTCCGGCCTCGTTCTCTGACTTCACTAGGCTCTGACGAGATGCTCCGGCCGGGGAGAGACGGGGGCAGATGGCTGTTTGGGTTGACCCCGTTCTCACTGTTGACCCCCCCGGATCGGCCGACCGCGCTTGAGGCCGGAGTTTGCGAGTTGACCACAACGTACACCAGACACGCACGCACACCATACACAATGATGGCCGACATTGGTCCCGCCACCGCAGCTGCTGATGCTGCTACCGGCGACCGGTAGTCTCCGAGTAGTAGAGCAGCCGAGTAGTCGAGGCCAGCGGCGCTGGCCACGGACACGCTGCAACCAAAGTGAGTGAGTGAGAGCTCGTGCTCTAGACATAACCGCCCGCGCATAACACGGCACGGCATGGTGCACTATTCTATTCTTATATTTTGTTCTGTTCTATAATGCTATGTGCTATGGAATTGAACGGCGGTATATCCTGCAAGTCTCTGACAATGTGCTGCCGGCTGTCGCCGATCTATATTCTTCTTAATGACAAGAGAACTCCTTGGCTATTGTGTCACGGTGGGAGTGCATGGTACCAGCGAACCCGTGGTTGCAATTGCGGTCAGCCGCCAGCACAAGCTGTACCATTGCTGGTCTACCAGCTGATGTAAAGCCCAGCTACGCTAAAGTCTATGTTATGTCCCTATATCGAGCTGCATATGTTACATTAAGCAATATTTCCAAAATGTGCAACTTAGTGAGAGTTCCCTTCCGTCTATAGACGTGCAGCATGCATTGATTTGGTCACACGTTCGTACATAGATGTGCATTTTCCCACAAAATGTGTTCATCAAAATGTGAGTGAAGTGTAGTGAAGTGCAGTGGAGTGGAGTTGAGTGGATGTCGTGACCAGCGATCTGTGGACAAGCCATAGGCGTATTGGCGCTCAAACTCCTCCGGATATCCACATCGTTTTGTTCATATACATATATATATATATATATATATATACGCCAATGGGTGTTCGCTGAGCGAAACGAATCAACATGAATGAATATCGTTGATGTCAGCATATGTCATATGAATAAACGTCGCCTGATGTGCTTTAGCATCTATGTTCTACTAGCACAATCATCATCATAAATATAAATGAATAGGCAATGGTGTACAGGAATCCGTGGCTCTCAGCGTGGACGACATCCGATTGAGTTAGTTTCTATTTGGTGTTGCCAACTGCTGTGATCGCGATGACGGCTTCGTGGTCACGGCCCATTGCTCTCACTGTCAGGAAGGAGCAACTCTCGCGCCGCACATTTGCATCGGGGAGAGACTACAGTAATTACGAATCCTCTTAGAGATAGATGGTGGTGTTACTGTATAGTGACCACGGTGTACTGTTAACCCATCTCATAATATACGTGCTGTCTATACGACTATCATATATATTGTAGTCTATTAGTGTCTTCTGGGAAGTAGATAACCCGTTACGCAAGGTTGAGAACAGGTTTGATGGGAGAGAGACCCATCGACTCTTTTTAGCTTGTACCTCTATTGGCTAATCGAAAAGTTTGTCTTGTAAAGCACAACTGTAGTATGTGTGTGTGTCCGCCTTCGGGGCCATAGTCGTTAAGCTCATCAAGATGTTATTATTTACATATGTGAAATTTTAACTAACGATCCATGAGATTAGGTCAACACGATTTTGATATTCACAATGCATTGGTGAACATGTCGAATGTATTCATACGGGATCACAGCTTGTGATGCTTTGTTTATCGCCGAGTTCACGTTGGATATACTCGGAATTCAATAGGATGGCTCGTTCTAGTTAGAAACGAACATACGCGTCTCGGTGTAGGTATTAAAGCCAGTCTATTTGCGAGAAGAGCGACGCTGTCTTTTAGGCAAGAATAGGACAGCATTATTGTACATCTCTTAACAAACATGAAATTTCTTTTTGACATTTATCGTTAGCAAACCTGAGGCCTTTGGTGTTGTCAGCCAGCTCTGTCCTACATTCATGGTAAATTTCGGCTTGTGAAACCCGCGTTCTGAAGATATACTCCTTAGTTCGGAGAATAGCCATCTAACTACCTAATTATTACTGACTGTATGTCCGCCACGGAAGATCCGCTTTCAGAATCCGTGCATAATGTACCCTCTGTATTGAGAGGGATGACTTCATCCACGTGTAATTTGTTATGCGGAAGCAGGCTAGCAAGGTGCAGGGCATTGCCTTCTTCAAGACATCAGATACAACTTGTCTGAATAATCAGCTTAGTTCCGACAGATAACAAACGTGCGCCTTACCCTCAGCAGGCGCGAACCTCTTCATTATCGTTATACCGAACTTTACTCTGTAACATGCGTAATCTGCTCTGTGAAACAATTGACTAACCGGTTAACCTTGGTGAACCTCAGCATCATCTAATATTCAAATGACTCGTCAATATCCCGACTTGGAATTAACCATATATAGATTGAACGCAATTCCTCTGGCTAGACGATTATGCGAGTACATTCATGATACAACTGGTAGCAATTGCTCGAAGTCTATCATGAGCCAAATATCAGGCGTAGCTTTGTTTCAAGTGCATCTCCGTACTCTAAAAGCTAACAAGCATATCGTTTGTTGCAACGCTATCCTCAACAGTTAAGGTCAAGTATCATGAGTACCGAAAGGCGCATGCACATGTCGCACTAATGCATTAAGTTAATGATCCGGAATACTTTATTCCTCCTTGACAATAAGGATTTCTAACGATTGCTATGTTACCATGTCCCGCATAATGGTGTACCCTCCTCATCATTCTGAAGCGGGAATTGGTAGAGATAAGATGGGCGCCGTCAAGAGTCACCTCATCAATTTGGAAATTGTTGAAATCGCTGAGAGAACTCCTAATAGGTGATCATTCATTATGGCAAGGTATTATATATAGGCAATCTTCGGCGGCCCGTTGGGACCCGTATCTCACTCAACTTGTGAAGCTAATTTTTCCGCTTGGGAATCTGTCAAGTGGCAACAATGCTGCCGTAGAATGGTTCCTGATAAATTTCGTGCAAAATTTTAGACTTTTATCAATTTTATATACAAGTGCGTCTGGTACCTGAAGCAGTTCTTGTGGAAAATGATTGCCGTCTGCGAACAGCAAATTCGCCTTTTTCAGACGGAACACTGTATTCACTATTGAGAGGATTAGAATAATTGTTTTATCGTCGCCTATATTGTACCAAGAGAGGTTGGTTATCAAGATATTACAACATTTCATGAAATCATCAGATCAACGCTAACCTTGAAATACCCTGATTATTGTACAAATCAATGAACTGTTCGAATCCAGGCATCACAAAGTTCACACACAATTCTATTACCATGGAAATAAATTATGCGCCCTCTCTGTAAGGGCCATTGACCTGTGATGATGGTCACTATCGTCTGTCCCCGTTTTGCGAATGTTTACAAAAGAGTCCTATGGTATAAATGTATGACCTGATCGAAGCAGCCTATACTACTTACACACACATGCATATAACTGTCTGCCTTAGAGAATTCAGGTATTGGATAGATGGACGTTAAACGTTGGCTGTGAGTCTATCCTGAAATTTTATTTATTTAGGTATAGGATAGATTAGTTTGAATGCTAATTGCCGCGGTACAGATACATGTGCGCTTGAGGTCCCGGTTGCACACAATGTTGGTTCCTTATATGAGTGCAGATATATATATATATATATATATATATATAGATCCAAACAATGCTTACGAACATTTCCGATCGGAATCATTTTATGAAGAACGTTATCGAAGTGGCTCACAGTTTACCACTGGTTCGTGAAATGTACCTAAATGATAGAGTGAGTACGCTACTGGTATATGAACTAAATTAAACGCCAAGCCGTGTGCGACGCATTAGGCTTGCCGGACAGCGTTCCAGTGAGGGTCAAATTCGTCTGAAAATTGCTCATTAGCATGACAACGGCGCGAGCTCCGCCCAGTTCTATTTTTGTGCTTCATGTGTGGCACCATCGTTTTGATGTTATACATCCTAAGGTGACCGTATGAGATCTATGTAGCGTATTAAGTGTTGCCAGTTCTAAGATCCGCTTTGTACAGATCAATGATCTTGTAAATGCGACACAGGGATGCTGTTTCGTTGACTATTCCATAACTGCACCGGAAGGCGTTAATTATCTATAAGAATATAGTTACACAAAAAGTGGGAAATAAACGAACTGAATCAGAATATTGTCAGCTAGTTTGGAGCTGCGTGTTAACAATTCGATGTATGCTCATGGTGTTGATATCACTAGCACATGCCTCATAGCGATACAGTAACATGGTCTTCCATAATATAAGAAGAGCAATACCGATTAGGCTTTTAGATAGGCTAGTTGCCATACTATGAAGATTTTATTCTCCGGGGGGTTTCTCTAGATGTACGACTTGCGATTTGATCCGAATTCCCTTTAACATTTACCGCCGACTTTATCGACTACTTGGACTGTATTTTCCGATGTTCGTACGGCCGATATTCCTAGATACAGAGGTATAAAAGGGTGTAAATATGCGTAACATTATTATGTTTATCACAGAGGTTCGAAGTGTATCTGCTTCGTATCGATACTCGAATGCACTTCTACGTGCGCCTGGTCGCGTGACATCACTGGTTCATGGAACTCTGTTCCAATTACGTGGTATGCAATAACACCATGTAAGCTATACCAGCATGAAAATTCTAAGAAGCAGCCTTCTGCAAACAATGGACCTCGACATGCTGAATTCGTATTCGTAGCACTAAGTGCGATAAGTAGAGAGGGCCAACCTCTTGAAGAAAGGACTATGCCTCACATCTGAAACATGTTCATGTTCAAGGAATGTGGTAAACATATAGAGGTTAAGCATCGAATTTCCCATGATAGCTTGACCCAATGTAGATGACAAGAAGAAGAAGTGAATGCATTGAATTGGTCAGGAGAGTGACTTTACTGCAATATTCATATAGGAAATGGTTCGGCCTGAAACTAAAGTTACCGATTTGAACGAGTTGATATTGTATTTCTATTCGATATTCATGTTCGAAACAATTATGGTGATTCTATTCTGCCAACTGTTAAATGGCTGCCTCATGTAGGACATGATGTCCATATCTGTTTTAGCAACGATAGAAGGGAATTGGGCCACACAAGCACCTGAAGCGACAAGCTTCGGAAGCAAATGACAGCGGCGATAATAGGTGAACATCAGATGAGACCAGCAGAGCTAAATAAATAGAATTTCCTCGTAATACCTTCTCTCTCTCTCTCTCTCTCTCGAACAGAGGCGGGACCATTCACCCCTCTCCTCAAAAACGGACACGCCTCAATGGGCGCCCCAGATCGTGTATGGAAAAAGAGCGTAGACAGGTGTATAACAAATTACGCTGATCAATCAATTTCTGCTGGATCTCTGACTAACCCAATTTCGAACGAAGTTGGCCCAGCCAATGCGGCGAAGCTGCTGAGACGTCAAACACCCGAAAACGCAATTCTATTCAGGATAGAGAATTCATTCGAGCCAAAATATGCATAATATATGTATGCATGAAATGCGCGTGGACAGCATCATTAATGCATCTACAAGTGCGCGTGTCAGTCAGGTTTCCAAGTTTAAAGTAAGTGATCTCCTTGCAGCTTTGCAGTCAAGGAAAAGGATTACTCCAATAATTCTGTACTCCGAAAACGTTAACTCTTCTCTATCTTTTGTAACAATGTTGCTATCATACAATAGTTATCAACTTTTTTTTATGGAGGTTAAAGGGAAATCCTGCATGGACACCAGGATTCACAACTAAGGTATTTACCTGGTAGTGTCAGACTCTTACTGGCATAAGCCATAGTTGTCTACTGATGCCTATCAAGTATCTGAGTAAATTGCCATCAATTTGTGATCGCGAAAAACGTTACAATAGCCTCGAGCGATGGCTGTTTCGAATTCGACGTCCAATCAGCGATAGGAAATGCAATTCTCGCTGGAATCGCTCGCGATACCACAGTTCGTCTGATTACAAACTTGAGCAATACCGGATTTTTGTTCATATTTGGGTAAGGTTTATTCAAATTACATTTATTTGTCCGCGTCCCTTGTTTAGTCCCGATTGCCACTTGCTGAGAGTATCGTTCCTGTCATTGTCGCCGCCGTAACCGGAAAACAAAGACAGAAAGTTAAAGAGCGCTGAGAGCACTATGGGAAAGGGACCATGGGGTGTCAGAGCGAAACGGATAGCAGAGACCAAACAGGAGGACACTCCTCTCTCTCTCTCTCTCTTTCTCGCCTGACTGTCCATCCGGTAATGAATGAATCTAGTATTGTTTCAGCTGCGGGCTGCATCAGCAGTTCGCTTGCTTGCTTGCTTGTTTTGTTTGTCGGATGACAGAAGAAGGAGGGATGCAATTTCCAGTCTTTACACATTGGGTGCCCTTAGTCCCCGAGCCGACTCGGCTGGGAGTGAGGCGGCGCATTGGGAAAACGAGCGCACATCTTTAATGAATGAGTTTGCAAGCAAGACGACGGAATGACAGGAACGGACAGGGTAGAATACAGAACAAGTTAATTTTGTGATTTCACATTGGACGTTTTGACGTTTTTCCACCCAGCCAATCAGCCAGCTAGTTATTATGTTACATAATGGATAGCTGGACCAGCCGAACGTGTTCATGTTGTTCTTTAGTGGCGTGCAAGCAAGCAAACGTAGATACATAGATATACACTCGTACACTAACGTAGACGGTGAATGAGTACGAATTACGTTCTGCTTTCTCTTTGCTTTGCTTCCCGTGGACATGGGACAGCTATTACTTGTGTTGATTATCAGGCTTAGATCAATCTTGTTTCTACATGAACTGTTTCTATATTTTTCGCACGTTCCATGTCTGCGTCTCTCTTCGCCTGTTTGCAGAGGACTGTTCGCCTCTTTAGTAATTATCCCTCTTACTATTAGACATATAGTACAGTTTGGCCGTCCATCGATGATGGCTAGGCCGTCTCCAGACCCCTGGGGACCAGATGCAACCCGAGCGGTCTGCTTATCGCCGGGATAAGGCCTGCTGCTGTTGGTTGTGTGTGGCACGAGTCAGAACGGCAGTATTCTGCCAGAACCAACTGCAGAGTACTACACAGTAGATGCTTCTAAGCAGTCGCAGCAGAGCAGCCACTCTGCTGGCCAATAGTCTTCTCTGCTGTTTATTATCAAGGACGGGACCCTAGGACGACGCTGGGAACCACGAGTGCCAGTGAGTGAATGAATAACTCGTATGGTTCGAGTTCCCGTGGGAGCTGTTAAGCCAAAAGTCCAGTCTGGCCCACCATAGCACAGCCTATCGTAGCAACGATGTGAGCAAGAGATGACCATACGATGCTCGCTTGGGTGGCCGGCCTACACCCCTATAGATGACGCCTACGTCCTGTTACACCCCTTCTATTACTAGAACTACTACTACTACTACTACTTACTACTACTGCGACGACTTTGTCAACCTTTTACGCAAGTTGCGACCAGCAACAAACGTGGTAGCTGGTACTACGCCGCAATAGAGCAAGTGGTGATTCCTATATGGTGCCTTCGCTGGTTATATGAAGCTAGGTATTGTCGAGCTCGGTGGCGTGGTGCATTCGAGTGTGTCTTAAAAACGGAGGAGACACGTAGGTGTATGGGTTCGATCCTCACCGTTGCACATTTGCATTCAAAGGGGTCCGTCTTATAAAGCAATGCCGAAAGCAGTTGTACCGTGGACGTTAAAAAATTGACTTTAACGGTCAGTTTTTTCGAACGGTACAACTGCTTAAAAAATTGAGCAGTTGTACCGTTGGAAAATTGACTTTACTTGATACTGGGACAGGGTCCCGTAGAGGGTCTAGTGGTGAGCGTCTTTGATTACTAGATAGGAGGGACAGACAGATTGGGGTCAAATCTTGCCAGACGCGGAAAAGCCTCGGCTTTATTTATTATTATTCTTTATCTATGGATTATCTACGACGTAGTTGAAAATTATAGCAAACGTGGCCCCGATATGCTCTCGTAGTAGTACCTAATTGGTTTGGATCCGAGGCTGTCACATAGACCAACAGCTAAAAGTTAGCTCCTAAAAAAGATCTGGGGACAGAATCGTATAGATGGATGGAGTCACGTAGTCCGCTCGTTACAAAATTGGCGTTCTCCCCAATAATGTTGCTTGCTCTGCCTTATTTTTCGTCACAAGCACTTAGTAAGCTTTTAAACCATGCCGGCCCATAGGTACAATGGACACTTTGGACTGGATTACTTCGGTCACGGCCGATAAAATTTACGTCGGTAGTAGCAGTTCGGAATCTAAATAACTTAGAAATTCGAATAAGATAAATTAGAATTTTACGTTCTAACTTAACAATCATTAAATATATTTAAGAGTCATTGTAGGTACTCCAAAATGTTGGTTTAATCATTTTCTAATCATTTTATTAGATGCTATTCCTCGCCACAGCTGCTGTTCAAAATTACTGTATATAATGAACGCATAACATACCTAAAATACGAGTGAGCCCTGCCATGTTATGCCAAAGTTTTACTTTCTATGGTTAGTTCTGGCTGCATATAACCATGCGCATCTAGATGCGAATATATACTTATGCCTTTAGGGAGTTGCCTTTTTTGAAACGCCTTGAAAAAGTAACGCTACAAGATACGATTCCGACGCTTTCTGAAAGCATTTAAAAAGTTTTGTCAACCTACGGAAGGTTGGCGCTGTTACGTTTTCTAGTTAGACGCTATAACGCCTGAGTCTCTTTGGGGATCTGAACAGTGCAATGGGACCATTGTACGTTTTTTTGAACACCAGGCGCTTGCGTGATTTTCCGTACGCTACGTATAACGAAAAAAACTATATATATATATATATATATATATATATATATATATATTCTTTTTATTTTATTTAATTGAATAATAATATCAACGATAGGAATCGTATCAAGATGGCGAGAGATACGACCGATACATGCAGATGCTAAAGAAGACATCACGCTGGCTTGCTTCTCCGCCTCTAGTAGAGGGAGTCTCGTGTCCATTACACTGAAATCATGATTGGCCACTCGTCTTACGACGTGTTAACGATTTGATGACGTTACCAATGATGATGCATGACACTGATCTCTATCCTGTGGGAAAGGACCATTGAGGGTTGGTGAGGGTAATCTGTCTGTCAGTCACTCCCTTTGGCCGACTCTACGATGGATGACTAACCCTGTCCATGCGTGACCTGTGCACCGAATTTCGCGCGGCTACCGCGGCATGGTAGAGAACGAAAAAGTGAGCGTAAAACGGGCGGGTTGTGGGGTACAGGGGGTAAGGGAGCCACAGAGACAGGAATCATAGTCATAGTTGACGTCTCTGTGTCCGCGCTTGAAAGTTGAAAGTTTGGCCTCCATCTCATCGTAACACAGCAGCGGATATGACTATACGAGGCAGCTGAGCGAAAAGTACAAGACCGTCGATTAATAATAATAAGACTTTTAGGGCAAACCATGATTAATGCATGCGTGTGATCCAGGGACGGGGCTATGCCGGGAATAACTTACGGTCTCTTGTACACCGTGAGGGAGGGGCGTAATGCAACAATAGCTGAACGCCAATGCAGAAATACGCACATGCTGTACGATAGATGTTCTGGATTGTTAATATCGTGAGAGTGATCAACTGCGGCATCTACTGGTATGAGGGGTCTCAGTGAGTCTCGAGCGGAAACGTCCATAGATTATCGTTGAGTGATGGTTGATTGGCGAGGCAATTGCGCATGCTCAAAGCTCCTAAAGGTTCGAGTTGAAACGACGAGGAGTCTTGATCATCTATTTCAAAAATAAATATTACTCACCTCGAGATATTTGTTGTGATAAGTGCAGTACAAGTATATATATATATATATTGTTCAGCTATGTCTACTCTCGGATACTTGATACAGATAGTTTTGTATCTATGGATAGTTATGTTGTTATATTTAAAGAGTATTTACACTGGTGGTTCATTCTTCCAATACTTCTTTTGTTTATCAATCCCGTGCCATTATTTGTTGCTGATAGAACCTAGTGCTTCAATATGCTACTAGCCGTACAACTCTTTAAAATGCTGCACAATATCACACCAAACGAACTACAGTAAAATCGGTTTACTTATCATGGACACTATTTTAATATGGGGAGAATGAGGAATATAGGAAAATTCGAGCGAGATTCTGCACAGCGTTGGCTATTTCTAGCACTGAGGTTTTTTTTATCTAGGTCATTCGCGCAGTCGACGCCATCAAACCGTCATCAAACAGTACTTTGCTTGGCCCTGATACTTGCGATTTCAAAACTTATTCCATGTATAGCCCAGCGCAAAACTAATTGGCATACGGCAAGAGCTAGTCCTTGAATATAATTAAATTGGCCGTAATATGCTGCCGAAATATGTTACACTACTTTTCGATATAATCCAGATTTGATGGCTTGCATTAGTTTGCAACATGGACATATTCATTTGAATCTCCGGGGAAAAAATATGCCTTTGATCATGCTTATTTCCAGATCTTCCTCTTGGCAACCTAAAATCAGTTATTACTACCAAGTTATACAGTCAATAGAAGAAATGTTGCACACGTCTAATGCATTTATAACTAATTAAAATCTTTGCATTGCAATTTATTTTTCAAAATTAGCAAAGAAAAAGCCAAAGTGGTAGAAAATCGACCCGCATAGCGATATACATATGTCTCACTAACTGAAGTATATCTGCTTTTTTTTTTCTTTTATTGGTGTGTACCTCCAGGCAGTCAAAGTCCTACTGTCAACAATGACTACCGAGAAAATCAAGGCTGATGAAACAGCTAAACGATACGCCTAGAAAATACGTGTCCGACAATACAGTTTCAACGACAGTGAAAACCCTATCGCACACAGTAAACTACTCGAACATCCTTAATAATTTTTGTGTACTCCTCACCAATCCGAAGCAAGAGCGACAAACCATTTCAACAATCGACGATACGGGACTATAGGAGCCCAATAGAAGTCCCACTGAAGAATCCCACTCCCATACTTCCAATTCCGTGCGAAGGAATCCCCGAAACAAAAATTACCCGAAATCATACCTGAGATTAATTAACTTGATCGACCATTGACGAGGTTACAAATAAGCTATTCCTCGTTCACTCTCGGTCATTCACAATCGTGTCGATCTCTGGAATGGGGACTTCGGAGTGGACAAACATCGATCTCGGCTCGGTAAGAAGACTTCTTCTTCCTACAATCCGTGAACAGTATCGTGTGTTTCTGTGAAATTCAACGTAACAGTGGGTTAACGCCGAGAAAGTGACTACACGTTCGTGGCCAGAGACAAGTGATTAGATAAACTAGAACGGTGAACTTTAGTGCTACCTGACATCAGTGTAGAAGAACAAACGCGCTCTGTGACAATAATATGTGAGTGAACTGATCACTGAGTCAAGCGTCTCCTTCGCCTCCGCAAGAAGAAAAGATCGTGTGTTCGAAATTCAAGTAGGAACAAATCGTCAAGTGCACAATTGACAGCTGGAACACCGATCTCCCTCCTCGTCCAAGTCTCATTGTAGAATAAGCTCGTAGCTGCTGGGTGTGACCTGCCTAAAGCCAGCAACGTACTGCAGTCGTTCGCGCACCAACCCACTAACACTAACCGATTCCATGACTTTTGACCGGAAAAGCCTGAGCCTGCAACAACCTGTTGTGCAACAACCAATCAACCTGCCAACTAACTAAGTAACGATCTGACTGACTGACACTCGTCACGAGGAGAACGGCAGTGACGGACAGCATTTGCGCACACAAACATACATACACATGCACTCATCTCTATGGAGTAACTCGTCGTAGATCTGCGACAATAAACAGGAAACCGACAACGCGGCCAACGATGGTGATCAATCAGCGCGGAGCCTATCGGCGACCGGGGGCTGGCCCAACATAGGCCAGAGCCCCTGGTCCAATAACAATCTAATTCAAACCAACACCTTCACCAGATCCTCCAAAAGCTATACACAAGTGAAACAACCATCCAAATCCTAACCTGAACCTAGGCACCGTCAAAAATCCCATGACCCACATACCTTGACCCTCATTCATTCACCGTTTATGAGCGTCGTGTCCTACACACCCAATACAAACAAAAGCCAAAGAAAACTTCTTGGGCTTGTTTGCAAACCAAAAAAAAACCTGGTTCGCCCTTGAATCGCAAGGCCTGCACTCACAGGACTCAGCTCTCAAGAGGGCGTGAGGCCGGAACCTCATAGCCCTCTAGAGAGCAGTGAGTTAAAGCGGACAAGACTAGATATCACGAAAATGAGTGACTACCAAAATCATAATTGTCCTGCAATAATCCACATCCAAATAGACTACACACACATCGTCATACCAAGAATCACAACCAGTAAGGGCACATTTCGTTCAGTCGAGAACGGGGCCGCTATCTGCATGAGACGGCGATACAAGACAGTCATCACACTCGTCATCACCAACGAATGAGCTGTTCGGTGATTGAGAGCATGAGTACGTGATCAGAATCATAAAGCAAGCGTGAGGCCCTTTTTCGAGCCCGATACTTTGAAGTCCTAAGCAGCGTGTGAAACACCTGGACTGGGAAAGACCTAGGTAGCCGGACCCATCCGTCAGATTCGCTCTCCTAGGTCGGTGACATTCCGACATGGGCACTACTCGGATGTTCATAGCAGAGCCAGTGCTTCACACCTCGTGAAAGCATTCGGCGACGTGCCACGCCACTCCCATCCGACGACTCACCGTTGTCTGAAGTTGTGAGGGCCATTGAGGGTTCGAACGAGAAGCTCGAATATGAGCCGTTATTCAATGGCTAGGAAGCGAATCTGGCCACACTTCCGAACAGCGCGCTTCAATCCTGTGTCTAGCGAGAGACAAAATGCCGACAGGTGCAGGTGTGTATCGTTCTCAGCGTGCGTGCATAGCGTGTCTCCAATTTATGTGACTTTCCATCACCGTGTCTCGCACTCTTGTCTTAAAACAATCCTGTCACTCACCGTGTGAAGTCCTGGCGCTACAACGGTGCGATGATTGCAATACCGAAAAGGATGACACACTCATCTTCACGTGCCTTTGGATACGATTGACTGTGAGATAAAAGTATCTCGTCAAGTAGAATACAAGTGGAGCAAAACCACAGAAGAGTACACGACCGTCACGGACCGTGAGGAGTTGACTGCAGTACGGACCTTTGTCCCCCCCCAAAGTTCCTCACAGAAGTCCTACCTGTCAAACTACCAGCATCATTACCAACGTTCCTCCCAACGAATGAAGTTTTAAACCAAAGATTCGACGGCCACTGTGAGAGGTTAGCTCCCATCCGTCACAGCGGGCGCCCACCGGGAAAACATTTCGTAGCATTTGAATCCTGCAGGACTGCTTGGAGCCAACCCAACTATCCCTGTTACGCGAAAGGAGCAAATATAAAAGGTTCAGGGAACAAGGACAACAAGGCTCTGCTCTAGTAACAAGGTATTTGTATCTGATACGCTCAGCGTTCAGTAAGATCCATCCAGCTTCGGCGAAAGATTAAAAACTCACCGGGGTTCGCTTTGAAGAGCTGACGACGTACGCGTTCCATTCCACGGAAATCAACTGAGATTCGTTGGCCGGTGGCTGCCACATCGAATCAACCGAGATGGTCCCGACAATGTATGACAGAGTGCCGAAGTAGGTGTATACCAAATGCAACTATCGAAAGCCCTGATCAAGCGTTTGTGAGCTGTTTCTCTACCTCCAAGTTCTAAAGGCAATGCGCCGATCAGGGAATTGACCGCTGTCCGAAAGATGAGTTTACAATCAACTGAATATTTATAACTCCATCGAGAATTTTCTGATTTCCCTCCACGCGTGTCACCTCACGCGTGACGGCAACCTTCGACCATCGCTATCTCGTTGCTGTATTGCATTTTAAAAATCCTTACCATCGTGTCCCTAACGCCACCTACCGCTTCATCAGCCATAAAGCACCTGGCCTCGGTCTTATCTAAGGGTCCGACCAGTAACTATACTCGTACCGCCAGGATTATACGAGCATGTCACACAGCTGAGCTGTCCGGGGGTGCTGGACCCAAGCTCCGTGAGCTACTTCATTGGCTGGAAGACGCTGTCGATGACCTTCGTCCAATATTATTAAGCCCTGTTAAAAAATCCTCTGTTGTGCAAGAGATCTCCAACGACAAATGTTACGATGACACCACCGTTCGTTGCAGACGACGATCGAGTCGTCCCTGACCACCGTGAGCACGAAAGCGTCGCCGCATAAGGTGGCGCGGCCCACGTTTGTGGTGCACATCCCCCATCCAGCGTAGCCAGAGAATCCTACCACGTATTGGAAGCGGCATACATAATATATGAGGGGACCTCGAGGGGAACGAACGACATTCGGCGCCGCCGTGAAGCCCATTGAAAGGCGCGCGTGCGCAGGCAGCGCTAGCTACTGCGACTGGTGCTGGTGAAATATTTAGTCGTTGCCCCCCCGCTCGCCATCCCCGAAACCTCTGTGCGGCACAAGGCGAGGCCAGGGTAGCGTAGACACGAAGCGTCCGTTTTGTGTCTATAGGTTTGCGGGTAGGTGGGGTCGGTTACGGTGGTGGTCATGGACGATCTGTTCGGACGCTCCGAAGAAGGCCGCTCGTCGTCAGGCAGCAGTGGTCCGGCAGGCCACAGCGAGCCGTGGCCTTTGGCCGACGAGGACGCCATCACTGACCCAATCCGGCTGCTGCAGCAGCTTGAAACCCAGGTGGCGAGACAGCACCACCACCATTCACAGCACCATCCTCGTCACGGGCATCAGCAACATCATCGGAGCGGGACACGAGACGTCATTGTCTCCTTTGATGACGACGTTGTTGTACGACAGCGGCATCCGACAACCGCCGGCAGCGCCGCACATTCGGCAGCGCCGGCACATTCACTTTCGACAAACAGCGTGAGCAGTAACTCGACGAACGGTCACCACCAAGCTAACAGTGGGACACACCACCGTTCAGGCGGTGGCCATCACGAAGGACCGCATCGAGGACAACATGTCGGCTCTAACGACTCGGTTGTCAACGGCGGCGCCATCTCCTCAAGCAGCAGGGAAGCGTACATCGTGAACAGCGAATCACCCAGTGAGGCTAGCAGCAGTAACAGTATGTCTCCTACAGATGATCGGTCGCCGCTCATCAAGACGGGCGCAACATCGAAGAAGGGCTCCAAGGAGGCCAACGGAACAGTGAAACGCGCAGGATCAAATGGCAAGAAGGACAAAGAAGCGAAAGCCAACAGCAAGACACCCAATGGCACAGCGGGTGGCAAGAAGTCCTCAGGTGGGAAGAAGAAAAATGGTGGGGCAAATGGCGCGGGCGGCAAACGTAAGAACAGCTTCGGCGATACCGCGGAGTTGATGTCGCCCGTGCCCGAAGATGAGCGTGAGTCCACCCCGCCCGGCGTACATGATGGCCCTACGGAGATTGTGATCGAACCTCGCGATGCTGGCGGAATAATTTCTAGCCCCGCCGAGCCCGGCCATACGAATGCTAGTAATAGTAACAGCAATAATAATAATAATACTAGTGGCACTAGCGGGAAGAGTGGGGGACTTTCAATGTTTTCCCGGGTAAAGGACGCCGCCATGAAGAAGGTGGGTCCTCCTAGCCTCCAACAGACCGTCATCAGCGCCAGTGCCAAACAGCTCAACACTAGTGGTAGTTCTAGTGGATATAGTGGAAACGGAAATGGCAACCTGGCGCTGTCCACCAGTGGCACAATGGGCGGCGCGGGTTCTTCCGGGGCCTCGATAGGCCCCGGCCTGATGTCGCCCCAACCCGGCTCCTCAAGCTATCCAGCAGATAATCCTGTTTTACAGGTAAGCACCACAAAATACAAAATAGACCTTCGTTGAACGCAAAGGACCACTAGTTACAATTTGCAAGAAATTGGTGAAAACATAAATTCACAAATATCCGCTGACCAAGCCCCTGCTTTACGGGAACATATTATTAATTTGATTCGTGCGCAGCATTGCGAAGGTCGTCGGACATAATTTCCTATATTTTCCTATATTATTTTGAACACAATTGAGCCCGGCAACATGTCAATGAAGGTGTGGACCTCACGTTTCATAACAATATCAAACTTACAAGACTCTTGCAGAGTTGGTCACCTCCTGATGGTGCGTAGAGTTTGGGATCGCTGATGTACGATTTATGAGAAATATCTGCGGGAAGGAGAAACTCTTTAAGTTCTACGATCAAAATACAAAATAGGATTGAGGCTGTTGACGGCAGCTGTTGACCCAATGTCTCCTCCGATTGTAAGCTGCACACGAATGCGCCCAGGTCATTACCTAACCGATTACATTCAGCAGGATCATATCGATGAATCGTCTCGATTTTCGTCACCTTTCAGTTATTATTATTATTATAAGTTGAAACATGAGGCTACGAATGTTCAAAGTACATAACATCCCAAAAATAGCGTCACTGGATTTACAAGCGAGTAATGATAGTTTCGCTATACGCTGAGTTAACCTGGCAATAACAGTCAGGTCAATATCAAGTATTCGTAGCATGACTTAAATAGAAATATGTTTAAGGCGCAAGCTTGATACAGACCAGAGTGTAACACCATGATCTAGAAAATGACTATATTTTTTTCGTCCGTACACTTCTTCTTCGTGCACATGAGAATTAACGCGTGAATCAGGTGAGCCACAAGATGCCGACTAATTATATTTCGACATCGTGCGCCCGAGGGTCACTCGAGGTTCGCTCGCCGATGCGGAGATATGGTCACACAATTTTCCGTAACCGATTTTCATTAGAGGCTGCCGACCTATTATAATAATGATGATCATCGTAATTAAAAAATATCCGATACACATTAGCACCATTGGGGCTAATCGATTGTTATTGGCATGTTAACGAATAAAAACTAATGTGCTATTTGCCATGTTGTTCCACTAGCCTAGCTCAATCGGGACCGTTTTAAAGAAGAACGACTGAATGAACTCGATTAACAATATGTTTGTCGCAATTTTGTACCGCAACCTACTGCTTAAATTGGCCACGCTGGTGCAAGCGATTCATTAACATTCATATGCATCCCGCAAGACGAAGTCTACCACTGGGAACAGACCTAGCCAGTCAAGTCAGCCTGAAACTCGTACTTGGTACCAACACATTTCATATGACGGATTAGCCAGTCAGTGAGAGAAAAGGGGGGCGGGTTTGCTAAATTCGCAGTAAATCTTTACCGGCCGAAATATGAAAACCATCGTCTTGTTCTCCTATTATTTGCTCAACCTTATGTATCTAAACTCTCAAAAAAATATGTTTCAAATTTTGCCATGGATCAACCGATTAGCATGTATCCTCAACATTTATATCTATAATGTCGATAGGCCAATTCCTATAGATTGCACGGGCCGACCTATAGACCGTACCAACCAATATGTAAATAATAGCAACTGTAGTAACCAATATGGCAAGGGGCTATTCTAAATTCAATGCACTGAATACTGTAAATGTTTCTCAGATAAACGGCCCAACGTTTAAAACTGGTTCCTTCTACTATACATGCTCAACTGTATCTAAGTATACAGATTTCCAGTGTTGAAGTTTTTTCGTAAAGACTCGGTGAAATTTTTCAAGGAGATATACAATCCGTATTCTATTAGTAAGCAATTTAAAACATAGTCGAGTTCTGCTTTCAACAGACTCGTCCATTGCTCGATTTCTATAGGGTATCGGATTCTCGGATCTCATATTTCGGAATGGAATCCTGGATATTTGGAAAGGATCCTGCATTCCGAAGGATACTCCAATCCCGCATTGTTTTTATCTTTCCGGAATTTCCACCGACAACATGCATGTGCATAGCTATTGACGCAGTTAAAATAATATTAATGCATCAGTTGGGATTCAATCACTTTTGAAATATTTCATTACAAGCCCAACTTTACTCCGCTCGAAGGCAAAATATAGATGAACTATACCCAGTCGACGTATGGAGATATATATATATATACATGTATATATATAGAAAAACAGAACGTTGCTATCAAATATCCCGCCGTTTCGGGCAATTTACCACCTTTTTGGGTGGCATTCGGCCCCCTGATGACGACTGAATGCGCTGTCATCACCGGAGCACCTGCCTATTTACCACCAATATATATATATATATACATGATATAGGGGGACATTCAGAGAGCGCTGAACGACGGGGCCTGCGATGGGGGCATCCTCGACGTAGTCGTCCATGCTAACCCAGTGAGATAGTGTTGTACGTTTTGGGGCATTCTAGCCAAATGATTAAGTATAACCTTGAAAATGAGGCACAATAACAGCAATCTTGCTGTGGATACCGGTGCATACTACCGCTATGTTCAACATTGAATAGTGCTATTGTGTGAGTGGGGATGTTGTGGCCGGAAAACGGTAGTCGGGGTCCAAGGAGGGGGCCGGGGTGAATCTGACGATATCTATGTGATATCATACATGGTCCTGCTGGTGCCTCGAGACTAGGTACAGGACACAGGACAAACGAACGACCAACCGGCCGAACGCATTCGATGCGCTCTGATGCGCGCACTACTAACCAACATGCGTTCTGCTATCATGACGTTGTTTTTGTACAGAACAACGGCGTGTCTATGTGTAACGACGTTCGTCTCAGCAAAGCGAACAGTTTGTGCAATACAGGATGGTGAAAAAAATCGAGACAGGGACAAATTTGCGATGCCACTAATATTCAGTGAATATTGATGATGTAGAGATTAGATAACCATCATTTTGACTGAGCCCGGGTTGCATTTCGATATCGATGTTCAATGCTACTAACAAGGATTTGCAATGTTCGTGCATCCATTAATTAGTACGAGCTTGAATTAAATCGCTACTTGGAGCCTCGCTCAATATGCTAAATCCTCTTAATCAAAATTTCAATACTGACTAACTGGAGTCCCAAAGTTGTTGTTGTTGTTCCAATGCTAATCTTGATGCATTGGCGTGAACGCATGATAACCGTTCAGCTTTACAGGCCCAGAGGCTACATTTCATGTCCAGTCGGCGGAGCCTTAAAATAGAAATACGATTGTGAAAACCGAGCCAGCAAAGAAGCTATTTATTTTAAATATAATCATCTCACTCTGTCTCTGACGTTCAGATAAAGCGGAATCCTAATTAATCACTTCCCAAGGCAGCGTTGCCCCGCTTTCTGTTGGGAACGCAATGTGTCAATTTTCAAATCAAAGCGAATTTACATAAAATGAAATTACAAAGCACTGCGGCAGAGAGAAGAGATTGGCAAGAGAGATTGATGCCCAGCAAATCCACTGAGATTAGTTATCTGCTATTTCAGGCCTGCCAGTGTTATGGGAGCTAAGAGATGTAGTTATTTTATAACTACATTTTTTTTTTCGAAATTATTAATGAAATCATTAACGTGGGTAATCTCAAGTTAATGATATCATTAATAATTTGTTCATCCTATAGGCTGTCGCCCGACGTTGTCGATTTTCTCGCAGGACTTTGTACCATAATTAGTTTAAATTTGTCCGTTATTTAAAGTTTGTAACTAGTCAGAGAAAACTGGCCTTCATTTGAAGTTAAATGAGTCTCTTTTCCCAACCTTATCAATAAGTCACGGTTAGATAACCAATTAACGAATTTCATTCACCCATCACCCTTTGTTGTGAAAGTTACGTTGACTGCAGTAGCAGCAGGCGATGGGTGAGCAGGTCACTATTTTCAATGCATATTAAAAGTCACTGTATTCACTGACTTGAGTGTGAAGGTGACGATGAATTCGTTATTGGATCGAAATCAATGAAGTGTCTAATAGCAATCAACGGCGAGCTGTAACCTGTGTCGCAAAACAAACTGATTTGTTCAAACTTATTGTGCGATGGCATCTAACGGGCACAACGTTTCGCGTTATACATTTCTGTAGTGGGTATTTTCTCACAGGAAAAATATTTTGTCGTGACATCGGAAGCTCGGGTGTGACGTGAGCTGGGTCCGATGATTGATGTCGAGCAATTAAATTGGCGCGGGTTCACCCTCAGACAGCATCGGCCCTCAGACCGCAGCTTGGTAGCCTGTGCTGCTAATTATCTCTGTAATGACTTTGTGCGCTGTGTCGGTAACATTAGCACAGGCTCAATTATGACCCATACATATGCCTGACTATACCCTTGCTCCTGGTATCGAGTACAATGTCATTCTTTTAAGGTATCTTTTCGAAATTCTACGCACGACAATAGTATTTTTTTTAATATCATCTCTAATCTGAAAGCGCCTCTTTAAATACGATAGCTCAACGGCCTAACGTCATTTGAATCACCCTGTAAACAACCTCGCACAGATGCGTATATATGCATGCGTCTATGCGGACTTGATTTAGGGTAGAGAGGACGTCGTGAAATGATCGCTTCAACTGGTCACCCTGGTAGAAGTCACGGTCTGATCTACGGTCGTTTTGTATATTAATGTAGACGTATAGCATTATAAGGGAGATATTCGTATGCAGAATGCAATGTAGACTTTGTTAGCTATACACGCATTCACGATATATGGCGCCAGACTGATAGTTATTTCGTACCTCAAAACGACCTTGAGGAGCAGTGAAGGGGTGTGGCTCAGTCATATTCAATTGCCCCTGCCGCCAAGTTGAAGACTAATATAACTAGCTTCATTGCATTATGAATGAGTGCTTCTATGAGTCAGCTATGTTAAATAGACAAACATTGTGGATATGGTTGGAATCAACTGCCGGGCCCTGAAAGGCACTGACTGAAGTAATACTTTTGAAAGTATTACTCCAAGTCAAGATCGGTTCTGGGTTTAGCCAGTAAGAGTCTGACACTACCAGACAAATACCTTCGTTGTGAAGCCTGGTGTCCATGAGAAAAAAAAGTATGCCCCATTCCGAGTAGTGTTCGTACCAAGTACACCAACAACAAAAACCAACCACCATATCCAGACCAGCAGACAATCTATTTATTAGAGTCTTTAGTCACGTACGGACGGTTTTAACTGTATATCTGATGGTGTTTCCGGTGTTAGAAGGGACGAACCGTCTCAAGAAGAACCCATAACTTTAACAAACCTTACTTTTATCCATTGCCTATTGCTCCGAAACTGCAATACGCCCTGAAGTGCTATATCTATACCCGACGCATCGCCTATCATTGATTGCAATAGTTGCTAAATACTCCCTTGTTCGGAATATAGCGATCGTCATGTCTTTAATTCCTCGCGCTGTATCGCTACTTTTTTGAACGATGTCGATCGGAGTATCATCATTAGTCCTCCCATCCCTCTTCACGTAGCCCTGTAGGCCGTCTCGGAAGCATCATTGACCCATTCATTGATGCTGATGATGCTATTCGTGGATCGCAAACGTTTGACGCCGTTCGCCGATACCACTATATCCCGCTACCGTTGCAATAGCTGTGCCAGAGATACTACTCATAGTTTTCGCCCTTAATAGTGGCGCCACGAGTGGTGATGTTAAGACGGGGCTGGACGAAGATCAAGCCAAGTGTAGTAGTGATCGTTTGTACAAGCCGTCTCCGCTTATCCATTCAGTCTCCGAGTGGCTCCCAGTGATGGTGGTGGCGGCGGCGGTAGTAGTAGAAACAACGAAACGGCGTGGACATCTGTATTGTGGAGGAAAAGAGGCGAACCGTGAGCTGGCGACAAGACCCAAGCCGGAGACAATGCTTCTGTATAGCCCCTGTTGTATTATACCATACCATGCTTGTGTGTGTATATGTTTGTTGGTTGTCCCGTGTCTACAGACACGCTGATCGAGGCCGCAGCCCCGAGGCAGCAGCAGCAGCAGCCGCCGCCACCGCCACCGTTTCTATTTTTGGCTCATGTACCGGCGCATGCTCGTTTGCAGCATATAAGGGAAACAGGCGAAGAACTCGAGAAGAGGAGAAGGAGGGCGTCATCTCCCTTTCTCTTAGCACAACACTGGGACCGGCAATCCCTGGCATCGCCTTCCCAAGCACCGTCGGTTTTTCCCAACCAACTCCCTAAAAGAAAGCAGCCCGATGTTAGGCGTTGGGGTCGAACGGATGAACAACAACGACGGTCTGCTATGAGATATGATGTATGAGGCCGAAAAAGGCGGGAAGACGCAGCCTGAAGGAATCAAGGCTTGCTGTTGACGAGGACTGTTGGCGGACTTCCGTGGTTTTCGAGAATCGGAAAATGCGCATGCCACATGGACAGCGGCGGCAGCAACGGACAATAAAATGATGACGAACAAGTCGGGATGACTATACTAAATGCACGTGGCCCCATAACCCAGCGCTGCCTCATAACCACTACCTACTGCTGGGAACTCAACCTGTGTTCCCGAGGGCCAGGGTACTCAGCACGTTACGTGGCAGATGCATCTGGGGATTATGATTTGAGGATGAATTATTATATAATACATAAAACCTAACAACGATTTTGCTCAGACAATTTGTCCGTAGTACAACGTAAAGAAGATTATGTGTACGGTTCTCGGCTATAAGCGGCAACCACTGTGGTAAAGCCTAGCAAACTTTTTACATACTCGTCAATGGATCGAGCCAATAATTGTTTTCTAAACAAGCACACAACGTGATGGACCGGGACGAGGACATATTTTTGTCAACCGTATCCCTATCAATGGTATTCATAATACTTGATTATTTGTATCGATTCCGTAGTACTCAATAGCATTGCACACCGCGCAGTATAAACGTAGATTAAGACTGAAAATAATTAGTTACAACACTTGATAATCAACGTTTCAACAATTTCACAAAGTAACTGCTGACTCGTCGATTCTCGCGGGATCATTATGAATGGCCGAGACCTTAACAACATTTACAATATTAGTCGGTTTTGTTTGATAATGGCATGGTACCTCCAATTCGTGATTAAATAAAAGTGTCCCCATCATTAAGACGCAGATATATTACGTTCTAATGCTTGGTAAATAGACTAAATTATAGTGACAGGTTTCTCTATGAGCATTAAAACCCTAACCTGTTACTATTTGGAATTTAACAAGGTACATATGTACGCACTGATATACCTGTGCATCCCGCCTTCGAACTTGGCATACATCCTCCAATCGCAATACTGAAGGTGTGCTCGGACGGAGGGCGAATCACGCTACATTGGAATACTTCTTTCATTTCGTTGAATGCAAAATCGATTTCTCGTTTTTCTCAAACGAAACTCTGAAATTCTCCAGTGTCGCTCAATCACATTGAGGGATTTACATGGAGACAAACAGATTTGGTGGGGCTTCCAAAAGGTTGCCATGCATTAGACAATCTCGAGCTTGTAGCGATATGTCGCTCGGTGGGTGGCAGCGTTCACATAATTGAAAATAGTTTATCGCCACGGATCACCTGCAACGATCATGTTCAGCAGACGAGCAGCCTGTCAGACAGCTTTATCGCGATCGCTACACCGCCGCATGAGAAAAAGTCATTCTGTGCATTTCTATTGATTATTCGTAATCTGATTCCCTTCTAAGTAGACTGACTCTAGATGGGTTCGAATTGAACAACTGAATCGGCTGGTAGTTAAAAGACGTAATCTCAATATTATGAATGGTTATTATTATCTTCACAAAGTCGGTGCACGATCTGTGAACAATCCTTACTGAACGCCACAGTTATTACCGGAAGATTATATCATGTGCATACTATTTAGCATTTGCAAAATTGATTGGCCGCTTCAAATGAATTTAGATCTGATGTAGAGCATCTATCTCCCACATTTCTGTAGAAATCAATTAGCTTAGCACGTAGAACATAGCGTAGAACGTTACGAGTTCTTTGGTAACAGCAGCAAAGGCTAAATGTTAGTTTACCTTATCTCAATAGATAAATGGCACGAGTGTACGCGGTTATGTTAAGAACCTTCGAATAGCGCCACCTTCTTCGCCCTAACGAACCGCAAGGCGTCGCACGCGCATGATCGTTTCTCGGCAGTTTGCCTCGGTAGGAGTCATTAATTCACCCCTCGGAGTAGCGAAAGTAACCGATGCGGATTCAAATGTCTTCGTCGAGATAATTTACCTCATGCTTTGTGCGTCTGTATATTTTCAAACAACGCGCACGGCATACTGATATATGATATACGTCTTCCGAACTCCTCGTCGGTGAGGAGGAGTTCCTGATCTATCCGCTGCATAGTCATGACATGATAAGATGTGGAAATCTTACACTTGAGTAGCACTACTAAAATATGCCACTAGAATATATTGTAAAAATGTATCATTGGATTATATTCGCCTTCCTTTCACGGTATCGAATTCCAGCCATGCTATGTAATTTCCGTAACGTGATGTTATACGTCGGATCAACATGAATATCGTTACACTTCGTATTCATAATCTCTTGGAATCGCTACCGGCTCTGCTTGGAGCAAAAAAGTTCTCAACAAATCTTCATGTGTGTGTGTCCGTGCACGTTTTACTGGCGGAAGCAAAAATGTTGTAAATGGCGACACGATTATAGAAATGCCGGCGACGATTTCCGTTGTGCCCTTCCACGAATTGCAACCTCGTCCAGAGACAGGGTGAAGGTCAGGGGGGGGTGGTAGTGGAGAAGCGCGCGCCATTGAGTGTCTGTCTGGGTCATTTGCCGGCGCGAAGGAAAGCCGAGCGCCAACCAAAAACCGACGAAGGAAGCTAATACAACTACTACTACTACTATCCACTCTGTCGCGAGGGAGACGCGGGCTTTCATCGCCCCTTGTTAATTGAACGACGACCGGGTGACGATCCGTTCATCTCGCAGTCTCGTGCAAGCTGGCTGCTGGCTCCAAATTTCATTAAGGGGTAAAAGTGAGGGTGGAGGGCGGAGAATTGGATGTGGACTTAGAGAATGTCAGTGTACAGGCGGACGTGGAGCCGCCATACATCAGACAGTCAGCTAGCCAGCCTGACTGACTGCGTACACTGAACAGAACGCGGCGAAACGGGACGATGGACAGACTCAGATAGACAGAAGGGCGCGAGGGAGAGAGAAATATATCGAGATACGCGATAGTGTCAATATGAATGGTGTCGAAAGCATTGGGATAGAGGACGGTGCCGTATTCGTAGGGAAATCCAATTGACGGCAGTCTAAATTGGTGAGAGTTTGTTTTTTTGATTGCAATTTAGTGAATAATAACATAGACTTTGATGCGTCCGGGCTTGCATAGACTTCTCTGCATCGCTTCTCCGGAACCTTGTTGGGTGTATTCAGTCAGAGGAGGCCTGTGTTGCGCGTTCCAGCCGCGACTTGTAGGGTATTCCTTAACAGCCAGCTCACCGTCATCGACACGAGAGAGGCTACGGTGAGCAGGTGACTGATATAATAATAATGATGATGATGGTGACGACCTTGTGAAGTGTTCTCAGCTTGACGTACTTAAGGTCGTGCGACACTCAATGTTTTCACTTGTTAACATACTGCGATCATTCATTGTTACCCTTCAGTTGTATTTATCCAAGTACTTATTTATTATTAATAGTCAAAATGGGTGTTGGAGGGGCTTACAAAAATTTAACTATCATGTTAATAGTTTTCATTATTATTACGTTATTACATAGCATTAGCTCATGGCACGTGCCAGTCTCGAGGCGAATCCATTATTTATGCGTTCGCTGCGCGTCACTGCAATTGGGCTTACGGTTCTACCGGTCCGTAAGTTATTTTCGCGAATGGAACCCGCATTTAACCGATAAAAAGTCGTTGATAGAGTTTTCTATACAGATTAACTTACGACATTTTGAAAATTTGAAGCTCTTCGTAAGCGCAGCGGCTCTCGACCAGCTACGACATATATTACAGTAAACTGATTTGTCCTAAAGTCAACTTAACAGCTTGCGATCAGCCTTTCTAACTAGGTACATCTAGCCTATAGGGCGTACATACTCACTCACGTTGCAGATTATCTTCTGGACGTGCCGCAGCAAAATATACTAGGTAATGTCTCCACTGAACAATGTGTCCGTGTCGAGGCACAACGATGATCGCATGACGAATGCTTTGGCAGAACACATACAGCCACTTCCATTTATTTAGGCAGAGACCTTCAAAACACGTACGCGATGCGGCGGCCTTTTCTTCGTCCCTCTGTCTCTCGGTCGGTCGGGACCATGTTCTGTATTTGATACGTGAGTTTTCGACCGAACAGAAATTAAATACGAGTCGAACCGAACCGTGTCTGTGCCACATTGGCGCAGTCACGTTTCACAAACGTGAATCTTATTTTTTCCTACTTTCCATAAATTGTCCAATGGCTCGATAGAGAACGACTTGTGCTGGCTCTATCTCGCACGATCGGCTGCTCGTAGTCTCCACTCTGTTGCTGAAGAAGCTGAACAGCAGAAAAGGGAAATGAGAAAACGCAATGTTGAAAACCAGTCGGAAGGTCAACGTCAACAACTCATGCTTGGGTAGCCTAGAACTTCGGAAATGTAACCGATGGAGCAGATGTTGTCGTGGCAGCCTTTCCAAATATAAGCCACTTGAAATGCCCCTATCGGGCGATATGGAAGAAGACTACAATAATTGTCTTGTTGCGGACGCTTTATGCCCTCAAGGCAAATGCCATACGGTATTGATACAAGATCAATCAAACGCGGGATATCCAAAAATATTTAAGAAACTGATTACAAAGATACTGCACATAATTGAGGGTTGGTTGCTCGCACCCAAGGAACTATGTTGCACAAGACAAGGTCGGCGCATGCCAAGCAACGCTTCCTTCGTGTTTCATGTCGTGTGCATGTTAAGAAAAATTGGAAATATTGTAGAGATTGTGCCATTTCAATCACGTATGGGCCCCTTGAAATGGTGGTCGCATCACGCATTCCCTTGAACACTGACCGATACCTGTGGCCAGCTATATATATATATATATATAGCAGTAATGGCCTATTGTGACACATGAATGAGGTCCGAAGTGGAGAATGGCTGATGTGCTGAGGACAGCATCAACCTTTCCACTTCCTACAGAAATACCCGACTCACCGAAATAAACGACAAGGTCCGAGGCCTGCTCCCTTGGGTCACCCACTTGCCTTAAGTACTTCGTGACAGGCAAGTAAACCTTCTCAGCATTTCTGGCTTCAGCACAACAGTTTCCCGCAGCTGCCTGCTGCTGTGCGGGGGTCGTTACACTCGTATGTATTCGCATACGGCACCTTTGGGGAACTGCCTTTCGAAGCTATGATCGTCGTGGCTATGTCTACGGCAAGACACTTTTCGGGCGACGTAGCACCAGATAAAAATAGATCTACGAGAGCTGAACTGACCTGTAAACCAAAGGTCTACTGGGGGCGTATAACTCAAGTGAAGGCGTTAGCATGGCATCTGTTGCGACTATTGTAAGCAAACTAATTTTGGACACCCGACATAATTGGGACTTATTCCCTACGATTATCATATATGCCTAGTCGTCGGAGATTAAACGGAAAATGCGCTGCATTCAAAAGGCACGTCTACTTTGAACCGCGACTGAGGTCAGATGCAGCAGACCACCTCATAGCAAGCTTGTTGCATGCTCCACCCTGTGCTATAGTTTATGATAGGGCATCCGTTCGAGTCAAGGACCGCGTAGACGACGCTCCGGTCCACTTGCAAATTGGCAGCGCCGTAGGTACCTCTAACATTATCCGACAGACCTGGAACAGATTATCGAGGTTATGCAATGGAAAATGTTCAAATTGTCATACACTTACGGAAAATACTTTAACTAACTGCGTTAAAAAATGCACACATGTAAAACTTGGCCATCTTCTATATGAGTGAATTTTTTTTAGACCTGAACTCTCTAGCTTTTTAAATTCTTTATCACGACGTTTACAGTACAAGTGTGATTTTAATCTATCCTTCTCTGTATGAGATCGGTATTGGCTATTGTAGCGAATTCGAATGATAAATAGTATTTAAAAGCAGACTCAACGAGTTGGGTCAGAATTAATAGGTTGATTTAGCCGTTCATTTCTTTGGTCACTTACCCTCGCATCATCGAGTCAATTTGGTAATAACGGATGCCCGTTATGAGAGACCCGGTACTGATGACCAATGTTAACTGATTTACGTTAATCAAAAGCAACAGTGCATGCTTCGATAACTGAAGGCTATCGACCTGTCTTCAACATGTAGAGGTTCAATAAACCTCCTATGGCATTTCGCATTCCACAACACAAGATAGTGCTGTGGCTTCCTCTATCGTATAATAGGATATCAACCTATTTTTCCACCATAACGATAACAGCAGGTTACATTATAATTCCCTCCTTAGTTTGTACGTTGGGTTGCTCGCAATTCTATTATACAACTGCACCCCTGAAAGATATCAGGTTGCAGCTGAGGGTCAGCTCGAAAAACTGTGAAAGATATCAGGTTCAC
Source organism: Stratiolaelaps scimitus (assembly GCA_019614645.1). NCBI lineage: Eukaryota > Metazoa > Arthropoda > Arachnida > Mesostigmata > Laelapidae > Stratiolaelaps > Stratiolaelaps scimitus. The sequence goes on from JABWDB010000016.1 coordinate 1,051,845, forward strand.
AGGGAGGAATAGAGAGAATCGCAACAGACCACAATGGCCTTTTGCCTAATATCAAAGTGCACCAGCAGAGCGACAGAGAGAGAGAGGAACTCATAAGTAAATAGGCACGTTGAAACAGCCCTTTAACATTATTACTTGAGACAGTCAAATTATTTCGCTGGTTGTTGATTTATGTCCCATTTTCCTCTAGATAACTATAATATATGTACCCTTTGCATGCACTCCCTTTGCAAGGGTTCGTCACCTTCATTTGATTGATGAAGTAATCTCATCTTCTATGACGAGATTACTTCCACAGGATAGGGTCTTGTTGTAGTGCATGTCATACGTGAGTCCTGCTGACTCCACTTGGGTAATACGAATTACGTGCATTCGTTCGTATTTTCTTTAACAAACGAACGCACGCCTGGAAGGTCTTCGCTACGCTAGTTTTTTTAAGCAAAATCACTTACGAGTTTTCGGCATGCGCTTCAATGATCTTTACAGCATTGTAGCAGTTTCGAACCTCGTTACTCTGTACTGAGCAGATGGTGTATGCTCACTCAGTCAGTCACGATAGTTTATACAAGCAGGTACTGCCCCTTTTCCATAGGCTTGTAAGACATTTGTGTGCCGATTAGCATTCTACCATCGCACTACTCACAATTTTGCTGCAGTCAAATAATGATTTAATCAGTATATCTTCCTGGTAAGGGAGTTAATGGACGTTTCGTTTACCATCGAGTGGGCTTATTTTGAGTTTCCGTTAGGATGCTCTTTATATTTGGATAAATTACATTAACTCATTATATCGTAATTTAAGAATATTTCCTCCCGTTCTAATCTACGTTTCGTGTGTCAGTATCATAAAATCCATGCTTAACACGTATTCCTGGTTAAACCCATGAGAACAAATGCTACCGGCAGTGATTAAATTGAAGTATAATAGAACGTTATACAGACACACTCACACACACGCACCGCTATGTAAAACAACTATTGTGTATCGCTACCCGTTTTTCTGAACGTTGCTATGGAACTAAATGGCATAACTCAACTCGATACTGAAGAAACTACAATAATGTAATCGTTAGTATCTATCTGGTTAATGAACTATCCACCTGACTGACCTCTGCTGGAATATGAAGTCCTGCTCCGCTTTTCCGCCTCTTTGGTGCGCGCTCCGACAAGTACAATGATAATGTCAGTGTTAGCCACTGTAGGTGGACTAGCTTATAGGACACCCTGATGGACTGAGATGGATGGATGTCCATATCTCGTTCACCCACTCTGCGACAGAAAGAGGGATGAGAGGGGGACATTCTGCGTCGATGATGAGACAATTCTATTCTATGAAACTATAATCGTGAACGTATGAGCTAGCACAACTAGCCCAAAAAGAAGTATTTTTTTTAACTGCGTCGGATTTCCGCTTCACGTTTGTAAGTTACAGTCAGCAGGGATGATGATAATAATAATAATAACCAGCATTTATGGGGGACATAATGGAGTTGCCTCAACCTCGAACCTATATTGTGTGTCAGTTAGTAAAGGAGTTATCGTTTGTGGACATGTACACGCTCGATGTCGAATGGTGTCAGTGTTGTTGGACAATTTGAGTGTTATTGAAGTTATTATTTTTGTTATGATTATTATATTATTATTCAGTAGTTAAAGTGTTTATCTAAGATAACCAAATAAACGAGTGGCGTATTGATTCGCTAAGCAACTTAATATGTTGATGAAAAAATAAATTCTGCAATTACTGCATTTGTTTTTCAATTCAAAGCAGACCAAGGTGGGAAAGTAAAAGTAAATCGGTTGATACACTTTTGTAGTCGACTAACTGAGTTGCGGCGGACAACATCTCAGCTCAAGGGCTCATTATGACGAAATAGAAGAAATAGGCTACAGGACATGAACACTTCTTAGAGATTACGCAACGGTTTAGTTCGTTTCCGACAGTGGAAAATCTGGCACTGAAATCCGTGAAATGCTTCCTCCGCGTAATCAAAAAGTCACTTGCATGACCCCATCGCTTTGTTTACTTGGCACAAACCAAAGGAATAGTTTGCTAAATCTATACATATTTTGCTATATTTATAGATGCTCTAATAGATTATTATTATTATTATTAAACTGAGCAAGGCAATTCATCTTCGGTAGTCACGTCTGCTTCTCTGGGGTCATCGGGTCTATTCGTTGGGACACGTCGTTGAGCTCCACAATATGCTTCCCCCACAACCGCTGACATTAAGAGCACCGGCAAAAATCAAACCCCAGAACGCCGCTCAAAGGTTATAGTGGTCTGTCATGTGTCCTGCGGCCTGCAGCGGTTGGCGCATCGGGTCAAAATAGTCGCAGCAGAGTCGTCGGTTAATCTCTCGAATGCCGCCGAACGGCGGGTTTGCTCTGGCGAGTGCAGGGAGATGGCGGTTGTGATTTTGATATCCAGGCTTCAAAAAATCGTCGCGGCTGATATTGGATTCTGTTTGAGTGCCTGTATCCAGTGCTGTGCCCATCCCTGTGTAGGCTACCCCTCCTGCCTCGAAGTTTGTTTGTTGTTATTGGATGTTTGTAGATTTACTAGGTCGTCGTGGTATCGTGGTCCCCACCACCAGCGCTAGCTAATCAGGATCGTGAATCCCTTTGAGGTATCGCAATATGTCTGCGAAACCGCTAATCGGCGGCGGGATCTTTCGGTGAATCCATCGTCAGTTGGAGCCGTTTACTCGCAGCCGATCCCGATGTCGACAAGTTCACAAACTCTATAATATACATCTACTATAGCCAATATGATCAGTGGACCTCGTGGAGCTGAGTCCATCTCGGTCCCCGCCCCACTACCACTTCAATGCGTTGTGTTGTGCGCTCTTCGTTGCGGTGCCTTGCTTTCGATGAATGCATCCGAAGGAACGTGGTTGTACGAGACCTACGACTGGGTCACCTCTCACCGTCAGGTACATGCCAGGTACAGTGTGTGCCCCATGTGATGGCTTCACGGTGGCTGAGCCCCAATGGCGACCGCTGAACCGGTGGTTAGCCATGCGTGCCCTCAGAGCAAACGCAGATCTAGCCACCAAGGTAGGCCGGCACTTGGTCGACGCTCTCGACAAAGGCGAAGCATCCGCCTCGTCGGTTGTCTACCCTCATTGCAAGCCGTGTTTTGCCTTGAAACCAACGATAAGACTAACAGCGGTAAAAGCGGGCGATTGATTTTTGTTTTCTCCGAACGAAGCTTCGCCCGAGCACATCGGCTACTCTGTGAAAAAGCTGGAGGAAGACCTCCATCCTGAATTTGTTCCCCACCGATTTCTGGGTGTGAGCCAGAGCCGGCCTACCTACCCAAAGCTGAGGTTGAACAAATTATTAGCAAACATTCGAAGCGCGTTTTCAACTTCTAAACAAATCCACGTTTGGAGAAGAGTGCAATCGAAATAGCAACGGTATTTAGTCGACGATTTTTAGTCTACTGCCTGCTACAGTTACTACGATTAGTGTCACCATGCCGATGGATCGCCAAGAAATGAAGATTGACTTCATTAGTGAGGTGGGTTCAAACAAATGTGATCATACTATAGATTCGAGTGAACCTCGATTCGATGTTGTATTTATTAGCAGAAAGGAAATTCTGATGGCTATTGAAAGAGGAAACGGATTTAATCATAAAAGTGAAAACAGTTGTGTATCGCTCGCCGTAGTGCTACAATCAAACGAGTTTTACAGAAGCAGTTATCATACAGGCTGTTTATATTATATGATACGGCGAAGCGGTGCGATGGAATTGTGGCCCTTCGCAATCCTTGTCGTTCAAAGAAGCTATAATAACCGTCTCAGCAGGAGCTATGTACATACTACAGGTCTAGAGGAACGAACCGGATTGCGACAGCGAGGGCTGGCAGAACTAGACCTAAATATTATATTGTATGATACAAGAGGGCTCGGCTTACTAGAATCTCAAGGTTGTGTGAGACGTTTATGACACCTCGTCGTACACGCACCGCAGCAGTAATCAAAATACAAAATATCGTATAGGGTTGATTTTTGTTATGGAAATGTGTATTTGGTAGACGGCTTTCATATTGATTCGTTCACTCTTGTAGGTGTCGAAGAACGTATCTATTTTCCCTGTATTTATTTATAGGAGACCACTATAACAATCATGATCGAAAAATTGTCTAATTCGTATTGAAATTTTCGTATGCGCGCAGTATCCTCCAACAGGCGCGATTTGTTGATAGAGTGACCTTTTTTAAACGACCTCTGTCCGCTAGATTATTATTATTATTATTAACATTAATATTGAGATTATATATATATATATATATATATATATATATATATATATATATATTACACTATTAAGACTTTCGCGGATCGTGTTAGCCATAAGAGTTCACGAGTTGATATACCGATTGCTATTTGGTTGCACTGTCCAGCAATCTTTATGATATCTACCACGTCCATTTCTACAAGTGCAGTTTTCGAACGGTTCATGATTCATCCCTGCATCTTGCCCTGACACTTATTGGGCTGACTCTCAGCCAGCATTTAGTGTCCACTGTACTGGTTCCGCATTACCTCATAAGACGGACTCCATAATGCAAAAGTTCAGCGATGGGGATCGAACCCGTTTATACACCTACATGTTTCCTTCGGTCGCAAGATTCGATGCACCCGAATGCCTGACGCCTCTCGCCCTATGCAAGATGATTAATCCCATCCATGCGAACCTCGTGGCGCATCGCGAATATTTCTGTTGGTACGGTTCCAACGGCCATCGGTCGCTCGTTGCTGGCGAACCCATCGTGGAGAACAACGGGTACACTTCCTTCCTTATTATTTATTATTCAACTATTCATGAAGATGCGGCCACTGCTTTCGGGAGGTCGAACGTTTTGCGAACATGTTCAACGAAAGATGGAGCATGACGAGGTTCTGCGAAAACTCTCGACGGCTCCGTGTCGTGGTGTGTGCAGAGTGAATGATAATTTTAGAAATGACGATTTGATTTTGTCAATCGGGTAGTCACGTGTTGTGTGTGTCGTATGACAACAGTGACAGCGCAGTGGTGGCTGCTTCGACCATTGCCTTTCTCACCATTTCCTCGATGTGATCACGAGTCGCGAATAAGCTCCTTTGTGTTCTCAGAGTTAAAACCGAGGCAAGCGAAGGAGTTGAAGATCTTCATGATTTGTCCGTCCAACAGGAGAGACCACAAAAAGCATAGTAGAATGTTGTTCAATTCGGTCAATTTCGGAATTAACTTGTGTATCGATCCATAATTGTCTTTTGCGGAGTCTGAAATCAGTTTAAAACTATTCTCGCATCTAAGTCGCACATTCTTGCGCTCATGATACAAAACACGAAACATGAACAATTTGTGTTAAAGAAAACAGTAATAAATGTTATTACAGGCGTTTGCAACTACCTGGCAGCGTCAATGTTGAACGGCACTTGATGCAAATTGAGCCAAGAAAAAGGTCTCATGAGATATAGAGACCTGATTGTTGTTGTTGCTGTTGTTGTAACTAATACGATCGCCATCGTTATCCCTTGTTGCAGATTGTTAGCGAGATAGTGGAGAACCACGAGTACCAGATGGCACGAGCTGAAAAAGAGAAAAAGGACGAGGAGGAAACAGACTCATCGGACGACGACGACGATGAAACCGACGAAGATGATGAGCAAGGTAACAATCAGACACTCCTCGGGACACACATCATCTATAGATTAACGTGTAGAGACCTTGGTCCCGCAAGATTCATTATTATACCGTATCTGAGTAGCTGATACGTTTGAGCGTTATCATTCTGGGTGTTGCCGGTACACACGGTATTGCTATCGAGACGGGGTCATGACGTGATGATGAGTTAACGAACGAGAATATAACAGCCATCTCTCTATGTATCCGTCCATCCGTGCGGTCAGCGTATGAGTGGAATTGCAATATACTCATTGTGAATAGTGGGCAGGAAGTTCGTGCAGCCTATTGACGAGATCATTTTGTTTGGCTGTGATTGATTGATGGATGAGTGGGTGGATTGGTGGATCGGGTTGATTGATTGACTGACAGACCGACTAACCGACTAGTCGCGAATTTTATAGGAGGCGAAGGAGGCGAACCCGGACCAGATGGCACAGTTAAGAAGCGTCGTAAGAAACGGAAGAAGGAAGAAGAGGTCGAGGACGAGCCTGAGGAAGACCCGTACGCCAACCTGTCTCCCGAAGAACGTGAAAAGATGGAAAAGGAAAGAGCCAGAATGTCGCAAAAAGGTTGGTGCCACTTGGAAATATTCGACCATTTGGGATAATTTCCCCACCTCGTGGAGATATCATAATGTTCGACTTCGTTTGTTGTTTGGTCAATACGAGACAATATTATAGGTTTTCAGATTTGCAATTCTGCAACGTTGCTTCATATTTCCAATTCAGATATTACCAATGTGTGAGGTCGCATTGGTGGCTTCGTGACGGCGAATTTCGTTAGAGTAGCACATGAATGACCTTCACTTGTTAGATCGTATGTGGGTGTAGCTTGTTACCTAGGCGTCATCAACCGGATGTTTGCAGTGATGCCTAATCGTTCGACGATCCCTGCAATGGCTGTGATGAAACTGCAAATGTTGAAATTCATCATGGGTAATATTTGTTCTATGAAAAAATCGTAAGAATTGCTAAAATGATCGAGACCATATGCCTACAATAATACTCTAAACAACAGGAACTATTGGTCGGCCGTTGCACTCGTTTTCCCGAACAAATCCATATGGTCAAGACCCCACGTAATACAGTGATAATTGTACTATTTATTATTATTATTACAATCAGTATGATCAGAGGAGGCTGCGTAATAGTATCTTGAACAAACCGGAGAGGAGATATGAAAAGTGGCAACGGCGGCAACGGCAGCACCAGTCTATCGGTCTATGTAGCCTGGCCCTCAGGGAGAGAAAACAGGATATTAGAAGAACGCCTAAGGGTCAACGCTCAGGATATGAGGATATTAGAAAAGCCGACAGGAAGGTTGGCCCTGCAGTTACAAGACGGCGAGCTGGGACCAACACAGCCAACCTTCACCTTTTGCCTTCGACCGACCGACCAACCCCGCCTTAGCCTTATCCCCTATGGCACCCAATCGTCCCCATCATCCTTCTCCCCCAGCAGCCAACATGATCGAGACAGGAAAGGAACACAACGTGGGTACAGCGCAGAGGGCCACTACCATAAATGCCAGTTAGTTAGCAGCGTCAACAGGTAGAGGTGGTACAGAGAATTTGCCTTCGTTTCAAGGTCACAGCAGTATTCCGTGCCTGAAAATAGGACTCGTTCTTTCGTTAACTAACTAAGCAGTGATTTGCCAAAGAATATTCAAATCGATCGATATGAATTCCTGTGTATGTCAGCCGATATTTAGCGAATAGATAAATAAAGGCAACTGACTATGAGGTAAAACTTTGATAATACTGTATGCTTTCTCGTTTTCTCTTTCAATACCGAAATGGTCGTATAATAGTAGAATCCCGTTAGGCGAATTATTCTTGTTCCGTGAAGAGCCAATTGGGAGCTCTTGATTTTATAAATCCGTGGTCGTGTTCAAAATAAGAAGGTAACAGCAATACAGTTGAAATTATTTAATAATTTAAACTGGCTAATTCTACCCAATTATCCCATTCCTCTTACATCTATTAGCAATACCAAATTTCTATTGTTTTCAATAGAAACTAAATATAATTAAAGTATATCAATCGGTTGCCTTAGATTCGAAAGTTGGATCTACTTCTTCTTTCTAGCAGCCATTCTAAAGGGAGGATTAATGATTCACACTAATTGACACACTAGATCCAGTAGTAGAGTGGCAAGGAGTGTCAACAATTTCCCTGAAGACCTGTCGAGAAAAGCTGACATTTGTCAATAACAAAATGAGGCAACTTTCTACTAGCTACTGCTGAGCCTAATATCGCTGTTGGTATAGATAACCAATAATATTATAGTTGATGCTCGACGCGTCCGGCGCTTGATCCAGGCAAATGCTCGTATTTCGCTGCCGATCTTTTTAGGATATAGAAACGACCAACGCGCCAATGTTATACGTCATATCCTCCACCTCGAGCCATCAGTGGTAATAATAGCTTACGGCACGATCCGTGAGGCCATTTACGTCCAGCATTTTCGCTGATTCGCTCGGCACCACATCTCACTATGGCCTTGAGGAAATAAAAGCTGAGGGGATTGGCCGCAGCTCGATGGGACCAGTAAGTAGGTTTTGTGGAAAGCAAATTTACCAGATTGGATATTTACGCGTAAATTGACATTTCGTGGAAATTGCCTTCGTAAATTCTTTTGTCCCCAAGCTGCTTGCTAAAAGGAATATATAGATTTCAATTAAACGCACCATTTCTGAAGAACGGCAAAACCAAACGATCACTTATCTTATCGTGTGGCCTATTTTCCAAGGTGATTCCTCATCGCCCCCCCCCCGGAGCCTGGGGCTCTTCAACGGGAAGTCTCACTCCATTGTCATTTACACTTTCGCACCTCCCAAATGTCTCCTCGTTGAAGACCCTTAATAAATATAGAAAAATAATAATACTATAGCACATCACGGCGTAAAATCGACTCCTTTTAGCTGTCGCATCTTTAATCCGCCTTATACTCCGCTGTCTGGTGTTGAGCTGGACAATGGTAGGGAAAGGCAGTGGACTCACATTCATCAGCTCCCGGACTCAATTCAAAGCTGAGGTTTTGTGATTTTTCTAAAGTACATGGATAAAATGGCTGTCCCCACTCTGTGAAACGTCGTAAAGTTCAATCGCTGCTCAGTCTTTTCTATTTGTCCTTCATCAGATCTCTTGCCAATATAAATACCTTTTTAATTCTCTTTCCTTCGTTGATTTTCAAAGAGACAATTTGTTCGAATGCCTCTTCATCTTTGCGAGAGTTAGAGGAAGTCGTTCAAGTAACCTCAAGGATGTGTGCAGGCAAGCGCAAGCTCGACTCCGACAGGAGCCACTACCACGGGACTGGATATCTGTTGAACCAATGTGCTGCTCAGTCATATCGGGTTTTTGTTTAGGTTACATGTTTTCGTTGTAAAAGTTAACTACTTTTTTTTAGCTAACCTTAATGTAGGTCGGAGTGCTAGTCACTCCTAATTTTTATCGTCGTAAGGGAACAATCAGAAAGCTGAGAACCAAACGGAAAGGAATAACAGATGTGGTCCAGATTTGATTCAGATTTCCGTCGAGATATTCTGGTTTGTGGTAACTCGAGCATGCGTATCCGATGCATGTTCTGGCTGCCGGATTGAAATTTCACTATGACAGAATCTTCGTTTTCCGTCTTTCCTAGGTACGACACAGGTGCGTTGGCACTCATGGTACGATCGTCGATGCGATAAACGATTATACATGGCCGATATAAATATAGCCAGATTAATACATATCGAAATATTATAGTGATATCTCTCTTTATTGTCCCTGTGCTTAAATATAATTATTATGTGCAGATAAATTTATTTTTCATCAGCTCCATATAAATACATGAATTCAACACTTTCTACGTATGGACTTGGTGTCAATCTAGCATGATATTTATTATTTTGGCTGAGTTTTTTTTTTATAATATTCGTCTATAACTATTGTGACTGCTGCAGGAATATTCTGAAATATACATCCAATACAGCTTATACCGCTCGTGCGCTATAGTAAATGTAAAATTCCTTGAATAATCTTTCGTTCCAGCAGGAAGGCGTAGGTATCCATGAGCCATCTCTTGGCAATATTCACTTGAGTGGCTTTCGAGGTGATGAAAGAGAATAGGCTTATCATAGTCAAGAAGCATCTTCTCGACTCCAACGAGGCTTTGACCCTCTTTGGGTGCACAACGTCTTATGTTCTATGGCTCAGCAGAGATCGACTTTCTTTTGCTAGGGGGTTTTTGACATAGCTGCATGCTCTTTTGATGATCTGTTTTTCTCGACTTGGTTGCTCTTATATGATTGCCTTCTGCTAGAGCCAAAATATCTATGAGTGAAACGAGCTAGCAAATATGCTTAATGGGATCAATGCGTATATAACGAAATGGTTCTCTGAGTTAGACTCATACGGCATTTTTAGTGACAGATGACTCGTATGTTACCGTATCGGGCTCAACGATATTTTGTTTTCCTATCCTTCTTATTAGATGTATAAGACTATTCCAAATATGGTACTAATGACTTCCACAATAACTGTCATATATTTTAGATATTCATCATAAATTTGTTTATTAACTTACGACCTGCGCGTTAACTAGTGGGAGCTCAGCTCAGCTAAATTGGAACAGCGTAAATACCAAACAATGTTGCTTGTGCAGAATTTCACGTCAGCAGGAGGGTCCCACGAAAAGGGCTGTTGTTTCGCTCCAGTTGGAGCGTTATGCAAAGCATCCAGAACCTAGAATTCATCCTTTTTCCCACATTACGTCATTTAACATCCCGGACCTAGTACTACTACATCTGTAGGGTGGACAGGTTCGTCTTTCGTCGGAATGGCAAACAACGGAAGCGGAAGGCAACTGATTGCGGTCGGCTGAGGATGAAGGGACACCCGCATTGCAATTACCATTAGAAGAACAGGCTGTTATAACTATTTACATGTAGCCTCAAACACGGACGGAACAATGCAAAGAACGATATGCCCTGGAGAGTCGAAGGGAAAACTTTAGATGCGAAGAGATGTTGCTGGATTATTATATTTAAAGTTTCACTTGTTCGAGATTAGAGGCGTCTAGGATGAGCGCGTACTGTTCGCTGATGTTTCCGTGCGCCGTTTTTCAGGATCTCTGGTCGCGAATGAAGATGTATGGTTGGTTGGCTTACTGCAATGGTGCTTTTCTTATGCGTCTTTAAATGTTTTGGCATCGACGTCAAAAACCGATACTCAATATTTTTCAAATTCAAATTTTTATACTGACGGAACTGCAGTTTTTTTTGCAATGCTTAAGTTGTCGTTAAAAAAATATTACAGAAGATTATACATCACAGTGCGGGTACAAACGGACGATAGCATTTAAAAATCGACATAGAATTGGAATATAAAATATCAGGTTGACCCAAAAAAAAACTGCACACATAAATTTCAATATCAGTTGAACTAACTACATTAAAACAAACTTTTTTTAGTATGAGTTAGAGGTATGCACCTCTTTTATTTATGCACTGGTCCCAGAGTTCTGGCAGCCTTCTAACGGCTAGGTATGCACCGTTTGTATTACCATTTATAACTCTCGGAGTAAATCGATGTTTGCATACCTTTTGCCACCTATAGCCCTCTTTAATCGATTGAAGCAACCATAGTCACACGGGTTTAAGTTGGGAGAATGGGGGGGGAGGTGATGCCATCGCTCAATCTTGTTGGCGTTAAGCCAGGACGTAATTTTATTGCTACGATGTGCCCTAGCATTGTCATCGAGCAGCCGCACTCGGTCCTTCCTATCGCCATGCCAATGATTCATGAGTCCCTTCAAGAAATCGAGATATCGAGCCGAGCCCTTTCTTCGTTTGCGCCCAAATTCTCGTAGTAGCAAATTCCGTTAAAATCCACCGCAAGTGCTACCATTACTTTAGGCTTGAATCTATTTGGTACTGCTACCACCACGTAGTAGCTCCGACGTACGGGCGGAGATAAGCGAGAGCATGTCGCCTACTTTAGGAGCAAATGGCATCACAAACTCGGTTGGCCTACGGATAGTCCTTTTCACCGCCAGGACGATAGGGGGGGCAATATCGTTCGGAATAGTACCTTTTGACCTTTTAAAGGGATTTTTAAGGCGCATGGCCAGGAGTAAATACAGTACCGTCAATTTAGGCAACTCGAACATCTTCATGATGTCAGCAACGGACTCCATGCGGCGTTTACCGAAGATGGCACGAATAGCCGTCTCAGGGTCTTGTGAAGCCTGAGGCAAGACGTTTGATTCTGAGATTCTAGCCATAGTTTCGTAAACAACTACTGGGAGGACCGCCAATCACTTATTTTGCGGAATCGTATAGTGTATGCTATAATAGTAAGACCGACTTCGTTCGTTATTGTTCTCCAACCTCATAATCTATGAAACGACGTGATTGTCATCGGTCTCCAGCGGCCGACCCGAGAAGTCCAATAAAGAACAAGTAACAGACAGATATCGAAACGAACGCGAACAACGAAAGCTAGAGATCAGGAGGTAAAGTAAACCAACTCTAAGTAAGTAATTCCCCTTACCTTTCCGAGTAGAAAATGACGACCTCGGGCGCACGTTTGAAGACTGGAGCGCAAAAGTATGGGTGCTGGGGTTCCGGTTCGAAGAAACGAACGTTCCCCCTGTGGTTCCGCGCGTTTGCTGCTTGGCCTACAATCCGTATCCATCGGGGCGAATGCAGCAGCAGCAGCGTCACATGGAAGACAAACATACGACATAGTTTTTTCCTTCTTTGCTCCAAGAGATCCCAAGCGATCTTCTTTTGACAAAGTGTACTCGTAGTTGCTATGTCGTATTCCCCCAGATATATGGTATCGTCTGCCGTGTGACAGATTGTTGTACACACTCTTATGATGATAATAATACTAATGATAATAAATAATATTTAAAATGTGGTGGTCTGATGCCCGGCAGAGGAATTTCAGTGTGCTTTCAATTAAGTTAAAAACATGCTATGGCTATACGTCCAGAGACAAAAACAAGAAGAGAGTTTTGTCTTGGTTTGAGAATTACGAAACTGGAGTAAACAGAACGGACTCCTCTAAAATTCGTTTTTGCCTACAAATAATCGCGGGTTGCAGATTTGCTTCAGAAGTATCCATGCGAGTTGTCAAATGTAACAAACCTAGACTCATCGTTTCTCCCTATTTGGCAGTTAAAAACACGAACCATTTTCAAGTGTTGCGGAGTTTAATGGCCTCCAATTCTAAGTACGGTGCGGATGTACGCCGTATCCAGCCAACACATCTATACTTGTTCATGTATCAATTTCGGCCCCATGAACGAGATACAACTCCCCAATTACTACCGTATGTAGATCGATCACGCAAACAGCTGTTCCCTGTTTCCAACTACTTCTCTAATTATTGCATATTTAAAGATGCACAACCATGATCAATATCTGATATGTGAAATAAATTTTACCCCATCACGCAAATAGCTGCAAATAAATGACATAGCAAGCGGGTAAGTCCTACCAGAGCTCCCAAGAAAAGCAGAACGTCAGGCGGAACGGGAACCCCGCCGCAAGTTTTTAACTGCTCGCCTTGCTACGATGTGTAGCGTCCGGTGCTTAATCTTCCCAAAAACCTCCTTTATGTGGACATTGGGTAAAGCTGTAACCAGAATCACAAGATATTTTCCCGCTTCGTAGATACACGCATCTCTCTAAAAGTAAGCGTTTTTCATCACCAACACAACGTAGCAGATATTGAAGGCATAATGCCAATCAATTATCTGTTATACATTGGCAGCGGAGATGGATGCGGCCGTGAGGAATCGGCCAATAATAATATTCTTGTTCGAATTGGTACTGTTGCGGCGTCGAAATCGAATCTGTTTGTCGAGGGTTCAACGTGTTCCAGACATCTGCTTTGCATCCCGATAATGCAATTGCCTTTAATTTCATCAAATGAAAGGGCGAATGCATCGTTTCAAGGTCGCCAACCTCCTCTGTCCCACTAACGATACGAGCCAAAATTGGTTAGTGTGGTCGAGCAGGGCGCACAACTACTGGCACGACATTGGATTATCAATACATGTACTAAATGTTTAGTGCGCGGCCCCGATAATTATTCAACTCAATAGAATATTTTAGCCTCCCTTGGTGACTATGGCAACCAAATAATATTTTGGCATGGACCTCCTCCTCACAGGTAAAGACCGACAAGCGCATTTCATTAGTTCGCTTGCTACATCATTTTTGCCATTTCGTCATAACTGACCCAGTGTTCGTCTATTATGCATTTCGTATGGTCCGTACACGCTTCTGGAGGTCCTCTTGATGATGATGCTGATGACAATCGCTTTGTTGATGTGTTTGAGTCGCGGTGGTGCGAGGGGAACGACTGCTTGAGGTTGAAGGCCGTCCTACAGAGGAACTACCTGCCAGCCAGACAGTCTACCTGCGCGCCAGAGTTGCATTCATCCTAACAAATACAAGCGAGATGCTTTTGCGGTCCCTACCTTACTTTGATGGTCTAGGCCTTTATTGTCATTGCTAATGTAAGTGCGTGTCGACGTATATACACGTAAGGGTGGTACTCGAGGGAGCTGTAACTATTTGGGTAAAAGCCACATTCCTTACCTGGTTAGGTAGAGGCCGGCGTTTTACCCCTACGATGACATCGATATCCGTGCTAATATCGGCGTCGACCGTCCAAACGTGCAATCTAGTGAGAACTATATATTGTACACACATTTTACACAAGTTACAAACACGTCCATCAATTAATAAGTATATAGCTGTTTGTTAACCAAAGTAGTTATTAGAGCCAAGCGTAATTGGATTATGGCAATATCACCAGTGATATTATAGGTGGAACTATGGCTAGCGCAAAGATGACATCAGATTAAGCAGTGAGAAGCCACTGTGTGGAAATCGCTGCTTTCGCAATTGGCGTGTTGACCAACCATTCGGCATTGCATGATACCCCTTAGATAAGGTACCATGTAGGTACTGTCTCATTAATCGCTGCCGATGGTATCCAATGCATAAAAGCGGGTCAACATCTAAATACACAAATATGTTTCGAGAGGATCTGTAAATCCCTGACGCCGTCTTACGATAGGAATCTTGAACTGCATCGACTCCTTCTAAGTACGCCGGGGTGCACAATCCCCAAATCAGTTAAACTACATAGGTGTGGGTTGGGGCACTCTATGGATCAAGCAAATGAAGCGAAGTCTCAAATGTAGAAGACTTGTGAAAACAACTCGTAAATAAGATAATGACACGGTCTGCGTATTGAGCAGCTTTTGCAGGACGCTATTTCTCTAGAATTATTTACGGCAAGCCATCTACCACCACCAAAAAAAAGTAAAAGAGGGCTTCAGTGATCAACTAAGTAAATCGGAGATGCTCCATAAGGCTGTCACCTAAAATTTCATGGTTTTCCGATAGTTTCTGTGCCCGGTGAGTTACTGTTGTTATCGTCTTCGTATTAGACAGAAGTATAACACATTATCTTGAGCAAGCACGAGATCGACTATAACCAGCCTTTCTGAAGCGTGTACCTTTTTTCCTACATGTTTCTGCACTCAAGCGACTTGTTCACCATTGTTCGTTGGTACTCGCCTATTCAAAGAGCAACTCGAAACGCAGTTTAGATTTCCAAGACGCCCGTTTATCTTCACTTCATTGGTCGATATGAGAGGAAAATGGCGAAAGTGGACTAAAACTATTTCACAACAGGATCCATGAATAATTTAGAGTGGAAAGGAATGCGAAAAACAAATTGAGATATACTAATAATTATTAGGTACTCCATCAACAGCTTCCATTATAGACCTTGTCGAACTGACCATGAACCCAGTGACATCTACGTTTGTAAATATTGTACTTGTTGTTAGTAAATATTGTACATACTTGTTAAAACAAAACACGGCTCTGATACGTAATATTGCACACGTACATTAATATTTCGTATTCTGCAGTCAGTCATATCATTGCATTTTGTCTCTTGAAACAATTACCGCCCTACTGCTGAGACAGCTGAAAATATGTAATTATGTTACAATAAAAATCCCCTAATTAAACTGATTTTCTCGAACAATTAACTAGCAACTTATCGAATGCATAGGTATACCATGCCGATTCACTTTGATCTGACGAATCATGTATAATCGATTTTAGGAGCGACGTGGGCCGGACAGAGTGATCATGCCGAGCTCTGTGTGAAGATCATGAATATGTCCAGACGAGGAGACTGGCTTGGAGTGGACGCATTGCTCAAGCACTGTGAGAAAGGGATGCTCCCACCTGATCTCGCGGATGAGGTACGTATCTCTATCTATGTTCATATCACATGAACGAATAGTTAGCGTGGTCATTATTAGGATTCATGTTGGGAGGACTTGCGTTGCTTTCACAGTATAGCAGACACACACGTATCTGCTATGTTCATAGAATGTATAAACGGTTTAGGGTTTTCGATTCGTTAGATGCTCATGTAAACGTATCAACGTGGAGGGTCCTAACATTTCGGAGCCACTTCATAATGGCTGTTCGACTGAGATATGAGCGCATTGTACGATATGCTTAACTTTAATGCTGCTCGCACTAGTGAATATACTTCTTGTTGTTGCGACTTTCGATCAACTCGCATACGGCTACGCTAAATATAGCCTGTCGCAACGATTAGGTGTATATGTATTGGCAATTACACTGATGTGATTGTCCTAACCTAGGTTCCTACAATTCACTACGGTGAGAAGCTGACCGGCGGTAGTGGTTGGCGCACGTATGTTGCGTGTACATTGATTCACTCGTGGACAGTGCGTGTGTCAAGACGAGACAGACCCATTACAATAGGTATATTAGCACATAATGCACATATTTCTCTCTCTCTCTCGCGATAGACTCTTGATGCTTTGGGACCTATTCGATGATGAGTCGATAATATCAAAGATTCGATTAACAATGATAGCGGACCATTTCGATTCCGACGAACGGTGCTCCCCCATAAACTCCCCATGAATTATTGTCAATCAGACATGAACCTTGTATTGTTTGGTTTGTCAAACAACACATTTCCTATGTCCTAAGCCCGTTGCAATATGATGGGTGGCAACGGATAGCGTAATGGGAGTCATAATGGCACGGTGTATTTGTGTCACTATTCAATAATTACTTGCAACACGACATACGAGGGATATCTGACCTAGCAGTCCTCGTATTAAGACAATAGCCAACTAGCGGCATCCATGCCTATTTGCCGAAAGAGTCTTCCCGAGAGAGTGTCGTCAACAGAAATCCCGTGCATGCGGGCTGATTGTGCTTTTCAAAAGTGACACAGATAATTGTACGCAGCTCGTCTTGGTAGCTAATTCTCAACATCTGGCTTACACTCTAAGGACCATAGAGGACCCTTCAGGTGAAGGTTGTTCTCTGAATCTTGCGTACATTGGTCTTATCCTAACCATATATACAACCAAATGTATAACACAACTTCTTCCTGTATCTAATGTCTCACCTGTCAGTTGACTTATGAACAAATATTGAATGACTCGATCTTACCGATTGGCCAACTCGGCTATAGTTTAGTTCCCTAATCAACAAACTGGACGAGGGTAAATCGTAAGTCGGCTATTCTTCAAAGAGACTAGAGCACTCTAAAAAAACTAATTACAAAAAAAACCATGATTCAAATTTTGCGTATCCACACATATAGTTAGAGATAAGGACCCTTTTGTTATTAACGATTGTCGTACGATTAACGGAGTTAAGTTGACTACATGGTTGGAGTCGATCAATTTGATATATCGTGCCTCTCTTGTTCGTAACTTTCTGGGCGGGGCGTGATGTTGCCATTGACATTCATATATACGGCTGATCCAAGGTGGGTGATCAACATGAGTGGTAATTTTCGACTATGAAAACGATGTTCTTGTTCTGTAATTCTGTGGGGTGAACGTTCACTCTGTGGTGTCACGCTTCTGAGTTTGCGGCTATCACGGGACCCATTCAAGCCTAAACGCGTCATTAACTTGCATAAGGGAGGAACATTATTGGGCAATTGTCGAATGGGCCCGTTCGTCTAACGTGAAATAACGTCAAGTAAAATCGCATGACTGCCTGCAATATAGCCGCATCATCTTTGCCGCCCTCGAACGCTCTGTGTCAGATTTAACATATTCGAGATGGGTGACCAACTAACGGCTGGCCTATTCTTAGCCACGCAAAACGGTGTGGGAAATCCCAAAGGTTGATGAGTTTCACTCTCACACTAATGACGTGGGAGATCATAATCCAGCATATTGTCTGCTGGTTAGATATACTACTACTACTACTTACGAATTTCTGACATATGTCGATGAATATCTGAGCGTTTTCTACTCAATTTACAATAATTAATTCCAAATCATCCATTAACACAAACATCTGGCCAACGAACCTTTCAATCAATGTCCCACTGAACCGACTTCTTCACCTCCTCGTCCCTCTAATATCACTCCAATCCGAAGACGATATCCTAAACGAGACCGTCGTCCACCCTCACGTTTAAATGTCAGTTTCAAGAACAAATCATATGACTGACAGGAAAAACGAAATAAGAAGGGGAGGAATGTTGTAATTATCATTAATAAATAATCTGGGTCCCAATACTAAAGGAATCAAAGTATTAAATATTGGATTGGATATCAAAAGATACCAGATATCATATAAATACAAGATATAAAAGATATCAAGATATCTCTGCATACATAGATTGCCCAGTCAATCCACCACATAACGAAGTCTCGTTATTCTTAATTATCACTCGGTCACCCGGTCATAACACACGGAGAGACTGACCGACTTGTTCACGTCAACCCATTTTTTTATGGTAGCGATAGCTCTAATTTTATAATTCTTTAAGCAATATTTTCGTTATACAATATTTGTTGTATGTTTGGCTCTGTATGTTGAGCTACAAAACGTTGCCGGCTCAGCCTTTCAAAGTTTTTTTTATTTGTATTCTTTGTGATCTTCGCCCGTCTCACCTTCTGTTGCGCCTGCTGATGCTATTCATCATCAACAATGGGCAACGGAAAACGCATATTATTTTCACTATCGTGTCACACTATCCTTCTCCCGTAGGGTGGTTTACCGTAGATGGAAGCACAACCTATCACTATGCGCATATCGCCGCCAGCTTGATAGAATTTGACATATGACACACCAGCACTCACTCACTCCGGCCTGGTCTGGCATGGCCTTCTAAGCTTCGATCTGACGTTAGCGACATGACATGGTTCTATTCTCACTTTCATGTCGTTATTCGTCGATCTGTTCTATTGCGTGACGCTGCTCAGGCTGCGAGCTCACATGAGCCTCTCGATGATTGGCTGTGGCATCGGAGAGCGACAGTGGTATTGGCGTGAACTGGGGCGACAATTCAGCGCAATCGTTACCTGAAAACCTGAGTCTAGGGATAGCGGACTCTGGATCCACTCACCTGGTGCAGGGTGCAGCTTAGCATGACGAGCCGTACGAGAATCCGCATGCGTGTGTTGGAGATTTACTCAATGTTTTGTTCTCTCAATATGGCGCGGTGGGAGAGGCGGGTCTGGCCATTTCGCCCGTTGCTATCGTTTTTCAAAAGCGAACTATAGATTGTGCCGTCTGTCTGCCCTCATGAATTTTTTTCACGGAACCTACTGGCAGGGCTACCGGCCGAGGACTGAGTAGCCCTTCTCACAAAGAACAACCTTGCGCATTTGGATGCTATCGGTGCCGGCCCACCGCCATTTGCTCCTTCGCTCCACTCACGTACTAGCAAGCGTCGTCCATTGCAGGGCTTCCCTGCTCGCCCGTGCGCCTTCGGATTTTCTTGTCCATGGCTACTCGTCCAACTCCACCTTTTCGTTCAACATCATTGCGGTGAGAGCTGGACGCACGCCATATACGCTCGACGATTGAGAGGAGGGCGCAATCATCTTGTGGGTCGAACCCTGGACTCAACCAAACCTTATAGGCCTCATGGAAAGAGAGCGTAACGGACGGCTTGCGTGATCGTTAAAACTGAGCTTCATCGTCCATCTCCGCTCACTGTTCATTCCTTCCGCTTCGTCACCTCAGTTCTCTTTTCACTTGTGCGCTCGCCGACATCCTCCGCGGACGACGACGTTCGTGCACACGTTGACGACGACAATAACGATGTCGTATAGACGTCAGCACAACCGCCGCCGCTGTCGTTTCCGTGAGTATACACGTATATATGTCGGCATACTGGTCGGCTGTATTGGAACGGTGAGAGAAAGATGCGGTTGAACAAAACTGTACGTGTACGGCGTCGTCGGGAGGCGTTGGACGATACAGTAAAAAAGATAGTGGTCCAACCGTCGACGCCTGCTGAATTGGCGAAGAATTCGATGCGTTTCAGACGGGCGCTGGCAATGGGGCAGGGGTTCGAGTGGCAAGTGAAAGGAAGCCGGCCACGGCGCGAACGGCCCGCTGCGGTCGCTCGTACTTGTCATGATCGTCCTCCAGAGGGCCTTTACGCTGGCCATCTCCGAAACACGGTCACACGCACCACAAGGGCAGAAGGGATCTGAGAGGAAGCAGTCCACCGTTTCGTTGGCCCTATTCCCCCGTCAACGTTACAATTCCAATCGCCCTCAAGGGTAAAACGTAACGATGTTGTCGTGGCTAGTGACGGTGGCTGTGGTGCCGCTGTGACTGCCGTATGCGTTCACACAACGTGCAAAGCTACAACCAGCGATCGCACGCCAAGGAAATCAACATCAGCAGCAGTACAGCAGCAGGGTCTGATAACCACACCCTAGCTGTAGTGGTAGCGTTAGAAGAAGGGGCCAGAGAAATGAGTATGTGGACGAGGCGTAGCAGCGTGTGAAGATGGTGGCAAGTTGTGGTGGTAGCGACTGTGAGCTTCAGCTGCATAGGTTGTTGCAGCTGCTAGCGGTGTTATTCCTTTGGCAACAAGGATTGGCTGGTTTTGTGTGGAGTGCTAGAAGGTCTCTTGACAAGGAGAAGAAAGAGAAGGAGGCTAAGGAGGAAAAGGAAGAAATAACGACGACGAGGACGATGCAATAGGGTGTTATTGAGGTTAGTGCGCGTGGCTGAGGGTTACGGCCAGCTGGACCCGGTAAAGCGAAGGAGGCGGCTGAGCCAGGGGTTATGCGAGGCCGAGGCGAGCCGAGCCTAACTGGGGCCTAGCCGGTCTTTCCTATCGGCACATTTATTCTCCTCCATCCCGTCTGTCCCTTTCGACTCGGGTAGTACGAAAACAGGAAAAGCGTTCTGGCGTTCTCTCTTTGCCTAGGAGAGCGAGAGAGAGAGAAAGGAGATAGGGGAGAAGCAGAGAATAAATCAGTAGCGGACCGGCTGCTCGCTAGGACAGACTGACGGGTAGAGAACTCGACAGGGCTGGCAAGCAGCACATTCGGACCTGGACTAGTAGCATGGAAAAAAGGGAGTGACTTGATGGTTGGTGCTGGCCTGCCGGTTGGTTATCGTAAAGACGTACGCTATACCGCTGTCAGGATGGTTTCGTTGTCGAAGGCGAGCGTCGAAGCGGGGGATGAAACGTCAGTGAGGGACGGGACAAAACAAGCCAGCGAGACATTCACTCGGTCACGAGAGATCGCTATGCGAGACCACATGCCTGCCGCCATGGGCACGGCCAATCGTCCGTCTTTGCAGAGTGGCCTCTTGCCTTTGCTGAGTGGAGCGCGTGGAAGAGATTCGTCGACGGCGACGATGACGACAACGAGAGACGTCAACCAAGTCAAGGATTTCCATCCACAAGTCAATCTCGTTCTCGTCTTTACTCACCACTCGGCGCTCCCTGTCGGTCTTTGACGCAGGCCTGGCAAGTGAAGTATTTTTTTACCTAAAGGGGCATGTGAGTGAGAGCGATAGGGGCGTAAGGGTATAGTTGAATACAGCCTAAGATCTAGAGAAGAAGAAGTCTGTCGCCAAAGTCCTATAGTGCGCTCTGACGGCTGCTGGCTTAAGTCGCTGCCTGGAGGAAGAGCGGACGAAACCCAATATGCAATCCATTACGATGTCGCAGCGAGGAAAATAGTTCTCCCTTTTGCTCGTCGTTCCCCTCCTCCTCTTCTTCCTCATCCTCCTGTTTCTGTTCTACCTCTTTTGCCGGTTCGGATGACATCGTTCTTGGTCGAGACACCGGCCTTGAATATCTGCGGCGTGCCGTAAGAAGTAGGCGGCGAACACAGCCCAAACATCCCCCATCGAAGGAACGGACGAACGATAGAATGAACCCGAATAGGACCTTCGGCATTACAGTTTAGAGATGAAGGAGGCAATGTGATATCCTTCTTCGTATGCATGCGGGCGCGGGCTTGGGCGCTACCGCTCGAGTCTACAGCAGTCATAGTAGATTGTCAGTGGAGCACCGATCTACCGCTTGACGTTCGTCGCACACTTTCGGGGCACCATGACAAAGTTAGCCCGAGTAATTTGGCCAAGCAGATGACGAGAAGGCAGACTCGTCAGAAGATTTCCAAGCCATGCGATACCATAATAAGTTCCCGATATGCCTTGCAGCTGATTGTCGGGGACCGGCAAGTAGCTTTCCACAGGAGAGGGTGTGGCTCGAGGTCCGTCTCATTCCGCGCAATTAAGTCTCTAAACCATCGACACCATCCCGAGCAGGACGAGGCTACCGAAGGCTTTGTACAAACTTGCGTTACGCCTCGCCCAGAGCGGGTAGGGCTTCGTGCAGACGTCGGGTCGGACAGCCAGCCGCCTCGAATCGCCAGAGACGCCATTACGGAGCTGAATATAGAGCGATACACGTCCGTGCCTCGATTGCGACCTACTACAAAAGCCCGGTCTCGACCTGAGAGCAGGCACTCGGCTAGAACCAAATAACACGGTTACAGCTTATTTTATTACGCGCGGTTCACACTGTTGTAGATGCACGGACGGACAATACAAATTGAGCTATGTTGCAACTAACACTTGAGAAGATTACGTCTGTTAGATAAACGTTTATCATCAGCTAAAATAAGTTCAGTAGTGAAAGACACAAGTCACGCCACATCGGATTTAGCGACTTAATGCAAAAGTTGTTTATTGGTGAGTGAAACCAAAATGAACGTATCCAACTTTGTCGAACCGCCAAAAAGTTATACAGAGTTTCTGACCGGTTTGATATCTAGTAAGTACAGGTTAAATTTATCGCCGTGAAAATGGTTGGCTGTTACGGAAGGACCGTTCTCGATGGAAAAACTGGTTGCAAAAGATCAACTGCCTCTTTATTCATACCTATTAGGCATTCGCCGGCTGCTAAAAGCAGACAAGAATACAAATATAATAATTATACTTATATGTGTTTGGTTAGAATTTGTTCCGTTTGGCTATTATTATTATAAAATATGAGCACCTCGACGAATATAGAAGAGAGAGAGAAAAGGACTTAAGTGAACTCTACTGGCTAATATTAAATATCTTTTATCGCGCGACGATGATTTTCACCTCATAGCCTGTGCCATCTTCTTCCGGTTCATCAGATGAGCCCCACATACACATACCCACACTAGATCAACTACGAGGGGCTAACATTCTGCTCAATATTGCCCTCCATAGAAATTCCATAGTGATACTTGAGCGTTGAGTGAGGCTGCGAAGTTAGGCAGTTGATGATGGCCTCAGCCTAGGTCGAGTACTCAATCGTCGATTTCAACCGACACCCATAATAAAGTCACTCAGGGTATAGTCAAATTAATAATAATAATAATAATAATATTTATTTTTAATATTATTATTGTAATTTGACTACTTTTATATGCTCGTTCCATCGCTTGGGGACCTGGCATCTTCGTGTAATCCATTTACAGGCAGGAATCCAGTTTTTAGCCAAGGCTGATTTAAAAACGAAACCGCTTGTGACACATTATCTGTCCTCAAATACTACAAATATTGCTACTAATTTGGAAAATCTCAAAATTGTTCATTGAGGAGTTACACGTAAGTGTTGATATTCTGCCATATTGTTCTATACGAACTCACTCTTACGTCATCTTGCTGTATGAACATAGGTTTTAAGTCGGGCAGAAAAAACGTCAGTGTTATCCGGTCTAACCACGATCAGCAGACATACCGAGGAAATCGCTTTCCAATTTGGCGATTTGCGAACGAATTTTCCGTATCTGTCAATCAAATCGATATATTCTCCTCTTGCGCCAGCATCTCTGACTCTCTACTGTGAGCGCTCAATAGGAGATCGGAAATCGTTCATGACGTCATCCTTTAATCCCCACCCGGATGAAAAGAAAATCTTTACTGACTTAAAAAATAACCATCATTTTTAAACAAAAAGACGAGAAAACATTTGTTTGGATAATTCTTTAATAGGAATTTTTTATATGTTGTTTCTAATTCGGCCAATGAGTAAATGTCGTACTCCTAAAGGGCGTTCCGATTAATTGTGAACTATATATAGGCATCTCCCAATCTATATATGTAAGTACGTGGATCCCACCTCACCACGACTGCGCTTCATAGGGGAGCGATGAACACAGGGATGCGGAGTCTTGGCGAATACATCTGTCCGGGAAAGGACAATGGGAAGAGCGGAGGAGGGCCACTGTAAAGTGGCTCAGGGAGAAGAGGCGTCTAAAAAAAGAGTGTTTCGAAAGATTAGTGCGAGTTCGCGCATACGACAGTACTGCGCCTTCACGGTCAGGTTCAGGATAGGTACAGGATGCACGGGGGTCTGACAACCTAATACGGGACAAGCCGTGTTCGAAGAGAGGAGAATCTGGCTGTGGTGACCACGGCCAATTGGTCTGTTTGACTCTCGTCACTACTGTCAGTTCGTAGTGATAGTAGTATTATACGTCTAGTGATCCCTTCTTGACGGCATACGACAGCAAGTCGTACGATTCGTGCATTCGAAACAATTGAGTTCTCTCTCATGCGTTTCGTGCCGTTGTTGCCTTTATTATAATAGTCGTGTTCCGAGCCTCGTTCGTCACAGCCAGTGACTTTAGCGTAAGTCGGGGAATAATTCATGGCTGCCAACAAATGAAACGAGATTCACACACCGCTAGCGTATGGTAGCAATATCGTAGGCGGATATTCGCCGTTTTATGTCTCGCAACACGAACATTATACTAGGCTCTCCATGTCGCTATAGACACTTCAAGTAGCAACAGAATCACTTAGTAGTTGTAGTAGCGTCAAACTTTTTATCTGCCTGACGCCCCGCCGTTGCTCAGGAGAAGGCTGTACTACGACGAGAATATTCCTTCTAACTCGAGCAAGCCGCTTCTCCTAACTCTCAAATTGTGGGTCCGGCAGCAAAAAAAACTTCTGAAAGATTGAGAAAGTCCAGGCGCAGAAGATACCCTTTCCGGGAGGTTGATGTTGTTGTCTGCCTTCCTTCAGTCTAATAGAAAATCGATTGTATCAGAGATGCCCCAACGAGCAGGCTCGTTCTGCTACGAGAAGTCTTTAATCAGACTTACACTACCTATAAAGCCTAATCATCCGGAATGATGACAATGATGATAAAGATAATAACAATAATAATAATAGTAGTATGATACGTGGCTTCCTCGATGCATTGAACATATTCATCTGTTCGACTCCTCAGCCAGTTTATTTCGTCCAAAGTAATAATCATTCTTCCATGGTAAGCCAGATATACGTGTCGTTCATCCGCGCCTTGAGAGAACACCAAAGGCGATGCTAATAATCTTTTGGCTAGAGATTCATTTATCCAAACATTCGACAAGACCATCTGTAACGAGTGGGTTGATGGGCGCACCGAAATCTATCCGATGAGGAGGAGAACTATTCGTAGGAAAACACAACGTTCATCCTGCAAAACAGCCAGCACAGCATTGCCTTGATGAATAACTATACCAAACCGTTATGTATATATATATATATATAACAAGCACTTTATTTCGTAGGTATATTATTACATTGACTGGGTATTTTTACGGCGCACCTAGCAGGTATGTTCACTCCTTCAATAATTCAGGGGGTAAACATGATATTCTCCAAGGAAAGAGATCATTAATACACTTTTTTGCCGATGTGAATCTTGGCTGTATGTCCTTTTTCCCTTTTGGATCTGGTCGTAGTTTTTATAATGCTGAACATCTTTTCGGCCATGTTTTGATTCAATTTTGTTGAGTAAGGCTTTGTGAATCATTTACACGTTGGATGATGTGTGTGATTTGCACGTTATTTTGTTCATACAGGCATTTTTTAAAATTAAATGAAATAAAAAAAGATATATATATATATAGATGAAGATAAGCGAATTCCGCGTAATACTAGTTTATTTATTTTTCCCGGCTTCTAGAAAACGTGTCTGAAAATTAACATTTGAATGAAGTAACGATTTCAATGGAACAAGACCTTTCTACAAGACATGAGGGTGTCTACCTTAATACGGGTTGATGGGCAATTTCATTTGACGGCAACACACGGTGAACTTGTTAGATGTAATCAATGCCGTCACATATATATCATCGGGTTGGCTCTTGTCGCCCACATGAAAAGTAGTGCTTGTATATTCTCTTAGAAGGAAGTCCTTTTTTCCAGTTGCAAGCTGCTGGAAGCTGCCGAAATATAAGAATATGTCGTTGTTTGAAAAAACATGCACGTGTGATATCTGTGTTTTTCCTCTAATCCCCACGTTTTAATTATCCACGACTGTCGATGGAAAATGAGGATCCCTAATAGACATCTTTCCCTTAGCAAATCTGGAGGTGTAAATATCTTTTACACCAATGCAGTACCTTTATTGACACGCGCACGTGGTGTCCAAAGAATAACCTATGGCATGGCATTAATCATACAGACCCCTGAGGAAAGAGTTGATTCCCTCGAAGACGGGCTACGGATTAGCTCCTATAATTTGCAAAACCTACTTGCATATGTGCATAAAGACACATAACGTTGTTGAATAGATGGATTTACGGGTTGATGGCCGCAGTTGCTGTAGACTGCCAGGGTAAGTTTAGCTTTTTATTGTCCCGAGAAGTGCTTCCGTACCGAGGCAGCCGGTGTGAGATGGGCTCGCGTTAGTGGATTGTGCCGCCGTTCTCAATCTGTCTATTGTGCTGTGGAGAACTGCCTATGCGCGGAACCAGCCTACTCCGTGAACGGTAGGGTAGACGCTACACACAAGCGCTCCCGTATGACATTTACCTCCTGAGCTCCCGAGGGTGCAACATGCGAATTGCGTACGACGTTCATTCTCCATCCAAGCGACGACAATGAACGGTTCGTTGAAGAAGAATCACCGAGTTTGTCTTGGTACTCTTTTGTGAAAATCCGACTCAACATACAGCTGCATATACAAACGGTACGTTTGGAGAGAGTTGATATGCATATGTATGAACTCTGTGCAAGTCTCCTAAACGGTCGGATACTCTAGTGTTACTTGACAAAGGAAGTCTACTCACAATGCTGATTTTTCAACTTCTACAATTCGCATATGACTTGTCCGTTTCCATAATCCAAGCGTGAATTGAACCCTTCATGAGTTCCATGAAGTTTTTAATGCTGCTCGTATTAAAAACTCGTATTCAAGGGCCGAGTCAGAAGAATAGCTCGTAACAGCATAACAAATAACTAATCATCTTACAGAGTATTATGATGTTAAGGTAGAAATTACGCTCATCAATTCTGCATCCATGAACCTCTATTTTTGATCGCCGTTCAGACAGCTCTCTCTCTCTAAGCCTATCTCTCAAGGCCCGTTAATGGCCAGCCCGCTGGGAGCAACAGAGTCTTATTGGTCTTATAACAAGGGTCTTATTGCCTACTAAGGGTTCAATGAGATGTCGTATGTAAATTGGGATGGACTTCATCTCCTCTTATCTCGACTACATCAAATAGAGCTGTCATTCGTTAGGCGGTCTCCTGAAGGCACGACGCACTATCGACAACATTTTCAAGGTTTAGTATGTGTCCGGCTTTGCCGGAGAACCCTGAATATTCTGATAGACCAGCTATTTCTCTCTCTCTCTATCTGAGTGAATATAATAATTTTGAATAAAATGGACAACAATAACTAGCTTTCAATTCGGTAAGAAAATAGCCACGGTAATCACCCCCAATCTTATCATATTTGGTCATATTTTTTTACCTTCTTGCCTTCACAATTGCGTCGTGATCAGCGGAAGATTTCCCCAATCGGGTGGTGTTAGCAGGCCGATCGATACGAATAATTTTTGCACCTAAAGCACTAACTACGGCCCACCAGTGGTTGGACGACTGTTCCGAGCATGTTCTGCTTGAGCCAATGTCTTTCAGCAGTTCTGTTCTCGTTTATACATCAGAACGACAATATCCATTGATTGGTCTGCTTGTGCGGCCGCGAAACACCACACACTCAACGAGTGGTATCTGTTTATCCATGTTTCTTTATCAGTTGATTATGGCCATCAAGCATCACCATAGCACTAATGACGCGATTCTAGTTGCCTGGTACGATTCGTTGCATAATATATACCCGTTCTAGTCACAGATAAACGGGTTTTGCCAACAATATCTGTAATTGCATTGGACATAGAAACACAGAGGTTGTCAGAGATGCGCCGCCATATATATATGCCGTCCACTTGTAATTACAGCTGCACTCCGTCTGGCATCGTATCCCATAGACAATACAATATAATACAATAATGACTCCGTTTTTCCTCACTACCCTAGCGTCGTCGTCCCGTTCTTTCGTTACGTAGACATCAGGATCCGGTGACTTCCGTTGGATACTCATCGAACCGCCTCTCAGCCCTTGATAGCCAGCCGGCCAGGCATCTAGCTAGTCAGCCATGTTTGAATAGGGTCCCCGAACACTCGTTAATGTTGCTCATTGGCACAGGGTATCCGACTCGAGTATTGCTAAACAAATAATATTATCCTACTCAGCACGAGATGCACAACACGACACGGACCACGCCTTATGAGATATCAGCGCTGCGACTCGTCACTGTATAGTAGCAATAAAGCGATGGCCAACTGCTGTGAGAAGTGATGCCGAACGTTCGACAACGCTGTTCAGCGGAGCCGTCGTCCACACAGCGAGACTGACACAGCTGAGTGGTCCTGACCAAAATCAACATCTATCCAGCCCCGTATACGGCTCTGGATAGAACAGCGTAGGTTAAACGGATAATGAGTTCTTGAGTTCTGCTCTCAATAAGATCGTACAAAGATAATAGATATTTATATAGTATCAATAATTGTCACTGACAAAATTCATGTATATGTTCATTGAGTTGGCATTCAGTTCAATGGGTAGATTTCAAATGATCTCAGTGCCAGGCATCGAGCACAGAAAATATGCTTCTGCCATTCAAATGTGACTGTTCTGAAATGTGAAAATTCTCTGTTATATATCTAATATATACATATTCGATAAAGCATTCGTTTTGCATTTGAGGTCCAGCAATGCTGCTCTCTCTGTAACTGAATTTAAACTGTGTGCTCTTCTGATTCGGTATCCCATGATGCATCGTCATTTGGCGATGGAAGTATTCTATTATGAATGTTCCATTTAGTTATAAGCTGCCTTTCTAAACTCTTATGGGTAAAGTGGTTACGTTTATCGTAGCGCTCGTTGCTCTTCATATGTTCTGTTTATACGACAGCTAAAATCTTATCTCCTGCAGGCTAAGATGACTTATTTGTCACTCATAGCTACACATATGCCTCTTTACGTTAGAAGGTAGAAGTGGACACATACGATCCAAAGCCAGACTGTAGATCCTAAAAAAGGCTATTTGGTGCTCACAGCGGAAAGTGAATAAGATATTCTCCAAGAATACGAGTCGATAACAGCAGAACAGGGTGCAAATACATCGATAGCCTCAAATCCCAGTGGCAAGACGAACCGAGTTGTTGCTTGATGCAAATCTGCTATAAGGCTTTCTGCATACACGCTTTGGCGTATTGAAAAAGCGGAACGAAACGAGACCTTTCGAAAAAGTCATACAGTCTAAAACGGTTTTATGGCTACATTATAACCCTCAGAAGTAGGAAACCTCGCACACTTTCTCCCAGTGCATTGCTCGAAGCAGCTAAGAAAATTGCAGGTATCCTGCAAGAGATGTACTCCAACGGTTAATACTTAGCTTGTTCATACTCTAAGCAATCTATTGCACAGGGCATTTGACGTTACACCAACCTTCGTGGCGAACCTATACTTTGTGCTGTCGGCTCTTGGCAATGTCTTTCAGGAACCTAAATAAGAGTCCTTTCTGCTGTCGCTTGATAATGGACTATACTGGCCCTTTTGTACCAGTAGGATGTCCCAGCAAAAAAGGTACGCTTTTGAAAGGAGGGAGTGTGTAAACGTCGAAGTGTTTAGAAACGCAATTGAACTTGTAGGAAAGCACGAAATTATAAAACTTATCAAACTAAACGGTCGAATTTCGACAACACTGAACGAAGAACTAAAACAAAAAATTGTCAAACATTTACCTAATAAGCATTGGCCATGCCAAGGCAACTAGCGATAAAGGGTGCAGCAAAGCATTGATACATAAGTGATATATTTGAAGAAAATTCCCATGAATTTGAAGGATCAGGGATAGAAGAACTCAAACATTCCGTTGCTTATGCTTATGCAGGGGGTTAGACGGTCAGCTGGGTATTCCATTCATTCATTCAATGTGCGGTTTATTTACGGAACTTACAATATACATACGCTCCTGTTATCGTCTTGAAAAAATATATTAAAAGTAAAATGCACGAAGAAGAAGCCAGACAATCAGAAGGAATTCTTATTGGGCGAGGGCGACAATGGGATGACCTTGTGTCTCTTTGAGATACTTCTCCGGCCAGATCAAAATCTGCCTTATATATAAGGCAGAAAGATGTCCAGTAGCTTGTCTAGTGATCGTTCTCTACTCAGTGTCCATCTCCAGTTCGAAATGGTCTCTGGCTATTTTGGAATGGAGATGATCGTATTGAGTGTTCATTTCAAGAGCGTTTTCTCATTTGAAACTTGGGCATATCGAAGAACCAGGTTTGTTTCCATTGGTGATTTAAATATTGCCGATTTATACTCAAACCGGGAAAGGTTCGCACATGCCTACACACGCACAGATATTAGTGTGGATTTATACATATGTCTAAATCGAGGACAAAACATACATGCCTGAGTGGATATGCGAAGATACGCAAGCTTACGCAACCTGCGAATATCTCCCAGTTTCGGAAACATCTAAATTATTTACACCAATAGTTTCTATCACATGTCGCTGTATTCTGTCGTGTGCCTTTAAAAAATAGAGAGAGAAAGAGAGACTGTGCTAAGAAGTGTCGGAGGATACGAGCCGCAAGTAGCAGCCATATCTTCCAAATGCCTCCAATATTCTAGATACGCGCGAGCTTGAGCCGAGCAGCAACGAATAAGGTATTAGATATAGCGGAAGAGCTCACTCCTTCCTGCCTGCTGATATGGCTGGCATTGCGGAGCGAATCCGAGTGGCTGTGAGAACCTATGACGAGTTCGCGTAAACAGACACACAGACAGACCTCAACGCAACAGCCAGCAGGCTGAATATAGCCTTTCCTGCTTCCAAAAACAAATGCTACTCAGAGCCACCGCAGCCGCCGCTGACGTTGCCGTCATTGTTGCTGCCGCTGCTGCCGGATTTCATCAGTCGGCAATAGCATAAACTTAGGTTAACTCTGGCGAGAAAGAAACATTTGCATTATGGCGCCATGAAGCGGAGGGTTTGATCCGTGACGGGAACACATCAGGCGCAACAGAGCACCAAAATAGTAATCATTGAGAAGCGTTAGCATGTTGCTCGTCATTCTCATCACCGAGACGTGACTTACTTCCGCTGAAGGCGAGCGGTTATAATTTTCATCGTGCTTGGTACTACATGAAATTTCGATCAGACGAATGCATGTAAATGAATATACCTGAATGGAGCGTCGGAATCAGCACAAGCTCGGCGCAGCTAAACTGGTTACAGCGGACTGTACGATGAGAGTCCATATACTTCGCCGCTCGAGTGATTCTAAGTCTCATTCACATACGGTAACAATAGATGCGCATTAGTGTCATTGTAACCACAATGTATAACGTATGTTTAACATTAAGGCACAAATCATTATTCTTCATCCATTCGCTGCTCCACTGTTTTTAAATCTTGTTGGTTCCTTCCACACAGTTGCTCTGCGCCATGCAGCTGCCTTCATTGACCCACCGTAGGTCTCATATCATTTCGCTCCAACCCGCTGGAGTTTCAATTCCTTTCCACATTAGATGGGAGTGAATCTGAGGGCTGGCCATCCTCTAAGGCCAAGAAGTTTCGTTTAAGTGAACAGGAACGAAATTAAACGAGCCGCCAAGGACAGAGCTCTCTGAAGTCCACCGCAGTCTAGTGCACGACTGCCCAGGAGTTTCTTGCGCTGAAACAACACACACTATATATATATATATATATATATATATAGCGGGAGAGAAGGCGACCCGTGGGTTCGTCGTTGCTGCCAGTGAGAGGCGCCTGCCTCGAGATTCAGCCAACCAGCGGTGATGCAATGTTTTCGCCTCTATTCCTTTGCTATTCTTCCTAAGCGAGGAGAACTGCCTTCGCTCCAACCGAGGCCTCACTTCGTCCTGAGTCGAAACAACAAAACGCAGCAGAAGCCACAGCAGCCCCACGAGAAACTGCTTCAAGCTGAATGGTCGACCACTCTTGCACCCATCTGCAGACTATTCTAGCTGTTTCCAGCGTCACTTTAAGCGTCTAGGGCATGGGAGATGGGAGGAGGGCGTCGCAGGGTGCAGCTGGCAGCGAGG
Organism: Stratiolaelaps scimitus; assembly: GCA_019614645.1. Classification (NCBI taxonomy): domain Eukaryota; kingdom Metazoa; phylum Arthropoda; class Arachnida; order Mesostigmata; family Laelapidae; genus Stratiolaelaps; species Stratiolaelaps scimitus. The sequence goes on from JABWDB010000016.1 coordinate 1,084,304, forward strand.
CGAGCGCAAACGCTAGACGCGACCCTCGCGCGCAAAAGGAACAGTTGTCCTCTAAAGGGAGACTCGGATACGGAGGCGGACAGAAGAAGCAGTGAAAGAGAAAGACGTAGACTAAAAGAGCGACGAGAAGGGGAGAGAGAGCGAGAGAGAACTAAGGAGAGAGCGAGAGAGAACTAAGGAGGAGAGATACAAACCCAAACGACTTCCACTTCTTCTCCTGAACCCAGTAGCGGCTCCGTTGGCTGACGACTGTGCTTGGCTGGTTGCTTGCTCCCTGGGTGGCCGTTTGGGGGATTCATGTCCCTTCTGGCCAAATGCCAAGTGATCAGTTGGGAGCTCGCGTCGTGTAAGTCTGCGTTTGCGTGTAAAAGTGGGTGTCACTTCCACAGCCAACAGTCAGTCGCTCGTGCCGCTACTGTCGACCACTCCAGTTCCCGGCATGAGTGCTGCACCTGCACCAAGCGGAGCACTGAATGGAGTCAGTCGAAAGTGGGTCTAGGGCATTTCCTTCCCTGGCACCGTAGTCATCGTCGCAACAAAACCCGCTCGTTTCGTCGCCGTGTGATGTTGAACAACAGCGGTGGCACCGACGAGGCGAAACAAGCCGCTTGAGCATACAACACTAGCAGTAGTGACGAGACAGCAGCTGCTAGGGACGACGGAAAAAGCATATATATATGTATCTATATATGTATATATATATATAGACAACCACACACAAACATGTAGCGTAGTCTTACTCAGTCCAGCCCATGCACATTGATACAGAGTGAGAGAGAATGAAAGCTCCGATAAAATGCGCACGGTCGTTTGAGAAAAGGCGAAAGACGTGTTGCTCAAGGAAACAACCTCCACACTGCGGGAACTCCTCAAGCTGGGAACTCCTGAGTTAAGAACGTAGTCCAGCAGCAGTGGATGGTCCAGGGGGGGAGGGAGGCTGAGAGGTTTGACAACAAGGGAAGGTGGCCCCGGTGGACGGAGAAGGATGCAAAACAACCATGAACCGTTCGAGTGTACGTGAGTAGCTTCATGAGTGCGAAGCCTGCTGTGGGTGGCGGCATGGTGGATGTTGCTTCCGACAGTGAGGTAACGGACAACCTTCGAAGAAGGAAATCGCTTTATACTGTTCCCTTCCTGCAATACTGTTATGTAGAGCTTTCGGGGCTGAAATGAACCAACGGGCAAGGCTAACAAAACGGAAACCTTGAAGGGCATTTTCATATCTGTTACATGGCGAACTCGATGTGACTCTCTCTATTTCCTTACAACCCCTCTTATGTGACTCTGGCTTGGTGGCTTGGGCAGCTAAGTCCCTGACTGTAAAAAGCCGGAGGCCGCTGGTTACCGTCCCGCGACCTGGCGATGACAGATGAGAGAACTTATGCATTGTAAAATTGCAGTTCCTTCAATAAAACACCTTCAACCTTAACCTAGAAACACAAGCTTATTTTCAACAGTGAGAGAAAGGGAGAAATGTTTGTGAAGAGCAACCGTTTTGGCAAACTGCAGATGGGCGATGTTTCTAGAAACTCGAACGCAATACTTAAAGCTTCCTTGTTCACTACATCCTTCGAATTTCAAAATAAAAGATCAATACTCTGACAGACCCAGTCGCGAGCGTGTGACACTTAAATAGATGTGAATGTACAGTCGACGGCTGGCAAGCCGATTAACGAGTAAGCAATAGGCGGGCAGATGCGGAGGGCTAATGGATATTTCCATCTTGTGAGCACGAATTACTTTCGTCAATAAATGAACTCAAATTGTATATCAAAATCCATACCACCGCGATAAGCAATCTTGACTCTATCGTGGTGGAACCGATTTGGATCTCTAACAAGTAGGCAGTGCAGTGATAATCCCGCTGGCCAAACGTAACTGTGTCCTCTCCATCTTCCATCCCGGCAGACCGCTGGGTCATAGATGCCTTGGATGTACGAGCACATAAGTCGTTGGCCAGGAGTCTTTGTACATGCAGTGAAAACATGACCTCCGTGTCAGGCGAGCACAGCTTGAAGACGTCGCCTATGGAATCCTGGCGCATAGCCAAAGTATAGCGCTACATGCTAACGGCAACGATGGGTAATAACGATACTTCACAAAGGAGTACAGCATCTCTGGCAGAGGCAACGCGTCAGCAGTATGACGTTAATTAATAACACGAACTCACACTAATTTGCCATTTACTTCATCGAACTGAGTTACTTAAGGACTTCGATTTACACCTGCAGAAGGGTGTGTATAGCTTCAATGAACTAAATCAGCAATCAATCGAACGGCTTTAAATGTTACACCAGTCCTTGTTATGGGAGTTCTTCACCTTATGGCGTCCCAGGATATAGATATATCTATGATCGTACTTTGTCTCATTTTTGCAAACACGCTATGTTGACTACCGCATCATTAACGGTTCATTTTTCTTTATCCTCAATCACGTTTCATGACTAGTCAACGGGCTTTACGCCACTGATGTACGCCGTGAAGGACAGCCGAGTGGGGATAGCCGACAAGTTCCTCGATATCGGACAGAACGTCAACGCGAAAGCAAAGGTGAGTAATGGGCACCGATTTGACAGCGTTCCTTTTTTTGGCACCGCGACTACTTCAACCATGAGAATTTGGCAATAGGCCAGTCCACAGCCACCAGTGTTTACTAATATAATGGGAACTAATTATTTTTTTACATGGGTGAACAACTAGTTTTATTCAACGTGTGCCCCGAGCCAGGTTCGATTTGAATTTCCGTTAAGAGTGAGCTGGTTTGTTAGAGCTGGGACAAAAATATAATTTAGGGAATATTATATTAAACATTACGCCAATGTATTTCAAAGTAATTGTGAAATTCAGGCCCTATTGTCAGCGTAACCTTTCGAAAATAATTAAAAATATAAATCGGCAAGGAGCGACATACTTGTTCATGTTCTACAATGCCAAAACGTATGTGGGACTGTAACAAATCATAGGCATATCTATGGTAATGATATCAAGATCTAGCCAACTCGTCAATGGCCTTCCAGTCAAAACGCTTCAAATGTTCAAACAGTTTGTCTAGGATCGATCTTTTGTGTGACCTCCTCGGACACAGAAATAGCGAAGCTGTGAAAAACCCCACGCTTACGCTCGCTTTGGTATGACGATAGCGTTAAATTTGATGCCACGTACACTAAGATTATTCTATACCTTCGTGTGCTATAAAACTTGTAAGAGGTTGAACGTAACTAATCCTAACTAACAAATCCTAACTGTTTCATGGATATCAACGTGTTCGCTGTATGAGGTCATAACGAAACGTGTGACACTTTTCTAACCATAGCACTACGTATTGCGATATGATTCATTTATACTCAGTGCATTACCACTAATACACCGTCCGTGTAATGGCGCCAACCGACCAGTACCGAGAGGAGAATCTAAATGGAAAAGTCCCATATATTGCTATTGGAAAGCAGATAAATACATCGAGCAGACCGTTCACGCTTGGTCACCTGCTCTAGCCGGATGGCCAAAAATAAAAATTCAAAATAAAAATAATATAATTTCTCTCTCTCCATCTTCCTCCCATATTATCTCCACCGCCTCGCACATTTTGTCACCCGAAGAACATCCACGCTTCCCCGGGAAAATATGAAGCATACAAATGTGAAGATAAGGTTCTTTCAAGGGATGTAGCTCTCGGGTACACTCTCGTCCAGTACCACGTCCGCTGTTAGAGCTCTTGTCACAACCAGCGCGGGTACGTTTGCCTCCTAATCCATCAGCCATCAGCTCGACCGTCGGCCGATGTTGTTCTCGGAAATCATTCCTTCTTCCGTATCTATGACATCCACAACGTTGCTTTAGCGCAACGGCTGGTTCTCAAACAATGTACAATCAGCTTCTTCCTCATCTCCATCATCTTGGTGCTTTTCTGTTGTTGTTTATCCCGCAACGGTTCATTGATGCCATTTCATACCCCTTTCACCCCACCCCTGCTATTACCGTTGTTGTTGTCAATGGTGATGATTATGATGATGCATACTGTTCATGTTCATATTTTGCACCACTGGCGTTAGCAGGAGCCGCCTATCCGTCAGTTGCCTTCGTTTGTCGCTTGTATTGTTGTTACCGCCCGTGGTGATGCTTGCGGTGGTGGTGTTTGGTGCTACAGCTGCTGTGGTTACACACACTTGGGTAAGTTGGGCATCCACTCAGCTGTTCTTGCTCCGCCTTGTTCTTCTTCATCTCGTCTTATATTCTTGGCAGTACTTGAATATCTCTGTTTGAACGTATTTCTCTCTTCCGTGAATGCTTCCTCTGCCTCTCTGTCCGCCCGTGTGTCCGTCACTCTGTATCTGTTGTACGTATCTCGGGGTGATTGTTTGGGCTGGTTTTGTTCTCACTACCACTACAGCTACTACAAGCGCCACAAGCACTGCTACATCAGAGATGATCCCGATTCTCATCTCTTCTGTTTATAATTCTACTTCTTGCTGCAGCGTCCTCAGCAGCTCCAGCAGAGGAGCCCACAACACAATACACACACTTCGTGTCTCGTTTTATGCCAGATGCTCTTCTCCCACTTTGTTCGTGTTGTTGTTGTTGTCGTTGTCGTTGTTCGTCGTTCTTCTTCTTTTTCTTTTCATTGTTTTATTCTCTGATGTGCGCCACGTCTGCTGTCGAACGTCACCGCCGCTGCCGGCCGTGTTCGTTCCGGCAAGTGCCAATGCTAAAACCCCTCGGTCAACCCCTCCATCGTTTCCCAGTAGCGGGTCGCCGTATCACTCACTCGTGCTACCCCCATTGCCTTTCGCCATTCAGCCATTTCAGCATTCCTCGTCTTCGCTCAGATATCCATACTTCTCTCACTCTTTGTCACACATAGATACACACACACGCAGACACACAGCTACATACACATACATACAAGGTCGGCGAGCGACTCTATTCTACCACACCCGCCTCTCTCTCTTTCGTGGACGCATTCATTTGTATTTGTCGTTTCGTAGCTTCTCCTTCTTCTTTTTCTTCTACTGCCATCGTCGGCGTCGTTCCTCATCAGAATTCATGCCCATCACATCGACTCCAACCATAATACAGCCCCCAACCCCATACCCCTCGACGCCCGCCTATAGCCAGGGTCGTTTCGCTCGCTGTTGTTGTTGTTTGCCGCTACGCTGTTATCATTGTTAGAAAGGCGTTGTCGGGTAGCAGTTTCAGTTGTTGTCACAGCAATGGGATTGTTCGTCGTCGTACGGCCAAGTATACTAACAATGGCAAAACTGGACGTACGTATACGTATTGGCATCACGAGAGACAGTCATTTCCTTCATGGACATTTGATGTCGCCATTTCCTCCCAATACAGCAGTACGCGTTTTCAGTTAAGCACACACACACACATGCTTATGAGTAGCTCCAACGAAGATGGCAGGTACTTACGATAGTTGTCAATGAGCTGCCTCTTACAACGTTGGCACCCGCACACACACACAACAATTAGGATATATGTCTGCCATACGAGAGCAAAGTCGAGTATTGGTTTTATGGCTGTGTTTCTGTTCAGGTTTCTTGAATACGATTACGTAGTTGTATAAACGCATTTACGAATTTCCCGCATACATAAAACATCCGTACGCGCATCTATACTAGACGCTGGACGCCCATTTTAAGACGGACTACGAAACTAGAAGCGAGCGTTACGTTGGCCAACGAATGGAGACATATCATTGTGGCTGTCATTGTCATGGCGGAAGGCTGACGGGTCAGGGCCCCCGTTCTGTTGAGGGCCAAGCTATCTTCTATCGCTGGGTATCTTTCTTTCTCTTTATCCGCCACGAGAAGAGTACGTGGTAGCACACACAGGACGGAAGCGAGAAGCCGAACATCCAACAATCGCCAGAAGGTGTTATCTATTCGTGTGTTATTCATATGAAGGGTATGATAATGATCATGTGTGATATACAGGCAGATACTATACAGTAAAGATAAGGCTAGAGAATGTTTATGACTTTTGCTGAGAGACCCTATTACATCAGCGTTCAGTGACAGGGTCGTCTAACTGTGTATGCCATATCAAATTTGGGCCATGCTGGCCGTTGAATGGTCGCAATCATTTGCTGGTGGAACGGGGCCAAGTGAATGCATTCATTCACCTATTCTACGTTCTGGCTGTTTTATAGTCACACTATGAATTTGACTATGGGGCGCAACCTTGTCTATTTCCTGTCACCTTGTACCGTGTCCGATGTGTTGATACATAGATAGATCCCATTTAAGGCAGAGTTTTGCCAGACTCCGTCAACGTATGGTCAGCACCATAAGATGAGGTACGGCCGACGGCAGGGCGTAGTGCCTATAAGGAGAAATTCCAGGGCACACATGACATCGCAGAATCAGATCATAATAAATAAATACAAACTGAACGGAAGGGAATGAAAAGGGTGGAAAAATGAAACTGGCTTCGGGGATGGCAGTGGCCGATATATTTCTTATATGACGGACTTCCGTTTCGTCAGTATGTCAGTGCGGCGCTCCCACTAAATAGAGAACGGTGGCCATGTGGGCCCCACCCGGTCCTGGAAAGCAGAGAAAGGACCACAAAATAACAAAAGCAAAACAACGACAGCCGCGCTGAGAGGGACAGCTCTCGTTGAAGTTCTGCTGTTCTTTAGTTGAAAGACCTTACGAACCGTGGCGTTCGCGTGACTATCAAGCGTGAACACATGATCAACCTTTGTACTGTACCAAGCCGACACGAATGATAAGTAATTGAATGGATACTCTCCAGTCTTCGCGTATTTGACATGGCTTGTCAAGGAAACTGTAGCGAAACGGGTTAACTCTGTCGAATTTGTTGTCTCTTAACGAGCCCCCCAACTAAAGGTTAATGGAAACGTTTTCAATACAACCAAATTCAATAACTTCTGCAAATCGCAGTATTTATCGCCTTTGGTACCACGATATCGGCAACAGGGTATCGGGTGCCATCGTTCAAGAAACGAAGTACACATAGTGTGCACAAATTTAGAAGGTGCACAACCTAGATGGCTAAAAAACACATTTAAGTACCTATTTGAGCTAATATATGGGCGTGTTCCGATTTACGTAACGAACTTATTTTTACCTTGGTCGCTCGAGATGACCCTATGTCATAAAAGCGTTGCTGCAACCTCAGAATTACTCCTACCCATGATCGGACTGCGCCGTTAATGGTTAATTACAAAAGTATTGCTCAAGGTATCCGTGACACGCCTTTTGAGGGAAAATCCAGGATCAACTTAATTTCGACAGCAGCGATCTACACAGTTGTTAACATCACATTCGTGAGCTGCGGTGCCTCATATACCGCACCACCCAGTGTAACCGTTATTCTTAGTGTGGACATTCAGACGAAGCAAGTACTCTATCAGAAAGACCTCTACAGTGGGTCTTGTTAATAGAGGGTCTCCCGAGATATTGGATAAGTATTGATACATTTCCGAAGGTCTAATTAAGCAACGACAGGTTCATTGAGACATCTAAGGTGACAAGCACAATCGAATAAATTGGCAGGCTGAAACCTCCATTCTGGCAACGGGGCCAACCAACAACAAGAGGGCGAAACACAGGACGTCACGAGATGTTAGCAGGTGAAACCGGTCCATGTACGTATATGGGGTTGTCTCATGATCTTAGACAAGTGGTTACACCACCACCACCGCTACCATCAACGCCTGATTGGTACTAAACACGATGGTGTCGTGACAACATTTGAGCCAACATCGATGTGAAATATGAACGAAATAAGGCTAGGCAAAGGACTCAGCGAATCCATACAAGTTCCCCTCCACACTTGGTTAGAAGTTCAGTTAAATGCCTCGGAACAGACGATGACGACACCATTTACGCTGTGTCAAAGGAAGAAATAATTTAGACATCCATTGGAAAATAGCTGCGTGGAGAGCATTGTTCTTCATGCTCCTGAAATTTTACGCATTGATGATCCATAGCCTATAGCAGTTCAATAGAATTCCACCTTCCATGAGTCGAGCGAACGGCGAATCAGTTCCACCCACCATTGAGGTCCCATATTACCCTGCTCTTCACCCTTCGTGAAGCCGAGCCACTAGAGATCTTACAGGAACGAGGAATTTCTTTATGGGTACAAACAAGCGAACCCTTTTATCAATATGACTTTTCGAACATACTTGTGCACAGTTGTTACGGCCATACGGAACTTGTCGCACATGTAATTCATCCAGACAACATGCTGGCGCTATATGTTATTTCGATGTAAAATGAATTACTACTTAGCTAAATTAAACGCATGGCTCCGAGGCATCTTCTTGGGTGTGTTGAAACTCGGCGGTTATATTGATTATGATTCAGTGCGCTTCTTGCGTGAGTAAAAAATCAGTAGCTTGCGTGCAGTACTGCTGTATTCTAAAGGGATCCTAAAACGAATCCTTTCCGCGGAGAGACCTCGCTGCATCTCGTGCCATGTGACTGTATGTGCTACAGTTGTGCCGAAGCAGAGGCTGAAAAATAAATGAAGGTTGAATTGTCTTTACACACGCAGCCACATGCGCCTCTCGACGAATTTCGCTGCAACGAATATTGTTAATAATAGATTTCTGAGAGCAGTTTTTTCTGGCCTAGTTTGCTACGTTATTACTGTTATCCGCATGAGGATAATAAATGATCGGTATAGCAAACTAGTTCTCGGACCACCGTCCGCATTATTATGCGTGTCAATTACTGCTGGCTTCCATTGCGGATTTTTCAGCAAATACTCCTGCATTTCATGCGTCTTTATAGCATTTTCATACTCGTATAATATTTAGGTGCATGCAATATGAAGTGAAATTTGTACCGTATACATTTGAACATGGCCTGTAAATGGTGTAAAATCACGAGAATCATGGGATTCAGCTCATTTTTACACACTCACATCGAAAGTTAGTATTGTTGCTATGGTGGTACTCTATATAATATAAACTATCGGCAAGCAAACCTCTAGCAATATGAACACGCGCGGCCTTAGCCATAGATATTTCACTCTATTCTTCAGTCTTTCCTGTGGCGATTTACACTTCCTTCCTCTCTACCGCATATCACCATCAGTGAGTGTTCCATCATTGCGTTCCGTTATGCTGCTATACAAATACAATAGAAGAGGATGATCCCTATTGATGTCAGCGCCTCTCTGCTTTAACCGCTGTGCAATCCGTGAACGCAGCAGCGGGCCACCGAGCGAGTGCACATATATATATATATATATATGCAAAGTGATCACGTTGAACGTCTGCGCTGGGTTTTGTTCGGGACCATGTCTTCCAGCTGCTATCGTAGCCACCGGCCACATCCACTTTTGCTACACATTTATTCTATGTTCGCGATGCCAGTGTGCAGACTACGACTGGCTGCAGGAGCTATACCACGCTCTACTGTGTAGTAGTGTTACGCGAAACTATGCCTAGCTAAGATCCGTAGACAAGAGAGAAACAAGGCCGAAAAGAACGGTGGACCGTTGATACGCTTTCTAGATGCCTTCTATCTAGCCGTCCGTGATCGAATAGCGGATAGTGAAGGGTAGACGGGAACAAGTTGGATTTGACGGTGGTCTAACCTAACAGAAAAGGCTACACAGCATAGCTGAAGCTCCAAAGAGAGCTCTAGGGAACCCGACAGCATCGGCAGCCAGAAATAATAGTAGCAGGGCACAGGCTGCTTCTGCCGCTGTCGCTGCTTCTGTACGGCAGATGACAAGAGGTTGTACAGTGTAAAGGAAGCATCGTAAACTCATATCGTAGGCATAGCAAAGGCTGGGTGTCGTGACGTTTGTTGACCATCTCTACTCGCATGCACGAACGGCGTATAGATCATCCACCCCGGCATTTGTCCGGTTCATCGGTCGTTACTATATCCATAATCGTCAGCCAGCACAACATCTACAACAACAACAACACCAAGGCGTCATTTTCGGCGCAGGAATGCTGGGTCTAGGAGACGAATTGGCGAGCCGTGTCGGATGGTTCTATGGCATTATTGACAATATATATATATATATATATATACACGTACGGCGACCTACGTATGTATATGTGCAATGAGTAGCATATATAATATATATATATATAGCTCTGCTTGTGGTTGTGCATGCACACACATGTATGATACTATGTGCACGAGCGCTAGACAGTGATAGCAGCGTAAAAGTAAGGGTTACTATGATGTGGCTTGGATGGCGGTAGCAGTAGTAGATGTGATATCAGGGGCTCTAGTGGATGGCTCGCTGTAGTGGGAAAAGAGTTCAGGATCGTATGAGGGGTGTGGCCCGCGGCTACAATGAACGTTCAGCGCCTGTAGAGACGGCGGTAGCGGCTGTCGTTGCCTCCTTGCTAGCCTATATGCTCATAGAGTATCGTGTGCATTGCCGCTGGCTGCTGAACGTAACAGCGATACAACGATGCAGCACGAAGGGCCGCCTCCCAGTTGTTGGCAATGGGACCAGGGAAAAGGATCGTTTTCTCCTCTCGAGGACCCACAAGTAGGGATAGAAGTACGATGGGAGGGGCGGAGGGGGTCGAAAGGACAATAGAAGGCCCAAGAGGCCCGGAGTCCTTTTGGAAACCTCTTTCACCTTCTACAATGTATGGCAATACTATGTGCCCGCTGACCTGCTTACCCTTACGGAACGAGTGGCGGGTTCGCACGCACGTACCACCCTCGCTGTGTCACATGAAGAGAATGGGGAGTCTGACATCTGACGAACATTCCCTTAAATCAACGCTTTCAGTCAGCTTCTAAGTGACGCTCAGCCTGTGATCTCGTTACGGAAATATAGGCGCTTTAATTTTAGACCAGCTTTTTCCCGTTACTCTGTTCAGAACACAGCAGAATGATATCGAATGGTGATGCGACATCTCGCAACGACAATGATATTGTTCTTTAGATGACTGACACCTGCCTTCTGTTTTTCGTTCCTTATTTGGCTCACTGTGTTAAATGGCGATGTCCAAGAGAGTCCGGTTAGATAGAGAACAACTCGTCAGGATAGGACGCGAATCATAGCTCATAAGGCCCGCACACAGTTATTTCGGAAGACAATTGCACTTGGAGAGATGGTTGCTTTGAGACCCTTGTGCGAAAAGATCGCGCCATACAAAATAGATGGCCCTTAAAGCTGGCGGTGTACATATTTCAATATTTCAAAACGAATCCACAAACAAGAGTTGAAGCGCCCAGATTGCACCTGAACACCAACTTTCAAAATGTATGCAATGCCACTCCTAGCATTACGTAAGTCTATTTACAGTATACTCATAGTGCATTAGTTACACTATCTACGTACGGAATGCATGAGCATATAAATGCACACAATGAACGCGATTCCTTTGGTGAACTGAGGCATTAATTTGAATAGACGAACACCACAGGGCGATATTCAGAAGAGACGTGGGACACCTTTGTGTATCTAGCAGGTGCTAGACAGTGGCGATCGTTCGATGAACCCGAATCCCTCTGAAAATAAAAATCTGATTCAAACTTGTAACAACGTTACCTTTAAAGATGTATCAAGCTCGAAGAGGTTTAGTATCAATAACTGCTAAGACTATCTGTGGGCTATCGATCATTTTACTATGCATCTGTATAATAATTACGAGATATACAAATTCGCAGTTGGGCTGCTTTGGATATGCAAAATTCTACTAGCCTTAAATGGGTCTAGATGTATATGGATCAAAGTACGGCGTGGCCAGGATAGCGTAAAGTACTGGACTCGCTGTGGTCACGAGGTCACGAGGTCAACAGCAGATATGGTGGATCCAAAAGGTGCCACGGAACGTGCCATCTCGTGACCCACCGACTGATGAACCCCGTCGAGCTCGGTGTAGGGATGCATATGGCTGCCGTTGTATAGAGTTGCGGTCACCGGGGATGGAACGGAGATATGGTGTGGATGTATTGTTCCAAGCATGGGCTAGAGAATGAAGCCCTTCGAACCTCATAAGTGAAGGCTCGCAACTCCACCCCAGTCCGCCAGCACTGGACCTCCACTGAGGTCAACTCCAGACACAAACGATGTTTTTGCAAATTTAAAGGTCAGATATCCAACAACGAAGTTATCCAAGAAACGGATTTTCCGGTTGACATTAAGATTTTTGTTCTACGGAGCATTTATTTGAAACTGCATATTAAATAAAAAATGATGCCAAATCCACTATTTTGCTTAGGTTTTACACAAACAAGTTTATTGCTGGACGGTTTTAAGAACATAATTTGTAACTGACAGCGCCGTCGGTTACACGAATAACAAGGTATCTCGGTTGTGGTTAACAAGGAAGTGGTTGCTTCGAAAATGTAGTTTTCGAGAAACACTGGGCACGCCTGTTATTATGAATGGAACCAAACGTTTGGCATAGTATCTTGGACACTACTTATATTAGCGCTTGCTTTCAGTGTATACACCAGCTACGATGCCAATTAGTTATGTACTAATTACGTCCAATCGATTATATATAATCGAAACGAACAACTTAGAGTAACAACACAATCATGTTTACTGTAAGATGTTATCTTTTTATTGAATTTTAACTAGTGTCATATTTTCACCTATATATTATATTGTAACACGATCATTCATTTATTTGTTGTCATTATTATTATTACTATTAATTGTTATTCCATCATTATACATTATTTACGCTCATTTTGTACATAATTTACAAAATATATCATCGAACGTTTTGGTTAATAACTGTCACAGAGCTCTATACGCCTTATGAATTGTCTTGTTCATTCTCACGAGAACATGACTGACTGAATTACCAATCACAATCAACACTTCTACGAATACAAGCGCTGTTGTCCTTATGTATGATTATTATTATATTATGCCAGATGTCGAAAAACAGAAGTTCGTCTATGCTAACAAATAGCGATATTGAATGGAAGCAATGTGAACCGTATTTGATGATCGACCTGACTGAGGACAGTATGCTCTATTTACTGTTGATTGCGTAGTCCGATTTTCGTTGGCGGTCACCAGGTCCGCGAGTGTTTGATTGTGGATTTTAAAATTGCGTGTAGCCTTTTAGCCGGGAACGAAAAGACAGTTGTTCAAATTTGATGAGAATATATTGTCCAAGAGTCACCTATGTCATATTATTTGTTCATCTTCTACTCGTTCGATTGAGAGCCAATAAAGGCGTCTGGTGGTGACGATTGATGTCAACCCTTTCAGCAAACAGAGAAAAATGAGTCGACACATTAAGCGCGTGCTTACTTGACGTCTTGACCATACCGTTTCTGATTTGTTTAATTAGCTTAATGAGGAGGGCAATTCTAAATGATGGAATTATCTCCCATAGTACCGCCTCACTCAGTCGTGTGTATGTCCTACACGAAAATACATTTGCTGCCCACGTTCTCTCACTGAGGTTCGGTGTCCATCAAGGCTTTCAGGTCCACGTTGTTGTTCTTGTATTATTATTACTAGTATTGAGATAGCTCCGTAGCAGTCGTGGTAGTCAATGGCGGAGGGCAATCAGCACGGCCAACGTGCCAACCTTTCTTATAATCGTTATATAATTCATTGATGTATTGCATCTTCCACAGGTTTATATATATATATACTAGTTGTATGTACTTTTACTTGCGTATGCTTGCTCCCGCATCGTTACATATCACCATGTGCGGATTACACTCATACTGCACAATAGTGCAATATTTGTTATTACAATCGAATATTTCTCTTTCTTTCGCTCTGCCGCAATCCTCCGTTTCAGATTTTCTAGGGATTTCATTCGTAACAAGCTCTCTCTCTCTCTCTCTCTCGTTCTTATTTCTCTTCCATTCAGCCCCTTCGTTACATAACATAGACAGCAAAACATGAACTACAATTGTACTTTTGTGTCGTTTAGTCTGCATTCGCCACGAGAGGTCGCTGCTTGTCGCGCACTTGGCGATGCGCACCGGCATTGTAGCGCTCGGTTAAAATTTATGCTGTATTTGTATGTCGTTGCTTGGTCGCTGCTATTCGTGACAGCACCACAAGATTATCGAGTTATTATGTTGCTTCCCGACTCAATTGCTGACGACCAGTGTCGATATCTGAGCTTCTATGTGTGTCTGTGTGTGACGTTCATATCGGTATACTTTCCGATCCTGCTCAGTGAGTTATACATGCTAGTTCAGATGGGGAAATTGAGTCAACGAAATCATGATACAGCCAATTCAGGTTGCACTTCTACGAGAAAACTGTAGTAGGCAACAAACCCACACACTTACGTACACCCGTCCAATGATTATCTGTCCGTCACCCAATAGTTGTAATAGTAGGTGCAACAGTACGTTGGGTGTTTCTGCCAAACACTACTTGGTCGTTTTCGGCGAGCTCCTCGTTTTGTATTTTCGCGCTCATTCCTTCAGTAGTTCGTTTAACTTTCCGGTGTTCAAACACCGTCAATTATCTATAGTATTTATTACAGCTTACGCCTGCGATGTCCACTGCATGGCCAGCTACCACAACGTAATCATGTGTGGCACAATCCCTGACGAGTTTTCGTAACTTCTTCCTTTCAATGTGGCACTTATTTTCGTTTGTTGGTAGTATACTATAGAGTGAACCGGGTCAGCTTACCCCATTATCTGTAATTGTTCATGTTTTCTTAGTTTTGATGAAGGGTAAACGAAATTTACGTACAATATTCCAGTTCACTTTTTCAATCATTTATTGCTTACTCTTTTCTCGTCATTTAGGTCACTTTGCACTTAACTATTAGTTAGCGTGTTGCCCTCGTCTCTAGCGTGAACGCACGGGGTCATACTCTCCATACGCTTCGATACCACATCAACCAGAACACACAACAGACCCCTTTGCTAGAAAGTCCCAGAGATGCGTCGCTGCCAATCGCTGGCAGCAAGTTAGATACACTGGAGTGACCGAGTGAGTGAAGCGATGCGGTTCTTTCACGACAACGCCCGTTCGAACCCCCCTATGCCTTCCTTTCCAACGGACTCCTTTCCTGCCTCCTAGAGGTTGTTCCATCAAGGCCAAGCCAGACTTCGCTTCATCAGAGAGAAGAATCTGTGGGAGCCATCGCAGCAGGGGTAACGTAGAGCAGAGCAGCCTGAGGCGACCAATCGGCTGGCCAAACTCCCTGAATCCCCGGACTCCCGACTCCTCGCTCCCGCCTTCCACTGAACACGATTTTTCTAGGGCTAGTTTCTCGCTACGTCTTGGGGCCGATCAACCAGACGCCCACGCCCCCGAAGGCGTCCCATCACAAAACGGCGGCGTTGGCTTCTTTTTCATCTCTATTCGCCGACTGACGGAAACCATTCGGCGTTCGACCCAACACCATCATCAGCACCTCTCTTAGGGAAAGAGCGGCCAATCGCTCTTCCGTGGATACAACCCTATCCTCACCGGTTTATCGTTCCCAAGCCCACTGTCCTTCCAACACCCCAACATGCACCCACATCTCTCTTCATCACTCACTCGCTCATCCAACTATCCACTATACCCTCGTAGAGGTCTTTCAGGCCAATCTTTCTGTCCAGACAACGACCGTCCACTTCACTTTTTGTCTGCCACGCTGGCCACCAATGGTTTTCTTTTCCAGCCTCCGGGGCTAGTCTTTGCCCGTCTACTGACACTTCGCCTTAGCTAACCATGCCGCACATGGGGAAACATCATATCACTTAGGAAACAAACTGTTTAATTTGTATGGAGAGCCTTTTTCGAACTGAATCGAATGGTTAGTCGACAACAATAACAACAACAAGAGAAAAGAAGTCGTAGCATTCCGAGTTTGCTTAGTTACTGTGAGTGTCATAAATTAATGCAGTTGTCTGTCTATATTTTCGGCTAAGCTAATTCTCCGAGAGCTCTTTGCGCGTCACAACCGATGGCGTGTCCTTGAGAAGCAAAACAATTGCTCACGCCTCGTTGCACTGAAAGCTATATCACCTGCGTTACCAAACATACAACTGAGAACAGTACCCTGGTATACCCCATTTACGGCTAACCCAAATCGCAGTATTTGGTGTACCGATTACGAAACTTCACGACTTCAGCTCGAACGAATGAATTACAACTGCGCATTGCCGTGGCAGGCTTCTACTCTAAATCATTATGAAGCAGAGCCGAAAGCAGTTGTACCGTGGATGTTGGCTGTGAGCCGGGAAAATTTATTAGGCTTCTACTTTTCTTCGTTTCAACCGTACATATTTTTAGGCGAAAACGAAAGGAGATTCTGTTCATCTATTGATAGGTGCGCAATTTAGCCCCGTTTCCCTTACTAACTCCTAATTAACTTAATACAGATAGAAACTCATATCGGGTGTTAAATGTTGACACTTTTTACAACTCCAAGTGTGGTTATTTCTGAAACATGCTTAGTTACTTGAACACAGTTGCAAGATGGCGATTACAACGCATGTTTCTAGATAGTCCCACACTTGGAACATTCTGACTTCGAGCCGCCCTTTAACTAACTCCTCTACTGCGAAAAGCTTTTGGCTTTATGGCCAGTAGATACCTCTTGAGGATAGTACCAGTGCCGGAGGCAAAATCGACAGTATCACTGGACCTTATTCTTAGCAGATCTCGACTTAAACGATTCTACACGTCCCCACCAAAGGCATTAACATAAAGAATCCCAAAATAGTCAAATATTGGATACTCTCGTGCCTGCAACGCTGTACTCTCTCCACTACAGGATAATTGTATTAATATCGACCACCACCCATGGTATACGACGTGGCACGTAGAGCAATCACGCTCGACTAACACTAAGATATCTCTACAACCGTGACGAAATCAGTGAACATCTAAACTTCAATGGCAAAAAGTTTCCTAAGTAAATTCAGTTATTCGCCTAGGAATTGTCTGTCTCGATTGGTTGTGGAAAAAAGAGAGAATAATCAGCAGAATAGTTGTATTCTGTTTATATATTGTATATTGCTAATAACATGTGAGCACACGGTTATACTCAATAGAATGGTGTTGGTTGTTGACTCTCCTCGAACTCCATCCGGTAATTCTGATGATTGTTGTTGTCCCAGTACTCTTTGCCGTCGACACGGTAGCACACACAAAACTGCACCGAACGCGGGGAGCTTTTGAGGCAGAGGTTCACAGAGAAACGGTCTGTCGGCGATGTCGCGTGGGCCGATGCAGCCACATCCTTGCACTCAGCAGGCATATAGTCAGCCTCAATATCCGTATAGCTACCCCAGTTGTTTAGAGTGTACCGCAATATAACACTTTTATGAAAGGCAACATTCAACACGCGGATCACAATGTGCACGGACGAATTGTAGCTGGCGATCACTGATTCAAGGCAAACCTTCTGCGTTCGAAGCCTCTGCCAAAAATTCGGCGTTGCACCTGAAAGCACAATTGATGCCATTTTTAAGAGCCTTTTGAACATTGCGATTGATACCGATTACGACGACGAAAGCAAATGCACCAGAAAAGAAAGCTTGTTTATTAAACCTCACAAACATCTTCACATCGTGAATACTAGACGGGCCTATCAGGATCAGACTTTCATCGGCCGAAGTGCCTATGTAGTATTTTCGTGGCGCATTAACGAGCTTATATAATGAAATTATATTTCGTCTTACTTATAAAGGGAATTAGCTTCATTTTAAGAAAATGGCAATCTGAAAAAAATTCGAAGCTCAGATAAAATACACCAATTTTATTACCAACTCACCTGGTTGCTCGAACTTGGCTTGGTACCTGCCGGTCGATTGGCATACCTCGAGTTTGATATTTCGGGCTGGCTGGAACTCCTTCGCGACTAGGGTAGGCTTGATAGGAAGGGCGATACTAGAAGGCATTATAGGCACAGAGATTTCCGGCATATACACGGCGGGACTGGGCGCTGGCGCAGGGGTCTCCTCGGGACTCTGCGAAGGGGGCGTCGCTGCCATTACCTTCAATAGAGGTTGCACTTTGCCGAGTTAGCTAGCAGCTAGCGGCCTGCACCACTCCTGGCTGTCAATATATCGGCTATGGTCGATATTTTCTATCGGCTTGAGAATAGTTGCAGAAGATAACAGCGGCAGCAGAACGATGGGTGTACCTGCTATGCGACTGTAGGAGCGTCATATGTCGCTGGCGCAATAGACTTTCACGTACGTATCTAGTGACCCACCCTAAACATTAGTTTACATAAAGGCAAACGCTCTATAGAGAAAATATATTGTATCACCTGCCCTCCTTGTTGGGACAGTTGAACGTGGCAAGCTCTAGCATTGAACGGAACAAAAAAAACGCAATACGTAAATCTCTTAGTTTCTCCTCAAATATAATTTAATTTCAACTTAATTTCATTTCGTTTTGCCATCGTTCTGCCCTATAAGAAAACAAAAATAAAACGATGCTCTATGTAAAGGGTCCTTATAACGGGATCATCATGCACGCGCTCACCTTTACCGCTGTAAGATCAAGGCCCATGTCGTCGGCGAACTTGACGATTTTCTTCGGTTGACCGCTCTTCGTTGGTGTCTGTGGAGCGCTCTTGAGGCACCTCTTCGGAGGATCAGCGCTGGCTGGGGATGTTTCGTGTGCGGGGGTTAAAGGCGCCCTAAGACTCTCCGGTTTGCGGCCTGAAAGGCGTAGATGGTGCAATTTGAGCACGAGCTGTTGTTTGATATGCTGCATCACAGGCAGCCGGCGTGAAGCCCATCACAACGGTTAGCATTCGGCGCCGGATCTCTCTCTGTCTCTCTGTTGGGCTATCCCGTACGGTCATTCACGTTTGCCACCGTTTGCATAGCACTGAGATAAACAACACATATGTCCACTGGAACTCCGGTCTGGAGGGAGATGCCAACTCACGTTCCCCAACTCTATCGTATAGAGGTGTCTTATATATTATAGAATAGCAGCTAGAAAATGCACGAGGTCAGATACTCTTCCCTCTTCTCTTTTTGCTTATGGTGCATACACCCACACACATATATACACACACACACACAGAATGTTGTTGGTTCTCAATTTTCTTTCGTTACCAACAAACACAACAACAGCAACACTCTTGAACAACGCAGCATCATTAACAATAAGTAGGATAATGCAATTCAGCAGAGTCTGTAGAATCGGAAGGAAAAGTGGCCACAGCGGCAGCAACAACAATCACGAGGATAATAATATCGATTTAATATAATAACAATAATAATAATAATAGTGACACTAACAACAGCAACAATAACAACAATAAGGGATCGCTCGTTGTCTTGACGACACTAATCGTATAACACGCAATACGAAACAGTCATACTCCTCTCGCCTGCAGCACTTGACTACAATGACAATTTGGAAGCATCCACGAGAACTGGCACAAAGACTTTTGTTAATGTGGTCAATAACGTTGTAGTTTTAGTATTATTTAGTTGTCGTTGTCGTTGCCGCCGCTGATGTTGTTGTTGTTGTTTGTTTCGTCGTTGAAAAATTCTTCCAACACTTTGCACGGTCGTCGGCCTGGACCATTCGGTGGTCACTTGACGGCCGCTGCCGTGACGGGTGTATCCGTCCTGGGCAGTGCATCGAGCTTTAGCTCTATCCAGCCTCACCATCGGTGGTCAGGCCCCGACTGAGCGTGTGCCAGCTTCGGCGTTATCCCCACCGTGGCCACCGCTATCGAGCGCGCGCGCGCCTAGGCCAGTGTGCCGCCCGAGTCAAGGCAAAGCACACGATGATGCGGCCATGCGACGACGATCGAAACCAACTCGTTCTTCCTCCTCTTCACCGTTTTTCCCCGCTTTCGAGGAAGGTTCCCTCTCCTTTACGTTGCTGCCCTCTCCTCCGGCAATCGCCCCACCCCATGTAACGCGGCCGAATGCCACAGCTAACGCCACTACCACCAGCACAATGGTGTCGGTAGAAATGGTCCTCCAGACCCCCTCGGCCACCCATCTCGCTGAAGAGAAAAGCTGTTTTCGCATCGAGCCGTCACTTGACGCAAAACGATAGAGATTCCCTACGGAAGCTATTTGAAAAGCTATTGCAAGCTAGCGGACACATGAGTAGCGTTGCAAACCTCGGGAGTCAGGGAAACCCGAATGGGTTTTTGGGTTTTCCGAATTCGTAAACAATTAATTGTAGACACAACGGTAAAAGGAGGGGGCCACAGTGGGACGACCAGGAACTAATGAACGAGATTCGCAAATTGTCGTAATGTAACTTAACTGTGGATGTTATTCAGTTCAATTAGAATGCTCCCATTGTCTCCACCATGCCGTCTATTGGGAAGCATAAGCGTCGTACAAACTAACGTCAAGACCAAGAAGTTGTTGTATGTTATGAGGTTCTCTACCCAGATGAGAACAGCAAGCGACTATGATTACTGCTCGCTTATCACAAGTTGGCTAAAAAAAAGTCCTAGCCTCCTGGATTAGATCAGCCGTTTCCAGACACTTGCGATCAATATCAGGCGAAATACTTAGTTGATTTATCGAATTCAAATAGAAGTCGAAGAACACCAACCGCAACCCTGTAGATCGATGGTTGAAGATCCTGTCCGATAGTCGGTCCAGACAAGGGCAGTTGATAGTGGCGTTGAGAACGGAGTGGGATTCGGCGTTATTTGCACAGCCGTCATTGCGCTGCCACGTGTAGGGTTATTTAACAAAGCAATTTTCTAGGTAATTAAGCCGGCTGTACGTAGGTCAGCTACCGCCTTCGGCTCTACCGACTGTCGACGATTGCTAAAAGGGAAAAACAGTATTTAACAAACGATAAAGTATATAGCAGTATATTAATTTAAAAAAAATTATATATATAAATATATATATATATATGGTGGAGCCCCTTGGTGTGGTGCATTCGTGTGCGCCTTGCAATCGGAGGAGACACGTACGTGCAAGGGTTCGATCCCCACCGTTGCACATTTGCATTTTGAAGGGGTCCGTCTTATGAAGCAATGCCGAAAGCAGTACCGTGGACGTTAAATGTTGGCTTTGAGTCAGCCCGAAAAATGTACGTTTAGGTTAGGCAGGATGGATGAGAACGATATCGGATCCCGTTGCTAGGATGAAACGACAGCAAAGTAGAAATCGCGCTTTAATTGGATCAAGTTTGATACGAAACGAACACATCTGTTGAATTTCTCAAAATTTGAACACATGGGAAATGCGAGCAATTATTGTACTAGGATTTTTCATATAGCTTAGTGCTAATCAATGCAACGCACGTACATATTTATTTATTGAACAAAACACGCTAGCACATAACACATTGTACCTATACTCTGCGAGTATAGAAAACAAATATATCTATATAATGGGTGACGTCCGGACAGCAATACGCCTATTGAATTGTGTCTATATGGTGTCGATTGTGTGTTGCCATTTCGGAGGTGTGCGTAAAAATCCGAGTTTAAACACTCGTATCATATTTCCTCACTAGTTTATTTTGTTGAGTTTGCAAATAAAACAGTACAAACCCCAAATATAGCTATCAAATCATTCCGATAGCTCTAATGGTTGCTTCGTCGAGACTAGGATGTTGTTAAATGGATAGTTTAGGATTCAAGGTTGGCTGGCAACACCTCCTTTCTCATTGGAATTGAGACAACAGATGTTTGGTCTCTGACTACGCTCAGCATGAACGTAAGGGTACGTTGGCGTCAATTGGCGTCCGTCTTTGTACCCTTTACGTATTGCGTCTGCGCACGCTTCTCTGGCGAGCTATTTGTAGATACAAGGGTCGCCTACGGCACTGCTTCCTCTAGCTCCTGGTGTCCTCACCCTCTAAAGGGTTTCCCCATCCGTTGGCTGGCAGACGCCGGCCGACCGCCCTCCCTTTCCCCTCCAGGAAAAACATCAGGATGGGATAAACAACGAATTCAGTCCACGTACCCCCGAGTAGAACCACAGCTATGGGAGTTTGTCCTCACATGCTTGGCAACAATAACAGTAATTGGAATGAACCCATTGGTGATCTAGTAATAACATGTAAATATATATCCCTAAACAGGTTTACGGGCGAAAATGTAATGAAATGGAAGCACTTATTATTTCCTCGCCAGAGACAATATATCAGAATAGCAATCTCTCACAGGCTATCATGGAGACTCTTTAGGGAATCTAGAAGAGAACTGGTAATATTTGTTCTTGGTAGTACTAGCCAAGGGCAGCCGTCGTGATGTTAGTATATGATGCTAAGGTCAGTCTATAAGGTACCGTTTGGAGGAGCCGCAAGACAACTGATATGGAAGGCATCGATCTAACTCATATGTGCTTTGCCGTAGAATATAAGACACCGGAGCACCGTTAACTCAATAATAGAATTCATGGCACTTTAAACTACCGAAAATGTAGGTACACGGGAAATCCAACGAGTTGGTCATCCGCACAATGGCAATCTTCAGGTGTCCTTTCCTCAATTTTTGGCATCGTTCGATCTTCTCTGATGACTATCGTCAACTCGTAAACTTCGGCCAGTTCCTATGTGTCAGCGGAACCTACCTTACTTTTGGCGAAAAGCAGTCAGCGAAGCAACTGTGATAGCCTGATTTTGGCTGAAATTTCCCTTCGGGGGTCACAAAGTCGAGCCTGCATCAACAGCAGCAGTCGCAGCGGAAGCAGCAGCAGCACAGGTTTTTCTACTTACGCACGGGGCCGCCATTGACAACATGGATGCCGAGGCACTGCAGCGCCCCCGTTTGGCTACCGTTCGGCTCACGTACACCGGCAAAGCAATGTGTGTGTTGGCGAAAGCCTCGGCCTGTTCGCTTCGCACTGGTGGTGGCGATGATGGTGATGATAGCAGTGGGTTCAGCCGCCGCAACGCGGTCCCTTTGTCAGACGCCTGCTTCTATGGCGGCGAGTAATACACGAACGCATCAGCCGGCTGGCGGAGCGAAAGAACAGCTGAGCGGAGCACGTGCACCCCAGCAAAGCAGTACGAGGAGAAGGGCCCGAATTCGACTGACCTTGGGGAGGGTCAATTGGAGGGAACTGATCGACGATAGGGCTGGCGAGAGTCCAGACTTCGGGGATCATTCTCTATATGAATGTTCAGCTGCTTCAGTCCGGGCTACCAACCGAAGGAAAGGGGCACGTGCAGATGAGGTTGGTGACACCAGGGAAAGGACAGCAGAAAGCTTTAGAATGTTACGTTGATCAAAAGATTAAATTAATACACTTACTTCCGTTACGAACTATTTGGCTCTGAGCAAATCACTGCATAAGCACATGCATGCATGTAGGTTCAACGGTTTATATTGTCGTTTGAGGTGTATGATAATACAGCTCATTCATGGTGATTACAAGTGGCATGACAGGCTAAGATTGGCTGACGAAGGCTAGGTATAGTTGGTTCGATTCGTGAGATGCGATATTTATTATATGCACTTCTAATCGGCCGCTGCCACTCGATACAATTTAACGCCTTTGAGCTAATGCGCTCTAGCACTTATAGAAGCTACAAGGAATCCGACGGGATGTCCACTTTGTTAACGATATCGAGTCGGAAAATGCACGGTGTTATCTCATCTTCAGTTCGCACACTTATTTCGAAACAGATCGATAAAATACGATGACAACGAGACCTACGCGTGACTTCGACAATGTTCGTATCTCATCGCTCCCATCATGACAATAAATACTCTCCATTTC
Organism: Stratiolaelaps scimitus; assembly: GCA_019614645.1. Taxonomy (NCBI): domain Eukaryota; kingdom Metazoa; phylum Arthropoda; class Arachnida; order Mesostigmata; family Laelapidae; genus Stratiolaelaps; species Stratiolaelaps scimitus. The sequence goes on from JABWDB010000016.1 coordinate 1,107,901, forward strand.
GCAATACTGTAGTTGAGTAAACGAAGAACACCAACGTCGACTATAACTGTAATTCATTGAGCACTACCAGCGCCTGTTTGTTCGGCAGTGGCAGTAGACTGTTCCGGCATGACCCGTACGTCTCTGCTATCCGCAGAGCGGCGGCCATGCATTCTCGTAGAGGAGTATTTATATTATCGGGCGCGCGTAGCTCTTTACGACGTAAGTATTCTATCTGCACGTGGCTGGTGTAGGACACCGATCGCTTTGTGGGGCGATAGCAGTTAGCCCCTCCGCTGCGTTCTCCTTCTCAGCCAACTCACCTGCCTACAAAATAACGACGAGGAATATCACTGATGGCCCGCCTGGCTGCTGCAAGCAGCCGACTGAAGGTCGGCCAAGGGGTGTCCACGGAACAACATGCGGGCCGCAATGACGGATGTCGTTCTGACGATAATACCCGAACGGTTGTATCAGCATCAAGAGCAGGAGAAACTGATGGAGTAGAAGGGGGCATCGCAGTGTTGTGAACATGACAATGAAGCAGGTGCGCACGAACGCTTAAGTACCCCTTGAATAATTTATGCCTCCGCCACTAACTCACTGGCGTTAGCTGTATGATCGTCATCGTCGGTGATTCGGTAGTCGACGGGACGGCCGGCAAACGCCGGATTCAGGATCAACTTCATAGCACGAGTAGGTGTGGACCCAAGGGGTGGCGGTGGTGGTTAGTAAGCCACACCCATGATTCTGTACTGGCACATCATTGGTAGTTTTCGTCTGAGCAGAGGCAAGCGGCCTTGTGCAGACAGACAGTTTTACTTCATCGTTGGGCGGGGCTTATAGCTCTTAGATCCAAATGCGATATATGTGTAATATGTGTATTGCACAGGAAAGCAAAAAATGTCTAAGTGTCGCCGCGCACATAAAAATACACAGGCACGCTAGTCCTCCTATAGACATAGTATATGTGTATATATATATATATATATGTTTCATCCATCTTAAATGTTTCATCCACTCGTAGAGCTATCTATGTATCATAATATTTAAGTATTTCGTTTATCCTTTATTTGATTTGATGGATAGCTGTCCTTCAAAGAAATAAGCCAACGCGGGTTTGCTCTCATATTGAGCCTGACGTTGTTGCCGTCGTATAGTGTCTAGCCTGACAAATCTTCGTGTACGAAGCAAGGCTCGCTCGGTTCGACTGAAGAACGATCGCGTCGTATGCAGATGACGCTTGCGTATGGAAATTGGATAGATCATATTCGAGAACTGCGACTCCCACTACGGATCTCAGCCGAAATGACTACGAGAGAGCAAGAAGGACCCAACGAACTGAACCGAATTGCTTTTTGCGCAAGGGGTCTCACTTGTTATATTATATAAGGTCTAGGGCGGTAGGTTCTTGGCTATAAAAAGTAAGTGAAAGACAAGGGAAGGTTTCCAGTTCCTGAGAGGAAGCGGCCGCATAACCGATGCCTGGAAAGCCCTGCCGTTGTATCTATAATAGTATCTGGCTAGTTTACTTTCTCCATTTCCCTACATGGTAGTAAAATGATAGTAAATCCCCTTAGAGAGAAAGATACATTCGGGAAGACGTATAAAAAGCTATCCTTGTCACTTGATATTGCCCTGTAGTCTAATGAGATGTATCATTTTATAAGTCATTAATTTAAGTTTATCGTTATGTGTAAGATTGCGACTAGGAGACGAGGTAGAAATCGGAGAGATTAATACATATATATCGAATGCCAACATCGCTGTTCTAAGAACGTGGTGGCGTCTCCGTTCGTTCGGGCACTCCTGGTAATTACCGCTGTGTGATTTTGAAACGAACTTTCTTTTCTTTTCCTGAAAGTGTTTGGAAAAAGTCATAAATGATTCGAGTGATTATGCACACTTCGATGAATGTGTATGTATGTATTGGGTCTATGCCTAATTTCGTAGCGAAGGGTCAACATGTGTCGCTCTTTGACAAGGGTGTCACACATATTAAGTGTCCGTGTACGTTAAGTGAATGTTTACATGTGACGATAGTTTAAGGGAATATTCATCTAGATTAGTGATGTATGCGAAGTTTACTTAAATTTTTAAATTTTCAGAAAACACATCACATCAAGACACCACATTGTACTCATATATATATATATTCATCATTATATTTCGTTTTTATATACTCATCTTATTTCCCACTCGATTCATATTTCGATTGACTTTGATTCAATTTCAGGATGGGCAAACAGCCCTTCATCTAGCTGCCTACCATGTTCGAGAGGACATGGTTCGACTCCTTCTTAATCGAAAGGCCGACCCAGCGATTACCGAAAATGTGAGTGCCTCTATTCATTCCGCGTGCAATCTATCAGACTCATTCCGTTTAATCAGCGGATTCTGATATTCACTGCATGTCCACTTCGAAACGGTTTCTACAATGATGTTCTCTTTGTATCATGTTCTGACTATTGACCGTTGATTTTAATACAAACAGTACCGAATGACCTTTAAAATTATTTCTAATTCATGCTGGGAAGAACAGATTCGGTTCATTGTTAAATAAATGAGTTACGTTGTTTTCTTTGATAAAATATCAAAATTTTATTTTCACCTCGTGGTGTATAATATCACAATTATCCTTATAATGATACCTGCCGGCAATAGTTAAGTATTAATAATTATTATTAATTTAGTGGATCTATTTACAGTTGCGTACAAATACTACGGAATATCTCTGTGGTACATATGTTATCGGCACTCAAATGTAGATTGATTAAAATAATTAAGATTTGTTGTAGACTATTTCAATATGGACATATTCACAAAATGGACGATAGAACTCATGATTGTTGAAGTAACATCCGGGATTCATTTTTCGCCTAAGTGCCGACATGAATGACCCCTCTTTGAAATGACTAATTTATGAAGATTAATCTAGTGAGAATTGTCAATTAGAACATTTCCAAGCCTTTAATTTTTTTAACTCGCCGACACTCCGCTGTGTTCTCATTAACTTGACCTGTTTTACTTCTCGATGATCTGTAGACGAAAGGTCACCTGCCTCTGCACGTGTTAAGTTCTCGGGCAACAGGTGCTGCCATCGTTCCGTTACAACTGCTCCTTCGGGCAGGCGAAAAAAATGTTCGTCTATTACCCGACAAGGTAAGAAAATTTTTCGATTTCAAAGCTGAAAATTTCTCACCACAGTATTTCCATCGGTCATAATGTGTTCAATAAACACGATACAATACAGAGATACCGTGATATATATGTTATGATTACTAACAGGTCTCTCACGGAGACGCCAACTACGCATATAGAAATTATAGTCCAAACTATAGCGAGCAGTTTCCAACTAATCATTCGCCACAGCTAAATTAGTAGTCAATACAATTTCGCCCAAGTATTCCTCTCGAATGCGCGAGCAATAACGTTGAGACAATAAGAGCTACTGAGCTATAGTTTCTCTTTCGTCGTAGTAATAGGATAGTACATTAAAATTATATCGAATTTTAGTATTACAGATTAGGCTCTGTGGAAGGCTCATCCGAAAAAGATCAAAGCGAACCAAATCAAGTAATCGACGTTAAATTAGCCACCTGCCAATGAATCTTTTAGGTTGTTCCAGCTTGCTCATAGGTCGTCAGTGTACCAGGATATTAATGTGTTGCCGAACTGTCTCAAAAGAAATAACCATGCATCTACCGAATTGCACAATCCAAGTAACGAAAAGGCCAGAGTGATCCATTGTTTCTAAAAGCCCTAGTTCCCCAGTGAGTGACATTTTATTGTATATTATATCGTCAATTTAAATACAAGTTCAGCGACAATTCAAATCCCCTAAGGGCAATAAAACGCTGTTATGGCAGAATAAGCCACGTTAGAATTGAAATTGCTTGTCTTTTATTGCGAATGAGCAGGACTGTCCCATCTCACGAAAGCGAAAGCGGCCAATCTTCTGCAGCATCATCTATGATGGAACTGTTGCTGATATTATATTTAAAAAGGCTCCTTGAGTTATCTCCACGTCGTGAAAAAGAAACAAAGGCTTATCAATCGTGACACTGTCCTCTAAAACTATTATAAAATGCATAAGCGCAGCTGTCAGAGATGATGAGATGAATTGACCTGATCCTGTACCCGCAGCCTCCACCTGGGTACTGCTTCAAATGCCGCTCATCACGGCATTTGAATCCGCTATTGCCGGCAACGAGATGCACAGCTCGGGTTTATCTTGCCGGCCCGAAAACCTCGGTAGTAATGCAAACATAGCTTATGAAATGTTCGCATTTCGATCGAGAGGCTAAGAAATTTCACCATTGATAGTGTTGGGGTCATTTTACGACCGTAGTCTAATATCAATATGTCCAGTGTACTCAGTCGATAATTGTAATTATATATATATAAATATTTATACGGCTACTTGTTGTACAGTTAAGGAACGTTTAAATATTCTAGAAGTTTTCGTTGGAAACTCATACTACTAGACTCTTATAGGTCGAGTCCCGCGATCTGGTGACATATAAAAAACTTAAGCATTGTAAAACTGCAGTTCCTTTGATATATCAATAAAGAAACCATTAACATTCAACTTTTAACCCAGTCTTGTTGTTCGATTTCCAGGAGGGCAACATTCCTCTGTTTTTGGCGGTAGAGGTAGGAAATCACGGTGTATGTCGAGATCTACTTGGAGTGTCTACGAAAGAACAGGTATGCTCTGAACCACCAGCAACTGTATTAGACATAATATTATCGAAATGTTTTTCTGGTACTTGTTCTTGTGGCCGCATTACGACGAGACCCGCCGGAAGGAAAAAATCCAAGCTGCCGCGAAGCCACGATAGGAGTTGTTATTGCGATCTGGCATATATATCCCGCTATTAATCTATTTATCCAAGCTGTGTTCCTAGATACTGCATACTGCTACGGCATCCCTAGGCGACAGCGTTGTCGCCTCAGTTGCCCCAGGAACATCAGGATCACTAGTTCCGAGTTGTGTTATGTGCCTTAAATCTCCATAATCGAGTGCTCGACACTACCTCCCATCTATGTTGTTCAACTCCTTAGGTATCTCAATCTCTCCTGCACAATTTGAGAAACGCCTGACGTGTTAATGTGGAAGGTCTATTGGTATCTGCGTATATTCATACTATATGTCAACAGCAATATATAATACATATAAAGGAGCTACTCTGTCTATATAAAAATTATATATTGTCAAGTCTGTCTCCATCATATATCCTCTAACTCACAGATTCGGTTGTTCTGATAAACCCCCTCCCCGATAGGTGACCTACGTCCATCCGACAACGGGCAACACAGCGTTGCATCTAGCTACCAGAAGAAAGGACCTCGATATTATGCGATTCCTCGTCGAGTGCAATTCACCGATCAATCATCAAAACGTACATTTAATATGGATAGTACCTTTATCATTCAGTGACTAACTAACTAACGACAATGAGTTAAAATTAAATATTAGACGTTTACGAACGTTTCGAGCTCAAGGTATCATTGCCGTTTTCCGAGCGTTATGTACAGTTGGAAACGAATGTACAATATAACTGTATCCCCAATCATGGGTATGATCTTCGCTCTTGCATTGAGATGCGTGTCCATTTCCTGGTATTATTATTATACAGAGATAACACAACTATTAGATATAATTCATTTTTGCTAAACGGACAATCTGTACGAAACCGAGATATCGCAAATATCCGTAACACGTCTCACTAGAAATAAGTCAATGCAAATTGGGCTGTGTTCACAGTCTCCACAAAGTGTACGACTATGCTCGCACGCCCAACAAAAGCTATGTAAGGAAATCGCTCACGACCGCTCAGCCAATTATACAGCAGATACAACAGTTGTTCAAGATGCAAGAAAGTGCGCACAATCAATAGTCATTTAGTTGCATCCTAACATTGGCACATTATCTGAATATTGGTTGTTTTTACAGTTTTACATTTTTTCATATCCAAACATGTCACACTCACTACGTTAACCTATTGGCAGGAACTACTCAACCTCGATATCGCAATGATAGGCGTTTGCTCTACACCGATGTTTGTATAGCCTGGTTTCAATGTCGTCACCACACAGATCACGTACGGTCCCCGGAGGTACATGTTGCTGCGTTCCAATGAATCAAGACAATCCTCCCGAACCTTTCACTTACGATGTCAGCGATCACAAACTTGTAAACACAATCGAAGCAGTTTAAGCGAACTACTGAGGAGACAGTCACAATTACACTTCAGGGCTGTGATACGCTCTGCACTTTTCCGGAACTGGCTGGGTCTGAATGACGTTGGCAGATACCACTTGCAATGTCAGACTGAGATGGAGTCAATAGTTTAGCAATATGTCAATGTACATCGATGTGCACGAATGCCGCCGTATGTCGACTCGTAATTTTCGAATGAAGAAGTACACTCGGCCACACACACCGAGCATGCTCCTTCGGGAAATGAGCAGTTCCTGACTATAGCGTAGTCGATCTATCTACTCTAATTGTCTTCTTCTATTTCCTATACGTCACGAGTAAATTTGCTCTTTATCGTTCGATCGTATCTTTACCCGTCTGGGTATTGATATCCCGAAACGAGTGTCGGTCTTCCTGCGATACCGTTGCGTTCTGTCCCCACCGATCCGAGATGTACATACTCCAATGCTTTAGTATCTGCCACAACTCCAAAGCATATGTGGTCCATGCCGAAATATTGCGAATTAGGCAACAATGACAAAAATTAAGCGTCCAACAAGTACAAATCGTATATATACTAGTGAGTCCATCAACAATGCTTAATTAACTGATAGAGAGTACTGTATATCTGATAGAGAAACGATATCGAGCGAAACAGTGCGCCTTCAAACTAATTCACTTTGACAATTATATTTTTTTTGCCACTTATTTAATATCTGCAGCACTATTCTAATATAATATTATTCTACAATGTAATAGTAATAATGTGATAGAACTTAATCGAATCTTTATTTGAAAACTTCGATCTTACAGCACGAAGGTCAGACGCCTCTGCATCTGGCAGCAACGGCAGGAGATGAGCACGCCGTCAAGTTATTCTACAATTATAATGCCGATCCAAATGTCATTGACAAGTGAGTTTGTGGACGTTGAAAACCGAAAGACAATACACTGCTAGTAATAGTCATTCATTTACTCTAAGGTAGCTTTGAAATTTGCGAACTGTCAGTAATGGTTAAACGTTCCAAATTTGTTTGTGCTTAGCGAGGACCGAACACCATTGCACATTGCCACACAGCAGGGCAATGTCGCTGTCGTCGAACTTCTCATCGATAAGTATAAGGCGTCACTGCATCATCGCACCAAGGTGAACTTAAGGAACGCTTCCGCCGCTGAAATTAGTTGAATGGTGCTTGGTAACGCTTCATTATTGTTAATGTATTATTATGATTAGCGTTGACGTATAGTTGAGTTATTACCGACCGTTATTTTCCGAGGACCGATTATGTGTCAGCTCAATCATGGTGAAATACATGATCAACTTCGATTAAATATTATGAATACATCGACAGTAGTATCTTTCAAGGTGTGATACTATACTCCTTCTCTCTCTGTTTCTACTACACGATGAGTAATGCAATAAAATTCGAAACAATTACCACGAGAAATACCGCTCCATTATGAATACAACAAAAATTAATACAATTTTGTGTGCATGCTTCAACGGAAGTTCCGTGATCAGAATAAAAGGAGGAATAAGTATTCGGATACTTCCCCTCGCCCCATACGTGCTCCCCTCGTTTGTAACAGAAAAACTGATAGAGAAACAAACAAAAACAACTATACAGCGTACACAAAATGCTATTCTATCTATTATAGATAAAATGTAGGCCACTAAGGCGTAAGTCCTGTTGGAAGGATGGATGGATGGATCCATGGAATCCCTGAAGTGGGCGACTGAACGAGCTGGCTACATACAGACCTCCCCCTCCCAACCGGAACGATGTCGACGGCGATGAGTGAGCGACGATCCCAACCGTCCTATGGGTGGGGTTGCCGAGAGGGAGCCTGCCCCTGCGATGAGTATCGTGTAGAGGAAAACGTCCCGCTGTCGTTCTGACCGCACTTGGGTTAGAATGGGAAAAGTGTAGACTACCTCACCATCACCAGTGACACACTAAGCCTCAGGGCCGACGCAACTTCATCCCCGTCAGGCACCAGGGTTGTGGGGTGCGAAGGGCCAGTCTGCTAGCAATGGGATAGGGGTCGAAGATGAGCAGGGTGTATGGGGAAGAACGGAGGGGTAGTGAGTCCCTGAAAGGAAGAGAGAAAGAAAGCAAAGAGAGGAGAGTAGAGCGAAGGAGCAAAATAGCCGACGAGTGAGAGCCGGCCTAGTCAAGGTTGGCGAATGATGTGTGGGCAGACCGGGTCAGATGGGCTGAACTAAAAGGGTACAGGGGTCACTGGAGGGCGATGGAAGATAGAGATGGGAGACCGCGTGACCGAGAACCGGGATGGATTCCCTCCGTGTCGGTGGGGGCGTGGCTTATTTTCTTCATCCTTGTCGTCCCCGCCCGTTCTGCTTCGTCTGTTTGGAAGGGCAAGAAAGGAGAGGCAAGGCAGGGCTAGTGAGAGTCAGCTATAATACTAGGGGATAGGGCAACCATAGGGCTGTGGGCCTATGGATCAAGGGGATGGACGAATGGTCTAGGGTCTCCCCAGGGCACCGTCAAGCTTCTGCTCATTCTTCGCCATCTTCTCTAGTCGTTTTTCTTATTTCTCCTCACACTCTCGTACCTCTCTCCCTCTCCCTCTCTCTCTCTCGCCTGACTTTCACTCGTACAACCTTCTCGTATAGCCCTCGCTCGATGTTGTCCGTCGGCCTGGACGTATTCTAACATGGGTGAACTACAGGGCTCTATTGCAAGCCATGCTGCCTGCAGCTGAGCAAAAGAGCCTTACAGTAGATATCTAGCTAAGACCGCAAGGAGGAATGCCATAGAAACGACGCAGCTAAAGAATAAAGAATGCTGCTTAGCGAGAAGCTAGTTTGAGATGCCCTCAGTAACCGCAGGCCATACTAACTGGGCAATAAAAGGCAGAGCGGGGCTTTGTTCAGTTTTGTCGTTTTTAAAGGCGAGAGGCAGAATTCCCTCCAGGACTTCGCTTGGCTATTTGGTGGACTTCGGTGGAAAATATTTTGAAGCAAAATATCATGGAAATAATAGTTATTACATAGAGGCGGAAAAGCTACCACATGCAAAATATGATTCACCAAAAGTGCAATAATTCTCAGTCGAGCCCGGTAGCGTGATGCATTCGTGTGCGCCTTGCAATCGAAGGAGACACATAGGTGCGCTTGTTCGATCCCCACCGTTGCACATTTGCATTTAAAAGGGGTTGTCCGTCTTATGAAGTAATGCCGAAAGCAGTACCGTGGACGTTAATTGTTTGCTGTGGGTTAGCCCTGAAAATTTATTATTTAAGATAATTCGGTGGTTATCATTGTCAACTCTGTTTAACTTCTAGCTCCTCTACCCTATAACAGTATTTTGTATCCAGTAGCAATATTAATCTAATAATCTTCTTAATTTGCAAAAGCAGCAACAATATGTTAATATATTTTACAGTTACTGCTCATTTATTCTATTCAATATCGCCAACCAACTTTTAACTAACGCCTTTTGAAGTGATTTTTTGGATGGCGAACTAGATCAGTTGTTAGCTATCGTTTCATTGGTTCTCGATCTCTAATTATTTCGCTCGAATTTAGGACGGTTCGACGTTAATGCACATCGCAGCCGAAGCCGGCAGACCCGAAGCAGCACTCGTGTTCATGAAGAAAGGAGTGCCCCTTCACATGTCCAACAAAGTAAGAGTTCTTGTATATATATATATATATATATATATATATATATATATATATGTGCATATGAATATTTACATATATATATATATATATATATATATGAATATTTACACATCCCGACAAGCTTCCGAACAAGCTTGAAATATTCGTTGACCCATTTTATGTGTTAAAAAAAATAGCGTTAAATAACACGCTGCCTTCTATGAAAATCATTGATATTCACTGGATTCCATGACGACCCCATTGGCACATTTTATGCCATGAACAGCAAACAATAGATCAGCGTGTGGGTGACCCTTTATGGAGATATATATAGGCAGCCATAAAAGACGCCAGCTGTGTCAAATTTGAACGACAGATAGTGATACTGTCCTGAAAAGATAGATCAATGCAGACAAACAGCCAAGACGTATTCATTTAGCCGGTTTCATTTCTGTGTGTAATAGGTTTGTTGCACTATTAGACTCGAGTGTCCTTCACGGTCGTCACCCGATCGAACGCAAGACAATTTTCGAGGTCAATTCTCTAGGTGCCTCACGAACGTGCCTCAACGACCTCGGCACAACACTATCATTAGGGACGGATTCATTTTGTGATCTTAAATCTACAATTGTTGTTGTTATTATTATTATTGCCGCTGTGTGCTTTCCCGCTATTTCATAGGCCGGTGCAAAAACGATCCATGTCGCAGCCCAGAAGGGCTTTGTAGAGGTCGTCAGAACGCTCCTCCAACGAGGAGAACACGTAGATGTTAAAACAAACGTGAGTATCTCGATCTGTCTCAAAAACTAGATTCCTTTCCTTAAATAACCTCGGAGGGAAATATACTCTGTGTTTTTGACCATCAATCAGCGTCTTGTTACAACTGATTCATTTATCTTGACGCATATGAGTTCAAGTATATCAAAATGAATGTTTGTCTAGATGTTTACTTACATATATACAGACATTCATTTACATACATATACTATACAGACATACATAGCAACCTTATGAGCTTTGGAACCAGGGCGACCTGTGCAGTAGATTGGGTGTATGTAACAACTGCGGAATGAACAAAAGTGACGATAACTTTTACATTGTGTGTACCTCTATATGGAATGATAATTGGCTCTAATAAAAGTCAGGATAATCAAATGTATACGACAAATGACTTCTGTTATTTTTTCTGAACATGTTACGTCTGATCAAGGATGGGCACACTGCTCTTCACATAGCAGTTACCCACGGACAGGCGTTAGTAGTTGAGACCTTGCTAGGATTTGGTGCCGCTGTACAACTCAAGGCAGGAACGGTACGTTCAATAACACCGCGGTTACAGTGAGATATCATAGATCGAGCGATATACGATCATTAGATAGTAACACTTAATTCTCGAATTCGTATCCCAAATAACAATATGTCCGCCTAGAACCGACTGGCAGAGCATTCAGCAAATATCACTTAATCATTTAGGTCCTGATAGCGAGACTCGTGTGGTTCCTTCACAATTAACAATTTCACTGTTCCCAACAGAATGAAGAAACGCCGCTGCATATTGCTGCGAGAACGAAGGGTGGCGATCAAAGTGCAGAATTGCTCATCAAAAGTGGAGCAGCTGTAAACGCCAAGGATACGGTAAACTGACATTGGTACCATTACGCAAGGAGGCTTTTATCAATCAGCTTATATAGAAATCTTTCTGTAAAATATATAACCTTGTCTAATTTTGTGAGATTTGCCTTAGGCTTCAGGGAGTGGCCAGATAAGGGCATCTGCGTGAGAATACTCCGAGGAATAGGGGAACATAATTAGTAAAATGATCAAAGGCAAACGTTTAAATTATTTTGCGCATTTCAGAACGGCGAAATTCCTCTTCATTTCGCCGCCCGAGAAGGACATTTGAGGACAGTGAAACTGCTCCTCGCCGACAAGGCTATTCCCGACTTGCTCAATAATGTGCGTATACTCTAGTAATATGTTGTTGTGTCAAGAGATCCATGCTTCTAAGTGTCACTTTATTATTACTAACAGCAGGTAGCACATAAAAATGCACAAAATCAAACTAAATTAAATGTAGCAATAAGTGGCGAGCTACCATAAATTAATTTTGCGTTATCGGTTCGATTCAGCGAGCAGACTTTTGGAAGTGTTAAAGATATTAAAGTATCAGATAACTTAATCAATTATCAACGTGCAAATTGGCATTCTTTTATTTGTTAAGGTGCATAATTATATTGCTTTCAACTGTTCAAAATGACAAAAAATACCCTCGTAAACATGAACGTTTACTGATGCAAAGTTCTTTAGTTTCGAACAACATAAAAATAATGAAAATAATTGTTCCTAACAGCCAACGATGTATATGTGCAAATCTAAAAACGGAATACGTTACCCTGGTACTCGGTCCTGCTTTATTGATATGATCAATGGCTCGGCTGCCGGGGAGGTCCCTGTTTTAATCCCGCTGTCGATTTGTCGATGTTCACTAAGTCATAAGACCTGAAGGTCATTGTCCTGCATTTACAAACCACGCAATCCATAAACTATATTTGCGCCGTTACTGTCATCTTTTAAGTCTTCTAACAATAGTTCATATTTTACCAGCTGTTCTCTTGCGGCTACCTTCTCTTAGATCAAACCTAATCTGCGTAAATATAAGTGTGGGAAACAGAACAAAACCTTAGCGGGCTCATTATCCAGGATGGCGAGGGCCTTGTGGCAGTTTTCTGAACGATAAGAGAAGCTCTCGGTGAGTTTTGAATGAATCATGTCTGCTTATTGTTCTCTTCCTTAGCGAGGCGAAAGTCCATTGCACGTGGCGGTAGCGAATTGTCACTTCGAAGTAGCCCAGACCCTTCTGGACCACTGGGACCGCATTATGTGTGGACCCGACGCCGAAGAAGAGGAGAAAGCTAAACTTGCCAATCAACGAAACAACGTAAGCTTTCGGGCTAAAATGATTACCTGACTCAATGCTCGTTCATTGTCTATATCTGTCATTGTCTATATATAGACTGTTCTATGTCTGTAAAGAACAAATTACCTTTTTTTGTTGTTGCAGAATGGCGAGAATTCATTGCACTACGCTGCGACGATAACAGAAAGACAGAAGCACTATCCGACAGAAGATCGTGACATGATGCGACTTCTCCTAGCGCACGGAGGAGACGTAGGCGCTGAAACTAAAACCGTGAGCGAATCGCGATATTCGACATTTGTCGAACTATTTTTCGGGTGAAATCATTCCCCCAACGTTAGTTATGAATCACTTTGTCTGTCTGTACAAAGCCAGCTCCCCTCAGTATACCCCCTCCCCTCAATAATCCTTAGAAATAATTACTAATTTTTGTATGTTTGAATAAATACCCAACGAACGAACTCGCACGCACCCCCAAGTGTTTAGCCAGTTCGATTCAACTGTTATAGAACTAACGTTCTGTGTCACAACGCAGGAAATGGAGACACCGATACATCACTGTGCCCGAACGGGAAACGTAGTGGTTCTCCAGGAAATTCTTAACCGACTTACACCCGCAGCGATTCAACTATGCTGCAACCAGCAGTCTCGGGTGGGTACCAGCAAATTTTCAGCAGTAACAATAGCAGTGACAATTGCTAATATTCTATTAAAGGGGAAATTCATCTCGATATACTTCGCAGACTTTAAAATACGACCAATCGAGATATCTACTGTTTCCATGTAGTCAAAAGTTATGGCAAACGTTTGTCGGCATTTATAATAATATAACGGGGATAATTTCTAGAAAATTACAAAGGGGGGATTATTATATTAAATATCAAATTCTGCTGATTTACGATTGTACGAATGGCTGATAAACAGCGGCACCATCGCTAAAGTTCTTGACATTAGTCTAAACACCTTGGACAGCTACATATCAGTACGCATGAAGGCACTATCCAGATCGGAAAGAATAAGTAATATGTTCGTCTGAAGAGCTGCCCGTCTCGTCACGAAGCCCGGCAGTCAAAAACACAAACAATAATTATATCATAATACAAGCCTTATATGCCAATGTATCTGATCTAGTATAATATAAGTTGTATCATCCCTTTAAATTAATAAAGGAGCGACTGAACTTAATCAAATAAATCGAAGGAAAAAATCAATAGCATCGTTCCACCACCCCGTTCCTCCATTATTCATAATAATATGGATGGGTTAATTTTTATCACATTCAATAGTAATATGCCCTTCTTCTTACTGTGCCTTACTTTGTCTGTTACTGTTGTTGTTGCTCTTGCTGCTGTTACTGTTGTTGTTGTGGTTTATTTATTGCATTCACTAGAACGGCTGGGCACCGCTATTATACGCATGCGATGCTGGCCATCCTGAGTTGGCGCGTCTGCTAATTCAGAACGGCGCCAGGGTGGATATGTTCGACGAGAAGGGTCACGCCGCACTACATCTTGCTGCGGAAAAAGGCCATGAGGATATCGTCGACATTCTGCTCGAGGCCAAGGCGTTCGTCAACGCCCGCTCGCAGAAGGGCGTGACGCCAATGCATATGGCGTCAGAGAACGGTTACGCCGATATCGTGCGAAAACTTCAGGCCTCCGGCGCGCTTATAGACGCCCTCAGTTTGGTACGTCTGATCGCCAAAGCGATTTAATGCGAATGCGAATCTTGAAGATATCGAACCTTGTGCCTTCAAGCATATCCATCTGAATATGTTAATTATTGCTCTTAGTATTGTTCGTTATGAATTCACCACCTTCGAATTATAACCGGTTCAAGAAGTTTTTACACTCTTAAGTACACTTATTCAATTAGATTAATGATCACCAACGGGACGACATTTGAGAGTATTACCGACACTACCTCAAAGGCAGACAGTCACCATAATAGGTAATTTCTACGATGACGTTTATTGCAGAGCAAGAAGACTCCGTTGCATTTGGCGGCGAGTAAAGGCCAATTGGACGTAACGGCGCTGCTCGTTGATCTAGGCTCCGACATGTATGCGTTGGATAGCCAGGGTCAGACACCCATGATGCTCGCCATTGAGAATGACCATTCGGAGATCGTGAAGCTCTTCCTGAGGAAGAAGCCAGATCTGGCCACTATGTCAAATGCGAAAGGATTCACGTGTGCTCACATCGCTGCAATGAAGGGCTCTACGTCCGTAATTAAAGAGCTTATGAAGTTCAACAAATCCATTGGTTCGTATCATTTCCAATGGGATTTTATTATTCACTAAAAACTCCCAGGTGAAGTCACATATATCTTTGCATAAATTATATTCCATAAAAAACATCGACAAATCTTTATATACATATATATAATAACAAATCGATGGAGGGCGGTTGATAGTGTCGATAAAGTATTTCCGAAGAACAACAAGCGCGTAGGTTCTCTCCTTCTGCAGCGCCTGTCCCTCGCTGAGCAGAGGGGCAATGCCATCGCCTTCCTCGGGACATTGTCGACCTCAGCCCTGTTTTCAAATCCGTTCTGTGCATAGTTTGAAGCAACAACATAAAGGTACATGAACTTGGGTGAAAAAGCATCTCAAGACATCACCAGTTGCCAGCGTTGCCATGTTTCTTCTATGCATAGTCTTTTTCCCATTGCAAAAACCCAATTTTCCAATTGCTGTATTTCTTATTGTTATTTTCTCTTGTGCCACCTGTGCCCCACAGTGACGAGTGCCAAGAACAAGACAACAGACTCTACACCCCTTCACCTTGCGGCAGCTGGTGGTTACACCAAAGTAGTCAAGATGTGTCTTGAAGCAGGAGCGAATCCCATGGAGGAGAACTCTGACGGAGACACCCCACTTCATCTGGCAGCTAAAAACGGTCACGTCACTGTGGCGCGAGTGCTCGCCCGGGAGGTGCCGTGGACGACAACATCGAAAAAGACCGGACTCACGGCCCTCCATGTGGCAGCCAACAATGGACAGATGGACTTTGTCAGAGAAATGTTGACCGAGGTGAGGCTTCGTTATGACGATGTTAGCCCAACGTCGAACGATTACAACTATACGCGTGTCTTCCGCCCCTTAGGCGGATGCTCAAATTCGACTGAATCGCGATTTTAGTCCCCCCTTTCAACAAATAATGTACAATGGTGTGTATAAGCTCAAGACACCCCTATATTTCAACAAACCGTCATAAAGAATACACATTTGCGGCATTTAATCCGTTCCACAAAGGACAGCGCATATGATGGCGCACACAGCCAGCTACAATGAAATGTGACATTTTTCGGGTGTGCAAAATGATAAGTCACCCTCAGTTATCGCCCTTAGTGTTTTCGCTGGGTTAATTCTCGTTTTCTTGTGCTAATTAGTACCCTGTGGCACGCTCTCGATAATTATAATGTTTGCGATTCGGTTTGGCATACAATCAATGATATTTAGCAGAATCATTTATGTTCAGGCTCCATGTATTTGGAGCGACGTTCCACTAGACTGGTTTATACCACATACATAGGCTTCAATTATCTCTATGAGGGATTATGATGATGTTCAAGGTGATACATCGATTTTTCAATTCTAACTAGGCAAACCATTTCACTCCTATAGGAACACGTGTTGCAGTTTTGTTACCGTTTTGCTTTTTCTAGAATAGGAGCCTTTTGGCTCATTGCATAGATGAAGCTGTACCAATTATCATTCAACAACTGATTTTATTGTTTACTCGAGTGCTAACGTGCATCTTCAACATTTGACTCCTCATCGATGACCGATTATGCTGCTGCTGGTGATGATGATGTTGACGATTTATAACGCGACTAGGTTCAAGCTGCGATCGCCTCCCAGCCGCTTCCGGACGGAGGGGGCGATTACGGCATGACGGCTCTCCATTTGGCTGCAGCAGCGGGCCACGAAGGAGTGGTCCGTATGCTGCTGAACAGTACCGGAATCAACGTCGACGCCGCCACCGTCAACGAAGGTGAATGATTTTAATCGTTTCTTGTTCTTTCATTTTACGATTGACTGAACGCTCCCGCTAGTCAATGTGGTCCGGCATTCGAATTGTACAAATATTATATAATACGAGGAAGGCTTTTTTTGAATGCATAGCTCTCTTCAATGCTAGACATTGAGGACACCATTAGCATGCCTTTCTCTTAAAGATCGTTTATCGTTTCGCCATTTTCTCATTGTTTGGACTATGACCAGCCCGCTGCTAACTAACCTGCTTGTCAATGAGATTGTATGCAATTGTAGCAAAAAGCCACCTTGTTTCAATGGCAATAGGTGCCACATTATGAAGAGGGTGGATAGCGACATCTTGATTCGATTGATTTGGTTCTAAACAAGTTGTGTAAGTTTAAAGCATTTTATAGTAGCTGGACTCGAATTGCAACATCTCTGACTAATTTCCACCTGTACCAATTCTAAACGTACCCATTTCGATCTGTTTTCATCTCGTACGGTATAGGCATGTACCCCCTGCACTTCGCTGCTCAAGGAGGACATCTGGCGGTTGCCTCGTTGATCCTAAGTCGCGCAGAACAGCAGTTGTCGTGTGTCGACAAAATGGGGAGGACTCCGCTGCACGTCGCCGCAGCGGCCGGCAAACGTGAAATGGTCGGCCTGCTTCACTCCCAAGGTAACCATCTGCCAACGAAATTATCACGAACAAGTATCATTGTCACAGTGTAATATGGTCCGCCTGATAACTTACAACGACGTCGATGTTCGCATTGTCAGACGTTCCATTAACTCATTTTGATTGAAATATGGCCGAAACAATCGATGACAACTTGTGTCATGCCCACAATTCATCTTCACCACTATCATCAGAATTGCTGATTCGATTGCTGCTCTGCATGCATGTGTGTCTCACTACCTCTGTGTCTGCCAATCCATCATCTACAGGCGCCGAAATCAACGCAGCGGATCACATGGGATGGACCGCTTTGCACTACTCGTCCAAGAACGGGTTTCTGCCTGTTGTCAAGATCCTCGTTGAGAACGGGGCCACCGCTAAGGTGAGGTGCCACCTCCGCAATGATGAGCTGTGTGAATTGCCGGCGTGTATCTAGGGAGCACTAAGAGCACACTTTTTACCATGGTGTTCGTGTATGATTACCATTTGCGAATCGCCAATCAATCATATTGAGGTCAGCACAGCACGCATATTAATGAATAGATGAAAGTAAATTCAAACACGCTATTTTACATAGTGCATACGTATTGAATTATTACAGGTTCCAACAAAAGACGGCAAAGTTCCGTTATGCTTGGCGGCGGCTGAGGGTCATTATGATATCATATCTTACTTGCTCAAGAAAGACCACGATACGTCCGACCTTATGGAAGACAAGCATGTAAGATTACTTGCTTTCACATAAATTAACAACTGAATATTGTTCTACAAGAAAATAATATTGAGTTGAACGGCATAAATGGAAGCAGTTTTTAAGGCCGTTTCTTAGATTTACGTACCATTGTACATTTAAGAAACATTGTCTAAAGAATAGAATATATATATATAGTATAGACATATAATTCAAAATATAGAATGAGCAGACGTTAAACATACTAAGAAAAACAAGTCCATAAGAGCACAAATGTGCCCTGTCAGGTGGCTCTCATTTCAAAGTGCCTAATCGCTGCTAGGCTAGGTTATTCACCATCTGCTACCACTGCTACTCAACCATGTAAATACAACTACTCTGTTCGTCAATCATCTTTTTCCAGTTCCTCATCGATTTGATGGTGTCAGCGAAGGTTCACCAAAACAAGCCGGTGATCGACTTCATTCTAGCATCGCCGGCCCCTATTGACACGGCGGTAAAGATAGCCCGCTCATATGAGTTGCTCTCGCTCAAGGAGAAAGAGCGCGCGATGGAGCTCGAAGAGATGTCCAAATTCTGCGACAATTTGGCCAATGAGCTCCTGTCGATTGCTGCTTCGAACAATAACACCGCCGCGCTCCTCAGGGCCATCGACAACCGCAACACACCATTCCTCGATGTACTCATTGAGCTACAGCGTAAATCGGTAGTGGCGCACCCGGCGGTGCAAAAGTACCTGACTGAGTTGTGGATGGGTTCCCATCAGTTTTCGAGTTCAAAGACGCTCGGCCTCTTTCTGGGCTTCCTCTTTTGTCCACCATTCTGGATTGGCACCTCGCTGTTCTGCGGCCATAAAATTGCCAACGTGCCGATCGTCAAGTTCATGTCGTACCTGGTCTCGCACATATTTTTCGTCATGGTTCTTTCCATAACGATCATCAACCCATGGAACCCCTTATACGTCTCAATGAATCTTATTCCACACTGGAATGAATGGCTACTCCTAATCTGGCTGCTCGGCATGTTCATAGCTGAGTGTACGAACCCCTCCGATCGCGAGGGTCTAGGCTACATCAAAACGGTGGTCCTGTTCGTCTCAGCATTTGCCATCATGGTTCACCTTGTGGCATTCGCCTTCAAAGAAGACAATCCACGGCTGATCTGCCTTTACGTGAGGAATCAGCTATTTGCCGTGGCACTCCTACTTGGCTTCTTGGAATTCCTCAACTTCTTGACCTTCCATCATCTGTTCGGGCCATGGGCCGTCATTATTCGAGATCTCATCAAAGACTTGATGAGATTCCTTGCCATTCTGCTCATCTTCTTGGTGGGCTTCTCACTAAACATGTGCGCCGTTTATCAGCCCGTCTTCAAACCAGATCAGGGAGGGGGCAATGTAACACTCCCTGTTTTAGGAGCCGAATTTCAGTCTCCCATCAATACATTCGAGATGTTGTTCTTCTCATTGTTTGGTCTCGTCGAGCCGGACTATATGCCCCCTCTGCATCTTTCCCCAGCCTTCTCTAAGATCATTGTCAAAATTGTCTTCGGCGTATACATGATGGTGACGGTTGTCGTTCTCATCAATCTTTTGATTGCTATGATGTCTGACACCTACCAACGCATTCAGGCGCAATCAGACACTGAATGGAAATTCGGCCGAGCGAAACTGATTCGTAATATGAAGAAGGCGTCGCCAGCCCCATCGCCCACCAATGTGATCACCTTCCTGCCCGAGTTGATCATGGAACGCTGCAACGGAAACAAGCGATCAAAGGGTGGTCTGCTCGGCATGGGCAGCGTGGCGCAAATGAATAAGGACACCAATATGGGTTCTACAGTGAGCACCGGCAGTCGAGCCAGCTCTGGCCGACAAATGCGAAGAGTGGTCCCGCTAGGTGGGTAATGCATTCATGTCATTCATCTATGTGGCCCTTAGACCCCAATTTATCTCGATGATTATGGAAGACGCTTCATAATCTAGATCACAAACGTAGTTACCTTGGCAGGTAGGAAATATTATATATATACGAGCTGTACAAAATTGTATGTAATAATCTGTGATACGTTATGAAAGCAAACCTTGGCTGAAGAAAGGGGTACTTGACTGCAATTGAATTTTTAGCACGATGTAGTTAGTAACTCTAAGCTAATGTTGAACTGCTGTTGTCACTCAATTAGGCCGCCATTTCAATTTTATGTTTATCCAATTAATGTCAATTATCGAGCTACTCCATTTGATTGAAAAATATAATGGATTCGATGGGAACGGTAAACGCGATATCCCTGTGTGTTATTTCGCCAACCGAGAATTGCATTTCGGAAGTGCTGAGCTCAGGTCTCTGTCTTCAGCAAGGGATGTGTGTACCTTATGCCCATTGTGAATAGAGAGATTAAAACCGATCAAGAAACAGTTCTTTCTAGAACAAATCCTTGTATTAGCTATGTAGATGTGCGATGCCCGCCTCATAAGCGTCGGTGTTCTATATTGACTGAAGTTGTAATAAACTGCGAAAACGACAGTGATCTTGCTGATAAAACGTACTGAGGACACGTATAATTATGTCTTTGCCGATTCTCGGTGCTTTATACGCTTGTCGATTATGGTCAATGAATTGATGACGATATCTCTTTTCGTTATTGTTGCAGAGGAAATGGTGTGCGGCATGAATAAACTCAGTAACGTCGTAGACTGGCCGGCGATCTCGTCCAAATATCTCGATGTTCGCCGTGCATCTCTATCTGTTGTGGAATCGCTGCAACATTCAATGCCACAACGAGAATGAATCGGCAGCCTCCACGACGAAGATCTCCGATGTCATAGCCACTACGCGAGCAGCGTCAAGGTGACCTTTTGGAGGTCGTTCAAACGGCGATCTTTCGATAGCGACCTGGTCGTCGACACCGACGACCCACTGACATCATCATCAAACCGGTCAGCAGCATTCAACCAAAGAACAAACCGGATGAGAGGACGCCGGTGGAGCTAACCTGAGCAAGACACTGTTAGAACAACGGACTTTCTAAGCATTCATCAGTTGAACAGAGTCGTCACCCCGACTCCTGAATTCCCAAAAACCTCAAGCACGGACCAAGAATAGACAATCTGAAGGATACCCTCCTCCTTAACCGCCTCCAACATCCCTAGTTGGAGAACCTTTCTAGAAAAAGAACCAACACTTTACCGCCACAAGGCAACCACCACAAGCAAAACCTACATATGATAAATCGATATACCCATTACACAGTAACAGTGTACAAGTTACCAGATTCCGTTATCGTAAAACGAACAACATTTTTTGTAGTGTGTTATTATCATCATCTATCAATGTGCGTACTCACCTACTTACCCACCTACGTACGTGTAGGTGTATAGAATACAACTATATCGGCACAGACAAGATTCCAGCGTCATTTCCTAATATCCCTCCCCCATTGAAGATACAGGACACGCCCAGTCACTTGTTTCAGTCACAGAAGCGAGGTGTTAAGTGCGTTTTTGAAATTGCCTTCTAAAACTGTTTTCTAACAGTGTCGTTAGCCATTCTAAGGTTGGTAGGCAGAAACCGAGCATAAGCAGCATATCAAACCGAGAGCAGCACTACCATTAGTAAGAATATCTATCTTTCGTTTAGGGCAGCAACCTATCCGAACTGCCCGTCAGGGCATGCCCCCAACCTGATTAATCCTCATCGGTCACGAGATTCAGCGAAATAGGCTGCCTAAGAGGCATGATACTAATACCGCATGCCACGTAAGAAAGTGAACCTATCAAGAGAGAGAAATGTTGACGAATTGTTAGCATTTCTGCTACGGCATATGCGAATGTGGGTGTGTGATACGAACATTCGCAGTAATTGGTGGAATTTTCTCAAGACGTCCTTATCGTCCGAATAACAACAGACGAAGAAAAAAGCCAAACAGTGACAACAAACTTAACTAGTTTGGAAATCCCTTACCCTTTGAGCCCTGTTGTAAATAGTACCCGTACCCAAATCCCTTTGTGCGAAATACCTTTACAGAACCCGGTGACGAGATCATAACGTTCATTAGCACCGTAAGAAATTTCATGCACCAAGCGTATTGTATGCGACTACCCGTTCGAACGACAAAGCTTTCGTTCTGACATGACTTCAGGTTAACCGGTTTACTGGGCTTTGCAGTTCTACCAGTGTACAACCTAATGAGGGCAATAGACTTTTGCAGACCACATTGCAATAGTTCTAGCTAGAGAGAACAACATGTCCTTGGTCGGCAAGAAACTGTAGGGCTAAACAACAAATTTTAACAGCTCGTAGATTTTCCCCTTTGGACTAGTGGGACAAGGTCACGCATCGGCGCGTGCTATCAATTGAATATAGGTCTATAGTTATCAACCCAAATCTAAGCCGGTACCCACTGCTGGCTCGACTGAAAACAAGGTGATATACGCATCTAACTCAAATTCGCTCAGTCGATCTCGTCCAGACGTTCCACAAACATGTGACCAAATAGGTAGAACTTATTACTTTGATTGTTAAATACAAGTAGTCTGTTTCGATGCATAGTTGTTGCGAATTAGGACAATGGCGAAATCGGGCAGAACATTACTAGCAAGTATTCGTTGTCCTAATTCGCTACACAAATATGTTGATGAGCACTTATGTAATCTCCGCAAATTTCTTGAAAACATGAAGATAATATTGCGGGTATCAGTATTGCAAGTTGGTGTCAAACGTCACAATTATTCTAAAATAGGAATAGAACATATCTAAGATAGTCGAGTAATGGTTTATTGTCACGCCCAGTTGGCGGTCAATTTGTATACCAGTATAATTTGTTCATGGCTTTAACCCATGTCCTACATTTGAAGATATTTGCTGGCAGGTTCCGGCCTGCAGGTGAAAGTCGGCCTTTTCTCATTTGGTCTAAAAGTCTTCAGTGTCAAGACGGCTATAATAGTTAAAGAAAGATGGAAACAGATCCGAAGTATTGTTGCGTGACATAATCGTAAATCAACTCACTAGTTTCATTTATTTGAAATGCTGAAGAAAAACTTTACCCAAGTAGCAAGTAGGCTAGCAACCTGATAACAAGGTTAGGTATGGTCTCATAAAGGTTGAATAAGTTCGGAAGAAAATGAGACTAATTATAGATTAGCATGTAAAGATAGCCTCCTATAATATTTATATTTTCACCTTGTAGAGGAACCGTGATATGCTCAGATATTTTTGTCAAATCAATAGATACGGAAACAAGGAATTTAACTGCGAACTCTGCTTGTGTACAGTAAATCTTATAGTAAATAGTTGGTACAATGTGTATCGAATTAGTCCATAACGTTTAGAATAAAATAATTATATATTAGGACGTTTGGTTATTAGAACAATAAATAAGACGTAGTTTTAGCAATGCAACGGCATGATGATATGATTGTCAACACATAATGATGAGTGTGATACAAATATTTTCGACTAGATTTTAATTTATTTTATGATGACGTGTTCATTGAGATCATTACATAAATTTCGATAATGATCAAGAATATTATCATTACTATCATCTATAACAATTGATCGGCCTAAAGGTTTAGAGTCACCTTTCGGCAGATGTTTATATTGGAACGGCACAAGTGTCCCAGGATTATTGAACTGTTGCTTCTTCATAAATAACAAATATGCTTGAACCAAAACGCAACATACATGTATGCAGACATAAATCTACGTATATATGCATAAATACGCAATAGAAAGATAATCTGTTACGCCAACAGACGCGGAAGGGAAATCATGAACATTTCTACATCGATGTTGAAGACACGTAATGAGGAGAAGTTCTCGATAAATAGAGCTAAACATCCAAAGCCGATTAACCGACTCAGCTGTTGACTGGCGGGAAATTGGTTCCTAATATAATAATGTTACATCACTAAAGTTGTAGAGCTCACGTGGACGTTAAATGTTGGCTGTGAGTCAGCCTGGAAACGGCGGAAGGTGTATGGCTTAATCAGCCAAGAGTTTCCACAGTTACAATTAATGTAATAGAGGTAGCAGCACAAATTGACTATACAATTGAAATGTACAGCTTCGCGTAGATTCTCGTTACCAAGGAACCTTGACAAATAATTGCACATTACTGATGCCGATTTCTTCCCAATGTAAAAATGGGTTCCGTAATGCTATTCTTCTATCCTAATATATATATATATATTGAACTTATATAAATATATATATATCTAATGGTACTACCACCTATACTAAAATACATAACACTAGACGCTTGCCATTATATATATATATATATATATAGTTACAGAAGACATAAGACCAATGGCATTGTACGATCGAGTAGGTCGATATCTATGGATAGATGATAGGTTCTTGAGATTCGTCTCAGGGGAGCCGTTCACGATCCACGATTTTCTTTCCTGCTGCAGTTGAGATTCGGTTGGATGGAAGGCAATGGCAAATGGTGATAGCGGAAAGATGATAACTTAAGTCGAAGCTGATAAAGGTCAATCGAGCAATAATTACATTTTCATCCGGTGTAAAAAACCTGGATTTTAAGGAGACAACTGAATCGTAAAACAGAATCTCCCAGTCCGTTTCCAGCAAACCAATAAATGACTAGTTTTTTGTATGCAGCCCTGCTGCAAAACACTGATATTGTTCAACATCGTATTGGTGGGGTACCCATTATTCACAAATACTACAAGTACTTGCGACAAAATTAGCTTAACGATTGTTTGAGTCATTGAAATTTTCCGAAGCAGAGATGTATCCTAATTGTTATGGGTTGACATAACATTAGACACAACTCGCTCATTATATTATAATGATCTGCTATGGTTAACCTGGACCTGGATTCTCTTCTGCGTTCGGAACCTATTGGGTTCCCTTCGGCGTTCGGGAACCTATTATCATAGGCAACCTATTATGATGAGCTCAACAAAGTCATCGAAAGGTGAAAGCGAATACAATTGAGCGCGGTGCTGACCGAACGCGTTTTGGCGACTCGAGCAGTTAACGGAACAGGTCGAGAGCGGGGCGCGGTACCGCGTCGCTCCAAAATGCTATTTGATACCAATATCGATAGCACAGGTACTGTCGCGTAGTAGTCCCCCCCCCATTCCATTACGCCTTAAATCAACTCGCCCCCCCATTCCATTAAGCCTTAATCAACCCGAGAAACAGACCGCCTAACCAGCGCGCCCATTATCCCCAAAACCTCCCCCATTCCATAATAAACGAACGCCCCAAAAACAGACTCCATAACCAGTGCGCCCATTATCAACAAAACCCCAAATAGCATAACCAGCGCACCCAGCCATACGAAATACGATAATTTAACGGACCATAACCCCAAATAGCATAACCAGCGCACCAGCGCAGCGATTATTTGTTGTTTCGAATAATGACGAAGACGAGAAAACACACCGAGAAAACACACGACTCCGATGCGAATAAATAACGAATAAATAAACGAAGAACCTATTGCATGTACGTACTCTTCTTGTGAAATTTTTTCTTCTCTTGCACGCTACCGAGTCGCTCAGTAATATGTCTAGATCCTAACTAACAAACTAGCAGTGAATACCAATTATGTCAACGCCAGTAACTCCGCGACCGCGGCATCTCACTTTAATTTGTCCTCGTAACCGAACCAAGTCTCCCGTTGTCACTTAACCCTTCCCCTTAGTCTTCAGCCAGGACGGAGCCTTCGGATCCTTAGCTGCGCCCTTAGCATCCTTCCCTCCCTTCGCCGCTGCCTTGGCCGGGGCCTTGCTGGTAGTTTTACCAGCAGCCCCAGCCTTCGCCGGAGCCTTGCTAACAGTCTTAGCAGGGGCCGCAGCCTTCGCCGGAGCCTTGCTAACAGCCTTCGGTGGGGCAGCAGCCTTGCTCATTTGAGACATCGTCGGTCCTGGTGCTCCCATCTGCGACATTTGGCCTTGTCCCATCTGCGACATGGTCGCAGCCTTCGGCTGGCCCATGCCGCCCTTCGCTGGTCCCATCTGCGAGATCTGCCCACCTTGCATTTGCGACAGCGTGTAACCGCCACCCATTTGCGACAGCTGAAGAACCTGAGGTTGACCAGGTTGACCCTGTGCAGCAGCCTGACTAATATCAATCGGCTGTCCACCCATCACCGACAGCAGAATCGGCTGTTGCTGAGGCTGCTGCGGCTGCTGGCCACCCATCATTGACAGAATAAGAGGCTGCGGCGGTGGTGGTGGCGGCGGCGGTGGCGCCATCATCGATAGAATCACAGGCGGCGGCGGCGGCGGGGGTGGCGGAGGCGGCGCCATCATCGATAGAATCACAGGCGGCGGCGGCGGCGGGGGTGGCGGAGGCGGCGCCATCATTGATAAAATGATCGGCTGCGGTTCGGGTGGTGGTGGTGGCTGGTTCGACGGCATAATCACCGAAAGCACCATTGGCTCACCCATCGCGTAGCGGACTCGAAGTTAGCGTTCACGGGAACACTACACAAAAGAGAACTCTGGTGCTACGACAACGAGCGGCGTACGGCTGCACGATTCTGCAATTCCGAACTTACTGGACTAGCTGCCGCGGACAATACCCGGTCACTGGCTATGACCCGCACGTTCGTTATTGACAGCAGACTAGTGAGCGATTGACAAGCTGTGATCTTTTATGGATAGTTCGCAGAGAATTAGTGTCGGCAAGATTTTTCATTGCCATGTCGCTGGGTTCACGTTATTGACGGAGAGTGTTTCGTTTGTATCAAGGACTCAGCAGCCGGGGACACTGTTGAATCCAATTCAATAAACTACAACTATTCACTGACTGGTGAATTGTAGCAGTATTTTGCTTGACGGAAAAAATTTCAAGCATTGTGTGGAGAAGTATAGGGCAAGAAGCGTATAATTATATCTCAATGCCGATTGTGGATTCCTTATGCATACTCGAATATAAATATAGCTATTCAGTTATTACGACGAGGTGCAAATGCAAGGTTAGTGATCCGACATGGTTTAGTGACGTAGGTTTGGCGTTAAGTTGAAACATTAGTTTCATTAAATATACTGGCGATGTGTCCTTTTGAACCATATTTCTTGTAGTGCTTCTTGTTTTGATAGACTCGTCCTGTCCACACAGTCCAGCTGACGGGATTGGGAGTGTTCCTGAATGAGAACATTCATGTCTTTGAGCTGAATATCAGACCGTGGGTCTCTGCCACCACCGTGTTGGCTTCCGAAGTGACCTATTCCATGTTGCGGTCATTTTTCATATCAAGGAGTTCGACTTTCTATTTTGCCACAAAGCGGTGCTGTCTGGTCTTCTGACCTCTCTGACATCTCTCGTCCTTCCGTCGCCTCAATTACCCTCACCAGGTTCCGTCGCCTTTCTCACCCTCACCAGATTCCACCGGCTCCGCGGCTGGTTCTCGTCACGTATGCTGAACACGTTACGCTTCAGAGGGGTGATCGAGACCTTTCGTGGCCTCTATCACCCCTCTGAGGTTGCGGACGGCTAACGCCTGGATGCGCCCTCAACTGCGCACACCAACGGCACACTTGTCGTCGATTCAGGGTATTGGGTATTATGGCCGTGCACGCTAACCAATCTTGATGGATTTCAGCGAGACATTCTTCTTGCCGAATTCTTCTTGCTTCTTTTCTTGCCGAATGCTAGCGGCTTTCGCGTCGCCTGCTTGCTGTATCAATTTCAAACCGCCCAAAATAATTATGCACAAGTTAATTTTTTTTATTTTTGGGTCAACCTAATATAAGGACTCAATTTCAACCGGTTATCAGGCGAAAGACCCAATAGAACCCAATCCTGACGAGGTAAGCGTTAGATTCTATGTTGAGTGATCCGAGTTATAGCATATAAGGGCATATAAACCAGTTCAGCCGAAGTTCAAAAACAATTTCTATTTGACGTGTCACAAATAAACGGTGGCGTAAAGTAAGCCTGATCCCTATGGAAAGGCATCTGTGTTTGTTATTGCTTAGTGTATAGCTATGTATAACTGGCTTGGTTCAACAAGGGACACTAATGTGTCCTTTCGTAACAAGAAAAACTCACCTATATTTGTGTTCGGTTTTGCAAGACACTTCATTTTCGCGAATAGACTTCGTGAATGTCTATGTATTAAATTCGAATAATATTATGCCATCAAAAACGTTAGAGTAAACCAATGATCGTTAATTAGAAGTGCCCAGACATATCTGCTCCGAAGTGATGCTATTACTAATCGCCGAGGTAATTAGACCGTTCTTGTAGAATGCAATTATACGACAATGTACGAAACAAATTATTCGGCTCGACAGTAATTAGCTCGGCTGCGTTAATGGACTCGGTAGCAAGTGTCCTTCTCTTAAATGTGGTTCGATAATAGCCATCGGCTCTCTGTACCGTCAGCACACCTGTGAAGTCATTTTAGTCTTCATAAATACAGGTAGGTCCGTAGTAATATACACCGTCATTCTTTAGTTCTGCTTATATGCTGAAAATCAAGTGAGTAACAAGTGTGGCACTGCCAAGGCAATGGAACAGATTTATATTATTTGAACAAAATAAAAACCACAAGCTCACAGAAACTAGATGACCCGCAGATTCTACACATTACAATCGCATTTCTCATTGCGTTGTCCACTGAATTTAGCAACATGTGAAATTGCTTCAACTACTTTCAGACAAACTTTCGTAGTTGTCCCTTAGTGGAGCTTGGATGTTCCTGATTGGCATTACTGTTAAGAAATACTAATCGGCATTGAACCACTATAATCTATGTGCGTATACACGCACTTTTCAACATCTCTAAACAAAAGGTACATAGGTTTTGAAAAATATATGGCTAAGCTGACAGAACCAATCTTTGTATTGTTTTTAAGGCAATCAGGTTTTTCTGATGGGAGGTCGCGTTCACGGAGCTCCCGAGCGAAGGAAGAAGCGCACCGCCTGGCGCGGCAGATATGACCATGTCGATGAATATGTCTGCCAACACATATTCGGATGGCTTGTGGGAACGATTTGTCTTTTGGGTTGCGGATATCAGGTAAGTGCCGTAGATAACATCAAACACAGGAGTCAACGCGCGCTGCTTTTTTTTAAATTTTGTCATGTTTTTTTGTGACCAAATCACTAGAATTGACACGGAACATTTCGCTGACTATGTTTGCTGATATGTTCTGCATCATACATTTAAACCATAATTAGATGCAAATTTACGATAAACTCAAATCGACATTCTGAAAAGGCGCTATCCGCATTGCGTGCACATCTCGAGTATCCATCGGTTGTATCGTCGACCTATTTCAAGGAGGCAGCTGATTTCCCAGGGGTCACCGTCTGCCCCGAGAATTGGTATGTAACGAACTAACTATTTTCAAATTATCTAATGTTTGTATGGAGCAACACCCTCTGCTTTCCGAGAGAATAGCATACATTGCACGCTATAGGTTACTCACTAACTACAATACGAAGTAAACCAATGTTATGCTGTTAGAACAGGGTTAGTCGACAGTACAGCTATTAGGATAATTCTCGTTTTATCATTTAACACGTACTTTTAGCAGGGACTCGATGTTGGTACAGCAGATAACAAATGTTGTCCCATAGACGAACAAGAAAAAATAAGTGAATTGGATACTGATAGACGATATCGGCGATAATTACAAGCTTTCATCATAAGGATGCTTCGTGCAATTGATTTCGGATCGAAGGATTATGTAGATTTAATCTGTATTATGATATAAGAAAACTATTGATAATAGCTACCCAACACTTGTTACGCATGTGACACGTAGAATTTTTCTCCTCAGCATCGTCCGTAGTCAATAGGTGCATTCATCTCTAAGCGGGAACTTCTTTTAACAACCCTAAAGTCTTTGACTGCCGAAATGATCGGGACTTGTCAACGTTCGGTGATGCGAAATAAGAAAATTAGTTCATACGAGCTTGGGTGGTGTACATATTTTGTATGACTTTCTAATACAACGTACCTTGCCTGAGCAGGTACAATATCAGCCAGGTCTGCAGATACTGGCCTAAGAACTGCACTCGAAAAGATGTTGTAAGTATCAATTAACAGGACTTTTGTCTGTTTGGTGCAAATTTGCTTTTCCGGCCCGTTAAAATGAAAATGGAACCCATTTCATGGGCTACAAGCCATAACGAATTTTGAAAATCCTGCGTCGCATTTAACTAGTCGTTGCCATGTACCGACTTCTTTGTTGCTAAGTCTCTACTTCCAAATGCTGGAGGTCGCAGGTTCAAAGTCTGTGGTGTTCTGCTTTTGACAGATCAGCAGCTTTTCTTCTTCTTCCTCTACCTTTTGACCAACCCTTCTTGAATCGAAGAATCAAAGATAGTGCCACATTTTTCTGAACACTTTGCGGTCGCAATCGGACAATATTGGGTTCGTACATTGAAATGACCTTCGAAGTTCCTGCTTGTGTATGACCGTACTTCGTGCGCTTCAGAGTTTCCACGATCGGTAAGCCGCGGTTCGTTCTATTTTTAACCTTTCATCCGTTCGTCCCGTGCCTCGGTCTTACCGTCTTCCTGCAGATGCAATTGTACCAAGTTCCCAAGGCCGTCGCTCAGAGTATCTTTCGATTCTACGGTCAGCCTAAACTCCGAAACCTATTTCGATGCCGGATGCTGAGCCATTCCGAGATCTGCCGCTCCTTCGACTGCGCTAAATTGTTCGTATAAATGCTGTGTGCGAACCGGAAAGCACTACATGCATGTTATAAAAAACGCTTGGAAATACAATACAATACACGTTAGTTAACACGGCCAACAAAGGCTGAAGGAAGCAATGCCTAGAAATTAATTAAATAATGAATAAATTAACTTACAAATGTTTATCAAGCTATGCATTGAACGATTCACATAATCTCTTATGAGGAAGCTATTCAAAGGTGCAACCAGTTCACTTGCGAAATTTCTCGTTGCCAGCATGAGTCGTGCCTACTTCAAGCTGCCAGTTCGATACTGTTTTGCCTTTGACGCTAACCAACTGCCGAAGAAACATGAATTTCACGCATGTCCTACACCCTGGTTGTATGGTAAGCAAGAATAACTATTCTAAACTATTCCTCACAAATTCGTGTGATCTTTTATAAAATACTTAACCGTTTCTATTATATATATATATATATATTATATATACGAAGTGCGCCAATTGTAGTTTTTGATATGAGGATTTTTTGGTTTGGAATTTTGTGCACAATTAAAGAAAGTGCTTTAGTTAAATAGTGTAGTTTTTAATATTATTTAAAAATACAGAATCATATTTCCTTTATTCGGTTTTTGTGGAAGATTGCGTATCACAGAAACTTCGCCTATATTTTATAGGTTGTTTCGAACCTTAACACACGAAGTTGCTTTTTTCCTGTGCTGGGATGCTTAAGGTATATTTACGATATATTAAAAACATCCTCAGAGATAACTTCCAAGTTATGTGAACAAGTTATGTTGTATGAAAACATATTCAAATGCTGGAGCTCGAGCCATTTTTATATATGAAGCGTTATATATGAAGTGAAAACTTAAGCAATCGCCCATGTGGTGCAACTGTCGTAGGGTAGAGATATTATACAACTGCTTAACGAACCCTTGTCGTGCCTTAGAACTGCAGATCGAACAGCACTGGAATCAGACTCAAATGCATTCGTTTTTGGGTGTCGGGTCCATCCCCGTATATGTTCATCAGGCGCGCACAAATCCACCCGTTGGCATCGAGGCCATATCAATGTTCAAGAATTTAATTGTTGAAGCATCGATGACTCAGGTTTGTTCAAAAACGAAACGAGAAACTCGAAATCTATTGAAACCAAAACATACTGAAATATTAGGAATCGATAGAATCAGTTTGTCTATCTTGAACCCGGAATCTTGAATATTCAAAAGGGCACACACTGGACTATTGCATTTTAGTGACGTATCATATGAGGTCATGATCCCTCTACTCAGCTATGGTATTTCAGTCTGGGGTGGAGGCTACAAAAATGTACTTCAGAGAGGGGAGGTGATACAGAATGACGCGCTCCAGGCCACTACTGGTAGAACTCGGAAGAGACTCGGTTGCGGACGTCCTAGTGAAATGTGACTTTCGTTCGCTGACGACATTGTACTCACTTCACGTCGCTCTTCTTGCGTTCAAGATACATAAGGGCATTGTACCTACAGACGCTGCTCTTCCGATCAAAGCCTGCACCAAACGAACTGCCCGTAGGGCGACAGTGGTCGTGACACCCTTGGCTATCAAAGAATCTAGCAGCCCTACTCTCGCTTATCGCCTGCCGTCAGTTTGGGGTTCTCACCCTAGCGAGATTAGGTCTCTCACCTGCGTTAAGAAATTTGCTTTCAAAATAAAAACAAGGGCTAAAATTTTATTTGAATCAAATCCAGTAAACCGCTTGTAATTTTCTTGTTTAATATGACTTTGTGATAATTTTTGACAGTCGGTCACCTCGAAGAACCTTGTGAAATACTTTGGTTATCGTTATTTTACTGTTATTTTTCAATATGAGAACTTAAGCGTTGTAATATTCGCAGTTCCGTCAATAAAGAAATAATTAAATGAAAATAAGTGAAAGGGTTCCGTACCCTGAACAGCAAGGGGAGGACGAAACGGTAGCGTCCTATACTGTGCCATGCTATTATCTTGTATGTGTGTGCCTAACAAATATATATATATATATAACAAATTAGAAAATATATAGCCACTTTCTAATTGTGGATAAACAGAAAGCGTTCGATTTAGCCTTTGATCTTGTTGTTTAACACAAGTACCGTTTATTTAGATATGTTTGGGGCCTCTATTTCCATTAATTGGATCGCCAAAAATGATCTTATTAGTATTAATAGTCTAAATTATATATAGAAATTAATTTCATGTACCACAATCAACACTCTCGTCAGTTCTCCGTGCAACCAAATCTCTATAGTTAGTATTTCCAATAGAGTTGAACACTGCAACGGTCTATGCTTGTACACGTTAGCAAACAACGGCACGCCTGCCACATCCGTTCCAAACCCAGTGTGAGGCCTATGAGAACGGGCCCTTTCGACGTTCATGGGGCGGTTATCAGACACATGCGGGCTGTATCCAGGAGTGCCAAATGCGTATTGAGCAGCAGGTGGGTCGAGCAAATATGCACACCATTCAGTTTGCCTTTATATTCCAGAATGACAACTGCGACAGCTGCCAAGTCAATAAATCTAGAGAGCAGAAAAGTAAAGAAAAGCAGAAAACCATAACGAATATTTGTAGCTTCAAGTAGGCAACCTGATTGTTGGTTTCGCCATTTAATTTAAGTGAGATGATATAATAAATAATAATAATAATAATAATAATAAATAGTGTAGAATTTACAATCGACTAAACTGTATACATATTGGTGCAGGTTTGCAACTGTACTCTCTCGCATCATGAATATTCAGCCGTGTATGCCGAGAGACTATGTTCCTATCAAGTCCAAAGTAAGTAAACAATAATTTCTCGCCAACGTAGCCCGATGGCATTCAAACTAAATTTAGTATACAGGGCTTACCCACAAGAACGTCAGTGTTTTACTAAGTGCAACAATGACTATAAGTCAGAACCATATAAATACACCCAAGTCTAATAAATATAATAATACATAAATATATTCATATATCTAATAAATATAATAATCTAATGACAATCTATCCGGTAGATATCAAAGTACTTCGTGTGGGCTCATATAACCATTTTGGCGCGGGTTAGCTAACGGAAGACCTGTGACGATTATGCGCGATTCTGACCCCGCCTGTCACTAACGTCTAGAAATACATACGATACAACAACAATGTCTGAACTGAAGAATGAACAAAGCGATAAAAAAAAGCAGCTACATATTAATGAGCACTAAGCTGACATTCACTGTTTGAACTTAATGTGAACCAAATTTCCATTCAGAGCAATGTACTGATGCATTGAAAATAGATGGAACAATCGACAAGTGCGAGGACGATTGTCGCCTCGGTTGCTTGTAAGTAGCACACCACTGTTGTTGCATTTTCAATGTGTATTCGAATTTCAATGACATTGTAACGATTAGCAATGAAATAGCACACAACTTTTTGGCTTGAATCATATACGAAGGCACGTGTGAAGAAAGTTAGTCGCCTTAACCTCTTTGCTTAAACTGGTTTAATCGTTCTAATATTCGTGCGTTGTGATCTAGGCAAACGACTTATGATATTCGACTATCCGGCCTCTCTCGACACGCACAGGATCATCCTAAACTGCAAGTCACGTTCGGTTCTACGTGTCTACATATATTGCGTTTAATGTGCGATAAGCTGAAACCTTGTACCAGAGATCAAACAATCTTTCGGAGTTTATTAAATTAGATCTGCTGAGATTCTGTGGTCATTAGGTGCACACAATAATGTGATATTCACATGTTTATGTTATTTTACCCATTTTATACAATTATAAAGGAGTTTACATTTTTTATAACATCGAATGAGGAGAACTAATATTCTGGCAGAACATCAGCTGATATTTTGACGAATGTAACTTACTTTGTAATAACAACAAACTTGCAGTATAGTTTGCTTCTTGTACTTCCGGTAAAGGGAAGCTAGAATCCGTATCTCATTCTTAGTCACGAATAAGAACTAACGGCCTCAAGCCAGAGTGAACATTTACCAGCCACGGTGCTAATTATTATCTCACTGATCCAGATGAAATGATGAAACTACCTTCCGTATATTTGAAGTCTGATTCGTATCTTGTTTGCGAAGATATTCTCTACTCAATAGATCTTTCTTAATTTAATTATATCAACATGCACCCACATGTGTTCTTCATTTATTCATCCCAATATATTCAGAGTCTTCTTTAGATGAAGATCTTAAAGGACAGGGTGTGAATGTAGTTATTAAGGCTTGTCTATTTGACTTTAGTATAACAGTCTGATAATCACAATGCGCCTAGTCTTCGAACACTTTTCTCTATATATATTTGCACAAACAGTATGATATATATATATATATATATATATTTGTAGTCTGGAAACTATGTATTTGCTAATATTTCTGACCCTTTAGGCATCGTGCAAGCTTATACTTATCATTCGCATCTTCAAGCGTGGAACATTTCCAATATTCCCAAGCTCTTGCAGTAAGTACATAGTGCTTTCCACACGACGATATATCTCTTAATTATTCGTTCCAGACTTTAGAAATACATTGCAACCTGAGATAGACTGGAGTTCCAAACCCAATATTTGTTGAGTGTGCAATTATGGTCACCTCGTATATTTTAGCATATAGTCAGTATTTAGTTGGGAGGCTAATATTAGGGATAAATACGAAATGAACAAAGCCTGTTAGGTTTATTCAGCCCCTTAAGAGTCGCCATATATGCATAATTACTGATTAGATTAATACGAGTTTTACTTCGTAAAACTAAATTATTCAAACTAGATGTAATTTGCTATCTGACATTTTTCTCCTAAATATTATGTAATTACAAATTAATATCGTAGATCGTTAATAGGACGAAATAACATAAGTATTCGTATGTCTTTCAGTCTGAGGTGACTATAGGTTACATCAGCGGTTATCTCGGAGTCTGGATCGGGGTTTCCTTTCACGGAGTTTTCCAAGTTATCCTCGAAAGAGCCCAAAAATGGTGCTGTTGTTAAACTGAAACCGACTGATATGTTGACGCTTTCATCAGGCCCTTCAAAATCATTATCTGTTTTAATTGAATAAAGGTGCTTTGAAAGAGAACATCACATGCAAACAGTGGGTCTTAATTTTGTTCTAGTCTAATATAGGTTACTTTCAAACGGTAAGTCACGGGTTCAAGCTGTAAATGACACTATTTGAGTATTCTATTTCTTGAGTGATTTACTGACTACTTCTTTTATGCAATCCTTTCCATATGTGCATAAATATCGTTTCACTCCCTAGATAATTCAAAGATAATGCAAAAAATTGTCGTTTCGAATCACCCATCAGAATCCTCGAGTATTAGCGTTTTTCCCAGAATATCGTGGAATATATCTGAACATATGTCACAGGAGGAACAACACCCTGTCTGTGATGAATCGAAGAAATAACTAAAGCTCGCATGCGCGTAATCGCCATTGGCTCCGATTGCGCCAATTTCTAATAGTCCCAAGACACACTGCCATCTTGAAAAGCGCTTCTCGTATTCGGAAAATGGGTAGTATCCATTAGCAGACGAACACACAGGGAGGCATGCGTCTGTTTGTATACGAAAAGTAAAATGTAAACAACACTGAATAAATAGAGTAGACGACAATTGACCGCCGATTCCGCTGGGTAATAAAATAAAGGGGGCAGCTATCTAGAGAAGCAAATCACGATCTATTTCGGTGACGGTGAAGTACCAACAGTTATTGCTTAGTACTCTGTTCCGAACATACAGCAGTGCAACTATGAGTTCCAGCCATTCCGCCGCCAAGGTTAGTAGTCGTGAAAATGTAATATTGTTTCGTTCAGAGAGACAACTAAGGGGTGGTATTGGTACTGCATTACCCAGATCTGATCTTATTGAGTAAAAATCGAGACACGTAATGTTTTTTTTATTATTGGGATTTATAAAGAGTGTTTGGGAATGCTAGAGGCGGTAAAAATCGATCTCTGTACCTGGTGGAGGAACATTCTGAAATTTCCAGGAAGTTCTTTAATATATGTTCGACACAAATTCAACAGGGGTTGCAATGGTACTTTTGATATGGAGGCGAACTCATGACCTGTCAATTTAATAACGTCATATATATATATATATGATTCGGTGACACAATATTCCATTGGAGGGTAAAATTGCTGTGTAAATGGGTCCTAGTTATACTGCCATAGATAATAAGTAATTAATTAAATTGCAGCTATTCCGTACGTTTTAAATAAGACCTAAATAAATTATTTTAGGATATGAAAGAACTAATAAATTACATAGGTCTACTTGTTATGATTAGTTTTTCTTATTTCAAGTCTAATAGAAGCATTGATGACACTCGAATTATTTTTGGGCATTCATAGATTTGCATGAACTATAGAACACTCGTATAATTCAATAATATCAAAAAATATCTATCATTACGTTCCAGGTTGGCGAAATTTTCACTGCGGCGGGTACAGCATTTACGCAATTAGGCGAATTATCGATGCAATTGTACTCTGATACGGACCAAAATATCACAGGGTTAGTATTGTAGTAGCGCATAAGTACGCGGTCATTGTTTTCAACGAAAATTGCAGTCTAGTACTAGCTGGGTATTAGTATAGTCTGGAACAAAACTTCGTAAATTTAGCGATTGAGACTTTCGAGTTAGCTGTACCTCTCAGTGGAAGTCAATCGACAGTCGCAGAAATTGAAAAGAATAGCGACAAGCTTTCAGTACATGATGTAATCCATATAATGTATGGTTCTATTGAAGTGTTCTGTTAGGGTGCCCTTGGAACAGACGGCATCGATTACAAATCCTACCTCACATGGCTATTTATGATTAGATAATGACCGCCGATATCTACAATATAAGCATATATGAGACAGAAGTATCCCGAATAGTATCATTGAAGATTGATAAGTATCATTGAGGGTATATATGGAGATTTTGGAGTTATATAGATCGAAAACCTTTTGACGTGCTTTCCCGGTACCTTAACGATCTAATTTATCGTGATGAAACTTGCAACAATTGAACCATATACATGATGCTAATTTGTGTGCCTTTCAGAGGGAAGTGGACAGATGAAGAAATAGAGATGCTCAGAAATGCCGTCAAAAGGTTTTCCGAGGACTTACAAAAAATCTCCGAGAACATTAAAAATAGGGCGATGTAAGTACGTTCGATTGTGTGAGGGTCGTTGCTAAGATTGTAGTTCAAATACAATTGTTAAAATACAAGGCTGGCTATAGAATCCCAATCATTCACGCACTGATTCTAATTGAGTTTTCTAACAATGTAATACTTCGATTTAAATCTATTCATTCATTGATATCGAACATAATTTTTGCTGAATGTGATCACTCGGGTCTCCGCAATAAACTATTATTCATTTGAAATAGAAATGAAGTTTGAATCACCAAATTTAGTAGTATCACTTTTCCCTATGCGTGTCCTGTTGATCATTGCAGTTCACAGATTAAAAACAACATGAAACGTAAAGCATACGAGAGTGCTGGTGTCACAGCAGCGGCAGTGAAAAAGACCTCTACCGGAACAAACAGCACGAATGCGGGCTCTATTGCGAAGTCGGCCTCAGCCGCCAATACGGTAGCAGGTGCTGCAACAACAGTTGGGTACGGACTTCGCGATGCGCGATTTCGATTTCAGCATAACCGAATGCTTTAAATTAAGTCTTAACTACGATGATCATTGTCTGCCTCGCTGCACACTAATCACTTGGACAAAAGATCCAGAACTATAAAATGAGGCATTTTCGCTAAATGCTGATTAACGTACTTGCTAGTTCCCTTAGATTACGCTAATCTTGTATTTATTCACTAATTTGATAAAATTTGAACGTAGAGTCAATGTACAATTCTGTCACGCAGCGTATCGTCATCGTTATTGAAAGACACGTTGATCATTGACGCACGCGGTGTTGTTCTTCATTTGTGTCATACTCCACTTCCGCTGTTGTGAACAGGTGCGCAGTGTCTTCAGGTGGCGTTGTCTCAAGTTCCAGTGGCGTGAAGCAAGAGAGCTCTCAGCAGGCCGCGCTTGCAGCAACGATACTCGCCGCTCAGCAGAAGCCTTCAGCTCATAGTTCTACACATCCCCCACCATCGGCTGATCTCACCCTGAACATGCTCAACGCCACCCATGAACATGAAGTGGACTCAGTGGTCGGTGTTGGTCTTGGGGGACCGGGACAGAAACTTCAGTATGCCGATGACTCGAATTAATACCGTTGGTTATTGGCTAGTGAGCGAGTGATACGACAGGGAGGGTCACGTCGAGATGTCGTAAACATGATACTACCCAATTATATACATAGTAATAGACGACGCAGATGGCTATATCATGGATGTGGCTGCCAAACGGAATGCGAATGTATATTTCTCATTCACTTTGAAGTTGTTTATAATCGCTGTGAATTGTTTGATCGTCGCCATTGAGCTGGTTGCAAATTGCGGCAGCTTGAGACCGATGTTGACGTTCGACGACTGAAATATTCTTTTCCACTACGCAATGAGAGCGTGGTCTCTGCCACTTGGGAGCGCAAAGGCAATACAAATTTAGACTGAACTCAGTAGGATGGAACTATGTCTTGTGTTAGTACTTGATTGAGAAGTATGTACATGTATTCTGACAGGCGTTTTTTTCTATTTGAGCTATCGATTTTTATAGAAAAGATTGTTTTAGATGCGGCCGTCAAACGACTAGAAGATTCCATACTACCAACACCATTTTGACATTAAGCTATTTATTACGTGACTTTAGTCATTTTTTGCTTCCTGCATCTGATATCGTGTTCACTATAAGCAGTGTCCGCATATAGTTACCCGTGCATTGGATATCTTTGGCTCCTTTTGTGAGCTGTGTCTCAATCGGTAAGTGCTTTATTTTGTGGTGGACTGTTCGAAAGTAAGACCGACTCGGCCTATACGAGTCAGTTGAGTCGAAGCTTGAATGACCATTCACAATCACCGAATCGCAGTTAGATGTACGCAGAACACATACGAGTGAAATGGAGACCAGCCATCATGTGAATATGAGAGAGTGCACGCACGCGTGAACCGGCGTCGATTGCTTTAGCGGTACATGGTCATTTATTTGTTTGTTATTCCCATCATTGACGGAGCAGTGCCAATGAAATTGTGCGAAGAGCCCACTTTCTTCGGCCTATAAAGTTATACTAAGATGGTTGCTTTGTTAATAAGCGACTCGAACACTTTTCCGTCATTTGTGTATCGAGACCGGACTCTGCAATGCAGTGTAGCGAATTAGCTTAACTTAAGACCTAGATGTCGAATCAAAGGAAAGAAAAACTGCACGTGAATGTCCCTGGAGACCTTAATACATACAACCAAAATGGCAAGAAGTGTTCTCACATCTCGAGATGTTTTAACAAATTTATTGAATTTAAAACAACGTATTCTTGATGTGTTTGCTTATCAGTTATCTAGTCGAATCCGATTAGTGCGTCAAGAAGTATAATACAAAAGGCTGAACGTAAAAAACATTGGTCGGAGTCGGCGATCGTTGGACTCGCCTTGATCAGTGTCAATTTGTTTCGGATGATGGTCTATATTCCTGTAGAGTTTGTACATATAAATAACGTCGACCTTTGTAAATAGCGCTAAAATATGACTACTGCGCGACTGGCGATAAATATCTATATATATATACACCTGTTTCATAGGGTTCTCCCCTATATTATAATTAATGTAATAATAATAATAATAACAACAATAATAATAAAATCTGTATCGAAGGAGCTTCTGTAACATCTCGTTACCGAAGTAACCGAAGGGAGAACAACAGCAGGTGTTCGACATTTGTATTTGCCCATTCTGTACATAATTAGAATTAATAAATAATACAATAAATAGGAGCTATGACGAGCCCTGTAAACTTTCGTTCCATCAGTTTTCTATTAATGTTAAACAAATTAGTAAAGACAATGTTCGTTATGCAAATAACAACATATCTTGAGCTTACTGATTCGGCAGTATCCCCAACCGCCTGTTTTAGTCGGGGTTCTCCATGGGTCTTGCAACGGTCCTCGCGTGTTTCTCAGTTATATCAACGATCGTGTACTTAAGGAGTCTGATCGATGTACGCCGATGATACAACCTTTCCGTTGGACGTCGCAACTACGCCAGACGAAATACATCGGACCGTGACGGAAGATCTAAAGTGTGTTTAGAACTGATGCCTTGCGAACAAAATCGCCCTGAATGACCAGAAAACCAAGTTGTCGAACTTCGAAAGCGTCGCTTTGCACCCTATATTCACCCTCTACTTCTTCGAAACCGTGTTATATAGAGATGACCAGATTCGTGGAAGTCCTTGGTGCCCACCCTCAACGACATTCTATCACCTGCCGCACATGTTGATAAGCTAATTCGGCGCACAGCAGTCGCCACGAGCTTATCAATATTGCTTAATAATCATTTGGATTTTACCTCTTGCAAAATGCTGTATAAAGCTATCTCCTTGTCACATCCGAACTATGTAGCTAATTTTCGAACTGGCTGTTCCAGCGAATGGGTGGAATACTCCTATGGAGGAATATTCCTCTTCACATACGTCTGAGATGGCTTTGAATGGGATCTTAAACGTCCTCCAAACACTTCAGGGAGGTGGTATGGCTATCGGATTATATAGGAAAGCGTTGGTTTGAACTCAAGGTCAGACTTCTGCGTACTGATATGAAAGTGGGTTGTCCACGGTACTGCTAAAAGCAGTGTTACCGTGGACGTTAAATGTTGGCTGAGAGTCAGCGCGAAAACTTCTGGGTTGTCGATTCCGTAACAGAGTCTACTTCACGATATCTGATAGTGATAGGAATATGGTTTGGTTTCTTCTACATATATGCTTACTGTTATCGTTATCATAAGATGATATTCCGTAGTTAGGTATTTATTTATATTTTCAAACAGGTATCTATATATATATATCAAAATCGATATATTATTTGCTATGTTTGAGTTTGTACATATCAATAAACTGCGAAGAACACTATCCGCTTTCGGTAAACCTAACTCACTCAGAACAGAGTCCACGATTTATCATTTAGCCAGATTATTCAAATTCGACATTTTCTCACATTTCATTTGCATTATTCATTTTCGACACATGAGGTTCTCTGTTTCGTGTTTTTGGAGTATGTCGTTTCAGAATGACCAGTTGATTGCCATAGAAGAAGCTCTTCCGCATTTTCCAAGCCTAATAAAATACCTATACTCCAGTATTTCGTTGTCGCCAATGAATGCATATGAATAGTTGATTGTTCTTAGTAAAGCAGAAAACAGAAAATTGCACTAGGAAATAAGACAACAGCAGAGATTCGTAAGCTGGATTTTTTGCCTTGTCTATTTATTCATTTTTAACTATCGTAGTTGTTGACAGCACTGAACCAAAATGCGAAAATGGGCCATCGTCGTCCTGTTGCTTTTATTCGCGATCTCATCATTTATTTTCTGTTTGCATCATCATCATCAGTGTCGTTGTTGAGATAATTTTTCTTTCGTGAGTTATAGGACCCTTATCATTTAATCATAATGATATCCGTAATTCATTTGGGTTAATGTTAGTATGCATGATGGCAACATGTTTTACTATATATATATATATGCGTGTGTTTGTATTTTGTATGTATTTATATATATATATATATATATATACGCATGCGCAAAGAGAGAGGCCCGAATAATGTTGTTAATAGTGTATCTCTCTCTCGCTATATATATATTATATATATTATGTAACCATATTTTAGTCGCGTAGATTTTATATTATTCGTATAATCAGTGACTTGGTTGTCTGCAAACTCTGTATACGTATACAGAGCTCACATATACGTGTGTATGTATGATACATTCATATATATATTTATATATGCGAATGTGTGTGTGTGTGTATATCTCAGTGTCGTATGTACTCCTGTATCATCATTACTATTTCTTTAATTTACGTATATTTGGTATCTTCACTTCAACACCTAGTGATGATTTTCACCATTATTTTTTCATTACTCTATAATAATTTATAATATATACATTCCGCTCACTTTGTCTTCATGTTACGTATCCATC
The DNA here is from genome assembly GCA_019614645.1 of Stratiolaelaps scimitus. Taxonomy (NCBI): domain Eukaryota; kingdom Metazoa; phylum Arthropoda; class Arachnida; order Mesostigmata; family Laelapidae; genus Stratiolaelaps; species Stratiolaelaps scimitus. The sequence goes on from JABWDB010000016.1 coordinate 1,150,720, forward strand.
CGTCCGTTCATTGGCATTCGCTATTTAGCGTACTATCTATAATAAGTTATCATCACCATTATCATTATCACCATTATCAATTATATATATACTTGTCAATCAATGAGAGATGTCATCGATGTTGTTGAAGAAGTATGCCAAGAAGAATAGCTTACGGGAGCTCGGCCCCCACCCCTCTGGCGCTTGGGTGAAGGGCAGCAGAGACACGACCTGAGTCAGTCAGTCGGGTGCCTCCTTCTGAGTGTGCCTATCGATCGGGACTATAACAAAAATCGTTCCGAGTAAAAGCGTCTAGTGACACCTGCAAAAGGGTTGAAAAAGGAAGCTTTTTCTTGTTCTGTCGTAAATGGGCCAACTTACTGCTCTGTAACTGCTTCACCATTGAACACCATCGTTGTTATTCCTGTCAACGTCATCGCATTGATCCCGGAAGAGGGATAGGCACGGGAAGGCCATGGCTAATTAAGCAAACTCTATTTTATCAATTCGTGCATTTTCCCCGTGAGAGGACATTAGATAAAGTTAGACGATGTCTATTATTATTAGTTAGTAGTAGTAGTAGTAGTAATATAAGCAGTAGTATTATTAGAGCTATTTATATGTATATATATTTATATACTTGAGTAACTAAAGTGTTTGTTCCAATGGAACAGAATCACTGTCATGTCTTCGGCGCATGCGGAGAACACTTATTCCGCTCGAACAGCATCTGCCTTCATTAAGCTGCCAATATACCGTAGTGCTGATATTGTGTCAGCAAAACAGGAATGCCTATGTTGTTGTCAGCGTCTTATCAATAGCGGTATAGTGATTAATAGCTAATAACACAGTATCACTAGGGGTACGATGTTTTCTGTAGATAAGTCTGTATGACTCTTGACTATTGCATGAATGGTCGAAGTAACATAAGAAGCAACATGTCTGCCCCCTCAGATTGGCCTGATACGACTGATCATATCAGATCATACAGAGGTCGGATCATTTTCAGCTTGCTACTCCTTAACTGAGCTCGAAAGTTGGCTGTATTTCGATATCTTTGCGATTAAGAAATCAACGCGCCGGACCAAAATAATTAAACTCTCAAGAATCATTGAAGTGGTCAAGGTATACTACCTTCTTTAATTAGTGTCTTGGGTTAATATAATAGCTTGATGTGCTACTGTCGTATTTTATCATCATCTACCACCGATCCAAGTATGTTCACTTAGCATTATTCCTTGCTGCTAGAGGTCGGCATAATTTCTATGCTCACATGACAGCACGTGAACGGACGACATGTTCGCATAGTATATCGAGTTGGTTCGTTGCCGAGAAGAATCTAACCTGTCTATTTATTTCTTTGTGTTACTCTTCGTAGAGGTAGTTCGCGTCTCCGATTGGTCGTTGTCGTTCCGTTCTAGAGAAAGCGGTCTGATACATGGCCGGATGGCTTTTTACTTAGCTACAACGCAACACCCAGCGTATGTTAATCCTATGCATCGATGATGATCTATAAATGAGATATCCACGCACACATAAACGTGAACACATCTAAAATGAGTCATGTTGTATAATATATATATATATATGTATATATATACATATACACTGCACCTTCCTCATTCTCACGCATTAGAGATCCTCTTCTAATATATCGAGTCTCAATGATACCTAGCATAAACTCAAGGTGTACTTAACCTGTTGGTGGATCGCTTATCGATTTTGCCGTTCGTCACTGTTGACTAATAATTCGGTCCAAGCCGCAGCAGATATATGAGACGAATGGTTGGAATTCATCATCACACCGTTTATCATTGTTGTTGTTGCTGCTGCTGCTGTCGACACTGTTGTGGTGTTTCTTATTGTTGTTGTTATTGTCGCCTCTTCAGTGCACGAACTGTTGTTGTGGTTGTTGCTGCTGAAGGAGCATTTTCGGTTGATTGTTGCTCGTGCCACTAGAACAATTTGTATGTGTAAGTTTTGCTGTAGGCTAATTAATGGAATCAGATCATAGTGACTATAATTAATCACGTGTATTGCAGATAGTTTCACTGCTGTGTCTAGAGAATGGACCCGCTCTTATAAAGCAAAGAAATATCAATTTGATGCCTACCTGAGCTTGGTTTCCTCGACGGGCGAGTCTTCGTTGGTATACGTGTCGTAACGAAGTGTTGTAGAACCCATCACCAGTGACTACGAGAGAGATTCACATATCGAACAAATCAGCAAGTTTAATCATCAGCAAGGTGTGTCTCAAGAAATTAACTTAGTATCAGCAAATGATCTTAGAGCAAGAAATCAAGGTCAAACAGGTTCTCTCGTGCGCACAATTCGGCTTCCGCAAGCGCCGGTCTACTCTGCCAGCGATAAAGAAAGTCATGGACATTGCACACGTTGAACGGACCAAGACCTTAAAGGATGTCGTTCCTCTGATTCTACTCGATATTTGCAACGCTTTTAACAGCGCGAGTGCAAGCCGGCGAACTTGACAAAGATTTTACGGCGGGAGTACCGGGGGGCCTCGGTCCTTGCACCGACTCTGTGCAACATAGCCTACGACGGGGTCCTCTCCCTTCCAAACCTTCCCGCGAGCGTTCATCGAGTATGCTGACGATCTGGCCGTTATCATCACGGCCCAGACTGAGGCCAAATTAGCAGCCAGAGCCAACGGGGCCCTTGCTGCCGCAACAGATTGGATGAGGGACCACTCACTGCAGGTAGCAGCGGAAAAATTAGAAAAGATAAGACGGCGAGACCTAGAAGAAGGCCGACCGGGAGAGGCTTCTTCTGACACTGGACCGGTTGTAGAGGATCTAGCTTAACTAAAGGCATCCCTCCCCCCCCGGAGGACTCTGAAGATATACTGTATAAATGGTTCCACGGCTTTGGGGGAAGTTGAATAAATAAATAAATTATGACATTTGTTACCGTGATTATTATTATTATTGTTACACACTATGTTAACATCAACTAGGTGAACGGGCACCCAGGAGTCAGACAGCTATAACTACAATATATTTCGCCACATAGCTTGTAGCGATAGATCATGAATAGATTATGGATGACAGATTCAGAGTGATTCATTGAATATGATTGTGGATGATCGTTAACTTACGCGTCCCTCGTCTCTCGCAGAAGGCGGATCGCGCAGCATTAACAGAAGCGGCGCATAGCAGATGCAGACAATTCCCGTCAGATAGACCAAACTACAACGACGCAAGCGGTAGATTGAACAACAATGAACAATATTATTGGTTACTAGCATTTGATATCAACGTCGTGTGCACAACGTGAGTATCTGTACTGAATAAAATAGAACGAGCATGTTCATAGGCCTCTTCGAAGTTCGATGACGACATTGACAATCGTCGACCTAAAACGCATTCAGGTGGTAAGCGCCGAAGGTTGAACTTGAAAGTAATTGTATAGCACTTATGTTTTATTGGTTAGAGTGGCTTTATTACGCCTATCTAAATATGATGTGTAATACTCATGATATACTTATCATATAGTGGTTATAAATTTGAGTCGGTGTCAGATGTGGTGCATTTGGACAAACATTAGATAACAGTGATTGGTAATTGATCCCAACAAAGATACGCGTTACTTCCCCTGAGTTTATGTTCATATGTTGTACCCAACCGAAAGCACTATCTAACATTACCTGTCTAATTAGTATCGCCATATGCATTTACTTTTATTATTACTATTATTATTACATAATGTTACCAGTGGCTGGTACTAACGCCTTAAAGCCGAAGGTCTTTACGACCGTCGACGAGACGAGCGGTCCAAGCACAAATCCAACACAGAAGGCGGCGTCGCCGATAGCGTAAACAGATCCATACACTGACGTATGCCTAATGTCGACCAGGTAGCCAAGCATTGGCATCATCGATGAGTCCACCATTCCGATGGCGAACCCAATTCCTGCGTTCGGGAGAATTAGCTGATTCACATTACTAGCCATTGGGATCTGTAAAACGGTAATGGTTTGAAACATAATACAGAATAGATTTGTGTCCATTAGTAAAAATTAACAATACCAAAGTTTCGATTGACAGAAAATAATCTCAGCTTGTCGTTATGGTTAGCATGCAATCACTGTTATCTAATTATTTTAAGTATCTGCACGCAATTGGTATAAATCGACGATTTAATGACAGATTGTTTCATCTTGCGCGAACTGACTTCTGTGACTTCATTTTGTCTGGATTGACTAATTAGAATTTTTGATATTTCCTCCATTGACGGCGTATACTTACGCAGAGCAGAGAGAGGCCTATGATGATGAGGCCAACCATGGTGGATAGCCAACGACCGAGTTTGTGGCCTAAAGGGCCGAATAGATTCGTGCCGATGAGATACGAGATGGAGGCTGGCAAGAATACAGCACCTGAAGCAGCACATCCAGAGGAACAGGGTAAAATCACGTTAGATAGACGTCCTTCTCAAACAACCTTCGTCAGCTGTAATACTTAGTTAATTTCGTGTTGGCTGTAGTCAGTATTGGGTGGTCACTATATTCGACCATGCGGGCGTGAAACGGGTGGCTCACAGCTATTATTGCTAAAACGACATTGACCAAGTACAGTATAGAATGAATATCAAGCGTTGAATTCGTTGTCCCAACCTTGAAATGATATTTCGAAATGATATGACGCCGTACCTTGTTGCCATTTCGGTGCGTGCATCGTGTCCATAAGCCACAGAGGCAAGGATGGTTCGAGAACGGCGATACCTAGGTTTGCAAAGGTAATCGCTCCAGCAGCAATTACGATATACGGGTCACGGATCAGCTCACTTAGAGATGCTCCTTCGATGTTTCCTTGCGATATCGACGGCTGCAGAATTGCCAACTGTAGTACTGACAAAAGTTGTGATAATAATTAAATTTGACTTTGAATAAAGTAATCCTAGAGGATGACGAGGAGAATGTATGTTATGCACAATATACTAATGGTCAGCATGAGGCGGGCGACCCCCACCACAGGCCGCATCTGAAAAGGGTTTGCTGAACGACACTCAAGGAATTCATTGTTAATTGATTTGGCTAAAAACGATAGGCTTAACTTGAGCTTAATCTTAAAGTTTTACTCACATTGTTTTTGACTAGAGTAAGTTATAAAAAATAGGGAGCCTATAAAAGTTCTTGATTTATTTGACTTGGCATTTCGTTATTAACCCACTCAATCAGTCTTATCTAGCATCTTCATGTATCTTGTGATCCTACAAAGGTAACGAGTTCAAGAATGTTTTGTTTTTTGTATAGCGAACGATTTTTTTATCTCTAGCATGAACAACTGCTTTGAGTTAGTTCTGTACTTACATCCATCAAGTAGTGTAACGGCTGCTAAGAGCAGGAATGGAGCGGATCGTGACACAAACTCGTACATGACGCCGCCATAGGGTGGTCCAATCATGACGCCCAAAGCTAACCCAACGCCCATGGCAACTGCCATGGCGTTTCCTCTTTCACGATCATCGGGAAACTTATCGGCCAGCATACCCATGCCAGCCACAGAGGTGCAAGCTGATCCCACACCTTGCAAAGTTCGCGCGAAGAACAGTGTCCCATACGATGTGCCGACGGCGAACACTATAACACAACAACGGAATTGTGATTGACGAAATCATGTTCTTATCTAGACACGAACATGTGGTGTCTGCCGGTACGATTCGCTTGTGTTGAACGAGTGTGCAAGTCTCGTTGATATCTGTCAAAGAAATCTAACCTAAAAAATACACTGCAGTGGCACAGGTTGTAATTATTAACATTGCGCTCCCATGCTTTTTTTTGTACAGAATGCCTTACCGAAAATACATACCGAGGGTTGAAAGAAACATTATAACGAAGCCGGCGAACATGGGCACTGTGTAGCCAATTCTGTTGGTAACCTCACCCACGAGCGGGTTCACCAGAGCCTGAACCACTGGTTTCGAGGCAAATAGTAATCCAACCTATGGAATGTAGACAATGAACAAATTGCGCAGACTTGCTTAGGAGTAGCGGTTGAAATAGTGACAAATTATCATATTAATGGTAGAGCCCTGTCCAAAAATGACGTAACAATTGTCATATATAAGTATGTACATTTTCGTTTCAGCAAAGTGACAAAAGTTAATAGTGATTATAGCGCCATCATGTATGGCACCGTAAAATGTGTTTGACAACTTTTCATGGGTGTCTATTTTAGCTACAGAAAACATGTCGACTCAGTACACATAATATAGATATCCCCATTTTTCTTTAATTGGTGCTAACGACATGAAATGTCGTGCACTCAATGCTTGACAATATATAATATTAACAACACTCACATGCGATTATTTAAGCTGCAAACAAATCGGAAGTCCAAACGAAACACTTTCACTGTGATGTGAGTTGTTTAATCTAGCCAAGGTAAACTACGAAGTTTGATGGATGCTGGCCATTTATCGCATCAAGGTGAACGAACCTCCAATCATGTAACGGTATCACCTATAGAAACATTCAGAGTGCTCACCTCGACATTTTCATCATTCAACATTTTGTGTCGAAGGCGCTCCTCATCTTCCTCCTTTTGCTGTTTAGTTCCAACTTGACCGCGTCCTCGTTCGGGAGGACCCAAGGTAATTCCACTGCCGTATTCGCTTCGTTGGTTTCCAATGGAATTAAAACACTGTTAATCACTGAAATAACACCTCATAGCTTACTTTGAATATAAGCAGTATTTAACCTCTCCTCACTGTGTATTATTGAGCCACCGTCAGGCTGATAACAGACACTACGCCTTTGTGTAGACCACCGATACATAGAAATACAGTGCTTTTGATATTCTAATCTTTAACATGCCGTGTCATAACACCAGTTATTAGGTAGATAGATAGGTAGGTGGATTGATGTTAGAGAAGATGCGGCGCTTAGCGAAATAGTATCTATTTGCCTCATATGTCAAAGTTTGCTAGGTTAGCAAATACACTTTCCAATATATTCTGTCCCAGTAGAGGTAAAGGTAAGCCTTGATTGATTTATTAAAGGAACTGCATACAATGCTTGAGTTCTCTTATATGTCATGCAACGGGATTCGAACCTGCGGCCTCTGGCTTTTTACAGCCAGAGGAGCCCATTAGAAATATTGTAGTGCTGGCCGGATTAACTGATCATTATCTATGAATGTGAAGGAGGATGAGTGAATAAATCAATGCTTAATTTTAGCGTACATAGTGGCGCTGGTCGTGGCTCGCGTTGCCGTCTTGAGAAGATCCGGGCCTGGTAACTCTGTCACATTCTCCCCAGACATCATCGATACCATTGCCGTTGTTGGCATAAATGTCGTTGTCTCGAACAATGTTTTATTCTCCTCTAGACGTTCTCGCTTATGAAGTTCATAGAGGAAATCAGGGATGATGGGCACTGAAATAAATACAGCTGTTATACAATTTGTGCTGATTTATGCTTGCTTTTCCATGGCGACTGGTCACCCCTCAAATTAACCTTCATTGCCGCTATATGTGCTCATATGAGTACTAGTCCAGTTACATACTACAGTACTAATGCCGAGGAGTGCGGTCTCCTACTACAAACACCCCGGCAGTGAAGTAATGCCGAAAGGCGGTACCAGCGCGGGTGGTAAACAAACTCCCCCCTCGCCACTGGTTAAGCGGCAGGGAAAAGAAGAAGTTCTAATGCAGAAAAGTAACATGAAATATTTCAACATAGAACCTACCATATCTTATTGCATTAATGTATATATATATATATATATATATATATGTGTGTGTGACCATTCATTCGGCCACCCTTCCTGTTTAGCTCTCTGCTCTCTCCATCGACTTTTTCGAACTAGTAGTATTATAGCATTTATCGTCTCGCTTAAGTCTCAAGGCGCCACTTCCATCGAAGTTTGTGGACAAATGTAACGAAGCGTTTTCTTTATCTTGTACGAGTGGATGTATGTGCGTGCGTTCGCGCGGACGGCATCTGATTGGGACTGTGATCCGTCTGCGCGATCGAATGCGTCGCCGCCCTGCTTGTTTCTTTTCCTATTTCTTCATCTTTTTCATTCCGTTCTCTCTCTCTCGCTCTCTTTTTTGAGTTGTCTCTTTTAGCGTTATCTGAGTTTTATCTTTGCCGTACCACCACCACCACCACCAAACATCACCTATTGAACTCGGCTCCATTTGCTTCCTACCCTGCGTTATATTTCCTTCACTGCTACAATGTATTTACTCATAAGAATGTGTTCTTTCCTCTGTATATTTACTTTGTGTCTGAATGAGTGTCTGTATGTTTCAATTTCGTTGTCTTGTTGTGTCGCATGCTCATCGCCTGGGTGAACGGCCGTGTTTACTGTAAGCGACTATGTGGGATAAGTGCAGTGCAATGGGACGGCTGAGTTAGTGGAACAGTAGACTCCCCGTGTGATGCGCACTGCGAACAAAGTAATATCTATCTATCTCGACTTCTCGACGATGCGTCGACTATCCAGCCGGGGAGCCGGTAAGAGCCTGAGTGCGAGGCCACCTTTAAATCTGGCGAATGAGGATATCTCGCAAACGAGAAAAATATTCACACGGATATTTTTGTATAACAAATAAATCAATAAATTATTCAAGTCGGGAATGCTCATTATATAATAGGAAACAAGTTATACACGCGAACAGACACCACCTATATGACCGAGGACAGCCGGTGAAATAGATATTGTTCTCCTGTTTAACACAGTTAATGAACACAACCCTCAGAAGAAGGCTCAATATTAAGTCTCTCTTTGTCACACTGGGGTATTGAGCCCTACGCATAATCTAATTCATAGTTGACCCCATGAAAATATCGCATTTACTCTTCCACGAGAATATAGCAGAATGGACTTGCTAAGTAACATCTCTATGGTACAACCTGTGTGGGCTGTTCTTTAGACGGCAATATGATCAGTTACAAATGACCGAGTGGCAGCAGTCACATCCGATGCAAGAAATGGCTGTTAAGAGTACTTAAAGAGAAATTCGGATTGTAAAGAAAATGGGTACGAATGAGTCACGCTCGTTTGATGGCTTCAACGATTAATTCGTAGGTTGTTGACCGAGCCCAGTGGTGTGGTGAATTCGGTTGCGTCTCGTAATCGGAGGAGACCACGAACGGGTTAGATCTCCACGATTGCTCATTTGCATTTAGGGGTTCGTCCTCTGAGGCAATTCCGTAGAGGTTAAGTGTTTTGGATAGAGTCAGACCGAAAAATGTACTTTTTTTAGGTTGCCGATCATGCTCGCACGGCAGACAGCCCCTTTTCACAACACCTTTTATTCTCTTTTAGACATATTGTTGTTTACTTTATTGAAGGGACAGATCAGTTTCCCTGTTCTATGTAGACATCATGCACACATTCGTACTCATTCTTTCAAGAATTTGATCTGGAAAGCCAGAAAAAAACCGGCCCTTTCTTTACCACCATCAAGCGGTAAAAACAACCGCGTATATAGGCACAAAAACTTACAGTCATGTCATGGGGAAGGCTCAGAGTCAATGGATGCATTATATATATATATATTATAAGCACCAGTGGAAAAAATCCACGGTGGCCGAGGCGTGCGGCGCTTGCAGAATGGATCTCCCAATATGTGTTATACGCATTCGTTAAACATTTAATGGGGCGAGGTTAGCCACCCGCTTTTAGTGGGCAAGGCGATCAGAGAGCAAATGATGAAAAATGATAAATAATTACTTCGATGGTTCCCACTTAACTCACAACCCGAAGTTCTCCCAAAGCGGTCCACGTCAGACTAGTTAGAAATGGGTTTGGTATCGATGGTAATATGGGGGATGATCTGTTTTTGGTCATGCTGGAACGAGACAAAGAGAGAGAGAGGGAGATGAACTCATACTCACTTATCTTCAGGCATGGTTAGCACAGAGATTAGATCATCACTTTGGATCTATCTAAATAAATCCGGGCAGACTCAAAGCCAACGTTTAACGTCCATGGTACTGCTTTTGGCATTGCTTCATAAGAAGGATCTCTTTAAATGCGGATGTGCAATGGTGGGCATCGAACCCGTGCACCTCCTGTGTGCCTTGCAGTCTCCTCCGATTGCAAGACACACACGAATGCGCTACGCCACCGGGCTCGACACCATCTAAAAGCGTCCTTGTGACTATAAGATTAGGGCTTGCCATGAAGCCCAATTTACAGTGTACACTAAATATATTTTCTAAATGTATTGAGCTCCTGATATTAAATGTAACGCATTTTTAACAATAGTTTAACGATAGTGTCGCTGATAGAACAAATGTATTCTATCAGCGACACTGTCGTTACTGAGCATTTGTGACTGAATAGATACGCCAGTTGAAAATTTGTCGATCTGACCTAAAAAGCCTCGAACAAACGTCTGCAGCCGTCTTCGAAAACGATACACTTTGTGCATATCGACTTCTTGATTCCGAGATTGCTGGGAGAAGTTTCTTGATGAGTGGTTAATATTTTGCGCAAAGCTGTCCCTAACTCATTTTATCGTCGTCTCCACCACAAAAGATATTGCACGTCTATTGTCCATATCGTGTAATAGAGTCAATAACAAAGTGCAATGAAGAAGTGTTGCTCACTCGAGTCAAGGGGTTTTCCAAACAATACTAGTGAAGCAAAGGTCAGACGAGATTAATGGAACAACCCACACGACTCTTTTAGTAAAATAAATAAGTGCCGTTTAGTATCTTGATTAACATGAGTTGCTCGTCAGAGGCGATATTTGCCATAAGAGCCAAGGTGAGCGCTATTTTGTATATGCGAATTGAAGCCAATGCGCTTCTCGCTGTAGGTGCTTCGAGTAGCGATCGCCCACGGAAAATGCTCAATGTACGAACGAAGAACAACAAACAATACCATTACAGGGATCAGAGGTTGTTTCGAATGAAGCTGTTTTGCGAATTACCATCGAACACCGAGCATGAGCTGTATACATTTGTCATATTGAACCGAATCGCTAAATCAATATAAAAGGTAAAAGTAGCATGCAAGTTAACCTATTGATACATAAGCTTTTGTGTTCATGGTCACTATATGTAAATTCAATACAAGAAGACTACCTAAATACGTTTCTGTATCCGACACCTCGGGCACTACCGAGAGTAGGCCGTCTTTGGGCCCAATCACGCGTACTGGTTTCAGCGCCTATCTCTTGCTATGTTTTCTTCTTTTTCTTTGAAGAGATTTCTTCTGAGTCCAGCCACGTGCAAGCCAAGCTCTCCGACTCGGGTCGAGCCCTCTAGGCCGATCTGTCTCTATGGCCGAGAGTCCTTCAAGCAGCATAATCTCTCATGAAGTTGTGCGCGGTCGTTCTGCACACTCCCCCGCCTGTCCTATTACACGCTTCGGACATTTATCGAAATATAATAATCGTCCCGTACACGTAAGGAAAGGTACGATCCTATTTAATCTCTTCCTTTGATCATGTGGTGATTTCCCTCGATCTACATAGTTTCGCCACTTCTCTTGGAATTGACGCAGTTATGACATCAGCCACTAATATGTACAGGGTATTCCACAGCAACTCTACTGGACTCGAATGAAGTGTCTTGAAAGAGGCTTTGGTGGTGGCGGTGATGGTGGTAATGGCTGCCCCAAGGGAAGTGTACAGCCTCCTCCCATGTCTCTCCTCCAGTATTGGTTGGAGTTATGAGAATGGCTGTTCGTCCTTTGGTGTCTCCTGAACTTCATCTCCACTCTTTCGCCCCAAGTGCTCCGGCTGCGGCCTTCCCAATCGAGGACCCAACCGTTCGCTGAGGGCCTAGCTCCCTCGTGTGAAGTCTCTCGGACCACCAGCCGCCATTTGCATCGGCTAGGTTCCCTTTAGTTCCTGACTGGAGACGGACTTCGAGAGGAGGGAGCCTCTGTTTAATGTGAGCGCCGGTGGTGGTGGGCCCTTCGGTCGGTCTGCTCGATTCCATTTTCCCCGGAGGATTTTTCGTTCGGATCCGCTCAGTCAGATCAAATCAGGGTCTTCGTTCGCTCTGTTGAAGCTCGTCTGTCGATAGTCTCTGTTCTCCTGACAAGATCGACTTCATTTACGAGTCCAACCAAACACAGAATATCAAAAAGTGCCTGAGAAAAGGCGAATTCAGATAGGATTCCCATCCATGATCATGTCGGAGAAAAAAACATATGCTAATCTCTGTTAACCTCGTCACACGGTAGCTGCTTTAGGAATATACCAGGTCAAAATCATGTAATTATACTAATATTCTTCAAATAGGGTCATACGAGTATTTGTTCCCTTGCTTGGGATGAAATAATGTGTTCATTAGCTCGGTGATGATGGATATATCGGCACCCCCATGACTCTCATAATACATAACCGATGTACTACAGCAGAAGGGCCGAAAGACTATAAATAGAGCGCGCTCAAAGCAAACTAGTATAATAGCTTATATCGAAAAACTGGTGGGTCGTGTCAAACAAAAAAGTATTATTTAATATACCTGGTAGCTCCATTCAGCTTAAACGATTTATGCCACCGCTTTGGATCATTCATTAATGGCAATGACCAGGATTGATATCTTTCATTAGAAGTGGTCTTTGATGAAGTACGACACTCTAGTTGTAGTCAAAATTAGCAGTCAACACTTTACAAGAAATTATCATTGGTCTTCCTCAGCCAAAGGTCAATTAGGTGCGCTATAGGCTGTCCAAGTGCTAACACTAATATATAATACACTTTATTGGACAGCGCAAATAAAGGCGCAAATAAAATAACCAATGTATAAGTTGAAAGTATTCACCGGGGTTTTGTTCTAAAATACACACAGGTCTAAGGAGTTAATACCGTGATTTCTTACACATTGGACTATTTTAACATACATTCAGTATGAATAGTATAGTATGACCAACCCACCTTCGAAGATCCTTTTTATGGGGCGATGCCCTGTGTATCAAACGTCCGGTTTGACCGATGAATACACTTGAATACACTTGGGCAAGGCATGTACTTGATGTATTGATCAGCTTGTTTTTTCCACCAATATACATCAATATTGTCAGTCGTGGCTGCAGATAGATCAACAGAAATCCGATCTCTAACAATAATGGCTAACTGTGAGATCCTAATGTAACGTGACATTGATTCGATTGGCACACGAGGCTTGGGCCCCTCTAACCATCCATCCCCCGTCATGATGACCGCGCTGAATTCGCACAATGAGATCAATTACTATAAAAAGATCTACTCATCATTGCCACCTTTATATGGCTACGGGCAAATAGCTTCTATAGTGCACAGATGTGCTATATTGTACCACGTATAGCAGAGTGGCATACCTCAATAAGGATAATAATTAAAGAAAATATCAAACACTTTTAAGTCAGTCACGTTAACGGTGTTTTCAGTCATCTTGAAAGACCGGTTAAACCTAAGCGATTCGGTCCCAAAATTTAGGAATTTTAACTGTCTGATATGTTTTTATAGACAATATTCTCACAAAATGGCGAATAAAATTGCCCTAACCAATGCATTTTCTTCAACCCACCAACGTGTCGAACTGCAGCGAGACACATATAGCACGTCTCCTGTGCAAAAGGACACCATCACGTAATCCACTTCGACATCCTCTCGATCGTTCTTCCATTGCACTGACTAAACGAAGAACACCCTCTCTTCATGGGAACACTTTCAGAGCTGGGTAGAGGCCACATATTCGAATAGCTAAGGACTACTGCATCTGAGATCTGAGGATATCTGAAACATCCTTGAAAAGTGGTCCACATATTACATATTTAACAGGTACAGGTTTTCGGGCTGACTTTAGGGCCAACATTTAACGCTCACGGTACTGCTATATTTAACAGGTGTCCATGCTCATAAGTCACTTAAACGATATCGTCCATTAACTGGCATTTCAGTTTTGTCTCAACATGCTTTGTTACGGATATTATTGTAATAGTGGAGCATGGTGGCAAGAGTGAACGTCTTTCCAAAGCGAAAATTCGTTAATTAGACTACCTCTTATAACCACTCGTATCAGGACTTGCCTTCACCTTTGAGCTTCCGTCAAGCGGAATATAGGCCGTCCTTCTAACTCAACCGACAGCTAGCACGGACCTTAGGGCTACACCTAGACACATCAGTCTCCTACCGTCAATGACGTTGTTTAGAGCTTTTGTGTTCACAATTGTATTTCGCCTTGGACGAAGGGACGAGGAAGTAGTACAAATGACATCGTCATAACATACCACCTGGTCATTGCTTGGGTGAGCACCTGTATCTTCAACGTTATGAGGTATTGCACAACGTTGAACCGTTATGTATTGCATGGAGCAAGACATTTTTATATTGTAGCATTGTATTGCATCCACCATCGTAGCGACTGGTCACATACACTACACTGCAATTTGTCGTATTCTGGCTATTTGTTCGTCTCTTTTTATACGTCTGAATTTCTGCATTACGTCTATTCATTCGAATTGTACCGCACTTGAGGTCCTATTGCCCTAGAAGTCCTAAAAATAAACCATACACTAATAAACCGATATAACAATACATGCTAAAAGGTCCCATATTGAGGGTCACCTAATCCCCAGACAAGACGGCCTTTCGAGCTCAATCCGTCCGGTAAACATTACCGCTGTCGAACCGATGACGTTGTCATCAATAGGTTTTATAAAACTGTATTCACATTCGTTAGTTTAAGAACAAGCTCGTCTTTTTTTTTTAATCAACCAAGCGAGAATTAATATTTACTAAACCTTTTATTTAAACTTGACTGTTTCATCGGTAGGAACGCCCGGGTCTGGTAACCTTCGGTGTCTCTTAATCGTATATTGAAGTGGATCGGAAAAAAACGCACCTGCTTATTAGATTTGATCAGTAGGTGTTGCGGGGATCATATTAAATTCGGAGTATCATTGTTGCTGCACAACCTTGCTGATAGAAATGTTTACGCTGGGCTGTGTATCCTACGAGATATAGCTGAGTGGTTCAACTGAGCTCCCAAGTTATGCGTCCCCTTTGGACTACCCATTCATTTGACTTCGTTCAGAAAACGTTTTGGCGACAAGGGTAAAACAAACAGGTCTCTCATTTAGGTGCCAAGGCAGTGTTTTCCGCGGTGTATATGAAGGTGGAGGCTCCGAAATAGAACCGACCCTTCGAACCTCGTGTTTGTGGCTATAGCGTGCTTGCTCAAGAAACGTGAACATGCGCCTAATAATATATTTTCGAGCTGACTCTCAGCTGTTCCCCTATGTAACAGGCCTCAACACTTAACGTTTAGGTATTACTATCAGGACCTGTCGGGGCCACCTCTGCTTATTTTTATACCGGTCGTATCTGGCAAGCAACCTCATATAAAGAAAGATGATACAGAAGTTCAAAGATTCTCCGCTTCTTACGGCAGGATTTAATCCCAAACCATAGGTTCCTCCTGTCTAGCAGTCGAAGACGTTCACATCAATGAGACAGGAACGTGTACCTTGTTGACCCTTACCGAACTTGGGGAAAACCTTACCAAATAGGCATCGATTGGAAAAGTTATCCTTCCGAACCAATCCGTGCTCCACGTTTCAGCTGAAGCAGTAATTATTCTCACCTGATTTTCGGCGTACTATCAGAATCAATTCGTACATTCGAAAAGTGGCTTGCAGGGCAGAGTGCTCGGAGTCGACGTAAGGGAAGAACTGTATTCACATTATGGCTTAATTAATAGGCGGTCTAAGCAACGTACAAGTGTTTTTATATGATTATTGGTGTGAGCGCTATAGATCCTTACCGAAATAATCTGAGGATGAGTTGTCTACTCTATATGCTGATAGAGTGCAAACCTTTTTAAATGTGCTAACCTCAAATATTGCTCTGGGTGTCTGGCAGAGTGTTCAATATCGATGTGGGGTTTACTAAGCGACCTACATGAGGTCGCAGGGGTATAAGTGTCAGGCATATCTACTGATTGGATCCCAATTACACTCCCCTTTTAACCTTCACCATTGAAGCATCTGCAGAACCGGAAGTGGCCAAGATGTAGGTGGCAGGTCATTCTAACAGGGGTCCAGGGATCAACCAACATCGATATGTCAACGTTCTCACATTCGTCTGTCGACACTTCAGCAGCGCCTTTTTAGCGAAGCGAAGCAAACTGTGCAAGTCGTAGAAGGTAAAATTTGTTTTTCATGCATTCTTCTTTGATTTTATGGAGCCATTAGCTGGCGCCCATAGGGACGTCCGAATATAATGATATATAAATGTGATAATACCACTCATCATAAAAATATAATACCGACGTGTTTCGCAACTAATAGTAGACCAGTGTACAAACCGATTCCCGAGATGCCTTTGTAATATATTAATTGAATCGATGTAGATTACGAGAACATTGCACCAGATGCTCATCAAAAGGGAAGTCCAATAAGAAAATCTTATTTCCCTTATACCTATATCTGTATTTAGATACTTGCGATTGAATGCCATAAATCCACTTATTGGGGACGATAAAATGAACACAGCACCACTTTCTATACAACGTCTCTTTTGATTTATGAAGGCCAATATCGTTTAATGGTTCTGAGCCGACTCACAGCCAAAATTTTACGTCCACTGAACTCCTTTCAGCACTGCTCCATAAGACAAACCCCTTAAATGCAACGGTGGGGATCGAACCGGTTCACCTACGTGTCTCCTCCAATTACAAGGCGAATACGGATGCACCACAGCATCGGGCTTGACAGTCCAGGAGGCTGGATCACATATATCACCAGCCAGAAATCGGTTCGGTTAATTAGTTAGGTTACATTCGATTAGCTACAATAGTTCAGGTGACGTGTAGAACCGTGAAGACACTGTACTCTAACAGTGAAAAGCATCACGGCGTCACGATACCTACCAGCATAGAAAAACACTGTTGGTATTGAACAGCTCAACGAAACCTTATAACCTTCTTCGGTCACTGGTCACTTATGATTGGTTGCGAAACATTGCAGTCGCAGCCTATCAATTCTATGCACAGATATGTACATTATATGTGAACCCATAACATACACCAGTATTTCTAGTTTTCCGCCAATGACTCTCGTAGCTGTATTCATACCGACTGATGTTAGAAGCATGTTGTCCAAAAGCAACGCGACGGCCACAATGACGAGCACTAATTTCCGATCTCCCCGGTAGCGTTGCAGGATCTCCTGAAACCCTGATGTCGTTTGGCTTCCGCTCACCGTCATGATGTCAGCCGCAGATTGAATGAATGACTGGGTATTAGTGCTCGGGCGGAATCACTTTACAGGATTTACCTTCGACCTTCTGCAAAGAGAGGAAGAACGCGCATCTATTATTACATGTTGCAGTATCTAAGGCTGAGCGTTGATGATTCTAAGTCTCTCGTTCGTTTTTTTATTATCTATTAGACAGATATGTAACGGGGAAGGATATAATGAATCACACGATGATGTTCTGTTGATCCTGCTCAACATACGATAAGCGTGAGACGTTAGAGCATCGTACGTATGCTTCAATAAAACTGTTGACGCAAATTTACCATATAATTGTTCGGATTAGGCGACATTGTATTTCATTGACAATCGGTGAAAATTTCCCATTGAGGCATTGAGACCGAGAGTCGCTACTGCTCTTGGTTTTCTACAGGATTCCTTTAAGGATTAATTTTGAGTTCAAGAGATAGAAGTGCCTGTGATGCTGATGACAGACAACGATTTCGTTCACAATGCGAACCATAATATTATATAATCCATTGATATGGATAGGAAATAACTTCATTGCTTCATTTTGACTCTGTCTTGTTCTCTATCAGATTACAGAAGCCACCGTTAATACAGGTCGCAATTACTCATTTTGTTACAACGATCAACCTGGTAGAAGCAGGCCGGAACGATTATGGAACAATGTAATGGGTGGAGCTTTGCATTTGTTATCTGCACCGAACCAGTGAACTGCATCTGTTAATATCATATCCGTAAAGACGATTTTATCCATTACTTTCCTAGTCAACCGCATCCTTAAAATACAACCAGGTACTATTTTAATTGTTCGTTTGTCATACAAATGATGAAGAGAATGTTTACGAATACGAAGCTTTCTCTAACAAAAGCGCCGTGGCAATAACAGCCATTTCGATCGACAAGTTAGGAACCGTTTTCGTCTTTAGGTTAGCAACAGCAGCAGTAGCTTATTTTGTCGAACGTAAGAGAGACATTGTAAGGGATTTCCGGGAGATCTCAAGTTCGAGAGGGGGCGCAAGGACTATCGGAAGACTGGTGGTGGGACGTAGTGTTGACCACCTGCGGATGACGTCGACTGCTGAACGTCCACGGAAAGCTCTCAGCTTTCCCCGGGCACGATGGGTCAGAGACTAGAGACTGAACTACACCACACGCTGGGCACGTTGCGAGACTAGGGAAGCTCCCAGAAGCACAACTACGACGCAACGCTAAGCGGGACCCGAAGGGTGGCCACCAACTCGCAGTAGAAAGGCGGCTGACTCATTCTTAAACCCTTCGCAACCATCGGATAGCCTCTCGGAGGTGGCGTCAACGCAAGCGTAAATTGAGCGCAACAACAACCCGATAGTTTTTTGTCGGAGGAGAACAAGAAGAAGCAACATCAGCTTGCGTGGTAGCGTCAGCGGTAGCCTCCGCCGCCTCACCAACGAAACAACAGGAAGTTTTCTTAATTGGCTACCACTACTACTATGCCAGCCACCAAAATAGATTTCGCTTTTCACGGCCTCCCCGAAGCGGAGCGCACGCAGACGATTCACTGCACCATCTAAGAGATTCGCGGTAGTATGTAGTCGAACTCGGTAAGCAATTACTGTTGTTATAAATGCCAGTCAACGGCAGAGGAGATGGGGTCGATTGAGAGTAAACATATTTGTGGAAGTTGGATAGATGAAACGCTGACGAGTGGAACCCATCAGGTCAACGAGAGACTACCATTAGGGTTTTCTCAGGGTGACAAGACACTAATCGTACATATTAATGTAGTTGGTAATAAACCTGCTAGAGTCTGAGACACGCTAATTAAAAATGGGGCACCCTAACTTAAGTATTACATTAGCACGTTGCTCTTATACGAGTATACTGAACAATTGGCACTGGGGTCAATTAAATATATCGCTAACTAATAATCAAATATCGAATTCAAAATTCAATTCTAAATCCACGCCATAACGAAGTCTACGTTAATTGAAGCAGGTACACAGGTCACATTTTGTTAATTTAGATGAGCACCCAGTCAAAACTTGCTTACATTTGCAGCGTTTGACCTAAAATGCTCAAACGTTCATGAAATAAGCATATGTAGCGTATGAGATCAGACTGCAAATCTGGAGCTATGCGGCAACGGTTAGAGATAAATCGCTTGTTAAGCCATACTTAAGATCCGGACAAGGTCAATTTCGTCCGAAGCCGTTTCCGAAGCAATGCGAAAGCGGTACCGTGGACGTTAAATGTTGGCTGAGAGTCAGCCCGAAAAAGTTTAGTTTAGTTAAGGTCAATTTCGTCATTGTTTTTTGAAGAGTCAATTTCGTCATTGTTTTTTGAAGAGTCAATTTAGTCAAACGTTATATAGGAATATAAACCAATACAATGTTCTGACTTATTATAATTATTATTATCGATGTAATATACCTTACTAGCCAAAGTAACTCAGTGGAGTGATATAGAGGAGAAATTAAGTGCATGTTTACATAGATGCAGACCTTACATATTTTATGTAATGTCATATGTGATTATTTCTATTTGTGTTTATTCCCTTCTGACGTTTTGGAGCAATAAAAAGGACTGCTACACTTCGTTTGAGAACTCGCTTTATGACTTCTTCGTAGTTTTAGATACATGTAGTTTTATCTAGTTGTCTAGTTTTGGGCTGCATAATGCGCTATTGTGGATTGGTGCTTGCTCTCTCAGGGCCACAGGGCTTCCCTAAAGCCAACTGACCCAGCGAAGGTGTCATCAAATCATGTGTTTCAGTGTTGGAATGAAGGTTGACATCCGTCCCAACTTAATCCACGGCCTCCTGGGCATATCCATATGAGTGAGTGCTGCTCGTTTGCAAGCATCCCTATGCCCACTGTTTGCAATGACAGGCGTTGAGTGCAGTCCTGCAATGTCACCCTGATTAAGGATGTGTACCCTTAACACATAGAGGAATAAAGCTGAAACCGGCCTACGCATAAATAGCGAGTACCTTTACATCATCGAAAAGAGTACGACTTTTATCCAGGGCTTGTTATTTTATCAAAAGGGTCGAAGTGACACAACATCAAGGATAAGCACTCGCTTGGCTCCACACCATTACTGTCGTGGCTCCAACATGCCGTTATGATGTCGTACTGCTCAATGCGATGCAGAAGATGTCGCGTACCCGTTACCCTCTGTTGGTGTTATAGTTTCGTCTTATTCAATGGTTGACTTGCGTCATATGTGCTTTATATGTGTCAATTTATATATATGGCTTACTGACACATCTTCAAGGTATATTCGAAATGATCCAGTGGATCATATTGTGGCGTGAACTTCACTGATGCTCGCGACAGGGATGTCTCTCAGATGGACGACACTCCTTGGCATGCTTTAATGTCGATAGAAGTTCGATCTTTTGCCTCCAGTCGGAGGTCTTGCCATTCCTCGTGTTACGGAAAGGTCATCCTGTTTATCCTCGCCGGAATAAACCAACAATCATTTCATTCAGCAGGAAAAATCGCTCTCTTTCTCATCTCTTCGATTTTAGATTTTCATACGAGTATTTAAGCCAAATTCGGTACTTCCATTCATGCTTGATCCATTCGCAGCCTTTGATGGGAGCACCCGTATCCGGGTTGAGCGAAACATTCGTGCGGCCATATCTCACCAACGGCGAATACGAGTTAGAGCGTCTTCTATGAATGAGCAAGCAGCGGTTCATTGTGGGTGCGTCGTTGGGGCTGTCGTTCGCCGTCGGGTATCGTGTGCCTGTCTGAGCTGGGTCTGCCTGGTTGACTCGTCGCGCGGATAGAGCCCGTCGAGCGCCACGGTATTAATAAACGACAGGACAATAGAGAAGGCTGTATAGAGCCGCTTCGGTCCGGCGGCTCTGAGGACGAGGACGCCGCAGTGTCTAAGTAATAATAAGAATATAATAATAACAATAAGCAAGTCGGTTCTAGCTTTACCTCGCTGCGGCAAAACTCACGCATCGGTACGTAATAGAGACTCTGTTGCTAAACAGAACAGGGTACGATCTCGCTCGGAATAACTGGAATTGTGTATTGAGAGCGAACGGAGGCAACGTCAAGGAGAAAAACATTAACTTTCATCTGACTCATTTATAAGTTGTATATTTTCAAGAATAGAGAACATTTGGTGTGAAATAGTTCTTTATTGAAATACGGCTATTCATTATTCTATTGAATCACAAGGTATAAGTCACCTCTGGGGGTTCGGACCCATGGCCTCCTTTTTTCAGCCGTCAAAACCAGCGTGTGGGTAATGATCTAACTAATTGCCTGATTTTGATAACTGTGTTAGACAGACGCAAAATGCTGTGGGATTTTTTAAAGAAAATTGAATTTTGGTATATGGCCACTACAATGCAAATGCTCATGCATATGGTGAGAGATCATAGTCTTAGCCCAAGGGCCGTGTCCTTCACCAGGCACTAGTATTGGGCCTTAACGACCACTGCAGACTTTTCGTTTTCGAACGCCTGGTCTTAGGAACGCAGCAAATCCCGTTAATCAGTAGACTATCCTTCAGATTGCTTTGGAAACAGCGTATCTGAACTAAATGGCGGAACCTATGTTCGTACACGAAGCAAGTGGCTGTAGAGCTATTTGCGTCATATACATATGATTTGTGTTGTTATATAAGATCTGTTTTGCTACAAATTTGGTAGCATTTTTAGTTCTGGATCCACTCAACCTCGCGAGATCCTCTGCGATTCTGCTAGTTGGTATTCCCATAATCAATCGGCCAATGCGTTAATTCCATCCAACGAATGTAACTTATTTCTGATGAAGTCTTATCTCTAATGCATCCTCTGTAACGGCTCTCTGTGATTTCTCTTCTACGTAACTGGATCCCTGCTTAGAACAACAATGACCAAATTTAGCGCAAGAGCTTGCTATGAACTACGATTGTCAATGCTCGCACGGAATTCCTCTCATATAATTATAGATAGGCCCGCACTTTTATAGCTCGCCAAAGCTGGTCGTCACTTTGTCGAGGGATCTCGATTTTATGCGATATCATTTCACCTTAGCCAGCGGTATCAGTGACCGAAACAATGCCCTGCACTCTTCATCCTCCTAGGCCTCGCCTCTCCTGCTAGCTCTTCAACCGCCCTGGTGACCTCCTTTGCTCTCCGAGCAGCGCTACGCACCGACGGCCGTCGCACAGACTCAACTTCACCGAACTTCACGTACACAGCACTTTCGCACTTTAAGGGCAAACTGATAGGTAGCAGTGGTATGAATTGTCGTGGTAGTAGTAACGGAATGGGTCCTGGATCGCTTGAGCGTGTCGCTTCAATCGACACCTGACGTTTGTGCGATAGGTTCTGCTTTTCTCTTCTTTCTAAGCTTACCTTGTATGGCCGGGCGGGCGGTCGGTCGGTCGGGTGGTTGGTTGCCGAAGGCGAAGCCTGACTTGGCGAAGGCGGATTTTCCGACGCTCGTTATTTCACCAACAGGTGGCCCGGCTGTGCCAGGATGGCCTGGCCTGGTTGTTCTGCCTTCGCGCAGCAGGGACTCCCGACTCAATGGGAGGGAGAACTCACTCTCTCCTCTTCTACCAGCCCCGATGGAGGATGGGCCCCCTCGTCCCCAATTCAACCCAACCCGACCCAACGGAGGATCTAGCAGCGAACCAGGCGAAGGCAAGGCACGGCAAGAGCCAGGGAACACCAAAAGTTGGCGGGCCAGAGGATCCAGAGAAGGGAAAACGAGGGAACGCTACCGGAACAGGAGAACAGGGAAGAACAGGGGCAGCGGGAAGTGATCGGGCCCAGCTGGGAATGGGACCAGGAGTAGAAGAGGGCGGGCAACGTGGCGGTGGCGCCACCTGACAGCTGGCCGAGCCAACAGCAGGTGGTGACATCTGGGGAGCGCGTGCGAAGACCACGTACGAAGGGCCTCGCTATCTCGTTTCAACGATGAACGAGCCCCACGCTACGCAGAGACCACGAAGGACTCTGCAGGATGAGGATGAGGAGGAGGAGAAGAACGAGAAGGATCAAGACGTAGGTACCATCGTCATCAACGCGACGAAGGGCGCACAGCGAAGGAAGGGAAGGCACAAGGAAGGTGCGCGAAGAGCGCTGCAGCTGAGGCCCACAAGTAGTGATAATACGACAGAGAGTTAGACAGATGTATGGGGAAATACGTAGATGGAGGGAGGATAGCAACAGCTGCAGCACCAGAAGATATTGCGACGAACGAAGCGAAGGACGACACTCGTCGTGAGCACTTCATCCATTTGGCTGGTAGAAGTTGTCCGACACACGGTGATTATGTTCAATGCTATTGTTGTTCGAGGATGGAGAATGCTGCTGATGAATCTTGAGGTGGAGATAGGAATTCAGAGTGTCGTGAAGGGTATTGAACGTAGTTATTACAATAGATTTTCGTAATGACTGTATGCAGACGAAGAACTGCTCAACGCAGACTGTAAATGACGACATTCGAAAGGAGAAATGGTGGAAGGCTTTGCTGACGTCTCAAGAGGAAAAGTAAAATAAGGATATGATATATACCTCGTCTCATTTTCCTCAAACCATTTCACGTTCAGTGCTGAAACTAGCTAGGCATGTCTCAGTTTCCAGTCACCACCTTGCATTTATCCATTGGTTAGACAAAGGATTTTATCCTAGGCGCGTTAACAATTCTCTACGCGAATAGTATAATATAATACATGGTCGTGGTAGCGCCGTGGACGTAATTCCACCCCTGGAAGAACGTAGAAGGGCCATAATCTAATCAGAGGAGAACGAGCCAAAAGAACTAAGGGAAGGAAGGATATTGTAAGATAAATGAGCGAGGCAAAGAGAGAAAGAGATGTGCGTAAGTCTGTGTGTGTGTATTTATGAGGCTGAGAAGATATTGATAACAAAAAGGCTGGATGTGTAGGTACAACTCGTGGCTCACAGCAAACGGAACTGAGGAGGTGTTGCTCGATAGTGCCACTGGTAACTGACTGTTTGTTGCCGGCTGTTGCGGTTGGACCACGCATGTACTGCTCTTCGTATACTGATATCGTTCTGGATGCAGACAGGTGCTTCGTGTCGTTGCACTCTCCCATAGCTTCTTTCTTAGGCATCAAGTGGGCACCCCCATCACGGCGCCTACGTCCATCGAGGTAGAGACAGCGGTGTAACACAAGCTAAGACTGCTGCAGATTAATGCTATAAATACTAATCGTAGTCTTTTGTGGGTCAGCAGGAAAGGAGAAGATATTTATTGTAGCCACACTGATCAGAAGCGGAAATTTACAATCGTTTCAGACCATTTCTTTTCTTTTTTTCTATCTGTAACACAATGTACAGTAAACCGCGTCCCTTGAACTATATTGGTTAACACATGAAGTGATGTTTAACGTATCTACCACCTTAAACCTGACAATGACCACCTAGCACTGATCAAGATTGGATATATATATATCCCATTCTCTAATCCTATCCTACTGCTTCTAGAATTATTGTATATTTTAAGACACACAATCATATGAAATAAGAACCTGCCTCTATATGACTGTTTTAATAAATAAAATATCCTCATATACTTTTATCTAATAAACCACTACTGCATAAAATATATCTATCATATCTATTCTATGCATTTAGATATTTGTCTACCCACTAGGTTACACCAGCAGCAGCAGACAGCCTCGCTGTCTATTTGTCTGTCCTTCTGTTCGACTGTTCGGCTGTTGTTGGCCACGGGAGAACGGTCGACTGGACGAACGTAGGCACGCATGTCCAGATGGAGAGACTAGCCATGGAGAAACTGGCTGGCTCTTGTTTAGCTCCTCCGTGACTCGTACAACAGCCGTCATCCGTCGCTGCCACCGCCATCAACATCACCAGCATCATCGTCGCCCGACGGCCCGCCCGCCCGGCCTGTCGGTCGCCACGACGTGGATAAATAACATTCAGTTTGGTTTGAGTGGTTTCATGGTGGCTGTGGAGGATAGTCTACACACACACACACACACACACAGAGACAGGGACGAACAGTCGCTCGGTCTGACAGTCGGCGTGTACTTGGGTTGCTGCCTCTACTGTAACTGCCAGTGGCAGCCTGCGGCAAAGGCAACCGCGGATCACGATCGCGCGCCTATCGCGCTGTCCAACTACAACAACTCAATTCGCTATTGTTTCTCCTGCGATTATATCTGGCTACTGCAACAACAAACACGAGTCGAAGCGCTAGCACGTGTTGCCTGAGAATACGTCTCTCCTCTTCGTCTCTTCCTTTCAGCAATAATAATAACAACAACAAAAACAACAAAAACGGCAGCTGTGTGTGTGTGTGTGGCAGCAACTGCTACATTGTACTCTGTAGTGTAGTTTGTGCAGTGTCTCGTCAGTGCAGTGCTACTCCATCGTCTCGTCGTCCTAATCCGCCAGGGACACAGACAATATCAAACAGCGTGCGTGACCGTGCGTGACTAACTAGTGACTGGCAAGCAGCAGATTTATGTAGCAATGCATTTACGATGTGGTCAAGGACAACGCTTAGGAAACTCTTGACACCAACATCAACGTCGCCAACGTGGTTTGTCGAGTCCGCTGTTGCTCGTCATAAAGTCACCATAAACTATTTGTAACCTCTACAATTAATTTAGTAGTTCTAGTTTACGTCAAAGAACAGAGTCTTCTTCGCTGGCTGATCATCAGCTTTTTTCAACAGTGGAAACATTACGCCGTATACTGTGTTTCGCCCACCTGCGCGCGTACACGCATAAAGGCCGTATTAATCGTGGTCCCGTACACAGATGGTTGTGTTGTATTGTGTCGCGTCTTAAATCATGATGATGGCACATAGAGTAATTATATCAACACCGCATGTATGTCAAGGTCGAAAGCACATGTAGCCAATGGAGATAAGATCATTATTCCCGAAGGAGTTGTAGTGAACTACTAGTATGATTTCTGATGAAAATAAAAAATATTGTTCGGTAGAATGATCTGTTCTGCTGTCGCTGCCGCCGTTATTGATACTGTTTGTCAACTACCCCCTTGGCTCCGGCTCCCGCCCTTAAATCACTAACTGCGATGTAGATAGCAACGATGTTATCAAAAAATGCCAGCTGGAGCGGTATCATCAACATCGGTCGTTAACGTTGATATCGGCATTGACAATACCAACAGTAACAGCGGTTGTGCTCGACGACGCAATGTGTTCAATTATCGATTCTGAAGTTTCTATATTCGAAACGTTTGACTCTCATCATTGCCGGCATCAGTGTCATCCTCGCTCATATCCCGGAAAGTTCGGTGCTCTTGGTATGGTTAAATGTAACAGAGGGAGGTGGCGCAGCAGCTGCTCGCAGCACGATTCGACCCGAAGTGCAGGTGCTCAGGATGATGGTGTAGACGAGCAAGAAGTCCTGATGCGACCAACAGATCGAACGCCACTGGTGCTCGACGCTGGCGAAGAATGGACTTCATCGGATACTTGTCTAGCGTACGATTCGCCAACGGTGAGACGAACCCCTTGTCGCTCATAGATTAGCGAACAAATAGGTAACAGAGACAGATGACTACGGATATGGACGAGTGATGTTAGTTCTGGGATCACTCAGTGTTACACGCGTGTACTAGAATGTCTCGCTTCTTGTTCCTGTTTCTTGTGTCACTCTTCACATCAGCGTGAACTCGATGATATCTATCTGAGCCCGAATACGTGGCAAGGACCTGTATGTTCTTGCTAAATGGTGAGCAGCGATCATTACGTCCAAACCGGGTGGACCAGTTTCCATGAGTTTGCATGACTGCTCTAAATGGCCGGCGGATAATATCTAGCCTACCTGAGTGTGGCCACTACAAAATCCACCCATAAACGTGACTATTTGCTCTTATGTAGTTTTCATTCATAGCGCATTTCTGTTATGATCACAATTTGTCACTAGTATGAATCCACCATGATGCTCTCAAAAACATCATCATCATCAGTAGATTGATGATATCCCTGATACGTAGATTTATTTCACATTCCCTGCAACGCATTACACCAACAGCTGAAGATTCGTTTCTGGCTCAATTTCACAATAGATTTTTATTTCATTCGATCTGTTATCGATCGATTTGACTGGCCATTTGTCAATCGTCTATCAATCATTTAACCGATATTGGACTGGTTATTAATGCGATCGGGCGTGATGCTCCGCTGTAAATTATAAATCACGGGGGCAGAGACGATAAACGAGACTGGCTGTGTTTAAGCCCAATTCGAGGCTTAATAATAATCCATATTTGATGGAGCTATTCCCGCAGCGGTGCTTAGTGGTTACCGTTAATGGTTTGCAGTCTCTACAGTGCGCAAGGCAAATCGCTGCCACTCGTTGTGTGGGCGTGTGGGCGGCATAGACAAATATCGGGAAACATCAGATATAATATAACGTTTTGCTCAGCGAGAAAATCCACAATAAATAGCTTGGTACACATCCGTGTTTATTCGGCCACAGTATCGTGTGAGCAACTGTGTACAAACTATATACAAATTCTACAGATTGGAAATATCAATATGATATGAAAGAGTAACAAAAGTGCCGCGAATAAGGCTTCACAAAGATTCGAATTTGATCAAAGCAAATATTCTCATCGCAAAAAGCTGCATGAATATCGAAAAGATGAAATCTACAATTTAGTATATAAACAAAAGGGAAAAAATATATATGAATATATTTATATAATAGTATAAAAATATCGTAAAAATAATCAGCTTCATTTTTAGAATTGATTTCATTAAAGGTTGCCCCATTAAGAGAGAACATCTATCGTGTGAGTCACCGAATCTAATTAGAACATCTTACAGACCAATCAGGTCGTGCTTTTTTAATTTGAGATTGGTCACGATTCATTATTTCGCCTATTGTTCATCCATAATATTCTTTGTCATGACATCATCTCAAATCCTTTCCTCCTAACTGATGGATCATGCACGCATATTGTGCGCGAAAATCACACTGCTTCCCTGACCCTGGAATGTGGAGATCGTAATTGAGCTGTTCGAATGGCCAACGTGATGGATAATGTTTCTGGGCACTATATAATCTGTTAGAAATGTGCTACAAGATGGCTTTGTTTAAGAACTTAAAATAAATCAAGGACAGCTTTATTTAATGCAAAAGGGTGTATGGTACAATTGTAGAATAAGCATAACTAGACCTGTGTACACTTAATGCTGTAGCTCGACACAGCCACCCCACACTGTCACAGTTTAATTGTTGGTTTTATGGTTACTGCCTCTAATTACTGTAATTACGTCGTTATTTTATATGTATGTAAAAACAGGTCTTCAACGAGGTTAGTCAATAAAGAAAGTTTTTATTTTGCAAAAGGTGTTCGTTCTCTCTCAACCCATACAATATCTAGTGATTCATGTGGGTATAATATTTCGATTGCCTCTTTACTGGTCCGTGTGAATCATGTCGAATATCGGCCACTCTTTAATGCCAACTAACTATTTGATACGAGATTCACTTAAGTCATATTCGAATGTTACCACTTACTAAGTGCAATAAGTAGGCGTACTAAGTGCAAGCATTTTTAACGAAATCCCAATTTTTAGACTACGATTAAAGACTGGGAAGATGGAGCGGTCTTTAGAGGGGTCTTTAACTTTGGTGTATATGATACCCTTCATAACTGTTAATAGACGTTCACGGGGTGCAATTGTTTCCCAAATTATAAGAGAAATAAGCAATACATACAAGGTTTAGCCCTGAAGATTCTGACGCATGCATTCGACTTTCGTCTGAACTGATAATATCGAGGTATTGCTCACAATGATGTCACAACTTTTGCATCTACATGGCCAGCAGACGTCGTGTTCATGTACAAGTATAATTAGCACATTCGCTTGTTTACTTGAGTGCAAGGTAAATTGTGATTGGTCGTTACATACTAAGGTATCTGATTCCGATCTGCAGGAAGACATTTCGCTAATGGAACCGTTGGTGACATTAAATTTGCCTAGACTTTGAAACTGTTTCACTGTATTTCTCTTCGTGTAAATGTTTGCGCGTCAACTAAATTATATAAGCCATCGTTGTCAGCAGCCCCCACTGTCTCGACTCACACCTGTGTGATAGTTTTACCAATCACACCAATCTGTTATCGCGCTCTGTGTTATCCGTTCTGCATCAGTCACGGACGTAAACGAAACTAGATTTCTGCGGCGTCTGCTGTCTACGATTTCCTGTCCTTTGGGTGAACATGACTGTGGATACTATGACCGAATGAGGTACACATGTTATCCGGATACTGTACACCGATGTGTTCATTACCGACGATTTTCTTGCAAAATCTGAATCAATGGGCGCTCGCGTGGGAGCAGCCGATTCAACGAAGCCGACCACGCTCACCTGTTTGTCGGAAGTGTCACCGAGAACAGGTGGAACACAAGATGTGAGTTCTGCTCAAGCTGTTACTCGTGGCTGTGGCGCTACAGCAAAACGACGCATTGATAGTTCCACTGAGAGGAGACCATCGGAGGAACGCGCCGCAAAATCAGCGGTAAGCGCCCCCTATATGTAGACAAACAATGCTATTCGTGCCGTAGTGTCTGTTCATCGTTGTCGTTGATGGTCAATGGTTATTCAATTAAATCGCTGTACAATTGTTCTTCTCCAAGGTGAATTGCGAAGAGTGCGCTTGTGAGCGGGCTTGATGAAAGGACCCGTTTGCAGATCGGCACACCCATCGGGAATGATATTTAAGTTATAGTTCGCGGAATAAGCCAAATCCTCGATATCGTTGTGATATCCTGCAACATCGTAGATGTGTAGATGTCATGCGAACTCGGAAGT
This sequence comes from Stratiolaelaps scimitus, assembly GCA_019614645.1. NCBI lineage: Eukaryota > Metazoa > Arthropoda > Arachnida > Mesostigmata > Laelapidae > Stratiolaelaps > Stratiolaelaps scimitus. The sequence continues at coordinate 1,180,686 of JABWDB010000016.1, forward strand.
GACCAGCTCTCATGTATAGCTTGGCACAAGCTATTGTCAGTGGTGTTGCGCCTCTAGTGGATTGCTTATAGGAAAGCACTATTATAGTCAATGAGAAAGCGGATTTAAGTGTTCGAATGACACTCAACTTATGTTTCTTCTTTTCTTTTATATATACGAATCGTTTATTTCTCCAGCTTGGGTAGGTTTTTTTGTCTTTTCTCTTGCCGGATCTTCGTACGCTGCCTTTTTGCCGTACTTTCCATCTTTACCGTGTGAAAATATGACGTGATTAAGAAAGATTCAGTCAGCATCTGCAGGGTAAACGTGTCGATAATCAACTCCATCCAACGGCTAGGCTTGCAAATGCTTATCACAACTGACTACGGAAGTGCCGCAAATAGAATTTCTCTCAGGGATGATGGAAACCATGGGCAGCATGGTGGAAAGATGCCTTGACAATGGGAGAGATTTTCCAACAAAGTTCGCCCCTGGTTGTTGTTCTTTTGTTGCTGTTTCGTATAAGGCACATTCAAATTGTTTCTGGACGTATTCTCTTTGAACAGCCTATAGCGTCCGATTCAGACTAAGATAGTTCGATGAATTGAGAATTGAGCGTCTAACATGAAGTCACCAATGACTTGCTGAGGTATGGCAATCAATTGGGAGAGAGACAGGGGTAGTTCTCTCGGAAGCCACCCAAAACAAAATTACATTATACTGCATATACAATAAGATACAAAAGTGTTCAATTTTGTATCTTATTGTATGTCATCATATGTTTATTGATGACATACAATGAGATACAAAAGTTATCTTATTGTATGTCATCATCACCAGGTTGCGGGGCTCAACAAAACCAGAACTAGTCACGCTATTCAACTCTGCTGTCATGAAACTTCGCTGTGTTGCAGTGTTATCTCACTTAATTGTGCATTGTCTGTAATCTGCAAATGTTTTCGGGTTAATCGAAGCGTTGCCTAGCTTGGTTAACTTCAAGAAAACTGCAAAACTGCAAATCTGTAGAACAATACTATTTCAATGTTAGCGGATCACTCTCTCTGTCACTCTCCCTGTGAGGCGTTTTTGCGCAAATGATAGGCGTATTTATATTCGAATTTGTCGTGTGTCTGTGTCAAGCGAATTGCGTAGAAAGGGCCACCCGAAACGAGAGACAAGCACAACTACGGAAATCTGATGGGATGGGATGACTGTGCAATATTCCAACTTATAATATTATAACCCAATTGTTTTCTTGTCGCCTGTGTTATCTATGTCTATTCAGGTGATGTCCTCGCTGTTTGTGGTATCGCTGTGTTTCACGTTAGGTGGCGCGTTCCTTCTGTTCTTCAGTGAAAACATCCTGACAGTGCTGTGGCCCTCAATCGGACTTGTCATTATCGGCTCATCTTTAACCGTTCTCACCGTAATGCCGGGAGCAGGTTAGCCTCGCTTTTCAACGATCACCATGGATGGAACAGCTAGAATATATATATATATATATATAATACATGGTGGAACGAAAGTGTTATTAAAAGGACTGCTGTCTACAATATCTCTGTTGATGCAATCGCGCTTACCCACAGTCGATGGCGACAACATCTAGATAATACTATTACGAGCGAGCTTTGAATTGGAAGTCCCCTCGCGCTATGAATGGCTGGCTGTTAGATTTATATAAATTTACAACAACAGCAGCAGACGCGACAATGTAAACGCTTTCGTTGCGTTATCTATAGCTGCGTATGAGAATATCAACAATTCACTTGTTGCAAGTTTAGTAGAGGAAGTTTAGTAGAATATAACTAAACATTAGTTATATTCTCTAAAACGCTCAGTTTCTTCGCTCTTTGTTCAGAACCTAGCTCCAGCTGATACATGTACAAATTACTTGTCTGTACGAGATCATGTGAGTTGGATATCAATTAGACGCTAATGATATGCGGGAAAGAGAGTATTTTGTCACGTTCAAAATGGCATCCACCACTGTATACCTTTGTGTATAACCTATTCTTGATTTGACTAATTCATGATCACATTTTCGCTGAGTGCAAGCATTTTCATTCTCCTTATTCTCTCCAGGCCGCTGGATAGTTCAGCACATTCGACTGATCAAGTCATCATCTAAGGTTTGTTGGCTGAACAACCTGTGCAGGGAGTGCGTTCGCAACCTAGGAAAGAGTACAACGGATCCCGTTCATCGAATGGAATCCACCGGTGATAGTCGATAGAGAGGGTCCGCGGAGTAGGAAATGAACATGTGGAGAGAGGCGTTGGACGCACGAAGCGATTTCTGTGCTAATAATCAGATCTCTGTCAACACCCGATCGTTTATTTGCTGTTGATTACGCCCCACAATAATGTGCCACTTTACGACCCCCAAACTATTTTAATAACTAACTATTTCTCCCAACGAAAAATTGGGGGAAATATTTGATGTGATCGATCGGTGTGAGTGTCCTGAATGAGCAGACTGCGACTCACAAGAAGCAAGCAAAATATTTTACAGATCGTCATATGTAGTTAATGTTGTACAGTTTTTCTATACTTATTACTGCCGTTGTTTTGCCAATAGTAAATATTAGATAGATATTCATATGTACGTTCATCGTGTACTTGGAAAGTTTTGGAGAAATGTGTACATCTATATTATTTGTGCACACCTGTAGTCGGAAGCATACAATGGCAGGTTTGTACCCGCTGAATGTAAATAAACCGTTGTCCTGGATTGGATATACCTGTACGCACTCGTTTTCAGCCCGCTTGCATATAATTTAGGTATTAATAAGGTTATTAATCTAGGTCAGGCTGTGCTAACAAACAGTGTATAGACGAGGGGGACACAGTATATTATACTCGTACATCAAAACTTAGATTAATAAATAGTAGGTACTTTTGCTGTGGAGAATAATTCGCCTTCGGGCAGATCATATGACGTGCACCTGTTATGCGCGTATAAGTTCTGCTTTCAAAATATTACACAATGTGAAATTTCGTAAACTTTGTAAAGGCACCGTATTTAAGTTGTAGTTGTATGTACCACTGCACAACAAAACGTGATTTCGTTAAAAATCTAATAATTACCCCAGTAGAAGGGGAAATTATTTCTAGTAAAAGGTGAAATATCAAATAAACCCATTACACGCTGAGCTAATTCTATTCATATGGGCTTCATGCACAGAGATACAGAGCGTTTTGGAAACCACGCACCCTACAGAAAACTGATAAAGGTTTCACGGTTTTCAAGGTAACATTCCGTGCAATTCGTTTTTTTTCTGAACTTAAGATACTTTAAAGGTACTTTAAAGGGACAGTGCAGCTAAAAGTTTACAATTTAGAAGAAATGTAACCTGGGAAAAGATCAACTTCTAGGGCCAGAACCAATCACTTCTTCAGATGTCAGGAATACTGCGATTGATACCACCTGCCGCCTGCTGGCCCTTGCTAATATCCTTTGGAAGCTCGACAAATTATATAGGGCTTGCTCAGTATTGGGGTCCGTCTTATGAAAATCCGTCTTGTGCCGAAAGCAGTACCGTGGACATGTTGGCTGTGAGCTAGCTCGGAAATTTACTTTACCTGTATGACGCCGCATCTTCTTACCATCATCATCACCGTGTGATACTGTGTTGCTAATTTGTATATGTAAGGTGTTTGAATACTACCACCAAGGTGAAAAAAATGGCGAATTATTATTATTATTATGACGTCACCAGGAGAGACAATGACAACTTCTGTGGCTCACTCAGTAAGTAGGATAATTAACCCAGCGAGAATAAAACATACGACGGGTGTGTTTAGCAAAATTTTAGCTCAGTCCAGTGTTACATTCGCTTCGGATCAGTCAATTGAGAATTTTAATTATAGGTAAACATTGCTAATTCAGTTCAATTTGGATGAACAATGAGGAAAGCAGTGAACTGTGGCGAACTTTGTTTTAGGGGAGCTGTGCAGCCAAAATTGCGGAAGTAACACTTATATCTCAATAAGTTTACAACAGAAGAACAAGAGATAAAAAGTATTTAAGTTCGTGACACGCAATTGTACCTTTTACAATACTCTGATACTTCGATGACTTTCAGCACCGGCACTATATATATATATATATATATATATATATATACACGTATGTATACATACATATAACAAGGAAGCAACTCTTTCTAAAAAGTGATAAAATTTATTCTTTAGTTGTTGTTGTTGTTTGTTTTTTGTTGTTATCGTTATGTTTTCTTTAATTTACACATAATAATGTTTTGTCGCTTGTTGTTACAACACAATTCTCGTTTGTGAATGTGTATGTGTGTTTATGTGTGGTCAAACCAGCCGAGCTCGAAAGGAAATAAACGATAGAGTCTTCGTGTTGATTTGACCTTCGCAATTCCTGTTCCTTGATAAAATCACTGGAGTAGCAAGCGTATCCTATCCTAACCTGATATAGCAACGACGATATAGGTGTTATTATTACAGTAATTGTGATTGTTATTATTATTATTATTAACTACAGTCTTTTTAAGATAAGTATATTCCATAGATATTATTGCTACCATGATAATACTAACCATCCGTGTAGAATCAATATTTGCAGGCTTAAGAAAGTTGTTGAAATTTACTTTTATTTCACAGTTTCTAGGTCTTTGTAGTTTGTTGTTGTTGTTGTTGTTGTTGTTGTCGCCGTCGTCGTTGTTCGGTTTTGTCACCGCCATCATCATCATCATTATCATCATCACCAGTAACATAGATATCATTGTCATGAAGTAGCAAATGAAACAAAGAGGCGTCGTATAGCGTGTCGTCTGCATGTGTATGTATGTGTGAAATATCGAGGCATAATCGTTCATAATAGTCGGCGATCGATAGAGGTGGGGGTCTCGATCGACTGGGACGTGTCGTAATGTTCTCGAAGGTAGGCCATCCAATCGTATCTCGACCGAGGCCCGATGCACACATGCCACAATGAGGGTCCACCAAGGACGACAACACCAAGTCACGAAATCTCAAGCCAAACCAGCCAACCTCGTCCTCATATCCGTGTCACGGATTCGTGACGTCATATACTTCCCTAGCTATTTAAATTTATTTTATTATACTTGTTTTTTTTTGCTTTGTCCTTCTCTGGTTATTTTGTTGTTGTGGTTGTTGTTGTTGTCGCTGATGCTGTTTGTCATCGTATATATAATTATATTTATATCGTAGTACCGCGGCACATCTTCCACCGTTTCCATCGACATCATCATGAATTAGCTTTGCTCTTCAAATTCATCTCTTTCTCCTTCTACGATGTCTGTTTATCTTGTGTTTGTCAACTTCATCATTTCCCAGTTTTTCTCGTTCAAAACTCCTGCCTCTCTCTCTGTCTATCGGTGCTCCATCATTTCTTCGACCTGGGTCATCTTTTGTCCCGCTCGCACGGTCTTAAATCTTCAAGGGTTCTTCAATTGACGGCGGTGTCCCGTTTAAATCGAACCTCGCTCTGTTTAGTCTCATTGACTCGTTCGCTGTCCCTCGGATGGCTTTCCTTTCCTTGCGCCGCCCCCCCCCCGCATCGTTACATTTCATCGTCGAGTTTTTCATTATCATTACTATTATCATCATCAGCATTAATTATCATGTCTTAATAAAAACCAACATTCTATGTGACATGGCGTGTACGGGTGGGATCACGTAGAAAAATGGGGCGCAATTGATCTGCGATCTGCGATCGCGAACGTCGTCGGGATTTGCCGCGGTCACTGTTAGCTAGCCGATAATCGTTCGATTCAACGTTGATCGAGCAAGCAATTTGCAAGTCGTGGAAGGCACCGCAAGGGTGTGCAACTTTTTACTGAGATAAAATGTGGAGGTACTCGGATCACATGCACGACCTACGACCAACCCCATCAGAATTACTACATATTAATAGTAATAATAATAATAAAAATTATAGTCTTCAACACACATATATATATGTATATACTTGAATATCGAAGCAATAGTTTCATCTTAATAAAACTCTCTAGTAAACCTAAATGACTCCACTCGCGGTGTCTCCGCGACACGCAATCACATTGCTCTTCCTGTATCTATAAGAAATAATGTCTATAGTTATGTTGCCGTTGTTGTAGCTAATTATTTCCTTTCAATTGTGTTATGTCATCGTTGTTGTTGCTGTTGTTGTTCGGTCATCGGCCTCGCGGTTTTTCCTTGGATCTTCGATGCCCCCCATCATTCCAACTTGAAACAGTTTTCCTGTCTCTCTCTCTCTCTCTCTGTCGCTCGTTCTGTCATTATTCGACGGATCCAACATGTTCTACTCCCATACGCGTATTTGCTTCTACCAGTTGTTTGTCGCCCGCCGGCGTAACAAATAACGGACGTCAATCAGACAAATCAATGTAATATAGTAAATCGGTCTAACAGGACAACGAGCGACAAAAGCGTTTGTCACGCTACACACCTACCGTTGTGTATCTTGACACTCAGCCAACTGCCGTTCCACGTACAGCATCGAGAATCTTTGATACCTAACCTCATGTTCAAAGTCTCTGCAGCACACCACCATTATCGGAATCATCAATCACCTCTCGCTTCTATGCTCTTCTATGTCTCCATCATTGCAGAAGCGAATCTACCACCCTCTGCATCCGTCCTTCTGTTATTAGGCTGTAGATCGTCATCGTTAATTGCTCGCACAATGATTCATCATCATCGCGATGAACATTAACAATTTCGTCGTCGTCGCCATTGTCCCATATTGTAATAATATCCTCTCACAGTAGTGGTCATAGTAATCGTCATTAACTTGCCTTAGCCTGCTTAGAATACTCGTCAGCGCGCTTTACTTCCCCGTATCATAATAATAATAATAGTATCGCTACTGGTAGAAGTAGTAGTTATGATTCTTCGTCCACACCCTATTTCGTTATGACCACGACAGCTTCAACTTCGTTCAGCCTTATCATTTTCCAGTTTATATATATATATATATATATATAATCACCGGTTTTTCTGTCACCATCATCACCGATATATAATTATCATCACCACTATATATATATATATATACTAATACCTTCCACACCACCCCTAGCATCATCGTCATTTTTAATCTTATTTATATTTGACGCAAGAATAATCTATAATATTATAGGTGTATGTGTTTTTAATATATGTATGTATATATATATATATATATATATATATATATATATATATATGTATATGTATGTATTTAGAGGTGTCATGTTTGTGTTGGTCTTCGCGTGTCCATTTGTGGGCATATTAGGATTTCTCCTGCGCGTCTGTTCCTCGATCTTGGTAGGAGGTGTAAGAAGTTTTCGGGATGTATGAGTTCTGTCTAATCTTCATTACTCCTGTATTACCAGCTTGGAATCTCCACGAAATCGCCCTTGTATGTATGACGCTTCCGTCTGCTTAAATGTTTATGGCGGCCATACCCATGAACATCGCCTTCCACGTATGCTGCTTTTTGCATTTGTCGACAGAAAAACATTCAGTATCAATATAGTTGTTACCACCCACTATTCATCATAGTCTTCATTAGTCGTGTTCATTAGAGCTAGCGGCAGCAGTTAGTGGCTACCGCCTGTGTTAATTCAGCATATATATGTATATATGTATAATAGCTGATGTCGATGCTTGTTTTTACCTTAAGATTTGTTATATTCACGCTGGGAGCGTTTCTCGCTTTTCACAACGGCAACCTGATCAATGATTAACCAACTTGTACCTTTAATTGGGCGACACCAAAAATAGGAGCCACGACGCATGCATGGCTGGGCATCCTTGATTGTAATGTACATCTGAATTTAATGACACTGTCAGAAAATAACGGTAGCGGCTAAAAAGGGAGAACTTCGAATGAGTGATAACCAATGGAGCCTGCGAAGGCCGAGTAAAAACGCCTGTCCTAAAACGAAACTAAAATCCACTGTACGGCCGTTTAATTTACGACCAGGCTTTTACCTAATGCGAATACCAAGAAAAGTGTAATTAAGATTTCTCTCCGTATTTCTTCAGTTACACCGAGTCAGCAAAAAAAAAGTCCGATCATTATGTCAGCGACCAGATGTCCCTTAAATACAGACACTTACTAATATGCAGGCGTCTCAGTAGTTTCCTAGAACAGATAAGAGCCCACAAATAAACAATAATTTCTCTAAACTTTATTTAAGTCATAACTCGATAGAAATAAGCAATTCCAGAAAAATATACCGTTACCTAAGAAATAAGAGAAACTTATTACCTGAGTTGTTTGCCCACGAGTCTGAATATGTTCATACTAAAGAAAACGCCACCTTTTTCTTCTTTTACATACGAAAATAATTTAACTGGAAATGCTAAAAAACGCCACCTTGACATCTATAAACTTCATATTGTCATAATTGCCACTTTCTGTTATACTTCTGTTATTGGTGAGCGCTATGCAGTGGCTGGGACGAGAGGCATCTTGTGGGTGATGGTGGTGGTTGTGGTGACAGCAACAGCAGCAGCAGCAGCTCGTGGAAAGAACGACTAATTTATAGATCAGGAGTAGTAAAAATCACATACGGCCGATACAGACGCTTCCTGTCTCGGTCCAATCCATATTATGTCTAGTAATACAAATGACAGGCGAGCAATGTAAAACCGCTCACACTATCAGCAGTTTGTCGACTCCACAAGGACGTCCGGCGTCCAGTATAGCTTATAGCTTACACACTATGTTAAGCCTCATTACAGCTGTTCGCCGAGACGAGCTTGTCGGCGTATCTGAGCCTCGCAAAGTGATAACATATAATAGAATAATAATTATCGAAGTAGTTCTGGATGCTGTTATTGTTGTTATTCTCGTTGCAGTGTAGCAGTAATAGCAGTAATAGTGGTGTAACTGTTCTGTTTCTTCCTTCAGTAATAATAATAATAATTATATAATTAATAATATATAGGTTTGCTAGCTAGCGGTCTTCACCAGCGTGTCACGTTGTGCTCTGAACATTAACAAGGTAGCATTTCTCCTCTTATTTTCGATTTTTTCTTCACATCAGCTTGGACTCATTTCTCGGGGTTTGTCATTATCATGTCAAGACTACTACGACGCTATCAAATCATAATCGATCCGATGACCATCATCATGTCCGTTTTCAATGACACCCCGGTATCTTCATTCACTCAGTCAGTGTCATATTGCGTTGGACGCCGCCGTCCCCACCACCCGTTGTATCTCATCTATATATATTTTTTTTCGTTTTGGTGTTTGTCTCAATCGACACTGACCACCCTGACCAGACGGTGACCAGACGACAGATGTATTTAGTCCGAGAGTAGAGCCTGTTTTGTAGGGGGTAAAGACTGAACGCGGGCACATTCTCTCTCTCTCTCTCCCTCGGGCAGCCGGCGTATTCACTTCTTACTATTATTATTATTACATATATGCCACATCTAAACAATAAGCGGCCTGTGGCTGACCATCGACAGTCCGGCCATCGAGATATTGGGAACGACTAAACTGATTGACAGACATGAGCGAATGACTCAATGAACTGAGCGAAATAGAGACGGGATTCTCCGCCCGATTCAGTGGTACTTTTTCTGTATAGTTGCTGCGTCTGCTGATGCTGGTATTGGCAGGCAGCCGATGGTCGATGCTACCTTGGCCTGGTGAGGACCGATCCGAGACCTTCCGGCACCCGCAAGAGGATGCGTTTGGTGGTTACTGCTCAGGTGATGTAGGCACGATGAGAAATGAGACAGGATTGTCCTCTCGGGATCTCTTGTCGGCGAATTCCGAATTAGGTAGAATGCTTTAAAGGGCGGGCGCTCGAATTGTGTCGTAAAGAAGAAAGCCGCGCTGAAGAGAGGCCGCCGTGGGGATGGTGTGGCGTTCCGTTCATTTTCCTGCTTGTTGTTGTTGTTGTTGATTTGTTGTTGTTGTTGTTGTTGTCTTGCTCCATTTATATGTCAGCGTGTGAGGGTGGTTGGTATAGCTTCGTGTTTCTGTGTAAACGTGAAATAGTGCCTTTTTACGGATGTGCGTGTTAAATAATCTACTTGCAGCAACCACCCGACGAGGTGTTCTCTCCGCCCTGCGCCACGTTAATGCCCTGGCTTCGCCCAGCACCACCTGTAGCCTCATTCTTCGGCAGCTTCTTGGCGATAGCCAGGAAAATGTCATTTACGTTAGACGCGGTCTTGGCTGAAGTTTCCATGAAGAGAAGCTGGTTCTCGTCTGCGTATGCCTAAATCGAAACAGGTAGAGTTCGATTAGTAAATAGCCAAAGCGGTGCTCGAATGGACAGGAAAGACAGGAAGGAGAGAACAAGGTGAAATCGGTCTAATGTTAAACGTTTAAGCAAAATAGTAAATGTTTAGCCATCAATAAGCGAATGACACTAGTGAGATTTAACAATTCGAAAATACAATGTTGTTTGCTGTCGAACCGCCAGACAATGTCGAAGGTAGAATTTGGTGAACAAATGGCGGAACCTCACGAAATTACTATTATATGTAACTGGAAAAGTTCGAATGACCTTAATACAGTTGTTCAAGAGATTGCTATATCTTTCAACTACTGCATTTTGTCATTGATAGTTCTGCGAATGTTCGCAAGGGTTTCCTACCTGGGCCTCAGCGGTTTCGACAGCTCGTTTGGTGGCGAGATCAGCCTTATTGCCAGCAAGCGCGATTACAATATTGGGCGAAGCCTGTCGTTGCAATTCCTTGACCCAGGTCTTGGCTCGCGAAAACGTGTCCGCGTTCGTCAGATCATAAACAACAATAGCGGCCTGAAATGGTTACAAATGAATACGCCAGAAGAGATTTTAATACGCCTGCGGGAATCAATCAAGAGGAGGACGGCGAAGTGACGGGTGGAGGTTCTTTTGAAAAATCCGTGATTGCGGTTACTGTGATAACCATTCCGGGGTACACATCTACTGGAGTATTTATAGGCCGATGACTTCATAGTCTTGTGAAGCATATGTGATAGCGGCGCATGTCGGTCGATTAGACGACATGCAATACAATGGACGACAAGACAGATGCATCCAAATATACGCCAACGAGTAGCTAACCAAATAAAACGTTAAATCGCAATAAGTGTTACAATGTCTAAACATATGAGTCCAGCTTTTGTTTTACAGGCGTTTCCTTATAGTTGTTAGTCAAACGACAAAAATAGTAGTCCTTGAAAAAACAGAAGAGTGCTCTTGAATGATAATTCGAATGGCACAATTTAGCAAAAATGGACGACGCTTCATTGGTAACTCCTTATTATTATTATTATTATTATTATTGGAAATGCAAGCCAACGCCATTGCCGGAAAATCAGCCCGATATCCCTAAGAAGAGAGACTACACAGTCACTTAAGCTGAAGCAGAGTGACCCCATCTCAAAGGTCCACCTGGAACAAGTCATATCACCTGAGAAATCCCAGGCAAAGAGAGGGAAGGACAAAGTAATGGCTGGCTAGTCCAATCAATGGATAGATATGTCTTGATCATTCTTTTATTAAGAAGGGTGGATATGTAAGGATACACCTTCCGTTAGTCAGTCGGCCGCACAGCTAATCATTATCCGCACGGGCAGCGCTAATCCCACTGACCAACGATCCACAGATATTCCTTTACATCCTAAATGCAGACAGCCTAATGTACGCGGCAAAGTAGGCGAGATCCAGCTCGAGAACACCATCATCTTTGTAAATATTTAACCATACTCACTGCTGTCGTCAAGCTTTAGCTGCGTGATCAAAAGGGAGCATACCAGCTAAGCAGCCATTGACCAGTCACGCCGATTTTGCACCAAATACTCTCTTTTCGTATCAATATCACCGAGCTTTGGAACGGATCAACGGTTTAGGATGGGTGTTTCTAGTTTTTGGTGGTACCATTTTGCAGTGAGCACAGCAACGAACTGAGCGAATCAACGAACATATTAATGTATTGCTTCTAGATTTCGGCTCAGATTCTAATTAGCAATGTGACGATCAAGCCAGCGCGTCAATACGATCAATAATATCAATCATCGAGCGATTACACTATAATGTAAATGATTAGAAGTGAAGTACAAAAGAGCGCAGGTTATTGCTGATTATAGTGGGGGCTTGAGGTATAATTCAACACGAATATAAGGGAATACATACCTGTGCTCCTCGGTAGTACATAGGCGCAAGGGAATGATACCTTTCCTGGCCCGCTGTGTCCCATATTTCAAACTTCACCGTGGTATCATCGAGACACACTGTCTGTGTCAAAAAGGCGGCTCCAATAGTCGACTCCTGATATTCATGGAACTGGCCCTTAACGAAACGGAGGACCAGTGATGATTTGCCTGTGAAAAAAAGGTAGCATACGTTTAGTCGCAAACCTGACACAACTTATTCGTTTGGGAGGTGGCTCTATAAGTGATGCGGCGGGTCGGCCCATACGATTAGATACATCAAAGAGGATCTCTGGTCATAAATATACTATTATATATGCAAGGCCGAATCATTACGTCATGGGTAAAGAGGTGCAATAGATGACTCCACCTTCTAACTACTAAACAGGTAGAAGCATATGCCTCCTTTAGCTGAGAAAAATAAGAATTGATTAAATTATTTATGGGTAGTTTGATAATATGTAGTTAGTCTAAACTGTTTCGCTTGTTGTACCGTGTCGTTGCAGTTGTCAATCACTCGCGATTATTTATACGTTCATCTCGTTCAACGAATACGTAACCTTTCTAAATAGTTATCTTGTATGTTTAATAAACAAAACGATAGAAATACCCTTAATAATCCTCTCTCGAACCTTGAGGACAAATGGAACCTCAAGGACGAATGGTGTTGTCTCTCTGACTGGAGTGAAACTAACTAATGTGTCACAGTTCCCATTCAATTCTCGCTTTGTGATTATCTCATCCGTGTGATGTAGATCTGCCATGATTCTTGCCCGGCTCGGAATCTCTCATTTCTCCGCAGCTCATCGCCGTATTCATGCACGATGGCAGATACATTATATTAAATCGTTTGGGAGCTCTTTTGTGAATCAAAAAATCTCAGATAAGTTTTAAACTTGAACTATGATTTTTTTTCGTATTAATCGGAGGTGCTCTCGAATATATATTTTACTGGCCTTACGATGCCTAATTTAGTTATCGATAGCAATTAATATGTGCTACAAGTGTTTCGATCAATTTGCTATTTTTCGAAAGACTCCCTCTCCAATATATGCACCAAAATTTAGATGAATTCCATTCGTGCTAGTTCCATCAAGAAACAAAAGTTTGATTACGGGACGTTGATTTTCAGCACTAAACAATGGTTCAGCGCCTAGATTCATGTCTATTCTAAGAAACTGAACCTTGGTTAGACGCCAATCAAAGCACCTTCAATATAAAAAGTGGCTCCGAACGACCTAATATTATATCTATGTGGTAGAGACGTGTAGTTCATGTATCTCGAACCATAACCACATCACCACCAGCATATGCTGTACATGTTCTTTCTCTGTTCTGCCGGCACGTTAAGTGTATGGACATGATTCTTACCGGTTCAAAACTAAGTATGCTTTTAGACAGGATGACACACCATGACACGATGATGACCATTTAATATTTTGACCATTCAGCTACAGCATACCAATAGAGCGCCACTGTTCCAACTCGCAATAAATGAGTAAATTAACGACACCCATTTACAAACGTCACCATTATGTGCGTCACCATTAAAATGGCACATAAGTGCGTATATGGGTACAGAGCTGATCATCAATTTAACTTACCATTGTACCATCAATTTTCACGATACATTTTGATCAATTGTAAATAAAGTTTTTGTTTATGCATCTATGAACAGGGCAAGAAATGTGCAGCAAATGTTCAGATAATTTTGACGAGCATAATGAAAATGCCAAATGTAGTCATGTTACCTGGTGTATGGATAATCTATCATTAACTCCTATATCGACTGGGAATTCCTAGAACGAAAGAGATCACGTTTAACATACATATGTTACTTGTCGTGAATATTATCAGTTATGTTCGCCTGCAGGTCTGATGTCTATTTCCTGCAGCGTGACGTGAATCTTTTTATAGCCTGCCCTGAGTCGCCCGTCCAACTGGTAGAATAGAATAGAGTCCAACGTAGCTCCGCTGTAGTATACCACACCGACAAATAAACATGATATGGCACCTGGTAAGAACCGAATTTACGGTGACACATTAGGTATCAGCTATGTGCGTACGAACGGTACTAGCTCTGCCTCATCTCAATAGGGTATCAGCTCCGATTCGAACGAAGCTTAGATCAAAACGTTTTGCCAATTAGGCGAACCAAAAAAGAGAATCCGCGCTGACGTGTTTGAGCTATGTATCTAAACCAGCTAACCCATTTAACTGTCGTACACGTATGGTCCACAGAAAGCTCAGTGCAAGTGGGAATGGGGAACCTAGTGGACTTTCCATAATCATGTTTTCCACAATCTACTTTTCCCGCTACTCATTCAGACGATGTGTCAATCCTCGACGACTCTGATTGCCGCCTTGACGTTTAGCGAGGGGTTACTCACTCCAAGGATACTTTATCGAAGAGATCGGTAGCGATCTTACAAATCTCATTTGTTCTGTTCCGCCACTTGCGACTTCAGTAGGCTGAAGATCGGGTCCGGCGATAAAAAACCAACCTCCTCAGTGAGATCCAAATACAGTCGCTCGTCAACGCGGTATCATCTGTGTACTACAGAGCATTCTCTCAATCCAAAAACTTCAGACAAAAGGCACATTCACCTTCAAGGTACATCCACAACTTCAGACAAAAGGCACATTCACCTTCAAGGCACATCCACAACTTCAGACAAAAGGCACATTCACCTCTATTACGCATTGTGTGATTCGGAATACAGCAGTGTCGAAGAGCCGTTGAACGAGAGTAAGAGCGAATGGGTGGGACCAAGGCGTTGACTGTTCAAGTCGGCCATTGACATGACTTGGTGGCATATTCCAAACCTGTATATATATATATATATATTCACTGCAAAAGTGGAATCATTCGGCGTCTCGGTGAATCTGAACGCGTGTACGTGCAACAGCAGCAAGTACCGATCGGAACAAAGACCGTCCTGCTAGAAATTGGCCAGAAGGCTACGGAACATCAACGATGGACGGGTTCGTCGTTGAAGAGAAAGGGAGATAGAGAGATAGCTTAGTTTGATGACACTGTGATACTGCTACTTGCTTCGTTGATTAGTTTGTTCGTTGCTGCTCCGGGACCTCCTCGACAGACTGCTCGATCGATCGATTGATCGCTCACCTGTCCTGCGATGTAGGGTCCCTCCCTACCAGTCTACTCCTTTCAAATGTTAGCCATTGAAAATCCCGCGTGCATGCCGAATCTCGTACCGAACAGGGTCCAGCTGACTGGCTTCGAAACTTGATATGACTGATAGTGTGGAGGCATTTTAATTACGTAAGGCGAGGGTTATGCATAGCTGATCTATCCCAGGGTCGTTGTATCAAACTTACCCGAAAGACCCATATATATATATATGAAATAAGAACCTTGTCTACAAAACAATCGTTATCGCAATAAGTGTTGAACTAAGAGGGTCGGGCAGTTGCCGCATTAAATTTATATCAATTTGCATCGTATTTTTGAAAATATGCCAATTGTAAATAACAAAAACCCATAGTAACGTAATTAGGTGGAAGGTCAAAAACGTCGTAAAGATACATACCAACAGCGCTCTCGCCGAGTAGAACAAGCTTGAACTGACAGATTTTGCCGGCGGCAGCTCCATTCCCACTTCCCGGCTGTGCACTTCTGTTTGAAGACATTCTGTTTGTGGGGTTTCTGTGATGACCGACTGACGTCAACCAATGATGAACTATCGAGGAGTAGAATCTAGTAGCTAGCAGTAATATGTCGGAGAAAAACGGTTCAACTAGGAGCTCGCACACCGACACACAGTCAGGCCTCCCGAGACTGCAGCTGCAGCTGTTCGTTGCCGATCCTGACTTCTCTCCGTACACTCCTATCACATTTGGCGACGACTTCGTTTTCAAACAACTATCTTAATTTTTGCAGGGAAGAGTTGAAGCACGGTTCAGTGTGAAAGTACCGGCACCACAGAGTCGAGACAACCGAGGTAACAGAAAAATTGAGAACGTCCACAGTTCAACGTTGTGATGATGGTAGGTCCGTCTGATCGGTCGTCCGTCCCCCCACGCACACACACACACACTCTTCTATTTGGAACGAGTGCGCAATCTGTAACGAAAAAAAACACAAACAAAATACAAACATTGTTACACGAACACGGACAGAGACTGCGCGACAAGAATAACTCGACTGCAGAGTTATGTTCGTCTCTGATGTTAATAATTGAATGATAAGTTAAAATCGGTATGACTGAATTCGACTTGGCAACTGTTTCTTCTATTAGAGCATTCATTATTATCGCCTATTATTGCCCTATTCACTCACGTCCATTCTCGCAGGCAAAAAGGTTTTTCGTTACAGTGTCCTAATTTCCGTGACTCTCCTGTTCTATCCGGCAGCGTTTGTTGAATAAATAAGCAATTAATCGCGAGGAGATTTCGATACCCTCCTCCTCTTCCTCCTATCATAGGAATCAGCTGGACAAATTTGTTGTCAAAAAACCTATATAATAAATATCATGACCTTTGTATTTTAAGTGCGTGTTTCTGCAGGCCGCGTAATCCTCATTTTCCCATATTATCACGGGATTCAACAGCAGCAAACCATCACTGTGTGTGAGCATGTCCGCACGGCAACACCCCCTTTATTGAAAACACGTTTGTCTTGTATTACTAACGTCGTTCACATGCCCAGAAACCGACCAAGCATAAATCAATAAACACACATAAGTAGTGATCTTAAAAAAAATCCAGTAAAACAAACCTGTATGCAAACAAGCTGTTTTTTTTCCAAGCAATGGATAGGGCGACACTTTAACCATTTTCGATTTGCCGTTCGTACCTTACAAACGGTCCACAAGTGGCATCGTTCGAGAATATACGTAGGGCCTCTGTATCTCTCTCTCTCTATATATCCTTTCTATTTGATGGAACAACGGAGTACTCCTACTTGTACTCAACCAGTAGCGAGCAGGTGAAAATATTCTGTTTGCGCGTCAGCGTGTCTATCAAATCACTGCCTGGAGAACGACGATATATATATATATATATATATATATATATAATGTCTCTTGAATGACCGTCTAGGCCCACTATAATCCTTCGCAGTGAAGATGCTTTAATGTAAGATGATGGATGACAGCTCTTCACGGACTGAACTGGACGTTCGGCCGTGGTTCGTTAGCTCGTTCCCATATTTTCGTTGCGTAGCCCCATAATAGTAATAAAATAATGATAAGAGTTCCCTCCGCACCCGTTGCGGAGGCGTCGCAAGTCACCGTCACGTGCTCGGAACGGTTTTACGATGACGGCAATCGAAAGAGCCAGCGCAAATGCGTATATTCAAAGTACGCGTCGTTCCTGGCTCAGACAGACATATAGGCAGATATATCGTATGACGGCAAAGGCAAACGGGATCGCACTCTTCTTCTGTTTTGATAAAATCGAAAAAGCAGAATGACAAGATGCATCCATCCCCCGCCACGTCAACCTGTCCAGACTATTCCGTCGGTCAGCCGGTCAATCTCATTGTGGCATGATTTTCATGCATTTGAAAACCAACATGAAAATGATTGAAATATTTGTACTAAAAGGTAATCACAGTATCGACTCTTGGAAACGGAAATAACATTAACAATTAGTCGTCATCTGACGCTCGCTGGTCTGCGCCATCGCTGATAGAGAGTGATAACTTTACATAGGTCTCCACAAGCACTTGACAAATTATACAGACGAGAGCAACCAAGCCCAGATAACTCGCCGTATCTCTAGAATTACGACTTCCTTCTCGTCCACGAAAAGCCGCTTGAGCTGTGCTCGTACGCTAAGAGACATAATCGAATTACTCTCCCTTTCCCCCGTAATTATTTGACGTAAGGTGAATAATAGTACAACAGTCAGCCCCTAATCTCCTTGATGATAACGTAAGCGTTATTTTCCAGCTTGAAACAAAGATTGGGATAACACTCGGTGTTCAATTTTCAGCATTGGAATGATCATAGTATATCCAAGTAGGAACACCTACAAGTACGAATGTAGATTGACATTAGATTACGAATTTAAGCTGCATTAAGAATGCTCAGCATGAATAAAGTGAAATTTCTCGTTTCGCTGCTCTCTCTCTCTCTCTCTGTGTCGTGACCAACCCATTGTTGGAGGTCAGAGCCACGCATTAAATGATTACGCAAGCCTAATCGAGTTCCCAATCTACTGTAGACGTTGAGGCCAGTGCGGCAGGCCTGTTAACCCGGTCTGCTCCGACCACACAAAGGCCTTAGCACCTCAGTCAGTGTGACCCGTTGAATCGCCACGGCGGCATAAAACAGCTGATTCACTAGCGACTGAATCGCTAGCACCATCACGTGGGTGCAACAGGCGGAGCAAGCGACCGAAGAAGTGAAATGCACAATATATAGATGCGAGTAGCTACGACGACGACACTACCACAACAGATCAGTGGACGGCTATAGAAACAGCCAGTGAGAGATAGGCAACGGACACTTCATCGTACACTATCCAGCTTAACTAATAGCTGATGTTGAGAGCCTTTGGTCTCCATCCAGTCATCAAAGGATTGGTGCTGGCGTAGAATGAGCGGGTCAAGGAGGATGACAAGGATCAACCAGATCCCTAAGCAGCATCGCTAAGCTTGGAACGCACGCGGCCGCTTCAGCCACTGAGAGAACGCCGAGCGACGGCAGCTAAAGCCAACTGGCAGACTCGCGATTCGCGCGAGCCAGAGGGATAAACGCACTAAAGGATAGATGGCATCATTCCACCGCAGACCAAAGGGGACAACCTGCGAACAGTTAAACAACAAACTCCGTTGTTACCGAGACTATCATCGTCGTCGACATATCTATCTCGAAATGATCCTTGAACTCATGAAAAAAATTCACGGAATTGTTAACAAGGCTGCACGTACTTCGTTAGCTTGTGGAAAATCATACTACGCTCTTTGGATGCAACGTTTCTATATAAGGAGGCAAACTTTTAATCAGTGGATGATGAAACAGACGGATGACACCTTTACTAACAAGGGATCCCTCGGTGTTGCTGTTGCAACGCAAAGCAGTTATGCTTTCGGATTTCAAATGTTCCCACAAATCAGGAGCACAATGCAAGCAAGATCCCAAAGCGTCCACTTTTCGTAACTGTCTAACCGGTGGTTTTTTTCTGTGACCAAAAACACCGCCACCAGTAGGTGGTTGTAGTATCAGTATCATATGAAGAATACATTGTGTTGTACGAATAGCAGAACTACGCCATAGTGACTACGCAGCCTGTCGTTGATGGCTGTTGTAGCTATTCACGAGAGTTTGAACGGATGGACACCCTTTCCCATCGGGCTCCGTCGGGTCAATACTACCGACGGGCTTCGTTCACGCCGAACAGCGTAGTACGCACGCACAGCCACTGCTGTCGCAACCAAACACCATACGTAACTCAATCGACTCAATGTTCTACTCGAAGGCGGCCTGGACTCGATCCGTTTTAGCATATTGGCTCGGTTGGGGCGATATAACTTGCAAATTTGTGCCATCTCGCACAGGAGATTGGACGAACCCACCTGTCTGCGGGGTACTCTTTCGCTTCTCACGCACACTGACTATTCAATGGTATCATCGGCCAAGGGTCATGCAAAAGCTCGAGATAACTCGGATATAGCGATCCTGTACGCGAAGAACGGCACATCTCGATGCAATCGTCAAACTTCGTCACATGTGTTCACCTATTTTCAGATGTTTCAAGCGAGTCTAGGTGTGGCTATTGCAAGCGCTCTCAAGGTTTGTTTGAAGCAAATCTTGAGAGGCGACACTTGAGGTTTATTGGAGAGTGTCACCAGCCAACAAACACGTTATCGGCTATGAATCCTGCTGGGGATTTCAATTCAGTTACAAGTGGGTCACCTCCGAACTCTCATACCTGGACACATCACACAACAAACACCCCAGCCAAAATCATGCACATAACATGCAGACTATGCAATGAGAAAGTTTCCCAAAGTAGACGAGGTACTCCGAAATCAAAAAGCGTCTAACTAATTTACGATCATTTCATTTGCTACGCGAGCGTTTCTCTGCTGTCATTGATCTCATGACGACGATGACCGCCGCACCTCGCGTATTACATTTGCTCTTTCATGGTGGCCATCCGAACTCCTTAGTTACGATAACAATTTTATTTAAAATAATGAATGAGACAATGAACGACTTTTGTTTCGGTCCGAGATGTCACCGAGATCGTCAGTCACTACTAATCCTGCTTAACTATCTCACGTGTAACAAAGAAATTAGTGCATGTATGGAGAACTGTTTGCATTGCAAGGAATATTGTAAAGAACATTAATTCACCTTTCTAACCTGAACATGAAATATAGGGCCAACATCTATATATGTGTATGTATAAAATTTCGTCCACCTGGTGTAATAGTGGAATAAACTGTTGTCAAATATATATTTTCTGAGAAATTCGATTTTCTCTCCCGTGATACGGCCATTTTTATCGTATGACATCTGTTCACCTCTGTGTGCACCGAGTTGTTGGTGTACAACAAATGTGTGACATATCACAATATCGACTTGGGTTTGGTAACCAGATTACAGACGATCTAAGTGAATGAGGTGACTTCGAGTGAACTTCAAGTCCCTTTGAGTGTACAAGCATTGGCGGCAACAGTAATCAGCAGGTGGAGCGAAGAAGGAGTACACACAGAAGGATATCGATATTATATATCTTATATCACTGCATGATATTACTCCATATTGTCACACATTCGTTTGCTCGCCATTTTGCCGAATTTATTATCACTAACACAGTATCGCCAGTATAGTCACGATCTTGCTGCTATTGATAAGCCTGCTGTGTTAACACAATTATATGGAGTACAGAGCGAATAACGGGCAACAATTAGGTGACAAATTAAGAGTAGATTCGTGGCAATTTCCTTGAGCCGACAACAGCAGCAACTCTTTCATCGCTTCACAATTATAATTGTTACGATTGTTTGCTGTTGTTATAGTTATTATTATTGTTGTTATTCTATTTATTACTATTGCTGTTATTATAGTTATTATTATTATTGCTGTTATTATTGTTATAATTACTTGTGCAGCTGCTGTTGATTCGGCCAGTGTCTACCTCCTCGCTCACAGACTCAGCAACTTACAACAAAAATACTGTTATCACAGACGACAACGACACACAGACGCAAACTCGCAGTGACTGACGCCCGGCCATCAACAAACTATCCAGATCATCATAAAGCCATGCTGACTGACTGAGTGAGTGACCGGTCGAATGAGTCATCATCATTCGCTCTTTGGTTGCTTGCTTGCTTCGTGAGCGTGTGTTCATCGGCCCATGCCTGCCTGCCTGTCTGTCAGCTAACTGCCAACCACACGGATTGTTGCCACCGCCGTTGCTGCTACTACTACTACTACGGCTCCATCGAAGGCTCCTCCACTCAGCAGCAACGATGAAAAAACAAACTACCACCTACGGGGTCCATTGTGGCGAGAGTAAGGTCGACCACGATCGCTCGTCGCCATCTCGTAACTCTCGAGATCACTAGAACAAAGGAAGAATTGAATGATCTTCAGGATCCGGTTACGATCGATGAGCGTGCCAACGACATCATCGATATCACGACACATGGTGCACAGTATTGAACGAGCACGTTGTATCAAGTAAAAAAACGAAGGCCTGACAAGCTGATAACGGGAACACAACGACAGGACGAGAGAGAGAGACGTGTCAGAGTAGAGTTGACAGAGGCGAATGTGCGTCAGGAGGAAGGCCGTTACCGAAAGAAACGCATGAATTAAACCAATGAGTCGGTTGCTGGCTATTCATGATCCCATCGGACAGACAGGCAGCCAGCCATAAGCAATGGCGACGATGCATGATGATAACTTGTCTACTATATCCTGTTTTTTTTCCAGCTGACCCTCAGCTGTTCCCCTATGCGAAAGGCCTCAGCTCTTAACCTTTTAGGTATAACTATGAGCACCTGTCGGGGCCACCTTTGCTTATTCTCTTCCTTACTCGTACCTGGCAAGAATCTTGTCTACTATATTCGACCTATATCATAGTATTATGTAATAATTATGGGCTGGATGATGATGATGCACTCACTAAGCTGCCATGACCTGCTGTCATGTTCGTTTGTTAGCTGGCCCAGCTGCGGCTTGTTCGCCTGTATTGATCATCATTTTCAATTCACATAGCGAGGTGTGATTGTTGCTAGCAGAACGAACAGATTGCTGGCTTGAACTATCCGCTGTAATCTGTATCCGTTGCTCGTTCGCAGTCAAAAAAAAGAGACGATAGTCCAAAGGAACGAGATTAGAACCTTTCCCCCCTCCCCCCTTCAAATATGTCACTGTCATTCACTCTGTCGCTGTTAGCAGCAAAATCATCATCATCACCACCATCCAAATCTTTAGGCCGAAATCTTCATAGGGATGAAACTGATGAAATATTGCGCCATTTACAACAGACTTAATAATAATGATGAATGCAAACCAGCAACAGAAGCAGCGGAGCAGCCCAACAGACTGCTACGTTCTTCTTGGAATCTGCTCTCGCATAGATCTATCTTGTTGTTGGTGTTGTTGCTGCTGTAGCCAGAAAAGTCGAGGGTAAGCTCTCCCTCACATCTGACTAAATGGCGGATGGATGTTATTCATATGCCACCTGCATTTGTTAAATCAAGAAGACTACTTAATCATTATCACCGAATTATCATAGCACAAATCGAGTCGTATTTAATATTGGCACAAATGAACGAATTGATGCAGCTATTTTATTCTCTGTCATTTGCTCAGAGTGACACATTCACCCTACGTCGCAACGAACGAATGAACGGGAAGAACGCAGCACGTATCACATTAGTATTATTAATAACGACAATTATTAGAATAAAAGTGATTGGTAGTTGCAGTTCAGTTGCAAAGCATTCAGCGAAAGCAACCATCATTGAACGGCCACCTCTCCCATCAGGCGAAACATCGCGTGGTTGTCCCACATATAAACAGGGCATCTATAAATAAACGATATATAATATGTTATAGGCATATGCGATCGAGACGACAGATCTGTGGAAGAAGCGAAGCAAAGGTATCGATTCGAGCGGTCGTCACCATAACTAGCTCTACATCAATGCAATTAGCCATATCCCTTCTCAATGTTGTGACCAATGAGTCGACAGGAAACGACGGACTCCAACACCGTTTTTATTTGCATCTAATGTCATCTTTGATCAAGAGCGCCACCCACTTGACTGTACTGCATTGTATTGTACATTGCTGTTTGAATAGTTACCTTAGTAGTGCAGCAAGCTTATATGACACAGCATCGTTCACACACGAACAAAGCAACGGCACACAAAAATACCATCAGCACAGTTCGTCAAAACAAACCACGTCATTTGGGCGTCTTCACTATTTCCTAAGTATCTGTGCCAAAGGATTCGACAGCCTCGAAATGTTTATGAATAAGAAAATAAATCGGGAATAATAACACCTGAATAGAATGCAATTTAAATTCACGTACAGTTAATCCAGCTCTGCATACATGTTGTGCTTTCCTATGCAATTTTGTACCCTTATTCCCGACATTTTATTTTCGTCAGATTCTTAGTTATATAACTAGTCAGGTGACAACTAGTTCTTCCCGTTGAGCACATTCTATTCTGGTTGCGTCTTGTTTAAAACTTGATGATTATCGTTTTTTATCTGTCCATATGGAGAGAATCGAAAATCGAACTCTCAGCTTAAGTGCAATAGGCGAGAATACTATGAGCTCTACAATACGATAGATGATCTCACACAGACAGACTTACACATACCAACTTCGCGTTCAACGCATTACACAGATCTGCGATCTCTCTCTCTGCCCCCTCTCTCCGTATTGTGAGAGTGAGTATGCAATGTCCGTACCCGAGTGGCCATCCGTGACGTTGTCCGCAAACGAAACGCCCTGTCACTGTTAGCGGCCTGCTGTTGCCTCCGGGGTGCGATTGTCGACCCGTCGACGAGACAACTGCATAGACGCCAATGGCCGTTAACCAAAAGAGCATCCGTATCTTGAGTCAGTATATGTTTCGTGGAGAAATCATACACAGTCACACGAACACAAGGAGCAGCCTGAACAGTTACTGCTACCGAGAACGAGGAGGAGAGTCCTCACAGACGATTGCCAACCAGCTTGCTTATTAGAAGCAAGGAGTTCCGCAAAGCCTCTCGAGGCTCTGCTGTGGAGCACTGGTGGTACCAGTCAGCGCTAAGTGGTGAATGGCTCATGGCGTTGTCACTGGATCGGATTGTATTGCTGCTGAATGAACTGCAATATTATTGCACTGTTCGGCGATAGCAGGAGGTCGTATCGCGATAAGCGAGAAGAAGAACTACGAAAATGGGGTTATGTCGATCGTGTTCTATTTATTATCTTCCATCTCTTGTCGATAACAACAACAACGACGACGACAACAACAACAACAGAAACATGGGACTCAGACAGCAAACGCCGATGATTCTCATGTAAGCACTCGAAATCGAAACACACGCGTGATAATCCACCAACCACCAATTGCCGCTAACGTCGTTGTACGCAACGACCAAATCATAGCAACAGTCAGTAATAGCACAATTATTATGCTGCCAGCGGTAGCAATCGAATGGCAAACGATGTTATCAGAAGCCAAAAATGCATTAGCAGGCGTAGCAAACAACAGCCGTTGTCTCGTTAGGCCACAGCACAGTGGGAGCACAATATTGTTGGACGTCTTAGGCTAGGACAAAGGAACCGACTGTCTTAAAAACGAAAACACATCAGTAGAAGCCATAGGAACAGCCATACGTAGTTGCATGTATATAGTAATTCATTATATATATATATATATATATATATATATATATGTAGTGCACCACCTGGTTACAAAGACAGCTTCGTAGCTAAGAGTATTTGACGCACTTCACGATAAAGGAACGAAACCGGGAAAATTGTAGATAACTCGAGGCCACCCTATCACTCCTGGGTTGAAGTTCGATGACACGAAGGGTTTGACTATATTCGGAATTGACGAATGTGAAACACAAACAATAACACAATGCCACAGTCAGAAAAGACAAAACAGGCAAAAAGGCACCCGACCATAGAAGCCCCCTAACCCCGCAGTTGAGTTGCTATTGAAAAAAGCACAATGAGTACATATCCCGGCACGCAATACATTATAAGCCCCACAGAGCACCAGTGTGTACCGCTTACTGACTGCACAAGTCGAGAGCAAGTTGCGTTAGAGGTGAGCTCTGCCCCGGGGGTGGATGGGATTGGTCCATCGCCCGCCCTCCTGACGCGGCGTTGGCGGTTGTGTACTCCCGGTGCGCAGCAACAGCAGCCGCTGCAACAGCCGTTCTAATATGACGATTATTATATCAATGGTAGTGTTGGTGATTGTGTGAGATCGTTCTCTGCAGCATGAAGACACTCCGATTGGTACAGTATTACTATTATTGACTACTATTACACACATGCTTTACTGAAACAACGATTGATTGATTGATTCAAGTGACCAACCAGTGGGAGAGTAGTGTATATACTCTCTGCGCTGTGTGCGCGGCCAACTGGTGGCATTGAGAGGATAGTAAAGAAGGCGAAATGGAGGATTCACCGACCCAACCCCCAGGCACTCTATCTGTCTCTCTACCGCTGACAGAGACCAAAACTACTGCTGCGCTGCTGATATACTACAATCACTCCTACTGTTTCTGCCAGTCTTGACAGAACACAGCAGCAGCAGCAAAAACAACAACAGCTTCGCCATTACTAGTCATAGTATGCTGTGTTTGCTTGCCAGGAGCCAACAGCCAAGAGCCAGTGGGATGACGACGATGTGCAACGATGGATGTGACTGTCTGCATGTATGTGCATCCGACCATCGTCTACGTCGTTGATTCTGCCGTTGTCGAAACGGGCGGCCGTCTTTCGGGTGTGACTTGCTGACCGCCCCTGACAACATACTGCTACTGTTCCTGCCGCGGCTGCTGTCTATGGGTGACTGTTGCGGCAAGGATCACAGTAAATACAATATGATATGATTATATACGGAAAAAACCGAAATATCATTTGCGTATTTCCACGACGTACTTCCTTTCAGCTAGGAGCAATACATACATAGATAGACAGAGAGAGAGTGAGATAACTAGATACATGCATAGCCAACAGCATCACCGCCGAAACCACGAATAGTTTGGTCGAAAGAACGACACGTAGGTATGAATTTTGACTATGCTTTGTATCTGCGTCTGTGTAATTTCTACGTTGACAGTCAGCCAACCAGCAGTGGAAGCTGTAGTGGTGGCTGCAGCATACGAATTTTATGCTGCACTGCATCTCGACGACTTCTCTGCTCGTACTGAACTCCTACTCAACTATCCACGTCTGTCTTTAGGCCAGTCCTTTCTCTTTCTACCTTTAGGTGGTCAGTTTCACGTCGTTGTCTGTACCGCAGGCAACGGTTCTGTGTTTTCGTCTGTCATCATAATACAATAATAATATGTATTTTCATTAATATCACTAAGACCTGCTGCTGTTGTCGCAGGTAGTTGTTCTTGCTGCTGCTGCTATATATATATATATATATATATATATATATGTTGGTGGTAACTCCCCCACCAGCACCGCCACCGATGCGGTAGTATTACTCCACTGCTGTGACTGCTGGTGGTGACACGACCATAAGCAGCAATCGAAGGGGCGAAGGTGACGATGATGTGGTTCCAGTTCTGCCTACTTTCAATATATTCCACAACAATTATTGATATACTGTTGCTGCCGCTGCTGACACACGTACTCACATAGGTACGTCTGTCTATCTGTATTTGATGTACCTGATTAACACTGTAGGCTGTATGAACCGAAACAAACACATTAGACCAAGTGCTGACGATCACTGCTGCACTGACCAATAATATGTCATAGTTGGCCTGCTCTTCATTCAGTCATTTATTCGTCTGATCGTGTTTGTTTGAATCTGACTGCGGCTGACCGCTGTTCAGGTCTGAACAGCCACCAATGGTAGTAGTTGTTGTTACAACCAAATTAAGTCGCCCTCGACCGTCGCTGTTGCGTTGCCGACGTCGTTACGCAGTTCTGGGCGGTTGCTGTGTATTCCCTATGCTGCTGCTGCTGCTTTAGCCTCCTGCCGCAGATTCTGCTGCTGCTGCTGGTGGTGATGGCTTGCCGTGGCTGGCTGCAGCTCGATCGCACTAGTCACAATTCGCACGACTTAGGTGAGCAGCAGTAGCAGCAACAGCAGTAGTGAGACGTCGTACAGGCAGGCTGATTGGTTCCTGCTGGTTGCGTTACACTGTCGTGTGCTGTGGCGTGTCGCTCATGCTGGCTGGTGTTGCTGCTGCTGCTGCTGCTATTTCCAAAAATTTACTGTGTCCTACCTGGCGGGGCCTGACGAAAGTCCTGGCTTGCTTTCTTCACTAGACGCACGGGGCTTCAGTCCTCGTTAGCAATGTCTTATTCACGTTGTCCCTGTCTGCCTATGTATTGTCCAGAACGTACAAGTGATCACAGCACTCAACTCACTCACAGAGATACACTCCACTACTGCCACTGATGCTGTCTGTCGTCCCAGGCACTGATACAGCCTGCCAGCTAACAGCAGCAGCAGCAGCAGCAGGGTTGCCTGGGGTTGCCTGCGGCCAATTAGTGCCACACGGACGAACCGCACTCGTACCACGGCTGGTTCGAGCCGCTAGAACGGCGACGATCGCCGATGAGTAGCGCGCGATTTGAATCGGGTAAATTGCTAGCTCTTAATGGGACCAGCCCATGAATTACACGCGGTCTATTCAAATACGAATGTGAAATATATTTCAGGATATGACCAAGCAAACAAGGTTTTCGAGCTGACTCTCAGCCAACATTTAACGTCCACGGTGCTGCAGGATATGGACCAATGGAATGTAGCCGTCCCACGCGCGATGCAAGAATATACACGCAGTCCAAAGACCTAGTTCGACCACGACTTGATGATAGCAAATAAACAACGGAGTACAACTGTTCATTGTGGACACAGAAATGATCACTCCACGAAATCAGTTCTAACGGTACACAACAATTTCGCCTGATGATCACATGAAGGGTGATCGTCCACCACAACCACTGGGTATTGCTATGCGGTTATGTCGCGGCCACGTTTACTTGATTTCAACCTTATCATAATTGACAAGAAAGCATGGATAAAGAATCTCAACGGTTCTCCACGTAAGGCAGAAAGTGAAGCTCCAACCGGCCATATGCAACACCTGCAAACGCGTAATTTACCGGACTCACCGTCGTCCCAGCCATCTTGAAAGACTTAGGCATATTTCCCTTACAAATTTACCAAGCACCAATAGGTCGCCTTCATTAATACCGAATTCAATGCCAGCCGCTAATTAGAAGTAAACATTTTAACCGAGGACTCGTATATATTGGTCAACAGTGTGTAATAAACAATGATTTTCGTAATCTCTGAGAGTAACTAACAAGCGACGTTATATTATGTAGTAGTTTTATGGTGCTCCATTCGTATGTATTAGTGCGCTTGTTGCAGAATATTCATATCGATTTATTATGACCATTGCCGCCAAGTAATTTGAGGCATACGTTTCGTCCGATGATCTGCCACCATCGATGTCTATGGCTCTAAACGCATCGTTACTCACATTCGACATTCTCGTCAAATACCAAATGAATCTAAATAATAAACAAGATAAAACCGACCTCTTTATTTGTTGAAAAATCTCGGATTAATTTTGCATCACAGACACACCATAGCATCTATGTACATTACGGTCGTAATCTTCCTGGCGATCCTCATCCTGTTCTAAAAGAACTCGTCTTCAAGTCCATTGAAAATCTTGAACTGTTCGATCTTCTTGTTATATGTTGAACTAGTAGTAAAACTGCACTCTGCAGTGCAATACTATAATATAAACACAGAGCGATGTTCTTTACGAGACTCATGATATCCGCGAAATCAAGAATAGGTTGCAACGTTGACTCAGTTAAATGAATAGTACATATGTATACTATGGACCAATCTATCTATCAGGTGGTCTACTGGGGTCCTGTAGGAGGAACCCCGGAATGTTCGGAACCACAGCATCTCCGGTACGAATCGATGCGGTCTGACACTTGCAATTTTTTTAATAAATGTATTTTTTTACTGTTATTAAAGCCAATGACTATAATTCCCTAGTTCCAAATAAAGTATCAATGTAAACATAATTACTGCATTGCCACTTTGTTTTTTATTTTTGAATTCGCTGAAATAGCAAACCATCCTTCGTAAACCCTTACAGGATACATACATTACATGATATATATATTACTAAGATGACCTATTTAATATATATATATATATATCTGTAGGTTCTAGAGTAACCCACCGCAGCATCTTGCGCTAGACTGATTAGGTGAATGTCAAGCCTATACCTCATACCTGTATGACCTTTGATTATAGTTATAGACATTGCGAATGAACATTTCGGAGAACGTTTGTATCAGTTTACCTGTGTTAAATGATCTATGTTCTATTACACGATAAGGAAGCACACATCATATATACACACTACACTGTATGCATACATTTGAAATACAGGTTCGTGCCCCCAAAATATATCGTTAGCGATATCCAATAAAGATAATAACTATTATATATATATATATATATATATATATATATACCGTTCGTACTTTTCAATTTATATATATTTATATATATATATATATATACCGTTCGTACTTTTCAATTTGGTCTCATTTTTCCTAACTTAGTATCAGCATGGATGTATGCACAAGTAGTTCTTACCAGGTTCTACCAAAACAGGAATAGGCAGGATATATGATTTGGTGGTAATGTCCAGGTAGTGCAGGTTGACATCAGGAAACAGGGTTTCGATAAAAGCGGGCTCCACCAATCTAAGGCGGCGTATTGCACCAGTCGTCGGAGATACATGCACGAGGTAAAGCGTAACCGAGCTCCTTCTACAAGTCTCGATTTAGGTATTTGCAGGTCAAAAGTCGTCAATTATGGAAGTTCATCAACAGCTCGTGTTAGCAGTAAGCAAGGTTCAGACTGCCCTTCTCGCCTTCAAAATAGTAAGAGGAAAAATTCCCAGCGACATCTCTTTCTGCATCTCTACTATGGAAAAGCGAACGGCCCGTCGGGCAACGGTATTCGTGAGACCATTCACCACCAAAGAGTCAAGCCGCCATGCTTTGGCGCACCGCCTACCAGACGTATGGGGTTCCCTCCCGAGTGAGATTCGATCCCTCATCTCAGCAAAGAAGTTTGTCCGTGGAGTTAAGAAAATTGTTAGGGGAAGTGATGACTGTGTTTACCATGTAGAATTAGTGATAACGTTGATTTTTTGTGGCTATGTTGGCAACCAATTGCTGAGAGAGAGAGACCGACTCTGGAAACTGCTTTCAGTGATATTTGTAACTGTTATGTTCTTGCTGTGAGCTAGATATCGTTCTGCTGTCTCGAATAGAGGACAGTAGAATAATACCTAATGTTGTCAATTGCAACTTTTTCTGTTGCAGTGTGATATTTTACACAATTTTGCAAGATGACATTTGCTCAATACCGCGTTCATGAGAAGACCTTCTACGAGAGCCGATCTATTTCCAGCATGGTTTTAGCGTTTAACGATAAACCAAATGATCAAAATGTATTGGGTTTCCTTTGATTGAAAGCACGGCTAATTCAACGTTCAACTAAATGGGACAAAATCGTTATTTTATTTTATATCATGCAAAAAGTGCAAATACCTATCTTCGTTGCAAAAAAAACCACATTGTCGTTAATAAAGCAAAACATTGTATTGTATATTCTGTGGGATCAATATGAAGGAGTAATAGATTTTTGCAGGGATTGGTGTTTTAAAAAGGAAATTCAATTTGAGTGCACGGTGGAGGCCAAAAAGGACATGTTAGAGAGATCCAAGGCCATATTGTTCGAAGGGGCGCAAATAGATGGACACAGACGCGAGGCTGCATTTGCGCGCCCACATGGGATGATGTCGTAGACATTGGTGATCCCACTTGATGATCCCTTGTTCCTCTCCCTCTATTTAAATGAGCCAGCTTCCCAACCTGGCTTCCTGTTACGCCTTCAGTCGCAACACTCGGTAGAAAAAATCGGGAGAGAAAGAAATTCGGTTTGTGTACGCACCTTTTAAGTGTTTGCGGCCCCATAAAGTGTGTCTAATGGCTTTCATATGTTTCGTAGACCACCATCCAGTTAGCTCGGTGCACGTCGAAGTACCATGCTGATTCTATGCTCTTTTTTTATTTATTAGCATCACAATGGATAATTCCAGCTATCAATCAACACTTTCAAAAATAGCCCGTCCGCCCATTCGTCTCTGTTTTCATGGTGCGGTGCTCACAAGAAGTTACCCCTTTCCCAATGAAGGCAGGGCGCCCGCTTGTGATTCTCTGATATTTAACGTCATCTTGTCCATCGGTGGTATCTCGTTCTGTTGTATAGCACACGGCTGCAGTTGCTACTACTGGTGTCGACTAACTGATCCGCATGACTGCGATCGAACTCTATTTCGTTTCTGTCGAGATGTGGCTTCGTCGTTGTTGTTTATATTGTTGTCGTCGTCGTCGTCGTCATCAGTGATCATTCTCCGCAGTCGTCGTCTACCGTCACCGTTGTCGTCCGCTAGCGCTCATCGGACGGTGGCGCGTCCATCCGCGAGAGGAGGAGGGAAATAAATGCATGTGTCAGTGACGATGGCCGGCTGTGAGTGTGTCTTTGCGCGTGTGCTGCCCTGGCCCTTAATGTGCTGTGGTGTAGAGCGTGCCTCTCTATGTGCGTGCGTGCATGAGTTGCTGTCTCTGGATGGACAAGCGTGTGTGTATGTGTGAGCGAGTGTCTGTTGTTTTGATCGTCGCAGACGAACCCCGTGTCGAGGAGGGTAGATGGCCGCTGCAGCTACTTGTGCGCCAGCTACGACGGACAGACAGACGAACGACTCTGCTCGCTGTCGTGGGCTCGGTCTTCGTTGGTCGTCAGTACGAGCCAGCGGGTGGCTGTGTGCGTTGCTGTTATAGAGCTGCTGCCGTGTGCTGGCTGGGTCGGTCGGTCGATCGGTTGGTTGGTTAGTTGCTTGCTTGATTTCTTCATTGATATAGGAACGAATCGAATTGGATCGGTGGTGAACCTGGCAGCAATTTATTCGGTGCATGCATGGTTCAGTGGTAGAGGAAAAAAGCTGCTGCAGTTGTTGTTGTTCGTTAGTGGTGACCTGCAGGTGCAAGTGGTGGTGCCTTGTTGTCGTGAGGAAGCTCGAGGACGAGGTACAACAGCTCAAGTTCGAAGTTAAGTTGATTCAATTTGGGCTGTTGTCGTTCGCACGCGGAGAGTGGAGATAATGAAGACACTGGCGGACGGTGATAGAGTTGAGTTTCGTAGAGTCCCAAGCGGCTCGTACCAAAATTAGGCAGGGTATCTATCTTGTAACTGACGGCAAGATTCATCAGCAATTAACACAAGAGAGAGAGAGAGAAGTGCTACCAGATCGAACATCATCGCAGCGAACCAACAACACTGAATAGAAAAGGAGAGACGAAGAAATAAAGAAAGAAATAACGCCACAGTATACTTATACTTCATACTTCCAGAAATGGCAAAAGGGATTACGTCTGCCAAAGGATCTTCTTAGAGGAACTGATCTCTAGTTGAACTGTTTACTAGGCCAGACACACCAATATCTACACTATGATCCGGTTGTTCGTCCAGTGACAATCCGCTAAGCAGAAATAGCGACAGCGCAGCGGCTGAACAGGGGAGTTGAGCTGCCACGCAGTGGTCCCGGTGTTCTTCTGCCGGAGGTCCACTCGCAGCTGCGGCTGGTACACAGCTCATCCTGTCAATATTATTAGTATAGAGTACCATTTATTATTTTTTTGTCTCTCTATCTCTTGCCGACTTCAGAACGAAGTTGTGCTTTGCTTCCTGTGATAGTTTGCCGCTTATAAACATTTTTCGTCAACAAACAAATGTCGTTGCACACAGCAGAACCATAACAACAATATCAAGTCTGAACAGAACGACGGAATTAACTTCAGCCACAGAAAATGACAACTCGGACCATTCAAGATTAAAATTTTACCTCGAGAAATTCGAAGATAAACTTCTCGCACAATCATCGCGGCATCGGCGAGTCACTGGCCAGCGGTATCGTCAAGAAACCCATCTCAACTTGATGCATTTGCATTCTGCTGTTGGAGGGTCACAGGAGAACACAACATTGAACACCGACAGCCGTAGTAGAAGTTGTAGTAGTCGTAGCCGTCATCGTGAGATCAGAATGGGCTGATGGATAGGATTAGCCCGAAAACGAGCACACGCAATCAGCAGTTGCCGTTTAAACAAAATACCAGTGTGCAGTAATCGAATATCGTTTTCCTGTTACGGCTGCTGCTGCTTCTGCTGCCGATGTGAAATTTCTTTCCTCTATCGCCTTCATTGCTGAGTGTCCTCTCAGCTTGCTTATCTCATATAGATTTTACGGGGCCGACGCAGAACAACCTCATGTGAGTGTGGATTTGTCTGTGTGCCTCTGAATTGAGGTAAGCAGGTGCTGGCAGGCAGTGACGAGCAGAGGTGAGTCTCCGTGTTGAGACTGTTGTTGTTGTTGTTGTTTTTGCTGTTGCTAATGTTGTTGATGTTCTTGAGCTGATGCCAGCGGACAGCGATCGCATTGACGTGAGTGGAGACCGGTGCTGTGCTACCACTGCCGGACAAGTGACATTGACTGTCTTAGGCGTTCAAACAGCCGGTAAATCAGCCAAGTGAAGACACCGGATACAACAAAAAAATAATAATAACAGTGGTGCTGCTGCTATAGTAGAAAACATATAATATTTGGTTAACAGAAACGCTCAGCGTGCCCTACGTGCACTATGCTTACGATCTCATATTTTTGAGTCACACAGTGCGAAATACGCGAAACATCGCTCGTTGAGTCGGGGAGCTCAAAAGAAAAAAAGAAGAAACTCGACAACATTGGCATAATCTTGCATTGCACATTCGGCCCTTGTTCCATATACACACATACACAGACATAAACATATATATATATATTTATATATATAAAATATGACGACATATAAGGCAGGTGTGGATTATCCGATGTGTGTCCTTCATACGACAAAATAGGTGCACACCAGCAGCAGCGGCTCCCGTGAGTGACAGAGTCCTGCCATCCCTTAGAGTACGAGTCATAGCTTGCTCTCTCTTTTTCTCTTTGAGTTTGGCAAGAGCTGTCGTCAGTGGTACAAGCTAGAAAAAAGAAAATTTGCTGGGTCTGTAGCTGTTGTTGTTGTTGTTGTTGTGATTGTGGGTGTATGTACCAGCAACAGCGGCAACACCATCACCATTCCGTCTGTGTGTGTGGATATGTTAGTGCACCCTCGCTATCTATCACCTACAGTCGTTGTTCGCTCTCCCTCGCCGAGTGCCTCGAATGGTACGAGTGTCTAGCAGGGCCATTGCGACCACATTTGCGGTGGCTGCATATGTATAAGATTAGCCACAACCAGAGCGACCTCATCATATGAGAGAGCAACGCCGTCCCTTCATCGTCGAGCTGATCATCGTGGAGCAATCGTAGTTCTACATTGGCACTTGCGCACATCTTGTGCGCTCCCGGTGCAAGTTCAATCAAAATGAGTTGGTGGGCCGTACCCTGTCGGCCGCGAGAGCACTCACAGATACTTCCTTTTCCACAACACGCGCGGAGAGGGGCCGCCACGACCATTTCTGATGGACTCCTTCGTAGGACGATCACCTTCGGACTATTGGCGGCACTTACGATCAGTGGATTCGGTGTGAGTTCCGTATCGGCGCGCCAGCATGATAACCGAGAACTGCGGTCAAGCCTGAGCACAAGGACTTCAGAGGCTACAACCCCTCATTCCGATGAGCAGCACAGTGTGGACAGTGGTCGATACGCAGCAGGAAGCGGTAGTCAAATAAGTACTAGTACTGACAGTGACAGTGTAGGCGGTGATAGAACTAGGTATCAGGATGATGGCGTCGACGAATCGAAGCCAGTGTTCTCAAATGAATTCGTTGTGAAGTCGCCAGGCAGTGTTGACGAAGTCAAGCGGTTGGCCGAGCTTCATGGATACACCTACCTCGGACCGGTATGTACATCTACAAACTTCTATCCATTTACCGTTACCCTAAGCAAGTGCATGTGTTGGAACTGCTATAAACTGATGTTTTTTTACTGAATTTTCGCTGAATATGTCGCTACATTATGGCCTATAAATTAATGCCACTGCTAAGACGTCGGAGTCGTTGAGAAACTTGCACCCCTCTATACCTAAGGCAGTGGTCTGCAGGAGATATCTGAATCGATCTACTCAATATACTACGTGTAGAAAAATAGTCCAACTCCAGAGTTTAAAGAGCCCCATCCGCGAAAATAAAGCGTTGCTTTCAATGACAAGCTATTTCGCGCTGTATCATGTGAACGCACTATTGTTTACACCGTTTGGTCGTTTGAGACTGACTCGGGTATTAAGTTTTATTTTCATATAGCTCGATAGCAGATATTGAAAGTGACACCGAGTTTTAGATGCATTTTCGAGTAATAGATGCACGTATCTCGTGTTGTAGCGCTCCTGATGCTACTCAAATGCAATTCTTTCACTGGAATATTGCAGCAATTCTATTCGATTTTTCAGCTGTGTTGTTCTTCCGCTCACACATGCCCGAATGAAACTTCATCAGCCCATTAAAATCAGATCGAAGCACAGCCCTACATTAACGGAACCCGTAGTGAGGAAAGACAATGAAAAATCTAGTTTCAGTATTCGATTATTATTTAATACAAAAATAAATATATATATATAGCCTCATATGTTATCTTTAAATGCATTACCTAGTTGTGTATCTGATGTTATTTACTATTCACAGAATGTACGAAACAGATATTCCTGGAATACATCTAATTGTCAGTATGCCCCAGTTGCTCAGTTGTTTGTTTCATAACTCATGTAGCGCGGCATATGCCTGTTTTGTATAGAAGTATATAGAGCCATTCCTCAGCTTCCATCGTCGTCTAAGCTGTCTACCAGACTGCGGACAGCGTCGCCTGCTAATCTTAGGTCATATCGATAACACCGTGTAACAAACTAGGCAGAAAATCCAACGGCAAGTAGCTATTATCGCTGAGAGGCCTTGGTCATGCCAAAACCCAGCAGCAACAGTGGAACTTATCAAATCACGTTGTTCACATGCGTCTGAAATGCAACTTGGCTGGCTGTGAGGCCGTTCATACCGTCGACAGTAGGTTCGCAGTCACTTGAGGTAGCGATTGTGGTCAATTCGGCACTCGTGTACCATTCATCAATCAGTGGCAGTGGTGCGCACTGCACAGATTAGAATCTCACTTGGTCAGAAACCGCTGAGGTCTGGCATTCTTTCTATTGCGGTGTTTTAGTCCTCTGACTTGAGTCTCGTCTTCAAGCGCCGACGGACTGACTAAGTGATGGCTTTCATAGCGGCGGCTTTCCACTTCTACGTACCAAACGTCGTCACCGTTAGTTATACCACAACAACCACTACCACTCTCTAGTGGTGGACGAATGGTGGTGGTGCTTCTGTTGCTGCTACTGCTACTGTTACAACCACAACCATAACGGCCATGACCACGGTTAGAATTGTTGACCTTGACGCGAAGGCCTTGGTAGTGAGCCTTGATATGGCCGCTAGTCGCTTGCCAGAACGGCCTGCATATTGTACCGAAATCATTGTTATTTTTGAACGGAGCCTTGGCGCCGAGATATTCAACGACGCTATACAACTCGACAGTAGCCTCAGGAGGCTCTGGTCAGGGCGTTTCTTGTTCGTTTACTCGAGTTATTATTACTATTATTATTATTATTATTATTATTCGATGAAAAGAACAATTCAACAACTAATAGCATCCTTTGTGAACTTTAGGCAATGTGAATAAGCGCGAGCTAACAAAGAAACAAGCCAACTTGTGCCTCGATCATCTGAGCGTTTCTTGTCACATCGAATTATTTTCTTCTTACAACCGTAGAACGGAACTAAGTCAAACACACTGACTACTATTCAATATTAGTCAGGGTGTTCGAGTTAGTTCCGTTTTACAGTAATCTTGGTACTTCTTTCGTAATATAATCATGCATTTGGTGAAACAGCACGATAGCAGACCAGAGGAACTATACATGTTATTGTTATGAATATTTTTAGAGGAAGTAACCATCGGTGCAAGTCGCGGGTTCCAATCCTGCGTTGTGTGACGTTTTAGTACTCGAAAATAAGCTATGAAAGAGATTTCTTTGTTACCAAACACCTCGTCTAGTCGCGTGAAACGATGCCGAGATGCACAGGAAGGAACAGACGTGATGTGAGTTTCCACAATATAGAACTCTGAGCAGCGAAAGTTTCAAATTTTTATCGAGTTGGCGATCCCCACCAGGGTCCTCTATGTGAAATGACTGACACTCTTCGTTTTGAACGACACGTGTGAGAAATACACACATTAGGTGACTGTGTTCAAAGACGTCTAGATATAACAGAAATAACTGATTGGGCAAGCATTTTGAGATTAGGTAAGTCTTACGCGGTATATTAACAAATTGGCACGACAGAAACGTTTTGCCGTGATGTTATAGAGAAAGTTAGAGATCAGATCAATCATCGTCAGTCTGTTCTTATGGGCGTCCTTATTTCTCTCACGTTGGACATATACATCGTGTTGTCAGGTTAACATCTTCCGATCGTGACCAGCTGGCTTCTGATGACTCTTTTTAAAAGAAGGCGGTCAAATTTAATAAGCAATAAGGTAGGAATTGTTGTGAGTCAATGGCAGCTCCTGATGTCATCAGCTGTCAAGCACCTGGCCACCGTCTCTATCAAGATAAGAAGAGTTTATTGGGCAGTGATTCCACAACATATTGATGGATTGATAACGTTTGAAGTCGAATGAGATAATGCAGCTAATATATGAACTTAGCTCGTTTACTACATGAGACTATATCCTGCATTTTCCACACCACACATTTAAGGATTGATTTCATTACATATCTTCCATTCATTGAGATTGCTCTTACGGCATTGCGCTTATGCTTGTGCATTATTTATTTTCCATTACACGTGGCTGAATAATAGACAGATTAAAAATATTACCTGATTGACCAAGATTTATATACAAGACCGCATCTACCTAGTCTGGGAGACTTGAGCAGCTGATGAGTGTATTGTATGGGGTCAGTAGCCCGGCGTAAAGCGCTGTCGTCCTCTTGAAGGTCCACCCATTTCCTTGTTTTACTTAGTTTGTTCATTCGCTCGTTTGTTCGCCCCCCGCCTATCCCCCATTTATTTCATTTTTCTTTCATCTCAGTCATCGTTTTCCGCCGACTTCTCTGGATAAAGGATAGGTTCTGCAAAGTGTTATAGAATCATTCTTGTAGTAGACAGCTGCTGCTGTTGTCCTCCTACGATTATTGCTACGAGTACTGGTTGTTGTCGTAGTAAATAGTAGTAGAAGAACAGCGGCAGTGAAGTGAAATGTGAGATCTGTCTAATCTTGATATTGCCGACAGGGCGAGCGCGCATTTGTGGTTAGATATGGGGAGTGATGGTGCAACCAAACTATGCTTGGCTAGTATTTGTAGCAGGCGCGTGTATTTCTCGATAGGCTTGCCCAGTTGACACAGTTCTGTTGTGAATCAGAATACACAAAGATATTCGTTCCGGGGGGCGTATATATATATATATATATATATATATATATATGTGCTGTGCTCGATGATGTGTAAACTCAGATTAGCCATGCTCGGAAAGACAATAACCATGCAGGGACATATTTTGCCGTATTTCTGCGATTGCGAGAAACTTGCGGTCAAATGAAATATTGTCAAATTAAACTTGAGGTTAAATTAAATATTTCAAATTAAACGTGCGGTTAAATTAAATATTGTCAAATTAAACTTGCGGTCAATGCGAGAGATACTTGCGGTCAAATTAGATATCAGCTATGAATTATGAGCAGCTAAGGGATGTCAAAACTAACTTAATGTTGTGAGAATCCTATGGGTAGTTGACTACTGTTGCGATTTGATCTTCCAATCGTCTTATCGATTCAAACTTCCGTTACCCCTTAAATCATTATGGTGGTAGCGTAAATACGGTTAGCGTTCACCACTATATCCGAATGGTTATTTAAATATCAGTCGAATATCTGTGATATATTCTTTTTATTTATTTGTCCACGGCCAGTATGAATTAACTATAAAAACCATCTTTAGACCTTCGGCATTATCGTAGTAGATACTATAATTGCTAAATAATAATTAATGGTTGCACATAAAATTTATATACATATATATATATATAATATATATATATATATATAATATATATATATATATATATATATATATATATATATAATATATATATATATATAATACATTTTCTTTATGACTCCATTCACCACTTCTACGAATTCTCATTCTGCTAAATTGCATTGTTTAAGCCCTATTAGCCAACTGTGTTAGTCTATATCAACATCTGTGATCACTCATCAGCCTATCCCAAATCCAAATCACGTTCTTAGTAGTCTGTGTCCAGCAGCAGCTGATCGAAAC
Source organism: Stratiolaelaps scimitus (assembly GCA_019614645.1). Classification (NCBI taxonomy): domain Eukaryota; kingdom Metazoa; phylum Arthropoda; class Arachnida; order Mesostigmata; family Laelapidae; genus Stratiolaelaps; species Stratiolaelaps scimitus. Next base: position 1,220,494 of record JABWDB010000016.1, read on the forward strand.
GTCTAATTGTAGATGATAATGCTAGTTTTCAACCGTTTAGGGGCTTATCCCCTGCAACACAGTTCTTGGCAACGATTTGTCCTCGTTTGTCCTTTCACTCCGTTGGTTCGTAGACTCACTCACTCAGCCGCTCCGAAATTTCTCAGATCGAGTCGAGTTGAGTCGGTGGTCAGGGTACGCCTGAGTCGGTCGTATTGCTCATTTTGAAATCAATCCCCGAACAACAAGAACAACGACGGGCAGCGAAAACTGTGCCACGAACCGAGTCACCGTTCGTATTCTTTGTCTTATTGTTGTATAACTCTTCCTTTGTCGTTCTCTCTTGGTCTGAGCCGTCTGTCATTGGTGTTGTCATTGCATCTATCCGTGTTAGTGTTCCGTTGCTATTATTATTATTACATACGTGGACACGCATAACGCCAGTCCAGCAGAGAGACAGATAATACAGGCGGCGATGGCCGGATGATCTGGCCGGCGACTGCAGCAGTGGTTTTACCGCGGCGGTTGTGTCCGTGTCCGTGATGTGTTGCTTCTTCGTTCGCTCGCTCGAGGATCGACTTCTCTGGGCGTTTGTGCTTCATCTCGTGTGCTTCAGTTGTTGCTGACGGCGAGGTGAAGTGGGGTGAGGTGAGGTCGATGTACTATCACAAACGACTACTCCTGCTGCTGCTGTTATTGTTGTTGTTGCTGCTGCTGCCATGTAGTACAGACACACAACCAGCAGTCCACACTGCTAGATCATTCGACCCACTGACAAACAGACAGCATAACGATAACAACAGCGAGAACGACAATGACTTTGCTGCTGGTTGTAACGTCAGCCTGAGCGGGCGATTATTTCCTCCCTCGCGTTCAAGTGCTGCGGTGCACTGCTTCGATTTCTGATTTCAACAATTGCTGCTGCTGCTGCTGTTGCTGCTCTTTTTACTGCTGATGCAGATGTTGCTCTTACAGCCACTACTGCACCGGATAGCATTACGTTGATGCGGTCGTTCGGCTGTTACGATAGCCCTGTCCTGCGGCGTCACAGCGTTACTACTGTCGATCGGTGAAAAAAATCAGCTAAACTAAAGCAGTGCCATGACGAGGCCGAAATCAGTTCATATTTGTGTTACCTACCTCTGGTGGCTGTTATAATGTAGTGCTTCTTGTGTGTTGACGTTATATAATTAGTATCATCGTGGGAAATATCGATGACGATGATGACTATGGTGTCGACTACAAAACCAACGACTACTGTCATTAATATGCAACTACAACTAAGCTCCTGTTAGAATCAGTAACACATAGTAAACAGTTTGTTTTGAAATAAATACTGCGCGGGATTTCAAGAAGAATTTCAAGAAAATACTTCATTTCGGTTATTACGGTTCGTGAAGGATGCATTTTGTGTTATGCCTCAACACAATCAATCGCCTAGAAATCAGCTCGTCACAGTTGGTTTGCGATTGATTATTCTCACATTTTGAATAGCACAACATCATCGAGAAGCACTGCAGTAGGAAAATCGAAGTTTGGCACGCAATGGACAGTTTTTGTTGAACTTGTAAACGAGTAAAATAATGCAACAGACCAGACAGAACAGAACGAAACGGAATCAAATCAAAAGCCGAAATCATTATTCGAATGAATGTTCACGCTGTTGATGCTGCCTAATAATAGGTAATAAACGCTTTTAGCAGTATAATATGTATATAAGTCTTGGCTGGTATTAGGCGGTGAGTGATTCTTTTACTTGATGAACTATGTAAAAAAAGGAGTGTTTCCATTCTCTTCGATATGAAGCATATGTCTATCTTGCCATCAACGTATCTAGATGACTATGTCAAATAGCGCCTGATCATAGTCATCAAGCGAACATCACCATACGCGGACTCATGACTGAATATCGGTCTCTGTTCAGTGTAGCAAAAGATCTCATTCATAATGGGACTTTATGATTTAAGTCATTATTCTCTTTTGGTCTAGCGGTGAGCTACGACGCGTGAGATCCAGATTAGTCACGACTGTGTTAGCCTCCCACGTTTTGAAGCGAGGAATCTACTTTTTTATTACTTTTAACTATGCATCTGACAGCTGCTGACAGCGCCTCATATTAAAAGAACGATTACAATATATCAGGCTGTGCTGTTTGGAAAACGCCCACCCGTGGATGGTAATTAGAATCCAGAGCACCTCTTAGAACTCCCGTGTAATACTCGAGGAAACGATTGACGTGTCGGTGGGTGTATCTTCGAGACTGCCTAAGTCCACTGTAATCTGAAAAAGAAAAGATCGATCTGTTTGTTTCGAACTGAGTTTTTTGCATTGAGATAAACAAGAAGCAAGATTCTCGGACTGTGCAACTGAGACAGCGGAATGACGCTGGGTTCCAGGAGTGACATGTTACGCATCAGTTGATAGAGAATGCCCCATCGAGTGAATAATGGCAAATATATCGAAGTTAGGCATCACATAAAATTCAACGAATTGCCCCAGACGTAGACACGAAGATTTGATCAAATCAGGTGGTTGTATATGAATAACGTTGGCGACGAGTGAGTAACTTCACTTTTGCAGAACTTCCTGTATCGTGGCCGACGAATCAAAATTATGAGTCATGGCTTATTGTAAATTTATTCCACGGTAGTCATGATCGAGGTGCATGATCTACTAACTGTAGTAAGTAATATTATTAAGTAAAAATGTCTACTAACAATAATTTAATGACTATGACCATAATTTTGTCGGTATCATGTACACGTTACAGAAAATATATTGTAGAAAATATGCACAAGTTGATGAAATCGATGGTTTTACTTATCCAATGTATAACGTCAAATAGAATATCATACATGTTAAATACTTGTTTTTTACTAAACACCGACTAGCCATCAATGTATGCTATGGTCATAAAAATAGGTACAGTTTTAAGGATAGCAGGAGTCTGGGCAACACATGTACGTGTTCATAAGATGAGAATATTTTTATATATTGTATCAGTCACATTTCCGCAGCTAGATTCAAGCATATTTCAGTATCCATTGTCAGGAGAGGAGCATGAGTTTTCTCGTTGATTTGTTAAAAAAGAGGATTTGTCCAAAAGAGAATCCTTTTGGGACGTCCGGCTACCGGTCTATTTATCCACGCTGTGCCCTTAGCTACTGCACCGTTTCCGCCTCAGCGACCATCACGGGGACACTGTTGACGGGAAATGAACTGATACCAGCAGTAAACAATAGAAAAGATGAAGTGCTCTCGAAACAACGCAAATTCGAGTATGCACCATGGTTATATACACATTAGTGGCCCTCACATAATGATGCGGACATCGTCACTCTGTACATTGTTTTACTTGCTACTTAAACTTCATTCCCTCGTGGGGCTACGGCGTAAGTCCTATACAGTCTGGGAGTTCGCTTGCAATTTTTATGCATTATAGTCGAACAAATAGCTTCCTGTATTTGATCTTTTTTTTTTATTTCGTTCCCCGACGCGTCAGTGCATCATTGCGCCGGCGATGCTCTGTGCCCGTTTCTGTTGCCGCCAGGGAATTGGTTGTTTTTCTGTCTGGCTTATTACCTGTTGGAACCGCGTCTGGGTTGAGGTTGTGTTGAAGCTCTGGTTGAAATCACCGGCTTGTGTAGTGCTTCTGCATAGACAGCCACCGTCGACGCAGCGACCGTTTCTGACGGCGTTGCCAAGCCTCTGCTGAAGCTGGGCCATAGCAACGCGTAACGCCGGTGGGTCAACTCAGCTAAAGGATTTCCTCCTGAACGTGTTTTGGGTCAAATACGATCATCATGTGAACACCCAGAACAGAACAAAGAGTCAACCAACAAAAAAGAAGACACGAGGTAAAAAAATCCACATGGAGAAAACTAACGAAGACTACCGAACAAAACGATTGTTGTTGACACGAGCAGAAATGGATGAAACAAATAATATTGCGAAATAATAACTGATATCCAAACAAGCACGATTCTCTATATATCTTGTAGTGAATCCCAATTTGCTATATTGTAACAATCTGTTGCCAGTGTTATAGCGTCAGCCGTCTATATCGTCTGGGGTTCGTACGTGTATGCCAAGTTTGCTGGAGGAATTCGATAATTTTTTTCAAATTCAGCCGAAATTTGTTATTGTCGTTATTTGATTTTACGCTGGCGTCGAGGGCTCGAGCCAATAATCAGTTATTATTAGCATTTACAATGTCATAGAAAATTTGGAAGGAACTACAACTCATGTCTATGATTTGAACATCGTTGTAGGCGATGTTGTATATCTTCTTGTATCGCTTGGCAAATAATTCTGTTTGCTGCGTCGTAGGATATCTATGCGGTACTGTCGATTGCTACAGCGGCAGAATTGAAAGGATTGGGACTGTGAAGTAGTGACATCCTAGTAAGAATAGGATATTTAGTTGTGTTTCAATCGATTTATTGTTGCTATTGCTTCAGCTTCTGTCTGGTATATCTGTACACTACGCGCATGTTGATGTGTATTTCCATATGTGTCTAAGCATAACAGCTTTATAACTGGTTATAAATGGCTGGGGTAACAACAACGACATGGTCTGATATATATATATATATATATATTTAATAACCCAACGAAGCAATCTTCTCTTTGGTAGCCGTTCTCAACTGTCAAATTAGATCGGATCTCAGACCAGAAGGTTTTATTTTTTTTTTTGAGAACCACAGGTCGTCTCTATTGGAATTACGGGCATCTCATGACTTCATACACGGCTGAGAGTAAAAGATGAGGGGACCATTGGGCACCTCTATTCGTGAGCACTTTGACATTTCAGAAACCACTACCAGGTTGTGTAACAATGAACAGAACAAACACCTTTTTTTTCTGTACGTAACAGCGGCAACAACAGATATATAATAGAATACGATGAAACGTCCGTTCGCATTAAAACTAATTTCAACGGTGGTGTCATGGAGTGCAAGGTCTTTTGGTGGCGCTTCAGTCCGCGACTCACCTTGAACTGATTTTAGTTGATTTTCATCGTAGCTGTCTCGATATATGGGGCAAGCGAATTGTGAGGTTAGCTATTAAAAAGAGCAGCTCTACGTCAAAGTAAGTCGATTAAACCCCTTGGCATTATATTGCATTGAAATTTGACGCATTCATTACTCAGACGTCAACCCAGACTTAATATGTAATAGTGCATTAAGCCTATTTGTAATTTTTTTTTGCCGGTTCAGTCGGTACAGCGTATTATCGAATACAACAAGTAACAATCAAGCTGAGTACATTTCTTATTACAACCCCGGAAGCACTTGACACAATCGTCGCAAAAAATAATACGAATATCTCAGTAAATAAAAAGGCTCCTCGACAACCGAAACGACAATCCTCTACATTGATTTTGTGATATTGGGACGTGATTGGTATACAGACACGAAATAGGTGCGAACTTCTCTAGTTCATAATGGACCAGAAGTGGTTATTCACCCGGCTCTTTGTGTGCTGCTGCTGCTACTACTCTCACCAAATAATCGCGCGATCGATATCTATAATAGTTCCTCTTGTTTTTTGAATCGTTGTCACACTACTCGCGGGTGCCACATTGGACGGGTGACGCCGCTAAGAGCTACCTATCGAACTGAAAGTGCTGATAATCGATAACGATAAGCTAACCATCTCAGTCGTGTTGGTTTCTAGCCTGAGCCATAAATAATTTCGCCAAAGGAGATGCGTAGATCGAAAGTAGAAATTTGTACTTGAGCATTTCAACGATGTATGTTGGCATTTTGGAACAGGTAAATGACATAACCATTTTATCATAATCACGTATTGGTTTTATGAGGCTAAGGCCAGGGTTTCCGGAACACTCGTTTATACCTGGCGACGATTAGTTTGGTCATTAAACTGTGAGATATATATTTATATATATATATATATATATATACACAGCGGTGTGCATAAACTTAAGACAGCCCTATATTTCAACAAATCGTTACAAAGAATGCACATTTGAGGCATTTATTCTATATCAGATTAATGTATGTGTCAAATAACATACAAACCACAAACAACAGCGCATTTGACCGCGCAAACAGCCTGCTACAATGAAGTGTGTAATTTTTCGGGTGTGCAAAATGATGAGTCACTCTCAGTTATCGAGTGTTTTCGCTGAGTTTATCCAGTTTGCTTTGAGCATTCACGCTGTACTGTAGTCATGGGACACGCGTCGAGCCTTACTGATACGGAGAAGGCAGTTATTATTACTGCTTTACAGCGAGCAGGAAAGACGCTGGCTGCAGTTACCAGCGAAATTGGCAAAAGTTGTTGCGTAGTGCGAAATTATTTACGCATTCCGTCGACGTATGATACTAATGAGTCCAAAGGACGTCCATTAAAGATCCGCCAGCGAACTGCCATGCACATTTGTCGACTGGCCTCGAACTCGACCATAACCTGTGAAGCGAGTAAGCAAGAGTTAAACCTTCAGGTTCATAGATTAGCAGTTTTAAGGACAATTAAGGGTTATCCGCATCTCATACGGGCTCAAATGAAAACAAGATTTCGTCTTGAACAATGCCATATGACTGTCCAACTAAACTTCGCTCGCAACAATATGGATAGAGTCTGGACATTGGTGAATATTGGGGCAACGTTTTTAAATAGTATCCTGAAGATGAAAACGCCTATCTAAACGGTACTATGCTGTTTCAGATCGTCTTCAGTGACGAGAAGAAGTTAAATTTGGATTATTGGCATGGTATACATAAAGAGTCGCGGTACTTCTCGCAGCGCAATTTCGGCGGAGAGTGCTTGATGGTTTGCGGTGCTTTTCAAACTCTCACTCGCTTTCGTGTCATGAATAGCGAGGACTATCAGCCGATGTTGACCGACAATCTACTATCGTTTAGGCCTGATTTCATCGACTGCCAATTATTTTCTAACAATTCATATCAGCGCGAGTGCACCTAAGTGGTTAGGACGGCACAATAATTTGTTTATTTATTTTATTCTGTTGGTCGATTTGTCAGCTTCCCGTGTGTTACTGAACGGATGAATATTACAGGGACAAGCCATTAGAACGTATGATAGGAGATCGTGCCGACGGTTCAGTATAGACGAGAGACATCGTTGATACAATCGGAGTAGACATCAATTTCCGAGGCGAGATATGTTCCCATTATTGAGACCTGACAAAGATGGCCCATGAGAAGACAAGGTGACGCATGCGTTTCTTGGTTATGGTGTCACGTACCCTCGACTTGAATAACGCACACACACACACATACACATTGATCTATTGTCTAATTGTTTATAGATAGTATTATTATCATTATTATGACGATAGTTTATAGAAGGTAGCAGCTAGCTGACTGGCTTACCTGTCGGTCGTCTGTGGCGCCTCTCGTAAACCCCAACGAGATTGGAATGATGGAGATGTCTTATCATATCTGTAAACTAATACTAATACATATATTATATCGGATACTGCTCACCAGTCATCATGCATTAGCTATATGTCGTTTGCCGAAATGTTTATTCACGGGTAGAATAGAAGGGCGAATGAAATGCTGCATATTACTAGGAAGATCGTATTTTTCTGTAGATGTATACGATGAGGATACATTTCAATGGGACCTCGAATGAACGAAGACGATAAATAAACATATAAAATAATGACGATGGCATTCTCCTATTGAGGAGCAATCTTTATCATTTGATGCTTCGAGATAACTGACTGTGCCAAGCCAGTCAGTTTGCTGTCACCACGAACTCGAAACGATATCATTAGTAATGTCCGACACAAACACATTATTTCAACAAGGCAATTAACCACCAAAAAGACGACGAGCTCTCGAAATGATAGCTTTGAAAAAACCAATACGCTACTACAAGTCGTATAACCAGTGTACGGTGACAAACAAATACAATTTGTTATGTATTCATGCCGTTTATCTATTCCATTCTATCCGACGGTTGTCATCCCAGCCAACCAGTACATGACGTATAATTTATCGTACAGATGAATATCATTATGATATGATTATGCTTGTGACAATAACAATAAAAACAAAAACAACAACTAATGGGACCAGGACATTTCCCTCGATTCGCGTTGTTAGCTATTTCATCTAACTAGACACCTATCGTCGACGTGACACTGACCTGTGAAGTGGGCCGTATCACTGGAGTTAATAATGCTCCGCTTTTTTATATAATGTATCCGTACTGCCGATGGCATTATCATGTCAGTAGCACACATACAATTGGTCGTGGATTTATCATTCATATATATATATATCAATGTATGTGTGATACTTGCATGATAATGCCATTGGGAGTATATATGTAAATAATTATTACGACCTCGTGTATTTGATTTTGTAAATAAATTGTAACAAAATTATCCTGCTGTTTCACTGGCCGCCTTATATATTTATGTATTCTATATTGATCACTAACAATGGCGATACGATCATCCCATGATTTTGGGGTGTATTGAGTATGAAACGGTTCCATAAGATCCCATTTTTGGTATCGCCGCGACGCAGATGCATTCACAGATAAACCTTTACTACTGCTCATCAGGTATACGCTGCTACTATTATTATTATTATTATCACCGTTGTATGGAGCAGGATCTACTGACCCGGCAGTTTCAAGGGGTGATGACACAGGTGACAATGATGATATTGTTCATTTTGTTTCCGGCCCCCGAGAATCTTGATTGTTTCCATTTGCCTGAATGAGTGAGATAGCAGCTGAGCAAGGTCAGGGTCATTTGGAGGGTCACGCAACAATCATCGCAATGATCAGCAGGTGAAGCAAACCGCTGCCAAATTAATATGATCTGATGAGAGCAGTATGCGGATCCGTAAGTGCGATAATTGAAATTAGTAGGTATAAGAAAATATTCGTATATTGTGTCTCTTCTTAGCCATCTACGCATGCATAAATGCACACACATACACACACTCGAACAAACTTGGCAGTGGCTATCTCCGCTTGTGGCTGTGTAGTTGTGCCTATGTGTTTCTCCATGCTGACGACCTTGTGGCATGTCTCACTAGGGTTGAGTTCGTGCGACTGATAATATGAATGAATTCGAGTAGTATAAGCACATAGTAATAGGAGTAGTAGTGGTAGTGGTAATCGTAAATATCGTCATAAGTCATCGGGGTGAATGTCGTGACCCAAATGTCGGCGTTCATAATCGAACAAGCTGAGTTCGCGCTCATCGCAAACGATCTTAGCTGGTCTCGTCCGAACGTCGGGATAGCACATCGATTCTCAATGTGCCCAGAGATCGACTAACTCTATCGATGGCCCTGAGTGAGAGAGAGGTTAGAGGAGAAGGACGGGTGGCCGCCGGACATCACGCTGGAAAACATGAGACATCTATTCGTCTATGGGAGGCGTCCATTCGTTCGAATTTAATGCTTTCGAAGTGTATTCGAAACGAAATCCTACATCCGTCTCTCCTCTCGGCTGTCGATAAATGTTCTCCAAGCAAATTGTGTTATATTCGCTAGTTACGTGGTAACCGAGATGTGTATGGGTGACAGATAAAAGGTGTATTAAAATGTAAACGCGGCTGCAGCTTATTAATCCAGAAAAAATAGGCTACATGTTTAATTGGATTGGTTGAGATGAAAAGTTCTATTTCGAGATGGGGCACCATCTGATTTTGCAGCTACGGCAGATGACGAACCTCCGTGATACGGCGACAGCGGCTGGAAATTCGGAGTGGCATTAGTGCACTCGGACACCGTGTGCTATTTGTCTGTGTGTATTTGTTGGCAGTTGTCCAATTACAGATCGATCTGGCAGACGCGCAGGTGCGGACGACGTCATATTGGCACGGCGGTGCTCACAGTAAGGAGTGGCAATTTCATTGTCCAAGCATATTTTTCATACCGTGATAGTGCCTTGTGCAGGAAATTCATTTAAGTCCTGGTATTTTCCCGAAAGTCATAGGAAATGTAGTCTACACAATGACATGCCTTATATGTATTCATATTAGGACCAGTGTCGGAAATTTTTCAAACAAATGCAAATTTTATTTGAGTGGACGCTGAACTATATATATATATATATATATATTATACCACAGAAATTAATTAGGATTACATATATGTAAAAAAAACTTGTTACACACATGCACGAACGCGTCCGCAGATACCGTGCCCAAATGCGAAATTTCCATTCAATGAAATAAAGAAGGTTTCTGCCACGTTGCTGACTGTACGGTCGAACGTTAAGCGTTCGCGTCAGCATTGCAGAATGCTGGATACTTCAGCACACCTCAATCAGTCGTAACTCGGAGCGCCGTGCTGTGGTCGATTTTTCTAGTAATACCAAAGAAGGTTGAAATAGTTACAACATTTCAGCTCGTACTCAGTGGGAATAATCGAGTCTGCAAAAGTTTAGCCGTCCACGAAAAGCTCTGGATTACATCTCGGGGATGGAGGGGGTGACGATGACGACAAGGGGGGATAGTGATCAGTAACTTTGCTTGTCTGCTGAACGATGCATCGTGTTCGGAGTTGAAAAAGAAGTCATTCGGTTCAATTTAGTTCGGTTCAATCAATACTGGCCTGGAGGAAAACTTTCCACGAGGAAAGAAGGTTGTCCTTAGAACAAGATGTGTTATGATTAGTTTATTGCTTTGTATTGTGTCGTACCGATGGGCGACGACGCTGATATACGGATAGCGTTTTCCGTCTAGTCAGGGCGTACAATATGTCTCGTGATTTATTACAATTAACAGAAGTGGGATATAACACCCAGCTATATATACTTCGGAACAGTCACTTTGAAGTTGATGTGAATGCAGTTGACCATAGTGTATACACTCGTTTATAGCTATGTGTGTCAGTAGGTTACCAACTGAATAGAGACTCAAGACATACTATTTTTGGAAATTAATAAATATGCCAGGTCGTTCAATAATGGTACCCACCTCAGTTTTGTGGGTACGGCACCAAACCAACAAAGAAAGATGTTTAAACTGTATCAGTTTGTGTATAATATGTTGCATAGGACTTGGGTTCAGGCTATCCGTCTGTCTAACGAATCCGTGCGTTTTCAGAGGGATCCCTCTGTTATAAATATTAGCTACTATGCGGATACACGGAAATTCGCATTTGGGCACGGTATCTACGGACGTGCATTCGTGCATGTGTGTAATAAGGTTTAGTTTAACCACGATTCAAAGAAAATTGAACCATCAACAATACTAAATAAACTGATCTGCGTTGTTTCAGGTGAGTTCTCCAGTTGTCATTGAATTATTATCCGGTTCACATTATTCGCGTGAGTGCAGGATTACCTCGTTAGGATACCCCGATATGTGGCACTGTTTGTCTGTATTTGTTCCAGTGGGAAAGATCGCTTATTTATTCGGCAATATGCAGCATATGCTGAGTGTCGTATAGCATGGGGCGATGTAGAATTGCCGCTTAACTGGGTGGTGATCACATAGACTTCTGTTTTGACATTCGAATCTCATCCAACATAGGCTTAAGTGCAGCGTCCGAAATGTCAGTGCTTTTTCTTACATTAATACATTGACATGGAAGCATTAGTTACAGACCACTGGTCGGATTTAAGTCATGCATTTATAATGACAACACGAACTCGCAGTGGCATTATTTCGTTGAGTTAATTCTATGTTAATTATATACTTTCGCAAAACACATGAGAGCTGGCCGGACACCCACCTAATGGCGACTAAGCTGGGTCCATTGAGAGTAAGTCTTCGCCGCCGAAGACGCCATAACTCGTTATATCTACACATTATTCCGAATGACTGCTTGTCATTCTTCATCATCAATGGATCATTCTGTCCAGAGTTGACAATGTCTACAGGTCACAGACATTGTTCATTAGTTTGTGCGTTTCAGCTCGACTCGATTTCCATTTGTTCAGTATCTCCGTTGCTGGGACACTGTCGCTGTCGTTCACCAGGGCGCAATCCCCCACGGCACCCTGCCCGTTAGTTATGGGAAGACATAGCCGAGACGGTGTGCTCATGTTAATTATTATTCGTTAGTAAAAACGCCACATTGAATTCGCAGTGGCAGGCACCGCGAGGGCGGTGACCGCTGACCGCCGCCGCCGCGGCCGCCGCCGCCGCCGTCCATATCTGAACGCGAACGTTGATAGCGTCTCATTCGTCTGTAACCGTTACGCTGACTTGGGCTTCCCTTCATTCCGTTCCCGCCTGCGTTCTGCCGCGAAGCGTTTGGTATTAGCCACATCAGTGGGGCGTCGGCCACCAACGAACAAATTTAGACAAACCAACTTCGGCTACGCGACATTCAACGAATACAATACGTACCACGCAACGTGACACTGTTGTCTTCTTCGACGTGAACAGAGCTGTATTTCTGTCAACTGGTTACAGTGACGTTGAAGAATTTCCCGTGTTCTTTCTTCAGCGCGCTCTCATCAATTTGAATCCGTTTTTACTTTCTGAGCTGAGCGACAAACCTTTCTGTTCGAATCGAAATTCTATTATTTGTTCGCGTTCTACGACCTCACCACACAGCAAGTATTACAAGTGTTATCAATCAATAGTGCTATACATGAGCTTGCTGCTGCTGCTGCTGCGTACGCGGATTTGGCCAACGTCCTGCGTTCAATGCCACCATTGCTGCTGTTGTTGTTGTTGTTACTACTACTGTTCGATGATCCTGATATTAATGAGCAATATTGTATAATCGTAGGACAGTGTACGTATAGATCTATATATTATGAATTACACGTCCATGTCAACGGTTGCAGTCTAGTATGTTACAACGACGTTGTACGCGTCGATCACTCACAGTATGGGCAGTTGTAGCAGGGGCGGCAACTGCAACGATTCGGGTGTGGCCCTGGCTGCTAGACCTCGTAATGGTGGCGAGTTCTAGTGGGTTTATGCATACATTGGTGTAGTATAGCACGGGGAAGCCTGCGAGATTTTGGAGCAACTGTAACAACATGGGCAATTTGTTTCATGGCGAATCCATTTTATCGTCTCCTGGACGATGCGCGTACACACAGGGCCGGAGGCGCTTAGGGGACTGGGGGTACGGACGTCTGTTCTGTCTACCGATGTATACCGTCTATCGACGTTCGCGGGAGATAATTGTTGGTAATTTACTAATTAGTGTACATAGATACAGCGGCATCAGCCGCAGGATCTATTCGATTACGGGCGTTGCAACATTTGTAGTATTTACCCGATTGGTGTTTTCTGTTTATGTGATCTTAACCTCGATTGTCGATTTGAACAAATTTATTTTGCTCTCAGGTAGTGTAAAGAAAATGTATCTTAAGATGTTTATTTTTTTTCTAGAGAAGAGCATCATAACTCGATTACAAATTTCACCACCTAGATTCATTTGTCAGATTCCCTTGATCCGCCCCGAGTTGCGGATTCAATGGTATCTCCTTGTTGGCACACAAGAAGATACCATTGAAAATGTACTTTATGTTTCCGTTCACCTTTAGCTTCAACGAGAAGGCCTCAACAAAAATAGGGAAGAAAAAAGCCGTCTCCAATATGACATCTTCATTTTAGATTTGGTGATGCTTGATGAGTTGGTTCTACGGGGCTTCTTTGTTTCTTCTTTATCCTCTACAGCGGTTTGCAAGGGCCTGTGCGTATGTATTTTTTTTGCATTGCTGCAAGTAACACACGACACAGACAAAATCATTCATTACACCGGTTTGTTGGACGCTATCTAGTCGTACATTTGATTATCATCGTTGCCACCGAGCCGCCATCGTCTCATCGATTCGCATCTCGGTCATCAAGGCCTCTTGCCCAGAAATCTGCAGTTATCTATTGACGGCATTAGTCCATTGCTCGCTGGGGTATTGACTTGACGTGATAGGTTGGTTTCTTCAATTACCGATAAAATCCGATTCGTAGTGAAGTGGAGTGAAGTTGAATTGTAACGGATGATCGTTCAATAGCAACCGTTTGGTCTCCCACTATAGTACGCGCGCTAGCGACTGATCGATTTAGTCCACTAATATAATGAGTGAATCTGCCGGGGCTGATGAGGCGCTCATTGGCAAGAAACCCATATTAACGTTTTTTAACTTAAGCACGCATTGGTTCGACATACGTACCCGATGCATTTGGAGACATCTTCTATTATGTAAAGGTAAAGATTTTCATTGCGAGGGCTGAACCTTCCAGCCCGATTGACTCGTATGTGCTTTCTGGAGATTTCCATTAATAGCACGGGCATCTCCGGTTGCCCAACTTGCATATGGTCCGTGTTCGGGTGGAAATGATGAAATAACCAGAATTATTTGTGGTCTGAACCGTCAGTTAAGTTATCAAGAAATTCTGCAATACCGAATAGTTGTTATTCTGCTTCAGAACGTTTGCTTTTTCCCTGTGTTATATCAATATGGGCCAGTGACCTCCACTCGTTTAACTTTTGCCGTTTTCTCCGCTCTATGACTGTCGCAATGCGCAACTGCTGTCGACGACTCGTCAGAAATCAAAGTCAGGGTCGTACCATTTGCCGAGCAGCTTTTAGGTGTCGCGCCGACAATCAAGCCGAGCAGATATCAGCGAAATCAGAGAAGATCAAGGGGAAGGCGCTATGGGGACTCAGATCTCAGGGCCTCGTTGCCGTTGCGATCTGCCGGCTGTCGCTCCAATCTTCTGCTGCTGTTGCGAAGAATAAGAAGAAGGAGCAACTGAAGAAAAAGCGTGCCGGACGTGAGATAGACGTGACCAAAGCATACGCAGAGCAAAGAAGATGTATCGGGCCGCTGGGCCGTCTGATTGACCTCGTCATCGTTACCACCATTGGCAGCATGGTATTGTGAGGCAACACGCCAAGCAACAGCGGTGGATGATGAACAGTGGTGAACGAACTGCAATCTGTATAGAGCGTTGGGCGTTTTCCGAATCAAGGGAAACTGCCACCGTTGTTGGTACTGCTGCAACTGCTGCCTGACAGGTGCAGTTGTTCTCAAACGGTGGTGATTTCTTTATAAGTTGTCTAGCAACATTGATTCGAAACGAATGAACTGAGCGGGTATTAGTGGATGAGGCCAGAAAGTGGACCATCAGGACACAACAACAAAGGGTTGTTTGAGCTTGTCGCTCGCTGACACTAGCCAACTCGGCCGCTGAAGATGATCTGTCGTGCTCGTGTTTTGTTGCTACTTTTTGTGGCCTGTTTTCTCGGACTGTTTATGCTGTAAATGGTCGATAAATGACAAGTGCGGTTGACGACCGTTGAGGGGGTGGCACTATTGGCTCGAGTTGAGTTAATGGTGATGGTGGTGGTAGTCTGTCATTGGTCTGGTGATGATGTCGACGGCAGATTTATGTACAACGTACTCGCGAGTTTGATTAGCGCTGAGAGTCAATTCAATATTTTTTTATTTCGGTCAGACTGATCAGGTAGTCGGTATCGGTAGCCGAAGTTCGAAAGATTCTGCGCCGACTCTGTTGTGAAAGTATAGTGATGCACATTAAATGCTATGCCTCTATGTGCAGAGCTGGACGACTACCGTCCGTCAGTTAGTAATCCATGACGCTCACGCTGATGATGAGGACGAATAAAGGCGATGAGTGTTCGCAAACCGGTATATTGCACGATTCAGTGATATCCGAAAGCTCTCGGAGGCACCAGGTCGTGTAAAATCAAATCAATTCAATCCTCTGATAGAAATGGGTCACTGTCATAATACCATGTCGTTGCGTGCCATCTCATCATAGGAAAAAAACGTTGCCCAAGTGTTTGGTGTTTATTGAAGTGTAACGTCGGTATCACAGTTTGAGTGACCTGTTGTCAATGGACACGCTTTTCCACACGTGAATTATTTCACATTATGATATTTCGGTAGCTTTCGTTATCGAAATTAAATACCCATTAAATTTCATACAAATAGAAACGGATGTAACGCCTTTTTGTTCTCATGATAGAACTTAACCAAATTTTATCATTTCTATGTCGCAATATAGATTGCAGTACGCCTGTCAGCCATTTTATTGAAGCCGCAAATATGTGTGTGTGTGTGTGGTGTTTTTCTTACACTAAAATATCTAATTAATAAGTGGCATATACTTTTGAAGAGCGTACAACACCAAGCGATTCTTTTAGATATGAATAAATGGCTGCTGTAAATAGTCAGTCTCCCCTGTTGGTTTGGCATGTCATTATGCTATTTTGTCCACGGGTGGTCATATGGTGGCCAGGAGCTCCCAGCATTGTTCAGGTAGACCATCCCAGAGCCATGTTTCACAGCTTCTGTAAGACACCTCTTGACGAAGGAGACGACCGCTTTGCGGTTCTACCGGGAAATAAGCGTATGGCTAGAGGGTTACCAATATTTTTTGTCTCTAGTGATTCTCTTTTCGAGAAACCACTATTCACAGGGGCTTGAGTGAACAAGCCAACCAGATGGACGTTGAATGATCGCTCAGGCGGATGCCAGTCGTTCACCGATGGATTTCTATGGGGCGGCGCTGTGAGATGTGACGCTTCACAACAACCCGTGTTGCTGTTACTTCTGACGAAGGGTTGCGACATGATTATTCGCCATTGTCATGTTAGCCTGGACCCGTGCTGATGTGGGCCTGTGTGTTAAACTATCGCTGTGAGTGATGTTCCGGTGGTTTTGTGTGATATGGTTGGGATATGCGACCACGATATCATTACGATTATTGTTATTAGAATTCCGAGTGGGACGATCGGATGCAGACTCGCTCATGCTAATTTAACTCAATGCCTGACCCTAGTTGTGAATCAGACAACGCCTCAGCAATCGCGGTGGGTGATGCCTGTATCGTAAGCCGACAGAGGATGAGAAATTTGTCCAGTGTGCGCTGACAACTGAATAATGAATAGCGCTGGGTTTTCTCGTGTTCATTACAAAAACGGTTGCAGTAGGGGAATCAACACAAAATGTGTTGACAACAAGCGTTATCTTTATGCCGCGTGCAAGCCTACCTTCCTACCTATTTGATATGCCAACCGCGCTCCCTCAAATAATATTTAAGCATGCTCCAGTCGGTGCTAGTTGTACGATAGGAAGGAATCGAGTGGGATCTCATATCAGGAATTGATTTCATAAGGGACACAGATCCGATGCAACCGCTATCGCTATGCGCTCGTCGTGTGATCCTCGATAGTTCGACTGCTCGTCACGGTGCTAGTTCGTCTTTGGAAAACCGCTGGCGAGACGAGCTTAGGTTAGTATCCAATTCAGATCCACTTACCGGATGGTGTCTTCTTGTAGACGTTGTTCAGTCGGGACGACTCTCTTGCTTTGCAATGACTGCTGATGCGGATGAATTAGCAGCGACTTTTTTCTTATTTTAGCTACATGTCCGCTTAGCACAATTACTGTGGAGCAGTATTTTCTATTTAACAATGGCACTCAAATGGCACCTATTTGATGTACAGGTATTAGTGGTATGATATATGAATATGCCTTGGATCCTCGCACGTTTGACCGATATGTGTAAGCTTTGCCGTGAATATTCTACATAAAATAGTGTATATGGTTCGTGGTCGTTGCTCGAGATTTCTTTTGTTCTGTTTTCTTGTACGTACGTTACGATCAAATCAGAATGATTATATTGGAATCAATGGATTATGGCTCATTTCCTCAAGCAGAGAAGTTCCGTGAGGAATAACACTAGGTTATAGTAGCGCTACGCTGTAGTGTAATAATATGTCGATTCGACGATATCATCAATACAGTGAATGTTTGTTATATGGCAATGCCGCTGATGATGATGGTGAGGATTAACAAGGTGATCGACATCGAAACAGATCTAAGATTGTAGCACACGAATAGGTCAAAGGTTACGGAGGATTCCGCTTGAGCAGACAAAGAAGACGGTGGCTGACCTCTGTACCAGGGCTCAGCCTGACTGTCAGGATTCGTCATCCTGACATAATGACCTGCGGATCAAGGTCGTTATCGATGACGTCTGATCAAGTGGAAATGATCGATTCGTAGATATCAGTTGTAGGAAACAACAGGACAATTGCTAGCAGCACTATTGCACTGAATTTCACAGCAGTGCTTGTCGTATGCGAGTGGATGTACAACCTGACGGAGGCTCGCATCCGCTTATATTGAATATTGCAAAGATTATCGCTACGTACATTGGAGCCTATTCCCCCGGAAGTGACGTTAACGATTAACGAAACCTGACAGTCGCCATTCCATAGAACGACCAATTAAAAGCAAGAGCGTTACCTCCTCGCTGTTGAATTTTCCCATTAACGGCTGGATATCAGAGGGACGATTCCCAAAAGTCCGCCAAAAGGCGTTTGCAGGCTTTTGACGTTCCGAAGGGCCACAGTCCAATAGAGAAACCCCACAGGGCAGCTTGGTGCAAGGAATGAATACGCTGTTGCTCTCTATGTGCCTGCGCGATCTGCAAGTAATAACGAATCTCTCTCTACGTCGCTTATGTTATTCATGCCCGAGGCGAGAAATCTTGTTTAGGCCTAAGCAAACAATATTCATCACTTGCTGCACTCTTCGCAAACAGAAAAACCGAGCTGCCAGTGTCCAAGAAGAACGTGGGCGATTTATTCGCTCTATCTTAATAAGAATTGCATAACTGTCAAGCCGAGCTAGCTGATATGGAAGACGATCTTCCCAGTAGCATTTATCAGCTATGTATACTTACATATATCTCTCAAACGGCATTCAATTTGGTAGGCGCCTCTTGTTAGAAAATAAGTCTAAAATTTTATCTGAAACGTTCAAATAGACGAATAGACCAATCGTTAAGCTTGAGCTTCGAACTCCATTGGCAATCCAGGAAAAATGAGACTAATTAATAAAACGTCAGTTGACCATACTTTTACGACAGAGTGAGTAGGAATAGGTTTCTAGTCCTCTCCTTCCCGATGCGGAACTTGTTCAAACATCGAACAAAAGGAGAAACCGACAAGATTCCGTTCAGCCGATATAACCGACTATATCCTTTGCGAGATATAACAGGACGCCGGGAGGTTGGCCGTTGCCTAGGCAGGTACCACTGTAAGGGATCGTCCCAGTATCTGCCGTCAGGTCCATGTCTCTATCAACACTTTCTAGCTGCTTGTAGGCATACGAGAAACTGGTACATGTTACCCTTGATTAAAAAGGAGAGTTTTCCATGTGTGCTTAAATATTAAGGACTGCACAAAGAACACGTTTGAGGACAAATTAGTAACCCGTCAGGTACTTATGATCAAACACTCATCAAGCATGTCAATTACTTTTTAAGTGCCTATCGATCAAATCGAGGAACAAGGTACCACTTGCCAATATCGAATAAAATATCATATCTCTGATTAATGAAATTGTGTGTTCCCTGTACAATAGTAAATTCGGTTAACATTTATCGTAACGGTCTATATCTTGGTCTATAGCTGCAACTGTTGCTTGTTTTCCGGCTGATAGTGCTTCACCCTTACACCCACTTCTGGGTGGGTTCATTGTCCATTCATGTGAAGTGTTTGCCGTTTGCGTCCCCTGTAAGATCTGTGAGGTTGAAGTCGAGGCTACAAGATAAGCACAAGTATAGATGAATAGATTCTCTCGGCAGGGTGGGGATTCAAGGTGGTTAGTTTACAGCTGAATTGCAATGGTCAGCATGATTATTTACTGAAATTAGTGTGATTAATACACTGGCTCCCGAGCTGGTTGTTTCTCGTCTCTCTGTAGTTTTTACGGGCATCAACTGTATTCGGACCGCTCACCAAAATTGTCGAGCTGTATTGTAAATTGGATAATGTGGTCGGTATTGTTATTTGTGGATGGCCATGCCGGAGGGCCAGCTTAGCGAAAACTCATTTTGGGGCGTCAAAACAATATTCTTCCATCCTCCTTCCGCTGTGGAAACAACGTTTTCCGAGGCTATTCCCTAAAAAAGTTTCCCAGGACCTCCCTCGAGGCTTTCCCCCCGCGAAGCGGCTTTGGCGTCGCCGAACTCTTCCAAGCGTTGTTTATTGCTGTTCGTGCTGCTTTCTGCATCTTTTTTTTGTTTGGCGGACGGTGCGAACTTTGCAAAATTCGTAGCAAAAGGTCGAAATAACATCAGCTGGCGAATTTCACCAACTACAACAAGTGCTAGAGTATATTTTCTTGGGAATCCGTTCCTCCTCCCAAAAGTCGTGCGCTGGAAATATTTCAGCGCCATCTGCAGTCAGCGAACAGCCAAACCAATAAATAAACTAGATCATCACCTGAAAACGCTTTATGGGAATTCTCCATGACAAGAACTCGTTCTATTGATGGCGCATACCGGACTCTGCGGTGATGAAATACGATTTACTAGCAAACGCTGCAGCCATAATAATAATAATCATAATCATGAAGTTCATGACAAGCACCTTAAATAATAGCGACACGTATCCGTGTTCATTGATTGCAGTAGATTTGTTGAAGGGCAGGGTTGGATATTGAGATTATGTAAGCTACTGCTGCGTGCAGTAGTTTTAATTTTTTTTTATTACTTCGATATGGAGAAAATTATCATTTTACGTTAATTCAAGTGTTTGATGTCTATTGCCCTTATTCATTATTGCATTTGATGATGAGACTGCACAGAGCTAGAACTGCCCGTACGTAAATACGTTTGAAAATTACGTGCGAAACTTATTTGACGTTATGGTCAACAGCACCACCACCGCCACCAAATAGCATCGTGCTACGATTTCGGAGTGTTGTATGTATTGTGAAGTGGGAGATTGTTTTGCATAAACACTCACTCCGATCGTGCAATTATTATAGATAATCTTGTGAGTTAGCCTTTTTGATTAGGGTCGATATATGGCCTATCTGTACCTGTACATTTTTGAATGTATATTTCATTCACTCTGTGCTGTGTCATCACTTCGCTTATTCGATTATGTACACTTGATCACCGATTTTTCAGGCGGATAATCACCTACTTTACAATGTTATGATGTTGACACGTCAGCATAGATTGTCCCAGAATGTGTTTAAGGGTCGGGATAATAATGATACTAATAACAATAATAATAAAATTATTATTATTCTATGAAGCACAACAATGTGCTTCGTCGACCGATGACATCAAAACATGCACCGTTTTGTTTCGTTGTCCCGTGTCGGCGTCGAGGTAATAACAACAATAATAGTAATACTGATTGAAGTGTTCATTCGGGATGCTACGAGCTGCTATATGTCACGCCTTAACAGTCATTTAGGTGATGACAGACGGCCGAACACTTACGAATACAGATATAGCAGTAATGAGTGTGAATATAAAAATGATGAGGGTTTGTCATCGATGACAGTTACCAGGAACAGAACATGTAGCCTCTTTCTACCGGAAGGAGACAAACTAATATAATGCACACACACACACACAATGATAGACACCCAGGTATATGAAAACTATTGCAATACTTCCGACATAAGGCGCGGTGCCGCCACCCGTGCGAGAGTGTAGCCTATGATGCTCGATGCATACGAAGGTAATCTACGTAGCGCTTCATTAAAACGACCTTCCTGATTGTTGTTTCCTGAGTTCTCGCCCCGTATATCAATGATAAATTTCAACCGGAAAGAAAGAGAGCGAGAGAGAGAGAGAGACGGTAGCCAGAATAGCAGGAGTCTTTTCGATCCTGATATTCTCAAGGTGGCGTTTCTGGGATGAACTTAACGCAGGGGAGCGTAATGACGAAGTGCGCACTTTTCTTTGACATTGTGTTCTTCTCAGAGACAGACCTCGATGGCAAAGAGAAATCTGTGTTGATCATCAAAAATAGCTTGAAGTCGTTTTCACATTTGGCTTCAGTACCACTTCTACTGGTAATTGGGGTGTTCAATATTCGGCTATTTTCCTTGTTGTCCACTTGTTTGTAACAGCGATTTTATCACAGTAAAAAGCCGCTAAAGTTTAATGGTTCTTACAGTTGTTGGTCACAAACATCTGCACCACTGAACGGAGACGGCATCTTCTCAACTTTACGTTTGAATAATGAAACGTTCCTTGCCGTTTATTGAAGTTACTATTTATTGTACTTTGTCACATATTCGCCGACAGGTTTCGACCTCTGTCGGCGAATATCTCGATAAGTATCCACTCGAGTTACAGGATAGCCTGTTCTTAGGTTCAGAATCTTGCACCCTATCAAGTGAGCCAACAGATACTAGTCACCACCCTCGGCGATAAGAGACGTCTATAATTAAAAAATTATAATAAACACGTCCCATTCAAAAACTCCATTAGCGGTCAGACATCATGTGGGCTGAAATTTGCCTTAGTCTCCGCTCAAAGATGTTGGGTTGTTTAGGTTTATATCTAACATTATTTATTAAGATCGAGACAACTGTATTGTAACTAAACAATTGCAGCTGTGATATAGTAATTAGCACGCAGCTGTCAAATTCTTCGTAAGTGCCATTGTAAAACGACAGCCAATTGAAGTTACTTTCTCGAGAGCTGTTAAATCGAAACATTGTAACGAGCTCCTTGAGGAACCGGGTAATCATTCAGGGACCCCTCTATATATAATATATATATATATATATATAGGCTGAGGCCTGTGTATATATATATATATATATATATATATATAATGTGTATCAACGTATGCTGCTCGAACATATCAGCAAGCTAGCGGAGGAGCACTCTCCTGGCGGTCAGTGTCGACGCAATCAGTGCGTTCATGAATAGAGCGGGCGTGACGACCTTGTGGGTATCCCTTGTGACCTGCGGGCTTAAACGACACGCCTCGTATCTTACAGGATAGCAGAGCCATCCCGAGGGCTCGTACCATTGAAGGGTCCGTCACGGATGGAGTGAGAGCTAAATTTCGACATTATTTATCTATTGTCGATGCGGTGGCGCTTACTGGCAGAATTGGCAATGCACGTAAATTCATAGACAGATTGTTGTTGGGTTTTAGATCTTGTTGCATCACGGTGATACCTTCGCACGAATGTTATACCCACCGGCAGGTAAGAGCAGTATTGAGTCGAGTGAAACCGAGGCCACTTACCTTCTAGAATATATGACACTTGGAATATACTCAAGTGACTATCTCGTTTGAAAAAATCTTCTACTACAAAATTAGACTATATACCCGGGCTAACAGAGCAACCGAGTCGTAATTGTAACTCATTAGTAATAAAGTGGGAAAAGCTCAGCCGATTCAAAGTTACTGACTGCTACTCGATTCTCACACCTTTTATCTATTTCTTTCAAGAAGTGAGGTCCGCTCTGGCGTCCGATTAGTCACTCGATGTTTCCATCGTTGGCAGGAACACAAGCAGGCGGTCGTGCTGACAGAGCCTGGCAAATCGCCAAATGGAACGCCCCCATCTCTGTCCCCTGAGTATGGCACTATTCTATCTATTTAAGAAAGATGGCTGTGCCCAAAAGCAACCGCGAGCGGTGGTGGTTTTCCTAGACGGTTGCTGTGATCAATGATATGATTCGATTTGTGGCAACCATTTCCAAGCTTTGAGGCTAACAAAATCTACCTTGATGGTGTTAGCTAACATTTCGTCCTGATGTGTAATTTAGAAAGTATTTTAGGGGAGAGAAATTCATTAGTGTTAGTTAGGACAGATTTGCTGCAAATTTTGTCTAAGGTGCAATAAATATAAACACAGGCCTCATCAAGCGGCTGAGTCATTTACCTTATTTAAGGTTCCTAATGATTTTGGTCTGTACTTAATTCATGGTCCGTTGATTAGAAGCAGGAACTCCAATATGATTCACCTTTTCATGATTCACCTGTTTTCAGTTGGTTTATATATATTATTAATACTTTCGTTATGCGTTATTCCTCTCTACTATATATATACATTTCTTTATTCAGCAGCGAGAATATGCAATCGGTATCCCTCCTTCAAACTTAGCGCCACCGCCTCCCTGTGGCATACAGATCGTAGGCTTTGGGTGCAAGGGACAACGATGAGATTTGAGTCTCTTCAGTATCGTAGCAATCAAACGGCTCCTCCCGTAAATTGTGCATACATATCCACGCTTGCCGCCAGGGTGGTAGAGGTCCTGCGGCTTGATTGCGATGGAGGGTGTCTCCTTGCCAACTTCCGACTGACCGAACGTCCTACCGATCTAGCAGCCGACCAGCCAGCATAGCCATAGTGTTGACAGCGTTGCCATGCGGCGTACGATGCTGCTTCACGAATGGGAGGCGGCGACGACGATGGCGATGTGGTGGTGGCTGCGATGATAGTGAGCGTGTGACTAAATGAGCCGTGCAGTCATGACTGCTCCCGGGCTGCAGTTTCAGCCTCAGCCCCATCATCATCATCATCAGCCGCATAATGATGATGCTGATGACGCCGGTGGTGGTGTCCATGCTCGTTGCTGAGGCGTTGACGACTCGGCTAACGTTGGCCGAGTTCTTTCACCGCAATGGCGGCAGTAGCCATAGTCGTTTCTATGAGGCGTATAGGGGGCAAGCATTGGCTGTCAGTTGGTGCCCGACTCACTAAGCAAGGGGTATGTATGCTTCGTGGTATATGCGCCGCTGTTGTTGTTGTCCTTACATATATGAACGTCGCGTGAGAGTGAAGAACAACAAACGTTTGGCCTGTTCCTCCCGACAACTCGCCGTGTCAGCGTTATTTTTTGTATGTGTATCTGGTTCATGTCGTTCCCTGGCGATAGTCCTTTGGCGGTATTTAGTCGCGCGCGCCCTAGCCGTCTAGTTTGCCGGTCAGCTGTGTCCGAGCAGTTACGACATGGGCGGCACGAGCTTGATGGGGATGAGGAAGAGGCTGAGAAGTAGAAGGAAAGAATTGACAATGGTAGACCACCAAGTGGGGAGAGCATAAAACACGGGACAGGGACAACTGACTACTTGAGAGGAAACGGAGGAAGGTAGAGAGGAAGTATAGGCAGGAAATGGAGGAAGCGGGAGTTAGGGTTAGACTGAGGAGGGGAACAGAAGCGCCGAAGTAGGGCGAATCCGAACGGCAGCGTACGTCCAGTAGCATCCGTGGTTGGGGCTAGGTCGTAGGGTGGTTGGAGAGGCCTGTCTGCTGTGCATACGGATACTCCACCGATCACCCGTTCTCGCTCCTGTAAAGTTTCGTCGTCGTTGTCGTCGACAGTTAAGTCTTACTGTGGTTGTTGTTGTTGTTGTCCGCTGGACGAGAGGTCGATGTGCGCCCTTGTGTCGGTTCTAGAAACGCCAACTGTAGGCGGTGCTGTTAGGTGAGATAGGTGCTTGCCTATTCGTTGAGTAGACCCGAACTCTGGACGGGGGCATGATCGTCATCCGCACAGTTCGAGGGCAGCATGTAGATGTAGGTAGAAGAGGTGGAGAAGGTGTCTTTCTCTCTCGGTCTGTCTGCCTGCCTGCTATGCGAACGCGCTCGGCTACACATTGTGTCCAGTGGGCGGACGTACTTGGCCACTATGGAACACGGTTAGTTGTTAGTGCTATTGGAGGACGGCTTAAGTAACTGTCCTTGTCTTGGCTTGTACATGGACGGCGACGGCGGCTGCTACGACGGCCGCCTGAGCCCTCAGCGAAAGTAAAACGGGGCCGTGAGTTGTTAGTAGTAGTAGTAGAGGGTGTAGGGGGGCGGGTAAAGATCGAGTAGCTAAGGTTACCAAGAGTAGGGAGCGCCTGTCGCAACCGGGTAGGGGGCAGTCGACTGACCAGCGACCTAACCTACCAGGCAAACACGGTAAAGGCTAAGCCAGGACGCCCAGGTTAGCTTGTAGCAGTTGTAACTGAGGGCGATGACCATACGGAGCGTAGCAAAAATAGTCACTCTAGGGCGGAAGATAGCAGCTACCGCTAAAGTAGACCTCGCTCTCTCCTCGTTGAGCATCAGCAGCAGCGAGGATCATTACTGCCAGAGGCTGTGACCGTTGTTGATCCGCTGGTGGTGTTGGTGGCGGTGGTGGCTTACGGTAGTGTTTCACTCCGGTGTTGCTCCAGCAGCACGCTCTGCAACCCCGCTTTCCGACTCCTGATGCCTGGTTACGTGGCATGCGTTGTCATGTAAGTTTGCCAGCTGGTGTTCACCTCAAGCGGTGGAGTCCCTTCGAAGGGAAGAAAAACTTAAGTGAGAGGCTAGAGAGACGTCGAGGTTGGCGAGTGTTAGGGGCACTGTTAGTGGATATACCGAGAGCAAGCCTTCCTGCACCGGCCTCTTGATAGGGGTGCGTTAACTTTTTACTGCGCATGTTGCCGGATAAGGCATGATGATCGCTTCTTTAGCTGTTAAACACGCTTATATAGCAGTGGACTACAGCTGTTCTCGGTGTTGGGGCCGATCATGGACAGGATAGGGAGCGATAAGGAAATTACATGAATGCTAGAAATACTGTGTGAAATGAAGCTTTTTTTTAATTCGGCTCCAATTTGTAATAGCTACCCTGTGTATTGGAAGACGCCATGTCGAGTATTTCGGATAGCAGAGCGTGTGACCGAGCCCCGAGACCCTTCATATGGCACAATTAATATGAATGTTCTGTATTAAACAAAAAACTAGGACTTTTATTTATCAGCGGAATACGGCAATAGTCGTCGGCACTCTCCAATTATCATTCAGATCGTACGAACACCTCTCTTTGTCCAGTCGAACATAATACCACTTGTGTAAGGAGACCTTTGATCTGTTTATTGCACATGGACCACAACGATTTACTGCAGAACTCTCGTTGAGGTAGTATACTATCTGAAAGGACGAACTTATCCGCATATTCCTGGAACTGTATGAACGATCGTAAATTTTCTAGTCAAACCATATTACGGTTATGACGGTGTACTGTCTAGCAGCAAATATGCTGAGCAGTTCGCGCATCGGGAACAAGAGGAAGAAGATGACAAATGTGTATGCTATCCTTGCCCTGAGTTCATGTAGAACTCTGGTTTAGGCCCTCATCACCACCGGACTTCCGAGAACATATTTGGATCCGGTGGCCGGATCTCGACCTGGATAGAGATTTAGGAACGAGTTCTTGGCAAATGAACACTACGTCAGAAACTTTATGCGTGACAAGAGAAGACCTGCAAGAAGTATTGCAGAAGCCTTGAGGACATGATAGTCGCATCTACCTTTGGCCTTCTGGAAAGTGAATGCGGAATGATAATCGATCATTAGTTATCAGAAAGATTCGTTGGGTCATGTAGACCCTGAGAACCTACTAATTAGTCCAACTCGTCGAGTTATCAGACTGTATTTTCGGAACAAGGGATAGGGGTAGGTTTTTGTAGCCAGTTTGCACACGGTAGATTCCAACAAAACGATAACATCTCGTAGAGACGTGTCGACGATTTTTTTTCGAAATGGGCGATTTTCGATTTATACAATCGACCCGTGAAGAAGATTCCAAGTAGTTGCACCGAAGACAGACGCGAAGCGACGCGATTTGAATCCACCATGGTTACTAATATCACAGAATCTAAAGGAAACGTTTTGCTATCCGACAAGGAGCGGGCACCCGTCGATGCAGCCCCGTGAATAGTATATGGACGCGACGAAGCACACAGTAACCTCTCTGCTCAGCAAACATCAACTTCTGCTAAATCTGTATCAAATGAAACAAAGGACTGCTTAATGGTCCGCAAAAGGGAATAAGAATTCGAAAGAGGATATTATGAGGTGGACCGAAAGAGAGAGAGAGAGGAGGGGAACTCAAAGAGCGGGATAAATATTCAAGGCGCTGAAAACTGGTCATCTATCGTTCTCACGAGCCCTTGCTTACATTTACCCTCGTCCTCGTGCGCTGGATCCTGCTGGAGTCGGACTCTCCGCTTTCTCAGCTCTGGCAGAAAGAAAGGGCTTGAAGTAAGTAGGTCGTTTATTTTTGCGTCGTTAACCCAACGCCAGAGCTGTGGATGGATGGATGGGTGGGGGACGTCTGCGGCTATATCAGGGACAGGGGATGCGCTGGTTTTATATGCGCGTGCTCAGATGGTCCCGGGGTACGCTTACTTTATGCCGTAGCCCGAAACATCGTCAAGTTGGAAGGAGAAAGAAGGAGACAAAAGCGGCTCGGCGCCTCGAGGACGAAGAGGACCACCGTCTTGAGGGCACAGACATTGGCGAGTTGAATCTGTCCTTCTTTGCTTGTTTTCTCTCCCTCTCTCTTTATCTTCCGGGAAAATCAACCAGCTGACCGTGGCCGTTTTCTTTCATCATTCTCTCGCCAACTGGGAGCAGTAGAGATATCCTTTTCCTTATGGAATACTAAGGGCGAATCATCTCTGAATCCGATGACCGTGTAGATGACGACGCGTCCCCTTGAGGAGTCTCCCATCGAACAGGTTGAAGAAAGAACGCGGGACGAAGTATAGAGTAAGAAGCGACAGCAGTATATGCTATCTATCTATATATGTATATAAAGCATAAAATCCTGCATCGCACATAGGGAAACATTCGAGGTAGAGTAGGACATCCTGAGGGTCAAGACCGTCACGTCGGTGGTACCTAGGAGCATAGCTTGGATAAATAGACCAAATTTCGTAGGTTCGAAGTTTGGCGTACCCTCAGCGTGGTGTGGACTTTTCCGGCGCGACATTTCTCGTGGGATCGTACGGATAATCGTACCCCTGTTGTCGAATCCGATGGTTCCCTTATAATGTTTCTCGTACAGAATTAGGGCAGTCATGTATTAGGGTATGCTGAGTAGTATCCTTTATAAATACATTGCGCTCAAAGTGGCCAAATCAACTGAGGAACTTTGCTAGTAAAAGCCACTTCCCGCTTTCCAGTGGTCTTCCTGCCTTGGTTTCACAGAATATGAAGGCGGCTAGCGGACTGTACCGGCTGCATACTATTTCATACTCGGTCATCGTCTTAAGGTGGACCGCGCGGAAGGAGCTCGGCGCGTTAGCGTCGGAAAACTCATCTGCACCCGCTGTCAGCTGTGCTTTTCTCCTCTGGGACCCCCCGACATATGCAGCAGCAGCAGCACCCCATAGATGGTGACCTATGCTGAGACGCAGGTAGGAAAAGGCAGAAAGGGAGAAGCTTTAGAACGTGTGGAAGAGATGGAGGTGTATGCGATGTCGACGGACCGGCGGCTCGTATTTTTAAGGGCCAACACAACAAGAGCGAAGGATACACAGGTCAGGGACACTGTTCTCTCTTACGTTTTCACCAGCCCCGTTGGAGTCAGGACAGTGGTGAGGAATAGGTGGGAGTATCCGAGAGGGGTAAAGTGAAAAGAGGGTATTGGTGTTTTATCCATTTTACCCTTCGAGGAGAAGAGACGCCGACGTCGGTGAGGGTACTCTCTTGTGACTTCTTGCCTTCGGCTAAAACTCATCGCGGACATAGTGCTGCTGCTGTTGTTGCCTTTAAAACTACTGCTTCTCGGCCAGAGTGTCCCCTGATCTTCTGCGACTCCCCCCCCAAAAGAAATACGAAATGCAGTGGAATAAATATAAGTCGAATACATTGTGCCTTCTACGGCGTTCAATGATCACTAACAACGTTGACTGCAATACTCCATTGCAAAGGGTAATTATTTAGGTATTTTACCTGCGTGAAAAGGATAAGCCCACTAAGCCTTTCTCGGTCGACGGGACACTGTTTTTAACAAGTCAACCCACCGGGAGTAATCATCATTATAGAAATTGCACGCTATTCTTGGTATCTGGCGTGCTAGCTCTTTGAGGTGTTTAGCGACGACCCATCGAAGATGATATCACACTTCGGTAAACCTTACATATGAATCATTTCCGAGTACTTGTCCGAATGTCCGCATACATTCCCATTTAATTGCGGAAAGCGCCATTTCACGGAGTGCTTCATAACCCATAGCTTGTGTTCATTCACTTAAATGTGATTTCCATGTAGTTTCTGTAACTCGCAAATAACGTCGATAGAGATCCGAAATTCGAGGGCCATTCGAATAGGATCCGTCAAGGATTTTAGCCCCCATAGATGGGGACCTATCATGAGCATGCAACACATTTCGAGGTCGACGAAATCGTCACAAAAATAGTAATAACAAAGGACAACTCAGTAACAAAAGCGACAGACAGATGGACGGATATACAGACGGACGGATGAACGTGTGAATGGACATACAGATCGACAGATAGGAGGCGACATCGACATCATTAGTAAACGGCATCAACGATGCGCGGCGGCGTTCGCTTGATAAATTTGCAACAAACATCCTCTCTCTCTCTCTCCCCTTGCGACATCCTCTCTCGCTCTCTCTCTCTCTCTTCCTATCTTTCATTTATGAAAGGTGTCGTTGCCGTGTAATCCAGCTAATATATGTACATGTTCTCTATTGTATAATATATGTTTAGTCTCCTTTTGCAGCTTTTGTCATTTTAATTATGTGCCGCCTCTGGTATTACAAGTATTTGCATTATATTGACACCAGAAGTAAGCGACAAACGAAGAGAAAAGAAAGAGAGAGATGCCGCGAGAACTCGACTGGATCAACGGTTGAGCTGCGTTTGATGTTTGTCGAGTCGTTTACTCTAATAATAATTCCCTATGCGGAGGTAACTGCCTCCCCTCCTTCGTGCTTACGATTGGTGAATACCACAACCAGTGCCGCTATCGTTTCTGTCTGCTGGTGAAATCAGCTACAGCGACCTTGTGTGCGCTTGGCATTGTTGTTCTCGACGACACCCCTCAGGATGATGGTCGGCTGCTTCCCCCGGCGCCACACCGCACCCTTCGGGGCCCTACGGTGCTGCGACGATGTTTCAGGGACCCCTGTAATATTTGTCAAATTTTGTGAACACACCGTCCACTCAGCGAACCCGCACCGTCACCAAATGCTGGCGCCATCGGAAATTGGCCGAAATTGCTAACAACTTACAAACATATAGAGTTGGCATGTCATTATTATTATTATCACTCCTCCTATTTTTTTCAGAATTCCGCCTGCTTTAGCAATTCGCGCTCCACTGAGCATGTTTAACATTGACACTGACTCTGATTTTGCTGCACTGGGCTCGCTGCCACTAACGAACATATCTATTTTGCTAGATTTTGTCTAGCCACATCGGTTTATATATATATATATATATATGGTAACGATAGCAAACACACATTGTGTCTCGAACACTGCAATGCATCTTATATTTAAGAAGTCCATAAGGTTGAGCGAATAGCAGTTTGTGATATCATTTTTTTCGTTAGCTCGTGTTCGTTCGTTGAGTCGAAAATCAGAAGCGGAAGAGAGCCACAGTGGTTGTTGTTGATTCTGGATCCGCACGTGTGGGAATGACGCGAAATTTCGGCGGGCCGCAGTATTTATTATTTCTGGTTGTAAAATGTGCAGCTTTTATCGCCTTGTGCATTACGGGTTCGACTAAGTCAAGGTGAGCAAGGGTGATTTACACAAATAGCACGAATGCATATAGAATTGACTGCTAATGAATTCACGAATGAGTGGATGTAATCATTATGGGAAGTGCCGTAAAATCAATTTAGAGAGTCACTGTTTTATTATGTGGAACCAAATCAGTGATGGCGGAATAGGTTGGAGACAGTTTTTCCGCGGTTTATATTGATATATGTTTCTGTATTGACTGTGTCGTTCATGGGAACTCATAGAATTCTCCCACTGTATGATTACTATCCATACATTTAATGCAATGCGTGATTTGCATTGATCAATATTGGAAATCCCTATCCTCGTAGATGAGCCACCCAATGAGGAAATATCCAGTTGTCCTTCGTACCCTTTTGAAAGTGAAACCTTACACAACGGAAATTCTCGCCAACGATTGCCAACGATTCGATTCGCTTCGATAGAGGTTAGTTAATATGCCGATGAGGCGATGTAGCTGAAAGTGCACATAATATGTATGATTAGATTTGTATGATTTGAGCCCTGTCATTGATGAGGTCCGATGTCTTCTGCACACGTCGAAGAACCAAATGGCTTCCAACAACGGCACACGTGGCAATAGGAGGCTGTGCTGATGTTCTCGCCACTAGTTTTGGTACTGTTGTTGTTGTTGTTGTTGTCAATGTTGTTGTTGTTGGCAACTCGAATTGGCTTGTCACTCGCTGACAACGACGTGGCGTGCTGGAGAAATCATTTTAAAGTCGTCGTAATGATGCTGTTGCATCTATGACTGGTGATACCGTCAAACTGATCGTTGCTGTCCTGATAGACAGCTCAAGGATGATGTGTAATGGAAGGGGGGCATATGTTGAAAGGATTTCTTGCATTTCTAGAGCGCGCAATCGAGTTCACATGTTAAGCGACTCTGGAATTCTAAGTGTACTATTGTTTCTTTCTATAATTTTTCGATTACCCAGTGGATTTTCCCAGACAAGGCGAGTGCCCCTTGTAGCATTCCCTACATCGATGCCGCAATCAGTCTCTTTGGTGTTCCAAGGCAGAAACAATAACTAATATCCTGAGTATTTCCCCCGTGCCAGGAAAAAAACAGAGGCAACGTGTGACGACATCCTCCACGGATAAAAAAAAGTGCAGGAAAGGAAAGCACAGCAAATATATCAGCTCCATAATTCCACAGCGGTGATCAAGGTCAAAGGAGGAATGAACGACTATGTCTTCTTGTCGTGTGGAGGTACGAAGTGTGTCTCTCCCGAACGAATATTCGAGTGGAGCGAACTACTCAGTGTTTCACGTTGTGGAAAGAATGCTGTTATTTTTAATGGATTCTTCATTACTCTAAAGTTTGACGTTGATAATTATTGCTCTAGAAACTGACTTGCGTTACTGTTCAATACATAGGCATGCCTATCTATAATTCCAGTCATATAGCGTATCTCCGCACGAAGCAATAATAATAATCTGTCGCAGGGACAACTTCAAAGCATCAAAATACCCAAACACATTATGCTCCCGGCCCCCCGGCTGTCCAACGTCGAGCCATGCACAGACACCTCGGCTGAATCTTTTCGTATGAGAGCACAGCATGAAAACCATGTAAGCATAAAAGTTCTGGGGTGTTAGAAGCAAATGTTGATGACTCTTGGACAAAGGGAAAAATCGGAGGAACTCACGCCAACGTTGTATACATAAAGAAATTGTCGAACAAATCTTTGATGGCCAATTCACAAAATGCCTTTATGAAATTTGCTGATGATTTGCTTACGTTGGAAGAATAACGTACTTTGAAACCACCTCTAAATGGTTTCTACTTTGCGGAACATTTTTAATATACATATATATCTATATAATATATATTATATAGGTGGTCATTTGCAGGACCACAGTCTAGAAAACACATATGAATCGCAAATAGATAAAGAGTTTCTAAAGGCACAGAGCAATCGAAAGTGGTTTACGAAATTTCATTGCGAAGATTTTGATTCCCAGGATGTTCCTTTCTCAGGTCGCCAACTCACTACACTGATGTCGATCAAATGAAGGCTTTAATAGAGCCCGACCGGCATTTGACGACTGGAGAGATCCAAAAACTGAGTCGATGAAAGCGAGCACGGCCAGAATTGGCGAATAGAAAGGTCGCTGGGTCCCACCAGGTTTCCCGGAAATATCTATTGCGGCTTAGACGGGATGTTTTAGGACATCCATCGTATAGCCCGGGCCCTTACGCTTTTAGGATATCACTAGAGAACAGTGAACATACTCAAACCTTCAATTGCCGAGACATGCTCAAAAACCGCGTAGATGATCTCTTTGCCCATTGATCTTAGTACCTATGTGAAAGAGCGATAACAAGCTCTCTGAGGGATGGCAGAAAGTCATTGAACAGAATGAGGTATATTTAGTTGATTAAAACTGCTTCTTTAATCAATACCTTGCTGTTGAAACCTAGTCGGATGTTTTGTTCGGGCTTATGCATCAACCCAAAAACCGTTATAGTATTTTACGAACTTTTGTTCAGAGAGGTGTCTTTATCTCAAAATCATTTGATCCACATAAATATATAAAGGAGGTCAAAGTTTAGCAAACATCTCCATATCGGATACAGACACGTGACCCATAAAATATTGTATGATGCACTACAAATCGCTTATATTCAAGCGGGAGTGTAACAGCAGCAAGATAATCATCGCCTTCGTAAGCTCGATTGGCCCCACGCCAGGTAAAAGCATTGTTCACAATATCATAATTTTTGGTCTATATCCTGGGGCTTCAATGCAGCGATTTGTTTCATCTATCAAGATCTTATGGATCTTACTGCGAAAATAGACGGTGATTTTTCTATGATGAACCAATCCCTTGAGAGGTATGAGATCAGCCGTGTCGGGAACAACGTTTGGTGCCTGGCAGTGTGATACAAGCTCATGTGTATTAATACATATATATGTATATTATATATTACTTGTACATGCTACTCGCTATACGAGTGTATCGTGGGCACTCTGCGAAGGAGCCTCTCTCGTCAACTTTGTTGTCGCATGGAACATCTAACCTTTAACATCAGGTTAGACATGGCGGCTGCCAATTTAGTTTCCTTCTTGAAGGTGTTCCTTCATGGAGCGGTTGAATATGGGTCCGAGATTCCTATGATCTGACATCTCAGGTGTGATATGATCCGAGAAGAACTGCCTCATCATCGCATAGAGCCCTGCTAATAATGAATATTATTATCATTAATATCCCTCTTTTGTGTTTCCGCCTTTGGTCATTTTAATTAGGTTACGGGGCAGTTAAATAGAATCCAGTGGTTCAAGTAGAAGATGGTTTGGCCCGTGTACATCTGACGAATTCTGGACGGCAGAGAACAGTGAACGAAGCATTTAGAAGTCGACGAAAAAGATGAAGGCGAAGTAGTTCGCTTCTCATATATATATATATATATATATATAATTTCGATATCCTATCTTAACGATCGCACCGACAATTTCTGTAGTTTGTTGTTTCTGAGACGAAACCGCTTCTGTCGGAGCAAGTTACGCAAGCAACAATTTTGAGGCAAATACTTTTGGCTCAATCATGACAACGCCATTGATTTTTGGGAACCTGCATATGCCCAGAGGTGGATTCGTCTGAAGTTGATGTTAAATTGATGTATCATATTATTTCGTCCTGAAGTAACAATCATTTTTTTGTCTTACAACTGTGCTGTTCAGTCATCAAATACACTAGGGCATAGTATAATTTTGCGCGCTGCGTTGCTGAAGTGAATAAGAATACGCCTTTTATTTAATCATTCATAGTTGAGTAGGTATGTGGCTGGCTGTGAATAACAATGCAATACACTTAGATTAGTGATGCCATCATTATTATTATTATTCTCAGTAACGTGTATGCTTCACTCCAAGAATACTTAATTCATTTGACGCCGTTAAGCGTCCAACTTCTGGGAGATCGGACGAACAGCAATATCTCAGCAGGGATATCCTCGCTGAAGGCCTCGCCCTTGCCGTGATGGGTAAGATTTCGAATTTATTTATCACGGCTGTGGAGTGAAATAACACTCACGTTGGTCACTCTTCACGAATATGTGTACAGAATATTCCGAAGAACATCGTGATGATTCGTTGAGGGATTGAACACTTGGTGTATACAAAGCAATATTACCCACGTACACATGATATATTTATGGGGCGCAGCCCCAAAATCCCCCCTAAAATTGAACCCCGCCGCAACTGTTCTAAAGGGCAGCGAACATTATCAATGGTAACAAGTTATACGTTGTTTCAACAATCGAAATCTCGAAGAATCGAGACACGCACTTACACATGAATAATAGTACCAAAGTAGACTAGCCATGTCCTCCAGTGTCTTGCGCAAATGCATAAACACTTCAATAAATCGCCATTTACCACCGCATTTGTCGGTAAAACTGAGAGCCGGGAGCCGCGCGCCTCCATAAGTACGACAGTTTTTGTTCCCGGAAAATAGAACTCGCCCCAGTGCTTCTTATTGATATACATCTATAGGTCCACTTCCCTCCCGATTCGTCAACGTGAACAGCAACAGCCTCTGTCTATCGTTGCTGTCGTGGCGAGATGGTCGTACAATGCTGCTGCTGTTGCTGCCGTGGGTGTTTTTATCGGGTATTTTCGGCGTTCTCCCTTTGAACTATATCCACGGGCCGATCTGCGTCCTTTGTGTCGTATATGATGAGACGTGCGTTATGTGGAAATGAGAATAGGCTAGTGAACCTGGCACAGTCGATCCCTCGTCCTCCACTGCAGGACGCGAGATCGAGCGAACGCGTGGCCTACGACACAATACACTGGACGAGCAGCGAGTAAAGAGAGGGAATTTGCTGGCGGGTGCCGTCGCGGACAACGAAAATATGATAGAACGCTAAGGTTATAGCGGGATTGGTCCAAAAGCTGATCGAAAGAAGTGTAGAATATGAGAAATTCAGCCTGAGAATGTGGAGCTTGGAAAACATACTGAGAATTCTGGAGATTTCTTGTAAGGCAAATAGTATTGGTGATGTCGTCAGCCATTGCATTGGTTAGTGTCCCTATGTATTGTAGATAATGGTGTGGAATACATCCGATAGCTGCTTTGTGTACACCAGGCGTGTTTTAGTTGTTGGCGCATTTCATATCGTATGTGCACAATACTATAATAACAACTATACCATGTATCATTTAAGGTCTGTCTAACTTATAGTTCGAAATGGGGTATTTGAAGTTCGTGACTACTTTATGATGAGAAGATATCGCGAACACGTGGCAGTAATAAATCGGTTCCGAGGTTGGCGGGGCTATAGCACAAGTTTTAATGAGATTCCGGTCCTTCCAATCGATGATGGTAGAATTTAAAAAATGTAAATCCACTAAGAACAAAGAGTCCTTGCCCAGCAGCATCATGGTGATGGTATTCTTCATTGCACCTACAACAACAACAATAACATTGCCTCATATTATTATTGTATTCGTGGCCTTTTTTACGTCTTAGACTAGATATATATATAAGTGTAGAAAGTTTATTTATAGTTTCAATCAGTCTATCTATGTGTGTGTGTGTGTATGTTTGCCCTTCTGCGCGCAGATACGTTGTGCATTAGCTGTAAATAATACTTGTTTCTTGGCATAGAACGTTCGAACTGTTCGTTGACGAACCTGAAGCTGGGGGATTGGTTTGTGCTCGTTGTTGATCTGTCTGTCAATTCATCGAAGCGGATCGATGATTCCGTGGCTGCTGCCACTGCCGCCGCTGCTGCCGCAATCCGGTGATGTCGCACGCACCGATGGTGATGACGATGACGAAGGCGGGGAGGTTGTTGTTGTTGTTGTTGTTAAACCAGATGGATGCGGCTTTTTGTTGTATCTACGCGCGCTCCAGTCAGCCAGCCAGTTATAGTAGTTTGCCACTTTGCCACTAGGCTTCTTGTCTGTGTGTCTCCTTGGTCGGCGTTCCTGTCTCGTCGCTGTGCACGATCTACGTACACGAATGGGAAAGTGAGAGTAAGGAAAGGTTTCGTTCGCTGATGTCTGCCGACGCCAGCATCAGCCGTAAGCATCAACAATCAGCGTCACCAGCGGTCCCCGTTTATTCCGAGGTGTTGGTATCTTGCCAAGTAACCAAATAGCCAACCGACAGCACCGCTGCTCGTTGGCCGTCATTACCACTGGGTGCCGAGGAGAGCTCATCGCGAAGAATTTAGATAGACAACCAGCAACTAGAGACATCGCTCTCTTCAGATCAACCAATCTACACGGTAGTATTCGTGTACTCATGATCTAGCGGCTGCCTGCCAGGACCCGAGAGGTATACTAGATAATGCCATTAAATGTACGCGAATTCACACCAACTTCAGTGTAGGCAATGGCTGTAAGCTGCGGACGATGCGAAATTCTAGATCGAGAGGCCCAGTCTATATTGTGAAACACACTTAAGCGTTTAACACATATAATAATTGAGCCGAACCTGACGCCGTACAATTTGAGGAAGTCCACAATCGTCAAGAGATTAAGCTTATGCGAAGCGTATAATCACAGTAAAATAAGGAGAATGACGTAACATTGAAACAAGAGAGTTCAGTTTTCGATTCTTTTCCAACAATGACCGTCACAATAACATTCATGAAAATTACGAAAAATATTTGTTTTCATTACATAATATGATGCGCGTAACGAAGGAAATGGTCAGCTCGATATTATCATCGTAGACATTGGTGAAATACCTTTTCTGACCTCTGATGCGCCATTATCTAATTAATAGCTACGGCAGCAGCAGTACACGTGTATGTTATGTGCATTTCACAGATACCTTATTACTGTTTACCATCTGCCGTCGTCATCTTCATCTACGCTCATATACATATATATGTATATATATATATATATGTGTGTATTATCTGTATTATATGTATATAAATCGTTTTCTTATTAATAATATTATTATTACCATTATTACTAGTATCATTATTATTCACTATCATCCGTTCCTCTATGTGCAATTATAGTCTTAAAATTACAAGACGGTGGCAATAAGCAAAAGAGCTGCTGCTGATGGGGATGTGTACGCTGGTGGATATATCAAAGTTTGTAGTGAGTTTTTCGTGATGGTCAGATATGGTTGCTTGTCGTTTTTGCTCGATGAAGAGACACCGGACGGAAGGAGATAGAAATCTATTTGTACTGATCACTTCATGGAACTATGGGAGCATATGCTTGGAACTCTACCTCTGCTTTAGATTATGAAGGTTACGATTGTCTTCCTTTGTCTCTCTCTTGATATCTGCGTTATATCTTCTCCCCCCCCCGCCTTATGATTATTATTATTATTATTATTAATGGCCGCTGAAAGGATAGAGCACCGAGAGAGAGAGATGTATTCCGATCATTTTTCCTGCATGTTTGCATTCTCATGGGTTTGATGTCAACAGTATCCCATAAACACGTGCGAATTATATTCAGTTCCTTGCGTAATATAATAAGTGTACTGTGTGTAATTTCTGAATGGATTCGACGGAGATGATGGTCGCATAACGAATCAATAAGATACTATGCATGATCATACATGTACGGATATATATATATATATATATAGCTATACATATATATATATATATATTATACATATATTTCCATCTTGGTGTTTCATACGTGGCGATGACCCTTACAATTAATATTACCGGCGCTGCTTAATTCGTGAGCGATCCCATCCGTATATAATAGATTGTGCTGACCCGGAACTACTATAGTTCCACGACTAAAACGCTTGATATGCTTGACATGGTGTAAAAACATACACAGTAATGTTAAACACATTGATGGCATTATTCGAATTAGTTTCTGGTGACGAATTACTGTACTTCTGATGCGTCTACATAAGGCGATGTTTGTTAGGCAATTGAGCCGCTTCCTAATGACGTGACATAGATAGAGGCAGAGGTTTCAACATCTCAATCTATTATTGGCAAATTGAAGGCAAGCTATTGGCCTATGGTACCGTGGCTTAGTCATCTGTAAGTGTAAACTTAAACAGTGCCATTTTCCCACGCCCGACAGGTGTTGGGGTAATGAGCAATTCACAAATGATATGTAACATTTGAACTGACAGTCAACGGCTGTAAGTCTCCGCAGCCGTTCTTCGACTCGATTCGCGCCAATTGTCTCAAAATTAAGCGGTCGACTAAATCGTAGTAAGCAGCGCGAGGTGGTTGAACGGCTGAGTTCAGTTAGCAAGAACACAGGGAAAATATGCTCGAATAAGACAGTCAGTGACGTTGCGGACGTAATCAGTGAGCAAGCATGGCTCACTCTCACAGTTGATCTCTGTATACGAATAATATGACATTTCGCGATTTCCTGTTGGCGAAATATAAACTATAAAACACCAGTATGATTCACAAGCTTGTGAATCAATTTGATTCTATTACTGGCCAAAAAACTTGCGTGGATAGGGTTCGCTCGATTATTTTGAGCTAGACATCTGGGTATTCATTTTGCCCAAAATGGGTAGTGTTCTCAGAGCAAGTAGCTACTATATATGGTATGTCTTTGATTATTTATGCTCATTTGTACAATTGTGCAATTTCGATGGCGATCGTGAATATTATGATGGGTGCCAGAATTTGTGATAGCCAGTGACTGGGAACAAGTCATAGTGGTAATCTTTGGCAATGCTGTTCGCGCACACCCACCCTCTCTCTCTCTCTCTCTCTCTCTCTCTCTCTCTCCTCGTTTGTCTAGAGTGAACGAATATATGAGGGTCGTCGCTGTAGTGATTTTTGTAGGAGTTACTATTGCTACTGCCACTGCCGTTGCTACTGATGTTATTTATTCTAATAATAATAATAAGCGCACTTGTTGTAGATAGATGGATGGATGGATATAATAAAAGGGGCGTGGACACAGCAGGGAAAGACGGTAGCTTGGCCCTGACAGAGGGAACGGTTAACAGTTCAGAACAACAACGAGAATGATGGCTGTGGTGGTAGTCATGAAGAGTGTCCACAGTATCTGAGCCAGTCCGTCCGCGTCGTTGTAGATAGAACTTAAACTGGATGAGCGATGAACAGAGCTAAGCTGGTCCACAGCAGCAGCCAGCACTGGTTGCTACCTACCCTACACTAAACGCTTGAGGAATCAGCAAGAAGTTGGCCACTGTGGGGGACCGCGAGTAGGGGCCAGCTGAACACCAATAACGGAACCAGCCGCTGGAGTGACGCTAGTTCTGGGATGGCGTTGTGGTAAACCTTTTAGTTCCGGCTTTACCCAGTGCGCGCGATGAAAAGGAATTGTTCCTCTGGCGGAACGTAAACGACAAGGAACCAGACAACAAGTGCAAACACGGTCAGACGCTATAGATAAACACTATAGTCACACACACACACACACATAGGCTAGCAGAGGGGCACGCAACCCGACAGATAGACAGACACTTACCAAAACGGAGTTATAACGTGGAACCAATCGCTGCTAGAACCTTCTTGGCCTTTACCCATGGCCAGTGAAGTGACAGGGCTG
This sequence comes from Stratiolaelaps scimitus, assembly GCA_019614645.1. Lineage (NCBI taxonomy): Eukaryota > Metazoa > Arthropoda > Arachnida > Mesostigmata > Laelapidae > Stratiolaelaps > Stratiolaelaps scimitus. Next base: position 1,261,261 of record JABWDB010000016.1, read on the forward strand.
CACGGACAAACATATGAACGTGTGTATGTGTCCAATGTGGACTGCTGTTGTTCTTTCCATCCGTTGCTCTCTCTCCCTCTCTCTCTTGTATCTCCGTTTTTTGTGTCAAGTCACTCAGCCTAGGCCTACCCAATGAATACGAAAGTGAATAACAACGATGTACACAATAACACGATGAGATCATGTGACATAACGTTACTGTTTAGACGAGACTATGAGGCACAAATTAAGCTGTCATAAAAAAATGTATTTAACTGCAGGCTAATCCTGTTTGGCAGTTTGACAAGCACAAAATGATGCCTCAGGTTTGATATACCGACACCAGGGTGCACGTTAGAAAGGTCAGACTGCAGAGAGGACTCGTATTTTTCCTTTATTAGAAAGGTCTATTGAGTTCGCTCGTATAATCTAGCCGCGTTTGAAGTAACAATGGTACACAAAATATAAAACATTCTCATCTTACCTAACACCTTCGAACGCCGAAGTTGGACATGATAACGAGAACAATTTAGTACAAGAATAGATATGACTATTTATCAATTGATAATACTTTCTTTATTGTTGAGTTGGCATGTGTCCTGGCTGGGTTTGTACCTTGCGACCTCTGGCCCTGATATTCGATACATGTAGTATTCTAGTCTTCGACGGCACTGGTAACCTTTGAATGTTTCTCTTTATGGGGATAGTGAATTGCTCTTGTGTCCTTTGGATCCCAGTTAGTGCTATTCATTAGGTGGTACTGATTACGTCCCTGCCATTTGTACATACGGCCTGTCGTACTGCTGATTGAATTGTTTAGTGAGATCATCTGCTTAGTAGACGTGTACTCTCTACATGCTCGTGTTGCAATGAAGGTCAAACATGTTCATTTAGAGGATGTGAAAGTCGCAACACCATTCTCGCAGTAAAACCTGCAGAAGCATCAATATTGATTCAATATCCATGCCTCGTTTATGAGCCAGTGATGCGGTATGATGGGCCAGTGCCTGGTCTGCTTGGATGGATACGCCAATGGGTGAAATAATTCGTTAATATAGTTAATTAAATATATTAAAGCTAGTTTAATATGACTCGCTACAAAGGTACTTACAGCACTTTGGCTCGGGGTGCATGATAGATGACGAAGTAGCGGTGAGAGCAAAACAGGGTGTTGCATGTACAAGGACCTCTTTACATTGAGTCACAAACATTGATAATAGGAAGAAATCAAAACTTGTCAACGTGACCACCCTGGTTAGCGGCCGCCGTTGCTTTTTGAGCTCATTTCGGATATATGATATTCACATCATGATCGAACGTTTATGTGCGGTAGGCAGATAAAGGTTCGATCGTTGATATGAACAACGCAGGTGACTATAACTTAAATCATCTGGAAGTGCCATTGAGTGTACTAACTAGAAATCATCACTAACAACGGAGAGCTCATGGTATGTTGTGGGTCCGGCGTCGTACCCACTCACGGGCTCACCAATGGAGCGAGTGTCGCATCTGAGGGGCATCGAACATCTCAACTCAGCGATATAATGTGACCTCTCAGCAACTGTCCTCACTCCACAACCCAATGGCACCTTAGTATAGGTACACACCATTACGTATCGATATGATACGCTTCATCTCGCGGATATGATACGCTTGATATTTTCAGCATCGCGATCTGATTACTCACTGATCTGATCGCTGACTCGAGCCACGCAACAATTGAGCCACAGTGTTTAGTAGTTGTTGCGTGTCTGTGGCCGAGTTTGATGCAACCTTCGCTTTCTCCGTCCTTTGGAAAGAGTTGGACGATCGCCAATCGGTCAATCAGTTAGTCAGTCAATCAATCAATAGCGTAGTTGTTTGCTTTGACCTTCTAGCTTCTCACGCTGAAGCAGGCTGCCCTTGCTTCCGATCTCAGCGAGTATCACACACAATCGGCGCTCCCGAATATAATGTATTATTATATTCGTATGTTCGAAGCGTACGTGCTTCTGAGTGATCCTATATATGCATTTGCGTGTAGTAGAACCGTGCGTACTTTCTCTCTCTCTCTCTCTCTCTCTCTCTCTCTGTTCTCGGCTATAGACGACGTCAGACTCACTTGAAGCATGCTTCAGCAGCAGTAGCGGCAGCGACGGCGCAGAGTATCAGACTCACTGATGATTATGACGGATGCAGCAGCCGCCGAGGTTATCGCCCATCGTAAACGCCAAGAGCTCATGTAAATAGGATAGAGTAGAGTCAATACGAGGAGTGTGGCGAGGTAGGAATACCGGCTGAGGAAGGCCCTGACCCAAACATTTGTGGTGCTGTCGTCGTCAGCTATTATAGAAGAATATCTGAAACTCGTCGAGTATCACATTCAGACGCCAAGGACGAACAGCCGAGTGCAAGACGAACAGAGTCTACAATTGAAGCTATTATATAACGGTTCGAAACGCATGCTTGTATTGAAAGCGACCAGTAAACTAGTGGCTGGCAGACAGTGCTGACCCGCTATGGTCCAGGCGATAACGTCGCTAGTACTTAAGGACACAGCTGGGCTTAAATAGATCGCTTTTGTTGCTCGAGCCATCCTCGAACGATCAATTGCTGTTCGCTCATAGTCATTTTGGTGTTGCCGATGTCACACGAGCGAGTGAATGTCTGTCTGTCTGTCTCTCTGTCTAGCTGGAATTCTCTTGGCATTCCCAAGTAGACGGGCCACGTCCACCACTCGACCACCAACCAAGTGGAAGACGAGGTGACGGATGCTCAAGAGGTTCCCGTCAATATATATATATGTACATACATATATAATACGTATAACCGGTAGCAAACGGGTCCACCGAGAGGCGTAAGCCAAGCGAATATGACAACAACGCTTGTGGCAACAACAACAACAACAACAACAACGACAACAATGACAAGTGATTGGCGAGCAAGCCAATGGGTTGGTGTTGTTGTTGGTTGTGGCGGTGTCGTTCTGCTCCGCCATGAGCTAAAAAAGAACCTAACATGGCTCCCTTTCTGCCTGTCCGTCTAGTAGCAGCAGCAGCAGCAGCTGCTAAAGAAGAACTCTGCAGGGTGGCCAGTTCACCATGATGATGATGATGATGATAATCAGACGAGTTGGAGAATCAAGTGAAGGGTGAACAACACACTCACTCGTTCATTCATTCCCGCACTGTCTCAGACCGCGAAACGAGGATGAGCAGACGAACAGACAAAAGCATCTTTTGCGCATTGTCTATTGGCCCACTCGTATGCAGTACGCCAGCTCCGCTGGGTGACAGGACTGAGCAGGGCAGGGCAGAGAGCCCTTCCACCCTGCTCATGGTACATATATATATATATATATATATATATATCTATTTTTATATATATATATATATATAGAGAAGGGGAGCGAATGGCTTGTGAACGATGTATGGGTTCATGAGTTTCCAATGACTATTTTATATAACTACATAAAGATATAGCTTTTAAAACGATAAGTCTGGCGTGCATTTTAGAAGTCTTCCAAGTGTGACAAAGCTAGCACTAAAAATCGATTTGTCAGTGTGAGTTTAACAAGCTATTCGAGTTGTTTAAACCCGATATCGAAGTACACTTTGTTCGTTCAAACAACTGACATTGTTTATGAAATTGTTTACGTGTACATTTGGCAAGACACAGCAATCCACAGCGTAGTTTATCGAAGGCTCCTTACAACGGATTGCTAATATATACGAGAGAGGCGAACCGTTCAAATTCCGTATCACCTAACGACTTGTTTGCTATGATCGAGACAATGCAATTGCTTCTTGAGATGAAAATGGCCTATTTAAGCCTCCTATGAGGTTCGGACCGCTGGAATGATGCATTGTTTTTAATAGCTAATATATATATATATATATATATATATGTCCTCCGTCGGAACACAGATCCGACAGAGCGATCGACTCACTCGTCCCTTCAGCTCTGATAGAATGTGTCAAGACCAGGTCTCCTATAAACCCATCTACGCGAATCGTGTTTTGATTAATAAGCTTAGCCTTCTATCGTGGACTTGTATCGTGTACTAAGATAAGGTAATCCTTGTAGATGGCTGGTTCATTATCATGGGGAAACTTTTCTTCCAACGCAATTCGTTGCTCGTTAACGCATCACAATTGTGCTCTTGCTGTTATTATTTCGATTCGGTGTGTCGCTGCTAATCCATGTGAGTATTCGCCTGACTGGGCCAATGTGGAAGTATATATAGCGATGGAGGTCCATTCCGAGATAAGGTCAGGTCAAGTCAACGAAACTAGACTACACTCTTATTACAGAAAGCTGCTAAGAACAGGGACATCTAATATAGAGATGGGCGTAACGGTCGAGGCTGTTTCATTTTGAAAATCGTCGAATCTCGAATAGAAATGTTTTTCCGACAAGCGATATTGACTTGCTAACAGCGGAAGCCAAGACTCCACGTATTCGCTACGGGAGGTATTTTTGCCTAAGAAATAATATAGAAGAAATAAGTCTCAACCGACGATAATCTATCTTATTGATCATCACAAAAGGGGAATTGAGTCAAACGTCATTGGCCACCACAGTGGCTTCTTAGACTACCAATAAGTTATGGGAGAAGGATTCGACACTAAGGCGAGGGGCTAACTGCACTCTCAACAACAATGTAAATGTAACTATGTGCCCAATTTAATATTGCTGGATAACAGCCGACCACCAAGCAAACAATGCAATTACATTTTGTCATGACAAAGTATGCTGCGTAGATCGGGTATATTACACGCCTGACAAATCCACTCATCGTTGAGTTGGACGCAGAACGCGAATAAGCGCTCCAGTGTATCTAGATTTGCGCGTGGTATACGATAGTGGAACGGAAACTTTTACGAGAACGCGCACAAGGGAAAAAAATCGCTTTGAGACTAATTGCAGGAGACGTTTTTTTGTTTACTTATTCGTTATGTTCGGGTGTCACGAAGGGGACAGCCTTCGTCCGCTAGCTCTTGCACTAATTTCTAATAACATTTTGCTGGATTATACTGGAAGGAACTGAATAGGATTTTGTGGTCGTCTGCCTTTCGATCATACCGCTACTGCGGTTCAATCGATTCTGTTATTTAGCTGCATATTGGCATTTTAGCAGCGCTTTTGCAATGCGAGGTAATAACGGCATGTTCTCTCGGAAGGCGGAAAGAGCGACCAGAAGGTGTTCACTTTTTTCGAACAAAAAAAAAACGATGAACTTCGCTTTTGTCACAAACACAATCTCTCTGCTAATGCGGCAGCCGATCCGCCGTGACCCTCCCTTGCTGCTGCAATTGCTGCTGTCTGTCGCAAACAGTTAGCGCTGTTCATTTCGACGTAACATGGAGAAAAATGTATGTGTGTGTGTGTGTGTGTAAATGTTTGTGCGTACGCTTAGTTTACGGATGATTGCATTGCGTTGTATTGCGACACGGGTCTCAGCGTTGGGTGGAAGTTTCGAATGATCGACCACGAATGAGAATGGCGCTAAGGAGAGAGAGCACAACACGAATCATTGGGAGTATTGACACTTTCGAAACATTAATTAATCTTCATTAACGCGAATGAATTTGTCTTCCGCACTTTCATCATTCACTAGAAGGGCCTGATTACTGGAAAGTTTAAGCTGAGTGGGGAGGTGCAGACTAACTACTTTACCTCCTCATCACGTACGATAGGGTCGTATATTATAACGAATATGTCTAGTATTTATTTTTGTATTTAATTTAACAGCTCTCGCTCTAAAAACCGAAACGTTTGCTATTTCTGTGCAGACTGTTCTTATTCAGTATATTGCTCTTTCCCATTAACGCGTCCATTGTTATATATTATACTTAATTGTGGCGTTAAACAAGAAACATGCCGCTTGACAATAACCACCCTCAATCTAGAGAAAGCGACCTCCAAAGATTTCTTCCTTCATGAGAGCCACGTGGACGTGCTCGAATATAACAGACAGCCTCATGACCGATCCGAAGAATAACAAACAAGTAATCCCATTGTTCCAAATATTGTATGGTCTACACTTTGTCCCTATTAGATCGGCCTACATTGCCGGTGGTACACTCTTTTTCGGCTATATTTATCGCTGATACGCACCTTTGAACTGATGCCGCTCTGAAGAATCAATAGCAGATCAGATATCTCCTGCGTCAGAGTACAGGTTGTGTCGTGTTACTGAATGGGTAATAATATCTATGACATAATGGCCTTTTCGCCTTTTCTCAGTGACATTCGTGAGAGTATGTGACATTCGTCAGTGTTGCCCAGTGAATAATTTATAATAGGCTGATGTTATAGTAATGGGTAAGCTGGACACTGTGACCGGAGACATGCTATCGGCTATAGACCAGCATATATAGTGAATATATTCCATATTTTCTACCTGGTAGTCCTGTGAGTATGTACATTTTACATAATTAGCAATGTTTTAGTACCTACAATATTACATTATTCGGTAGGAGTAATAATCGGAGCAAGTATCTACATATATATATATATATATATATATCTTAACAGTCTCATGTTAACCTCTCTCTCTCTCTCTCTGTTGATTTTGCTGTATGCGCTGTTCATGTACAAGCACAACGGCAGACATAAACAATGTTGAATTCCATAAATGAGGTTGGACTGTTTTTGTTTCAGCGGTAAAGGCTGCCTGGACTGATCCGTTCCACGCCTCACTGTTTATGGAACTGGTATTGTTGAGTCGGGCCGTTACTATTGAAGCTCGTTCGACTCGTTTGCATCATTTATTTAGGATGCGTCTTTGCATATTTGCTCAGCTATTTTGTGCTTTTGCGTATATATTATGTAGTACTGTGTGTAGTTTATTCTATAGCAGATAGTATAATAATACCTAATGGTTAAGAGTTGAGGCTTGTCAGATAAGGCGACAGCTCGCCCCAGAGGAGGAACTGAGGGATAGGACATGGTTAGAATCAACTGTCGGTCCCTGCAAGACACTGACTGAAGTAATACTTTTGACAGTCCCGGTCAGTGGCCCAAGTCAAAATCGCTTCTGGGTTTAGTCAGTAAGAGTCTGACACTACCAGACAAATACCTTAGTTAGGTGGACAGCTGAGGGTCAGCTTGAAAAACAACTATATTCTGCAGCCGATTCACATACGACCATACATCAACCACATTGAGATATGCTTTATACAAACGAAGGCCATATAGTACCTATTAGTACTAAGTAGCGGCATCCAAGTCAATCACATTGCAGAAAAACTTGATGTTCTCTAATGACCACTGCGGTTACTTTATTATGACTTAAGGGAACGTCCACCTTCATTCGTTATGTTTCTTCGATGTTTCAATATTTGTTCCGTTGTCCTATGATGTTCTTGGTTTTGGCCGGGGATTTCAGTCCCAGTGGACCATACTACCGTTGTTTTGTACACCTATTTTATATCGGTGGTGCCCGCTGTAAACAGTCCTAACCCGTTAACACCTGTGCTTGACCGCAAGTGTCTTTATCACGCCGCAACGGATGCAGCTCTCACGTTCGGCTCGTTGGGAGATGGGTCATGCTGTGTTGCTCTAACCTGTACGAACATGCGCAGAGGCTCTGCGTGGGAGATTTGTCGAGCGACGAATCGGTCAGAGCAGGTTTATGACTAATTCCCTCAGTGGTGGATTAGCCACTAAGTACTGTCTCACCAACTACCAATAACAGAGTAATAGAATGATGATAGCAGCGCTCGCGGATATCTTCCTTTTCATCATTGCTGCTCTTCGCTTATTGATACATATTACTATTATTATTATTATTATTATTATTCCCGTTTATTATGATTGCATTGTTGTGCATATCGTCAGTTCGATTGAAGCCGATCGTGAAGTCAGCTAGTTATTGTAACAATAATAATAACAAACAGGCTTCTCCACAGGGCGCCCTCTGACCATCTGGCGTTCATACAGTTCGTTAGTTCCAACGTTACCAACATCCCTTGGTGGGCCATATGCTTATCGACCGCCTGCTGCTACGCTTAGATCCATGTACTGCTCAATAACAAACTATTAAATTCTGGTCGAAGGGAAGAATTTAATAACCTCACATCTGTGATTTGTGGGACCACCAGAAGAGTATACGCTCCTCTTAAAATCGAACAAGAAGTATACGATCGTAGTCGACTGTTATTACTTTCTATACATGAGTAGACATAAAAAATATTTCTTATTTCTTGATACCTTTCGTTTTGGATGTCAGATAATTAGCGCTTGCCAAAAATCATATTGGATATAGTCACTCATCGACATAGTGTGATATCGGTTTGATTTATTTAAATCCAATGTAATATAAAATCACGGTGAAAGAAGATGGTTGGAAATTTCACTGTTTCATCATGGCCTATCTCTTTTTTTGCTGTGTAAATACACAATCGAACTTGTGTCTTTGAAAGCCTTTGCTTATGCTGCGTGCCGGGAAATCCGAGTGTGGCAATAAACTATTCATTTTGTCAGGGATTTTCCCTTCTTTGTCACATTGAAATTAGCTAATGGGCGTTTTCTATATTGTAGCTGCTCTCCGTTGCATCGCGTTCATCGTGTTATTATTTGTTGCGGCCTATACGAGGGGGCCAAACAACAGCAATGATAGTCACAGTAGCGATTGCAACGGAGCAAGGTAATAGTAAAGGACAGACCTTTTCGAAACACTGCTGACACGACAACATGAAATGGGTGAAACAGAGTGAGAGTGACCATTCCCGCTCACTCTGGCCTCTTCCCCTCGTCCGCGATGCTGTCGACTGGACGATGACAGCCATTTACACCGATGAACCCTGCATCATTCATTCATTCATTTATGTATTGAGTGGCTTACTTCGTTACACACTCGTTAGCTCATCGACGCATTCGATTGGTCGGTCTGTGTGTGATGTCAGCGCGGGACCAATGCCCCAACACGATGGACAGCAGCAACAACAACACCACCATCAGCAGCAGCTAGCCACCACAACATGTATCATATAATTGTAATCATCATTATCAGCAAACGCGGCAAGTATTACGCCAGTCGCTGCAGCGGTTCTCCGCACTGGCGGCGGCAGAACTCACAACTGGCGTAAATAAGGCAAGCTAATACTGACGCACAGCATTATGCGCCTCGTCACTTGTTGATGCCTTCTGCACTCCTCAGAAAATACCACAACGATGAAACGTCACGAGACGGACGAATTTGCGGGGTGGACGAACGAAAAGAATTTTATCTTGTTCCCTGAAGAAAACTGACTCAGAGCAGAGCAGATTTCCCGTCTCAAGCCAACTTTGTTTGTTGGTTTGTTGACGGCGTGCGCTGGACGTTCGAGTTGGCGCATTTGCCAATGTCGGCATCGAATGCAACAGCCAACTGGCCAAGACAACAATCGCAGACCCTATAAACATATATATATATATATATATGCGCATGAAATTGAGAACCTCACAGGCCGAGTGCAGTGTTCAGTGGTAGCTAAAGAGAGGGACAGCGATACAGGCCTAGCGCAAATGGAAGTTGAAACTACTTTTCCAAGATAGACAGCAATCAACTCTACCAAGTTGAGATGACAAAACGATATACTGTTTAGATGATCTACCCACTGCATTTCTATGATGCATATGACGATTCGATACTCACATGTGACCACTGCTGGCAGGGATGCCCTTCACTATATTGTACCGCCATAAGCAGAACGATGCGATTGTTTATTTAAGTGAGAAATAATATCAGAGATTACTGAACGAAATGATCGTGAATGGATTCAGGCTATTTGTTATTGATGGAAGCTATACTAAGAGTTAAAACGGTTCACTTTGGACTACGGATTCAGCAAATCAATAATATATATATATATTTATATAATAGGTATTTAATAGTTTTGTTGATGTTTGGCTAATTATGGCTATCTGTTATTAGCTCGACCGCCTTTCGATAATTAGAATGATTCGCGGAGTAAGCACACCCACCGTAGAGGAGAATTGTAGAACTGCCTTCTGCCCCACCGAATTATCTCCTAATATTCAGTAAGCGTTTATTTCTGTCGACTATTTGCTCAACTATTTGTTGATTTATGACACACGTGCCCACAAACTGCTCAGCTGTCTCCAGCGTAATGTCTACCTATTATAACAACTCCCTCCTCACAGTCCCGATTTCACTGATTCACTCATACAGTCATCTATGATCCCCAAAAATTCACCCCATAACCATCAGATATAGGCTGAGTTTTTTTTTTTCCTAAGATATATATATATATATATACTCTATGTAAGTCGTCCAGTGCGTTTTGCCGTCATAATCAAATTGAGGTTGACTCCGCTGAAGCATGTCGCGTGAAGGACTCGCTTTGAGCTCCTAGAAAGCAGACTTCCCACGACAGTGCTAGCACGACGTTCATTCTTCAATTCAAAGAAGACCGAAGTACACTCAATGGACGTTTTTTTCCGTTCAGCGAATTTTTAAGGCGTTTAGAGTGACGTTTTTTCCCTGCCACATAGATAACTAGATGGCTTTCAATAATGCTTCCAATAACAGCGATTCAGATAAAGCTCTGCTGCAGTGATGTCGCTCCCGGCTGTGACCAGGAGTAAATGATGATGTCTGTTTGCGGAGTTTGGTCAACTTCGAATGAACTTCTGCTGCTGTGTGGGAATTGTTTGAGGGAGACAGCTGCGATGCAGATGTGAATAAGGACGTTTTGCATTGCTGATTCCTCACTGACGACTCTGCACATGATTACGAACGATGGCGAACTGATACGCAAGGCGACTATTTAAGGACATTTTGCAAGCATGCCAACGAACTAGTGCATAGCCAAACAGGCATTTGCTTCAACATTCGGTAGATATATAAATATATGACATCGAATTATAATATTCCTTTCATATTATCTACCTGGATGCATCGGGATCAAAATGGTCAGCGCAGCCACGTCTCGCTGTTGCTTACGTTAAATCGTTGACTCTGTAGACTACACAGAGCATCCAGCATTAGAAAGTCCAGCACAGCTTAATGAGAAGTCTCCGCTGAAATGGCTTCGTATACAAGCAATTGAAATTGCTAATTATGCACATACCTCCAAGGCACATAATAATCTTTTAGGTTTACGCGTCCACGATTGCATGAAATGGTACATCCCCTCCTCTACCTGTATTCTGATCGACCATAAAGATTACATTGGGAAAAACCAAGAGTGAAAAGCGAATTCTGGCAAAAGCAACCTGCGTCTGGTAAACTTTTAGTGAGGCATAGCACAACCTTAGCGTGGCTACGCCGAAGCTGATGATGTTGGCTTCTATTTTCGATAAATCATGACGCGCATGTGTAAGGAGCTCGATTTTACTTGCAGAAGTTGAGCTCAATCAAACATTGATTATGTGATTGCGATGCGGAATTGCACATTCACTTTTATACGCTGTAGCAGTCGACCATAGTCGACGATGTTAGCGACCATTGCTGTGAACGTTTTATGAGCAGTACGCTTAGACAACTACCGGTTAGATAACTTTGGTGCATGCAAAGTTTCGTTGCAGGGGGCCGAGGGCGGCAGGAATGTGTCGTTACTTTCCTAAACAGCGACACATTGGCAACTGTGAGGATGCAACCATATCATTCATAGTTCACTTGGTGGCTCGATTCGGAGATGTTTTTTTATTCTTTGGACCGAACAGCGGCCATATTGTGCTCATTATGCATTCCTGAGTGACTATATATATTCATATATATATGTGTGTGTGTGTGTCTGGAACCATATCAGTATTATTACTGTGTTATAACGATGAGCAGCGAACGTTTCTTTCGAGAGTTGAATCACAAGGATTCTGATAAAGATTCCATTCGGGAATCCCCTGCGGCCTGATAAAAACCCATGACAGGATCGTCATTTTTCCCCTTTTCAAATAACTATGAGAGGCTCAACAAAGAGTTAGCTTTTTTTTTAGTAGCTGTCACTAGTGAGGAGATACCATGTAATATTGAGATACCTCCACTTCTTCGAGACTCAATTATCATCTATGTTCAACATTTAGTCTTATGTAAGTGCTCCTAACAGAAGACGGAAAACTGGGAGAGGGGCAGCTTTTGTGTTTGGCAACTACTACATACAGGTAGCCTTTCCTTACCACTCATTAGTGAGAAACAGGTCCTACTGTTGCTTACAAGAGCAACTTTGTTAAGGTTCGCAAACTTTAAAATAGAGAGGATTAGTCATAGAGAACAGAGTTCCATGTTAAACCCGTCTTGGTCAGTTACTCATACTCTTTTCTGCTAACATTGAAATATTGGTTTCTATGTATGAGTGATGCTAGACCACGTAACTTGGCAATATGCGAGCTTGATAGTGCGACTCGGCTTTTAGACGACCAATATAAGCATTTCTTGTAGTTGTTGACACAGTGAAGTTGACTCTGTGTGTGTCTAGGCTCTCTCTCGTTTGGTTTGGTTCGGCAACAACGGCGTGAATGGGTGAACGGGATGTTTGTGTGTGTGACTGCCGAGTGCCTATCGTCATTAGTGTACGCGAATCGTCACGCCTTTGTTCATAGAGAGACCGACAGCCGTTAATATCTTCGTCTCTTCTATATACTCCTGTAGCTCTAGGAGACCCTTCGATGACGCTGTGTGTCTGTTATTCGAGCTGCGTAGCATTGACATGATTCAGTGCAATTTGGCAAGCCGACCGTGTCTACTGACGAGAGAAGCACCTAGCGCGAGTGACCGTAATCCAAGGTTTAGTGCTTTGAAGTCAATGAGGAAACCTTTTGTCGTAGAGTTTCGTGAGCTTATAAATATAAGTTCATGCCTCTAGATCGCTGTTGTAGACTCGAATGTTGTTTCGCAGTGGAGAAAGTATAGGGACTATATATGCGACTTCAATAATTTAGAAATTCTATTATTTTGTAAGAGTTAACTTGTAGTTACGGGTTATATTCAACGAGGTAAAGCAATGCCAAGGAGTGTTCACGCAGGCGAATTATTTCACAGTTATAAACTTTTTAGAATATATATTTTGTTAGCACTCCAGGCAAAGTTGATTGATTGATGATAGCACTTAATGTAGTATGTTTTGGAGGGATCTGTTTCTTTCTTCGATTATATTGGTGGATTGTGAATATTGTATTTTTGAGATTGCTGTCCTCTATCTTAACTAACAAGTGGTAAGCTGGCTGTAATACCCACAATATAGCACGCTAATGATGTTGGATAGTTATGAGACCTACGGCGGCTAATGAGCAAAACCACATACACCCGTCTAAAATAAAGTTAACTACAATTCTGGTCTAGGACGTCTTGAAGTATGCCCTAAGTGGCTTGCCTGTAAGCCCGTAAAAACCCGCCATATATATATATATATATACGTTTTGCAAGAAATTATTGCTAGACAACATGACAATTCTCATTTAAGGCTAAACAGGCTATGTCATTGCGTGTTCTTTATAATTTAGCCTATTATTTAAGCGAAGCCTTCAATTACACGGTGACGAATAACTAGTAATTACTAGTATTACTATGACTATCATCATCGTCACTCTATAACGATCAATGACAATTAAGTATAATACAGAATTAATTATGACTTGTAATCGCAATGATAGTGATCACAGATGTCATAAATGTTGCTGTTATTGTTATCGTAGCAGTCGATCACTGACTCGTGCTGATTAATGACGATTATTCTGGTGAAGGCGATTATGAACTTGCCTTTCCTTGAACGCGATTTTCATGTTCGCGTTGCGTCGTCGGCTCTCGTTTTCATTATCCTTGCGACTAATCATTTCGATTTTCTAGCGCGTGTCATGGCGTTTGGCCGATTTGACGACAATGAACAAATGAACAATTCGACCCGGGGGAGTTCCATGGAAACAGAACAACTCCGTCCGGTCGGCTCGTTCGTTTTTCGAGGGCGATGGTTATCTATCGGATGCCGCACTCTGGGAGCTCACTCACCGACCACTGCTACTGCGACCATCATCATTATTTTATATAGCTGCGGCGATCTTCTTACTTATATATATATATTATTATATATGGGGAGAAAGAGAGAATGCTTAATTTGATAGGTTAAAATGATGACACGCTATCGACGCTGAAGCATTGTGAATTATGTGAAGCAATTCTCCGAAGTCTCGCCCATTATTGGAAAACAAGAACATACATTTTAAGGCATATAGATTTTTTTGGTTAATAGCACGACTCTAACGGAAGTCATAACGCTTCGAGTAACGCGTTTAATGAAACGTAAAACGACACACACGTGACGATAATTCGTTCCTTAATTGAGTTGCAAATATTAAGCGAATTCATAAGAACTGTTTGCTGGTATCTCTATCTTTGCAACCCTACATCGTTGGTTGTCAGCTAATTAACAAATACATACGTGCATAGTTAGTTGATGACAACAAAAAAAAAGTGACTAAAAAGTGCTAATTGAAATTATCCGCGGCTCTAGCGGCGGGATAAAATGTCCCATTGCTACAAAGGAAGAAACTTCCTACAGCGTCACCCTCTCGACTGTGAACGAGTTGAATGATCCACGAAAATGCTTCCCTCACAAAGGGGCGGTAACAATCAAAGTGAAATCCATTCACCCTCACCAGCTTGAGATGTCACGCATCGCTTACGGTGTTAGTGGTGATGCCGATTTTAACGATCGAATTATTATAATTACAGCCCTATCCCCTCCGTATTTCTTTTCTCTGATTTTCTCTGCACTCCGAACTTAATTAATATATGAGCAAATGCAGAGGAATTGCTTGAAATTGATTCATGAGAAGGCAGCCATTCTACATATAACTTCTAGCCTTTTTGTATGAGAACAATTTGCATTTTCTTCGTTGAACACACTGAGATAGAGAACGTCTGACAACAGCTGAAGACTCGAGAAAACGGCAATAATAGAAATTCGGGATGGTGGGGGACGGACAGCTCGCATACGTTTGTGAATCAAAATTATCCACATTTTGTTTTAAACATTCGACGCCACACCACTTCGAATTATTAGCAAACGATGAATGTACACAACTTGAGAGTGGCGCACTACTTTCGCATTTGAACTCTCATTCGATCAATAAAATAGAGCCGATTTGTAATAGCTAACAGCAAAGGTGGTCTCTGCTGTGACACACGCAGCTACATATTAGATTTGTATATACGGTTTATAGTCCCGGCTCGACTTTGGTACGCAGCACATGACTAGTTTTTTTTTGAGACGAGGAAATTTTCTTCCAACGCACCGACACCATTAGAGACGTTCCAATCTTCATTAAAGTGGGCTGATCCAGTGCAGTTGGGTTGACGTGGATGACGAAACGTCTCTACTTACTAAAACCACCACCATCCTCTGCTGAGAGTCCATCTCTTTCCTTGAGTCAGCACATGACTACAGTATTGTTTTTACTGTACATAAGTTGCTGGCTATTCTTCACTTCATTCGGCAATTCGGGTTACAGAATAAGGCTTCAATATCTAAGATGTTACAAGCCCTGCTATTTACTGCAAGTTTATATGTAGTGAAGTGTATATACTAATTTTCTATGATCGTTCTAATGAAGATGAGTTCAGGGTGGAGGTTGCACACAGCGATTTGACTGAGCTAGGGGCAGGGCACTAAAAACAAAATTGTTCTCAAATATTAAAAGAAATACTAGAAGAGCGTTACTGTTCAAAGCTTTGCCTTCAATCTGGCCTGCGTATGTTTAAGCATGTTTCAAGCAAATGAGCTGTGTTCTTGTTATAAAGTGTCTATATAATTTGTTCGTATGACGAGTCAACGATGGAACAATGGCAGAGAACCTTGTCGGTATCGATGAAGAGAAAAATCCATAAACGCGCACAAAACCTTGCCTCTATTTTGCGTCCAATGATTTCAACGGCGATCACGTATTTGTGGGCTGGATCTTCTTCCAAGAGTTCCGAAGACCGACAAACAACAATTGATGCGCCACTCTTCATATATTTGCTGTTTATTTCTGTGTCTCGTTCGCTTATTACTGACACGTCGTGATCATCACATAACATAGAGCTGTGATGATATAAATTCACCGTGATCATTTATCGTAATAGTGAAGAAATCCACAAGAACAATGAACCAGTGAGTGGATGAATGAATAAATGAGCAACTGCCAACCACGTTCTACATGGTCTAGTATTATTATTAAAGGTTCAGCACGATGCATCCTCAAGGTGGATGTTGAATAGCGGATAGGTATTAAAGCAAGTCGTAGATCGTTGCTCGTCGATTGGTCTTCATGCTGCTGTGCGTGAATATTTCCATATTGTGGCTAGGACAGGTCCACGCGTAGACGTGTTCGTGTTGTTGTGATTCTTCTTGTTTTTTTTATAAACATTGTGATAGCCCATCGGGTTAGCTGGATAGACGGAGATTAGAAAACAAATTCAAATTGTGTTATGCGTGACGCCACTTTGTGTTATATCTAGGTGCATATTCTAGTCGAATTTTCAAAATGTAAGATTGCATTACAATATTGATTATTGTTGTAAAATTATCACAATATACAACTATTCCTGAACTTAAACTCTATCCCAATGAATGTTTGGCGATTCTACACCATTGCCTTCTCATAGTTTCGAAGGATACGGATCTCAAGTAATACTCATACCATCATTATAATTTTTGAAACCTATGTATATAGTATATTATACTATCTATCCGATTATGTTATCATTATCATTCTTTGTTATCACGAGAATTTATGCAATACTAGCTCGATATGTATTTGTTGTTTTGTAATTTACGGATGCTAGTGCCTCTGCGCAAACTGCCATTTCCGCGTACAGTACACGAATAACTTATTGGTGAGGTTATTGATTCCTTTAAATATATATATATATATATATCCACTGTTGTTCGTATTGTAAAACATAAATTTCACCATATTTCCCAGCAATCCCAACACTTATTTATATCGCTCCTCGAAGATGGGATTACCCCATGTAATCATTATATATATATATATATATATATATATTACAACCGGGTCCTCAATATTTATCGCCATTGTCAGAGATTAACGTGCTCCTGTTGGATTAACGCTTGTTCTCTCACATGATCCCCTCTTAATACCTGATGTAGTCTAATAATTCATCATTTTTTCCCTATTTCAGGTGAGTAATCTTAAGTTCCCGGAGGTGATCCTCACATATTACGTCTATTGGGATGTATATTTTCATATCTAAATACGCATGGTTCGATCTACGTGTATAAAGGTATAGGTATATCTTTATTAGTTTATTAAAGGAGCTGCAATTTCACCATGCTTAAGGTCTCATATACGTCAGGTAGCGGGACTCGAACCTGCGGCCTCTGGCTTCCGACAGCCAGAAACTTAGCCGTCCAAACCACCGCGCCGACATATTTCAACATAATCGAAGGTAGAAAAAAAAGCATTGAAATAACGCAAACGGCCAAGGCATCTACATCAATATTTCTTCCTTGATGTTAACAACTTGTGTATGTCGTCAAGTTAGGTTGTGTTGTTCTCACGATTCGTGGGACCATTGTATGCATTATCACTTTGTGATAATGACCTAGATTCGATGGTGCAGTTCAGTATGCAGTCCACAGACTTCTGTGGTGTGCACTTGGATACGTGTCGTTCACCATGGATGAATGTCATAGTTAGCAAACAACGTTTTAAGCTAAAGGAAACTTAGCTTTGGGTTGGCAAATTACGATCTAGAAAACCGATTTCTCTCAACTTGGACAGTCGCAACCTATTTCGAAAACTTCGAAGCGCACACACATTTGTATCGTGTGTGTTATAGATTATGTCCCATTGTAAATTTGGACTTGTCTGAGCTGGCTTAAAACCAATTGGAAATGTTTTTAATTAATGTATTCGAGCTCGGTGGGACCAAACGCAAGGAAGGCAAACGAATATTCACATGCGCTGCCACCCGTTGATCATGTATTCTATGTATTGTAGCAGTTGAATGCACATATCGAAAGGTTCATCGGCACAAGACTGATAGTGCCGTGGCCATTTCAGGAGGGACTATATTGATCAGTCATCAAACGGTGGCATCATCAAACGGGACTATATTTCGAAGTTCAGAGCAACGTTTCGCAGTTGGCTGAATTTCGTAGAAGATAAAATAAGAAAAGCAGTTCAACTACCATATGAACTATTCATACCTCCTCCGTTTCGAGCTTTGAGCCTGTTTCGAGCTGAGTACGCTCTGCTTTGGGTTGTTGGCTAAAATAGAATACAACACAGTTCGACGTATCTCAAACCCTAATTATCACATATCACATATATAATGACGATCTTGATCCTGACAATACTATCCTCAAAATACTAAAAAATCCGTAACAAGAATACTTTCGCATTGCTTGTTAAAATTTTACGAAACAACGGATATTGACTGTTGCCTATAGCGGTGCCCCTATGATTGATGTCTTTCATATATATATATATATATATATATATATATATGCAGTCGTGAGTATCTTTCCCATCTGTAACTCAGACAGAACTAGCGTGAGTAAATCGGTCGTGAGTCATGGAAGAAGTGTTGCGGCTATTTGGATCGCGAATCACGGTTCTATGTCACGGTTGTTGTCGGCCGAGTTAATGAAATTCTACGGCAATCCGTGTATTCAGCCTACTTCGGCTAAGTGGCGGTGTGGATGCCTTTTTAGTCCTCGTTCATTCATGAAAGTGTTTCCAGTGTCCAGTGCCTTCAAAGGTAGGATTAGGACAGTATTCTCTGTCATCCAGTCGGTCACACCATATAAATCCTATTGAATCAAGTGTACGACATCGGGGGCCTGAAGGAGACGTGTATCGATTTGAGTCATTTGAGCTGATACTGTTAGCCAATTGCTGTTCAATTGAACCATATATTGAATTCGTTTCTGTGTGTAATTATGTCGTTGTCATGGCCATTGAGTCGATCTGAAATAAGCGACCAGGCAATACATTTTCCTTATTTAAAACGAATCTCATATTACACCTTTGATAACGCCGTTATACCCCAAAGACAGCAGAGTCTTCATCAGGAAACTCAGGATAGACACCCACATCCTGCAAACAGGTCTCCCGTTATATCGCTCTGTCCCAAGGGATCGATCTGTTAGCCCTGAGCAGGACTATGTTACGACTCACTGCGAGCAGATCTAACGGAGCCACGGCCGCACGCATGCACGCGTGCACTCCTTCGAATACCGTTTTTATTTATTGTTCCTCTTATATACACATGTGTGTGTGTGTGTCTCTGCAACTGCTTTTCTGTCGAATCCACACATCAAATACACACTCAATGTCTTGGGGGTCGTCGTCGCGTGTGATGTGTGACTTGGTCGAGTCACACTGAAGAGCTTACGGTGATCCCTCGGGGGCCCTTGACCCCAGACGTAGACAGATACTCATCTATACACGAGCACACAGTCCACACGACAAATATACTGTCGTGTAGTGCACATAACGCCGATACATCCCCAATATATTGATGTCATATCGGTACTTTTATACGTGACATTGCGAAGACATAAATAAAATAGCAAACTTTCGACAGGGAACAGGGTTGTATCCAGTACATTTTTGGAACCCTGCCTAACCATAGCGTTTTTCAGCGTTAACAAAACTTTGCATCCCATAACTGTGTACATTCGAAACTATCCGGACTGTGCTCATATGATAAAGATGATGATAATTTCGAAACTATTGTGTTATTTGTAAAAATATCGGACATGTGGCGCTTCACGAAGAATGTTTACTTTGCCGGTTATCCTGTGGGTTGCACGACAACTGCTGGACAAACGCTGCGGGGGACACGCTCACATGTTGAACGACAGAGGTCGAAAAACAGCCCTTCGTTAGAGAATACGCGTTTGTGTGATGGTGGGTATCAATCCGCATGATCTCGGTTTTCGCTCAGGTCTCCATTCTTCTGCGATTGCTAAGCAAATGCTTTAAATGTGGGTGCTCTGTATCGTACGTAAGGCTTTGTATGCCCTTGCTCAAACACGTCTGCAACTAGCTAGCTTTCTTTTTTATTTATCGGAAGTCACACAAGAAGAGAATCAATGTATAACATCAAATAACAACTACAACCTGTGGATGAGGATAATGTGGGACGATTGCAGACGCGCGTTTCTCGGCAGGAGAAGAAAACAATATTTTCGTGGATCGTTACCTTCGAAGAAGTAGGAGCTCGGTTGAACGTCCTATGATACCCCCACGAGTGGTGGGGTACGTACAGCATAATATTATAGGAAGCCCACGTGACAATGGTTAGAAACACAGATGTCCATCCACTGACTTTGCTCGTTGTCGTGCGAAGTGATGTGACGACAGTTGTGTAGCTGATGCATGCATACGTACATAGCAGGCAGTATTTTAGTAGTGTCTAGATAGAGATAGTGGGTGAAGGACACACTTATTGCAGCGTTGTCGTTGTTGTTGCTGCTACCACCAGCAGCAATAGCATCACTACCACTGGAGCACATGGTCTCTCTCTCTCTCTCTCCTTCGATTCATCAAATGAGTGGTAGAGCACTAGAGGCAGCGGGAGATGACGAGAACGATGATGGTGGCCACGGTGGCTATGGCAGGGTGTGTCCAACTCTTCACGACACGATATGCCAGAGGCCGATCCGACTGATTTGTCAGTCCGAATTTCAGCGGCGAATACTGATCGTAGCGACCACGGTACGAGGCGGCCATACTGCGGACGAGGATGGTTATAGGGTATAGATAGGGTTGGCTGAGAATTAGAAACGTTCTATCGTGCGACGTATTACACCAGACACATATGTGTACCATGACACCTATTCGATAGGTGTTTACGAGTTTACGGAGTCGTGGGCTGGGTCTCCCGTCAAATGAGTATGTACCCTATATAGCAGTAGTGATGTGGAGAGAAAGACCTACTCTGACAGAGTCCAACTCAGTGGAATACGCCGAATTTGATTCGACCATGAATACTCACGAAACGGTCACGAAGGTGGCTGCCGCTGCTAGTGTTACTGCCAGAACAAAAGTAGGCCACAGAGCCGTCGGTTGCAAGTACAGTGCTATACATCTACAAAGAAATAGAACAACCATATGGTGGTGGTATCCAAGTTGCCTCAAGCACATCAGCGGATAATTCGTTTCGACAATACCGTCGAGGGTCGATTCACACTATACTCTATGGCGCTAGTCTACCAATGGAGTGATCTGATAGATGCGAACTCACATTGAGCATTTACGCTCTATGTAGCATTGGTATATATGGAGTGCTGAGCGGCTTACTGCTGCTGTCAACTATTTTGGTGCTTGATGATCAATATATACTCACCAGCCATTTAGAAGATTTTTTTTGCATGTTCTTTGAGACCATAACATCTCCAACATTGAGAATTTTCGAAAGATTAATTTTAGACCTCGACAAGTGTCATGAGCGAAGTGGTCCTGTCGTGCCCGTCGATCAATCAGACCAAAATATAGATACAAACATAAAATGATACCGATTTCTATTAGTCGAGCGGAGATTGACTTTCTTGCTCTTTGAAAGAGTTGCTCTTAACCTTGTAGGCTATCCACTCCGACGCTCGCCTGCATTATCATAACACGAGTGTCAAAGTTACCAGAAAAAGAACGGCACCGACCATCTTCATTGTGCTGGTCACCGATGACATCAACATCAATGACGTTACTTTGCGGGCTGACTAATGCCCACAAATGCCTGTGACAACTTTGATCAAAGAATAAGAAAGTCAATCTCCGCTCGAATAATAGAGAGCGGTATCATTGTGCTGGTGTCAATGCGGCGGCGGCATAGGTCAATGTCGTCACTGGTTCTGGCAGACAATTTCGCCAGCCTATGATCCTTAAGCAGGCTTCCATTCGGCTTGCTTGGCTATTTTGCGGATATATATAGCAACTGGATATCTTGCACTTCTCTGCCAATAGATCGACGACCAAATGACGTCAAGTGCATCTTGGTTCAACATGCACTAGTCTCACAACAGGAGTCGAAGAGAACACTGATTCAGTGACTCCCCCTGTTAAGGTTACGCTGATCGTAGGAAAAAAAGGATCGTGATGTGTTCGTCCCGAGATGAATGGAATGGGTTAGGCAGACGAAGAAATAGACACACGCTCTGCATCCTCAGATTATTTCTAATAAATCAACGACGGTTTTTTGGGTCAACCTAATAAAAAGCTGGATCCAATTCTGTACATGTTTTATGGATTTGCCATCAGGTCGGATTATTTTGCATATCTACTACATGACACATATTGTGGTAGTTCTGTTGGTTAGTATGCACCCGGCAAGCGAACGATTGTGACGTAGACCTGTTGGAAAATGACGCTATCTGTCAAGGCATTGCAGGTAAAGATAAAGTTGAAGCTTTATTGGTTTATTAAAGGTTGGGGTAATTAGTCTACTAGAAAAAACATTTAAATTCATTTGTAGGCCTTGTCCTGGTATTGCCAAGCCGAGATCGATATTCTGTGCCTATTAGATAGACTACTCTATTTATCATTTACTACTATTAATTGAATCTAATAAATGCAGAACATTTAGATCAACTTTCCGCTATCCAAGATATGTATTGCTTGTGAGAAGGTACGAAAAAATACATGAACTAATTGCAGTGTTAGTTAAATTAACGCTTAACTACAATTTAAGCAGCGAAGTAGGAGTGCGATTAATTTCGGTAGTGATTATTTTCGACCCATTACCTAGAATATCACAGTCTCGCAATCTTACCTTTGCAGGCACTAATTACAGCGTATGTCCACTTTACGTTTAGTTGTATAATTGCTTTTTCTCGTCTCGGATTTTTCATGCTCAACGAACTCTGCATTAAACAGGTGCGTCACCGCTAAGATGACCTATATTCCCGACAAGAATGATAACTGATCCTAAATTATAACCAACGCACAAATTTGGTATATATATACATATGCGTTCACATGCTTATGGCATGTATGTGTCAGCAAACTGGTACTCGAACGTGAACTTTCCTTGATGGCCATTTCAGACCTCTGAGCCATTTTGCTTCCGCTTCGACGAGCAAAATGGAGGCAGGGAATTATGGTTTAATTGAGGAGCCTAGTCGCCCCTGGGCCGCGGAGGATTCCCATTGATTTCGGTATGAACAGCAGTCTTTTGAGACGAATGAGAACGAGCTTTGATGACTATCACTGAGGGTATGTATCGTCACCGGGTGGAACGAGGGCTGGGCAGCAACCAAAAAGGCGCTGGCTGAAAAGGAAACGACCGTCGAACAGTTCGCGCTCCGACGAAATCGTCCTTGCTAATTGCTGCTCCCCGCTTAATTGACCAATTTTTCGTTTAGACTCCATTCGTTATGGATGAGCAGCATAATAAAAGTAAATAGCACCAATCGCATTGGCTCTAATGATAATTAGGTATAATTGACAACGAGTGATTACGAGGGCAATCGATTAAATGAAGGGAACAAAAAGTGACGAAAAAAGTAACATGAAATATTGTATAGATGTTACATAAGGTTTAATGAATATTGGTTGGCAATACAAGTTCAAACATACAATAATTAGAGAATTACTTGGGGACAGGGTGTCAAATCGAGGCCCTCATTGTCCCGAGGAAGGCGATGGCATTGTCTCTCTGCACAGCGACGGACAGGCGTTGCAGAAGGAAAAATCCTGCGCGCTTGTCCCCGCTTGTGGTGAGGATGAGCCTATGGTGGACCACTTCGAGGAAGTTTGCAGTGAGGGGGCCGTGCCCGCCGAAGGTTTCAAAGGCAAGGGAGGAAAAGAGGTGGGTTGCCTGGAGTGCGGCGTACTTTCGTAAGGTGTAAAATGCGGGTGCACCTAACTAATTATGCAATGATTATTGCTTCCTATTAGTTGCGCTATGTGCGCAATGTTTGGAGTAAGTCACATGAAGTCATATTTGTATTATCTTGCTACAGCTGCTACTGCAGTATTTTCTGTGTACCACACTATTAATGAGCTGCTTTTAATGTTATTACCTCACGCCACAAAAACTAAGACTCCGCTGAGACAATGTCGCGTTTGAATACGGAAAGCGATTTTCGGTGCTCTTAAATGTCAGACAACATTAAGAAACACTGAACATTGGTAAAGGATTTCAGTTTTTCGTATCGATCTCGCTGAGACTTAAGACAGAATTATCTATCTGGTTCGAAAATGGCTCCGGAATTACGGAACAGACTGATAGGGATTATGATTGGTTATTGACGATCTATTTATTGATAAAGTAAAAAAAGAGATTAATTGACCTCGAGATATTTTTGTAGACAGTTTCATGGCATAAACAAGAGTCATATGCGAAAATGTCGACTATAATAGTTGTAAGGGAGAATACGAGATTATTAAAGGATGATTATTAAAGGATTCTATTTCTGCATATACGCTACGAAAATGCCGCCACTTGAAGCAGTCGTTTCCTCCAGGCTAACTCCTCCAGTGGTGTTCATTTATCTTGAACACGTCCCTATATGTTTAACCTTATCAATATGACATTGAGCGTAGGCACCACCGGATTTGGGACATCCTTCTAAAACATTCACTTGAGTGGGCACAAGCTCGTCGAGTAAATGGATTCAGCGCGTGTAAGCGAAGCTGCTCCTAGTGCAAGTTTCTTCGCGTTTCACCCTCAGACATCTAGTCGCCCACCGGAACCAGTCTGCTATTACAAACGCGGATCACAGAGGTCAGAGCTGTCCGGTTCTCGTCTGGTAATTGATCAGCATCCGGTCGATAGCTGCCGTCGTGTCAGCTGAGTTCGGACCTATCGACGGAACTGCCTGAACCACCTCCAACTTGAAGTGTTGCTAGCTGCTAAAAAGCTCGCCTTGTTCGGCGAATGACGACATTCGACGGTTCAACCCTAAAGGACAGCGCAGGTGTTGTCCAGCGGTTTTAAGTGGCTTTTTATGTTTTCTCCGACCTCTTAGTTCACTCGTTAGGTTACCTCGTACCGTAAGTGACTATCTTAAGGTTAATACTCGCTCACCGTTAAGGTGATCATCGTTGTGTCGAGTTACCTCGAACGCTGGAAACTAGCGTAAGTAAGAAGAGTGCAGTGACTGGTGATAGCATTAAGGGTTGTACGAAAGACGGGCCGGGAAGCTGTTAGCCCTGATGACTGCAGTACCCGAACGCTGGAAACGAAAATCGTTCAGACTGCTTTGATAAACGTAAGGTCGAGGTTCAATACTTCATAGATGAAGTGAACGAGAAACGATTGTAGAACAGTGTCGGGTCACGATGCTCGTCGTAAACTCACCTTCCAGCTCCCTAAAGGTCCCCACAAGTAGTAGTACACCAGCCATATCTACCCATCAAATTCGGCCAACGCTTAAGAGACCCTTCCTGCTCTACATCGCTTCAGTTCGCTTATGTGTTTCGCTTTTTCGACGCACGATACAAAGGAGGTACACTCGTATGAAATGAGCCGAGCGGGACATAGAGGTCTAAACGGGGAATGATAGTTTAAATTGGCCCGCCTTTCGCTACCCTACTTTCGTTTTCTTTCTACCAACCCTTTTTAGAGGAGACACACACACAGAGACGCACACACTGTAGGCAGTCCTCAAGCGTGCGCCAACGCGCCCAACTTCTTAAACGCGCTAAAGGTCTTATATTTGGTCTGGCGCCTCTTTTTGAATTCAAACTGCTGACTATTATATGCCGTCGGCGTGTGCCCGACAGCGAACGAGCTGAGCTGGTCGGACGATCGGTTAGCTCAGTAGGTAGATTGCTGGGTTGGGCTCTGCTGTTTGGGGATAACAAAACGAAAGGGTAGGAAGAAAACTGGGATTAAAGCCCACAAAACGGGCCACAGACCTGCAGACGATGAGTATATACCACAAGAGTCTTCCACCGAGAGGACAGCAGCGCTCGGTGATGTCCCACATTTTAGCATAAATGAACATGAACGAGAGAGGGAGAGGAGGGTGGAAGATTTTGCGACTTCTCCGTTTAGTTTTTTTCAGTCTAACTCAGTTCGTTCCTCCTGTTTCCGTTCGCACTGTATTCTTTTCTCCGTACGACTCCGTGCCGTCCCCATCTGCGATTGCTGTTTCGTTTTCCGCCTTTGGCGTAGCGACCGGCGGTTTTTGACGTTACGAGTTCAGCTCAAGTAGTAGTCGTCGTTTTAGCCAAGAAACGTGCCCCACGCGCGCGCGCGCGCCCGCTCGCTAGGGAGGGCGCTTTTTGCCCGGGGTCTGGTGGCTCGTAGTTGGCGACTGAGTGCTGGGGACGCTGTTGGTGGAATTCCCGATGAGGAGGCGAATGATGTTAGCAATGGGATGGGCGTGAAACTGAAAGCGGCAGAAAAGTGCAAATTTGACGCGGAAAGTCCCTCGACTGGTGGTCGACGACTGCATCAGGAGCGTAACACGGGAGAAGGAGCTATAGTGAGGGCGGCTTCGCTTTTTATTCCCCGTCTTGGCGGTACATTTTTCGCGACAGTCATCGTCATCATCGGTAGGTATGTATATCAAAGTCAAACCTCAACGCGTTAAAGGAAAGAAAAACGTTGTTGGAATCGACAGAAAAGAGGATAAACCACCTCTGGGTGTAGATATTCTCCTGTCGAAACCGGAGAGTGGGGAAAGCGGTTCTGGGGCTATGTCGGAGGAATATGGCGGGATCCGGGCCAACGGCTACTCTGCTCACCTCTCCAATGAAACACACCTGCTTCCGTGTGTTATATCGTAGTTCGTGTCGTAGCTTCCAATGGAGAGTTGGGCTGAAGGTAACCAAACTGTGTGTGATGCTTCTTGACAATGTTTCCGACTAACTGAGCTATTGCGCGGTTGCTAGATAAATGTTTCGTTTTGTTTCTACTCGGTTACACTATACAATGCCAAGCCACTACGCGTCCAAGGAATAGTTTTCTTGCGGAGTGTCTATTGTACTGTTTGCCATTGATTGTTAGAGCTTCGTTATGTGATAAGCGTCGCAACAGTATTGGAAATTAGATATTCAGCAGTGTTCTATTAGCAAGCTAGGAACGTCGGTGATGAGAAACTATCAACAATTTTGTCATTGAATGATACCAGACCCGGGGGGTGGAAATCAAGAAGAAGGCGTCTGTTTGTTTGTACGAACGTCACAGACAACTATTCTTAATACTCCACGATGTCGGACATTCCTGGAGGGAGTATTTGTATACATGCATAATAAACACTCGCTCATCATTGAATAGGAATACCGATGGGATCCAGTTAAAAGCAAGGGGTGTATCCGTTAGCACGCTCTTATTTCTTTTCAGTAGGCGATTACAATATCCGTGCGCAGTACGTATGATTATGTAACAGAGACAGTGGTCGTATAATCGAAGCGGTAGCAGTTGATGTTTACGGTTCTTTCGAAATGCAAACGCAGAACGCTAAAGCGAAGCGTTTAGTAAAACTGTGAACGAAAAGCCTTAGAGAGAAGATTCCTAATAGCACTTACCACACAAACACACACACACACACCCATTTTATGTGACTCGTCTGGTGTGAAGCGAAAGTGAGACATATGGCCCATAAACAAAATGTGTGAAGTTTTATTTTATAGCAGGGGGCAGCAACCTGCGAAATGTGCTCAGAGACTCGTTTCCAGTGGTGCGTATTTTTTGCGGCCTACGAGAACAGAGCGACGCGACGTCGTATAGCGAGTTTTCTCGCTGAGGAAGATATCTTGTGCGTGTGGGTGTGTGTGTGTTTAAGGGTCTTTCATTCTCCACATTATCGAGCAGTACCGTTTGACATGTTTATATTAATTTAATTCTTATCGAATCAACGATGAAGCCTACTCTAACATAAATGCACATACAAAGATGTACATGTGCACAGCGTGCAAATTATTTGAATTTGAATTTAGTCAGATTGGCGTATCCCCGCCGCGCTTTCTATCTCTTTGAAGAATGAGTATGCGCGTGTGTCTCTATAGAGGAAGAAAGACGAGAATAAATGAATAAACACTTGTTCATTGCATATTGCCTATGTAATTGGATGAGTGACCAACGAGTGAGTGAGAGATACAGTTTCACAACGGTCGATTGCACTGTTCACCGTTCGTGCTGAACTGATGTATCAACTTTCACTGAGCTCGCCTACGCTGTAGCCGAGCGACACGTGTGATAATGTTCAATATATAGCCTGGCGATGGGACGTTTCTCCAACGTATTCAGTTCGGTTTAGAACACCACCATCACGTCACCACCTCCCAGATATAATATATAATAATAATAAGAAGAATAGTTTGGGACAACCTCGTCATCGTACGTCCCATGCGGCTCGTTTTCCCATCCCATCTCGTTCCCATGTTCATAACCGGCAAAATATAATAATAACCACCGGATATATAACGTTGGTTCGTTCATTCGAAGTTCCGCTCTCCGACTCCTTCCTCCTCTCGTCCCGTCGGTCGTTGGCTCCTGTGAATGGCGTCGACGTCGAGACGGCCTAGTGGAAGGGGACGGCGGTAGTTGCCATCGTTCGCTTATGACGGTGGGGGATCGTGTGCGATAGTGTCGCCCTTTGTAAGTCGGTCACTTCGCTGTCGACCACGTGTATGTGTGATAATAGCGATATTTCATGGCGCCACCACACACGCTGACATCGCCGAACGAATTCATGGATATAGACAGAATAGGCAGATGTACAACACTGGCCGGCCAGTGCACATTTAGACGCAGATACACGCACATGTTCGACCGGCTATCGCAACTAGCAGCAGTAGCATCAACACTGTGATGATGATCATGTGACAACAACGACAACGACTACAACAACTATTAACATATATTTCTGCTTCTTCTGCTGCTCCTGCTGACATAGGATACAGAAGTAGTATCGTATTAATGGCGCAAGACAAAGGGGGCGAAGGCGAAACGAACTGCTCGCTTCTCTTTCTCTTGTTCAAGCATTCTTGGTCCACCGGCAGAGGGTGGCTGCCTCGCCCGTTCCAGGCAAAGTGGCGTTCTCATGGATTTGGCCCCAACCAAACGCAGTCGATCGAGGTGTGTTCTATGTCCCATACCTCTTCCCCTTCATTTGTATAGATCTCGCTCACCGAACTGTTACCACTACTACTACTACGACTACTGACGTCATAGAAAGTAGTCCATGTTGTGGCTGCGAAGGGGTCGAAGCACTGCAGGGAAGATAGAAGGGAAAGCTACGTTTGTGCCTATGCGTACGCCTATCTACGGGTAAATGTGTACGAATGAGTTCATGTGACTGAGTGTCTCTCTCTGTGTGTGTGTGTGTGGGAGGCTTAGAGGGGGTGGGGTATATGTACTTTGGAAGAAGAAGAAGACGAGGCCGGTTGAATCCTGGAGATAGGACAAGAAGAATGGCCTTGACTACGTTGTGGCAGCTGCGGGAGCAGCTAAAACGGCGATCACAACAACAACAACAACCAAACCGGGCATAGAACACGACCGACTGGCCAACAGCTACCAATGCGATAACAACAACAACGACAACAACGACAAGAACAGACCGAGCGGAAACCTTAACACAAGAGTAGTATCAACGGATGAGGTGGCCAGTGGACTCAACGGTGGTATTGCCTTAGAAAGGCGTCTTTTCTCTTCTCTTACGTGAACTCTCGTCTCGACAAACAATGCGTTACATCCGCTGCAAACATGAAAATATCGAGCAAATCCATAAGTGACTTGCTGACACAACGCTGCTATTATATTATAAGAACTTAGGTACACGCAACTCTAAAATATCAAGCAAGCCTGAAATATAAATAGTCATTAAATCATCGATGGGAAGGGTTCGAAACAATTAATTAATAAATGAACTGACTGGCGAGCGAATGACGAATGAATGAAAGAACTAGTTAGTACGATTTAACGGTACTGTTTAACTAATGATTAATCGATCTATAAAAAAAACAGATTGAGCCTGCTCTATTCTACTTAATTTCGAAATCAAAATTCGTCTCTATTGTCCATCATTTGAAACGGGTGTGGAGACTATGCACAGTGGGAATTAACACAGCAGGAGACTGTTTTGTCATATGGATGCCTTGTACGATATTATTGCTTCTACCATGTGGTGAATAGGGATTCAAATGTCACGTATCATCGATTCTTGACGCTTTGTCGTATTTACATGCAACCGTAAAAGACCATACATAATAGTAATGATAATTCCATCATTACGCATGTTCTACGTCATGCTGTCGCATTCATAAGAATAAATATCAGGCAGTTGTAAGGCAGTTTGCCTTGGCGTCATAATAACATATATTGAACCAAATCGGTCCGCGGCTCGTAATGACCTCTGTAAATAGCAGGCTACTCGATGCGCGCCCGCAGATATAGAATAACTAGAATAATCTTCCCATTACAAAAACAATGATAGCTTGGCTACCTTGACTGATTAAAGGGTCCCCGGTAAATATAATCTCAGCGTTCATTGAACGGCAGAATCTATTCAAAGAAATACGAAAACTTCACCAAATGGTATATAGGTCCCTCCCATGATCGCTATGTTCCCAACGAGTATTTCTGGTGACAGCAAGAATGACTTTAATTCCCTCAAGTACAAATGATTTGCACTCGTATATACAAGGGACTTAAATTCGGCCACTAAACTAACACTAAACAATCTGACTGCAAGTTGACTGATCAACACCCTGCATTGTATGTTGATATTGTTAATGTTGCTTACTGAAATATAAATGAATGACTTGCTGTTGTGATCAGGCAATTGTTGTGGTCGATGTAGGCGAAGCCGTTATCAGCGTGATAAACTAGAATATGGTATAGCAACACCACCTATTGCAGATATTCTATAATATTTTAAAATTTTAGCCGACATTTCAGCTAATAGGTGATATTTTTAGCGGGATGAAAACGTCAACATCCTGAGGTGCATAAATTAATTTGAAGAAAACGAGATTATAACACAATCTGACACGGCGAGTTGGGTTCCAACTTTCTCTGGACCTTCGGCGTAATTGTGTTACACAGGAAGTTGTCGTGATAGGCAGATCCCGCTCTATTGGAACAGTGTCGAGTTAGCGGTGGAAGCTGTTAAGTTGTTAAGTCTAGTTAAGTAAATCGGAAATGACCAGACTACTGGTGATGTGTTTTACTAAGCCGATATTGAATTAAAATTCGCTCAATGTTGGAAAGCTTTCTAGTGATTAGTCCAATATAGCCAGACCAGAAATGAACCGTTGAATTCAGCATAATGCAGTGTTGTGTTTCGTTGACTTAATGAAAACTTAAGCGCGTTTCTATTTTTAATTACTATTCAATAGCGAAATGATAAGCAAATACGGGATCAATAAGGGCATACAAGGCTTAACAGTCGTATTTGGAATTGTCTGGAAACAATGGTTCCCAATTGAGTTGAGCATTCATTTGGAGTCCGTCGATTGAGCAGGGTATGGTCGAGAAATAAGCGTTTTTTACTCGACTTGGGGGCGACCCATTGAGTCTGTGATTATTGAATCAATTTAAAAAACCTCCCTTTATTTTGAGGTGTTCCTATTTTTTGGCTAGGAGGCAAGGGATATACCTGTTTTACGCTTGAACATATAATTGCCTATAATTGAGGCACAGCTATATAATAATATATTATATAATAATTAGAGCGCACTTCGTCCAATTCATAATTAATTACCCAATAATTACAAATTAGTTAACCCCCTTGCTTCGACAAATATCTAAAAATAAAGGCTTCGTTATTTTTTCTATCGACCATACCGATCGAATAGTGATGTCATTTTCCAAATTCTTCTTCAATTCGTTTTTGGGAGTGCAAGTAATGGAGCGTATTGATTTGCTGTCCGCTCCGAGTTACGGCAAAATGTCCTGATCTATTTTGGTTGATTCCACACATTACTTTGCTGTTATTATTTTATGGATTCGTCTAACGATCCGTGGGCGGTTCTTCTGGTGTCGGCCTTCATCCCTTCATTGCGATGCCTTCGTCTGCCGGATACCCTTGATATGTAGGAATGAATGCTGGTCGCTGTCGAGACCTGTTTTAGCGTCTTCTCTATAGTGAGAGGCTCCGATAATATTGGCCTAACCGGCCGACTTGTATACAACGTCACACAATCTCGAAATCTAGCTTTTCCAATCACTTACTTCCTTCTTTACCGTCTATCTGCTCTGCGTCATCGCCGTTCACTTCGATGTGCCGCTCTTCCCGGCGCTAGCCTCCGTATACTCGTGAACCGAAAATAGCTACCCGCGAACGTTCGCCAGAACGTCCGTAACGAATGGAGGAAATATGGCTTCGACGGAGCGGGGCGGGATACCATATATATTTCGTTGTACACATGTAATACTAATGACAGGCGGCTTGAACGGCATTCCTCATTTTCCTTTCTGTCCAATGCTATTGGCTCTGTCGACCGGCCCTCGGCTCTTGCATGGATGCCCAGTTCTCTGATCGTGAAAACGCTGTATATAATTGTAGTAGGAGTTGTATATATATATATATATATATATTTATATATTAACTATCTTGTGCTTATATATATATATATATATATATATATATATATATATATATATATATATATATATATATATATATATATATATATACATTAACAAAAATGTCAGGGGGTGAACTAAGAAAGGCCAATAGCCGTGTGAGCAGGACAGGGGGTAGCTGAGTAGAAAGTCATGTTGTTGTCGTCCTTACGTTTTTATGCCTTGAAACCCTCCGTTGTTCAGCCCATTGGCCAGCCTCATATCGACAACGGAACAGGATGCCAGACTTAAGAGCCCCATCGCCTACGCGTGGGTGCCGCGGGTCAGAGAAGAAAAGAAAAATAATGATAATAGATTTATTTTGGTAATAAATATCATTACGGAGGTAACATGACCGTGGATGCCGTCTTGTTCCTTTTGAGGAACAAGACGGAGGGCAACGGGATTTTCTTACGAGCTAGTGAGATGGGGTATTGCAGAAACCAGCTGCAGTTGTACTTCGATCTGATAGAAGGCGAAACCTTGCTAGGATAAGTGGACTTGAGCTTGACCATTCCCTTACCCATACCTCTGACCACCAGGAATCGTGTTTTCATTTTTCCTGCCTGTCAAATGTCGGAATTGATACCCAACTTAGCTCAGCTTTTGAGCCAATTTCGAAGGTGTTCGTACCATCTGAAACTAAATAATATTCGTGATATGACAATGTAATTCATCCCATATCATACATCAGTATTGTTTATATTTTAGTCTTACTATAGTTGAAAATTATAGTGCTTTCGGATCTTATCGCATTAGATTCCACAAGAGCTGAAACAATCAAGCTCACGTTCTTCAAATAGAAGTTATTTTAATATATATATATATATATATATATATATATATGTGAGCCAGCGAGGTCATGGTTGGCTTTGTCGGTCAGCAGTGGTTACCTAGGGGTCTCGAGGGACGTGCTACTGAAGACCATGTGATGTTTGCTCTTTGCATACCTTGTTTACGTTTCTTTGTCTGTGGCAAATATTATCATTCACCAAAGTCATTGTTCTTAAAATCCTCAGAAGAAAGATCTTAGTTTCCTCCGTAAAGTCTCCATTCCTTGACATAGCTATGTCGCAGACTCTTATTTGCGCTATCGGCCTGCACGGACTTGACGCACAGTCACCAAGCTATGGTTACGGTTGGTGGAACTACATGAATGTGTATATATGTTTGCACATATTATCCACAAAACAGCTTGAATATTCTTACAGTCCATGTATAAGCACTAATTTATATCGAACACTGCCACAAATACTGCTACTACCCATTACGACTATCGACATTAGCGAAACGTCAATCGAAATCCAGGAGCATCGTATATAAGGATCTCAAATTGTTGAAGTAAATTTGTCGCGGGTTGAATCGTCCTTCTAGTGACTTACATGCGAGTTACGAGTTCGCTTCTTACAAATTAGTGTTCTCTATCTCTTGTCCCATGTCTCATAAGTTGTGAAAACCAAAACAGCGAAGCAGAACGAAGTGAACGAAGAAACGATAGCGTACAATTGACACGGCACGAGCCAATCTATATTGCTCTTTTACGGGGCCTATCTCTGTTCTCCGCCTATTGTAGCATCAGCGTCACCCGTCTGACATACGCATACGGTACAGAGAAGACCCGGCCGGATCCACGCTCACACGTTTTGTGGTCCGGAGAAAACAACGAGCCTCGAAAACCCGTCTTGTCCTCACAGCCACGATTGTCACCCTGCACGTGTTCCGCCGTTGTCATGGAACTGCCAGGCGACGCCGACTCAAACGACCACGTCCAAATTTAATAACGAACGCCGCATGTATTTAATATCATGAGGATATGGTGATGATCAATTTTGGGTATTTTGCGGATTCTGACCTCTTTCCAAAGGTTTCTTGCAGCCATGTGACGGTCGGACAGCGGTGGTGGCCGGGGCCGTGGGCGGAGAATTAAGTAGTTTGGTTGAAGGAGGCGCTTTGTAAACTTTGCATTTCTCGTTTCGTTTCAAGCTCCCTCCAATTTTCTTAACATGATCTAGACCCGGACATATCTGAACCTGACTATGAATTCGTCAATTTATAATTGCGATGTTTGTACACAGGGAGAATAACTCTTTACGTAGATATATTAAACAATCGTTGAGAAATTTTTCTTGTCCCTGTAAGGGATTTTTATGTTTATGAAAGTGATTTGCCAACAAAATTATGACCGGCAACCCAGTTGGTGTGTCTCTTCTAAGTATAATTTTATACGGTTTGTGCGGACTCGTCCTTTGCTATCCACGAACCGCCTCAGTGGTTCTCACCTGACTCAAATTGGATTTAGCATTAGCAGGTCGAATTGGTAACGACTGAATGCACCGGATCCCACCAAAAATAGGGTTTTCGTTCAGCAAGCAGTGTATTAAGCGTCATTACGGGACATCGGTTTTGATATCGGTTATGTCCAAGAGTGTAAGGTCGAGAATTTGGGCAAAATGGAAACTGAGGTGAGTCGTTGCTTCGACGTGATCACAAGGTCGACAGAGCACTTTTACTCCACCCGACTCGAAAGAGACCCGTGAGCCGGCCCAAGTCCGCGTGTGTTGAGGCCTGTGGGACGAGATATCCTAGTGATAGAATGAAAATATTATGGACAAGACCTTGAGCACAATATTTTCTGAATATCGAATATACACAACTCAGGGTCACCATAGCGGACATGAACTGAACCACAGTTAAACATATTTAGACGAATGTTCCCGCGTCCTCGTAGATCGGATATTCAAAATCGAGTTAATTAAATTCACTAGTTTGGTATCGACTCTTGTTTAACCGAGTGGCGCAGCTGGCCTGCAAATCTGCCAGACGAGGTGGAACAAGACAGATGGATATTGGGACTATCGTCAACCGGAATCACCCTACCTAGCAACGTCCATTGCATCGGAGACTGTACGAATCTCGCGGCGATCGTTATTCGTGTATTCAATCACAATACACACGCTGGAATGCACAATTCGTCGAGCGGACTCGTGTCTGGCATTAAGCTTCAATTGTCTCATTCCATCCGTTTTCCATTTCGCGACTGCACTCACAATATATATAATATAATGGCAGTTTCCTTTAGATAGAAGATACGTTGGCATGTACTTCAGAGCTAGCGTGGCTTCAGGATGTCAGACGCTGGGCGGATGGTGTTGTATATATATATATAATATATATATATATACAGGTAGCTGTTGATCTGATACCGCTTTATCACTAGGCTGGCTACTGTCTATGAAGACTTTTCGTCGGGAGAAGGTGGGAGAAGTGTCCGAGTTGAGCAGATATATAGACCCTGTCGCACACGGCTCAGAGACGGAGACCGCTACCTGCAGAGAGCGCGGCCCGTCCGAGAATTCGCGAGGATTCGGGGGACTCAGTGGCTAAGAGAGTGGGTAGCGATGGTGGCGGTGTTGGATACGATCGGATGACAGCACCAGAGGCATACACCCCTCCCCAGCTCGAGAGTAAGAAGGCTGTTATTATACCTCTTTGGATACGCCACACAGAGAGGCATTTTCCCGTCGGTTGGCTTTGCCTTCGTATCTACTGCAGAAACGACCAACGAAAGCTTTTCGTCCTGATAGTGGTCATATATTCGAGACGCGCGTCCTGCAACCACTCACACACACATACACGCCTGGGCCTAGTAAGGCCGTGGTGGGTGCATTGCGAGTGAGGGGAGAGTGTATGTAGAGGGTGTACAAAGTGAATGCCCTGTCGAAGTGCACTACACTAGCGAGCTTGCCTGCTGCTTCCTGGCTGGTTGGCTGACTATGCTGAGTCGGTGTCCCCGGCGTCGGTGGAAGCTACCCTGCTGCCCAGGAACTGCTTTGCACACAGTCATTTGCACCGTGAACGAACGTCAACCTCCCCTCTATGGTGAGGGGTGGACCCCGACCGACGGAAAACTTATGGGCTGGCTTCCGTGCTATAATAGGGGAATCGGACGGAGGAGCGGGAATAGCGGTTGGTAGTGGTGGAAGTCGTGGCGTTGTAACATCACGAGAAGAAGCGGACGAGGCTGTCGAACTACGAAGTTGTCGTCGTCGTCGTCGACAACAACAACGACATGGCCGACGTCGGCTAGGCTTGTCATGGTGGGCATATTTCACCAGGCGGCTGGCGGAGCTGGCGACTCGCTCGAAAACGGAAGCGAGAGACATTGCGAATAGAGAAGGGAACTACTGAGGAGACCAACACGACGACGTTGGGTGTTCATTTGTTCATTTCATTCGTACGCTTGATGCAATATAGGGCTCGTCGTAGAAATCGCCGTTGTCATCCTGCACTGGCTGACCTGCAGCTGATGTATGGCCATTTGTGAAGTTTGCCGGCATGTCGCCAGTTGCGAACTATTTCACATGTTTGTGCTGGGTGAGGCAGAGTGTATGGGGATTTCTACACGGGCAGCGATTGTTTGCTGGCTAATCTTATCCCGTAACGATGTACGCGGCATTCTTACATGCGTTAGTCATGTTTATCTATTTCGCTTATAAGTTTTGCACAATTCCACGGGACGAGGCTATGTACCGGTAACGGTAAGAATTTAAGCGGGCATTTTTCCTATTTAAAATCTTACCCTTAGCGGCTTAATTCGACGTACTTTTACGTTGTGAACTCGAGAATCAACGCGTCCGCGTATTGTTTCGCCTTTAGCAGTCGTCGAGTTTTCTGGTGAAGGTTTGTCTATTTGATCTAGTTGACGGTTATTTCTTGGAGTAATAAAAACGCTTGCTGTATTATAGGCACACCATTACTCAGATGAAACACTCGTATCCTGAGGACACGTTAACAATCAACGTGCTCCTCTTCACATTATGTATGCGCTGCGCTTCTACTAGCTGCACGATAACGGGAAAAAGGAGAATCTGTATGGATGGTCACGTTGGACCAACAAGTGCCGGCCAGTTATATCTGGTCCCCATGGTCGGATAGCATCGTTTATCTGAGTGAACCTACTGAGTAATCGTTACTGAAGGCAAATAATGAAGAGAGAAATCCTTCTTCTCACTTTTGGGGCTGGCCGTAAGGCGAATCTCACCTGATGCTAGTAAGATGTATCGGAATATGAAAACATCGTATGCGTCTTCAGCGAGGTGAAGATGATCGCCAAGAAGTAAATTATACAGTTCGGCTCAGCGCAACATTTTGGGGAGGAAATTGCAAATTTCATGTTCATCAGAAAGCTACCATGTTAGTGTCATTATCGTACCGTCTGCTGTGTGGCAAAGCCAGTTTCGAGACCCCCTCTATAGTAGTAATTAATCACATCATGGGGAAATATGCTCATCAGACGGCTGGCGGCGGCGGTGGTGACTCGCTCGAAAACGGAATCGAGAGACCTTGCGAACAGAAAGGGGAACTGGTGAGGACATAAACACGAGGTTGCGTGTTCATTTCGTTCGTCCGCTTGATGCAATATAGGACGTGAGTTATATTCGATGTAATAATATCAATAGTTTTTTTAGAAGGTCTTCGCTTCATCGACGAATTGACATTTGACATTGAGAGCAATACACATTGTGCACTTCCTGGTCTTTCGTATGCGCAGGTTTGGCTCAGTTTGGGTTCAGCCTAATATGTCTTCAGTACCTTCGTTGAAATTGCCTGGCTTTGCTGAATACTCCGAAGGAGAGACAGAGCAAAGCCCCTAGAATTTCGAGCCAGCGAAGTCGTCGTGGATCTTCACGGAAAGCCCCCCAGCGGGATTTCCGACGTCTCTGCATGCGGACTCCAGGATGCGTTTCATTCCATTGACAGTTCAACACTAGGCAATAATCGAATGTCTTGCGTAGTATGTCTTCCAATGCCAGCAATATCGTTCGGGAACAGAAGATTGTGTTGTACACCATGAAGAGGCCAAGAGTAGGGGGGGGGGGGTAGTTGGCTCAGCAAGATGAATGCTGTCGACCCGATTTCGACATTTAATTTTGATCGAATTTCTCCGACAGATCAATTTTGTGGCTTGCTGAAGGCGAGAGGATAAAATCACGAATATTGTGTCCGAGAGAATATAGGCTTGAAAGATTGTAGCCTGCTGAGTAGTGAGTACACGGTGGTTAGTGACTTGGATAACCCGTGAACATGAAAATTTAGGCAAAAGTAGCAATATTATCGAAGACGCATAACAAATTGGACAATGCTGACGATGACGATTTATAATAATAAATCCAATTGAACAACAAACAAAACGGATTTTAATTCTCTTGAATAACCGTTCTGTTTAAGAACGCTGCTGGTCCTGCTTGTAGAGAGTTATGCGATAATTTAGAATAGAGATGCTTAATTATTTTACTTAATCTTCTGTAATCTTGGTGTATATCGGCGGTCGAAAGATCGTTAGATGGCATGCTAAATGCGGATCTGCAGAGGCCAACTATCGTGTCTGTAGACAAAGACACAATGGCAGTTGTTCATCCGTACTGTCCGTACAATTTAAACAGAAACAGAACAAGATGTTCAGTATATTACTATGAGACTGTGAGGCAACTAGCAAGGACTTGCTTCTGTTATCATGATTATTAATCTCGACCAAATGCTTTGCACCGATACGTATAATAGATACAAGAAAAAGAGCAGGAAGGACTAAAAAGAAGCAGCTGTGATGCTCTATACTATGCTATGTACGCTTGTATGCGTATCGTCATATTCCTATTACAAACATTATATAAGGTGGCCCATTTGCATATATATATATATGTATAAAAGCCGCTTTTATTTACCGATCGGCGCTAACGCCTTTGCCGTTTGTTGACGGCTGGTGCCGCGAAATTCTGCATTCTGTCTCGTCCTGCACAAGGCCAGCTTATACTCGGCCGATCGAAATCATTTCACGGGAGGTGACTAGCTATATTTCTGAGTAACTCTTCGATACGTTTGACTACTACAGAAGTAACGTTCGCTAAATTCAGCTAAATCCACGTGCGACTACTGAAACTCTATAGTACTACTGAAGAACATACATTATGAGTAAACGGTTATTATTTCGCTGAATGAAGAACGAAATAAACAAAAATATTACGTGAGGTCTACAGCCAGATTCTCAAATGTTTGTCAACATTGAGAACTTTTCCTCCTGCTTCGCTTGACCCCAAATTGCCTTCCCTATCTGTGTCATTTAGGTCAAATCGGGTCTCCCGATCACAGTTCACGACAAAGTTCCGCAAACATTCAGCGATTATAAATTCGTTTGAGCATTAGTTCTGTCGGTCGTGTCTCTATTTCGTCAATTTAGTACTAATTGTTTTGCGTCCCACATGATCTACTTAGGTTCGTGTTGTTCTCTGTGGCGCAGCTGTCGGTTGCTCTTGTCGCCGGCGTTAGATGAAAATCTCCACGTCTGTTCGTCGTGATATACAACACAATCGCGTTCGCTCTGAATTGCCTCACAGTTCCACAAGCACTGCGAAGCAGCACTATACCATCCAATGATTAGTTGTTATATTATAAATAGAAATTGCAGTTCCTGCAACTGTGGCTTTTTAAAGATAGAATGTATGATCCGGGATGCAGGATTTGTTTTAATTACCATATCATTGATTGTATGTTTGTCTCGCGAAGCGGATAGCTCACGGTAATGACCTCGATAATTATTGATATTGAGTTGGTTTATGTTTTTGAAACAAACTCGATGCAGAATTCGAACTGAGAGAAATTGAAGTATCGAGACAACGCACATAGTGGCATCCACGTATCTTGTTATGTTAGTTCGTTATAGGCATCAAAAACAGAGATCATTATGCGTAGAACGCACTTACAAATTCGACAAATACAGCAAACAAATAGATAAGGTGACAGAGTTATTTCATAAAGTTCAGTCATCTGCCCCTTGCAAATACCCCACGTTTCAATATTGGGAAAACGTCAAATTTTTAGGGCCCGTCGGCGAAGCGGTTAGGCCTAGACAAGCAAAAAAATCGGCTGTGTATATATATCTCATGAATTATTATTTAAACACTCACATAGTATTTGTTATCGGCTTTTTTTTCAAAATATTAGACTCTTATGGGTATGAATTTTCCGGTTTAATTCTATGATTGAGTAATGCTCCCCACTGATAGGACCTCCGCCACAATATCTTCCGAACTAATTCTTCTCCAATCATGGGCGGCTATCTCCAGCGTAATACTTGATCCCCGTGCCTGGTTGTTTTGGTCAATTGGTCAAAGTCAGCCGAACAACACCACGTAACGTCTCAATCCGAGATCAATAGTCGCTCGCTGCGCTTGGAAATTCGCGCAGATTATTACGTTTCACGATTGGATAATTCATTCACAAGCACTCGGCTGTTAGTGCTGCTGCTGGTGGTGGTGGTGTAAGTGTCTCGATGATAGCAACTCAGCCTTTGCATCAGGCGGAGCCGCGTAGTAAGATTGAAGAGTGATACGTAGTAAATGACCTGGAGAGATAGCAATGAATGTCAATGTCAGACGAGAAGATGCAAACGTGAGCAGAGTAGTGACCCTCGAACGACAATAACCAAAACTTCAATCGACACTACCGATGACACATATATATATATATATATATATCGTGATGCGATTGATATCTCGTTACTACTGTGCGATAACAGCCGTTACTCGACCCGACGGTCACCTCATTGGTCTAAGCATCATCTGACTATGGGTTCGTGTCGGTCAATCGCTTACTGGCTCGCCAGCTGTGTCTCCCTGGATACGACAGAAGAAGAGCCGCTAAAAACGGGAGCAGGACCGAAGAGACAGGATGTTTAGTGAGTGGTAAGGATAGTGGGTGGACGATGCCACTGAATGCGCGGAAAAGAAGAAAAATGCGTAGACAGCTGGCATGGGAAGATGATGAGCCCAACAGCTTATCGCTCGTAACGCTGCTGCGGTCAGTGGAAATGGCGACGTAGCCTTGATCTTGTGCAGTCATCATTATTACGGTAGGAGATATATAGCCCGCTATTGAACAACTCTCGATGTCGTTAAGGGAACGTGCCTATGGGCGATCACGGGGCAACTATGGCAACTCGATCTGAATAACTGAGCGGGCGAAAAGTGTGACACAAATTTTATTCGAATTGATGCAGAGCGAACACCCGCACCCGGTGGAATAATGTGAGAATCATGAATGTCTAGTAAAAACGATTGGTTTTCAGTCGATTATTAATTAATGCATCGTCACACATATTGTGCAATAATTGTCAAATTGACAGGTGCACTTTACACAAATAATAATAAATGGACCAGCAAGAAAAATAGTAGCACATATGTACTGTGGCTGTCTATGGGAGTGTCTGTTTCACCTGTATCATAAGGTGTCCATTTCAGCGGCCAAAGATATGGTAGAGACCACGACGATGGCCTCTATTAATTCATCCTGTTTCCCTCACGTTTAGGTCAGCGTAATAGTGGGCGAATCAGGCGATAATCGCACCCTTGTATCGCAACGGGACTACCTGACGTCAAAATAAATGGCTGCCAAAAAGACGTAATTTAACACACCGCCGCGTATTCGATATCAGACGATAACGACGGTAGATTAAAGTATGGCGTCAATAAACTGGTCAGTTGAAATCCAACACCAAGGCACTTCTGTATCCGTGTCAGTCGTGTATGAATAAATTGGCGGAATGGACGGATGATGGCTCGAA
This sequence comes from Stratiolaelaps scimitus, assembly GCA_019614645.1. Taxonomy (NCBI): domain Eukaryota; kingdom Metazoa; phylum Arthropoda; class Arachnida; order Mesostigmata; family Laelapidae; genus Stratiolaelaps; species Stratiolaelaps scimitus. The sequence continues at coordinate 1,303,314 of JABWDB010000016.1, forward strand.
GACTGATAATAAAGATGATTAATAAATGTAATATAATCATCGTATCAATCAGAGAGAGAGAGAAAGAGGATTAGGAGAGATTGTTATGGCGTATGTAGGTATATTCTAATGGATCGAAAGACTGCTGGTCAAATGCTTACTCTACCTTTGTGCCGGTGTTATACGCTCGCTGACTATGAGAATAATTAACACCTTTCCTCTTAGACGGTCCATCGACGTTGTCTGATAACCAGTAGCCAAATCGTGGGCGATGGCTGCTGTGATATTTTCGCCAGGTCGTTCTTCGCTGCGATATGTGCGGATAAGTTTAGTGGCACAAGCCTCAAAATCTCCTATCGAGTTATCGTGGATGGCTACGTGGAACTCTACGTGACAGCAATTACAAAGTGAAGGAGTCTATCGTTTCTGACTTCCTCCTCTCGTAGGAGGGAGGTCTACGTCCGGCCGCTCACATCACCTACTAACTAATGAATTGGATCTGAGTATCTGCCAAGCTATTCCTTTACTTCAGCACTTGCCCCTACTCTAGCGGAGGCTACGGCCGCCGACGCTGGTCCACGTCGTATGTTTAGTTTAAGTGTCACTTTGCCTATTGCGATATTTCTCATATACCATATGTGCTACTTCTACACTAACTTTACCGCTAGTAACGAAGCTCGCCTCGGACGGTTTTGTTAGCTAGATCCTTCGTCTTGATAACTTCGTATATATCATCTACCCCCTTATGGTCACCTATGGTAGGGGCACTCACGTCGCTGAGGCGACAGCTGTGTCCAGCTGTATAAAAAATCGAACACCGGCTATATTCAGGTCAATTCATTCATTCGTTCATTCACTTACCCACTTGATTTCATTAGCATCTACAGTAGACGTACATCGAATAGAATAAAGAGATATACCTATCTGGATGGCAGGTTCATCTTTGCCTGGCCTTCGATCCATATATATATATATATTTGCCTACTTATTGTAACAAATGACGCATAATCTTATTTGTGTGTACATGCCATCATGAGTATAGTTCGATCGCGTCTAAGGCTCAACCCAGTGGATGGAAGGAGTTAATTAGATTTAAATCCAACGAACACTATACGTAATTTGGCTCAGAATGTGAACATCGAGTGGCGTCTTTGGAAAGATAAAGTCGTCGTATCTCACGTGGGTTGTCTATGTTGATACACTTCTATCAAAATGGATACGCGGTTGACAGTCAGGAGTTCGCAGAAGCAACTTCTCCTTAACGACAGCCTCTCTATAAATCGCACAATGCGTTGTTGTCTGATTACGTTAAATTTTGTTATGGCACATTAATAGAATACGTTCTTACTATAATAGTAAGTGTAATAATAATAATAATAATACGTTTAATGAATTTGCGAAGTGCAGTATAATACATGAACTGGAATATGCGTTTTACCTGTTCACTCCGAACATAAAGTTAGATATAGCAACAATAGACAACAAAAATCAAAAATACCTCGCAAAAATGCTGTGGCTCATCAACCTTGCTATCCATGAGTCTGTCGTAGCAAATCGGCATGTCGTGTCTTTTTTTCGAATCCTCGATGGGACTTCACTGTGACCGAGTACGAGGGGAGTGTAAAATGAATAGGGAGTTGATTGATGGGATGATTGTGTATACGGTGTGTCATCACAGTAAAATATGATGACCAGGACTCTTTACTGGGTGTCCCTGTCTCGCGGTGAGTGTACGAGCAGGGGTTGTGGGGGAGGGATTTAGAGGTTGGTGAGGTGAGCCGGTGGCACATTGTACCCTCATACATGAGTGAATGTAAGGGCGGTATAGCTGTCGGGGTACATGTAGGTGATGGCGCGCGTTCAGGTCAGTGCGCAAAGAGGTCTCTGGCAGGATCAATCTAGAAGCAATAGAGAGTTGTGCAGCAGCTTAGCTGCGCTATGGCGCGCGGAGCGTATACGAGCACGCCGGGTACAGCTTAATGGGTACTCGGGTCAGTTTACAACGGAGGATGGCGGTGGTCGGCGAACAAGGACGAATAATATAATGTATATATTGCTGTGAGCTGTTGATATTTTACTGGGCCGAAATGCACGCCTGGCATGACGATATTGAAATTCGATCGACACTTGGAATAAATCATTATAACTGTGATTCGTATACTTCTACAATGCACTCTGTACTATGGACGCATTCTCGTACACATAGTGAATGGAATAGATTTGATTACTTCAAGGCAATGATCGTTGCAAACAATTTGTTCTAGCTGATGATTTTATCTATGCCTGACCGGTGTAGATATTAATATTTATATACGAGTGAGCATCGTCCAGCCCTGTAACGATAAAGGTTTATTGGTTTTTTAAAGGAACTGCAATCTTTGCAATGCTTAAGCTCACTATATACCATGTCGCAAGATTCGAACCAGCTTCTTCCGGCGTTGTGCATTCGTATGTGCCTTCCAATCGGAGGAGACACGTAGGTGTACGAGTTCAATCCTTACTGTGCGATATTTGCATTTTAGGGGTCAATTCTATGACGCAATGCGCAAGCGGTTCCGTGGCCGTTAAATGTTGGTTGGAGGTCAGCCCGAAATTGTCGTGTTTTCGTGCTTACATGTGGGCGTAATTTTAGCGCAGCATGAAACGATTTCCCTTCTATACTATTACCTAATTTATTTGCCTATATGTTATTGTTACGGACATAATAACTCTGCACATCAACATGAGTTAGTTATTCGTCCATCTGGTCTGGCCCTTCCTCGTCCACTTGAAATTCGTCTTTGTTTCGACGTGTTGTCTATGTGTTATCGATCTGTGTCGACCATTCGAGTCTGTGTATTCAACTGTGTTAGATATCAGATTCGAGCCGTTGCTGTTCGCCTCGGACGAGACGGAAATGAGAAACTATATCGAAGCGGGACCTCACTGTGGACCAGAGTGTATAACCAACTACAGCCGCTTTTCGAGCACTGGTGGAGCACTGCTATCCACTTTCGTTCGTGTCGACGCTCGCTGGTCGCCATGTGCAATAAACCGGGAAAGGGCTGAGGTTAGGAATGTTAATTGTCTGTAGACCTCAAAGTGGCGACGCGCCCTAGAGATGAGATTCTGTCGAGTCACTGCCGTCGCAAGTATGTGCTCTGCGCAAATGCCTCTCAGCCGGTACAGCGCAGTGGCGTAGCGCGGTACAGTGCACTGGAGTGCTCTGAAGCGGTCCCAATGTGAGGAACACCGCTGCGATCAATTCGCTCAGCATTCTCTCCCTCCGACCAAACGCTATTTTGTCTAACGCGCTCTCGAAAGGATGAGCACATTCCCCTGGGAGTTGTCGCGCCTCGAAATGCTGTTGGAGGTTGTTGTTGGCGGCTGGCGGCTCAGTTTACGGTGGTGTTGAAGGCGGCAAGGTTGAAAAACAATCTGACTACTACAAGAAATTCTATAGATTGTCGGAGTCTGTTCTTAAAGGTTTGAGTATGGAGTGGAACGAAAACTGTAGACTATTGGCCAATGATTCAATTGCTCAAGCGCATTCGGCATGTATCAAGTATTGCTATTTGATCGTATTTATTCAGTAGACTAAAGTACCTCAACTGCTACCTGTAGAGGTGATGATCGTTTCTTTTTTGAACGCATTTTCGGTAGATGTCAGCAAACCAGAGACATTATTAAATGATTGAATTATCTTTCGGAACCCTAAAGCATATAGTACCCGAATTCTTCGAGGATTGTCGTTCAGAAAGAGAGATTCCTAAATAATCAGGCCCGAATTCCGAGCTTGTATGATGCGCGAATTGGCATAGAAACATCTCTGTGCGGGTAGGCTTCTTCATTACAGACTAATTGGGCTTGTCCAAGGCGAGATTGCAGACGGAGGGTGGCCATGATTGCAAAACGTGTCATGCAATACACTGCACCTCCAACTCGTCTCGTTTGAGTGGGCTCTTCCCTTATTCATTAACGTCTGTCGCTTGAAAGGAGAACGTGTCGAAAACGAGAGACTTGACAGCCATTGGCAACAGAGAACAGCGTATGACGCCCGTTCGCCATGATTTAGTATAGGGCTGGCGAGGGCTGCGTCATTGACAGCCAGATACCAGCGGGCGTGGCTACCCGAAGAAGAGACCTTTTCGATGGAGCAGTGCATCGATCGGTCGCCGGAAACGAAGTAAGGAGGAGGACAGAGGCACGCTGAGGACAGGTGTGAGGTTTCAGATCGATTTGTGTCCCCAGCGCCGCCACTACTTTCGACGTTTTTTCAATTTTGCAGCCTTGATAGGGGAGGACAACAGTGTACGGTCAACGGGTGGGTGATACCTTGTCTAATAGCAGAGAGAGTGAGAAACAGAGAATCGGTTCGATACCCATCAAAACACTCAGATCCGTGAGTTGATAAATGCCACCCTAACTGAAACCAGTGAATTTGCATGGGACGTGGAGTACGACGATTTCTTTTTACGTGTAAAGCATTCAAACTTTACAAAGTGATCTTGCCGATTCTAGATTTCAAGGGAGTACTTGAGGAGGGTACCCGTTTCATATCCTAGAGAAATAGATAAAAAGTAATCCAGCAACACTCTTTACTATTATTATTATTATTATGTTCCGTTCATTGTAACGTAAATCTGCAACATACATACTCAAACCTCATCCAGAGCAAAGTAGAGGTTTTGTGAAATTGCCCTCAATTATAGTTCTTCTTTGGACGAGGAGTGGCGGGTTTTCGTATTTCTCCTCCTTCTGGCCAGGGCGTCACCATGATACGATTCGGAAGGCGAGTAGGGTATACCATTGTACGTGAAGGTTATATATATATATATGTGTGTGTTGTTCCAACAGGGTAATCTCGCGTGTCTTTCCACCGTGCGCACGTGAGAAAAGCGATTGCTCTCGAAAGTGCTTTTATTCGCTTTGCAGCCATCTTTGATGACCTCATTCGATTCACAATCAAGAGAAAAACACTGGCTCTCCCTGCCAGCGAATCTCCATCGATATTTTGTCTTGACATTCTCACAGAAAAGCGGTTTCACCTCGTGAACATTTTTGAGCGATTGACACGAATTGAAATTAAATTAAGCAGACTCTTGAAAGAACGTAGTTGCATCTCCTCAGGTTTCAACGAGCAACTGATAAAATTAGCGACTGGCTCGATTTCTTCTTACACAAGTATTGAAGATAACCTCACGAGAAGTTAGAACCAGCTGACACCCTCATGTATTGTATTATAGGCTATGTGCCGTGATGTACCTCGTTATCATGGTAATACTGTTAATTTCTATGGACTATAGGATAGTATGATATATGCATAGACGAAGCGGTCTTCACATGTAGTGATTCCGGACTCAATGGCCAAGTTCATATTATCTGGACACGCGAAAGTCGATAGATTTTTTTCAAGGGAGAATCATTTGTCGTCAATCATCAATTGTATATAGACATAGGCTTTATTTGCGCGGAAATCCTTCATTTACTTATTGGTTAGTCAATGGCGTTCATACATTAACATGCAATTTTTTCGCTTTACAGTAATCAGCGTTTGTTTACAAATATATATTCACTCACACATATATATATATATATATATATAATGCTTTGTTTCTATTGATGATGTTTTTTAGATGCCTTTCGACAACTTGCATCACGTGCGGCATCGGCGGTTGGTCCGTCGCTCCCTCGAAGTACACCCGCACAACGAAAGCGAACCCTGGGAGGCAAGAATTCAACAGGAAGTAAAGGTATGAAGAAAAAATCCAATGAAACACCACCACGAACCACAGAAGGAGAGGTCCTCTCTGTTTCAGTTACTCCATCTCTATGAGCTAGCCCTACAATGGGTGAGATGTGTACGGGCGAGCAGCTCCCCTAGAACTCAAAATCAGAACGCAGATTTCAGTTAATATTTAGCTACATACTTGTCAATGGTGCTCTGGAAAACACCTCTTAGAGTTTATCGGGGAGTAAAAAGTATAGACAAGAGTGTGTACTGAATACGATCGATATTTATTATGGTCTCTATGATTGTAGCGGTTCTATCAAATTTGCAACTTTGTACTGATTAACGAAATCTTTCGATCCATCCGAATGCCGATGTTCTTCAATGATTCTAATTGTCTCTCGTAGGTGCCTCTATTTATTGTCAGGCCTGTTTGGCCTGCGGGTCAAGTTGTATTAGGTATATTACCTCATTTTCTGACTCAGATTATATGCACCCTGATTGATAGCTACATCCAATTTGTCTGCACGTACCGAAGAAGAAGCTCAATCGAGAAGAAGCTCAGTCTAACCAGTTGATTGAACGTAGACTATCCTCTGCTGGCCTTCCCTTAGCAAGGGCAGGAAAGAATCTGATGCTTCGTAGAACAACTGGCTCTATCATTCGACGACTAATCTTTAATCCACCCCAACTAAAATAGGACCAATCTAGTCATTGACATTTCTTCTCTCGCTACATACACTGCTGCATAGATCCCCTGATGCCTCTCGGATGAAAGTCTAGAATAGCACATCCCTGAAATCGTGCGATACTCACCTTGGTGAGAGTAGGTATCTGTGGAATATTTTCAGATGTTATACAGTTGTTGCTTAAGAAGGTTGAAACGTTTCACTTGTGTATGGAGTACACTAATTTATATGAACGAGACAGATGTGCCCCGATTTGGACAAAACCGATTTTCCTCTACGGCTTCTTGAAGTTCAGAGAGGCATCATGAGCCCGCCGCGAATGAACAGCGACCATATAATGTAAATGCATTTTCAATTGGACGTTTTAAGGTGCGGACGAAACGCGACTATGGCCGTGAGGAGAACGCTCATTTGTGGCAGCGGTGGCAACGGCAGAGCAATGAGGCGATCTATGGCCGGATGCTCGAGAACAGCGAATCGGGGGTCCACCTATCGCAGATTGCTGTCAGGCGAAAAAGAGCCTCGCAATTCAAACACGAACGTGAACGGTACGTGACGCCTCACTATCTGACACTATTCATTAGTCCTTAATGCAATGAGTAGTTTCTGATCAGCTTGACTGCAAACGATGATTCTTAGTGTATTTCCTTCATTCACTATATGTTGTTCACTGCAGTATATCGTTTGATATACTTGCTACATTGATTCATGCTATTCGATTGAGGTCTAAACGTGTTCAGCAAAAAAATATGCTCAACCGACTCGAAATATGTATAATAGGTATTTCAATTAATTTTTGTTTGGCTTGATTCGGTGCCATTATCTCTTCCTCGTCCACTCGATTGCCGTTATTATAGTCGAGGTCATTTCTTTTCTTCTCCTGCTTGGGTCGTCGAACGTCCAGCAGAAATTACGTTGCGCCGCCTCCACAGTCGCCGAGGGACACCGACCTGCCTCATTCTTTGGTTCTCTCTCTCTCTCTCTCTCTCTCTCTCTCTCTCTCTCTCCTTCCACCTTACTTTTTGGGAGCAGTAAATTTTAGTTGCCGTCGACTGATGAATTTATTATCAATGCATCCGTTCATTTATCTCTATGCGTCGTGGCGCACGAAGTCACGCTCCATCGCGTCGAAACCCGTCTATCCTAGCGCCCGACCCCAGCCGACCCTGTACGGTCCTGCGGCCCTCGAAGGCAGAACGCACAGCGTTGAGAAGCGCGCTTGCCGACCATACTAGAGCATATCATGGACTAAGGGGCTGCAGGACTCCTTCGTGCCTCACGCGCGAATATGGCGAAGACGTGCGCCGCGAGTTCCCCTTCCCTTCCTTCTCCGCCAACCCGTTCCTCTTACTTCTATCTGAGGCGACTCGTGCTGATACTGCTCTTGCTATGGCAGAGCGCCTTAGTTCCTCACTTGCTTTTTTGGGAGGCCTTGCCTGAGGTCCCGACTCTCGACCGGCTAGTGCAGAATCGACGCACCCTCGGAGAGACAGCCTCTGGAATGTCTAATGAAACCAGTCATCCAGTCAGTGAGCGCGCCCCCTTTATCCAACGCGCTCGGGTTCGAGGGTATTGGTACTGCTATGCATGATGCAAGCGGACGGCCGTACAGCAAGCAAGCACGCCAAAACCGCTCGAAAGTTCAGCACCTCTGAAAAAGGCAGCCATGTCAATCTCGCCTATACCATCGTAGCAATATCGTTTCCTCGATGGAACTACCGCAAATTCTTCCTTGTATGACACCCGTGGGGAGCGACTTGCAGTGATCAGCATAGAAAATCCACGATTGCGTTTTAGGAAGAGGAGGATCTCGTTGTTGATAAATGACTCATCGTATTATGTGATAAGTTTGGCTTAGTTCATCTTGCCATCGATCTTTGTCGCTGTTGCCTTAAAGACACGTGTCAACAAACGTAGACATGAATGTCGTATTGGGCAATCTCTTCGCATTGGATGTTCCATCCAGGTTCAGTCTGGCACGAAAGTGTTTCGGCCTTCGAAAATGTATTCCCATTAATGTCATCCAAAATCCTTTGGATTGATCACGGGTTTAGATATGGAATAAAATCGAGTCATAACATAATTGCTTCTGGCCAGATTTAGTGACTGCTATAATCAGAATTGGTACAGACATTGGTTTAATTTCTCGCGCTATCATTTGCTGTTTATTTTAGACTAGAGAATATATATTGTAACGTCTGTGGATGTCGGGGGGGGGTCGCCTTTCAGGACCCAAATGAACGATCCGAAATGGCCGCTGCAGTGGTACCTGAACCGCGGAGGTGGCTTAGACATGAACGTCGAGCGAGCATGGGCTGAATTCAATGTGTCTGGCAAGGGCGTTGTCGTTACCATTCTCGACGACGGACTCGAAAAGGATCACCCTGATATTCAGCAGAACTACGATTCCCAGGCTAGTTACGACATGAATGATCAGGATCCAGGTAAGGACTACAGTTCGCCGCTACGCTAACAACTTCACTTATTAATCATGAATTGTATTCATTTTTACGGTTCCTATAGTATTATTAAGGGTGACATTACAGCCATTACATTATTAAATCGAAGCTTCATTTCGACGTTCTCACCGTACGTCTCGCGTAAATTTTAACTGTATCAATTCCTTGGTCATACGCAGAGCCGTTTTTATAGATCTGGGTTTCGCCGTCTGAGTCAGCCAACCGGAAATAGTCCGGGGCTAACGTGGCTATCGCGAGATCGAATCTCAATCGATGCTAGTTTTGCCGCTTTCGGATTGTCGAACGTGATTGGAATAACTTTAATATTTATTGCCAGCATAGGTCCATGTGTATGTGGCTGATTGTTCATAGAAAGTCACCCGATCCCTGGTGCCATACAGCAGGGGCTCGGGGAGGGGTGTGAGGCTGTGCTTACTTTTAAATATCTCATTGTGCTGATACACAGACACATATAGCATATTTTGTAGAATTTCTGCATTATTCCCACTCTAGCACGAATGTCAGTATCCGTCTTCAACTGAAGATTTCATATGGGTAGTGCATCGGTTGAAAGCGTTCAACGGATAGTTGTTTCTGCACATATTCGGAGCATCCTCAAATTCGGTACTAATTTCAGATCCTCAGCCCCGATATGAGCAGACCGACATGAATAGGCACGGCACTCGATGTGCTGGGGAGGTTGCTGGTATTCGAGATAATCAGGTTTGCGGTGTGGGCATAGCTTACGGTGCGTCGATTGGAGGGATCCGTATGCTTGACGGCGATGTCACGGACGCTGTCGAAGCCAGGTGAGTTAAAATTCAGGCGACATTTCGAGCTTGGTGAACGAACATATTGTATACGACTAGGTAGTCTGGACGTTCGGAACTCATACGATCCTATGGTGTTCAAAAAGTTACGCCATTTATAATATAAAAAGTAAACGAAGCCCTACATAGGTTTGCGATACTTCTTTAACACGTACAGAAAGTTACGCAGCCGATGCAGTTGTGTGATCCTGAAGAAAGCGAACAAATCCCTTGGAAATGCTTTCCTTTTTCAACGCCCTGTACATCGTGCTTCGATTATGGGCTAAGTAACTTGCTGAGCTCCATCTCGTTGCGTGACCTTCCGATCACACCTGACACACCTGACGGTGCTCCATGACCTCTGACACCTGTGTTAGAGTAAATGCAGTGTATGCGCATGCTAAACGTGAATTCCCATTCATTCGCTCGATCTGTGATCTACCTTCGTCGTTCGAAGCCAAATGTAGCAAATGCCCTCCCCTGGTATAATTTTCTTGAATGGGACCGTGTATATTAATATCGCTGTGCTGACAGATCACGTGCGAACTTGTGGCTTGTTAAGGTTTTTTCAGGCAAATCTCTCTGCTGTACGAAAGGTCTGTTTATATAATACAAATGTCTGTTTTAGCTTTCGTGTTATTAAAACCTATTGCTTTACCAAACAATAAAGGATTTGGATTAGATATGGCACCGGGATCAGTGATAAAGCACAGACTCTCGACAGGGTAACGGTTGTTACCTTGATTATATGGATAATACTAACGGGCCATAATTTGTTCCATCCTAAAAATACGACCATTACAATATATGTATCTCGTTTCCATAGAATATGTCAGAATAGAAAAAGTGACCCGAGTGTTATTCAAACGTTATGGGAAGAGTTATTCGCTCGGGTCATTTATACGTGTTGAATGCAGTCTGTGGGCTGTAAGCTTTTTTGGAGCATGCTTCGCTGCGACTTCTCTGAAACAGCCGAGGTACATTACCCTGATACTTGCTTGTCACTTTTGTAGTATGTCACGAAGGGGGCCTGGGGCCTGACATTCAGATGGTTGGCCCTTGCGCCGCGTGCGCTTGTGCGCGTTGACATTTTTATCTGATTTTCGGAACGAAACGCAAACAGCCGCACAGCGTTAGTTGTGCAAACGATGATTGGGTACGGCTGTGTAACATCGATTTTCTCCAAACTTCGCATTTATTTTCGTGATTTTTTTCATTTAAGCCTATGGGGGTGGCCTAACATTAGGGTTGACTGAAATTGACGGTGACACGAGATGAGCGACAACGGGAAGTTGAAATTTGTATCGAGTTGTCTATTTCTGCTTTCAACAAAGCAATTGTTCGGATGTATTAGTGATGTGGTGTGAGCGCCAGTAGCATAATTTATTTCAGATGTGTGTTATTCAAAAGGTTCCACAATAAATACCCATGATTAATATAAATGATCGTGTATATGACGGAAAACTGTGGTCCTTCCACCTATGAAAATCTATACATACTTGGTCTTTGTGTACTAGCGCTAAATCCTATCGGAGAGGGCTATACCGTACCTGTGGTATCCATTTAGCCGTCTATTACAAATCGTTTACTTCTTGGCATTATTCTACCGTGATCCTTTCATGAGACTCTCTGTCTTCTTTGGCCATGCTAAACTTCGTTACTAGTTGTGTGTGTTGTATTAGATTACTGTGCATCTTTGTGGCTGTAGTCTGTTCCGTTCCTGGCTCATGCGGCTTTACAACATGCTTGCCCACCGGATTCTCTTGTGGTGTCGTACTTGAACCTGGACGAGGGTCCGAAACCGTGTAGACTTGCCGTGAAAGTGTATAACAAGTCAAGGACATGTGATCAGGGAGGACCGTCCTGGAGGATTCTTGTATCTGTCTACGTGTCTATAAGACGCCTTCGCCATCTTGGCCTTGTAGCAACATCGTGCGAGATTGATCTGTGCTGGATGTTGCCTTAACGGAGAGAGTCCCTTGGCCTGGTCCCAGTTAGGGCCGTAGATAGATGGGATGTGCGTAACAACAGGATTCGGTGGGGGCTAGGACTACGGGTCTGTTATGGCGAGAGATGGAAGGGAATACAGTGGCCTTAGTTGGGCCATTTATCTTGATGGAAGGTCATTACGCGCTCTCCTATATAGAGTCCGCTATGGGTGCTTGCTTGGATGATGTTACGCTGCAGATCAAGCAATATCCCGCAAACGCACCAAGGGTCAAATGTGCAGATTGGTTAGAGAGTTAGGTAGCCTGAACCGTTCGTTTCGGAGATGTGAGTGTTCATTCTCACCACTTTTACACGGGATTTCTAAAGTCGTATAACACTCTGGTCTGCCCCACCCCAGTGGGTACAATTTGTAAAAATAGATATGGCAGAACCTAAGTATGCTTTCCCCCTGCTGTTTCACAGTGCCAAACCACACTCGTCAAAGAAATCTCCGGCGAATACCTTACATGTCTCCGCAAAGAGAACAAGCCACGAAAGAGTTATGAATAATTTTCGAGAATCTGTTAAATAAAAGTACAAAACCATTCGTTACGTTAGTATGATCTCCCGTGCATTCCAATACGTCAGTACATTTATTATTGCTTTACTAGGATTAGCCATTCTCGAGGCCATAATCAGCTTATCTGTATTTATTGTTCATATCTACTGATTCCTTTATAGGAATTGAGCTATGAGAGCTTCTAGCAGCGACAATGAGCGTCGTACCATCGCAGTCACATTCAGAACTCGGTCAGAAAAGTTCTTTATTTCATCCTCGCGTGCTGGAGGCACAATCTTGTTAAACGGCGAAGTTGTTTGACGGAGTGACCCGTGCTTCGACGAAGTTGCCGAGACGAAAGAGGGCGGGGCGGAGAGAGAAATAGAGGCGTCAAAATACGCCGCTTACAGTAGGGCATCGCACATTTGCATACGGCATCACGTTTTGCCGGTTCGATCGAATCTCTTGCGTCGGGGGAGTCTTCAATAGAGTCTGAGGAGGTTGTCCTCCATTGGAGTCGATTTCGTCGCCTTTTCCAGTCGTGCCGTCCCCTTCGATGACTTTGTCCATCCTCATTGATATTTTGGCGTCTCTTTCGGGCGTGCGTCAATGTGCTTGATACATCGCCACAAAGCTGAGAACCCTCTGTGTGTACATATATATACTGATGCTCCAGTTGCCGGGTCCCAGTGGGAGCTGATATTGATGTACGATGCCCTTGCACCCCTCTGGCTCATACACGTTCTGAAACGAAGGTGGTGCCTGATATAGTCTAGCACGCTGTTTGTACATGTCGTCCGGCAACGTTACAGCTATGATGTGAATGCTATTCATTGACGCCGACACCACCAGATATGAGGAAGTTCAGAGAGCGCGGGTGGCATTTTGTTTGATGGCTGTATCGTGGGAGTGAATGAATGGGAGCGAAGCAATGGCTTTCCGGTTCTGGGACTGTCAGGCCTCTACTACGTTAGGCTTTAGTACGATGTCATGTGGTCACATTTCACGTTTAGAAATTGGAGGTACTCAAATGGACCGATCAGGTTCAGCTACACTTTTCTTGAACTTTTATTTGTGTATTTTTATTCTGCTGCTGTAATTCTATATATAATCTATTCAAATGTAACCAGATTTAGCTCTGGCAACTGAATTTTTTGTAAGAATTAATTAAACTCTATAATATTTGATACTGTGATAATCTTCGGAATTTATATGCATAAATATTTAGCCCAGGACCTTTTTTCTGATTGCAGTTAGTCTGAATGACAATCACCGTAGTGTCTAATATAATTGTATATTTGGGAGTTTGAAATCAAGTATTGCCTTAACAAAAGCACACGTGAGTGAAACGAAGTAAATTGTGTCCTCGAGAACAGTCGTTAAGGAGTATGGCTATCCATAAATGATTATGTTGAGCCCGTTATGTATCGTAAATGTGCTCTTTAACTCCGTCCCCTTCGTCAGATCATGTAGCGCGGTAGATAGCGCGTTGGACTTCTAATTTAAAGGTCGCGGGTTCGACTCCCGCAAGGGGTGTATCTTTTTATTTTGATCGCTTCGAAACGTAACTTCAATTAGAATTCCGTAGATGCACAATACCGAGAACAATACAATTGAACTAACAGTAATATTTCGTTACCGCTAAATGTGGTTAACCTTTTATGACTTGCAGGTCTCTGAGTTTAAATTCGCAGCACGTACACGTTTATTCAGCATCGTGGGGTCCTGATGACGATGCGAAGACCGTTGATGGGCCAGGACAGCTGGCTGATCGCGCCCTCAAGGAAGGCATTCGGAACGGTCGCAAAGGGCTTGGTTAGTGTTCGATTAGTGTACCCATGTGGTGTGCGGTATTCGTGTACGTCGACGTTAGACGGTATAACGCCGATATTTAGTCTGATAGCACCGCAGACCATGTTGGCAGTGGCCTCTATCCGCTCTAAATAAAATATTCCATTTTTACAGAGTGCATCTCCCCTACTGTGTAATCAAATGCAGTGGAAACACAATTGTGTCGTTGAGTTGACAACGCTTAGTCAATAATATCGAACGATCGTCTCCATATGCATCTGTCGAGTTTTTACACAAATCGTCTCTCACTATATGAATACCGTGTGGCAGAATATACAGCATCACAATGAAAGCAATTAACACAATCGTACACAACGTGTGCCATTCCCTACTTCTCATCGAAAGGTGGGCGGGGGGGGGGGGGGTAGCACTTAACAACGATAAATGGCAGCACAAAAAATTTGTATCGGAAGGTTTTCGTATGTAAAAAGTACAATCTTCTTAATAACGACAACGTCGAGAGGGGACATGTTCATATCCATAGAAAATCGGAACTCAGAAAACTCGCAACGCTGTAGATGTCAACAAGAGGCAGATAAGAGTGCAAGAAAAAGCCCACAGACTGGACAAGTGAAGCAGAAAGTGAAGCGACCAGGTCGCTCCACAGCCGAGGTCAGAAAAAGAAGCCCCACATCAACGAGAGCAGACTGACAGGAGGCAGGCAGGAAAATACAGGGGCGGTGCGGGGTCTTCATGTCCGGGAAGAGGGCGTAATGAGTCGAGGGATGGATGCATACAGGCACCCTTGAGACAATCCAGTAGAGTGCTGTGTTCTCCGAGCTCAACGAAGAGGGAGAAGTGTCATATCGCGTGTTGACGCAGAAGTTCGCACTAAAGCTGCTGCAGCAGCAGCAGCGGAGAGGCTCGTAGAGGCTCCGTATTCGAGAGCTTCTGCTGCTGCTGCTGCTGTTGAGGTTGGGGGTGTTGGTGGCGACCCAGACGACGAAGAATTAGATGAGGAGACATTGAGCAAGAGCCTTCCAAGGGCACGACGGAGTGGTTGGGCCGGGACAGTCAGCAAATATAATTAACGGCACCATCTTCAGCGGGGAGCGCGATAGCGGCGGAGGGTGTGCGCCAAAAGAGTTTTATATGTGAACACTGAAGAGAGGACTTAGAAGCGTTATTGGGGTCATCTCATTCTCAAGCCCACTAAAAATCAACAGCCGTCACACATGGGTGATGGTCGAAACACACATCGTCCTCAGAGTTTTAATAGAATATGTTGCTCTGTGACATGGTTCGCCTATCTGCGTAATTTGAATGTTCCTTTTCCATTTCAACATTTGCTCGATCTCTCTCGTTATGACCTTCATGCGTATAATTAAATATCTATTGCTGGACTGCAGTAGAATAAGAGTGGACGGACGCCTGTAGTATATGTGAGTTAATATTACGGAGTTGTAGAGGTGGATTTTCAAAGATTCAAATGCACTTTATTCACCCATACGCATATCATCTGGTAGCTGCTAGAGAGAGAGAGAGAGAGAGCCATCATTATCATTGTTATCTAGCATATCATCGTCAGCTCCAGCGGCATACAAATGCTAATTGTGAAAGCGTTATAATGGTAATCAGCTTTGCGACAAACGACCATCCGGAACCCGATTGTTCATCTAACTCATATGTTCGATGAATATGTCGTTCATTAGACATCGCCATTAATCGAACCTCACGGACATCATAACGGGATTCATTTATGGTTGTGTGCATTACAGGTAGTATCTTCGTTTGGGCCTCCGGAAACGGTGGTAAAGAGAAGGACAATTGCAACTGTGATGGCTACGTCAACTCGATCTATACACTAGCTGTTTCAGCAGCTACTGAGAACGGAAACGTACCGTGGTACTCGGAGAGTTGCGCTGCGTCGCTGGCGACAACCTACTCGTCAGGGAACTACAACGAGGGCCAGATTGTCACATCTGATCTTCATCATAATTGTACCGAACGCCACACTGGCACATCAGCGTCAGCGCCGCTGGCGGCTGCCATCGTTGCTCTCGCACTTGAATCCAATCCATCTTTGACGTGGCGAGATATGCAACATCTCGCAGTGCGAGCAACGAAGCGCGCCAACCTGAACGCTCCCGATTGGGTCACAAATGGAGCTGGTAGAAATGTGTCGCATTCGTTCGGTTTTGGCCTTCTCGACGCTCACCGCATGGTCGAACTAGCCAAAAGATGGCGACGCTCGCCACCGCAGAAGGTGAACACCATACACATTTATATTGTTGCTGGTGGTGGCGGCTTTCTTGTAGTGCTACTAATAGGAATCAATCATGCGACACATCGATACAATATGGAATTGTGTGAGACTTTAATTAGTGGCTAATTGTATGCCAGGATCATATACCGAGGTGTTTTACGAATCTCTCCTGCTACGTCCAATAGTAAATGTCTAACGATATGACAGCCTGAACGAATTGTATGCATTCGAGTAGCACTTTTGTAGTACGACACTAACGATACCATAACGGATATCTTCATCATAGGTTTGTACGGTGAGCACACCTCGGAACGATAAGGCGATACCAGCAAAGAGTACATTGCTACTTCATCTGTACGTCGAATGCAAAAATGTCAAATATATTGAGCACACCATCTCCAAGGTAAGCAAAGCATTGCTTTCTTGATCTGTGACTTATCGATTAATATCTTATTATATTGTACTGGCAAGCTATGTTTAATTAGAAGTGCATTTAGACTTTTCTTCTACTTTCTAATTCTACGATGTCTTCCAAGGGCCCCACTAGAGTTCGAAGTAGGTTGCCCTTCACATAGAAGATAAAGTATTATGTTAATATGATACGGGTCGATTGATTGCTTCAGATTTCGCTGCAGGCGGTCCGTCGTGGAGATTTGCACATCTACTTAACTTCACCCGCAGGCACAAAGAGCACCTTATTGACGATGAGGCCGCGCGATGATTCACGTCAAGGCTTTAACCAGTGGCCGTTCATGACTGTGCATAACTGGGGCGAAAATCCGAACGGCAATTGGACGCTGGAAATACACAACGAAGGAGCTTACCTCGGTAATTTTTTTTCTCCTTAATTAGCTTGTTTCGTGTGCGCGCGATTTATGTTCTATATTGCGAATCAATTTTTGTTGCGTAGTCATATTTCATTATATAATCAGTATCGCTTAGTGTAATCTTCAGTTCTAGTTTGTAGAATTTAATTCCGCAATGAGTAGGTGACAAGGCCAATCAAACTTATGAGAAACGATAAAATTCGGACAATTCCAACAGACATCGACTATTGCCCGGCTGTCGCCTGATCTCAATTCCCTGCTCTATCTCAATGATTTTCGCTATACGGCCGCTTTGTTTAACAATTGTATAATCGATACATATTTGCGAATTTCTCCAATTAATTTTAGGCAAGGCCACGTTGAGAGAGTGGGCATTAATGTTATATGGCACAGCCGAGGATCCTGACGCTCAGTTGCGGCCGGACTTCCCTGACAAGTTACCAGGCGAGATTGATCAGGGCAATGATCTAGGTGGAAATGGAGGTTCTTCGGGCGTGAGAAGTACCGGCATCCGAGACCGTAAGTACAACCAGTTATCAATAACAGCCCTAGTGGCTATAATATACCTGTTAGCAAGCAGTGTTGGATTTTAGCTGAAATTTAGCAGAAATCAACTATCGCCAATATTTTTATACGAACCGCCCTCCACTCGTGCTTTGTAGACTAACAAACATCGCTATGTACAACAACCAAACCTACTAATGCACAATATTAACAACAATATTCGCCACTTAATCACGTGACGGTCTCAATGAGCAAGCCTATAGTATCTGTTGTGATGACGTTTTGAAACTTAGCCATTGTCCATTGTAGCCAGCCATGTACATTGTATAACTTTGAATTATTTGCTGCAGTATTTAATCATTTCGAATCGATCTGCCCTCGTGACTCTGCATTTGATACCTAGATCACGATTACGATTGCGAGTGAATGTCCCTTGTCTAAGTGTTGTCTCATTAAATAGAGTGCTTAGTTCAAACGTTTGATGCTACGCTCCGGCCGTGCAACGTACTCAAAATTCCTTTATCGGTATTTAATCAGTTATTTATTGAGTAGGTGTATCCCATGGCTGGGTTGGAACTGTGGCCTACGGCCTTTTACAGCCTTTTCTCTTATGCCTTACGGGATAGAAGGCGATTTTGTGGCGATCTCTTCGAATATATATACATATATATATATATATATATATATATATATATATATATATATATGTATACTTGTTATTAACCCTGCTTATCTGGTTGACAACGCCCACTTAATAGCAAATGGTTGAATGTTGTAGGCAGTTTGGTGTCGATAACAAGCATTCCGCTTAATTTTTAACAGTGCACCAACAAAGAGTTTGAATACTCTAGCCGCTAGGTACAACATGTAATGCTTGGCTTAAATGCACCTCGAAATGAAAAAAATACCGAGATCTAACTCAGCTGCTATAACGGATGCGGTTATTAAGTCCCTCTCGATCTGTCTCTATCTCTGTAGTCTCTTCTGCAAAATAGCGCTACAATAATGTCTCTATCTTCATCTGGGTGAATGCTGTTTACAAGTTTGTCAAAGTTGTCTCCCGTCAAGCATCACCGTGAAAAAGAACTAATTAATCTAACAGAGAGTCAAACTTGCATGAGGGGTTCGCCATGACACCGGACGCAGACCAGTCGCTACCAATCACACATACACACCCACAGACATGATGTACAATAAATAAATAAATCAGTAAATAAACAAACCAGCAAAACGAATGAACTAAACATTGACGAACAAATACACGCCGCTTCTCTCTTTTGAGCGAAAGCCCGCTGCTAAAAACCTGCTTGGGTTGTCACACACACACGTGGTCAACCGGAGGAGTACCTACGCCTCTGGCTGTAATTAAGAATACTAGCGAAAAGTAATTAATTGACAACAGCTCGGCTGCTGCTGCTTTATTCGCGAAGTACACGTTGAAATGCCCTTGAAGAGGCCGAAGAACAACAGAACGATGTCCAGAGCCGTGGATCGTTGTGAATCGAGCAATTCCAAACAATGGCATTGCCTTTTGTGCCGCGCGAATTTTCTTTGATCAGTGCGACTGATTTGTCAATACGCATCCATTTTGTTGCTCGATGTGTTTTGCTATGATGAATAGCTAGACTTGGCAATTCACACGGCGTTGTGTGCTTGCACTACAACTCTGAGTCAGTCGATGCGAAAGTTGTGGATGCATATTTCGTCATTGTCCACGTTGCCATCATCTTTCTATTTAAGTTTCTTTTGAAGCCGTTCACAAACCTCGTCTCTTACCACACTTGGTTAGCTCTATTCGCAGTTCCCATCGTAATAACGATGATGATGACGATGATGAAACATTTCCTTCGTTTCTTTCTTTTTCGTTCATTCCTTAACCATTATTCCTGTACCTGCAATCTCGAACTTCCATACGACAACGACCGCTACCACGAAGTACTATTAATAATACTACGATTACTGTGAACAATAAGACAGCCACTGGCGCTCGCCTGGTCTGCGCCGGTCTCCGGTGGACTCCACAGGGGCGTTTTCTATCTTGTGGATCAGTCCCTTGGAGCTTGGCCCTAAAAATAGCACCGCATTTGCTCCCACGAATCTCTCGATCCTCTTCGCCATTATCGTCATTACCATCATCGTTGTGTCACCCTCTGTGATGCGCCTGTCGACTTCTCCCTTATTGTCACGGTCAGCCTCATGAAGTGAAGTAGGGCCGCGGTGAAGTCAGACCACCTCACGCTGCCAGGCAGTACAGGCCATCGAAAGGATGATTGATTAGATGATGATGATGATGACGATGTCTATCTGTTTGTCCATCCGCCCGTCTGTCTGTCTGTGTGTGTGTGTATGATTGCGTGTGGTGGAAACCTTCATCACGACTCCCTCTATTCCCTCACGTTATTGTACAATACGTCATGAAGTCGAGGGGTGAAGGGAGGTGAGTTTGAGAGTGGTTGGATGATGGGAGGGGGGCACATTGACATTTGTGGTGTGCCACACATGAACCGTCCATTTATTTCTTCGTCCGTCAGTCCGTCCATCCGTTCGTCCATCCGTTTATTCCCTTGATGAACATTGTTCTCGTGGTTGACTGCGGTTTACCCGCGTCTCTCTCTCTCTCTCTCTCTATTGTTTCTCTGTTGTTGTTGTTGTTTCTCTTCCTCCTTTGCAGCAGCGATAGATAGTGATACCGTGCTGAACTCGCGTAGTTCCGTATCACTGTCATCAGCAGCAGCGACGTTGAGTGGTCTCCCGCCATCCCCGCGGTTGTTAGGCCTCACCACCTGGTACCAACTCCTCTCAGGTGCCAAGCTTCCAACTCGTAGCACCACAACCACCACCACCACTACTACTACTGCCACGGCTACTCTCCTACTGTCTTGTCAGGCTTCGGTTCTCCTACACCCGCTACAAATTCTTCTGCTCGTGCTACTTTGTACATTCTCACGATATCTTGTCGACTTCAGCGGCGACAATCGCTCTGTATATTAGTCATATATGATAAATTGTAATAATACTAATTGTAATCACATTAACAACAACAACAACAACAACAAACGACAACGGCGGCGTTGTGACACAACAAGCTTCGGCTACAGACAGCGATGACCAATGACATCACTATGAACACAGAACTAACCGTCATACGACTACACCACCAAACACATTCAATTCGACAAATTGCTATCATTTATGGGAAATCCACTCATGTACTGGGGAAGATAAATGCATTATTGCTTATGTGCGGTTATTTGGTTAAAACATATTCTAAATAAGGGAAGTCATTAGGGTGTGAATATAATCGTAAACGCCTCAACGATTCGTTGCATAAACACGTGTTCTGTGAAATAGCTTAACAGCGTAATATTTAGCACCACGTACGAGACCACCCATACGTGTCAAAGCGGGCTAACTAACCATTGCGTGTTTCCTGCTCTCGATGTTGTAAAGTCTAGATTTGATCGGACAAATATTGAGTGTGAGTTCTTTCAAGATACCGCCCACCCTAAAGGTCCACAATAGCCCTCATGGCTTAGGTTCGTCGACTTCAACTGAGCCAGTTGTTGTACGTACATGAGTGTGTTGCCTACTGGTCCTCCTGTGGTAGCGATGCCTTCAGTGCGCTGGTCGCAGGACAATGCATTTCACGTGCAAGTTTCCTCTTTGCGCAGTAGTATAAATTAAAGTTCATCGCTGTTAGCTCACATCATATGGCATCACGCGTACATAGTTGTATCATCACCTTCGTCTTTGTTGTCTTTCGAGTTCAGTTGAATAGGTTCGTATCTGCGATCGTCAATATGAGGACACAAGTTGCCCACCCTTAGTATACAGTTCCACCGAGTTCGGTTGTCTACGAGTGCCTTTTAGTAAATCAGCGCAGAGCAAAAATCGGCTCCATAGAAAAACCGCACCTTTATACGTGATTTATACATATTGTCCTTCCTGCATTCGTCGTACGTTCCTATCCGGAAGATAACGCATCTCTAGGAATTTCTTGTATAGCAATTATCACAGTACGAATACCCCGTCTAACCACCGATTGCAGGGTTTAGCGATTGTGACCCTTGGTTATCATTGTTATTACTGCCGTTCATATTGTTCTCGTTGTATGAGTATTGGTTTCACCTGGGTAGCTCGAAAATTCTCACGAAATGCTGTACACGAGCAACCATGGGCAGGACATAACGATTGCATTTAAGAAGTTAAATGTCCCTTTGATAATCAGTCCGCGGCGTGAGTGCTCAACATCTAGGGGGGCTGTATTTCAAGACTCACGTGTTTGTGTAACGGAGTTTACTACCAGTTAACGGTGTGCGTTGTTTATAACATGAAGAAAAACTTTAGCCGCCAAATCGAGTGCTTTATTTCTTGTACCATCTTTCCCGTTAAGTGACATCCGTTTTTATCGTAAATTCGAAAGTACCAGTCGCATGTCGAGGTCGCCTCTCTTTGTACCCCGCCCATCCTTTTTCACCATATACAATAGTAACCTGTGTAACAGTGCGATTTGTATGAAGTGGGACTGTGTGAATGATGCGAACGATTGTAACAACTTAATTATTATAATATATATAATTATTATTATTGAACCCTAGTGTAATAGTGAAGATGATGTATTGAATTATTGATCATAGCAATCGTAGTGTAGTGCACTCGCATAAGTGAACAAGAAGATATTCACAATTATATATATATAATGATGATTGGAGGGGGTCAAAGGTGGTAGAAAGACACTACTCCGAGAGTAAACTGAATTTGGCCCTTCTCGCGTTTCTCATGTGTGAGATTAATATGATTATCCATGATGGTGATGTTGCCTCATAGCGGGAGGGAAACTATTAACTACTAGGCAGGCATCGTCTCCCCGTCATCATTATGCGTGTAAACAAAAGCAAACAAAAATGATGCAGGAGCAACTATTTAGTGAAGACATAATGTTTGTCTCTCTTAGAGAAGCTTTTCTTCCTAAAAGCAAATGCCAACTCTGAGCTCCCTGTTGTTGACACTGTAGGATATGAATTGACAGAAACTGACAATGATGGTGATACTATGTAATTTTTCATAAAAATGACTATAATTTAGGGTAGACACCTATATGGTGATTATATTCGAGTAACCGTTCAATCAATGGTGTCATTTCGCAATTCTTCCTCACAATTCTCAGCCACTGCTGGCAATGCATATAAGTCAAAGCCGAAACAGTATTGATTGAGCGGCATTTCGGAGCGCGCGAGTGTGTGTATGAACGTGCTAGAATATCGATCGGAGATGGCAAATGACACAGTAAACATGAGTCACTAGTAGCATTTGTTTAAAAAAAGAAGAAAAAGAAAGGAAAAAAACACACAATTAAGGATTGCAAAACAGAGAAGATGATGACAAAAAATGAATGAACAGTGAATGGCGCATGTGTAACTAAGCCGAGGAAGCGATTCAGTGACAGCAGAATATGAGCAAACAGATGAAAGAAATACAACAGAAGTGTTCTTAAATCTGACACGCGTTTTCTGTGATATTTCCTATATAAAATAATGAAGATATATATATATATATATACATATATATATATATACACGACGACAATGATGAATATGATATATCAATACAGATATGCAATGTGGCGTTTATCAAGTAGCATGGATACGAACACGCTAATAATGGACGTGAGCAATCGATGAGCGAGGGTGACACCGAGCGTAGCGTGTAGACGAGACTACTAGAATTGCTACCGCAGTAGAAATTCTAGTACTGTTCGTCTCCTGTCGAACGGGTGAGGTCATGAAAGGCCTTTGGAAAGAAATATAACAGCGTTATGATAAATGGGTAGTCAAAACGATTAATTTCATTGAGACTCTCCTATTAGAAACGTTTCTTTTGGGTGAGTTGTACGTACAATGTAGCATTTGTGGCTAACTAGCTCTCACGAACACAAGCAAAAATATCTCGAGCGGATGCGTGTATGTGTGATGGATAATGGGTGATGTCAGTCTGCTGCAATGATGGATGAAAATGAGATCAATACAACAGATTAAATGATGTAGTGCGTATCGAACATGATTGGTTATGGATTGTTTTCCTTCCTTGAGTTAAGAAAAAAATATATTTAGGTGATCAAAATAATAGTAATAATAATAATAATATCAGGATCGAAATAGATTTTACAAATAATTATCATTATGATAGAGGACGTTTTTATAAAGCAATCCCATTATCTCAACATATAACCTTAGCTTGAATCGTGACAAATGAACCTAGTGACAAGTGGTGTTCTCTCCTAGCGCGTAGTGTTGAAACAACAAACAGCATGGAATAGGTATTCAGTCAGATATAATAATAACAATAACAACAACAACAGCAGCAACAACAACAACAATATAATGATAATAATAACTATAGTAACCTTAGGATCAAGAGCAAGACGACACAACCACCCTGCTAACCAAGATGTGAATAAATCAAATCCTAGTTAGAATCGATTGGATGACTGTTCCTCCTCCCCCCACCTGCTTTTGCTGCCTTTCGCATAACATACGATGATATGAATTGCTATCAAAGTTGATGAATGAAATAGCTTGGGATGCTTGATAAGGTATCAAGGACGTGTCGGGATTATTAACTCATTGTGTATATCGCCAATCCGTGGTTGCTTATGACTCACGTTGTTCTAACAGCAGTTGAATGTAGCGGTAATGGTTGGAGACCTTACCTAAATGCATAATAATGCTACAGTGGGCATAGAGAAACTCTCATGGTGAGTTGTATGCCTGCGCACTGACCGCAAAGCTGCTGCTTTTTATAACATAATAGAATTAGAAGTATACGCAAAAAGAGGTTTAACCAGTCAGTTTGCCGCTATGATACACCCGTCTGAAATTGTAGCTGATTTTAAAGCCTACGACGAGTTGAATCCATCCGGCGAGCGAAGAGGCAAATGCTGCAGAAAAATCGACAAAGAATCTTCGCAGCAGAACTCCAATCACCGCAATTCTTCTCGTCGTCTCTAAGCTAAACGGACATACCTTATCCATGTGCTGTTTTGAGGCTTGCATAAACTATAACTATAAAGACCGGGTCATCGACACTTCCTCTTTCTCGTTACACTAAATGGCTGTAATTCGCATTCGTCAAAGTAGCGTCCGAGGGTGCGAGAGATAAGAATATACAGGAAGGATCTACTGTCCCGGGACGGACATATCGTTCTTTGAATCACCTCGATCCTATGATTTAAAAACATCCCGCGTAAGAAGGTGAGAGATCGGTTCGCTTATCTAAACAGAGAGACAAAGACATAAGCCCAACCAATATAAACTAATCATATCGACGTTGTTGCTATGCTTATCTTGCCTCGATTGTTATATAAACAATATGTACCTAAATTATATACTCTAAACTCCGCTTTCCCCATATGCCGTATGAATTTGAAGCGATCACTGCTGCTGGTGCATAGCATTATGTGAGAAGGAACCGCTGGAAGTTACGAGCTTGACTCGACAATTTGTCTTGTGATCGTTGGATTTTCCGAATTTTTAAAGGGTCCTAAACATCGCGCAACTACAATTATTTTCTCTCAATATGATCTTTGTGAACTAATTACCGATTGATTTTATGACGATTGACGGAAACTTTTCGATTTGCTATATATTCATATTTTCACTCACAATCAATCAAACTCACAATTTCATTGTCCAAAGAATGATGCCCACGCATGCACTCAGATGAAAGAAATGCAGCCAATTAGATGTATGATAATTACGATGTTAACTACGATGATGATGACATGTCCGTATTTCCCCCTCACTACATTAATGCCTCTCCCCGGCCTGCTGTCCTCGTTGCTGCAGAGGTGTGGTTCAACGGACTGGCCTTAGCAGAATCAACAGCTACTGGCCAACACCATTGGCCTCGAACAGAGCACTACTCAACCACCTACTCAAGTCGATATCACCGTCACTATAACTCTCTGCCTCAGTCATCCTGGCACGATCGTTCCTATGAGCAAAACTACCCTTATCCTACCGGTGAAGCGGCTGTCCCTATTGGCTCATCGCATATGGGGTCAGAAGAGCCATCCGCCTCCAATAACAACGAGGGGCAACCTCATGGAGGTGTGCTACCGAATGCTGCTAGATCACAGAGCGCGCATCTCCAAGAGCAGCAGCAGCACGGCAATGCTGCTCCTGCTGGTATTACTGCAGCCAGCTTCGAGCTTCAATTCCCTGAGTACTACAACAATTTCGACCCATACTACCCTTATTACAACGCAGATGGTGGTGCACGTTACGGCGGAGGCGGTGGTGGCGGCGGCGATGACGAGAGGGTGGAGGTGTTAGACCGGTCCACTACTCCGTAGACTCTTACGAGTAACGAACTAACTGAAAATGAAATGAAAAGCACATGGGGAATATATTTTTGAATCGGTTGAGTAATGTAGGGGGTACTTGTAATATTGAAGTATAGATGTACATGTACTTACATACAAGTATATAATATATATATATATATAGAAAGAAAGAGAGCAGAATATCAACTATTGTTCGCTGATTCTCGGCTTTGCAAAACGTGGAAATGGGTGGGAGTAAGATGGATGTTTGAGTTGTTGCCGATCAAACAACTTTCCACTATCACTCGTTACGGGTCATCATGACACGAACTTGCGTTGAGGCTGAGGTGCAGAGGGGCGCACGTAAATCCGAGGCCACTTGAAGAGCTTCGACTTACAGGTGCAACAACCACGACGGCGCGACCCTCGAGAGCCCCCCAGATGGTCACTGGCGGCCAACGTGGAAGCGGTAAACCTTCCGTAACGGCGCCCCCAACGAACTGTAATCGGCAATCGTCGGCGTTCATCTCATGGATCCGTCGGCTGACCGGACTTTGTTCATAGAGTCAAATCATCAAATTGTCAACATCACCAAAATCATGGCCACCGAGAATCGCGTAGTAACAAAGCTCGTCTGTCGCGTGCGGAACGGACAAAAAGCATTCATTCATTGCGCGATCATGAACATCACCGGCTATGACCCTGCTATGTATACGAACTTGTCGGACACATCTTTATAGCATAGTCCTCCAATATCTGCCCTTTGGTAGACGCAAGGGCATAGCTATGCACGTATCCGTGCAAAGATTTGCTCACATCAAAATACGTATGTTAGTTGCGACTGTCCTCAAATACTCAATACGTTTCGTGGCAGATATAGCTCGCGCCATATCTAAGGAAGGATCGAGAATCCGATAATAATCTTAGAGAGTGCTACTGCTCTGTTTAAAATGCTCCTATGTTGCCAAGTGCTTGTTCCTTTAGCATTTGACATGGCATCGTCAACTAATCTGGCCTCAATAAAGGGTTTTATTACGTGAAGATCCGTCTCGTCGTCATCTCAGCGAGGCAGATCCATTATAAGCAATCAGCGCGACGTCTGACAACTGTCGTTCCGCTGACATTTAGTGGACCACGATAGGATGCCTGAAGCACTGAAGCAACCGGATCACGACAAAGCAGCTAAACTAGATCTATTCAAAGTATCCTCTGAGCCGTATATTTGTGATGAGATATACGACATACGTTATGAACGTAACACAGATCGATCGACCAATCAATTAGCCTATTGAATCAGCTAACAAATAAGACGAGCCCGAAAATCAATCGACCAGATGGGAACTACGCAGCGATTGATGCTGTACTGTGATGGGACAAGGCACGACTACATAGAGACAGAGAGAGATAGAAAAAAGAGCTTCTACCTGATGGAGGAAAGAAGGAACGAATCCAATAGCAAGTCACTATCATATAAACGATTTATTTTACATTAACAAATCATGATATAGCAGTATTTAACGACACAAAGAATATATAATAATCTATTATACCATTATTATTATTATTATTATGATAATTGACAACTTTCAGTTACATACAAGCTCATGCGGCAACTACTAGAATTGACTGAAGTCACGGGAGATAGATAATGTGCTGCTATGAAATAATAACCAAATAAATGCATAAACAAATAAACAAACAAAAAAAGGTGAATAATAAGGACAATGCCCAATTATATATATATATATATATACATTGTCCTTAATTTACACATCCCTATAGCATCTAGCCACATAATTAAACATATTTGATAGATACCAATGTGATATCGTAATGAGACAATGAGTCGAGACAACAAAAAATGAGAGAGAGAGAGAGAGAGAGAGAAAAAGGGAGAGAGAGCAATAAATTGCAAACGGAAACCTATGTGGAGTTTGGAAATTGCGGCGTCTTTTTTGGGCTGGTCTTAAAAATGTTCGAGTTGCTCGGCAAGATGAACGGCTGGTCACTATTCTAAATATATATATATATATAACATGAGAAGAGGGTGGGGTGGGGAGTAGTCGAGCTTTAAGAAAAAACCAAGATGAAAGCGGGATTACAAAGCGGGGCTGGAACATATTGGTCGACTTCGCTCGATATCAGCCTCAGAGATGAACTTAAGTATTGAGCCTTGCTTAGTGCTACCGCAGACAGAGATCGTGTCCCGGACGGGGCCAATAGATTGCCATTGTGAACGGGGCCGAGTCCACGATCTTCCGAGTGACCTTGAAAGTGATCCCTCTCCCAACAGCAGCTCGTCACTCACCTCGCGCCTTCCCACTACAACCACTGCAACAGCGCACACTGTACCCGGGGTAGCTGGCCAGCTGTTCTGTGTCTGCCTGCGGGGTCGGTAGCGACTGTGGTCGTTCGCTGTCGTGTCGCGGCTGCTTGTTGCTGCTGATACCTGCTGCTGCACCCGGTGCGCGTCAGTCGATTGGCTCTATCTGGTTGTCCGTTCACCCGTATCAAGTGCATGCATTTATTCTATCAGTCAGTTTAGCGAGGCAGACAGTCACATATATGTGTGTGTGTGTATATACACGCTGCTCAAGTAGTTCTTCTTGGCAAGGCGCGATGAAGCGGTGATAGAAATAGGCCGCGGGTGCCGTCGCTGCCGCACAAGCACAACTATTATACATATATACTTGACGCTTACGATGGACGTGTATAATGGCAGCAACAGCAGCAGTAGCAGGTATTGACTGAAAGACCAATCATTCTTTGCGAAGATGTCTACGCTAAGCGATGCCATACCACTCTCTCACCGTACACGAACGTGGGGCATATTAATTGAAGGCTGACATCGATGATGAGTGGCCAATGCCAATGGCTATGACCAGTGCTTGCGAGCGGCAGCCAGCAGTGGTTGTCTCGTTCTTCATCTCGCTCGCTACCATCACCCCGTTCCCCGTTGCTGCGCAGAGACGGAGCGATGACTGGCGCTGGGCCGCTTGGTTGGCAGATCGTAGTTAATTGTTTAAATAGCTGTTGGATGCTGAAAGTTTGCCTGCAGTTTTGCCGGGGTGCATTGTGTCTGAGAGCGAGGTGCCGTCATCACGAACATTTTTCGCCTTTGAAACCCTTTTGATGAAAACTAGAGGAGAGAGAGAGAGATAGAGAGAGAAAGAAGCAGATAATGACGATATGAGAGAGTGAGAATGAACATGTCCAATGTGAATATATCTATTATATATATATATATATATATATAGTGAGTTCTCGTTTCGGTTCGATGGCTCATTGAGGGTTTGTTACTGCGCACATATGAGCACACGTACATCACATGTATATATATATATATATATGTGCATACGAGACTGACACAAGTGGGCGAAAAAACATACACATGATGTCTTTACATCGATACACAGGAGTAGATCAACTGAATAGCTAAATATTACTAATTGGCTATCAGAGTTTGTTAACAAAATCTAGCGAATTAAACTGGAGTTTCGCTCAAATTGAGAACTCATCGGCAGACGGCACAATGCCACGTTTTATTAATAATAATGATAATAATTTTGTTCTTAAAACCTCAATTCCAAATGCATGCAATAAACCTAAATGAGCTCACCTCACTACATTATTGCATCCGATACCACCGTTCTATGTGATCGTTTCTTTGCTATCGAAGTGGATGAACTATATAATACCTACCCGGCAAGGGATTCATGCGGCAGCATGTCCCACGCACCGTATCCTATTATTATATATATATATATAAATTAAGCATTAGGAATTTAATTAATTTATAAATATATGTATGTATATATATATATATATATATATATACATATCACCCTTTATCAGGGGGGATTGATTTATTGCACAATTTAGATCCTCAATCGATACTTTTTTTACACTATTTTTAATCGAAAACTTAAGCATTGTTAAAATTGTAGTTCCGGAAATAAACCGCAAATGTGATGTTATGTTATACTAAGATCGCTGCAACAATTTGTCACCTTTCGCAGACAATTGCACTGTTGGGAGCTACAAGCACATCACACACACAGATGAAGCGATCTGTGCTCGATGCCACTATTCATGCCAGACATGCAATGGCCCGAACGACTATAATTGCACAGCATGTTATCCAGATGCGGTACTCCATTCAACCGGCTATTGCTACAACAAAAACCTTCTTGAGCAATTGGCAACTCACTGGTGAGTTTCTTTTTTTTGTCCTGTTATGCAGGCAAAATCAATCATTAATGTACCATGTTTGTCTAGACCGAAAAGTATATATCATAAATGCAGGGGTTATTAACAACTAAATATTGCAGAGAACTTAATGAAAATTGATACAAGAGATTGGGTCAATTATTATTGAGGCACATTCTGTTTAGCCTATCGTTGCTATTGCCTTGCTAGCTGGTATCGCCCTGTTCCGATTAGCACGCGTTCATTATTTTGATGAACTTGTTATTTATCGACATATCGCTCGTGATTATCGTGTAATGTATTAACGTATGTGTATTCTCCAAACTTTAACATAATAAAGGCGATTTAGCCTCCACTCGAGTTGACTCGAATAATCGAATACCAATCCTGTTGGATGTATACTGCGCAAGTGTGACGTGTTCAATATATATATATATATATTGGGAGTTGTGCAATATAGATTCGTATACTGGTCGTGTCCTACTCGTTAACCCTGGCCACAGTCTATTTATTCGTTTGTTGCTTAACTTCGCTGCTTGTCTCTCGTCTATTCGTTGTTCCTGCCACGTCAGGTATTGGCTCAACGCTTTGCTTACCGGTCTGACGATATCCTCGGTGCTGTGCATCGCATTAGCGTGCGCCCTCGTCTACCTCGCGTGCAACGGACGCCAGGGTCGACAGCACCGGCCCCACAGGCGGAGGCCGTACGAGGAGCGCACGTAGACTGCCAGCGGTAACGGGGAGCCGGCAGGTGGGCCCGATGCCGAGGAGGGCTCCCTGCAGCCGCTTATCAGCTAGTTTACTGCGAGCTCCCAACGCCAGATCAGAAGCAAGCAAGCATACACTACACACACCGAGAGTACAGCAGCAGCAGCATCAGCAGTAGCACAACAAAGGGGCAATGCAACACATTGCCAGAATTACGGTCAACCTTTCGTCTAGCGCTGCTTAGATATTTATGGCAAATGCTTTGCTTAACTAGCCCTATCTCCTACCACCTCCTCGTGTACCCCCCGTGGCTTCAACGTGCACCTGCTTCGCAGGGATTCACTCGAGTCACAGCACAATTGCTCGAACTCGCATCTTATTACAACGACTACCCCCTTCTACTGGCAGTGACCCTGACAGTCGATCGGCGTATTGGGACGAACGACTATGGATTATTGCATTGGACAAGTAGGTACAGCATGCAGCAGTAGGGAATGAACTACTGAGACTACTGCGACAAGACAAAATTTCGTTCTGTTGCTGCTGCGAATGCTACTTTGACTTTTCAAGTGACTTTGGAACGCGGACTGACTCAGGACACAGGCGCATCAAATAGCAAACATACGTTTAGTCACTGTTCAGGACAGGCGGTCTCCGATTTAGACTACGGTCATCACCTAGATCTTATTCACGGTGACATCATGGTATGATGCTGGCGCAGCTCGCTAGCTGTCCAAATAAACGCGCGAGTGGCAATATTAAAGGACAATATATTTGATGGTTAAATGACAAGGGCGAATAAGAACTTTGCAGCTCAGGTGTTTCCGAACCGTCGGCTTTGAAGTACTCTCGCTAGCTTTGGCAATGGAATGAGTGTGTTGACGTCCGAATTCGACAAAGAACCACAATCATCCTAATAAGAGACTTTTCCGTTATGACCTTGTACACTAAGTTATCTCATAATGATGAAAAAATAAAAAGGCTAGGTTTAGAGCCGCTACAGGAGATAGCTTTATTTTCCAAGTACTACAAATCGTATCCTCTCTGTGGACTCTGTTGACCGTTCAAAGCCACCTATCTAGCTTCGATCTAGACGCTTTGGCAAATTGACGACGTGTTTGATAATAGCCGTGTTACCTTTGTGGTGGCGCGCATCGCTTTGTGACGAGACGGACCTGAGAGATTTGCTGATTTTCTTTTTTTAGTTTAGTTCGCTGGTGACGTTTGTTGTGACTCCGTTGAGCGGACAAATCGAGAATCGACAGCACTGTGTGTGTGTATGTATTTATTATACTACGATAGAAAGAAATGAGTCATAGCTGGTGACGTCTTGTCGATAGTTGTTCTATACAAGCTTTTCAAGTCACTCGGCCTGAACACGGTGGTGACGAATGTTTTAGGGCATCACCGAGAAAATCAGTGAGCATCGAACGAATGCTTGTTACTGCAAAGTTACTGGCCAAGAAAAACGAAATGAATAATAATTGAATAATAGACCATCCATAGCATGATAGGGTACACGCGATTCCCCATCCCTAGAAGAATATGATCAAGAGGAGTTGACCGAAGGACAGGGCCTAGTGCGTCAATGTCAACATGAAGATCATGGATCTATCGCGGCTATGACAGGCCATACTGGAGGATTTCATAAGGAGGGAATTGACTATCTGCGATGTTTTCTAGTTAGGTTCGCTTAGAGTAAGCTTAGACAAGGAAGAAAGAAACTACAGAGGAGATGGCTTTTTGTACAGCTACGCGTTGATGAACCAACTAATGTGGGTGATGTGCTGCTGACGTTTGTTCTTCTATTTTATATGATAATGGTGATGGTGGATAGCAAATAATAAGCAATTTATCACAGCATTTGATGCTCTGTAGTCGTATTATAGATGCTCTAATATCCAGTCAGCAGATTGGTAGGTATCCGAATATAGTTTGTGTTGTCTGTAATGTGTCATAGTATCTTGTTTATACAGATGATAATAATGATGATGAAACAAGCGGATATGTATTTCAATGTATGAACATAGAATGACCAAAACGACTTAATATTAACCGCTTGGCAACCCTTGACGGGCTGCCCTCCCCCAAAAAAAAGCTGTCAGCATACAACAACGCTGAAATCAGTCTGATAAGTGTAACGCTACGTCGAAATGATTTCGTGTTAGCTGGGGAAGACGTTTCAAGCCAGACTCGATAAAATATGGCATAATAATAATAAACATCGAATGTTTGTTGCTTCCTTCAGCGGTTAGGCGGCGATTAAACAATTGAGTCTCGTACGAGACCTAATTTTTTCCTGTTATATTCTACTTGGCAAATATTGATGATGGCAAAAATCCGGATTTTTCCCAAAATTAGCAAAAAAAATCATACGTTCATTGCATGCAGCTTTCATATGCTTTCATGAACGTGCATGTTATTCATGCAACACGTACGGAATACATGTGAACAAGTGCAAACTGCATGCAATATATGCCTTCAGTTAGGAGAAAGATCATAATTATTTATATTACTAGTCAACAATCAAGTTTATATATATACATATATATATATATAACGCTAACCGACGTGTTATCCTCCTGACAGCTTCGAGTAAACTCTGTTGACGGATTGGGTCACATATGTTTCATCTACTTAACTCGATGGGAAGACGTAATGCGCTGAGCTACATTCCATTCTGCAGGAGAGATAACTTAGTATATATCATATTTACCGTGAGATAATGATAACTCTTTCATCGATAGGACCCTTTTCGTGGACTGAATCGATGAAAATGATAGCGATGACTGTACGGCTCATAGTAAAACTGCATCGTGGCTATGGTGTAATAATATTGTTGGCTCATAACAGCCCAGAAATGTGTGTTAGGACATTTGTTAATACTTGTTCACCTTGGATCTTTAGGTTTTTAGTAGCTCGCTGCGATCATCTTGTCAACAATAGCAGTCTATTGATTCATGGATGCGGCATCTCAAAATGGCTGGGCCTGCAAATGTCCCCTGTGACGTCGTCGTCGACAAACGACGAATTAATAGAACAAGACAAGTTAGTTCATAATAAAAATGAGATGCTGCACTTGAATGACGTCGACATCTGAGAGAAGCGAAATAATAGATTTGAAAATTTTTTGTGAGAACTATTTGTTGTGACATTTCGGTGCGAGCCGAGACCAGAACGGTTCTCGCGGTCAAACAAGCGTTTCACAAAATTGAAGAATAATGATAAGAAAAACCGATAAACGAAGCCACACACGAATGAACGAAGATGGCTGAGGTGACATGATATACCTTTGTAGTCTTGTGGGTATGTGGTGTGTGTGTGTGTATATATATATATATCTAATATGGATCTGTGTGAGGAAGTACTATTTATTTTAACCAATGAATAGTGAAGAAGGTTAATAATACGCGGTTTTAATGAAGGGTGATGATCGATAATAGTAAAGCGAGACAGTGGCTCGACAGATGGAAATAATGCAGCGCGGTCGTGGGCTATGGCTTGTGACGACCAGCGGTCATTTAGCCGATAATTAGCATGGTGAGCAATTAATACTTAGTCGCGTTTGATCCGCCGCTTTCATTTGGCTTTGCTGTGAATTGCACAACAGCGGTCGTCTCATTGTACAGAGGTCGTTAGAAATAGGAAGACAAATAAAGACAAGACTAAGATATATATATATATATACAGATGGAAACAGAGAGCTGCGTTGATACATGCCTTGTTTTCGATATCGGAGCTAATTGATTTTAATGATCGGCAATGAAGATTCTTTAGATAGATAAGGAACGAGAGAGAAAGAGAAAGAAAATAAATAAATGGATGAAATATTTATTTAAAAATATTGGCGTTTTTAATTGGCAGGTAATTATTGTTTGGATTTATAGTGTCGAATATTACATGGCTAAAATATTATGTAGACGTGTTTCCAGGGTCTTTAATATAGCATGAACCTTGTTTAGCGGCTTGCAGGAAGTACGCTGGAGTACATTATGACGAGTATCTTTGGTACCACTACCCACTCAGATAAACATCTGTGGATGTGCTTCTTCGGATCATACTGAAGAGCTAGTCTGTTTCATAATCTTACACAAGGTAGCTAAAGGGCTGTTGGATGTGTCGGTATGTAAACGTGCCTCTAGGTTCAATAATTTAGGAACATTCGTCTCTAAAGTTGGAAGGAAGAAAATTCTAAGTAAAAAAAATAAACATTAATTGATTATCGCTCAAAAGTGAGAATCCGGATCGATGTGGCGAGGAAACTATTCGTCAATAATTTCTCGACAACTCTCATCGTTCCGGCAGCTCATTTTACCGATAAACCCTCTTATTTAACTGATGAACTAAATTCAATAAAATAAGCTAGAAATGCTTGTGATGCGCCAGCTGAATAACGCTTATTTCAACGGGACTACAACTGGCCACCACAAGAACAGACTAGTCAAACAAGTTGCCGCAAGCCAACTGCTTTCAAGTGCGCTAACTTAAATCGTCCAGCAGTGCCTAGCTGGCCAACAGTAGTATGCGCCAGTGTTAGAGAGAAACCTTTGCCTAAGAATGATGTGTACGGTCACAACTCATATGAGTTTTTTTTTGGTGCTACAAACGTCTTACTGGATAGTATATGTACTTGCTTCAATTGTATAACCACCTTCCTCTATAAGTATAAATCCCAGTTCGGCTACAATCTTCAGATCGCACTCTACAAATAACCTATATCTAGTTGTCCTTTGTGATTCCACCAAATCTCTCACCTGTTTGCCTGGTAGATAGTTCCTAACAATTGTCGAAACAAACGGAAATAGGAACGATTTCTAAAAAACACAAGCCAACAAGAACATCTGATCATCGCAGTCGTCGTGTTCAGCATCGAAACTCGCATCGGAGACAACTGAAAGTTTGTTTTTACTTCTCAAGAGAGTTTTAAATTTATCGGACTATATTCTTTGTGCTTAAACAACATACTTACTAATCGCTTTAAATAGAGTTTCATCTATAAGCGAATCTTTGACAGCTGGTTGACGTACCCTGAGAATGATTCAATTATTTTCTCTCATTTATTTGAAATCGATTATTTCACACGAATGACTTGCGTTTGCGACCAGCAATGATAGACGATTATCGTACATTTGTTGCGTGGGCATTTCGAGCCTACAGCTTGACATTCTCATATTTTCACTGTGTTCATCCGAAGTGTAGATGTTGTGCTCCAGCTGTCGTGCCAGCAATCTCACCTAATTAAATAGCCTCCCTGTTCATTACTGGTCTTCGTTTGTTGTCCGATTGAAGCTGCCGGGCCAGCTATTGCCTATTCATAGTGAATTCATGAATAAGAAGTCTAGATTGTATAAACAACGCTCGTTCTTCACTGTTTTATTCGTTTCAAAGTTAGGCTTGTCATTCTCGAGACCATTTTTTCCCTTTCTATTTAAACAACTCCAGGAGCAGGTGTGTTTTGTATACTTTATATATAATGTATGTACTTATTATTTTATATATATGTATATATATATATATGTATATATTGAAAGTGACTCTTTACAATTATCCGGAAGCCTAGTCCGGGGTAGCATGTGTTTTTCGGGAACGCCCAGATGCGTGATGACCGCCCGAATTAATTTATTGAAGCAATCAGAGTCGACGTAGGCTGATCGTTTATGTAAGATAGACTAACTTTCTGTTTGCTACATGGGTTGACGGTCGTCGACGTAACAGTTCATCGATTTGTTTGTATCCGTTAAGTGCCACCATTGTATTGATTAAAACACGTCCTCAGGTGTCGTTAAAAGTGGTCGTTGAGCCAGTCGAGGTATTTCGTAATTCGAGTGTACGCGCCGGGGTAACCAGGAGTGGCGCACTTCTTGCCAAAGGATACCACCCCGATCAGGTAGTACCTTGGGCCCTCGTTGTAGATCAGGGGACCACCAGAATCTCCTTGGCAGGAGTCCTTTTTACCCGATCCATCACCTGCACACAGGTACTCGTCAGTTATTGGCACCTGCAAAATAACAAGAGAAAACAGAGCATGTAGTTTCAAATTCATATTTTTTAGGTATCAATCAATAATAATGCTTGTTTTACTCACATAGCAGATGTATAATAACCATTTATTTTTACACATCCCTTTGCTTCCGTTATCAGAGGTAACAACATTACAAGAAAGGCGCGACCTGAACCTTACTTGGAAACCCAGAAGAGAGTGACTAAAAAATATGAAACAGCTCGATACCCAAGTCATCGATTTATTGATGATCGCGTAGTATTGATATGTTATACGTTTTGTACCCATCCTAGAAACACGTTGGGCTCACTTTTTTTAAGTTTATGATCATGATTATAAAGGCACATTTTTTGTGTGAACAGGGATACAGGCCACTCGATTACATAGGATATTATATAAATTAATTCGAACAACTCTATCAAATATTATAGTACCAGGGCAAGACAGTAAGCTTCAACCAAATTGCAAAGAAGGAGCAGTAGTCTTTTAACAGACGTCTGCGACAAAGAAAGTAATTCTCTCACTGTAGGATAGCGCATATCTTACGAGTTTCACTTTAGTCCGATTCGCCAGCTTTGCTCGAAGATTCAGAGGAGCGTCATTCTCGCCAAACAAACATACTTAGTAATATCCTGGAATGGACTTCGAGTGTGAGCAGAAACAGGCGTATTCTATGCCATACTAAAATGACCAATTTCAATATGTGCGTGATTTTGTAATTCCATGAGAGGAAGATTAATGTTATAATTTCAGATGTCATCAGTGTAATTGTCACATTGTAGATGGTCCATAGTGTCTATTCGCAGACTACAAACTTTTAGCGGAATGAATGGAATGACGGAACAAATTCAACAGGGCGAGGCAATTTCCCAATACTTTACTATTGCATCTATGGTTTCACGACGGAAGTATTATATGTATTCTGCATACAATCCCAAGTTATGGGGTATGCCGGATCCAACTTTGGTTCTGGACAACGGGGCTGAGGTTTCAGTTCGGCGCCGAATTCGCCAAATTGACAGAAAATACATAGAAACTGCTAAACAACTGAGTCCATTGCGGAGAAGAGACTGAGAAAATCAAATAGGTGTTGCATTAGAATCAGAACTTCCATGACATAGCTAGAAACTATTATATATATTGGGTGATGGATCTGCAAGTGTCTACTTGCAGATATTGACGACAGAGGCGGCAATGATAAAATGTTGTGATTCAATTTTATTTTGTAATCTATTTTTTTTTAATATGTATCGTTAATCAACTTACGTTATCTCGGCCTTTTAATGGAAAAATATTCGTGACTTTAGTGTGATTTGTTTTGGAGAAATCAAAATGTAGAGATTATATTGTAAGAAATGGCAAATAAAAAAACGCAGTCACACAAGAAGTCAAGTGAACAATACTCACGATAGAGCAACCCAAAACCTAACTCTCATCAATTGTATGAACAACGTTGCTGCGCCAATTTCGGCAGCCCGTTGTAGTACAATACCGTCGTCATCATCGTCCTCCCAACATGGCCAAGTACATTTCTTGGGGAACGATACAACCTTTCCCTCTGATTTCTTTCTTGAAATTTTCGGTTAATGCAGATAAGATAAGATTGCGACAATACGGCGCCGAGATATACTGACATGTCTAAGGTACTAAAAGCCGTATAGTTTGGTGTTGAAGCGCCGAAATTCATCTTTGAGAAAGAGAGACCTCAAATGCCGTTCATGCTCTCTGCGGTGAGTTGAGTGTCTGTCTCAAGCCATACCCATGTTACTATGAGATATAGGATATATATATATAAACGAGATGTTGTTGACATTATATATATATATATATATATATATATATATATATAATATCAACATCTTGTTTACAGTGGAAACTACCTCACAAAAGGCAAGAGCCCAAAATGTCAAATTTATATTGTGGCCCTGAATATTATGTGACACTGTACTTGGAAGTAATTATATAAGGACGACAGCATATAGTGTTTGCATGACTTATTTAAAACATCCACGTTAAGCCGTTTATTAGGCTTTATCTAGCGACGAAAACGGCTACTCCCCGGATGTTGTACACGATAACGTCATATAAATGTTTACTGACGAAAAGTTTTCGCGACTATAGTTAAAATTTGAATAATTTTAATGGCTCAGACGTCATCATAGTCCCTGATACCGACGCCGAAGCGGAACTTTTCCGTGTGTGCTGAGATAAGCGAGCATTGCCATTTCCTGGCGCTGTTAAATGTGTGACCTGAATGGACAAGTGACTTCTTCTATAAAGCACTTTGCACCTCACGACAGAGAAATAGTCCAACTTTGTGAGAATGCCCAATGTTAAGCGAAGACTCCACTCAATCCTTAAACATCATACGATACTTTACCCTTTGTATAGGAAAGGGAAAAATCTTCTGGGTAATGTTCTGCGACGTTTCGTGTGCCTCTCTCGGTCCGGTAATGGCAAAATAAAACATCATTCAACCAGATCTGCAGACGACCTAAGACGTCACCAGAACAGATCTGTATCAATTTGACTAAAGCTACTTATATATATATATATATATATATGTATATATACATAAGTTAACAACTCAGACTGAAGTACGAATGCAGTAGTTACAACGGAGATTGTTCAATTTTGCCTTCTAGGACTGCTTTTTGAGTTAGAGAGCATTGAGTGTTTCGAACGTAGGAATTGCCCCTACCTACAGTACGGGTCGCTGGCGAGTAACATCGGTAAGAAACCTGAGCCTATCACAGACAACTGCAGCATCGCTCTTCTCAAGCCGACGGCACCAACAGAAGGAACAAGAACAGTCGATACTCGGTATAGGAGCGGGCGCGAGTAGGTTTTGTGAGTCTACATTCGTTGGTTCGGTAAAGGGTCCACAAAGGCAGAGATGAGACAACCCGACCGTATCACACAACGTATCTGCGTTCGAGAGACGTGAGTGACTGTTCTCACGCGAAATTCGACAGCAGACACACACTCAACACCGAGATGGGTTCATATTGAATAGGAAACTCGAGATGTGGTAGAAGGGAGCTGTCCAATGGAGATCAACGAAGACGCAGAACGTACAGGTCGAGGACATCTATGGACATGGCCGGGTTCTTAACTGTTCAGCGTAATTGAAGTACATAGTGTCGTAAATAATTACGACCATTACGGCCTGGCTAACAGTAACCTATCAGGTAGACGGAACGATGTAAATAAAATTATGCATGTTCACAACGGCACTCACCTCTCGTCTGAATGCGTTCTTGCATTCTTCCTGTGGCCAGATCCGTATGTTCGCCTGTCTCAGGACATCGCTGCCCTGACCATCGTACTTCGTATACCCCCAGCCAGTGACGGTCGCAATTTCTTCATCTAAATTACGGTATACGGCGTCATAAGGCAAACAGATAGGCTTTATGTAATCGTTGAATGTGACTGGCTCGTCGAGCTCCATAATGGCGATGTCGTTCTTGTACGTCTTTGAATCAAAACCCGAGTGCCGGCTGATCTTAGCCACCTTAGCCTCATGCGTGACGCCTTGTGGGACATCGTCAGTGGTCACAAGGTTGTGATCCCCAAGCCGGACATGGAATAGGTGCGTCTGTAGGTTCTGCGCCCGAGAGCCAGAAATAACACAATGGGCGGCTGTGACAACGTGCTTATTCGAGACGAGTGCACCTCCACAGGCCTGTAGCCAGCTACTCCCAGACTGAATATAGATAGCGGCCATCCATGGAAAGTGGCCGGGGGTGGCTTCAATACCGCCGACGATGCGAGGTATCCCGAGGCCAACGCCACATTTACCAGGAAGGAAGCTCGGCTTACGCGGGCGCGTTTCTTTCAGCGAACCGGTACTCGGACGTGATGTCGCAGCCGGTGGCCTGGCAGTGATCGGTGCCGAAGTCGGTACGTACGCGGGTCGAGACGTCGTGCTGAAATGAAAAGTGTTCTGGGGTACCGGTCTGGGGTACTGCGGATATTGAGGGTATGAGGGCTGGGAATAGGGTGTGTATTGGCCATACTGAGGATATTGCTGTTGCCCATAATAATTAGCATATTGAGGCTGTTGCTGGTAGTTATTTCCGTATCCGCCATACCCGTACTGTGGTGCTCGTGTTGTAACTGCCTGATAGCCATAATAATAGTTCGCTGTCCATCGGGTGGGGCAGCATACGAGAGGCGTTTGTCCCTGATATCCACACAGGAAGGTTCGAAGGTAGGACGAGTCCCGGATCCGGTAGATGCCCGGGCAATCACGAACGGGGCCGCACGTGCCTGTCTCACGAGTCGGTGCTCTACATCCTGCCGAATACTGGCGGGGCAAGACCGAGCGACCTCCGATAGCTGACGGCGATAAGTCGATCTTATCATCATCCTCAGGCGCGGGTGCTGAC
The DNA here is from genome assembly GCA_019614645.1 of Stratiolaelaps scimitus. Taxonomy (NCBI): domain Eukaryota; kingdom Metazoa; phylum Arthropoda; class Arachnida; order Mesostigmata; family Laelapidae; genus Stratiolaelaps; species Stratiolaelaps scimitus. The sequence continues at coordinate 1,344,468 of JABWDB010000016.1, forward strand.
TCTGAGAGCAGGCTTTGCACGGCGTTCACGTGAGAATCCGTGTCTGTGGAGTTATCCGCAACCGTCGATACTTCTGCCGGTATCGGTGTAGTTCTCACGGCCGGCGGCGTCGTTGATGGGACGGCAGATTCAGCGGACGTCCCTTCAGGGAAGACGATGTCCTGCCCAAAGACGACGCTTGAAATTGTCAAAGCTCCCAGCAGAGCCGCGAACGGTAATCGACTGTGGAATAGCATCTCCTTGGTAGGGAACAGCGAGATGATGAGTTAAGTCACCCGCTGTTCGTCTTTCACTTGTCACAAAACACGAAACGCTAAAACACACCGAGCCACTTGACCACTTGAACGGTGGCTTGAGGGTGTCTGCGAGTAGTGCTTGGCACTCCTGCTAAAGTGTTTGCCACTGTCCGTTTCCCTCTCTTGCGAGGGCCTTCCTTGCAGCCGCCTGGGGAGAGTTGCTCGTCAGAAAGTACGACTGCTCCTCTGGAGAGAGAGTGAGACAGAGAGAGAGAGAATGAGTGTGAAAAAGATATTGTCAAGTATTTACCTTGTTGTCGACGTATGATGATGAATGCCGTCTTACAGATCTTGCTTGTTAGCTAGTTGGTTAGGCTTTAACCAGCAAGTTCGACAACCATTATCTGTTCTTCGGATTAGGTGGTGAAGACAAAAGGAATCATAAGAAAGATTTTTTCATTTGTTTGTTGTGTCGATTTAAAAGCCACACCGAAGGACGATCCGAGTCCAATTTTTAATCATTCGTCTTGAATGGCAATGCAAACGTCAAATGGATTAGGGGGATGTCCGCGTGCTGTAAATAGATATCATCCTGCTCTTATATCTTGAACTCTAGTAATCGGGAACTAGTTTGATAGTAAATGAGCTAAGTCTATAGTTGCTTCTTACTTGAGTACCTTATTCATTGGCACAGCCCAGTGCTGTTTTGATGCTCCGGTTCGTCTGTTTGTTGACTTCGAACAACTCGCGAGACAGAATCACTGTGAGCAAAGTCCACTGAGAGAGCTACTTATAAACTGTTCATCATCTGCGTTGCTGGTATCCTTCAGCGCTACTCGACTCAGCAGCTCGTGTTCTAGCTCGCCGAGTGCAGCGGCTGTCCGTAGGCACTCGAACCCTGACTATTTCATGTGTTCTTTTCTGTCCGCGTAAATTTCATGTGTATGTGTTTACGTGTGTCAATTTCGTATATGTAAGTCTATGGTTATATTTTATTCTTTTTGATTCATGCTAACATATTCGCAGCGGGATGATTTAGTCCTATATCCGTGTCTCATTTCTGGTGGCGCTGTCACCATCGCATTCACAATCGTCCGTACAGAACCATCTATCCTTCATTTGCTTTTGTAGCCCGATCGAACGGTAAGATCGGACAGTCCCATGTGAATAATACGACATTTCCTACACGTTCTTAAACTTTCCGAACTCCTTTCAAAAGCAAGCCCGGAACTGCAACAGTGTCAACCATTCTGTCTTCGTCATCTTCGACAGCAGCCATCTCAGCGATAAGACAGATCAAATCACCCTCGACTCCCTTCTCTCGCGTATACGCAAGGCACGTTCTCTTCACGAGGGTTGGTTCGGGCCGGTCGGGTTTAGTACGTTTTGCTATGAGCGTCCATTGTGTGAGTGGCGAGGTGTTGCGAGAAGAACTGGAAAGACAGACACAACGAACGGCTGTCAGCCTTGGCTTCGTGGTGCGGTCAGCCGGGCCCGGACTGTCCGGTGACGTCAGATGACATGGCGGGTACCGTGGACCGCCTCGGGTTCCAGGACGGTTTTGCGCTACGCTGACGACTCAGCGTTTATTCTCAAAGAAAAACACACAGACACATACGAGTGTACGAGGAACGGTCAACGGCAAAACGACCGGACAGGTGCCAACCCGCACAGTCCGTCCAGACCTGGCTCTTACGGGGATGGATGCAGGGAGTAGACCGCGTGTGGGCACGGGGGCAACATGAGATTCTTAAAAAGAATACATGATACAATCCGTAGCAGAAACATTCGAATCGGCATACAGACGCGCGTTTCGCAGAGTTTCTGGTATAACTAATAGTCGAGTTTCACCTTTCACCGTCACATGTCGACATTGAGGCAGAGGAAGAAGAAAAATAAACAATCAGAAGCATCGGAATGGCCCACGCAGCAGGGTGATGTCGTCTTGTTTCTCTCCTCTTGATCATCTAGCTGACACTGTATGGAATGACCGTCCAAGTGGCAAGGGGGCATCAGTAGTTTTGAAATGTCCAAGAAACGTGAAACAGATCTCCCGGGGTGTCTACGCAAGGGTCTTAATGATAAATGCGATTCACTGCGAGCGATTCTATGAAGTAACGAATGTCGTATGTTGTCTCATGAGAAGGATCGTTATAACAGCTCGATTGAAATCGTGGTAAACGGTGGTGGATGAATAGATAGATAGAGATGTCTTATAGTTATGACGTTATTGATATGCCGCAACAAAGCGGCAGCCTGAGATTTGTTTTATGACGCTAACGGAAGTTACAAGGAGTTCCCTCTCATTATAAAAAGAATGTTTTTTGATGGAGCAATTATATCTACCAACACTCCCTGATATATATATATAGGAAGAAGAAGGGATGCGTATGTTTGATTTAGTGAAAGTATGTAAAATGTTTCCATTGTTTTATTATAAAGTCGCTTTGTTAGACGTTAGTTCTTGACACAGGCGATCCTTCGCTTTCATATAAGATAGGCGTAGCATCGTTGAGGTAATGATACACAGAGGTAGGGATACCTTGGATCGAACTCAGCTGAGGGTCAGAATGAGGGAAAATAGCTATATAATTTGTAGTGTATAATATGTCTACGATAAAAGGCTTGAATTATATATTTAAAATTAATATATAATTCAAGCCTTAGCTTTCATTTCTATTATTATGACTAATTTGAAACTAATTAAATTATAGGCAGTGGTTTTTCCTTTTCGCTATTGAGAATTGAGTAAATACCAATAGGAAATGGTTGCGAAAATTGGGAAAGTACTCATACATTGACGTGCCGCCATTAGCAGTAGCAATTTGATAATTATGGATTTAGGCTGTGCCTTTTACTTACTGAACGCTTCAGGCAGACGAATGCTTGAAACAGCTGCTGTCAAAATTGCAACAAAACGATTTGTTGCATACACCATCGATGTTTGCACATACTCACACACTCGCAGTTTAGTGTAGAGAACAGGTAGTCTCATAACACAACGTGTAACCAGGCCAGGATCATGCCTGTAGGATTCTTCAAAGATGTTTGTTTTAAAGCTCCATTAAAGAGGCAAGTAGCTATCTCGGATATTGTATTGTGTCGTTCCCTAGCGCTTGGACTGCCACTATAGACCAAGCCCAATAGCTAAGAAGCGGTGGTCCTGAACTTGTATGTTCAATTTTGTACCGGTTAAACCATTTGAAAGACTCAAAATAGTATGGCTTTTTATTTAGTATGGCATAACCTGCATAGAGACGAATATTATAATTGATTCTTTTCATTTGCGCAAATTTCAAGAGGGCAACGGTGAACCTGTTTACCCGATCGCTGCTTCTAGGAAGAACGCAAAGCCGCCAGTGTCTAATCTAATGCAATATGGTGATAGGGAGCATTGGGTTCTTCTTAACTGTTAAAGTGTAGGCGCCTTGTGGCTTTGGTCGATATTGAGGCGCGGAAATGAGAAAGTAGAAAATCATAGCGGCATTCAAACACCATGACACGAAAAAAATTTATATAATGAAAAATGTTCATCCAAACGACTTTTGCCAATTATGCATATACACATATACACACACACACACATTGATGATGAATGAGCAGAACTTAGATACCCAACAGTTACATTTGCTGAATTTATCCACGTACTCTGCTGTCTGGTGAATCAGAAGGTGGTTGGGAAATTTTATTATGATTACAGTATATACGTATATACTCGTCCGTTCTACTATGAGTAACCCTTTTTCTTCTACTTTTACGATCTTTTCATATCGTTTGGTGAACATTTCTATTGAACTTCATCCATTAGTTATTCCGTTTTAATGTTACATTAAATTTTCTTGTTTTTCCGTATTTTATTATATATTACCCATGCCTTTGCACTGTTTGTTATATTTCTTTAAAGAGCAACTAAAATAGGCTAAAAAGAAGTATATATTTCGTTTGCTGTTTTATTGTAATTTGCCAAATGGGCGAATTAAGGTATATTTCGAATCTCCAACCCACGTGGACAATGAATTTCAATATGATAGTGAATCAAGATGGAATTCATCACTGTTCATTTGCAGTTCGTCAAATTTCGATTCGAAAAAAGTCAATGCGGTTCGAACGAAACGATTTCATTCTGAACCAAATTGACTTTTCCCTTTAGTTCAATTCGAATCGAAAAATAATTAAAACGATTTACATTGAAACGCCTAAAATCGATTTTGTTCTTTTTGCGTTTGTCTGATCATGCCCTGATGTTCATTTCTTTGATCCCTAAACCTATATACGACACAGAACATCACAACGTCTAGAGCCTTTCAATAAACCAGTCCACCCTGGAGATCATAACTATTGTGAATCATAGCTTCAACGACCTAGGTGGCAGCATAACAATGTTAACCATATCAGATAGCAATCTCCCCAATCGTGACCTGTCGTGTCCAATTCGAACAAATGTTTGAAATCATCTGGGTGATAGATTTTATACAACAGGCTCAGCTAGTGCGAGTGTCAGCGTAAGTGGATTGCCTTGGCACCATCCCCGGAAGGATTGTGGTCTTCCAAAATTGATGATTTTTCATAGGTACTGCGTCGATTTTAAAATAGATGTGAATTGTATATGACTACAAAGGTTTTAGAAAATCATACAAATTGGCTGGATTTGGGCTATTTTAGGTCATCAATGAGCGCTGGTTTGTGTTTAGTTTGCTGTCTGAATGATGCTACACATGTAACTTCATGAAAACGATTAACTTCATTTAGTGTTTAGTTCGGAACCCTTTTCTTTATCTGAACCATGCGCATTTCTGAAGCTCTCAAGGACACCAAAGTAAGTTACGTTACAACATTTACTGAGATCCATCCTAAAACAGACTGAATTTTAAATAAATCGAATCGACAAGCAAGGGCTCATGTTTACACTCATGACAGAAATAAAATAACAGGACGAGACGGTCAGGTTGACAATGGCTCTTCTTTGGAGAGTACAAAATAAAGCATTTCCGATGACTTCAACGTTCACATTTATGGTCGAGCTAGCGAATTTTTTCGCAAACGATAACGAAGTCTCTCGGCCAGAGAAAGTAAAGGTCCTATTGGTTTATTAAGGGAGCTGCAGTTTTACAATGCTTAAGTTCTCTATACGTCACGTTATATATGCAGCAACGATTGGTTATGTATCTATAACACCCTGAGAAGCCCTCTTCTCGAGGAGAGGGTCCTGTTTGTCTCTTCTCGTGTGCGAAAATACCTAAATAAAAAAAAGTAAAGGAGTCAGGGTAACAAACTATATTCTTCAAAACACCGACGGACCATTGGACTTGAAATTCATGCTACGGCTGATTAATCGACACTTTATTCGGGTGCTGGACGCACCTGTCTGCACGTAATTTATAACATGCACTTGAATACCTACCCATGTATCACCTCAATACTACACCCATAAGCCCAGATCTAAATCTCTACAAAAAATGAATGCTGTTATTTTTCAGAGCAAGCGTAACAATAGCGTATAAATATAAACAGTTTGCCCGCGCGTGGACTCGTTTGATTAGGCTTCTTAATTAGCCCATTCTGTGAATTTAGATTTTATAATTTATTATAAGGAGAACTATCTTCTGGCAAGCCGTAGCTCAATCATTATTATAGTAATGAGAGGCCTATATTAAAGCTGACCAATTTCAACAACCGGCACCCCACTTTCTCTTGTGGAAACTAGCTCATTTCATGGATATTGTTTTTTTCTCACATATGTTTGTAAAGCCTGATAGATTTCTAGTGGCACTTATGCTTTGTGAAATTTTCCAAGAACAGATTTTAGAATTGTCCATGGCACACATAAACTCGCTGTATATTTAGCCTCACGACGCAGTCGTTGGAGAACTCGAGTCGCAGTGGCATTTGGATGGCTAATACCCTAGTTTACATTTGTTGAAATGTATTGTTTAGGATTAGTAGCATTCTAATAACTATATTACACACAAATATAAGAGTAACTATAGGCGTATATATTGATCCTGAGGAATTAGACAAGTGTCATCTAAAGAACCGGTCACAAAATAATGCTCCTTAAAGATTTATCAAGTCGCATGTAGCCTGTCTTCGCTGGAACAAGAACCTCTAACAGAATAACAGTAGCCTACCTTATATGGCATGCTGACTATGTGTATCATGCAGGAATGGTTTTTACAGAACTGCGTCTTATTGGTGGCAGGGAGCTTGACAGAAGATGAAACTTACAATTGTACATTTGACTTTTTATTCAATTATAAAAGTGGGCGTCAATTGTGCACACTGAACGTGGAATACATGGAAGAACACCTCTATATATCCGTAATACAATCTCTAGAACAAGATATATATATATATATATCGGTATAGGCAGGAGCCGGATTAGATATGTATCAATTGCTGTTTCTATTACCTCTGTACACTTCGTAGATTTTGCTTTTCTTATTTCCACATATATATATATATATATATATATATATATATATATATATATATATATATATATGTGTGAATCTATACTTCAATATTTGCCTTTCGGATGATTCTATTTCGACTGACACGCAGAAGCGACTTGATTCTGTGGCCCGACACACCAAGTGAGCTCTGCAGCGTCGTCTGGATATTTGCTATTTGGCATCTTCGAAATAGCATCTTCCAGTCGGCATTGGCCTGTATTCGTGCTCTTGTTGACGCACATGGCCAAACAACCACAAGGGGGTGTAGTGTTCATGTTGCACCGTTGATCGAGTCAATGCACTTGTTTAGATAGTGGACATTTTACTGCGGTTGAGCTGCATCCGCTTCTTGCTACAACAATCCTAAGTCGGACGACAACATTCATCATCAAGGAGATCCCTCATACGAAAACGAATCAAATTAACCCACGTAAGGTGATAACACTTCTACAATCCAAAGTGACAACTCTGAGCGCCCTCGAAATGGTACACGCTATTCGTTGAAACTCGACAGAACATTGTGGCTGATTAAGAAGAATTGTCATTTCAAGTAGAGGCAACAATGAAGTACGCTTGAAGATGATTGTGAAGTACACGACAACTGTCTAGCTAGCAGCACACATGGTAGTACTGTTTGAAGCTTTAGAGTCTCAATGTGGATGATATGTGAAGGAATCTTATATAATACTTACATATGGCGTACTCGAATCGCTAATATTAGAATAATATATATGAGCAACGGAGGTTATCATTATGAGACTATCTATGCAGCGTCACACAGTCACAGGGTAGAGAAAAGGTCAAATTATGAAATTCAGCTAATAAAGCTCTGTTTAAGCTCTGTATAACTACCCAACACTACTATATCTATAACATATAGTTTTAGGTGAACTGGATTCATTCAGTGACATTTATCAACGGTAAAAACGATAATTTGACTTTATTCAGCTTACTTTCTTTTTTATAAGTGTGAAACTGTAGTTTTCAATTTGATCCTAAGGATACCTTTATTTTAGAAATAAGTCTCTCTGAACTATCAGTATAACAGAATATAAAGTGCAGTCTAAAAGGGGTCCGTCTCATGAAGCAAGGTAAATAGTCATGTGCGTTAAATAGATCGTCTTCAACCAAAATCAAAATGCCGGTGACACAAAAACCGGGACAGTTCTCCACTAACATTGGAAATACGATGAAATGCAGGTGATCCTTTCGCTGTTCTGCTACGGTGAAATGCGCTGCTCTGCTATGAGCTAGCGTTCGTGTTCAAAAATTATGCTCATCTATCGAAGCCAGAACTACAACAACCGAGTACAAGCGGTTGATTTTTCCCACTGAACAAATCCCGCCAGCCAGTGAAATATTCCTCGCCGGGACATATCATTCAGCAATTTACCAAGACGATTATGTCCACAATCATCAGTTCGATCACATTTCAGACTTGCAAGTCTCGTCATATTCTTAGTGTATAATAAAAGGTGAAACTACTTTGCAGTGCTACAAATCAGCATGGTTCCCTTTTTATATTGAGCAGAGTAACCATAATGGCGCTACTAACACTAGTTCAACACAGCGTTTTGACAATTCTTCATATTCGGCAAATATTGTAAAATCAATTCCGCCGCATTTCCGTTGAAATAACGTATGCCCGCCGAAATTCGACGATACATCTTGTGACAGGATCTCCGATTTTGCTTCTGTGCGATGACGAAGTGAGCGTTTATATTTTCCTGGAATCTGTCAAGGTGCGAATATATATATATATATATATATAGCCTAATATGGTGCGATTTCCGATGCGATTATAAGTTACGGCATTGCCACACCAGAATCTCCCAGCTGCATCCAGCATTCGTAATGGGACAGACGATTGTTTGTTGTGAGTACAAGTCGTATTTTCGTTAACTCCAAAAATACGTAAGCGGATTTTTCGCATTTCCTCATTGTTCGGAGGAAATATGGTTTTGTTTTTCTCGATTGGCGGTGAATATTTTCCAGCAACTCGGTTGTGTTTCCAGTTTGATTACAATTCGTAATCTTAAACTAGTGTTCTTCGAGTCTTTTCGAAAATCTTGATGCGCTGGCTCAAAAATGAACAGATAGCATCGCGCTTAAATTCTTTTGACGAGCACCAGGCGCTGATTTATAAATTAAGTTTAGCTTGAACTATTGGCTACTACGAATTACTGGAGATTAAAATAAGGCACCGCTGGATCATTTCAGCTTTGCTTTCCTGATGTAGAAGCGGCTGATGTCGAATGAGCTATTATCTGATGACCGAAGCGTAGACACCGCTCGCATAAACTTTGCATGAGATAGTTACGTGTAGTACTTAAAATCGGTTAGTAACAATAACAACATAGTGACATATAAATATTCGGATATCGCGATTGATTGCTATCTGAAGAACCTCTCTACCCGCGAATAGTGTGACCACTCTTAATGGTTTATTGTTGTTTGATATTGGGGCGACATGCATAATTACGGACTAATCTATATATGTCTGTCTGTATAATCGGAAATATGTATCTAGAGGTGTGCGGCTGTAACTGGCACTTATGCATCTATCGCAATTGATACTACTGATGCCAGTCGGACTCGGTGATAATTAGTACCACGGTATGAAAAAAATTGTGCATAGATCGCGAGGCGTTATACATCATAGATCAAATGCGGAAGTTCGCATTTAGAACTCCAACCTATACTCCTCTCTCTCTCTCTCTCTCTCTCTCTCTCTCTCTATATATATATATATACGTCCTTCTCTCAGCCCTTCTATTCTATTAATAAATTACTACCATCGGTATGTTCCATCGTCGATTCTTGATGCATAACGTGGTCTCTGGCGGGAAGATGCGCCGGGGATATTCTCTGGTATCGAGCGCCTTGAAATGCGTCCCTCAACTGCGAGGAGGAAAGTGGCGCGCGCTCCTCATAAAGTTCATCGTTATTCTGCGAGTTTTTCACATGGTGGGATAAATATTGTGTCGTAGAGTTGAATGGTGTTGCCATCCCCAGATACGGTAACGATGAAAGATCATCTGGTGTTCGTGTTTCTTACAGTTAGTACTACAAGGGCTGTATGCGGCTATGGAGTTGTGGTGGATACTACCCAAGGGCCGGTGCGCGGTTTTGAGATCGAAACTGCTCATGGCTCTGTAAATGCTTTTCTGGGTGTTCCATACGCCCAGCCTCCAGTTGGCGATTTAAGATATGAACTACCTATTCCACCATCGTATTCAGAGCGAGTGTACAACGCGACAAGTAAAAGCCGCTCCTGCCCCCAGGTTGTGATGTCACTTGGCCCGTTGTATGTTGACTTCGGTGAACAGGATGAGGATTGCCTATACCTGAATATTTGGGCACCGCAAAATGCGTCGAAACTTCCCGTCGTAGTGTACGTTCACGGGGGCGCCTTTACGATGGGCACTGGCAACTTTTTTATGTTTGATGGAACCCGCCTGGCGCCACGAATCCGAGCCATCTACATAACCTTAAACATGCGACTTGGACCCCTCGGATTTCTGAAGATTGAAGACGCAATCACGCCCAACCTTGGCCTGTACGACATTGTAGAGGCGCTGCGATGGATTAGGCAGAACGCAAACGCATTTGGTGGTGACTCGCAGGAAGTATCGGTCTGGGGCCAAAGTGCAGGTGCAATTGCGCTGGATCTCCTGATGAAATCTCCCCTCCCGGACACGAATGGCCTGATACGGCGGGCGTTCCTTGAAGGTGGCAGTGCTGGAACAGCAAAGTCTCTCCTAGCTTCTGACGTTAAAGCCGCTAGTGAGAAGCTAGCCTACGCCGTTGGATGTTCGTTTGAGCAATCGTGGCACGAGGAAGATAAACGACGAGTTGCCAATTGTCTAAAGAAGGTGTCCTGGCGACAGATCATTGAAGTGATGTCTAGGGGCAATCCCCTACAGAATTCGGCCCTGCAGCCCGTCATAGACGGGACACTTATTCCTGCCGATGCGATCTCATCGGACCGGATTGATCTTTGGGTAAAAGATATTCTGGTGCTTAATGATGTTGATGAGGGTTTTGTTTTCATGGCAGAACTCTTTCAAAAGTTATACCAAACCACGAAACTTCTCACAATTGATTGGCTCACATCACTACTAGTTATGTTCAAATTCGTGCTGCATATCCCGTATCGTGCCGGTTATGACCTCGTCAATGATTACATGCCTGAAGAGGCAAGTGGAAGCTACACCGTCGAGCAAGAACGCGAAATTCAGTTACAGAAGGGAATATCGCAAATGTTTACCGACTCAATGTTCCGCTGTCCGGGAAAGTTTAGGGCGGCCTCTGCTGAACGACATGGCGTTCAAGTGTATCGTGGAGAATTCCATTTTCGACCAAGTTTCTCGTATCTGCCAAGTTGGGCTGCAATGACTCACGCGGATGAAATAGCGTATCTGCACGGGAATATCGACGATTTTAGGCCGGGTCGGCCAGATTTGTCAGCGAAGATCCTTGCTGGATTTAGTCATATGTCGAATGACGACCGTCTCTTTAGTGATCACGCAATTAGCATATTGGCTGATTTCTTCCATGGTCGGTGAGTTCTGCTCATTTTTGTTTTTCAAAAATTAACTATATTTGCGTAGCATCGATTAATATAAACAACCAGTTTTCTATACAATGTAAATGCAGGCTTCCAGCCAATCACTTTTCAGGATAATTTCTTTAAACCTAACAGCAGACCTTCAAGAACAAGTGTTCAACATGAACTTGAAATAATTATCTACTATATTCATTTGACTATAAATTAACAATTTTATAGAGCTTCACGGAGTTCGGCGTTGAACTTATGGTTTGCGAATATTCTACGTCAATATTTTCAATGTAAATAATAATGGGTGGAGTATATATATATATATATATCGATAATAAGAATAGAACTCAATCTCCGTATTCACGAATGTCTCTGGCAGTATTCAAGCACACACATTTTCACAAAGCCACTGAACGAAATTCACGTCGTATGCAGGACAACGGGCTGCATTTGTACTCGACCTTCTTCATAATTGATGCGGCTGCAACTACAAAATATAACGAATGCATATACTCCTGTTGAAGTAAGAGCTTAAAGCCTTGCCTTACTTCCCTGACGGTAGGGGCGCTCGCGTATGTCGACTTAATTTCACTAAATGATCTTGATTAAGCGAATCTTCAAGTAATCAAAAAGTAATTTAGAAATGGGCACTAATAACAGACGATGCTGAAATAAGACACATTTAGGCTTGCATAGATATTGTTGTTCAAACGATGTTGTGCTCCCCAAGGGTAATCTATGTATCATTTAATAGATATCTACAACACATCTCTGAAACACGTTCCTAAATTAAAGCGTGCACCCGAATACGATTATAAAGTTCATCATCATCCCATGATTGATAAGGTCTGCTCATGTACACACTTGTGGTATAATTGCTCGCTCTATGATATGGTCTCAGCAGCAAAACAACATGCAATAACGAGCGGTTGCATCGTTTTGTTGTACTGAGCAAGAAAAATTCTTTAGAGTCTATGCGGTTATATCAACAACTTCTATATCTGTTACTGGGATCTGCAGATGATTGACGCGGACTCCACTGTCGGTAATTAGAAACGAAACACGATAACCCTATCACACATATACGCACACACAAGGGCACACACGTGCGCTTGATATGCACAGAAGCCTTCGCAACCTTCATGTCCGACCAGACCACAATAACTATGTCTCGATTTCCGACAGCTAATTACGAGTAATGGATAGTCGTCCCGTGTAATAATCAACACAATATAATCAGAAATGCGAAAATAATTATATGATAATCGAAAGTGGTCGTTATATGAATTCGTAGATATATGAAGTTTATCCTGTATAGGGACTATCGATAACAGTGGCGTTCACCCCATTTTCCATTTGCTAAGATTCAACCCTTGCATGGACCTTTTAAGTAAGTGTCCAAATTTATTGATTAAGCTTGCAGAACATAATATCTCAAAAGGATACTGTGAGAACGTCTACACAGCTGTTTTCGTTCACTATAAGGACTACAATAATCAATTATAGTATTATTAAGTACTAATCATAAGGATCGAGAATAATCATTCGCTTCTTTTATGCTCGCGTATATAGCTGTGATCGATGGTTGAGCAAATCGCTATGGTACAAAATCGTTCTCCGCAGATTTTGCGTAAACCACACCGAGAGACAACGAATCCAGTCACCTCACATAACCGAGTGACAGGGTCACCTAACGGGCTTCAAAAATACTACGATAGTTGAAAACATAATGCTCGGTTTTTACGACGAGCTACCACTGTGTGTAAAAATATTACTATGAGTGATATCACAACCAGTGAGCATTGGACCAGTATTTATATATTCGAAAGCGGATGTGACCTGTAAACCAAGCGCCGTAGTTCATTTCAACGCTCCAATTATTTTGCCACATGCGAGACCTCTGTATCATCCCGAATGAATAATATATTTATAATGCTAATAGCAATAATCCGGAACGAAATGTTCCGGAGTTCTGCCGGGGTCAAGGTAAACAGGTCTCGAATACTTTTTCCGTCGATTCGGGAGTGCCGGTGTTGTTGCATGAATACGTGAAACGTGATGTTTGCTTTCCGTCTTAACTATAGGTACATATTTATGGATGTTCTTCAAAGAGGGAAATATTCCTTTGGTTGCCGGCGTTAATAAATCGGACTGTCTCTGCGTTTGGGCCAATAGAGTGCTGAATTAAAGACATCTGTTCAAGCAAAAAAAACAATGTCTTTCTCTTCGAACTTCAAGAAGACAAGAAAAATAATAAGCAAAATGGAACTTGACGCGTGTGGAAAAGGCTTAAGGCTACATCATTTTCCATATTGTGTTCTGGTAGGATACTCTCTCCACATACATAGCTACGCAATCTGAAACGAACAGAAACCAATCAAACATGATTTCTGTAAGGAGTAAAATTATGCAAAAACGCTTACTTACTATTTGAGGATTGAAAAAGAAGAAAATCTCTCATTGGCCATTGTCATTGATGGAAAATGCGTAACATGCGTCTTCACGACGTTCACAATGAGAGTGTGTGTATTGAAATCGGTATGATTCGCTCTATTTTCAGTCTGTTTCTTTTAGTTGAGTAAGAAAAGTGAACTGAAATGTTAATGACAATTGTTATTACTCAAATGAAAACCATTTTGGCCCTTGTTAGAGCAGAGTGTTTTGATCTTTAAATAGTGCGGGTTCATTGGAAAAGGCAGTAGCATGACTCTGCACCCGCTTCGTTGTTTGCCGATAGTGACAATACATTTAGAACGAAAACAAAATCTACCCATTGTGTAAAAGGACAAGATACAATCGGAGTCGTTTGGTCGATGCCTACTTTGTGCATCATCGTATTATCATTGCGGGTTGTTCCTGCTGCTCCTGTGAAAACAATGGTTATTTCGATGTCATACTTTTTTTTAGAATTTTGTACAAGTTTTCTTCCGTTGCAAACAATTAGCCTTTTAAGCAAAAAAAATCCTCTTGTTTATTATTGCTGCTTGTTTGGAACGACAGTATGTGTTTTTATGAGAGTAGGAAAGTCTCATGAATCACTCAATATTTTTCTGCCCGCACTGGTTGTATTTCTATTTACCGAAACGAAAACGTCTGTCCCGTTGACTTCTCTAAAGACAAACCCATGTAATAATGATTTATTCAAACATACAATAATTAGGAATCACCCATATAGTTGTTTTTTAAAAAAACAAAAAATAAAATTTCTATAAATTTTTTTTCTTCTAGAATCAATTTGTTTTTGATTGGTAGCTACGTCAACATCGTACGCGTACATTTGCTATTATTTTTCTTAGCTTTGCTGCACTACATACACATGTCATAGAACTAATAATGTTGATGACATTGAGCGTTCACCGCTCAACGCTGAGTACATTCACTGTTATGAGATATATTGATCATTTTAATTTTCACTATCCCGGTTACTGATAACCAAACCAGTTGTGTTCTTATCGGCAACGAGATAAGCCAGTTAGGAGGAATTCGTCATTTGTAATTATTACCGGAAAGACAAATGCGTAACGCGAACACGAGGTGAATCACCAGATAACGATTGATGACATCTCCGCCCCCAAACCATTCACTTTCTGTTTGCACGTTACGTCGCGTCCTGTCACTAAAGACTGCGTAAACGTCAGTAATGCTGCGTCACAAGACCAGTAACAAACGGCGTGGAGCTTAGACCATGTCAACTCCCGGCTCAGTGTACGAAGATTGTATAATGCCCACCATTAGATGTAAAAATCACCTAAAATGCGTTTGTGGTGTTGTAATCGTTATAATCAGCGTCTAAGGATGACTATGTTATTTCATATTATAACTAAGTAACCTTGCTTTTTCTTAATAAAACACAGTAGTGACAGAGATAAGACTCATTTTTTTGTAAATGCTTATTAAAAGTACTTCATTATTGAATGTAATATTTAATTTTCCCAATGAGCCTGACGTCGATGGGGGCCATGCAGAACTGAAGCCAACACTTGAAACATATTCCAAGCTAGACTTCACCATGTGGTACACTGAGAGCAGGATTGCATGTGTTATCAGAGGCTACAGGCATACAGAACATCGTCAATACATCTATGATATTTAAGTGGCTATCGTTAGAATAAAGGCGTCAATGTTTGGCGTGTCAATAGCATAAGCAGAATTTCTTCTTTTTCTTTTTAACCAGAAATATGCCGAGATGTCATGGAGTTACTTGGTTGGCACGATAAGATTACATTGTGTTAGTTTACCTCGTGTACCATGGTAGACGCTAATTTTCGGTCATATTTAAAGCCGATTAGTCGGAGTGAGGGTACTGAAGTCTCTCCTTTTCGGAAAGGGCAGCTTGATCGTCGCCTTCTCGTCGAGCGGGTTTTGTCTCCTTCCAGCGCTGCTGGAACACTGTTAAAACAGACGCGGCACCTTTTGTAGAATCGATCGTACGACATTGAACTCCCACTTGCAAGGCGCATGAAGTTGGTCACAACGAGAATATCTGAACACGTTGTTTGTTATAACTCGGGAGATTTTAGTGAAGGGAACTCATCGTCTGGTGGTTGTCCAATAGATTGGTCCCAATTCTGACTTTCGTAGCTGGCCCATTCTAATGATCCGAATTCGATTCAAGACGCCGAGAAATAATAACAAAACGTAATCTGTCTCTGTTTGTGGTAGCATAGGAGTTCACCAAAAAACGCTGACCCACAAACCAGGGAGCCATCTTATTTACACTGACGACACAACTACCTTTAGTCGAGTCCAAAAGTTTTGCTGTTCTTCATCTGTCAGCGTTATTCTCACTTGATTCTATAATGCCGTAATTATTATAGGCTATTGTCAGTGGCCATTGCCGCTTAGCTTCGCAGCCGCCAGCTGTAGCAATCTACTGGAACTGCATTGCACCATTTGGGGCTTGATTGCGACCTTCCTGTTAAACGACAAAGCACTGAACGATAATCGACTATTCGCCTTCACCTTGAATGTCCTATATTCCGCGCTATTTCGATAAAACTTATATATTATATAAACGACATTCGGAAGTCGGCCGATACCAGCTTCTCGTAGTATCAATACCCGTCGTCTAGGATATCTGCAATCACGCAGGATAACAAAGCACATTTGAAGTAAGGCACTTCCTTATCATGCTTGTGTGGTTTAGTTAACGAGATGTCACATCATATTTCCGAAGTGTACCTGACCTCAAGACTAAACGCGTCTGGAGGAGGTATGTGTCATATATTCAGAAGAGAGTTTAATATTAAGTTGCAATTCCAGTATTATTAATAAGGAAGGTAAGCATTACGATTGATGCTAACATCGCAATCCCTCAATCAGTTTGTAGCGATCGTCTCGCTAATTTTGCGCCATTTTTTGTCATATGTCTTTTTCCTGGGGGGGCAATTCATACAGTTCTATTTCTTCGATCGACATTCGCGTGGTATATAAACTCAATCGACACGTCTCTCTACCATCTTGTTCACCTCTTTATGGAGGCTAGTCGATGCCAGCAAATGATGCAAAACTGCTATTGTCAATGGAAGAGCTAAAATTGTCACTTGTAGCAATCGATTGTAAGTACTCAGATCTAAATTGATTAAATATCGTCATTGAGTGTCTACGTAGAATATAGATGTAGTTTCTATTGTATACCTAATTATACGGTAGTTAGAATCATAATAGCACAAAAATGTAATGCTCTTGCACAGAAAAAATGACGGAAGCCATTGATTATACCGCACACCAATATACCGAGCGTAATTAATTGATCAATGCATTTATCAGAGACTTCCGTTTTGTTTTGTGTACGCACTGTCTCATGATCTGATATGCGTGATCCGGGTGAACAGAAAATTGCGGAACGAATTCAATCGCGAGTCTCTTTAAGCTTCATTGGTAGCATGAAATTCATTGAGGCTTTGAACGTCATTGCAGAGAGTGTGCCTGCAAGATAGGGCTGAATTTGACTTTGAATATGAAACAATTCAGTTAATGAACTAAGCATTTGTAAATGACCATTAGGTGGATTTTTTAAATTGAGGTAAGACACATCATTATATATATATATATATCTTTATTGACGAAAATATAGATGAAATGGTTGATGGCACAGTATCGTACAGTATAAAGGAATTCAGATCAATTGACCAGATCGCTCGGATATTCACATTATATATATATATATATATATATATATATATATATATACATAAAACTGTATTCATTTAGAGAAGGAATTTCGACCTGTACGTAATATAATCATACAAGACAAATAGTGATTTATAGGTGGAACTGCAATTACAGCAACGTCTAAATTCTCGAATAAAAATTATACAAAAGTGTCACAAATGTTTAAAACAGCAGAACATAGATAACATATGCATATATAACAATACACATACGGTTATCCACATCACACAACCCTTCTCCGAAGTCTATGGATAATAGTAATAACAAAATTATAATAGGCTTCCCTCCAGTATTTATTTGGTGGAAATATACCCAGAAAACTGTAGTTTGCTTTGACAACAAAAATTCAAAAGTTCACTTACTTCTATCGCAAAATTCGACAATTTCCTCGTTGGAATGAAGATACTGATTCGAATACATCGATAACCACAGCCCTGTCTCTTCTACGAAACGAGCACAGACTTGATTCCTCCCTCTCTTTTCGAAGCAGTGCGATAATTTCGATAGAGCAAACAAAGCGTATACAAATACGTACCACGTCAGTGTTTCGCCTCACTACCGAAATCGACATTTCTGTGCATTTCTCGCCAGTCCTCCCCCGATACGCATCCACGTTATAATAGACTGTATTCGTCGTGATCCATATTGATAGCTGCAGTTGCTTCCGGTAAAGGAGGCAATGCCTTTGGCCATGAGGGCTGATCGGAGAAAGAAATCTAATTTCAATCTACTTTCGGTATATTATCTCACCCTGCAATCACATGTAATCGACATTTCAAAATGATGAACACCCATGTAAACAGTGCATTTGATTGATCGATGTTCTCACAGTATTCCCTTGAATCATCTCGATCCTAGGCCAAACGTTCTAGTCAGCACGTATTATTAACTAATGTATTATATTATATAAGTGGTGTAAGGCCTTGTTTGGATACGGCATTCAACGAAAAGTGGACGAATTGTCGAACGCACAACGTGTTTTGGCGCTTGTCTTATCATATCAGCAATTTTCGGTTGATGGACGCTTCCGTTCGGCGAGGGAAATCTTTCAACCCTCGTCGGCCGTCAGCGCCGACCAGCCCGGGGCAAGGTGAAGGTCTTCGCACGCTGGGGAACCAGATAGCTACGCGACGAAGACTTTCGGTTGGTTAGCTGTGATCCCAAGTGGGCGCGTGTTATGCTATCGTGTGGCGTATTGCATTGTAAAGTAATCTCCTGTGGACTGAGGTGGTGGTTAAGTCGGCCACGATTTAAGCTGTGATCCAATAGTTGTCACTTTAAACAATGTTGCATAGTTGTCGGTTATCAATTAGATATTGATTAGAAACGATCGAAAGTGCCCATCATATTCGATACGACTATATTGCGGCTACCGAACTATAAACAAGTGCGAATGATAGTTGCCTATGACTGTGAAAATACAGAAAATTTGATCTGATGTAATCAGACAAACAAGAAAGAATAGTGTTCGGCCATTTTGATTTCTTCTTCGTTGTCCATCTCGTGTCTGCGTGGACAATTCGTCGGATTCGCTAAACAGGTAGGTCTACAATTTGATGGATTTTATTACGAAGAGTTTAATAGGAATACTCGTGACTTATTAGATGTTAATATGAAAATAGAAGTCCATGAATGTGGTGATTGAATCTACCGCGAAGCTAGGCATCACTGGTTCGAGTCCCGTGATTAGTTGTAGAATTTAACTCACAAGAGTGAATACGATGGACTGCGTTGCTATCAGTGTCTATTTGTCGCTGCAACAGCCCGTGATTCGAATATAAGGGATATGCTCATTACACAGTTAGTTGAAAATATTATTACGAGTATTTTTGTCTAGACTCTGTACAATATCTGGCAACTAAAATCATATTTAGGAGTTTGTTTTTTTGTCTGTATGCAACTCTATATCTTCGCTAATCCAGACTACCTGGCAATTGATATTAAGTTATTTTCAAATATAATTTCACAGTGCGTCAACATTTTTAATAACAAATAAGTCATTGCTTGTGTCTCGCTAATTTCGTGATTAGTGTGTTAGTCAAGAGAGTATCAATGGGATTTATTAGAATACTTATATACAGGAATGCTCCTATTTCACATGTGATTGTTACTATGATTTTCCGATGTGGTTATCAGAACACATAAATTTGATTACCTTGTGATCAGCGGATGCCCGTATCCAATGATCAACGTAGCCACCATGGAAGAAACCAAAGTATCGACGAATCGATCTAGTTGTCGTGTTTTTCTGTCTCTCTGACAACCAGCCGAGCCACTATACATGATTCTCGTTGAGAGTAATACCCTCGCAATGATGACATTGATATGGGTGAATGTTTGATAGAGCCAAGGAATATTACTGCGTGTCTTTGCTTTCGCAAAGACTGGAAGAAAAATAACGAATCACACCACAAGAGGAAACTCTATCGCCAATTAAGCATACGAACAAGAACACCATCACATTGCATTTACAGCACCAAGTGCTACTCCTATAATGTGCCAGCGATATACAATAGTTGGAGAAACTTTATATTCTACTATTTATTTACTTGTTTGTTAAGTAGCTGACGTATTATTCTTTGCAATCGACATTTTATCAAAAAAATCCAGTATATATTGCCATTAACATGTTACCATAGATTTTTTCCGTTTTAACTTCTGGCCACGTGGAAGAATCATGACAACTCTCAGCATGAAGTCTTCAGTTCATTGTGCAACAGCATTATAACACACCAATCTCTATTGAAAATATGAAGTTCACCGGATCACTTAAAACGTTTTACGTAATAGTGCAAGCTCCGACTCGTCATATGGACACAGTTAATTGCTGAGCACACCGGTAGCATCAACCAGATACTTTTGCTTTGTTAAAGTGCGTTGGCCACCAGAAAATGTGGGATATTTAGTATAATTATCTCCCGCTGCTGTACACGACTTCTGAGGGGCTCATGCGTCGAATAGCCAAACTTCAGTCTTATCATCTGCTGATGCGCAACGGCCCTGAGTACAGAGATATTCCTGAGAACAGAAGTATATCGCCGGTATTGCTGTTTGTTGGCACAAAAACGCCAAACAGAAGCACATCTAGACTTGCAAGATGTTCTTCGACGCATGTAGGAAATAATTAGTGCACGATATATATATATATATAAGCACATTCGTGTTGTTCACGACATTTTGGTTCTAAACCAAATGGGCCAACGTGTTGAAATCACACGTCTGTCCCGTATCCATGTCGAGGGTTCATAGGGCGACAGTACCATGTCATTTGTAAATATGCGGTCTTCTCAACTACGCTTCTATTAACAATGAACGTTATATTTTCAGAGGATGTTCGTCCTGTGGCTTGTGTCGTGTTGTCTTTCCGTCGTCACTGGTGATCCCGTGTTGCTTACGTCAACCGGAAAGCTCCACGGCTTCTTGAGGACTGCAGAAAATGGGTTAACTAGTGAGGTCTACACATCGGTACCGTTCGTCCGACCTCCGATCGGTGATTTGAGGTTTGCCAAGCCACAACCTTATGATGATCCAGACGCGGAGGTGGACGCTACCCGCAAGCACCCCGCCTGCCCTCAGAACGAGCTCTCCCTAAGCCAAGAAATTTACATCAATTTTACCTGGCAATCGGAGGATTGTCTCTTTCTGAACGTCTATAGGCCGGTGACGAATCTCACAAACCTCCCAATAGTGTTCTACATATTCGGAGGAAGCTATGTCTCAGGCAGCGCCAACTTGTTCATCTACGACGGCCATACATTCGTCACGGAGACGAATACAATCTATGTGGTTGTCAACTATCGCGTTGGGATGTTCGGCTTTTTGAATATCGACACTGAGGCTGCACCTGGCAACCAGGGTGTCTGGGATGCCCTTGAGGGACTCCGTTGGGTAAAAAAGAATGCCAAGGCCTTAGGAGGTAATCCCGATGATATTACCGTCTGGGGTCAAAGTGCGGGAGCCGTCACTGTAGGAATTCTCATGACATCTCCACTGTCCAAGGATCTATTTCATCGAGCCATCTTCCAGTCGGGAGCAACGAGCACAGGAGCCGTTCTGCTCAAGCAAAACAAAGCATCGGTGACACAGCAATTTTTTGAGAAGTTAGGCTGCATGAACGAAACCGATGACTGGGAGGCAACCAAATCGCTGGCCCTCGAATGCGTTAAAATGATGGACATGACCACAATTCTTGAATCGATTAAAGCCGAAGGCTTCACTACCGACCTCATCGTGTGGCAGCCAATTATCGGGGATGAACTAATCCCCGTGCATCCGTTTGCAACGACAATGCAACGACTTCATTCGGTGAAACAGCTATTCATAACTACAACATCTTCTGAGGGCACCGCGTTTGTTGAGGTGATGAATGCCCGCAGTGAGGGAGCTCTCAGTGAACTCGGCGACGTCCGGACACTGCTTGCCTTAGTTACGAGAACAATCTTCCGTGCACCAATACGAGAAGCCAGTAAAGTTGCTGCTGGCTATGTGGGTGATCAAGGCGAGCCCAAAGGGCTTGAGTTGAAGAAGCTTATAGCCCAATTCTTCGGGGACATCATCTTCTACTGTCCGGTGGAGTACTTCGCAGAGGCTGCCAATCGCAATGGGATTCAGGTGTATCGTGGCTCGTTCGAACATCGGCCCAGTTATTCACCATGGCCAGAGTATTCGAAAACGGCTCATTGCGACGACGTGCCACTGACCCAAGGGCAAGCGATTGGGCTGTACGAGAACCCCGAACGAGGCTTGGCCTTACCAGGGAACAATATGAAGGGTCCGATCACTTCCGATGAGATTCAGTGGACTCGCGATACGATAAGGATATTAGGTGACTTCGCGCGGTATGGGTAAGTATTTTGACAGCAAATCTTATACGTGTTGTATCAACGCCATTAGGATCCTTCGGTCATTTTAAATGACCAGATAAAACTTCTGAATAAAGGTATCTACCCAACGGAGGAGTAATGCACTTGAAGTGCGGCTAGGCCGCTTCAGTATGTGACATGACAGTCATGTCACGTTGAACCATGCACAAAAACATTTTACCTAACAGCGAGTGTAAAACTCATTGGCATATCCAATAACGTGTCTATTTTGAGCAATTAAATTTACAAGGAGAATGCATTGCAATGCATTAAATTCTTAAGGAGAATTGAGTTCTGTTGAGCAACGTTATGGTCTATCTGTTCACGTCGTAACCATTTTGTGTGGTTAATCGGGTAACTCAACAAAAAGAAACGCAACGAGATGTAACTAATATTCTGATTATACTACACTCGATATAACGGGCTGACACTGATAAATGTAGGATATGATATTCCCAAAACTGTGTATGAACAATTTTCGCCGCAGGAAAATGGCGACTGGATCACAATCGAAACACGAGATCTGGGTAATTGGCCAGAGACGTAGACATTTCTTATCTCACCTGTCTGCATCCACCTGCGTTCACCAGAAACAAGAGCCCTTTGCCATTAATAGAATAGGATGAGCCAGATTTTGCAGAGGCCTCGTATAACAACCGCCTTAAGATGAACCATGATAACGTTGATCATAGAAAAAATATGTCGAACAGGAATTGATCGCTATGATGCTGTCATCTTTTCGAACGGGATTGAATATTATCGACAACGAGTATATGCAAGGGGAGCGGCACAATACGATCGTGATTAATGTTTGTTAGGAACTGAAAAGCGTGAATGAGTTCACCTCGAAGGGGCCAGAGAAAAATGGTGGCAATCTCATTGCAAATAGAAAAATTGCAGAGCAACGGACGACGCCATTGTCATGAGTAGAACTGCGAGCGTACGCGGTGCACGTTCATGCGGGGGGAAGCATATGATCTTTCGGTGATTGTACAGAGTGGAATTGTGTTATCGCGACGGTGCAGCTATCCAGTAATCGTTTGCCGGTGTGAGGTAATACCACCGATAATAACGGAACAATAAACACGGCGCGCAGCAATAGACGCCTGGTGTCAGACTGAACATGGCTCATTTGGACAGCGAGGACACCGTATTGCAACACTGATACCAAAAATAATTGCGTCAAAGACTTCATCACTGACAGCAGTCTACGATAACTACTGCAGAAATCCAGATTATATATACGAGTAAGATAAGTACAGCCGTAGAAGATAACTAATTATACACATCTTCTGTGACTTCATTCTCACTCACGGTTCACGCGTTTGAGTTGAATATTTTTTATTTTTTTATGACGGAGAATGCTCGGAGAATGACGGAGTTCAATATTTTGAGATGCTGTTAGTTGAATTCAATACTTCGACCAGCTCTATTCCCAGTGTGAGAGATAATTGCTGAGGATGAAAGGCTTATCAATTAGCTACAATGAATTTAGGAGTCCGAGGATTTTCAAGCACTCGGATGATTTGCAGTTCGAGATGACTATACGGCTGTGTCTGTAACAAATAGAGAAACTGAGATTAATATGGTCCCAGAACGTTACACTAACGTCGTGTTACAAACACGCTGACTGAATTCGGCAACGCTAACGTAGAACTGCGCCGGTCGTACTTGTGAGTCTTGACAAAGACAAGGGCAAAAGGCCAACGAAAAACAACATTGTTTCAGTTCTAACTGAGTCGATCGTAGCGAGGCGTTTGCCTCAGGGTGTCACAACAAGAAAGATGAATTCGTCTGTAAACGAAAATGCCAACTATTTCACCTCGGTATCATCACGCATGGTAAAGCACGATAACTGCTCACCGTAACAAGGGCAAAGCACGTGTTTCGTGTTAAGCGTTTCTGTGGGTGATTCTCAGGATGGTTAGTTTGTGTCGATCATTGTTGGCTGGCGCTCTTGTTTGCCGTTCCGTACTGCGAAAATTGTTGTAGGGGAGGGAACCGTTCGGAAATATGATAAATAGTATTATTATATTTTATATAATATAAACTCTGCCCTTCACAACGTCTGTATTATCCTGGTCGTCGCATTTGTATAACAACTTGTCTAGCAAAATGGGGCGATTGAGTGGCTGTTGTTTTTTTCGGTTGTTGGGACAAAGAATAGGACCAGCAGAGAATTTGAGAAGCAAGCCCCGCTCTTATACTTGAGGATATATTTCTAAACGCTAGACATCTATTATATACATCTATATATACATCTATTATATTGACTTTAAGATGAGTTACGCAAAACATTCTACACTAGATAAACAATATTTCGTCATGACACTGACATTCGGAAACGGTGCCGGTAACCGGATCCAGTGATAATAGAGGACATCTGTAAAAATGATGATACAGGACTCGTGAGAGTAAAGAAAAGCTGCCTGGTCGGGATGTCGAGACAAGCTGAGACCAGGCCAGTGGGAACTGAAAGCATGGCGGGTGGAGATGGTCTGGGACAAGTCTATATTTGAATTCAGTTCACACTGATTGTATCTCTGAGAAACTACACTGTGCGCGGAAGCAATTAGTATTCCCAAATGTAAAGTATTCGAAGCAGCCATTGAAAGCAGCACGGCGAAAAGCTAACTCTGACATTGTGCCTTCTGCTGCAAGAGGCTGACCAATTGAACGAAAGGAGGGGAATTCCTCCCAGAAAACACATGCATTCGTCGGATTCTGTTTCAAGCTATGTTAACATGAGAGTGAGTAGTTACATTTTCACATATCAGATGGCATAATCGATGACTTGATCGGGTATTGGCGAAAATCCGGAACTCATTTAGAAGCAAAAATGAGTACTACTTGCGTCACACTCAGCGTCGCAGTCTGTGCCGGATAGATGCCTCGGTGTATGTATGTGTGTGTGTGTGTGTGCGTGCCATGTATCACTGGAAGATGCATGATAATCGGATCTCGACAAAAGCTACAACAACAACAACAGCAGCACCAGCACCGATATCCTCCTTACTCAGTTGCTCATTTGCTCCCATCACTTCTATTTCTTCACGGCTTCGATAAGGGCATTGTAGATCTGTAGAGACACAGACCGAGAGAAAGAGAGAGAGAGAGAGAGAGAGAGAGAGAAGCCATTTCGCGTATGTTGTGTGGATTGGACAGATGGCGTAATCTCGGTTCGCTTGATGTCGCAACCTCATCGCTGGGCGGCAGTAAAACGATCCGCAATTTTCGAATGGGGGCAAGGGCCAAAGGCGGAGGGTGCGCGTACATTCGCGTAAATGCGGCGCCGTCCACTAAAGCCGAGTTGACTTGGGCCTTTTCTTTCTTTCTCTCTCTCTCTATCTGTCTTGCTTTCCATCTATGTGGAGATTTCTTTTTGGTGATCGCTGTGGTGTCAGCTCACTATTGTCAGCATCACCGTTCCGTGGAATTGCCAGATTGGAATCGGCAGTCAGTGATGCCGGTAGCACCGGAGATTCACCGGGAGGGAAATCAGCGATAGACTGACATCGATGCACTCTCTCCTCTCACTCACGCGGACAAAGACGCCGCGCCAGACAACAGTAGGGCAATTTTCCTCCACGGTTCTCGGACACCGCATCAGCTCGCCGAGTGGCAATGGTGTCTAGTTGTCGATTGTGACTTCGGGGCTAACTCGGACACCTCGCTGAGCTAGCGACCACAGGCGCCGTCGACTGGAAAGGGGGCAACAACGCGAAGAAAATCGCGCGACGTCAAGGGCAGTAATCGCAGAGAGACTGAGCGAAGAACAACTGTCCACAGTTCCAGGAGGTGCTTAGCCAATGAACGGCGAAGTGGCATCGTTACAGTCTCGTGAGTTGCACAGATCGGATGAGCGCGGCTCAATCAACTGAAGAAGGCTCATTTGAATTCGTTTTGTGTTTGTGAGTACAGCCCTTTCGAGGGAATCGAGAGGGAGGAAGTGCGAACTTGACTCTCAGCCGTAGAGAGAGAAGATCAGAGTCAGAGGACCGGACGGGTCAGAACATTAGTGGCGGTGTCATTCACAATCAACCAAAGTGAACAACTCGTTCGGGTTCAACGCGTGTACCCCTCTGAGAGGAGCGACAGCGCCTAAAGATCAGTGAAACGGAGAATATTCTGAAGGTGAGTAGTACTATAGTATATTACGTTGAAGTTTAAGGAAATTATCAGACGAGGAAAATATTTACACGCATAGTCTACTTATTATTGACGATTTGGTCTCCGTCGTTCTGACCTACAATAGCGTATGAAGATGATTATAAGAAGGAGGAAGTATAACAAATAATGTTGTTGTAATCGGGGCATTCGATATGTAAAAAGGTGAAAACGGGTTCGAAAATAAACTATGTGTCTAGAATTGAATTCTAGAGCCTTAACGTTTTTGGTGCATAGAGCCGAAAAAAAAAGCTCGTTTCTATACTGTTCTGTATAATGACACGAATCTTGATCTCAACAGAATTAGTTTACATGCGTCAATTGACCTTAGTTAAACTGCGCACATCCTGGCACAATTGATTGAAAATAGTAATCGAGGCAATAGTAATACCTAATTAATCGAGTCCCACGGATGTCCACGGCTCGTATTTCTAATTGTCCATGATTCAACTGTATTTTCATTCAGATATTCCAACCCATTTAGTCAACTTTGTCAAGGGGTAACTATCAAGAGTCGAAATTTTTACCATCAACATTCGAAGCACTTGCCGACGTGGTGATTATTTAAAGCCCTTTCTTTTATGACTCCCTCCAGTGCATCCGAGAACAGATTACAGAGATAACTTTATTGGCTGACCGATGCTCGTTGATAACGATGATAGTCAATTTCGCGAAGAGTTTTGCAGATGAAGGATCGTTGTCGGGTCGCCGGATATCGTAACTTAACCCATTGTAGTGACTTGTCAATGTACATGTTGAATGGATAATTGACTGTCTTGGTATTTGTCGACTAAGAATTCATTAATATTCTATCTCAGTAAATAAGGACGTCTACGGAACATTAAATATATAAAATAAGTTTCACGTCAAAACGACCTCGCCTTTAGAATCTATAGCAAATAGCCCATTTACACAATGGCCATAATCATTTTACGATATAAAGGCATCCTTGAAGACACCTTTGAAGATAACTTCAGGGTCTTCACAAAAGTGCCGATTATATTTTAAAATCGAAAGCTATTACAATTCTTATTGTACAGCTCACTTCTGAGCATAGATTCAAATAATGTTCGAAGTATCTGATATCGACGCAATTAGACGCGTTATCTTTAAGGATGCCGTAACGATCTGATTTCGTATGTTAAAATATCTTCAGTGTTGCATGTTGAAGTTAAAATTGATTTCTGTAGGCTCTCTGACTTTCAGATATAGGCTTTAAAAGGGGGTTAATATTTCTTCAATGTGGTATTGCCTCGTCCATGCGAATTGGTGAAATACGGAATATATTCATTTACTCATTGGTTGGTTTTTGGTTCACCGATTTTACGCGTCGAATAGATCATTGCAAACATTGGTTACGTTCAGGGGCATGATATTTGTTTCCTAGTAGAGCTGCACTGTCGAGCCTGGTGCCGTGATGCATTCGTGTGCGCCTGCCCTGCAATTGGAGGAGACACGCAGGTGCACGGGTTCGATCCTCGCCGTTGCACATTTTCATTTAAAAAGGGGTCCGTGTTTTGAAGCGATGCCGAGGGCACTCGTACCGTGGACTGAGTTAAATGTTGGCTCAGCGTCAGTCATTTATGCAAATATGCCAATATGTTCGAGAATATAGCTAATGAATTGTTGCCAAAACGCATGAAACACAGTCACACCCGCAGCTGTCTGGTAAGAGGTATGGTTGACCGACGCTCCCAGTTATGGTAATTTCATTCTATTTATGCGGCACGTTGGCACAAACTATTCCAAAAACATTTTGCTTAGAAATATATAATAGTCTTAATTGATAACAATTTGTATTGTTAAAATAGCAAAATACAATTCGCGACCATGCTTGTTTAGCACATATTTATTGTTTTGCTTTTCGTACCGACCTCATGTGTGTGTGTGTGTGTATTCAACACAATTGCCACTTCCTCCAAAAGTTGGCCATATTATCGATGCTAAATCAAATAGCGTCGAGTCACCCAATCGCAATGTAATGCTATGGACACAATCTTAACCAGCCAAAATCCACAACGGCTTCCCACTGTTTATTTTTACAGCAGACGGAAGCTGCAAGTCACCACAGTTTGACAATTTATTACGGTATATTACGATTGGTGTTATGCGCATCAGGTTCTCTAGAGGCCGGGGGGGGGTCTTATTTTCTTGTTAATATCGGCAGGATTTCTGGAACTATGACAGCATACTGTCGACATAATTCTTTGCGGGCTAATCCGCTTATCTATTTGCATATGTCGTCTCGGTCAAAATTCAAAGTCGAAATCGTATGTAGGTAACATGTTCTAGCGAATAATAACACTTATCTTTTTATTAATTCTCGTGTCTATTCCTCCGCCATTTTATGGTGCTCTATCTATTTGAGATTCTTATGGGCAGCGTAGCTATCGGCGTAGCATTGATGCGCAAGCTCATCCATCTGTCAGCGCGTACGGTAGATACGGCCAAATCTATGGGACCCATACTAGTTAAACCGGTTACCTTCCACCGCCTTACGTAAAATCGTGTTACGGTTTAAATCCAGGCACGTCGGCGATATCGCAATGGCCTTTGGTAAACGTCTGGCTCCAGTCCGTTTCCCATTTACTTGTATGGCATTCTACGAGAAACGTCAGCCATATCTGATGGTAACTTTGCCATTAAAGATGTGAGGTGGCCTCCACGGCCTTCGTTATTGTGATACGCTCGAATTTATTCTGTTCCCTCTCCATCGGCGGCAAAATATTCGGGTGGGTCTTTCCAGCCATTTTGCCGATGGACACTTTGTTGCCAACTTGGAACTGACTTTGCTGTTAGCCGTGTAATGAGATAGTTTGGCTAGCTGATTAAGCGAGCGTTGTTTCCATTCGTCTGCATCCGGTTAGCGAATTCTGCAGTGCCACTACAATCATCAGCAATCATCATTGCCATTAAGCGAGGCAAACATTCATTGCTTCTTGATTCTTTCGTTTGGGATGGAAATGAAGTCTCAACGATCAGACCTCTCCCCCTCCCTCGAGAGACCACTGCCACCGTTGACAAAATCCGCTGAAAGCTGAATTAGCTAGCGGTTGGTGAAGATTGATTTGCAAAGTCTAACTACTGCCATGATTATATTGTAAATGAATATCTCGTATGGAGGCTCGAGATGTGGGCGGCTCACGGTGGCAACCAGAAAATGAATGAATTTTAATTGACCCTTGCGATGCCTATCACTATCGTTTAATTAAATTGGAGCTGGGCCAAATGACACTGGTGTCTGTTGCCTGAATGTGATTGATCTTAGGAACCGAAGTGGTTCCGATTGAGGTTTAATATTGGGCGATTCTTGCCAGGTACGAGTAAGGAAGAGAATAAGCAAAGGTGGCCCCGATAGGTCCTCATAGTAATACCTAAAAGGTTAAGAGCTGAGGTCTGTCAGATAGGGGAACAGCTGAGGGTCAGCTCGAAAAACAGTTTAATATTGGGCGAGCGTTTGGGATTGGCGGAATGCGTATCCAGCTACCCTGTGTCGTGTATGGTTTGGGTCTATAAAAAGCGACAACCTAGACGTCAGTTACAACTGAAGCACTTGGGTACTTTGGGCTCAACATTATTTAGTCTGCCGTCAATGCTCGCACGCGGCATAGATGGTATTGTTGTCTAGTTATGTTGACTGTGGTTCCTGCCGGGGACAACCAGTTTATATTTTAATCGAAGTTTCTTAATAATATAATCTCTCTCTGTAAATCATCAAATGGTGTTTTGTGGAAGATCTTAATACCTGTAGTATCCGCATATTCCACTAGGTAATTATGAATATTACAAACAATGCCGATACTTTTTTTTCTTGTCAACAACATTTAGACACGATTTCCGCATCTCTTTCGTGTGCTTGTTAGCTACTATACATTCATAATAATAATAGTATGTATGCATCTGTTCAATGTTATCTGTAATTTCAGGCGATGTTTCCATTATGGGTGATTCCGCTGTGTGCGTTAGCAGTGGCCGACGATCCGGTCTTGCACACTTCGACAGGAAAGCTTCACGGTTACGTGAAGACTGCAGACAACAGTCTTCAGAGTGAGGTGTATATGTCGGTGCCATTTGCACGACCACCCATTGGCGATTTGAGATTTGCGAAACCCCAGCCGTATGACGATCCCGATGCAGATATTGACGCTACACACAGACCCCCGGCCTGTCCCCAACACGAGATTTCTCTCAGCCCTGAACTCTATCTGAATTTCACCTGGTACTCAGAAGATTGCCTATTTCTCAACATCTTCAAGCCAGTCACAAATTCAACCGATTTATCGATTGTAATCTACGTTTTTGGAGGAAGCTATCTGCATGGTGGGGCAAACCTGTTCCTCTGGGATGGCGACGTATTTGCCAGCGAAACGAACACAATATACGTAAACTTTAACTATCGACTGGGTATGTTTGGCTTCCTGGATACAGGAACGGAAGCTGCTCCCGGCAACCAGGGTCTATGGGATACCCTTGAAGCCCTGAAGTGGGTTAAGAAGAATGCTCGTGCCATTGGAGGAAATCCCGATGATATCACCCTCTGGGGTCAGAGTGCCGGAGCTATCACGGTTGGCGCGTTCATGGCTTCCCCAAAAGTTCAGAATCTGTTCCATCGGGCAATATTACAATCCGGCGCGACCAGTACAGGTGCGCTACTATTTAAACAGAACAGTCCACAGATTGCGAAATCCGCGTTCGTCCGGCTGGGCTGTTTGAGCGACTCGGACGACTGGGAAACAAGCAAAGAAATAGCGCTGGACTGCGCACGGCGGATCGATGTCGAAGAGTTACTTTCGAAGATCAAGCCAGTCGGGTTTGAACTTGACCTCATCTCTTGGCAGCCAATAATTGGTGACGAGCTAATACCTGAAGATCCGTTTGGAAATACGGACCAACACCTTCAATCGGCAAAGGAGGTTCTCATGACGTCGGTGTCCTCCGAAGGAACTCTTTTTACTGAGGTCCTAGAAAAACGAGCAGGTGGTGCTATTGACGCCGTTGGAGACTTTCGCACTGTTATTACGCTGGCACTGAGACAGGTCTGGGACATCTCAATCGGCAAGGCCAAAACAATCACACGTGGATATTTGAATGATGATAATGAACCGACCGGCACTAAGCTCAGACAACTCATCACAACAATTTGTGGTGACATGTTGTTCTATTGTCCTATTGAGTATTTCGCCAAAGCTGCAAGAAATAATGGCATCAAGGTATATCGAGGACAATTCGAGCCACGACCGAGCTACACGCCCTGGCCAGCCTACTCTCGAATGGGTCACGCAGACGATGTTCCACTATCGTCGGGAAAAGCAATAGGGCTACACTTAAACTACAAAGAGGCAAGATCTTTCCCACCCAGCAGAATCGTTAATGAGATTACCCCGGAGGAGGTGCAATGGTCCCTTGACACCGTCAGGCTATTTGGCGACTTTGTGAGAAATGGGTGAGTCGTGTTCGGAAATCACAAATTCTGCTCTCTCAGGAAACAATGCATGATTCTGATATAGGATCACCTGTGCGTGTATGTGTGGGTGTGTGTGTTCGGTTCATTCGGCTATATCATGTAAGAGACATGTATAAGCGCAAGTACAATTCGTTGGAAAATTCGTGCGCCCCAAATATCAACTCCTCCTTTGAAAAGCGCAGGCTATTATCAGAGTTGTACTGATTTGATGTAGTTTGTGATAGATTCGGTTCTTTATATGGGGAAATGGCGATGCTTACCGTAGAGACTGAGACAGCACAGCTACTGTTTTCCTAATTGGGATTAGATTATTTCCTGATTGTAAATTAACCCCTCACCCTTCTGCAAATCTACTTTCGCCTCCCGCCTGTCTGTAGTTTGCAAAAAGTAGAGTCGTCGATCATCAAACAACGTTAAATGGCAATGTTTGCTGTTAAAAAATACAGCAGAAGGGTATCGGAAGGCAAATAAGGCGTACGATAGAAGAAAAAAACGTACTTTTTTGGGCCACAAAGTTTCTCACCAACATTTATAGCGCATTTTGGACTGTGTTGAGAAATCAACGCCTCGCTATTCGCCGAACATCCCGAGATATAGGGGGGGGGGGGGGGGGGCTTTAGAGAGGTAGTCATCAGTTTCTCTATTTCACGAATTGTGAACCTCTGCCGTTGAGTATCCACGGCGCCAAAAACCCAGAAGTTTTGGCGGGCAAAGGGGGGCGAAATGTTAAATTGATTCATCGTCCAAGGTCGTTCTCTAATGCGTAGAGATCGTTTAAGGTCATGTTCAGCAAAGATTGTGAAGATATAAAAAGTTATGAATAATCTACTATTATTATTATCTTCTTCATTTGATTTTTACTATTAATCTTACAGAATCT
The DNA here is from genome assembly GCA_019614645.1 of Stratiolaelaps scimitus. NCBI lineage: Eukaryota > Metazoa > Arthropoda > Arachnida > Mesostigmata > Laelapidae > Stratiolaelaps > Stratiolaelaps scimitus. The sequence continues at coordinate 1,377,264 of JABWDB010000016.1, forward strand.
TAAGTGGGCTATCGCTTTCTATTTAAGTCCACTATTCGAGTAGTGATACCAAAGGGGTTAAAGGAAACATTATGAATTATGCCCCCATCAGTATCTTGATATTTGCGCTGTCAAAAGTATTATACATGTGTACTGTCTTCGACAGAAGGGTACCTCAACTTTCGTTAAGTACTTTTCCTTATATCAAAATGTTATTATTTAGATTGCTACGTATTGTTTGCCTAGTCCTTGTTGCGACAGAAGCGGATCTTCCCTTTGGCCAGCTTAAGCTTTTGCACCGAAATGGTGTCATGCTTATAAATGCCTTGAGCTGACAAATGTTGTTAAGTGACAGAATTAACGAAACTAAACTAAGTCCTGTTAGCCATGAGTAAAGTTTCCTCCCAGTGAAGCATGGCTGCATTAAAATCGGATATCTCTCATTGATCCGATGAAGAAATCTTGATCTAATTAGGTGGTCGTAAAAAACAGCTTGGAGACCTTTCGACATGGTACGTACGTACAAATTATTTTTTGGCACGCTATTTCAAAATTATTACTTCAATTTTTGGACTCACATGCTTGGCACAAAAGCTATATCCTTAAACGAGACCGGAGACCGTCGGAAATGTCAGCCTCAGCCGACGCTTATCGAGTTTCTGTGTAGGAAACTGATTTTTTTCAAGCGCGCTCGTTTAAGCTCACAGAGACATCAAGAAGAGCTGTATATAACATTCATTTTATAATTATATATTTTTAAAAAATCCTATTTATTTAGAATTCGCAACCCATCAAATTGTGCCCCTCATCATGTCCCTATGGGGGCACAGTCGCCTCCTCCATATCGCTCACCTGAGCTGTGCTTTATGATAGTGATGATGAACATCAGGAAATTGGGACATTACATCAAAGTGAAAAAGAAACAAAGACAGTGTACGTATAAAGGTAACCTGCGCTTGCTGTATAACAACGGCATCGAGCCGCACTGATCACTTCGAAAATAATAAAAAAAACTTCCCCAATTGACACCCTTGACAAAGAAACAAACGTGTCCTCCCCAAATGAGTCTAAAAAGCGATTGTAACCCCACTGCCAGACGGACACACAGATCACGAAAGTGCTTCAGCACTTAGCGTGGATCTAAGCGTTAGCGCTTAGACCCACGATAGAAGGAGTTATTGGTCTCTCATTACTATTTAAATCTGCTTGCGTCTTTTAAGTTCTTCGTCTAAAATGCCCCTCTTGTATTATGACGACGAAGCGTTATATTTAGCGAAATATTATATTTAAATGTGTCACTTCACAACGGAACATGCGATAACAATAGAAGCCAGTTTGGTTTGGACGCGGCGTCTAACTTCTATACACGATGCTGTAATGATAATACTTTTAGTTAGTGACTATTACTGGCCTTCTCTTTTAAGCTGAACCTGAAAAGCCGATAGCTCCAAGTCGTGGTTGTTCAGACAACAATTTACATTCAATCATAGCTTTGCCAACTGAATGCACATACTTGTATATATAGGTATATCAGCCTTACCTACACTTTTTCCCTTGCCATTAAGCCCCTCTCCATTAGACACCTCGCCTATATGTGAAGTGAGGGGTCTTCGGACGCCACGGACACTGCCGTCATGACAGTGAACAGAAGACGGTCATCGCGACACTCTTCATGTCCTGTGTTTTTTTCAGCTGGAGAGCTAGTAGATTTTTAACACGAGATATTTTTTTTAAATAAAAAAAATTCGTAGTCACTAGCGTGAGAATTGTCAGAGGGAGGGCAACGACAACAACGAGCGTAGTGAACGCCTTGAGTCTCTGTTAGTGTTCATGCCTTATTTTATTTTCACGCCTTTCAGTTCCCCATAAAGGAGTTTGCTCAGATTGTTGATGCTATTTAAAGCGTCTACAGCTGACTCCCAACTTAGTAGCTTCGGTTGCGGTTGACTGTCTGTTTGCGATTGGACTAACTTTGGGCATGCACGCCGTCGACCGATATCATGTCTGCTACCTTCTGAGGATACCATTAGCTTGAGTGGTTAGAAATAACCTAAAGTTTACTCTAAATTTATTGTATAATCTTCGCCGCTGTCTAACATAACCTTGTACCTGTGTCGCCGTAAACTTCCTGAAATATACACAATACGTTGAAAGATTTCCAAGTACCGAAGAGATTTCCTCATGAGAGTGCTTAGTTAGGTATATATATATTTATATATTAGGGCATATCATGCGAACTGTCCGCTCTTTAAATGCCTATAACGTTTGAACTAAATGAGTTAGAACAAAGATCTTTTGGTATGAGTTAGAGGTACTCCACAGCTTTATTTACACACTGATACCATACCGAGTTTCGAGATAGCCAAATATTTACCATTCGCATTTCCATTTATAATTTCGTGATCTATTGCTATTGTGAGTAAGTCGACGTTTGCATATGGAACACCTATTGACCTTTTTAATGCATGGAAACAACCATAATCAAATGGGCTTAAATCAGGAGAATATGGGGGTTGAAGCCATCGCTCAATATTATTCCGCTCCATCCAGGCCATAATTTCAGCAGTGCGGTATCCAAACGAGACACCTAGAATTATCAGCGTCTCGCTGCAAACGACCGTTGATGTCAAAAATTTCAAATTTGATGTATTTCTAATTTCATCATCACCACACTGGATGTTAACAGCACATGCTATCAATCAACATGTCGTTCGGAAAAGGCTGTTTGTATTTGACGAGGGATAACCGGAAAATTGAATGACTATTTCCAGTCCCTGTTGTCTAAATATCGCTTCGTCTTTTCATGCCGACTTTCTGTTAATCATTTATTCAGCTTTGTGCGTTGTCGAACGGTCATTAAATCACTACAGTTTCTGGCATCGCAAGCTCTTATTATCGGTTCCGTTCGCGTTTGCCTTAAAGCCACGCCAATGTGATTGTTTACACTAATAAAACATTACGGGGCCGTCCATTATTTTTTTCATTATCTTTACATTTTATTTTTGTTTCGGATGTCAGCTGCACTGTGACCTCAGCTATAATTAGCCTGTAATAATTTAGTTGACGTATTCAATATTTTCCTTTAAAATATATGATGAAACTCTCCTATATGCGTTACCCTTGTCGTGTACGCATTAATAGTTATTAGCAAATCCTCATGACTTCGAAGATTCAGACATATCATCTAAGAGACACTAAAAATTCCTCTATTTAGTTATATCACAAGGCTATCAGACGAAGGTAAATGTTGCTTCGTAAGGAAGTATTGCCTAATTATAAGTTACATGAATATAAATATACCTACTTATTAATTGATACATATATATATATATATATATTTTAGCAAAATTGGTCTGTGTTATCCACAATTAATGGATTCCTGTCCCCATGACCTCAGTGCTATACTAAGTCTTCAAAGTTGGCTCAATACTGATTAGCTTGTCCAGTGAATGCTGCCTGCTTTACTATTGAGATTGCAAAGTGACATTAGAAATACAATAGCATTTGTTAGTCATCCCACACATGAGGATGAGATCTGACACTCTGAAGTCTCTGTGAGGAAACGTGACGGATACTGATAATAAGGAGACGATTGCTCAATGTTTCTTCCTATCCCTGTGGACATGTCCCTTGTTACAACAGAGAAGTGAATATGCAAATCTACTGTTTGGTTCATTTCCCCCCATAGATATTAGCCCTGTATCGACTTTCTGGGATAACTGCTCTGCCACTGTTGTTGTAACAACTCGCGGCAGTCGATGCGGAGAAATGTTATACATATATAATACTCGGTTCACTTTTAGTCACAAAATGGACTTTTGGACTATTTTAGTCAGGGTCTATAGTGGAGCTATATATAATGTTACTACATTAGCAACAAAGAGCACTATGCAGCACAGATATACACAGGTAAAATGGGACCAACATGTGAATTAGAGCAGCCTGCCTAAATTCTCATTTAGTTGTATCGAGTGGCTTATCAGTGGAAGCGCTGAATGTCGTTCAGATACTGTGCGAGGCTCGGCCTCTGTTGACTTCACTCGTAAGCTTCATCTATCCGCTGTTGGCCTTCAATATATCTTTTGTACCTTTTCCTGTATCAAGGCATTCAGTATAGATCTATACGTGCATCCTGTTTGATCAGTGACCGATAACTGGGGCCTGCTGTGCCTTGGGCGTACCAAAGATTCTCTGTGAATTCTGTACTGAATACAAAATTGAATTGAAGAAAAAGCTGTTGCTGCTGCCCTCGTCAATGAAAGCTGACATAGCAAATGTTCCGGCAGGTAGTCAGGCTACAACTGCGTATACATGTATATTGTGTGCGTATATGTATCCAATATGGCCAATAATTTGTTTCACGTGATGAATGAAGTATAATTGTCGAACCATTCAGGGCATGCGAATGTGAACTGAGCCACCAGCAGAATATGCGGCCATCACCGTGATGCTGATGCTAAGATATTTATCAAATCCTTTACTGGGATGATAAATAAACATCATAGCGACTCTGAATGCTTATTGTATCTGCAATGTATATTATATATATATATATATATTATCTATATATATATATTGGAGGATTAAGTGGGGCGTGAGTTTAGTGGGTAGGTCTGCCGCTCCACCAGGCAGGAGTCCCACAGTACCATGGCAAAGCCTTAGTTGTGAGGCCTGGTCTGCATAAGCATTCTCCGTCATAAAAAAAATAAATTAAAAAAAAATATATATATATATACATATATATATATATATATCCTATCTGGAATCCCCCAGCAATGTGTAATAGTTGCCCGCATGCACATTTTTTTCTGCATTTTTCTAGGATGCGGGTAGTACAAATTAGTTTGTTTTTACGCTTCTCGGGATCGCTTTAGGCCTTATCTCGGCCCTTAGTTTATATTGTCAAACCAGCTAAGAACCTAAGATACGTGCACAGAATATTGGAGCATTTTTAATTTTTTACGTTATAACAAGTGACAGTTATGAACAGGAAATAGACATTCAATAACAGTGACGTGCCACAGAGAAATGCTCGATGTTATTACAATATATATTATTATTACCATCATCAACTAAACGAAAGCTTTGCTGAGCATCCAACCGAATCCTGTCGTTGTCTGGCTCCATTTGTCGTCCTGTTCAGTCCTGTCCTGCCCTATATCTGGGCGGAACTAACTCTGTATTTTTGTCTTCCGTGTACGTACGCCGCTTCCCGACACAGCACAGGGTATCTGGATATACCATATATAGAGATGATACTACGAATCATTCCATCGTTCCGGGTTAGCTCAACAAGTATTCGAAATTATGACTCGCTACGATTTCTATAATAGATTGATCTCTTATGTCTCTCTAACGAAAGTAACAAACTTGTTTTCGATGATTTATATTTATGTTGTTAATGTGAAGGATACAGTTGATATCGGACCAGCCTGCCTTGGGGGCACGCAATGCGCGTTGGCTGACATGCCCTAAAGTAGTCAAGTAAGATAGATTTTTTTGTTGCAGAAGAATAGGAGCTTGAATAATACGAACATTGAGAGGTTCCCAAAGTGGATGCAAGTGCCCTTCTGCACGAGAAGGCACCAAGCGATAAAATGACCGAACTCAAAGCCGCCATTAAATTTTGGGAACGTAATCGCTGTGTGTGTGTTGCAGGTGCTGGCTGTCAACTTGATCAGATTACCCATTTGAGTATGGCTAGATGTTAGATTAATTGGTGTTGGAGTAGACTATGTGTTGCATATAATTAAAGAAATGTATACGCGTGTTTACCGGCGATGTAATCACTTGCGTGCCGACCAATTAGTTTGTCTGTGCCCTTTAACCTCATAGTCATTATCCTCATGCGCCATCTGAGTATGTCGAATGCACTTCCCGAGA